>OY725324.1:63005594-64320932 GCA_963242795.1 Inga leiocalycina | reverse complement strand
ATAAATATCACTTGAACTTTAAAATCTAAAATTAGTAATTTCTCAAAAATTTGAGTTATCAATTATATTATTATATTCTTTTATTCAATCCCATTATTTTTATTATCAACAAAATTAATTTAAAATTTTAGAATTCAAGTGGTATTTAAGTATCTTTTTGTTTTTTTTATAAAGACCCTACAATGGTTTTCCTAATAATTTAAGTAGTATTTGTTTACTTGTGATACAACTGTGAAAAGGGTCTCAAATTCACCGTCACTTGCAAGGGTGTGAGCATGAGCCACCAAATCTTTCAGCTCATATTAGTGGTTTTGGGCTTTCTTTAGCTACCTCCAAACTGGGCCACTCATGAAGCCCAAGTCCAGTACTGACTGATCTTCTAACTCTTGCCGACTGTTCCTGCCTTATAATGTATTTCTCTCATGAATAGACATTGGTTTCTAGCATTCTCTCAATGTTCATGCCTTATCTCTTCTTACCTAGATTAATGAGATTCATTTTTATAGTTCTCATGGGTAAAGAGACGTTAGAGACATATACTAGTTGTTACTCACATAAATGACTATGATATGGCACGACTTGGGAGACTATTAATATTCAATAGCACAAGAGATTGATGGATGATAAAACTATTATAATTATGAATTTGATATTCTAACAATTATATTCCGGTCAAATCAAACTCTTAAATGAACTCGATAGACAACGATTGAAAAATAAATGACCAGTTGCAGGAATGAGATACTTTGCTTTTGTACTTTTCCAAGTAATCTTGGGCATGGTGAGTGCCTAAAAGATATTTATAGACAATAAAGTAAAAACTTAAAGTGGTATCTCTTGAAGTAAAATAACCCTTCAATTAAAGAGCCATAACCTTGTTTGTTATTTCATAATCTAAATAGCTTTAATAAAACTAAACTTCTTCATAAAGGGTAACACCTTTTAGTATATAGAGTTTACTAACATTTCCTTCCACCAAGGAGTGATTACCTCATCTATCTTTTAGTTTTACAACCTTCCAAAATATTCCAACTCTTCATTACCCCTCACCTTTAAATATTATAAAGATGTTATTTTGGTGAATTTTAGTGTTGCAACTCCCAATTTACATGTATTTTATAAAAATGCCTTAATTGATAAATGGCATGATTTTCAAGAGATACATCTCTTTAATTTAAAAATATTCCAACTCTTCATTACTCCTCGTCTTATGGGGATTGTGCTTTAATAAAATGCTTAGAGTTTTATTTATATCTCTCACATAGTTCTATCACGTTTCTTGCCAATAATTCCATCACCCTTTGTAGGGAAGGTGAAAATGAAGATGAAGAAAAGGAGGACAGTGCTTAGAAGCAAAACGCAAAAGGAGCTCGTGTTGGCATACCATATTAATAAAATTAAGTGGAAGCTTTTAAAGCAAAACATCTCCTCGACTGGAAAGTAACATCTAAAACAATATAACAATAAGATTGATTTTACAATCCCATCGTCTTATCTGGATTAGGTGGTTACTTTATGGACAACCACAAAATCCTAAAAACCAAACCTTTTTCCCTCAGTTACTAGTTTTTCCACATCCTTGAGAGTTTTAGCAACATTCTTTCCTAGCTTGTAACTTGACACGCAATTTTTTGAACACCATTTAGTTAAGCATTTGTTTTGAGTTTTTTAGGCTCCTTGAAATTTAGTATCTTCTATTTCTTGTGAACACAAGAAAGTTGATTAGGTACATATTCTTCTCTTTTGAGTCATGTTTGACATTTAACCCCTGGCTTTAAAATGACTGTTAAATCTAACAGAATGGATGTTACATCATATTATTTAAAATTATGTGACAGATAACATGTAATTTTTATTATTTAATTTCATTCATTTATGTTAACTTAAAAACTCATAATTAGGTTAAAGTGCATTTTTGTTATTCTCTTCAAAACTAGCCTTCACAGTGTTAATAACCACAGGGACAATCCTCTCTGTCAATTAAGCGAAAAAAGCAAATCTAGGCCTTATCCTTTTGTTGGTTGGCTTGTACTAGATGCTCTTGAACCCTGGCAATGCCTTTAAATACAGAGGCCAGCGTATTTGTATTAAAATTAGGACTTGTTTATAATTACAATCATATAGGTATTAGCAAGAATACTTCTAGAATATCCTTGACCACAAGGGATGAAGTTCATTGAAAACAAAGGCATTGAGTGAACCCTTTTTCGTTTAACCTTGTTTTAAAGGCCTCCAAAATTTAGTATTACTTGAAGGTTTAATGTCCAGGTTTATGCTTTGATATCTCTTTTTACCACTCTTTAATATTTGTAAGCACCGTCCTATATCTCTAATGGAAAACACGTGTTCTCAAAATTTTAATTTTTAGCAGTCCATTAATCACTATATATGCAAATGGATTGGCTGTGCTTTTTAGGAAGTTCTTTTAATTAACACTTTCGCTTTTTCTTTTAGTTTTTTGGTTGCGTGAAAATAGAGTTATTAAAAAATTGGCTTTCCCATCAAGCACGATCCAAGTCTTTAATTAATTATTTTTTCCTTTTGGATTGTCTATAATACTTCTCATTTGATAGGATTTTTTCGAGCAATAGAGATAAATAGAACTTGAAAAGTTTCTCAAATTACAAATATTATTCTTATCTTTATACATTTCTCGTATGTTTAAAGAATGGGGAAAGAAGAAAGACATTAAAAGAATAAAAACAAAATTATATGGAGTGTGCAAAAAATATAAGGAGAGATTGAAAGAAAGAGAAAAGATTGCACGGAATTTTAAAATAAAAAAGGTTTCTCTACATTATTTTTCTTTCAATTTTCAAAGCAAATGGTGATATTATTAACCAAACTACGCCAATTCGCATTAAAAAAACCAAACTAATTAAAATGAAAAAAAAAAAGATATAACACAAACCACACACATGTAATTATTAATCAGGATGCAGGGGAACACATGTTTAGTGTAAAAAAAAAAATCGCACAATACATGATTTGTTCTTTTAAAAAAAAATTGAGCATAAAAGCTCAGCCTCACACCAAGGTCCGAAACAAGAAGCGGGAGGAAGAAAACCAATGAAGCTAATCTGCAATGATATACACGTGTCACAGATAATTAGTTATATATAAGCATTAATTATATGAAAGTGAAAAAAGATTAAATATATTTATATTATAATAATAATGTAATTACCTCTAAGCAAATAAAACCCGCGTTCAAAACTTTCAAACTTTGATTGCAATTTGTGCTTGGCTGCGGGGTCATCCCATTCCAAACTGTCCCACCAACTTTGTGGCCCTTCGATAGATGTCAACTTATTATACTTGGCAGAATTGGAATCAAGTGGTAATTTTTTCAGCTTTGGACAACTGATTATGCGAATGGATATGAGGGAAGGAAAAGGCAAGGGTGCCTTGTGAATGCTCTCAAGTCTTGGTAAGCGCTGCAAAGTCAGATGGACAAGAGAAGAGAATACACAAGAATCCACATTCTCTTCTTCTTTTATCACTTCTTCCATTGATTCACATCCATCAATAAAAAGTAGTTGAAGGAGTGGAGCATACTTAAGCCATGTCACATGAGTTATTGAACACGAATGAATTCTCACACTTCGGAGCTTGGCTAGACAACATGTTTCAAGCGCAAAAAGATATGGATCGCTTTTGATATTCAGCCCTGAGAAAACAATTCGCTGCAGCTGCTTTATTCCTGACATGGACCCTGATGATAATAAAGGCTCCTCATTCACGCCATTGAAATCAATAAAAAGCGAGCAAATGCAACTTTGCAATTTGGTTGACTCCAATAATTTGTTTAGGCCATCTCTACTTTTTATATTTACACACAATTCCTCAATGTTTGGTAGGGACTCCAACTCTTCTAAAATTCTTCTCTCTGATGAATTAATTAATTCGCTGTTAATCAATCTGAACACCCTTAATTGTTGAAGACTTGATAGAACTCCAAACGGAATCTCCAAAATCATAAATTGAAAGCTCAGAAATTTTAAATTTGTCAAGGACTGCAAGTTGATCCAAAACTCTGGTTCTTGAGTTACTCCAAACATACCAAGAGAAAGATATTCTAGAGAAATTGAACCCCCCATGTCTAAAGTTTCTTTTCGATAACCTTGTAGTTCCAAGACTTTCAATCTCTTCATCATGCATTTATTATCTTTCAGCTGGCGTTCTGTACAAGAATCATGTAATCTACCTTTCATCAATGAAACTAGTGTAATGACATTTGGAGGATCATCTAGGATTTTTTTTGATTCCGAATCATTCATGACGAAAATCCTCTTCAAAAGTTCCATATTATCATGATCTTGTTTTGACAACCACAGTGCCATATCACGAATCACATCATGCATTTTGACTGTGTTAAATGTAAAACGATTATCATCAACACTTTCTAACAAGCACGTAAGCTTCAACTTTTCAATAACAAACTCACCATGATCACGCATATCTTGGACACTTATGCTTATATCTTCACAAAGAAACCTCTCCCACATCCATTTGTCAATGAGATCAGGAACTAGAATTTCATAATCTTCTGGATATAATGCGCAATACAAGAGACAACGCTTTTCAACCACATCCAACTTGTCGTAGCTAAATTTAAGGGTAGAGAATACTTTTGTCTCCAAATCTTGTGCAGTCCATGAAGAACTTGTTAAGCTATTTATCGAATGTTCCCAGGCTCCTAGGCTCTTCACTCCAGCCATGGCACTTCCTAACACAATCAATGCAAGGGGCAGCCCTTTACATTCCATTGCCATCTTCTCTGCTAGCTTTGGAATGTTTGGGTGTGAACTCAGAGTTTCTTCACCAACTTTCTTGCAAAACAACTCAAGTGCTTCTTTCTCTGTTAAAATTGTTACCTTGAATTCCATTTGAGCTTGCATTCCTGCACAGACATTTTCTAACCGTGTTGTGAATAGCACTTTACATTGAGAGTTAGTGGCTTTTGGATGAGGCACTCCCACTAGTTCCAAGTCCAAGCTCTCCCATATGTCATCCAATAATAAGACAAATTTCTTTTGTTTGAGGACTTTATATATCTTTGCCGCTCTTTCATCTTGATTACTGCATTGACTCCAACTGTCATTCCCGATCCCAACCAACTTTCTAATATTATCCATAATACTATCCAAGTTGGGCTCTTTTGACACCACCACCCACATCACAAAATCAAATCCAAGCCTTCTCTTACCAAGTTCATTATTAATTTTCTTTAACAGGGTCGTCTTTCCTACCCCGCCCATCCCATATAAACCAATGATGCCAACATTCTCCTCTTCAATACTCTTCCATACCTTATCAAACATCAAATCTAATCCCACTACTTCACCCTGAGGCATCTCAATTGGCTCGGGTGGTATTTTGTGAGCAATGATAAAACTTCCGTTAAACCTTCTCCCCTCTTCTATTAGCTGATCTACATTCTTGAGCATGTTAATAGCCTTCTTTCCTAGCCTGTAGCTTGACTTACAATTCTTGGGGCAACATTTACTTAGGCATTTATCTTGAATTTCTTTGGCTCCCTGGACTTCAATGTCTGTCATTTCCTGTATTGATTATAAATTATTAATTTGTTATGTTTTTAAAATTTGTATGGAGCACCCTATACTAAGCATACTTTCTGATCAATTCTTTAAGCCTAAAGGCATTCCCTTGCCCTGATGATCTCCCAAGCCAACCTTTTCTTATATATATATATATATCTCAATCATTAGAAATTATATTCATCCCTAACTAAACTAGCTAGGTTGAACCAGATAATAGATATATTCATTTGTGCAACCTTTGTTCTTATAAGCTCTTCATCAACTAAACCCAAAACCTTATTTGAAGGATTAATTATGAAATAAATCAATTTGTAAATTTTATAATGGGAAAATTAGACTAAAAGACTTGGTGGAAATAATATTAATGGGAGAGGATCTTAAAAATTGCAGTTATTCAAGAGGACCAACTATCAAAATGTAAATTTTTAAAAATACTAAGTCATCCCTAGGAAAACTACCTATATTCCCTTTAACCACATCTCAATCCTAAATCCTAAACTATTGACGAATTAATCCATTTTAAACATCTCTATGCATCATCCTTACTTACGCAGAAAATCCATAACTTGCCATAAATTCTTTGTTAGATCACTGGTATGTATCTTTTAATAATGATCAATTTAGGGTTTAAAATGTGTAATTGCTTATTTCCCTCACTAAAGGATTTTCAGCGTCAACCAGAGGGAAGTGTATTGCTAGAATAATACCTCAAAGCGGAAAACACCAAAAAAAATTATATGAAAAAAAGAGCGAAAGATAAGAATGAAAATATAACATTGGATTTTCCCCTATAAATTGGATATTAATTATGACTTGATTTTTAACACACTTGTGATTCGATTTTACATCAAAAAAATTGTGATTCGATTTTACAATAATTTTTGTTTCCAAAACAACTTAAGATGAACTGTAATTAGAAGTTAAGTTATAAACTACGTGTGAGTTGTGACCTCTCTTCAATTGTACTAAAATTACAAAGATATTACCTCTAATTTAATTAGGTTGGTCACCAAAAAAAAAAAAAAAAAAGCTTAAGTTGATTCTGAAAATAGAAGGAAAGTAATTATAATTAAAGATAAGATATGTCTGTTTTACTCTGTTAAAAATTTTCATGAATGCGTCACATTTTGTATACATTTGGCAACCAAAAGTAGGCTTAATTATGCGGTTATGTGAGTACAAGTAGATTTTTTTTTTCCCGCCCAGAGTACAAGTAGAATTTAGAGATTCGTTAAGTAACAAGATTAGTTTACCATAAGGCTCTAAATGTTTCATATCAATTTCCTTATATTATTTTTCTTTTTTCTTTATTTTTTGGTATAAAATCGGGACAAACACCCATTCAATCCTTCCTTATAGCAATCAGACTTAAACTAGTAAAGTCCATTACATCTCTACACAGTAAGCTATGTAACCTCTCAGAAGGCTCCTATAACTCAAACTCCAATTAGCTAATGAATCAGCAGTGAAATTGCCTTCCCTATACAAATTACGAATTTTCAACTTGCATCTCCCATTCTTCTGACACCAATATTTGTATTTGATTAATAAGCCTGTTTTGTTTCTGATTTTGTCATGTACAACAACATTATTGAAAATGGACACAACTAAAAGAGATTCAGATTCAAGAATAATCTTTCTAAATAAGGAAATGAAAATCTGACCACACGCCCCAAAGCTTTGCTGTGAACTCATGCATGACACTACCATCAAATAGTCCTCAAAGAGGGATTTATTCCTCCAAAACTATAAGAATCATCAAGTGATTCCAAACACTTTGTACACACCAATCATGATGATTTAACAAAAAGAAGTTATGCACATGCAAAACCACCATGAACTATCTTGATTACAATATGATTCCAAATGTCATCCCCATCCCAACTAATTTTCTAATATTATCAATAATACTATCCAAGTTCTAAAGCTCTTTTGACACCCCCCCCCCCCTCCATCACAAAATTAAATCCTATCCTTTTCTTCCCATGTTCATTATCTTATTTAATCCGCTTCTGTACCTTAATAAACATCAAACGTGCTTATATAATCCCACTACTTATCATGAGGCATCCCAATTGGCTTGGGTGGTATTGGACGGGCAATTTAAAATAATTTTCGCTAAGCCTTCTTCTCTCTATTGCTAACTTATCTTCATTCTTGAGTATGTTAGTAGCTTCCTTTCCTAGCATGTAGATTGACTTACAATTCTGTGGGCAGCATTTATTTAGGCATTTGTCTTGAATGTCTTTGGCTTCGTCAACTTGAATAACTATAATTTCCTACGTTAAGTATAAATTATTAATTAATTCATATTTTTATTTGCACTGAGTCGCTAGTGTTAAGAAACATTTTTAATGCTGGAGTTTTATACCGATTTTTTTTTATTTTACTCTAAGAAAGACTTTCATGAAAGCATCACCTTTCATTTATATTCGGAACCAAAAGGTTAGTTTTTAAACCCCAACCAATTACCATATCAAATTAAAATCATCAAAGTAATCATTTATATTTCAGTAAGAATTTTCTTCTAGCCTTGTGTTGTCACGTGAATACAAGTGGAATTTAGATCTTCATCTAGGACACTTAAGTCTTTCACATCAGTTTCCTTCTATTACTTTTCTTGATGCCTATTCTATTTTCTGAATTTTTCAGGACATGTTGATTGATGAATTCTCATAATGTAAAAACACTATAAAATTTAATATGCAATTTTAAAAAGAATGGAAAGCTTGGTTGCACAGTACCTGTTCAATGTCGTCAACTTTTTTTAGCCATCTATCGATTTCGTGTGCTCTTTGCATGTCTCCTGTGTTCTCAGCTTCATCAACTATTGTCTTCAAATCATCTTTCATGCTTTGGAGATCTTTCCATTTATTTTTCAGTGACTCCAAATTCTCTTCGAAGTCATAAATATAATCAGCTTCATTCTTGGCATGACCACACAAACACTTCGTGACGTCCCAAATGATTCCCCCAACTTGATCCATATGCCTCTCACTTTTCTCCCAAACAATAATGCTAAGCTTTCATTCCTCCACAATCAAACAACAAAGTGTACAAGTTAGAGCAATTTCTTTTATCTGAAACATAATCCTATATCATCCACTGCACAATCTTTTAGAGCTTACCTCTTAGTTCCAAAAGATTGCCATTTATGATCTGTTGGCTAGCTACGCAGTAATATCTCAAAATTTAATAAAGGCCTATTTTCTCTAAAAAAAAAAAAATTCGAGGAACAATAATTAGATAATAAGTCAAATTATGGAACCTAGGAAATTTAAGGAATCTTAAATTAGACAAAGGGAAAAATTACGGTCTAATGTGTGTAATTAATAGGATAAAAATACACCTATGTATATCTAAAAACACACACACACACACCCAGACACCGACACACACACAACACTTGGCATTTTACAAGAGCACATCCACAGCCCCACGTAGGATATAATGTGCTGCCATCATTAGAGAATTGCATTCCCATTCACAAACACCCACTTACACCTTCACGTACACACTCTCAACACCTCACCACACTTTTATCCAGCCACATGATTCACATCTGCACCCACTCAGCCATTTAATTAGACATTCACTCACCTCTCCATTCACCAGTCTGCCAGAGAGAGAGCAAGAGAAAACATAACAGAGGAAGAGAGAGCTTTAGAGGGGAAAAAACAGATTTGAGAGAGAGTGATTGGTGTCAACGGAGGAACCAAGAAGAGCTACAAATCACACAAGCAACACCATAAACGTGTATAGGTGAATCTCCTACACATTTATCTTCGTTTTTCCATTGGATTTGAGGCTGTTTTCTGGGTTGTTTCATTGCTGGAATTGACAAACATCACCGGAAAATTCTGTCAACCGAAAACTGTAAAACCAATTATTGTTTGACGATTTTGGGGCGAATTTTGGGGTTCTTTGGTTTTGAAATTAGCTCATTAACCTTAGTACATATGTATAGGAGAGTATAGAGTTAAAATTCGTAAGGATTTTGGGGTTCTTTGGTTTTGAAATTAGCTCATTAACCTTAGTACATATGTATAGGAGAGTATAGAGTTAAAATTCGTGAGGTTCAGAGTATAAATTCGTGGTTATATATTAGTTTTCTTCACCCTATTTTGCTTCCGAAAAACCGAGTGCATACCTGAAACTTCCAAAAACTTAAACAGAGGCTATAGATGGATTTTTCGAATGGGTCTTTTTGTATAGATAGTTTAGAATGTGTAGTTGATGATAGAATCAAGAAAAGTACAATTTGGAGTGAAAATGAATGAGTTCTTGATTTTTGAAGTCAGACTGTCAAAATTGACGTTTTAGGGAGTCAGTCAGATTCATGTTGAGTTTTGACCATCCAAATCTTATCTAAAAATTATGAAATTTTATGTGAATATAGTCAACATTCATAGCTTTAAAATGAGTCCAAGAATGCATCATTTGAGCACCTGTAGAGAGAGTTATGATTTTTGAAAGTTGAGCCAGAAACAAGGGAAATTCTGGAACGTTTTCTGGACCAGTTATGATTTTCGATAATTCTGAGGAAATGTAGTTTGTAATTTGAAGTGACTAATATTTTTCCCTTAAATTATACTTAATGAGTCACATAAGACTAAGAATCACTCTATTACGATTTTTGTAGAATTAGTTATGATTTTTGGAAGCTGAACTCTGTTTCTGAAATGCAGCCTGGAACAGTAGTCGTTGGCCGAATTTATGGGCAAAATTTGTAATTAGTAATTATCTTTGAATATTTTTCCTTGAAAGTACATTTAAAGAGCTTCATTTAGGCTTTGGAATCAGTCAATTTGGAATTTATTAGAATTAGTTATGAATTTCAAAGTTGACTGAAAATTTGTCAGTTTTTGAGAAATTGTGAAACTATCATTTGGCAGTGATTTTGACAACAACCGAGGTAAAAAATGAATTCCTTAGGCAAAAATATGTCAGAATAGCCCGGGTCAAAATTTCTAGAAAAGTATGGTCGGATCGCATACTGTGGGGCCAAGGCGGGGTCCCCGGGGGCATTTTGGTAATTTTTCAATATAGACTAATGTAACTCCCAAAAATACTATGAAAGTCTCTCAAGTGGTACATGAATGAATTTTAACTTAATTCTTGTACATTTGGAAATTTAGGACCCGATTGGCGGCCCGAGCCGTTGCAAGTAGTTTGCGAAACTATTATCTAGTAGCAAAGGGACAAAATGTAGTAACTTTTTCTTGCATATGCTATGATTATTATATGTTTGAGTATGCCATTTTATGTAACATGAGAGCATAGTGTCTTGGACACGCATATTAGCTTAATTGTGGTCTGGAACCCAAAGGAGGCGCAAAGTTCAACTAGGGTTGCAAACAATCGTTTGGCCTTGGACAATATGCACACAACTCGAGTTAGTATTTTACATGATATGATGTATTACATATTTATTTTCACAATACCTCCGTTCTCTTGTTTTGGAAAAAGAACGGAGGTATCTTGTTCTTGCTTCAACTTCTATTTTTCTTTGGGTTTGGTATATTGATTATTAATTGATATGCTTTTGCTTTCTTTCTTTCTTTTTTTTTTTGGTATATGATTCTGATATTAATGAACAAGTTAGGTATCATTATTAATTATTTATGTGCGTGAAGATATTTCAAGATCATATATATTGAATTTTGGAATAAATATAGAAATAATTCCTAAATACATACTACCTCCAGTCCTAAATATAGGACAAAGTTTGTAGTACAAATCGCACTACAAACTTTGTCCTATATTTAGGATCGAGGGAGTAATACTCCCTCCTGTCCTAATTATAAGATAAAGTTGACTTTTTTGGAGAAATTAAGGAAGCCAATTAAATCACTTTAGAGTATCTATATTTTTAGGATCTTTAGATTTTATATTAGTTTATTAGTCAAATTAATTAGTTTGAAGAAAAAAATATAAATATAAATATTCTAAAGTGATTTAATTGACTTTATTAATTTCTCCAAAAAAGTTAACGTTGTCTTATAATTAGGACCGGAGGGAGTATATAAACTCTAAAATTAAGAGTAATAACGGAAGACTTTATCAGTAGTACCTCTAACTATAATAACTTTGCACGCTATATCTCACAACCTGAGAATTGAAAAAGAAAAAAATAGATATTAGAAGAAAACAACATAACTGAGGATTCTTCTAACAGGAAGACGAGGCACAGTGATAGTCTAAGAATAGCCGTAACTCGTCAAGGAACCCTTAAGGAGCAAGTAAGTGTGTTTCAACTTTACCACTCTAATACCTAGTTTATGTTATTTATAGCCTCTTGTCAAGGCTTGTAATAGCTTACCGATCAGGCGGGAGACTTTAAACCAAATCTTTATCTAAGTCACGGACATAATCAAGAGATATTTTATCTAAAAAATATTAAACTGATAAAGAGACATTAGAGACATATACTAGTTGTTATGGGTAGAAACAGGTCAAGCTAAGCCAAGCTTTTGTCTTGACAGATCAAGCCTATTTTGTAACAGGATTCCTAAGCCTGGCCTGTCAGAGGCCTTTTTTTTACCTAAGTCTTGCCTGGAGGCCTAAATTTTTAAAACATTTTAAACAGTTCTAAGTGAGATCAAAGTGAACCAGTGAATTAGTGTTGAAATTGCTCCAAAACTTTCCATAATAACCCATCAAATCAAAGAAACAAACACTTCAGAGCTGAAGTTTACAAAAACAATGACAGCAGCCAGAACTCAGACGAAAAGGAGTATTAAAAGGCATAAACTCCAGAGATAAACTTCAGCAGCTTCTCATTTTGCCGAATGAAATCCAAACTCCAGAGATAAAAAAGAATAAAGAAATGGATGGAGTAGGCTTAAACAAAATCAAACAAATTGATTTTAAACAAAATTGATCGTCTCATAACAGAATAAAAACAAATTGCAGAACGAAAGAATAAAAACAAACGGGAAAGCGATGCAAAATCAAATAAATCCATCGTTTAAGAACAGAACGTAATCTGGAGTGGACCTAAACAAAATCAAACAAATTGCAGAACGAAAAACTTAAAGGACCAGACGAAATCGCAGAACTGAACACAACAGCAAATGGATTTCGCCTAGCCCCAAAAAAGCTTAGAAATAACAGAGATCTGGAATGGACTCACAAAATCGATCGTCTAATAAAATGAGAAGAGTGGACTTACCAGAGCTGGAGATCTTCCGCTGCATCCCCACCGAGGAAGAGAGAGTTCAAGTCGCGGTCGACGGTGACTTCATAGGTTCACGACGGTGACTCCCGGAGGTTCAGGACTCAGGTTCAGGTTCAGGTTCAGGTTAGGACGGCCGACGGAGAGAGTAGAGGACGGTGACTCTCGGAGAAAGGACGGCCGACGGAGACGGAGAGCGTTCAAGGCGACGGGACGGAAGGGTTAGGGCTTTGAATATGAAGAATTGAAGATGAAGATGAGTTGCGTTTCTGTGAGTGTGTGACCCTGACTGAAATGAGGGATGGGGAGCGTCAGTGAGCGAGTGAGTGAGTGAGGGATTGGGAGTGGGTAATCTATATCTATATCCATATATATCTATATAAAGTCTCTTCCACCATCACTATTCATAAGCTATTCATAAGCTATTCATAAGGAGCTTGCATTTTAAATGCAGCTTGCCTTTTTGCTGTTCATCAAGTAGGTTTTTTTTTTAGTGTTCACAAGGATCCTCTGTTCGAAAGCTTCATTTTCTTTTGGGAACTCCACGATATGAGAAAATTATTACCTTCAACTCCCTTTTAACCTGCATATGATGCACTTCTTGAATCCTGATTCTTGGGCCCGCCAAATCATTCCTAATAATAGTGACACGCCTCTTTACCACCTCTTCACGCATTCTTTCTTCCGAGATACCAAATTAGTCTCAATCAATGGTCCTTCCTAGCTATAATGTCAATTAAATCCTTCTTTCCACCTTTTAAGTTATCAATTCCGTCAAGCTGTTTCGAATTAATAGCTCCATTGGGGCTTTTTTTAAAAAAAAAAAATTCAAAATCAAATTTCAATTTCAAAATTCAAAAAGTCACCTTTTTTAAATTGATACCCGCATCTCTTTCTTTCTATGTTCCTCTCCCACTGCCCCAACACCTTTCATTCTTACATAATCTTATTGGATATTATTGTTGGATGCAGTACAAAGCCTCAACCAAAGATGAATATTAATATTTACCTTATATCCAAATAGTTTATCCAACTTCGAATCCTGCACCACAAAAGGGAAGAATATCAACAACTATATGATCTTGAAATTGCCCGGAAGTAAATCACATTGCAACAAAAGGGTGGTGCAACTCCCCCCCCCCCTCTCTACACACAGACACACACATCTTCTGTAGCAGCTTTTGCATATTATTTATACCCACATATTAGTTAATATATATAAACAGAGAAGTCTTTAAAGTTTGTAATCTTCAAAATGTTGTTGAGAAAATTTGGACACTACAAGAAGTTGTATGTGCGGATAAATGATCCACGTGTAAAGATGAATAGTAATTCAAGAGATAATTGAACGAGGTTATAATATATACTCATCTTAAGTTATCTCTGCTCCTTATTGCAGATTTTAACTGTGCCCTCCAGGAAAATATACTAATCCAGGTAATTTTTATGTTTGGCTGAATGTTGCTGTATGATCTGATTTGTTGTTCATGTTAGTATTTCATTGCATTTTTAAGCTTTTCTTTTGTTTGTTTGTAGGGTCATATGTACCTATTTGTCAATTTCATTGGTTTCTACTCAAACATATTCGGGTTTGAGATAAAGGTTTGCTCTATAACATAATGCTTAACTATCTATTTTTTAATTCATGTTTATGTATTTTTCTGTATTTTTTAATTCTTTTTAACTTCTATTTTAAATGAATAATATGGATATATTTAATTATTTGTTTTGAATTTCTTCAATGTTATAAGAGGTCTGAATGTCTGATGTGGTTTTGATAAAATGGTTTTAAAGTTTTAATAACTTTAGTCATTCCTCTTTAATGACAACATGGAAAATGTGAATGCATTCAATCTTTTTTTCTGTTGTTTGTTAGAGTTGGTCCCAAATGCAAGAAAGTTCTCAAATGGTCACCTAGAAGACCAAGCAAACAAAAACAATTTACATCTTTCCCTGTGTATCTTGCATGATCTACACAAATGTAGCAAATATGTAATTGAGGCTGCATGTTATTAAAACTTAAAAGGAATGTCATTGAGGCTATGACATTGAATGGTTCCAATCCTAACCAGAGAGTTCTAATTCACAGGATGAATATGAATCCTTCTGAAAGTATATGGCCACTCAACCTTAGCTTCGCAATGATAATTAACAAAAGTCAAAGGCAATCACTTCATCATGTGGAGCTATATCTCTCAAAGCCTGTCTTTACTCATGGTCAATTATATGTTACCTTATCTAGGGTGAAAAGCATGAATGGATTAAAGATATATGTGCCTAGTAATGCTGATTCAAGGACTAGGATAACAAGAGATGTGGTTTACTAGGAGTTCTTTAGGAATTAGACATAACAATAAAAATTTTTTGTCCAAGTAAATGATAATTTCATTCAGGAATTTGCTGCTTAATATATTTGTGCTTGTTTAGGTTATATGGTTGTTCCTTTATGATGCAAGTTGCAATCATGCAAGATTTTAGTTTCACTACCAATAATGATAGATGCCCTTATTTAATTTATGGAAATGAAATGTTTTGCAATGTTGATTACCTTATTTGGTTGTTCAACTACAAAGCAGCAATGCATTTAATTTGTTTGTTGTTAAAATATGTTTATTGTAAGTAACAAAATTTATGGCACAACGGGGTTGGAATGCATTGCTTGAGGACATAACTTCAAAGTAATGCACATTATGGGAGTAGGAATTCGATATAGCTCCAACATAAGGAGTTATGAACAAATGTCCGCGCACCATTGGAGATTGCACTAACAGAATTGCAATGTGTGTCTTAATATGTTTCCTTATGTATTTGTTTGTCTTTGGATTATGTGTATGGATTGTTAACAATTTAGAGATTTTTAAATGTTAGTTGAGCATTTGTTTGTTTAATTATGATGGATGAAGTCAATGTTGCGTGGGGGAGTATGTGCTAGTTACAATTGTATCCTCACATTTTTTTTATTAATAGTAACAAGCTGGCTTGATAGGCCTAAAAAGCCTACTAATAGGTCTAAGTCTGACTTGTTTAGAAAAACATGCCTTCAAATAGGCTTAGACCTGACCTTTTATTCTGACAAGCCAAGCGTGAGCAAGTCTGAAACAGGCTAGGCCGTAGGTCCCTAACAGGTCGCCTGGCATGTTTCCAGCCCTAGTTGTTACTCACATAAATGACTATAGCATGGCATGGCATGGTCAACTATTAACATTCAATAGAACAAAAGACTAATGGATAATAAAACTATTAGAATTATGAACTTGATATTCTAACAATTATATTCCGATCAAATCAAACTCTTAAATGAACTCGACAGTCATCTATTAAAAAGTAAATGACCAGTTGGAGGAATGAGATACTTTACTTTTGTACCTTTCCAAGTAACCTTGGGTATGGTGAGTTTCTAGGATTTGACTTTTATCCTTTTCTTTTAAGAAAAGGATGGTACTTTTCTTAATCTGGATTGTTGGATTAAGATCTCAACGGTCTAGATTGAGAAAATGACTATCCTTTTCCTGGAAGAAAAGAATGGAAGCCGGATTCGAGTTTCTAAAAGGTGTTTATAGACAATAAAGTGAAAATTTGAAGTGATATCTCTTGAAGTAAAATAACCCTTCACTTAAAGAGCCATAATCCTGTTTGTTATTTCATAAACTAAATAGCTGTAATAAAACTAAACTTCTTCATAAAGGGTAACACCTTTTAGTATATAGAGTTTACTTTAATATTTCCTTCCACCAAGGGGTGATTACCTCATCTATCTTTTAGTTTTACAACCTTCCAAAATATTTCAACTCTTCATTGCTCCTCACCTTTAAGTATCATAAAGATGTGACTTTGGTGAATTTTAGTGTTGCAACTCCCAATTTACATGTATTTTATTAAAATGCCTTAATTGATAAATGACATGATTTTCAAGAGACACGTTTCTTTAATTTAAAAATATTCCAACTCTTCATTGCTCCTCATCTTATGGGGATTGTGCTTTAATAAAATGCTTAGAATTTTATTTATATCTCTCACATAGTTCTATCATGTTTCTTGCCAATATACTAAAAAAAACACTTGCTTTCAGACGGAATTTTTGACTGAATTTGCCACGGAATCAGCTTTTCCGACAGAATTTCTGACGGACCGCATTTTCAACGGAATCTGTTCCGTCGCTAATAGATGTGTTTCAAACAAATTTGTTATGAAATTTCAATTCTGATGGAATTTTCCAATGGAATTCGTTTCCATCGTATTTTTTAAAAAAAAAATTAGAAAATTATTTTTAAAAAAATTCAAATTTTTTTAATTTACAAATGCCACGTGTTTGCGCCTCAGAGCACCATGTGTCCCTCTCCCCATCTCCTCCTTGTGCTGCCACATGTCAGCACCTCATAAAGTGCCTCTCCTCCCGTTCGAACCCACGACCTCAAGCAGCCGACATCTTCACGCGCGAGTCTTTGCCAATTGCACCGAAATAAACCTGTGTCATATTATTATATATATAATATTATCATATATATAAACATACATACATACATACAATTAATTAATTATATACATATAATTAATTATTACTTAAATATAATATTATTAAAAATAATGAAAAATTTAATAAAAACGTAAAAAAAATATTCATATATTTAAATTAAACAATTTTTAATTAAAATTACTTAATAAATAATAATTTAATATGATAAATATTATTTTTAATATAAAAATATAAATAAATAATAAAATAATTTTAATAATTAAGGTTACATAGAATTATTTCATAATTAATATTTTTTTAATTTTACAAATACTATTTTTTAAAAAAAATAATACATTTTAATTTTTCCGACGAAATTTTCCATGGCAAATTGCCACGGAAATTTACTTCAGAATTTGTCTTCAGAAAATTTCCGATGGAATTCCCTTCAGAATTTGCCACGGAAAAAATTTCGTTAGAAATCGAATATTTTTTTATAGTGATAATTCCATCACCCTTTGAAGGGAGAGTGAAAATGAACATAAAGAAAAGGAGGAGAGTGCTTAGAAGAAAAACGCAAAGGGTCTCGTGTTGGCATAACATGATAGTAAAATCAAGCGGAAGCTCATTAAAGCAAAACATCTCCTCAACTGGAAAGTAAAATCCAAAACAATACAACAATAAGATTGATTTTACAATGTTATTTTTCTTGATCATTTCTCACATTTCTCATTAAGGATTTAAATACATGCATTTCTACAATTCATAATATTGATCAAATTTGATTATGCAACATGGGATATGTTCTCATTATGTTGGTAACATGCATTATGCTGCGAATGTCTTGTGAGAAGCCTTTGGAGAACAACTGAAATAGGAGGTGGAAGTGGAAAAGTAAGGTGGAAATGGCCGTAAAGAATTTTATTTCTACCTAAATCCAATCCCACCATCTTATCTGGAGGCATCTCAACTGCTTTAGGTGGTTACTATATGGGCAACTACAAAATCCTTAAAAAAAAAACTTTTTCCTTTAGTTTCTAGTTCATCCACATCCTCGAGCATTTTAATTAGCAACATTTTTTCCTAGCTTGTAACTTGACATGCAGTTTTTTGAACACCATTTAGTTAGGCATTTGTTTTGAGTTTTTTGGGCTCCTTTGAATTCAGTATCTTCTATTTCTTGTGAACACAAAAATGTTGATTAGGTGCATATTCTTCTCTTGAGTCATGTTTTTACGTGTGCGTGATATCTATGATCATTGCATATATACGTTCCAACTTTGATATTCACTATATTAAGAATATCAAAATAGACTTCTTGCACAAGCATCTTCACAAAAATAAATGCAAGGTCAATATAATATTCTGTACGTATTTAAACACCAGAATTAATGTTCGAAAATATTACAACACTATGAAATTTAATTGAATTATATATACATATTATTGTTATTCCTAACTTTGTGTATTAAATTATTAATTTTATCTTGTGGGCATTAAAATTAATGTGCTTTTTTTCTTAATTCTTCCTTGATTTCATAAAAATTAAATATTTAGTTTTGAATAACGTTATTAGGTTATAAATATTTAATACATCAAACATATTACTAGTATTTTTTATCACTAAAAATATTGGTGCTTTACTTTCATAGAGGGAAAGTTCAACTCTAGAAACCACATCAGAGAAAAATACTTAACAACAAAAGATGTTATAAATTCAAATTCATAGGAGATGAAAGGGATGCATTAAAAAGGAAATCATAAGTTGAGAAATATACGATAATTTAATCTCTGGATTGTTCTCAGCATCTTCAATTCGCAGTTCCACATGTTTCTTAATGTCTTCAAGCTTGTTCCTTTTATCTTCCACAAACTTGGCAGTATCCCATATGACTCCAATAAGTGAAGTTGGATCCATGTTAGCCCTGAAGGTGAACAGATTAGAGATGAGATGTTGAGGAGTAGTACTGCACTCAGAATAAACTTGACACGTGTTTCCCTCCTTATATGTGAGAGGTTTACTTTAATATGTTACAGTCAACTCAAGTTATCTCTAAAAAACGTGTTGCTCAGAAAATACCGCATATTAATTCTACAATAAATGGTATGCAAAATTTCTAAAAAGACATTTGTGCACTTTTATAAATAGAGAATTATAATTTTGTCTAAGCTCTGTATATTAATTATTTGTTTTTTAAATTCTTAAGGAAGGTCTATACTAATTTAAATTAGGCCAAAATATTAAAAAGCCCCCTCAACTTTAGCCCTCTAGCACATGACCTCCCTCACCTTTGAAGGTTTAAAAATCATATCCTCAACTTTCATAGTTTGACATTTAACAACCTGCCGTTAGAATGACTGTTAAATCTAATAGAATGGATGCTACATCATATTATTTAAAATTATGTGACAGTTGACATGTAATTTTTATTATTTAATTTCATTAATTTATGTTAACTTAAAAACTCATAATTAAGTTAAAGTGCATTTTTGTTATTCTCTTCAAAACTGGCCTTCACAATGTTAATAACCACAGGGACAATCCTCTCTGTCAATTAAGCGAAAAAAACCCTGAACCTTCCAAAAAAAAAAAAAGAAGCTTTCCTTAATTTGTATATATCTAGTCCTAATTTTTAAGGAGCATATAGAGTGCATAAAATAGTGGAGATAGCTTTTTATTTGGTTGTCTTGTACTAGATACTCTTAAACCCTGGAAACGCCTTTAAATACAGAGGCCAGCGTATTTGTATTAAAATTAGGACTAGTTTATAATTACAATCATATAGATATTAGCAAGAATACTTCTAGAATATCCTTTACCACAAGGGGTGAAGTACATTGAAAACAAAGGCTTTGAGTGAATCCTTTTTCGTTTAACCTTGTTTTAAAGGCCTCCAAAATTTAGTATTACTTGAAGCTTTAATGTCCAGGTTTACGCTTTGATATCTCTCTTTTCCCCTCTTTAATATTCGTAAGCACCGTCTTATATCTCTAATGGAAAACACGTTCTCAAAATTTTAATTTTTAGCAATTCCATTAATCACTATATATGTAAATGAATTGGCTATGCTTTTTAGCAAGTTCTTTTAATTAACACTTTCACTTTTTCTTTTAGTTTCTCGATTGCCTGAACATGGAGTTATTAAAAAATTGACTTTCCCATCAATTACGATCTATGTCTTTAATTTAATTATTTCTTCCTTTTGGCTTCTCTATAATACTTCTCATTGGATGGGATTTTTTCGTGCAGTAGAGATAAATAGAACTTGAAAAGTTTCTCAAATTACAAATATTATTCTTATCTTTATTACATTTCTCTGATGTTTAAAGAATGGGGAAAAACGAAAGACATTAAAAGAACAAAAACAAAATTATATGGAGGGTGAATTAATATAAGGAGAGAGATTGAAACAATGAGAAAAGATTGCATGGAATTTTGTTTCAAAAAAGGTTTTTCTATACTATTTTTCTTTCAATTTTCAAAGCAAATGGTGATATCATTAACCAAACTATGCCAATTCGCATAAAAAAGCCAAACTAATTAAAATGAAAAAAAAAAAGATATAACAAGAAGCGGGAGGAAGAAAACCAATGACACTAATCTGCAATGATATTTACGTGTCACAGATAATTAGTTATAACTTATAAGTATTAATTATATGAAAGTAAAAAAGATTAAATATATTTATATTATAATAATAATAATAATAATTTAATTACCTCTTGGATAAAAAAAACACGCCTTATCCTCCAACACATTCAAACTTTGATTTGAATTTGTGCTTGGCTGAGGGGTCATCCCATGCCAAACTGTCCCACCAACTTTGTTGCCCTTCGATAGATGTCAACTTATTATACTTGGCAGAATTGGAATGAAGCGGTAATTTTTTCAGCTTTGGATATCTGTTTATGCGAATGAATTTGAGGGAAGGAAAAGGCAAAGGTGCCTTGTGAATGCTCTCAAGTCCTGGTGAGTCCTGCAAAGTCAGATCGACAAGAGAAGAGAACACAAAAGAATCCACATTCCCTTCTTCTTTTATCACTTTTTCCATTGATTCACATTCCTCAATGAAAAGTAGTTGAAGGAGTGGAGTATACTTAAGTCATCCAAGTGAAATAAATTTGCTGCAGCTGCTTCATTCTTGACATGATTGCTAATAACAAAGGCATCTCAATCTGGCTTGCTAACACCCCCCATTTTTCACAAATACGAACCTTGCGTATCAAACTTTGCAGTTTGGTTGACTCCATTAATTTGTTTAGGCCATCTCTACCATCTATACGTATGCATAATTCCTCTATATTTGGTAGGAACTTCAGCTCTTCTAAAATCCTTCTCTCTTCTGAATCAACTATCCTGGTATCAAGTCTAAATACTCTTAATTGTTCAAAACTTGAAAGCACTCCCAACGGAATCGTAATATATCTATTGCAACCGCCACTTAAGCTAACAAACTTTAAATTTGTCAAGTACCGTAAGTTGTTGAAAGCCTCTTTTAGAAGTTCTAGCACGTCCAAAGAAAGATGTTCTAGAGAAACTAAGCCCCCAATGTCAACCGATAATTCTCCGCTGACTTTTAGTTTCAAGACCTTCAATCTCTTCATGTATTTAAAACCTTCCAAATATTGTCTCTGAATATTATCCTTTTTTCAATAAAATTAGTATGGTGGCCTTTTGTGGATATAAGAGTTTTTGTGATTCCCAATAATTCATTATTGAAATGCTCTGCACAAGTTCCATGTTATCTTGATCGTGTGATCATGCGCTACCCACAATGCCATGTCACGGATCATATCATGCATTTTAATTGTATGATTCATAAAAAGATCATCTTCAACACTTTCTAGCAAGCATGAAAGCTTCAACTTTTCAATAATAGACTCACCATGACCATGCATATCTTCTACACTCATTGTCGTATCTTTACAAAGAAATCTCTCCCACATCCATTCATCAACGAGGTCAAGAACTAGAATCTCGCTATCTCCTGGGTATAATGCACAGTACAAGAAATAATGTTTTAGTATCTCATCTAGCCGATCATAACTAAATTTAAGGATAGAAAATATTTTCTTCTCCAAATTTGGTGCAATCAATATGGAACTTGTTAAATTCTTTATTGAATGTTCCCAAGCCTCCACACTCTTCACTCCAGCCATAACACTTCCCACTACAATTAGTGCAAGTGGCAACCTTGTAGTGTGTGTTTGGTTGGGCTTATTTTTGGACAATAAGTTTTTATTACACAAGCTGAGATAAAATCCCTCTTACATACTTACCTCGTATATCGTGAATTATGATTTATAAGCACTTATTACCCAAAAATAAGCTATTCCAAACGAGCACGTACATTTTTTAGCCATCTTCTCTGCAAGCTTTGGAATGCTAGGGTGTGACCTTAAAGTGTCCTCACCAACTTTCATGCAAAATAACTTTGATGCTTCTTCCTCCGTCAAAGTTTCTACCTTAAATGTTCTTTCAGCTTGCATTTTCGCACACACATCTTCTAACCGTGTTGTGAATAACACTTTGGATTTAAAATTAGTTTCCCTTGGATGTGGCACTCCCACCAATTTCAAGTCGAATTGATCCCATATGTCATCCAATAATAAGACAAATTTCTTTTGTTCGAGGACTCTGTATATCTTTACTGCTTTTTCATTTTCATTACTACGATTCCAATTGTCTTCCCCTATCCCAACAGATTTTCTAATATTATCCATAATACTATCTAAGTTGGACTCTTTTGACACTACCACCCACAACACAAAATTAAATCCTAGCTCTCTCTTTCCAAGTTCATTGTTAATCTTTTTTAACAGGGTAGTTTTCCCTACCCCGCCCATCCCATACAAACCAATGACACCAACATTATCTACTTCAATACCATTCCACACCTTATCAAACATTGAATCCAATCCCACCTTAAGAATTTAGGCATTTGTTTGATGCCCGTACTTTGATATTCACACTGCCGTATTAAGAAAATCAACAAAGACTTTTTGCGCAAGTATTTACAGAAACATAAATGCCTAATTTATATAATACTCTATAAGTATTTAAACAATAGAATTAATGTTCGAAATATTGCGACACTGACAAAATTTAATTGAAGTAATGCAAACTTATTCTCATTATTCCTAATTTTGAGTACTATTTTTACCATTGTGAGAGTTGGAATTGATGTTTTTTTTTTATTGTTCCTTGATTGCATAAAACATAGATACTCTAACTTTTAATAACCGTTAAGTTATAGATATTTTATGCATCAAACATATCAGATAACTATTGAGTATTTTTTATCTCACCAAATACATGTGATTTGATGACTACTTCAATTACTTTCAGAAAGGGAAAGTTCATATACAAGATCCTAAGTTGAATAAATTCAAATTACTACAATAGCGGTTATGAAAATGATATGTTAACAGAAGATGAAATCAGATTCTCTTTGGACGCAACCACTGAAACACTTGGCAGCTTCCCATATAAAAGAAGATGGATCCATGTTAGAAATGAAAGTGATGAACAGATCTGCGATGGGAATAATCTTGTTTCTGTTCTCATATGTGATTCTTAGAGGTTTACTTTAATGTTGGAAGACGCGTTGCTCCCTGTTACAGTCACGTCGTTCCTCACTTTTTCTGATTTTTTTTTCCTTTTCTTTTGCTTTTTTCCAAAAGCCATTTATGCAATGATTCACTCGAATTCTTGTGCAACCATCTTACTCATAGGCTATCACTTATTTTTACTTAATATCATTCTGTCTTGAATAAAAAAAAAAAAGTTCATATGTGCACTTTTAAAAACAAATAATTTTTCTCTTTAGTGTAAGAGTTACTGAACTAATTTGAATATATTAAGGAAATAAAATAAATTATTGATTAAGTTGAACAAGTGTGACATAATCTCTTCCTGAAATATTCTCGTGTAACCTTAGATTATATATGGATTTATAAGTTTGGTAAATTACTTTAAGAAAAAATGATAATTATAGAAGATAAACTAGATTGAGATAGGTATAGTATGATTTTTGGTAAGATATATATATTATTAGTTTTAATTTTTTTGGAAGGTCTATGCAAATTTAAATAAAAGGATAGTTAAAATTGTAATGAAATTGAAGAAAATTATAAAACTTATCCTATGAATAAAAGCAGATTCTCCGTGTAATAGAAGGGGAGATATTGGATTTTTTGTTAAAAAAAATTTAGGCAAAGTTACTCGTATTTATTATGCCAAGTTCTTCCATTACACATGTCAATAAATCCCTATATATTTCATGTAGATTTATAATTAAATAAAAATATTTTAAAAATATAACACAAGATTATGTTTGATTGGAAAATTTAATATTATAGATATAAAGAATTTAACTTAAGGATTATCCGCATTCCTTTTTATCAATTACAAATGAAAATAAAGTATTCCAATGAGTCATCACGCACTCATCATCAATCAATTAATTCCAATGAGTCATCACGCACTCATCATCAGTCAATAAAGTCAAAACATGCATCTACAAAGAAAACATTTTTTTAGAGCAAACTTATACTAAATGGCGACATTTGCAAAATTAATTATTAAGAAGGTCCTTAAATTTATAGCTCACATAATGCAAATAATTGTCTTTTTGAAAATGGGTGACATAGGTGGCCCACCTGCTCTTTTAACAAAAGCTCTAAGGATTCGATAATAATTATCCAGTTCTCCTCAATCCACTGACCATCTCAACCTGGTCCAACTATTGAAGGGGGTTGATGCTGCAAAATTAGCCATTCTCTTTTGCTGTGTTTAGATTTGCGGTGGCATAATGGAAAAAAGCCACGTGTAAACTTGAGAAAGGTGCTCTTACCACTTTTAATTTGTTTGTATTGGCTTTTTAAATAACCAACCTTGAAGCTAAATCAAGAAAGAGAAATTGCAAAATGGCAAACCTATAGAAGAAGAGTTTTATTGATTGGTTAGAAGCAAGGTATTAAAAACCAGACCGGTCATTAAACCGGTTAAGGCAGTGGTTTAAGGGTTAGTGGGTCAGACCGGGGGTAAAGCCGGACCAAACCGGTGATAATTAAAATAATTTAATTTAACTTAGATGTATAAAATTATTTATGTTCTAATAATGCTTTTTTTTTAATAAAAGTAACGTTTAACATATTCTATAATATATAGTTATATATATTGATGGAAAAAAAAGTTAAAGTATATATTATTATATTACATTACTATAATACAGAAACAGATGGCTTCCCTCCTTCATATTATATAATATTATGATTATATGGTCTTCTCTTGTAATATGTGCGTGAAGGAGATGACACATCTTATCTGAGACCTGCTTCGAAAAACGTAAAATGATAGAAAGCCAACAACTCCAAGGAAACACCACACCCCTGTCAGAAAAGAAGTCAGACATTTCTGATTTATTTTTCTTTGTAATTTGAATATGTACCAATCCTTGAAGCTTTGAAAGTTGAAACCACCCTCATTTTTTTTGTCCGACTCTCTCTCTCTCTGTGAGAAGCTTTAACTACAATACAAAGTACAATCATGGAGTCCTCCCTCTCTTGAATCATTTTTTCGCCTCTTTCTTGAGTTCTTCCTACTTCACTGTAAGTTTTTAGTTTTTCATGGCATCTCGTTCTTTACTATTTCCCTTCTTCTCTTCTTCCGGAAATTTTCTCCTTCTTCTTCCAAGAGTCTCCCAGAGTCTCTGCGTTCCAAGCATTCGGTAAGGTGAAAAAGTTGACCCGGGTGACCCATCCAGCTCCGCGGGTTGACCGGGTTGCTCCCGGGTTACACCGGTTTATTCCAAGTTGACCGGGTTGAAGATCTACCGAGTCTAGCCATCACCCGGACCGGACCAGTGGCAGGGTCACCGGTTTCCGGTCTAACCCGGCCAGTCCGATCCAGTTTTTAATACATTGGTTAGAAGGAAACTGGTTTGGGTGTCCATCACTTTGATAGATACCCTAAAATGTAGATAGTCCAGATCTTATTTGTAGGATCTCAGCCACATATAGTAGTGGCTTATAATAGGACACAGAGCTCAATAAAGGAAGATATTTTTAGAAAACAAGAAACCGTATCGAACCGAACAGTTCGACCAGTTGAACCGAAAACTGGTAAGTGGTCTGATCTGATTTGCTCATTGAACCGTGAGACCTATTGGACCAATTTGAAACCGGTCAGAACCGGCTAAAACCGATGGTTGGACTGGTTTATTTTTTTTTTATTTTTTTTATTTTTATTTTGTGCCATTTTTTAGAGGAAAATGGAAAGTTGAAGATCAAAATGAAGAAAAAAGTAAATAAAGAAAAACAAATCTAAAAAAATGAAAAAAATTATTTAAAAAGATATAATAATTATAGGAAATAAGATATTATTACATAAATATAGGCATTATAACTAATACTAATAGATTTTAAACATTTTTTTCTCTAAAAATCTTCATTTTTATTTATAGAAGTTTAAAAATATATTAATATATATAGCCACTAATAAATTATTATATTTTAATATGACTGGTTCAACTACCGGTTAGACCCCAGTTGACCCATTAACACTTGAACCTGAGCTGTGACCGATTCATTATCCAATCCGATTTTCCATTCCTTAGATATTTTGCAAGGACTTCATCATATCAGTCTTACTTCTCTTCAGTTTCAATTTGTTTTTTATTCAGCACAGACAAATTACCTGTTGAGGCGGATTGATGCTTCCAAGTTACCTGATGTCTTCATCAGTGGACGATGATATAATCCAGTAAATTTTGGGCATAAAAAAACTAGTCATAGTATTGATCAAGTAGATTAAGCGTCAGTAACTGGTAAAAAAAAAAGAAGATTAGGCGTCAACGATGAGAAGCATTTGCGATCATGCAAAATATTTATCACCAATTTTTTTTTTTCATAGACCACTTCAATATTTTTTTTATATTGTTATTATTTTCACAATATAAAACCCCCCCAAAACAAATAGGGGAGGATTTGTCACCAATTTAAACTAAAGACTTGGGAGAACTCATTCTACAGTAAAGGAGTGCATTGCTTGGTTTTTAGCACGAGAGGATTTGTAACCCCCTCCGTAATTATATCAGAAATATGCGATTAAAATGAAATAGAGACCAATAATAAACAAAACTCATTTAAAATCCCATCCTTGAGATAGGGTTTTCAAAAATACCTTTTAAAATTTAGTTAACTTGGTCTCATATTCACATTTCGAATACAATTACTACGCGAAGATAAATCACATTCATATAAATATCAGAGTGCACAATATAATCATCCCGGCAATCCTGGGTATATACTTTCGTTAAAGATACACAGGGCACAATTACCCATTACAATTCTTCAAATGGGGATTACACAATCTCATCTCGAAGGAATTCTAGCCGCTCCCTCCACGAGCCACTTGCCCTGTCTAAATTATTGGTAAGGGAGGGTGAGATTCGAGAGAATCTCAGTAGGGAAACATTATCAATATGCAGGCAAGATAAGTGTTTAATGCATGACATGCTTGCATCACATAACTCATGCACACATACAATGACAAATCTATAAGCTCAATGCTTCGAACGATACACACATGGCCATAACATATATTGAAACATTGCTTCAAATTATTCATACATGTTCCACATAATCAAGCAAAGAAATAACATGCATCAACACATTAATACAGTTATCAAAGCATGCAGGAGAGATAAGTTCCCAAACTCCAGTCTTTTCTCCTCGATTTACGTGCCAACAACTCGGGCTTCACATTCGATCCTACAATGTCAAATGTATTATTTAGATACTTCCATAGTGTTTCTGGGGGTTATATGAAGCTATATTAAAAAATTACTAAAATACCGCCGGGGACCCGGCTCAGCCCCGCCGTACCCGGTCCGGCTGTACTTTTCTTGAAATTTTGACATGTGTTATTCTGACATATTTTCGCCCAAGGAATCCATTTCCGGACTCGGAATTATCAAATTCAATGTAAATTTACAAATTTACCCTTAGCAGCCCCACTTTAAGGGTTTCAGGGGCGTTATCATAATTATACTTTTTCGGCCTTTTCCGAAAAAGTGACCAACTGTAACCCCACCTAATTTTTGCTCCTGAACTCAATGGAACCATCAAATCATTGAAAATCCAACTCTAAGACCCATTTATAACCATAACCGAAATATACAAGTACTCCAGGGAAAATTGGGGTTTTTCGGTTTCGGCTCCGTAAACGTATTTCTTTCTACTCCTAACCTCTTTATTAACCATTACATTGTGTTAGAACTACCATTTAGTATCAATTTGGGCAGCATAACACTTAGGCCAACCCATTTTCTAAATTTACAAATAAAGACAATCCGGTGAAATTTCACCGATTAAATCAACCACAGCAGTCAGAACAATCAAATATTGAAGTTTCGGAGGTTACCTTAAGCTCCTTCTGGCTTATCCTTCTTATGGCTGAACCCTAACCTCTTTAAACAATGAAATTCCTTGCTTCATGACCTTAATTCACATAGATGAATAACTTAGGAGAAGGATTATACATGTTAGGTACGAATTCACCGAAGAAATCGACCCACCTTGTGAGATTTCTCCTCTCTTTCTCTCTCTAAAAGCTCTCAAACTTTCTCTCTCTCTTGGCTTCTGGTTCAGAACGAAAATGAGAGCAGAAGATGATGAGAAAATGTTTTAATTTCCATGCTGATGTCATCTTTTATTTTGATGATGTCAAAATTCCCATTTTCGGATTTTCTGGCAGATTTTCTGCCCAAACTTTGAAAAATCATAACTAATTCTAGAAAATTCAAAATGAGGTGATTCCAAAGCCAAATGAAAGATATTTAAGTCCTCTTCATAGGAAAAATATTGACCATTACTAAAAATCACCACACAATTCCAGAATTACATAAAACTCATCACTGCCCCAAAACAGAGTTCAGTTTCCATCCCAAACTTTGGACAGTCATATCTCCTAGTTCACAAAAGGAAATGGCACAAATTATATGTCCATTTTGAAGCTTGAGATGTGAACTATAAGACTGGAAAGCTTCAGAATTTTTAGACACCATTTGGTCATTCAAAACGTTCACACAAACTGACTGCCCAGAATAGAGTTTCACTGGACAGAATTTCAGATTTTGCATCTTTGCTTCTATTGGTTCCATTTTCATACCAAACATCATTCCCACATAAATTTTCACAAAGAATCCATTGGAAACACCAAATCAATCAAATTCACATCATATTGACATGTTTTCACAACAATCTCAACATGTCAACACAATTCACATTCAATTCTTCCCTCTATTCTAAGTCAATTTGGATGTTAATCCACAATTGAACTCAAATACAGGATTTCGGCGCTGCTCACAACACACACGAATCACATTCAAGTGCCAAATCACATCATATTCTCCAAAAGGGTTATTTATCACTATCCACATCCACTTTTGAAGTCATTAACCCTTAATCACAATTTGGGATCTTGCTAAACCAGGGCTTAGCAATCCACTAATCTCAGGCTTATTCTCTAACCTTGAGTCTCAAAATTCGGGGTATTACAGGATTAACAAGCCTAAAGTTGGAGAGGTTATGTACAATTTATCTTCAAATTTGTACATGCCATTTCTTTTGGTATCGCTTGAAATGACATATTGGTTAGAGGTAAGCTTTAAATGAAGTCCCATGTCCAAAAATGATAAGAAAGATGAACGGCATATAAACACAGGGCAATCCTAATCAAATAGGCTTAAGAAATGAAAGAGTCAAAGCAAAGGCCCGTATAAGAGTCAACAAGGGATCCCAAAAAAAGACCTAACCAGCACAAGATTCAAGACTCCTAGAAAAACTGTTAGACCTAAGTCCTAGGAAGCTCACCAGTACAACCTTTGGCCATGCAAAAAGTTAGCAAATTCAATAACAAAAACTTGTAGGAAAATGAGCCTTAACAATAATAAAGAAGGTGGGGTTAAGAAAACAAACCTCAGGATCATTACTTGTGGCAAATGGCATACCAATTATCATCACAGCTCTTCCTGCATGGTCTGCAAAATCTAATCCTTCACTTACCTGTATAATCAACCACAATTAACTTCTATATACTAGCATAAATGAACATTAAAAGCACCCAAGCAAGACATGCTAATCAAAGTAGCTAGATAGTATATACAAGTACATCTTGGGCATTTCTTTCTTTTTCTTTTGCCAGAATCAAAACAACTGTAAGTTTTGACATCTCCAAATCCCTTATAGCATCTATGATATTCATGATATATGGCAGCACATACTTAATAAACTATATATATATGAAATGCAAGATTGTGAGGACTTCTACATCACTTGCATAGAACTGCACGCCACTATAGGTGTCATGTAAATGCTGAAGACAACAGTTTGCAATTTGGTCTATCATAAAGGATCCATGTCATAAAGGATACTTAAAGAAGTTATTGAAGGGGATCTATTGGTGAATAATATATCTAAAATGTTGGTTATTGATAGAGTTTGATGACATATGCAATTATGGCTAACGTCACTTAGTGGAATAAGACTTATTATTCCTATTATTGTTAGAGGTGAGCAAAATCAAACCGAAACCGAAAACCGAATCGAATCGAATCAATTTCGGTTTTTTCAGTGTTCGGTGTATATTCGGTTTTTTAAAAAAAAAATTTCGGTTTAAACTGAAAAACCAAAAATATTAAAAGAGGACACCACCACCGAAAAACTGGATGTAAGGCAAAGAATGATATATGATATATCATTGGATATTCATCTTTTTGAACTTTTGTTATGCTTGCTTTGGATTAAGTAATGTTGAATGCAATTATTCTGCATCTCTCAGAAACCTTCCTATTTTTGGGTCCATTATTAGAATATTGGGTACTCCAAACTACATTGATTATATATGTAATATGTTGTTTATACTATATTTTATATCATCTTTCTTTGGATCTTGATAAGGTTGTTCAAGTTTATAATTTGTATTAATTTTTTCTGGTTGAAAATTTAGATATTTTAAGTCAATTATGAAGGCCCAAAAAATTTCGGTTTTTTCTTAAAAAACCGAAACCGAACCGAATAATTTCGGTTATTTTAGTTTGGTTATTCAGTTTTGGTTCGGTTTCAAAATTTTCTTCATTTCGGTAGTTCGGTTTTTTCGATTTTTACCGAAAACCGAATGCTCACCCCTAATTATTGTTGGACTATGATAAAGGAATCCAGTCACAATATTCAAGTATTTTGCCAAAAATTAAGATGCATTGAAAATTAAGTTTGTGTAGATAAGAAATTGGGCTTGTAACCAAGATTGAAATGAGCAAAAAAAAAAAAAGTCCAAACTCAAGAATTTTATATAATCAACTACATAACACATCATCCTTATATCTTAGATCGCACATGAAAAGACATTAAAAGTGCAAACAATATTTTTGGTTTTGTTTTATTTTGGGTTTTGTATAGACTTAAGAGGCTTATAAAGCTTCTTCTATCACATTAAGACTCAAAAAGTTCAAACTTGGGTTTCAAAATCAGGACGTCAAAATTAAATCTCAATGGACTTGCCATGAAGATTAAATCTGTCTGTTCAAAAGTCTACTTTAAAACCACACACATTGCAGCTTTTATCAATCTAAACGTAATACAAACAATTCTAGCACACTCATATTTTCCTCAACAATCAGCGTCAAGAGATACCTTGCCACGACAAACGGCAAAAAATACAGCTCCAGTTGCAGAGGTGTCTTTTGGCTTAGATAAATACTCCTGCCCAAAATGTCCTTTAGCTTTGTTTTTAGAAAGAAGATGTATTTAAATATTAATTGTGGAAGAATGTTTTTCACTTTATTACATGTAATTATTACCTCAATTGATAGGGAAAACAAGGAAGATTGCCTAGGTTCTATGACAGGTTTCTTATGTTTGCAAATTCTCTCCCATGTTGATGTTGAGCTTGCATTATTCTAAAAAGTAAAACAGAATACAACATGAGTTGAGAGCAAAAAGATTTCGCACCTTCATTAGTGCTTTAAGAATCTTACCATGCTTTTCCAGCACCAAGTGCATTGGTCCAAAAGGTAACAAGATGGGAGGAATACAAGCAGTCCATCAAGAACAATTCGAGCCAAATTGACTAAAACATAAAACACTGTTATTATAATTGTTAATAATCATCAGGCTTCTAATTGTCAAATCCAAGGTAATCAAAATCAGAATCTTATGAAGGGACGGCAAGGGAAAAAATAGATCTAAACACAATCAAATCAAAGATAATATTTTGACCATGAATAAAAATTTTAGATAGGTAAAAAAATTATAAAAAATACTCATTAAACCATCAAACAACAAGCGTAAACACAAAATAGACACAATGTCAATAATATGATTTATAACGGGGGAGAGGGGACTTAACCAACCCTTGAGGCCCCATGTTGTCTGATAATGATGGCACATTAAATCGAGGCAGGACAACTACAAAATTGTCCACAAGATTGAAAAATAGACTAGTCTTCATTCCATGAAAACACATTTAGCACCCATGGCTAGCCTTCACTTTCTCTTAAATAAACTCACGTTAGAACTGAAAACCATCACAATCCTGAAGCAAAGCAATTTGTACATGCTGAGAGGCACTAGTTTAGAATTAATTAATAAATATTTTTATGTTTATTTTATATTATCTTTTCTTATTTCTCTAGTTATGTAAATCCTAGGATTAGATATGGATTTTATATACTATATTAACAGCTTATCATATCCTATAAGTTTGAGTGTTCAGTATAGATTCTCTTTTGACTCCCTTAGATATGTAGACAATATCTATCGCATATATATAACCACTTGTAAATTTTATCTGACCTGCCTGGTCAACAGCTAGTGATGGGCATATTGAACTCCAATATAATTAAAATCAACTCACTCATTACTCTCTTAAGCACTTGGAGTCAGATGCATAAATTCACAACTAAAAATAACGTGTCCATATGCATCACAAAATACCAGGACATCATTTAGCAACAACTGCAAACCATCAATAACATGTATAGACATGCACAAACAGGAAACTTTGATGGCTTAAAGAGTCATTCCAAAGCACTTCAAAATCTGAAATACATCTAGAATGCAAAAGAAGGATTAAGCCATGACAAGATGCTCCTGTCACTAGTAGTGATTTCAAGGTAGTATTACACCCATTATTACAAGAAGGCAGGTGCTTCCAAAATGGCGAGACAATTTGCACATAAGGCTTAAATTAAACAAACTCAGCATAAATATAATTACGTCACATACCAATTGCATTACCAAGCTCCTGCTTGTACTCTACAGAATCAAGTGTGCGGTAGGAAGAATTAAAAGCACGCCCTGAAGGACCAACTGGTACAACTCCAGCCCGAATCTGATTTGGGGTTATTACATGCTCATTTTCTAGCCGAATGGGAAAATCTCTGAAATGAGCAGAATCGAACCTGTTAAGTACTATGACAATAATGATACTTTCAGATAAAACACAACTAACAAGATGATTCTAACATTTTCAGCTCCTGAGCAAAAGATTCCATGGGAGATAATGTGCCAGATGTCAATATAACAGAGCCAACACCCAACTTAGGAAAAACTTTCATAGCTATTTCTGGATTAAAGCACCACCAACTAAAAACCCTTGAAGCCTTACCTACAGCATCAAAATTTTAAGTCATAATAACATAATGTTAAAGGGATATCTACACTTGCAGCACCACAGTTCTATGAGAAACAACTTTCAGTGCCCATATAATGGAAAGAGTATCTTCAATAACAAGGATATAGACTAGAGTTCAGAGAGTTTAAACTTTAAAACACCAAAAGGGACAACTAACCTTGATTGTATCTATTGTATTGTAATATAGACTATAGTTTGAAGAGTTTGGACAGAAAGGTAATGCAGTGAGAATAAAAAGGCCAAATCAAACTTTCTGGTCTACATATACAATAGAAAAGGGATTCCCTTTTGCTATCTGTTTTGTTTTTGTTGGAATCCCATGAGTCTCGGGAAGTAATGTATGGGATGTTTGCTGGTTAATGGGCCATGATTCATGGACATTCAGCGGCCAAAATCTTAATGGTTTATCGTAGATTAATGAGCTGAAGTCAAGTAATGTTGCTTTCTTATTCACTTCCTATTTCATGAGTCTAATATATATTTATCCTGTCTGAATACTGAACTCCTGTGGCCTACAACCCTTCATATAAAGCTACTAGTATCCTGAATGAAATAAGAAATTTTGGAGTCAATAATTTTCTGAAATTATTCACTTTCTCTAGTACAGATACCATGTGCACACAATTATATAACCATATTCAAAACCAGAAGTTACATGCTTTTTTCTCCAGCAAATTCAACAATTACTATACATCCATATCACATATGCCCTGTTCTAGCATTAAATTTAAATATAATAGGTCCTGCAATCTACTATTATAAATACCTAATTATCTTTAACGTTATCAGCAGCTTTTGAGAAAATGGTGCTATTTGCCTTCTGCTGATTATCTTCCTCAAGAAGGATCCCAGCTTCTTCAATTGGACGCTTAAGCTTAGAAGCTGTCTTATGAGTGATATTAAGATCAGAGAAAAATTCATAGATACAAGGTCCAGGTTTGGTGTATCCCAATTCTTTGGATTCAATAGGTACGACAGCAATTCGCTTTTCGAGTTTTAGTAGAAGTGCTGCAAGAAAGAAAAGAGTATTGTAAGCAAATCTACATCTGCAATATAATAACATATTAGCAAAGAAGCCAGCAAAAACACTGCAATTGATCCTCAAATCATTTAGATAAAAATTTAGAGCATGGGAATGTCATATGCATGTAGTTTCCTGCCTCAAAACATATATAGCCAGTAAGCACAAATAAGCTTTAGATTATACAGTGTGCCCTCAATAATGTTATGAAAACAACAAAAGGACTGTATGAATACGAACCTTCAAGAGCAAACTCTGAGAATCAAGTTCAACTTTAAGGATAGCAAAATCATCTGGATTCCGCGACTTATCATTTAATTTGTCTCTTCTGTCTATACAAAGATCAACACAACTTTGAGCCTCAGAAATGCAAACTGTTAAAAGCCAAGAAGGCAAGTCAAAAGAGGCAGCATCAGCACAATAAAAAGTGAAGAACATTGCAGTGAAAAGGACTGTATGAATATGTGATAAATATTTAGTTAGTTGTTTAAATTTTAAATTAGTTGCTATCTTAAGAATTGGTTATTCAAATTGGTTATTATATTTAGTTATTATCTCATGAAAATAATTCTTTTTTATTTAATAAGGATACAACACAAACACACATTCAAATACTTTTTTACAAGAACAAAACAAATGAGTAGCAGTGTAGCACAAAGGCTTCAGAGTTCAACCTATGGAGAAAATCAGACCTTCTAGTCACAACTATTATATATATTCTTACCAGGCTGTGAGCCTCATCAAATATGAGTATGCTATCATTCCAAGAAATATTCAGAGATTTTCTATACCCACGAACAATAAGATAGTTGTATGGTGCAAACACTGTATCAGCAGCCTTGTGGAGTTATTTTGATAAGTAGTAAGGACACCTGAGGTAAAGACAAGCAATGTGAAACAATTGAGAGCCCAGCACTGGACAATTTCAGTTAGTTGGAAAAAAGGAAAATAAAGAAGCAAAGTAGCATAAAACAATTAAATTTAAACGTTCTGATTTCAGCAGCAGGAACCTACGGCCCAAATCGTTTTCCAATGTTCACCAAATCCTCAATGTCAATGTGCTAAAACATCCTATAATGCACAAAAACAGGCATGATATTACTTAAAATAAAAGCACCCAGATGCATAGAAAATTAGAAATTACCAAGGACAAGATCGTTATAGTTACATCGACACTTGCCATTCTTGCCACGCCTTCGGCAAAGTAACTGGCAAGAATTTGTTTGTGTCCTTCCCCGAAGTAGACTCATCTGATCATGAATACACAATTGTTCCTGAGATCCAAGAACAACCATTTTGGGCCTGCATTACACAAATACAGTTAAGTTCATGTATAACACATTTTATATCACAAGTGAATAATATATTATCCTTTCAGTATTGGAGACCCTCCTGGGCTTCTAAAATTTATTCGAGTGAGTGTCTTGCTTGAATATTATATTTAGAAGATTTATCTTTGGCCTCTTAGAGTGTGAGAGTGAGATACTTGTCTCATTCCCTAATAGAATTATCTTCCTATTTTCCATTTGTCTTCCATTTTATATACTTCTAGATTTAGGGACCTAATAGTCGGTATCAATGCACCTACATTCTTCCTTGATAACACTTAACACCCTACATGAACAACTACAGAACACCAACAGTGAGCACAAAACATGCTATGTCAATAAGAAACATTAGACTGATCTTTGAAAAAGATATATAATAGATTGTGCAGACATAAACTGGCCTGTGTTAGGATCATTACCGCAATCACAATCAACAAAATATACGTCCACAAAGAAACTTTAGATCATATTAGACCACTGTGAACTTAAAAACCTGTATGATGTTCTTTTCAACTCTTGAATTACTTGGCGGATCTGACTGTGAGTCTGTGAAGAATATATAATAGTAGGATGCTTTGAGGCCTCAGGATGTGAAGGTGAAACATCTACTTTGCCCTCAGAATTTTGAGTGCTCGTGACATTCGCACCAGTTGAGAAACTGCCCAAACTCTTCCGCCAAGCTAATGTAGCACATAGAAGACAGAGTGTTTTGCCAGTTCCCATTGGACTCTCCAACAGTGCATTACATTTCTGCCAGGAAACAAAATAATGTGTGTGATCAAGGCTCAAGATACAGTATGATGTTTTTGTTTGGCCAGAAGTACTATGTCAATGTGACTAATAATTAGTGATACCCGTAATGGGGAATGGAAGATGTGAAAAGAATAAATACTAGCTATATTTTTTCCAGTAGAATGCAAGGAAGACATGAGGAATGTGGACTAAAATAATCAGGACAGCTACTGATTTTGAACGAGTCATTGTTATTGTTAAAATGGTGAACTTTGTAGCCTTTTGATTGTGCCCCTTAATTGATTGAGACGTTTGAAAACTTGCATTCGACGCCTAAGCCTAACCAAGGTGCGCTACATGATAAAACAACAAACATCCCTACTATGAAAAAACCATAACATTAACAGGTGCTAGCATTGAACAATATCATCCAAATGGCCTCAAAACGTATATATTATCCCCAGACCTTTCATTGCATTCCCTTTTTGTACAGCAGACCACAAAAATTTATTTAATAAAAAGGGTCGTTCAAAACCTACCTCTTGAAGTGATTTTATGACTTTCTCCATGTAAACAAGCTGACAATCATAGGCCTCGAATTGGAATTTTACATCGATTCCCCGAATCTTGTATGTCGGTATCTCTTCGTTTCCTCTCTAAAGCATGACTTGCACAAAGTATAAGGAGACCTTACTTCGAAAATCCTTTTGAATTTCTCCCATAAGCTTTATAACCACATTACTTAAATAAATATATATAAACAAAATTGTTGAATGAACAAGAAAGATAATAATCAAATCAAGATTTCAGTTACAACATTTTGTCATTTGCTTTCAATTATACGCACTTTTCAATCTCCTAATGTCTCAAAACAAAATATTAAAACTCCATCATAATTTATTTAAATTTTTAACATTATCTCATTCAATAAGACTTTTTGTTCTCACATCAGATATTTATATCTCACCCACATTTCAATTTTCCTTAAAGCAAAACCATTGTCATTTCTTTTACACTTGAGTTCCAAGAATTCACATGATCCATTTAATAAAGTTTACGAAAAGAGAGGGGCTTTCGTACATACCACCACACCCACCGTCGTAAATTGAGCAGAGGAGCAGAAATAGACGAAGACGACGCCTGAAATCACACACACAGCAGCTAAACAGGGGAAGGAAAACACAGTCCCACGCACCCACGGCAACTAGCAGAAACGCTGATGAAGAAAAAAAACGCAGCCAACATGCAGGCCTCAATCGAACACAAAGATGCGACCAGAAGGAAGAGGAAAGACGATGAACTGCTCCCACACATCCAAAGGTAGCGTCGGCGTTGGTGGTCGAGGAGAACGGAAACGGAGGACAAGAGGGAAGCTAGAGATTTGAAAGTGCTCGTATGTAGCAGAGATAAGAATGATTAAAAATAGGTTTTTAATTAAAATAATTTTTTAATTATGATTTATGATATACAAGATAAGTAGATGATAAGAGTTTTATATAAATTTTAATAACTAAATTAGGATTTTAATGCATTTCCCAATACTTGGTCATATGATTAAGTATTAATTTAAGTTAGAGATATTTGTATTGAATTAAATGTAATTAATGCCAAAATAGTCATAAATTATTAATTATTTATGCAAATAATTTTTTTAGACTTTTAATACTATATTGTATTTAATTTCGCATTGCAGGTGTTTTAAAAAGAAATTGACAATTTTGGAGGTTCAAAATTAATATTTTGAAGACTGTGAAAGAGTACAAAAAAGGACCCAAATGTTCAGTAAATTTGGTTGAGCCCCAAAATATTTCAAACATTTTCAGTAACACCTATATAATTTTTTTTAATATTGCATATTGGTCCCTGGTCAAAACTTGCTTGTTGACCAGAGACCAATTAAAGACACATATTCGACTTGCATCACATCACATGAAGTGTGGCGGAAATGGGGAAGCTGAGATTTAAAAGCACAGATCATCATTACCTTCACTACCTTCTTCTACCTAAAGACACAGATCCGACATTTATAAGTGGGAGCGGTAGAGAATGATGAAAGCTGAGTTTTAAAAGGAGAGAGGGAGTTGGACATAATCATCCGACAATACCATCATCTTCTTCCTTCCTCTTTCTTCTTCTTCCTCACCGGCGACTTCACCTTCACGGTCGCAGGCGTGATTCTTCAAACACCACCAACCATCATCATTGTCACCTCCTCTGCCAAAACATCACCACCGTCCCTCCTTCCATTACCAACGTCTCGCCATTCATCATTCACCACAGTCGGCGAGGACCAGGAGCTAGAGGAGTGAGACACACCAATACTACCTTCACCGTTAGCAGCTACTTCTCCCTCAACTCACCTTCACCGTGGCTTTCTACTTTGTTTCATCTTCTTCTAGAATTTTCTGCAACTGCCGGCAACTAAGCGCAATTTCCAGCGACCTTCATCGTCATTCCCACTCTCACCTTCAAACACCACCTTTGTCTACACCAACCACCATAGTGCCAAGAGCTTGAAGAGAAGGGAGACTCAACACCACCGTCACCTCCTTCTCCATTTTCCAACTCATATTTTCTGGTAAACTTCTATGTTCTTCCGGTGAAGCTTTTAAACATTCTGGCGTGTATTCCCAATTTTCCGGTGACTAATACCAGAGACTTGTGTTTAATGCTCCACAGACTACGGAGGGGAGTATTTAATTTAATTTTGTACCTCATTTATAAATTTTGTTTGAAGTTTGATTATTGTTTGTATTATTTATAGATTAAATTTGTGTGATTGTATTGAAATTTTTTATTTGAATTAATTTGAGTGGTTGGTTTATTCATGCATTTAATTAAATTTTATTTACATTTTAGCTATTAATTAAAAAAATCAAAAATTCATTTTCCTTATTTTATTGTATTTACATGGTGTTTAGATTATTTAGAATTCAATAAAAGGTTTCTCTAAAAGAGAAAACGATTCTAAGTTTACTTATACGTAAGACTAACAAACAAAAAATTGTCCTAATCTCCAACCTTCGCTCCTTTCACCTTCAGCATTCGTTATAGTCGTCGGTGGCTTTCTCCCTTACCACCATCGCCATGGGCGACCTCTCTTCACCCACACCATAGAAGGCACAACTGAGAGCACAAACCAGAGAGCTTGAGGAGTGACAGTAGCTGCAAATTAGAGAACCAAATCATCAGACCACCTATTCTTCCCCACCTTCACTTGCTTCTTCTTTCTTCACTAACAGAGCACTTAGGTTGAGACTGGAACCAAGAGAGCAGGACCAAAGGACGAGTTTCAGAGCTAAAAAAAAGCTATGGAGAAAAGAAAGGGACGATCTACTCTATAACTCTCACCTTTATCCAAAGTTTCATACCGGAGCCACAGACCTTCAAGCTTGAGACAAAGATTCTATAGAGAGATCAATTTTTCAGGGAGTCTTTATAGTTTCCGGCAAGGATTTCTTGAAATTTTTGGCAATTTCCTCCTGTTTCTAGCGAGCTCAATTTCATTGATTTTCAAAATTCCAAACAAATTGCTATCAATACAACTAAAGCTTTAATGGGTGGCTAAGCTTTCAACTCTTGATGATTGGGGATTTGGTTTGAGTTTTAGAGCTTTAATGGAAAGTTTTTCTTAATTCTTTTAAGAATTTTCTTTAGTTATTGTAATTTCTAGCTATGTTCTAAGGTGATTTTAGTAGGATTTTGTTGTTGTAATCAAAGAAGGAAAAATAATAATCTAAATTCCTTAGGTTATCATGCATATAGTATCCTATTTAGATACATATGGCAATATCACTAATAGCTGTTAGGATCCCTGATTATAGGGATATTATTCTACCATGATCATAGGGATATTTTATTCTTGATTATTCTAACATTCACCCTTAAGTTGGAGCATATATATTGATCATGCCCAACTTGTTACAAAGATACTCAACCCGTATCCTATTTAAGGCTTTTGTCAAAAGATCTTCCAGTCAGTCGTTTGATCACACTCGCCCTGTAGACATAACATTCTCTTTGATCTTGTCACGAATAAAGTGACAGTCAATTTCAATATGCTTCGTAAGCTTATGGAACACAGAATTCAATGTTATATGAAGTGTTGCTTTATTGTCACACCATAGTTTTGCAGGTAATGTCGTGGCAATGCCAATTTCCTTCATGAGTTGAAATACCCACACAATTTCTTGTACTGAGAGATCGTTTGGATGCAATTAAAAAAATTGCTTTTGAGGCTAAACCATGGTTTGGACAAAATTCATCCAAACACTTGAGATTTTTTCAGAATCCATTTTTCATGTGAAACCATGGTTTGGGAGGCCAAAACCATGGTTTGAGCATAATCCATTTTTTCTTACTTTTTCAACTTTGTGGGTCCCACCCTCTTATTCTCATTGGTTCTTTTTCTGTTTGTGGGCCCCACGGCACACACTCTCTCTCATCTTTTTTATTTTTTTGAATTTCAACGTTTTTTCTCTTCTTTTTTTTAGAATTTTAAAATTTTAATACTCCCTCTTATCCTATTTAAGACTTATTTATCTAATTTAATTATATTAAAAAAAATTAGTTAAATTAATTAACATTACATATAGACAAAATTATTTCATTTTTGGTATTAATTATGAAATTTAATGTTAAATAATGGGTTAAGATGTATCATTTTTAATACCGTTAGATGTTTTCTTCTCTTATAATTTAACTCCGTTAGGTCAAATTTAACGGTTTTGTTATTACATCCTTGTTAATTGTTCATTGTTATTTTCCATCTTCCAAAATTTATTTGTACCAGACGTTTTTCAAGAAAAACTTGGCTGTTAAATTTGACATTAATCCTTAAATAATACATAAAATATAATCTTATTCTTTATATGTAATTATCACAAAAGTTAATGTCCTTTTTAGTAATTTGACCATGAAAAAGGCTATTCTGATCAAAACATCCAAACACTCTCATTTTATCAAAATCACTTTTTTCTCATAATCTATTCTTCTTATAATCTATTCTCCAAAAGCTATTCTCCATTTTTTCTCCAGAAGCTATTAAAAAAAGCTAATCCAAACACACACTGATTGTGACATGGCTTTGTATTCTGCTTTTGCACTTGACTTTGGCACAACACTTTGTTTCTTACTTCTCCAAGATATCAAGTTTCCACTAACAAATACACAGTAACCCGTAATAGACCATCTTGTAGCCTTAGATTCTGCATGATCCGCATCACAAAAGTACTTGACTTTAGTGTGCCCATAATCTGTATAGAGAATTCCATGTCATGGAAAACCTTTCAAATAAAGCAGTATATGCTCTAAGGCTTCCCACTGTGCCACTGTTGGAGATGCCATGAATTGGTTGAGTAAATTGACTGAGAAGGCTATATTAGGAGAGTCATTGTCAGATAATTCAGCTTCCCAATGAGGCGCCTATACCTTTCAGGATATGCAAATGGCTTCAGTTTCGCTGGATTAATCTTCTTTTGCAGGTTATCAGGAAGCTCATCAAACATGCTATCATTAGATCCAGGAACGGATTTGAAATTATAGGAATGCTGCTTGGTGTAGCTCCAAGCTTTCCAATCTCCTCTAAGAGATCAAGAACATACTTCCTTTGAGTCAAAATGATGTCCTTCTTGCTTCTCAAAACCTCAATACCAAGAAAGTACTTTAATGGGCCTAAGTCTTTTGTTTGGAAGTGAGAGTTAAGGACGACTTTATGAGATTCTGGAAATGTTACTCCCAGTAATGACAATATCATCAACATATACTACTAGAAGAATCATGGCTGCATCGGACTGCTGGTAGAACACAGAGTGATCACGCTTGTTTTGACTTAATCCAAACTTCTTAACTATACCACAAAATCTATCAAACCAAGCATAAGGGCTTTACTTTAGATCATACAATGACTTGCGGAGGTAGCATACTTTCCTATGCTCCCCCTGAGCAATGAACTTGGGTGGTTGCTCCATACAAACCTCCTCAAAGATATCACTATTCAAAAAAGCATTTTTAACATCTAAGTTATGCAAATCCTAAAGATAGGTGGCAGCTAGAGAGACAAGAAGACAAACTAGGTGAGCTTAGCTATAGGGGAGAAAGTCTCAGAATAATCAATGCCATAAGTTTGGGCATATCCTTTAGTAACAAGCCGAGCTTTCAGCTGTTCCAAGGAACTATCAGCCTTAGTCTTAACAACAAACACCCATTTGCATCCAATGGCCTTCTTCCCATAAGGTAGATCAACAAAAGTCTAAGTACTAGCCTTTTTAAGGGCTATCATTTCTTCTTCCATCGTTGTACGCCAACTAGGGTGAGTCAAGGCTTAGTGAAGGGAAGTCGGGGTGGAGATGGACTCAAGGGTGGCCACAAGGGAAGAGGAAACAGGGGACAACTACTAGTAGGATACAAAGGAAGAGAGAGGGTAGGTACAATCAACATTTCTTTTGGGAGGACAATGAGGACGGGTACCTTTTCGGAGGGTAATAGGCATGTCATCAGGGTGATCAACAGCAGAATCAAGGGACAACTAGGTCAGGGACAGCAAGATCAGGATCTAAGGAATGAGGATCAGTAACCAAGGAGTCATGAACGGAATCCGTCAGCGAAGTAGTCACTGGCGAAGGCAGAACATTAGCAACATCAGCATAAGTGATGAGATCAGGTTCTGGAGCAGCAACTTGGATTGGTGAGATAAGGACATGATAAACCAGGACATCATCAGGCTCGTCAACGACGGAGGGAGACTCAGATAAAACCGAAGACGTAAAGAAAAGGGAAGACTCATGAAAGGTCACATCAGTGGATACAAGGTAACGACAGAGATCAGGAGAGTAACACCAATAACCCTTCTGAACTCAAGAATAACCAAGAAAGACACATCTGAAGAACTTGGGATCGAGTTTATTGACACTTGGACGGACATCCCGAACAAAGCAGATATAGCCAAAAATTTTAGGATCAACAGGAAACAACTTAATGATGGGAAACAAAATGGAATATGGAATAACACCATGAAAGATAGTCAAAGGCATATGATTGATGAGGAAGCAGGCAATAGACACGGTACCAGCCGAAAAATTTTTAGGGATACATGAGTGAAACATGAGAGCTTGAGCAATTTTTAAGATATGATAGTTCTTTCTTTCAGCAACATAATTTTGAGCAGGTGTATCAACACAGGAGGATTGGTGAAGAATACCATGACTATGCATATAATCGGTAAGTGATGCGGAAAAATATTCTTTTACATTGGCACTTTGAAGGATTTTCACATGAGTATTAAATTGGGTTTGGATTTCAGCACAAAAATTGTGAAAATGAGAAAACAATTTAGAACACTGTTTCATGAAATAAAGCCAAGTGGTTGGGGAAAAATCATCAACAAAAGTGATAAATATCTATAACCAGTCTGAAACAATTGAACAAGGACCCCAAACATCAGAATAAACTAACTCAAAGGGGGATACAGCCCGTTTATTGACTCGAGGTGCCAAATGAACATAATGGTGTTTGACAAACTGACACGACTTATAATCTAAAGAAGACATAGACAAAAACTTAGGATACAATCTTTTGAGGGATGAAAGAGACACATGACCTAGACGACAATAAATTTCAAAGGGAAACAACCCACAAGAACAAGCAACAGAACATGACACTTGATCATCAAGGATGTAATGACCACCAGATCATAGCTTCTACCAATAATCTGCTTCGTTGAAAGATCCTAAATTAAATAATGGTCAGGAAATAGTGAGATAAAACAGTTCAGATGACGAGTCAGTTTACTTGGAGACAAAAGATTAAACGTAAGATTGGGAACATTAAGAAAAGAAGATAGTGAAAGAGATGGAGTTGGTTTAACAGTGCCTGATCCAAGTACACGGATCGAGGAACCATTGGCGACGAGTATAGAGGATGGCTTGGCATACAGGGCATATGATGAAAATAAATGATGGTTACCTTCCATGTGGTCAGTGGCACTAGAATCAATTACCCACTTTGTGAAAGTAGTATTAAGACTAAAGCATAAAGTTCCTGTAGCAAAGGCCCCTACAGAGGATGGTCCAGAATCATACTGATCAGGGCTCTAGGCAATATGGGCAAGACCACGTTGCTGATCATGCTACTATTTATTCTGCAATCTACGATAATTTTTCTTAATGTGACTAGGTTCCTTGCAATAATTGCAAATAAAAACTGCCAAAATTCATGGCTGGAGTACTAGTTCCATATTTGGACCCATAATTCTTATTGTCAAAAGAGCCATTCCCAGCTAGAGCACTTGCTTTTGGATCAATAAATGAACAAACCAAACTATTAGCATGAAGAACCCCATGATAACACATCTTTAAGAGAGGGAAGCTCCTAACTAGACAGAATCTGAGAGCAAATAGTCTCATAAGAAGGATCAAGAGATTCAAAAAAACTAATGATAGCCTAAAGTTCCAGATTCTTGATACCGGTCGGATGATCCGCCTGTAGAGACATGAGTATTTTCATCTCCTTATACAACCTCTTGAAGTCCAGGAAGAAGTCCTTTAAGGGATAACCCTGCTGCTGAGAATGACAGAAGCCTTTACAGACTTCATGAACCTAAGTAATATTCCCTTTGCTAGAGAACATAAATTTAAGATAACTCATAAGTTCTTTTATAGTGTTGCAGTGACTAACAGAAGACAAAATCTGTGGTTCAATAGAGTTCCGAATTTGAAAAAGGATTCGACCATTGGCTCTATTCCAAGCCAAAAGTTTTTTTCATCACCAAAGGGTATATCCTCAATTAAATGGGCTTCTTTCTCAACACCCAAAATATAAACCCTAACAGTTTTGTTCCAATCACTGTAATTTGTCCAGTTCAATTGTGAAGCAGTAATCTTAGTAGACATAGGTAATATATCGGAGTTTATAAATTCAGCCATATATAATATTTTAGGAGACCGTGGATCAACAAGAGTATGCCACAAGAGCTAACCACAAAATACCAAAAAGTTCCAAGCCAACAAATGCCACATACGTGACCAAATGGAACAAGACCAGCCAAGAGAATAACTAAAAAAAATAGAACAACAGAGGCAAAGAGCAAGAGGTACCCGACAATCTAAGATCAGAATTGGATCATACAGCCACTAGGGAAGACATGGGCTCGAGTAGTTTATCAGAATGCAGTGGAGAAGCATCAGAAATGGTCACCGGAATAGCCGAATGCTCCGGTGCCTGTATGGGGTAGCGGAAGACGCGATGGCGTGTGAGTGAGCATGCGTGACCAGATCTGGACACCGTCACAGGGTTGCACCGATCGGAGGCCGGCGGAGCATGTAGAGGGGCACGTGTGGTTAAGGGAGACACCAGAGAAGAAAGATCTGAGGCTTAAAGATGTCACGAGAGGGAGTGTTCTAGCTAGAAAAAAAAACTGAAGGCAGAGGAGGGGAAAATCTGAAACCTAGGGCTCTGGTACCATGTAATCAAAGAAGGAAAAATAATAATCTGATTCCTTAGGTTATCATGTACAGAGTATCCTATTTATATACATATGGCAGTATCACTAATAGCTGTTAGCTCTGTACAAAAAACTGGACCGGATCAGCCGGTTCAACCAATTGAACCGGGAACCGGTAGAACCAGTCTGAAACCGATGGTTCAACCAATTGAACCGGTTTCATTTTTTTATTTTTCTGTTTTTGCTTTTTTTAGGGGAAAATTGGAAGTTGAAGACCAAAATGAAAAGAAAAATAGGTAATGAAAGAACAAGTCTAAAAAAATGAAGAAGATAATGAAAAAAATTATTTAAAAAGATATAATAATTATAGAAAATGATATATCATTGCATAAGTATAGGCATTATAACTCATACTAATAGATTTTAAGTATTTTTTTCTTAAAAATCTTCATTTTTATCTATAGAAGTTCAAAAATATATTAATATATATTTCCACTAATAAATTATAATATTTTAATATGATCAGTTCACTACCGGTTTAACTACCGGTTAGACCCCGGCTGACCCATTAACCTTTAAACCTGTACTGTGACCGGTTCATTGCCCGGTCTGGTTTTTTGTTCCTTGGCTGTTAGGATCCCTGATTATAGGGATATTATTCTACCATGATCATAGGGATATCTTATTCCTCATTATTCTAATAGTTGTGAGTTATTTGAACTCTATATTGTTGAATTAAGAATGTTTTATATTGTGTTTGGATTGGAATTATTGTGACTGGATAATTTATAGTTTTATATTTCCTATTAATTTAATGAGATTATACTTGCTATGTGATTACTAGTTTGTGTAATTGATTTGGGTTAAGTTGAGTATTGCAATTGTGCATTTATATTAAAGGAAACAATTGTATTAATTCAACTCATTTCACACATCAAGTGGTTCTTGAATAATATTTCTAAACAATAGTTATGAAAGCGATCGTATGAATAGCTATTGATTAAAAGTGTTAGATCTAATGTGATTATTTGGAGTTTTCAATTAAGACCTGATGGATTTAAAACTTTCATATCATTTAGTGAGCAATGATAGTCATTGAACTAATTTCTTAAGAGAATTCACTTCATTTATATTCCATTAACCATGCAATTTTATAAAGAAAAACCAAAAAAATAGTAGCTTTAGGATTTAATTAAATTACATTCTTCTTTTAGTTATTAATTTAAAAGAAAACCAAAACCTTATTTCCCTTTGTTTTCATTATATTTGCATGATATTTAGATTACTTAGGAATCAATAAAAGACTCTAAAAGACTCTTCGAGAAAAGAGAACGATCCTAAGTTTGCATTTACATCATTCTTGGTTAATTTTTTATTGTGGCTCCCAAGACTAATGACAAAAGATTCAATTGAAATATAAAGTTTTTTTTTTGGGTAATATGGCGATATATAGTTTTGTCTCAATGATGAGATTATGCTATGAATAACATTTCCAGCGTACCTTTGTCTAAAGCATGGCACTGCTTGCCCATTAATTACAGGGAAAATCCCTTAAAAATACCATGAATTCTGAAATTCTAAAAAGGTGTTGTCAATATGCAAAATCTCAAATTCATAACTCATGATCAAATAGAGATTTTAAAATGTTAATGTTTTTACAAAAGCCCCTCAAATTTTTTAAAAAAAATAGGAAAATGCCACCCTCGTTGAAGTACCACCGCCAGTCCGCAGACACGTCCTTTTGCCCTTTTCTTTTTGTTTGACTAACTCTTATTAATGTTAAATTTATAAGATGAAAATATATAAAATTAAGCAGACCAGACAAATAGTCAACTTGTAAGTTAATTATCTTAGTGCTGTGTTAACTGATGAATAGCCTAAATGAGTTGAATTACATATGATTAGGTACATAAATTCAAGGGATGGACTTAGACATGTAATTCATTTAATTATTAGATGAAAAAAGCTCATTAAATAATTTTATAAATATATATAGTTATGCTCAAATAGTAATTTTGACTATTAAGTTGACTCAACTGGTACACTCAGCAACTTGAAGGTCTAACTTCATCTCCTCCTGGTTTCATCGTCCATCAATCTCCCAATTCATAAACAACGTTATACCTTCCACTAAGCGTTGTACGGTTTTTAAACTCATCTTCTCTGTTAAGGATGTTCACACTTGTATTGATACTTGTGAATTTGGATAATAAGGTCAATATATATCTAACTAAGTTGGGTATCAACGATCTCAAAAGTTACCACTTCAAAGCATATATTAGCAAAAAGGAACCAATTCCACTGGTGGTGGACATACACTCATTTTTCTGTGTCGTTTTCTATCTCAGATCGCATATCCATTTCCATATTCTCTATTTTTGTGGGACTTAATAAGGAAGTATTAGCAACAACATTGCCTGTTCAGATTTTTTCTGGGCATTGACAGGAAGACGTGAAAGGAGAGGGAAAAGAGTGGGGTCGCCTTGAACAGAATCGCTGAGTGAAAATGTCGTCGCGTGATCGACGAGTAGTGGGAAGAAAACCGAACGCATACTTTAGCCAAACAAAATTATATGGAGTATGAATAAATACAAGGATAGATAGATATTGAAAGAATGAGAAAAAGGTCGCATGGAACTTCAAAATAAAAAAGGTTTCTCTGCCGTGTTTTTCTGTAAATTTTCAAAGCAAACAGTGAAATAATTAATCAAACTATGCTAATTGGCACAAAAAAAAAATGCCAAACTAATTAAAATTAAAGATATAGCACAAAGCACACATATGATTATTAATTAGGAAGCAGGGAATACATGTTTAGTGTTAAGTACATCACACAATACATGGCTTGTTTTATTTTTGAGTCTAAAATTAAAGTTCAGCCACACTAAGGTCTTCAAACAAGAAAGCGGGAGAAAGAACATGCTCATTACCATAAGGCAGTCGATCTGCATACTGCAATGATATCACACATATGCAGGTAATTAGTTAAAAGCACTAATAATTATAAATGAAAGTAAAAAAGATTAAATAAATTTATATATATATATATATTACAATAATGTATTTACCTCTTACAACATCCCAGGAGTTAACATAACTTTTGAACTTTGATTGGAATTTGTGCTTGGCCGTGGGGTCATCCCATATCAAACTGTCCCACCAATTTTGTTGTCCTTGGATAAGTGTCAACTGAAGTTTGGCAGAGTTGAAATCAAATGGTAACTTTGCCAGGTTTGGACAACTATCTATGAGAATGGATTTGAGGGAAGGAAAAGGTAAGGATGCCCTGTGAATGCTCTTAAGTATTGGTAACTTCTGCAAAATCGGCTCGATAAGAGAAGAATCCACATTCTCATCCTTTATTGCTTCTTCCTCTTTTATCACTTCTTCCATTGATTCACATCCACAAATCTCAAGTCGTTGAAGGAGTGGAGCATACTTGAGCCATGTCACATGAGTTACTCGACACGAATAAATTTCCACCATTCGGAGCTTGGCTAGCCAACATGTTTCAAGCATAAAAGGATATTGATCGCTTCTAATATTCAACCTTGATAAAACAATTTGCTGCAGCTTCTTTAATCCTGACATGGACCCAAGCGAAAATAAATGCTTCTCACTCAGGTCGCTGGCAAAAGTAGAAGAAAGGTTGTATGTGCAACTTAGCAATTTGGTTGACTCCGATAATTTGTTTATGCCATCACTACTTTTCATAGCTATCCATAATTCCTTAATACTTGGTAGGCACTCCAGCTCTTCTAAAATTCTAAAAATAGGGTTAAGGTACAATTTTAGCAACAAAATTTTTCACTATAAGCTTCTGATACAATTAAGTTTTGAAGGTGTGAAAGCAAACACAATAATTATTTTTCTTTTTACTTTTGGGTATAAAATCAGGACAAACACCCAATCAATCCTTCCTCATCTATCTTTTAGTTTTACAACCTTCCAAAATATTCCAACTCTTCATTACTCCTCACCTTTACATATTATAAAGATATGACTTTGGTGAATTTTAGGGTTGCAACTCCCAAGTTACATGTATTTTATAAAAATGCCTTAATTGATAAATGGCATGATTTTCAAGAGACACGTCTCTTTAATTTAAAAATATTCCAACTCTTCATTACTCCTCATCTTGTGGGGATTGTGCTTTAATAAAATGCTTAGAGTTTTATTTATATCTCTCATATAGTTCTATCATGTTTCTTGCCAATAATTCCATCACCCTTTGTCGGGAGGGTGAAAATGAAGTTAAAGAAAGGGAGAGTGCTTAGAAGCAAAACGCAACAGGGCCTTGTGTTGGCATACCATAATAGTAAAATCAAGTGGAAGCTCTTTAAAGTAAAACTTCTCTCGACTGAAAAGTAACATCCAAAACAATATAGCAATAAGATTGATTTTACAATCTCACCGTCTTATCTGAAGGCACCTTAACTGCTTCAGGTGGTTACTTTATGGACAACTACAAAATCCTAAAAACAAAACCTTTTTCCCTCAGTTACTAGTTTTTCCACATCCTTGAGCGTTTTAGCAACATTCTTTCCTAGCTTGATTAGGTGTATATTCTTCTCTTTTGAGTCATGTTTGATATTTAACCTCTGCCTTTAAAATGACTGTTAAATCTAATAAAATGGATGATACATCATATTATTTAAAATTATGTGACAGATGACATATAATTTTTATTATTTAATTTCATTAATTTATGTTAACTTAAAAACTCATAATTAGGTTAAAGTGCATTTTTTTTATTCTCTTCAAAATTGGCCTTCACAATGTTAATAACCACAGGGACAATCCCCTCTGTCAATTGAGCAAAAAAAGCCCTGAAAATTCACAAAAAAAAAAAAAACTTTCCTTAATTTGTATATTACTAGTCCTAATTTTTAAGGAGCATATAGAGTGCATAAACTGGTGGAGAAAGCTTTTTATTTGGTTGTTTTATTTAAACCATAAACTTTAATACCTCCAGTTCTAATTATATGATAAAGTTGACTTTTTTTAGAGAAATTAAAGAAGTTAAATAAGTTACTTAATCATATCATATGTTATATATCATTAGATTATATATCAGTTTATTAGTCAAACTAATTATTTTGGAGAGAAAAAATAAAATATAAATACTCTAAAGTAATTTAATTAATTTCCTTAATTTTTTCAAAAATATCAACTTTATCTTATATTTAGGACCGGAGGAAGTATTTTAAATCTGGGCCTTATCCTTTTGTTGGTTGTTTTGTACTAAATGCTCTTGAACCCTGGCAACGCCTTTAAATGCTCTTGTGTTTGGTTTGAGGGGAGGGTAGGGGAGGGAGGGAGGGGAGGGGAGGGTGGAGAAATTACCATTTTGGACAAAAGAAACTTAAAATTTACCCTCTCATTTTTTTAAATTTTTGTTTCCCGCCCAAAATTTACTTTCTCATTCTTTTTAAATTTGGGTTCCCGCCCAAAATTTAAATTCTTTCAACCTAAAAAGGTAATTTACCCACCCTCTCATTCCCTCCCTCCCCTCCCCTCCCCTCCCCTCAAACCAAACACACCCTAAAAACAGAGGCCAGCGTATTTGTATTAAAATTAGGAATTGTTTATAATTACAATCATATAGATATTAGCAAGAATACTTCTAGAATATCCTTGACCGCAAGGGGTGAAGTACCTTGAAAACAAAGGCACTGAGTGAACTCTTTTTCGTTTAGCCTTGTTTTAAAGGCCTCCAAAATTTATTAATACTTGAAGGTTTAATATCCATGTTGATGCTTTGATATCTCTTTTTTCCCCACTTTAATATTTGTAAGCATCGTCCTATATCTCTAACGGAAAACACGTTCTCAAAATTTTAATTTTTAGCAGTTCCATTGATCACTAAATTTGTAAATGGATTGGCTGTGCTTTTTAGGAAGTTCTTTCCATTAACACTTTCACTTTTTCTTTTAGTTTCTCGGTTGCCTGAAAATGGAGTTATTAAAAAATTGACTTTCCCATCAAGTACGATCTAAGTCTTTAATTTAATTATTTCTTCCTTTTGGCTTCTCTATAATACTTCTCATTTGATGGGATTTTTTCGTGCAGTAGAGATAAATAGAACTTGAAAAGTTTCTCAAATTACAAATATTATTCCTATCTTTATTACATTTCTCCAATGTTTAAAGAATGGGGAAAGACGAAAGACATTAAAAGAATAAAAACAAAATTATATGGAGTGTGAAACAATATAAGGAGAGAGATTGAAAGAATGAGAAAAGATTGCAAAGAATCTTAAAATAAAAAAGGTTTTTCTACATTATTTTTCTTTCAATTTTCAAAGCAAATGGTGATATTATTAACCAAACTATGCCAATTCGCATAAAAAAAGCCAAACTAATTAAAATGAAACAAAAAAAGATATAACACAAACGACACATATGTAATTATTAATCAGAATGCAGGGGAATACATGCTCAGTGTAAAAAAAAAAAAAATCACAATACGTGGTTTGTTTTTTTGTTTACAAAAATTTTAGAGTATAAAAGCTCAGGCTCACACCAAAGTCTCGAAACAAGAAGCGGGAGGAAGAAAACCAATGAAGCTAATCTGCAATGATATATACGTGTCACAGATAATTAGTTATAAGTATTAATTATATGAAAGTAAAAAAGATTAAATATATTTATATTATAATAAGAATAATTTAAATACCTCTTAGAGAAAGAAACGCGAATTCGTTTTTAACACATTCGAACTTTGATTGGAATTTGTGCTTGGCTGCGGGGTCATCCCATTCCAAACTGTCCCACCATCTTTGTGCCCCTTCGATAGATGTCAACTTATTATACTTGGCAGAATTGGAATCAAGTGGTAATTTTTTCAGCTTTGGACATCTGATTATGCGAACGGATTTGAGGGAAGGAAAAGGCAAGGGTGCCTTGTAAATGCTCTCAAGACTTGGTAATTGCTGCAAAGTCAGATCGACAAGAGAAGAGAATACACAAGAATCCACATTCTCTTCTTTTACCACTTCTTCCATTGAATCACATCCATAAATGAAAAGTTGTTGAAGGAGTGGAGCATACTGAAGCCATGTCACATGAGTTATGGAACACGATTCAATTCTCACATCTCGGAGCTTGGCTAGACAACATGTTTCAAGCGCAAAAAGACATTGATCACTTTCGATATTCAACTCTCTGAAAAAAATTCGCTGCAGCTGCTTGATTCCTGGCATGTACGCTAAGAATAATGAAGGGTCCACATCCCGGAAACTGAAATCAATAGAAAGCCAGCATATACAACTTTGCAATTTGGTTGACTTCAATAATGTGTTTATGCCATCACTCTGTAAATCTAGGCATAATTCCTCAATGTTTGGTAGGGACTCCAACTCTTCTAAAAGCTTTCTCTCTGATGACATAATTTTGCTGTCAATACATCTGAATACTCTTAATTGTTGAAGACTTGACAGCACTCCAAACGGCATATGCCATCTCATATATTGTAAGCTTAGAAATTTTAAATTTGTCAAGGACCGCAAGTTGATAAAAAACCCTGCTTCTCGACTTGATCCCAATATATGAAGAGAAAGATATTCCAGAGAAATTGAACCCCTCACGTCAAAAGTTTCTCCTAGATGAACTTGTTGTTCCAAAACTTTCAATCTCTTCATCATGCATTTATTATCTTCCAGCTGACATTTTATACGAGCATCGAATCTATCTTTCATCAATGAAACTAGTGTAATGACATTTGAAGGATCTAGGATTTTCTTTAATTCCCAATCATGCATGAAGAAAATCCTCTTCAGAAGCTCCATATTATCATGATCTTGTTTTGACAACCACAATGCCATGTCACGAACCATATCATGCATTTTGACTGTGCTACATGTAAAAAGATCATCAGCAACACTTTCTAACAAGCACGAAAGCTTCAACTTTTCAATAACAGACTCACCATGATCACGCATATCTTGGACACTTATGGTCATATCTTTGCAAAGAAATCTCTCCCAAATCCATTTGTCAATGAGATCGGGAACTAGAATTTCATAATCTTCTGGATATAAAGCACAGTACAAGAAACAACGCTTTTCAACCACATCCAACTTGTCATAGCTAAATTTAAGGATAGAGAATACTTTTGTCTCCAAATCTTGCGCAGTCCATGAAGAACTTGTTAAGCTATTTATCGAATGTTCCCAGGCTCCTAGGCACTTCACTCCAGCCATGGCACTTCCTAACACAATCAATGCAAGGGGCAGCCCTTTACATTCCTTTGCCATCTTCTCTGCTAGCTTTGGAATGTTCGGGTGCGAACTCAAAGTTTCTTCACCAACTTTCTTGCAAAACAACTCAAGTGCTTCTTTCTCTGTTAAAATTGTTACCTTGAATTTCATTTGAGCTTGCATTCTTGCGCACACATTTTCTAATCGTGTTGTGAATAACACTTTAGATTGAAAGTTAGTGTCTTTTGGATGAGGCACTCCCACCAATTTCAAGTCCAAGCTCTCCCATATGTCATCCAACAATAAGACAAATTTCTTTTGTTTAAGGACTTCATAAATCTTAGCATGTTTTTCATCTGGATTAATGCACTTATTCCAAATGTTATCCCCTATCCCAACCAACCCTCTAATATTATCCATAATACTATCCAAGTTGGGCTCTTTTGACACCACCACCCACATCACAAAATCAAATCCAAGCCTTCTCTTACCAAGTTCATTATTAATTTTCTTTAACAAGGTAGTCTTTCCTACCCCGCCCATCCCATATAAACCAATGATGCCAATATTCTCATCTTCAATACTCTTCCATACCTTATCAAACATCCAATCTAATCCCACTACTTCATCCTGAGGCATCTCAATTGGCTTGGGTGGTGTTTTGTGAGCAATGTTAAAATTTCCGCTAAACCTTCTCCCCTCTTCTACTAGCTGATCTACATTCTTGAGCATGTTAGTAGCCTTCTTTCCTAGCCTGTAGCTTGACTTACAATTCTTGGGGCAACATTTACCTAGGCATTTATCTTGAATTGCCTTGGCTCCTTGGACTTCAATGACTGTTATTTCCTGTATTAATTATAAATTATTAATTTGTTATGTTTTTTAAATTTGTATGGAGCAACCTATACTAAGCATACTCTCTGATCAATTCTTTAAGCCTAAAGGCATTCCCTTGCCCTGATGATCTCTCAAGCCAGCCTTTTCTTATATATATATATATATATATGTATATCTCAATTATCAGAAATTATATTCATCCCTAACTAAATTAGCTAGGTTGAACCAGATAATAGATATATTCATTTGTGCAATCTGTGTTCTTATAAGCTCTTCAATAACTAAACCCAAAACAGTATTTGAATGATTAATTATGAAATAAATCAATTTGTAAATTTTATAATGGGAAAATTAGACTAAAAGACTTGGTGGAAATAATATTAATGGGAGAGGATCTTAAAAATTGCAGTTATTCAAGAGGACCAACTATCAAAATGTAAATTTTTAAAACTACCAAGTCATCCCTAGGAAAACCACCTATATTCCCTTTAACCACCTCTCAATCCTAAATCCTAAACTATTGACGAATTAATCCATTTTAAACATCTCTATGCATCATCGTTACTTACGCAGAAAATCCATAACTTGCCATAACTTCTTTGTAAGATCACTGGTGTGTATCTTTTAATAATGATCAATTTAGGGTTTAAAAAGTATTAAAATTATCAGATGAATCAATTTTCTAAAATGATAAAAATTTCAAAAATATTTGCATTAAAAGTATTTTTTAAAAACTTTAATGCTTTTCAATAAATATTTATGTTAACTAGGGATATTTTAAGCCAAAACTTCTAATAAAGATGAATTAATTGTTGGGTGGATGGAAATGCAATTATTCAAATAGACATGGATTCAGCGTCTTGACTTTTGGTTTCAATAAAAGCTTAATTAGATTGGTCACCCAAAAAAAAAAAAAAAGCTTAAGTTGATTATGAAAATAGAAGGAAAGTAATTATAATTAAACATAAGATATGTTTGTTTTACTCTGTTAAAAATTTTCATAAATGCGTCACATTTTGTATATATTTGGCAACCAAAAGAAGGCATAATTATCTGGTTATGTGAGTACAAGTAATTTTTTTTTTCCCGCCCAGAGTACAAGTAGATTTTAGAAATTCGTTAAGTAACAAGATTAGTTTACCATAAGGCTCTAAATGTTTCGTATCAATTTCCTTATATGATTTTTCTTTCTTTTTTATTGGGTATAAAATCAGGACAAACACCCAATCAATCCTTCCTTTTAGCAATCAGACTTAAAACTAGTAAAGTCCATTACATCTCTACACAGTAAGCTATGTAACCTCTCAGAAGGCTCCTATACCACCATTCCTTACTGAAGAGACATATATATCAACTGAACTCATGCATGACACTACCATTAAATAGTCCTCAGAGGGATTTATTCCTCCAAAACTATAAGAATCATCAAGTGATTCCAAACACTCTATATACACCAATCATGATGATTTAACACAAAGAAGTTATGCACATGCAAAACCACCATGAACTATCTTGATTACAATATGATTCCAAATGTCATCCCCATCCCAACTAATTTTCTAATATTATCCATAATACTATCCAAATTCTAATTGAGCTCTTTTGACACTCCCACCACCATCACAAAATTAAATCCTAGCCTTTTCTTCCCATGTTCATCATCTTCTTTAATCCTCTTCTGTACCTTAATAAACATCAAACGTGCTTATATAATCCCACTACTTCATCATGAGGCATCCCAATTGGCTTGGGTGGTATTGGACGGGCAATTTAAAATTTTTGCTAAGCCTTCTTCTCTCTATTGCTAACTTATCTTCATTCTTGAGTATGTTAGTAGCTTTCTTTCCTAGCATGTAGATTGACTTACAATTCTCTGGGCAGCATTTATTTAGGCATTTGTCTTGAATGTCTTTGGCTTCGTCAACTTGAATAACTATAATTGCTTACGTTAAGTATAAATTATTAATTAATTCATATTTTTATTTGCATTGAGTCGCTAGTGTTAAGAAACATTTTTACTGCTGGAGTTTTATACCGAATTTGTTTATTTTACTCTAAGCAAGATTTTCATGAAAGCATCACCTTTCATTTATATTTGGAACCAAAGAGTTAGTTTTTAAACCCCCAACCAATTACCATATCAAATTAAAATCATCAAAGTAATCATTTATAGTTCAGTAACAATTTTCTTCTAGCCTTGTGTTGTTACGTGAATACAAGTGGATTTTAGATCTTCATCTAGGACTCTAAGTCTTTCACATCAGTTTCCTTCTATTACTTTTCTTGATGCCTATTCTATATTTTCTGAATTTTTCAGGATATGTTGCTTGATGAATTCTCATCATGTAAAAACACTACAAAATTTAATATGCAATTTTAAAAAGAACGGAAAGTTTGGATGCACAGTACCTGTTCAATGTCGTCAACTTTTTTTAGCCATCTCTCGACTTCGTGTGCTCTTTGCATGCCTCCTGTGTTCTCAGCTTCATCAACTATTGTCTTCAAATCATCTTTCATGCTTTGGAGATCTTTCCATTTATTTTTCAATGACTCCAAATTCTCTTCAAAGTCATAAATATAATCAGCTTCATTCTTCGCACGACCACACAAACACTTTGTGATGTCCCAAATGATTCCCCCAACTTGATCCATATGCCTCTCGCTTATCTCCCAAACAATAATGCTAAGCTTTCATTCCTCCACAATCAAACAACAAAGTGTACAAGTTAGAGCAATTTCTTTTATCTGAAACATAATCCTATATCATCCACTGCACAATCTTTTAGAGCTTACCTCTTAGTTCCAAAAGATTGCCATTTATGATCTGTTGGCTAGCTACCCAGTAATATCCCAAAATTTAATAAAGGCCTATTTTCTCTGAAAAAAAAAATTCGAGGAACAATAATTAAATAATAAGTCAAATTATGGATCTACGAAATTTAAGGAATCTTAAATTAGACAAAGGGAAAAATTACGGTCTAATGTGTGTAATTAATAGGATAAAAATACACCTATGTATATCTAAAAACACACACACCCAGACACCGACACACACACAACACTTGGCATTTTACAAGAGCACATCCACAGCCCCACGTAGGATATAATGTGCTGCCATCATTAGAGAATTGCATGCCCATTCACAAACACCCACTTACACCTTCACGTACACACTCTCAACACCTCACCACACTTTTATCCAGCCACATGATTCACATCTGCACCCACTCAGCCATTTAATTAGACATTCACTCACCTCTCCATTCACCAAGTCTGTCAGAGAGAGAGAGAGAGAGAGAGAGAGAGAGCAAGAGAAAACATAACAGAGGAAGAGAGAACTTTAGAGGGAAAAAAACAGAATTGAGAGAGAGTGATTGGTGTCAACGGAGGAACCAAGAAGAGCTACAAATCACACATGCAACACCATAAACGTGTATAGGTGAGTTTCCTACACATTTATTTTCGTTTTTCCATTGGATTTGAGGCTGTTTTCTGGGTTGTTTCGTTGCTGGAATTGACAAACATCACTGAAAAATTCTGTCAACCGAAAACTGTAAAACCAGTGATTGTGTGACGATTTTGGGGCAAATTTTGGGGTTCTTTGGTTTGTTATAAAAAAGCAAAGTTGTGATATCTTCCTTCCTCTCCTACGACGACTTCTTTTAGCTGCAGTTTAATTCTTAACTCTGTTTTAATTTGCTGCTTCCTTCTTTTAATCTTTACATTAATCAACAAGTTGATTAGGAATCATATTTTTGATTAGCTATTGAAGTTAGAAATTATAAAAACCCGACTATTTTTAATAACGCTAGCATTGTAATGGTGAGAACTTTAAGTGGATCAACTTAACTCATCAAACCATTTAGACGGGTGTGTAGTTAAGGGACTCATAATTGATTTCATCATGATATGGACATTTCATACGGGAATTGTCAAAACCAAGGTTTATTTAAGAGAATATTTCTGTGAAAATTCTAAAAATTATAATGTTCATAAAGTCAAAGTAATTAGAGGTGTGTAGGTGAAGAATTTTGAGTCAAAGGAGATATTCGTAGTCACTGGCAAATAATTTAGAGGAAATCATTATGAAGTTCTAAAGATTGAATCGTGTAAAGGTCTCAAGAACTAGTTAGAATATGGACTTCTTGTCATTTTTTTATACTAAAATTTATCATCACATGTTTTGCTCACTTTTTGTAGCATATTTTGGGGATTTCAATTCTTTTTAAGACCATACAATAGTTTTTCTAATAATTTAAGTAGTATTTGTTAACATGTGAGCCAACGGTCAAAAGAGTCTCAGATTCACCGTCACCTGCAAGGGAATAAGTATGGGCCACCAAATCTTTCAGCTCATATTAGTGGGTTTGGGCTTTCTTTAGCTACCTCTAAACTGGGCCACTCATGAAGCCCAAGTCCAGTACTGACCTACCTTCTAACTCTTGCCAACACTGCTGCCGCCTTATAATATATTATGATAGACATTGGTTTCTAGCATTCTCTCAATGTTCATGCCTTCTCTCTTCTTACCTAAATTTATGTGAGATTCATATCTATAGTTCTCATGGGTGAAGAGACGTTAGAGACATATACTAGTTGTTATGGGTGGAAACAGGTCAAGCCAGCCATTTGCCTTGACAGGTCAGGCCTGTTTTGTAACAGGATATCCTGAGTCTGGCGTGTTAGAAGCCTCCTTTTTAGCCTAAATCTGGCCTGTTAAGGAGGCCTAAATTTTAAAAACATTTTAAACAGTTCTAAGTGAGATCAAAGTGAACCAGTGAATTAGTGTTGAAATTGCTCCAAAACTTTCCATAATAACCCATCAAATCAAAACAAACAAACACTTTAGAGCTGAAGTTGACAAAAACAATGACAGCAGCCAGAACTCAGAAGAAAAGGAGTATTAAAAGGCATAAACTCCAGAGAAATCCAAACTCCAGAGATAAACTTCAGCAGCTTCTCATTTTGCCGAATGAAATCCAAACTCCAGAGATAAAAAAAGAATAAAGAAATGGATGGAGTGAGCTTAAACAAAATCAAACAAATTGATTTTAAACAAAATCGATCGTCTCATAACAGAATAAAAACAAATTGCAGAACGAAAGAATAAAAGCAAACGGGAAAGCGATGCAAAATCAAATAAATCCATCGTTTAAGAACAGAACGAAATCTGGAGTGGACCTAAACAAAATCAAACAAATTGCAGAATGAAAGACTTAAAGGACCAGAAGAAATCGCAGAACTGAACACAAAAGCAAATGGATTTCGCCTAGCCCCAAAAAAACTCAGAAATAACAGAGATCTGGGGTGGACTTACTAAATCGATCGTCTAATAAAATGAGAAGAGTGGACTTACCAGAGCTGGAGATCTGCCGCTGCATCCCCACCGAGGAAGAGAGAGTTCAAGTCACGGTCGACGGTGACTTCGGAGGTTCACGACGGTGACTCTTGGAGGTTCAGGATTCAGGTTCAGGTTAGGACGGCCGACGCAGAGAGTAGAGGACGGTGACTCTCGGAGAAAGGACGGCCGACGGAGACGGAGAGCGTTCAAGGCTAAGGAACGGAAGGGTTAGGGCTTTGAATATGAAGAATTGAAGATGAAGATGAGTTGTGTTTGTGTGAGTGTGTAGCCCTGACTGAAATGTCGGCAGACAGGAAGGGGAGAGTGAGGGAGGGAGGGAGGGACCGAGGGAGGCAGGGACTGAGGGTGGGTAATTACAATTGTATCCTCACCATTTTTTTTTATAAATATAAATAGTAACAAGCCAGCTTGGTACGCATAAAAGGCCTACTAATAAGCCTATGTTTGACTTGTTTAGAAAATAGGCCTTTAAATAAGCCTGAGGCTAGTCTTTTATTTTGGCAGACCAGGTTTGAGTAAGACAGAAACAAGTTAGGTCATAGGTCGTCTGACCTGTTTTCACTCCTAATTACTCACATAAATGACTATGACATGGCATGGTAGACTATTAACATTCAATAGAACAAGAGACTAATGGATAATAAAACTATTAGAATTATGAACTTGATATTCTAACAGTTGTATTCCGATCAAATCAAACTCTTAAATGAACTTGATAGACAACCATTGAAAAGTAAATGATCAATTGAAGGAATGAGATACTTTACTTTTGTACTTTTCCAAGTAACCTTGGATATGGTGAGTGTCTAAGGGTGTGTTTGGTTTGAGGGGAGGGAGAGAGGGAATGAGAGGGTGGGTAAATTACCTTTTTAAGTTGAAAGAATTTAAATTTTGGGCGGGAATCCAAAATTTAAAAAGAATGAGAAAGTAAATTTTGGGCGGGAAACCAAAATTTAAAAAAATGAGAGAGTAAATTTTAGGTTTCTTTTGTCCAAAATGGTAATTTCTCCACCCTCCCCTCCCTCCCCTACCCTCCCCTCAAACCAAACATACCCTAAGGGTGTATTTGGTTTGAGGGGAGGGTAGGAAAATTACAATTTTAGACAAAAAAAACTCAAAATTTACCCTCTCATTTCTTTTAAATTTTGGGTTCCAGCCTAAAATTTAAATACCTTCAACCCAAAAAGATAATTTATCCCTCCTCCCCTCCCCTCCCTCCTCTACCCTCCCCTCAAACCAAACACACCCTAAAAGGTATTTGTAGGTAGTAAAGTGAAAATTTGAAATGATATCTTTTGAAGTGAAATAACCCTTCAATTAAAGAGCCATAATCCTGTTTCTTATTTCATAAACTAAATAGCTTTAATAAAACTAAACTTCTTCATAAAGAATAACACTTTTTAGTATATAGAGTTTACTTTAATATTTCCTTCTACCAAGGGGTGATTACCCCATCTATCTTTTAGTTCTACAACCTTTCAAAATATTCCAACTCTCTATTGCTCCTCACCTTTAAGTATCATAAAGATGTGACTTTGGTGAATTCTAGTGCTGCAGCTCCCAATTTACATGTATTGTATTAAAATGCCTTAATTCATAAATGGCATTACTCTTCATCTTGTGGGGATTGTGCTTTAATAAAATGCTTAGAATTTTATTTATATCTCTCACATAGTTTTATCATGTTTCTTGCCAATAATTCCATCACCCTTTGCGGGGAGAGTGAAAATGAAGATAAAGAAAAGGAGGAGAGTGCTTAGAAGAAAAACGCAAAAGGCCTCATGTTGGTATAACATAATAGTAAATTCAAGTGGAAGCTCATTAAAGCAAAACTTCTCGACTGGAAAGTAATATAAAAAACAATACAACAATAAGATTGATTTTACAATGTTCTTTTTCTTGATCATTTCTTACATTTCTCATTAAGGATTTAAATACATGCATTTCTACAATTCATGATATTGATCAAATTTGATTGTGCAACATGGGATATGTTCTCATTATGTTGTTAACATGCATTATGCTGCAGATGCCTTGTGAGAAGCCTTTGGAGAACAAATGAAATAGGAGGTGAAAGTGGAAAAGTAAGGTGGAAATGGCCGTAGATAATTTTATTTCTACCTAAATCCAATCCCACCGTCTTATCAGGAGGCATCTCAACTGCTTTAGGTGGCTAGTTTAAGGACAACTACAAAATCCTTAAAAAAAATAAAAATCTTTTTCACTCAGTTACTAGTTTATCCACATCCTTGAGCATTTTAGCAACATTCTTTCCAAGCTTGTAACTTGACACGCAATCTTTTAAACACTATTTAGTGCATGTTTGGGAACACTTATTTTTTTTAAATATAAATGTTTATTATGCAAGTTGAGATAAAACTTTTCCACATAGTTACCTCGTATACCGTGAATCACGATTTATAAATATTTATTACCCAAAAATAAGTTATTTCAAACAAACACTTAATCAGGCATTTGTTTTGAATATCTTCTATTTCTTGTGAACACAAGAATGTTGATTACGTGAACGTGATATCTATGATCATTGCATATATACGTTCCAACTTTGATATTCACTGTATTTAGAAGATCAAAATAGACTTCTTGTGCAGGTATCTTCACAAAAATAAATGCAAGATCTATATAATATTCTGTACGTATTTAAACACCATAATTAATGTTCTAAAATATTACAACGCTATGAAATTTAATTGAATTGTATATACATATTCTCATGATTCCTAATTTTGTGTATTAAATTATTAATTTTATCTTTGTGGGCATTAAAATTAATGTATTTTTTTTAATTCTTCCTTGACTTCATAAAAATTAAATATTTAGTTTTGAATAACGTTATTAGGTTATAAATATTTAATACATCAAACAGATTATTCTCCAAATCAGAGACAAATCATTAGCACTGAAGGTGAACAGGTCAGGGATGAGATGTTGAGGAACAGTACTCTACTTAGAATAAACTTGACACCTGTTTCTCTCCTCATATGTTAGAGGTCTACTTTAAAATGTTTCAGTCAACTCAAGTCATCTCTAAAAAACGTGCGGCTCGGAAAATGTGCATATAAATTTTACAATAAATGGTATGCGGAATTTCTAAAAAGACATTTGTGCACTTTTATAAATTGAGAATTTTAATTTTTTTCTAAGCTATGCATATTAATTATTTTTTTTTTAGAATTCTTAAGGAAGGTCTATACTAATTTAAATTAGGCTAAAATACAAATAATCCCCCTCAACTTTAACCCTCTTGAACATGACCTTCCTCGCCTTTGAAAGTTTAAAAATCACACCCTTAACTTTCATCGTTTGACATTTAAGCCTCTGCCTTTAGAATGACAATTAAATCTAACAGAATGGATGCCACATCATATTATTTAAAATTATGTGGCAGATGACATGTAATTTTGATTATTTAATTTCATTAATTTATGTTAACTTAAAAACTCATAATTAGGTTAAAGCTAAGTGCATTTTTGTTATTCTCTTCAAAACTGGCCTTCACAATGTTAATAGCCACAGGGACAATCCTCTCCATCAATTAAACAAAAAAAGCACTGAACCTTAAAAAAAAAAAGGCTTTCCTTAATTTGTATATTACTGGTCCTAATTTTTAAGGAGCATATAGAGTGCATAATATCTTGGAGAAAGCTTTTTATTTGGTTGTTTTACTTAAAGCATAAACTTTATTATAAAATCCAGGCCGTATACTTTTGTTGGTTATCCTTTACCCTGGCAATGCCTTCAAATACAGAGACCAGCGAATTTGCATGAAAATTAGGAATTGTTTATAATTACAACCATATTGATATTAGCAAGCATGCTTCTAGAAGATCCTTGTCCACAAGGCGTGAAGTACATTGAAAACAAAGGCATTGAGTGAACCCTTTTTCGTTTAACCTTGTTTTAAAGGCCTCCAAAATTTAGTATTACTTGAAGGTTGTAATACCCCAAAATGTGATTAAGGGCTAATGACTCCAAAAGTGAATGTAATTATTGTTAAACAAACATTTTTAAAGAATACAATGTGGATTATGACATGATTGAGCAATAGTCAGTGCCAAACCTTGTATTTAAACTCAATTGTGGTATTACAACCTAAATTGAATTAAAAAAAAGGGGAGGGCGCATGGTAGGGAGAAATGGAACTATAAAATGTGTACAATGGTGATTCAATAGAAATTGTCATAGTCATGGGTAATATGGGGAAGAAGAAAAGTTATTAGCCAATTAACCATCAACCGAAGAGGAATCCACTAATAACTTAAAGATTAAGTGGTGTGATTAATTGCCAAATGAGATAAGAGAGCTTGTTAGGTTTTCTATTGAATGTTCCCTAGCTTCCATGCTCTTCACTTCAGTCATGGCGCTTCCTAGCTACTACAATCAATGCAAGGGGCAGCCCTTTACATTCCATTGCCATCTTTTCCGCTAGCTCTGGCATGTTTGGATGCGAATTCAAAGTTTCTCCACCAACTTTCATGCAAAACAACTCAAATGCTTCTTTCTTTGCTAAAATTTCCACCTTCAATTTCATTTGCGCTTGCATTTTTTAACACACATTTTCTAACCTTATTGTGAATAAAACTTGGGATACAAAATTAGTTTCCTTTGGATTAGACACTCCCACCAATTTCAAGTCCAATTTATCCCATATGTCATTCAATAATAAGATAAATTCTTTTGTCCAAGGACTTCATATATTTTTACCGCTTTATCATCTCTTTTGTTGCATCGACTCCAAATATAATCCTCAATCACAACCAATTTTCTAATATGATCCATAATAATATTCAAGCTGGGCTCTTTTGGCACCTCCACCCACATTACAAAATTACACTCAAGCCTTTTCTTCACAAGTTCATTATAAATTTTCACTAAACATTTTCCCCTCTGATACTAGCTGGTCTACATTCTTGAGCATTTCAGTGGCTTTAATTTCTTTCCTAGCCTATAACTTGATTTACAATTCTTCGGGCAACATTTACTTAGGCGCTTGTCTTGAATTTCTTTAGCTCCTTCAACTCGAGAAACTTCTATTTCCTGTGTTAATTATAAATTATTAATTAGTTGATTTTTTTAATTTTTGTGAAGCAACTTTTAGCAAGCATACTTTCCAATATTCAAGTTTCAGCCTGCATGAGATAGGTTCGTGCATGTATAGAAATACATTTGTTTAAGTATATAGATTCCAACAATATAATGTTAGAACGCGCGAAACAAATTTCCAGCCCAGAGGCATTCCGTTATCTTGTTGAGTGAACTTGTGACTTATTTATCTAAACTTTTCTGATACCTAAAAAATGGAATAAGGAATTTGTTATATATATATATATATATATATATTAATAAATTTTCAGAAATCATATTATGCCCCAACTAACTTAGATAGAACTAGATATATTTATCTGCGAACCGTGTATCTTAGAAGCGCTATTGTAGACCTAAACCAAAAACCTTATTTAAAGGAATAAATGTTAAAATAATTGACACAACTGTACGATTTTAATAGAAATATCAAATTTGCATACTTTTCTATAATTGGATTTTTATCAAATTTTCTAAATGTTTTAATGCATGTTTGTATCATGTTTGGTATGATTAATGATTATGTTATTATAAAATATTTTTTTATTTATATATCAATAATACTCTGCCTCTATATTTATAATCGGGATTATTTTATGTTCACAAAACATACATTCAATTATAATATGATTAATTATCATTTAATATGATCAAATTCATAAGAAAATATTTTCATCATAATATAATTATCACTATAATCATAGTTATATCATACACAAAAAAGAATGATGGTTTGTATAAAAAAAAATAATGATAGTTTTAAGAATTATTAATTATTAAATAAATCACTTTTTAAATTTCATTATTATATTAATTAAAAATATCTATTTAATTATTAATTAATTATCAAATCATTAATTAATATCTAACTTTTTTTTTATTCCTGAAACTATAACGTCCTTTTTTTTCAACGAAAATATAACATCGTCTTTACATTGATTTGGATATTTAACTATCGCTAGATTTTTCACCAGCATTCCTTTAAGAAAACTTAAACTTGACCTCTGACTAATTTTAAAACCTACGCTTTAGTCTAATTTTACACACCATGACTAAAATTCATAGAATTGCTCACTCTAATTTTAAAACCTACGCTTTAGTCTAATTTTACACACCATTCAAATATTTTTTAAAATTATTAATTTATCCCCATAATCTAATCAATTGTCTGCCCTTTCACTCCAATTTGAATAATTTTAATATTTTATATATATATATATATATATATATATATATATATATATATATAAACAATGTTTATAAAATATTATATTAAAGCATAATAAAATATGGAGTAAAAGGAATAAATTATATTGACGAATTTATCCCTTATTTTATTAAATTTCTAACCGATTAGTTTCTTTGTATATGCATGCTTGAAGGATTTTCTTTGGAAAACTGATGAGTTTAAACGTAATAAAATTACTAAATAGACATGTTTGAAAATTTTAATACTATTATCAAATTAATCAATTTTATAATGTGATAAAATGTTTAAACATCGATGCATTAATTATTTTTTTCGAAACTTGAATGATTTTCAATGAATATTTATTTTAACTACGGATATTTTAGTCCAAAATTTGTGATTTAAAAACTTCTGTGAGTACAATGGATTTTAGAGTTTTAAGGAATGAGTTAATCTACTTCTAAGTGTGTGTTTGGATAGCAGGGAAAAAATCAATTATTTGGTAAAACCAAGGTTTTGTAAAAAGTTACCGAACACTGATCAATTGCTCACAATCCCGTTTTTTATTTCAAACAATGGTTTCGGGCTGAAACCATGGTTTTGTCCAGAAATTATTAACAATCTGATTTTTTTGCTATGTGGGCCCCACTGCTTCTTTACTCTCTTTTTTTGTTGTGGGTCCCACGCGCACTGTCTAATTGTTTTCCTTTTCTTGCTTATGTGGGCCCCACTGACTCTTTGTTATTGGCTCTTTTTCACTGTGGGTCCCACATACACACACTCTCTTCCCTTTTTTTTTTTTCCATTTCACCGTTTTTCTCTTCTCGTTTGTTACTTTTTTTTTAAGATTTTAAAATTTTAATACACTATCTTATATTTAATATAAGACTTATTTATCTAATTTAATTATATTATAAAAAATAATTAAGTTAATTAACATTATATATAGATAAATTTATTTCATTTTTGGTATTAATTATGAAATTTTATGTTAAATAATGGGTTAAGATGCATCATTTTTAATATTGTTAGGGGTTTTCTTCTTTTATAATTTAATGTCAATAGGTAAAATTTAACTATTTTGTTAAATTTACATATTTTTTAATTGTTCATTATTATTTTCCATCTTTCAAAATTTATTTGCACTAGACATCCCTCGGAAAAAACTTGGCTGTTAAATTTATACCTTAACCCTTAAATAATACATAAAATATAATCTTATTTTTTATATGTAATTATCACAAAAGTTAAATAATGTCCTTTTTAGTAATTTGACCATGAAAAAAGCTATTCTGATCACAACATCCAAACACTCTCATTTTATTAAAACCATGGTTTTCCATAATCTATTCTCCTCATAATCTATTCTCTAAAAGTTATTCTCCACTTTTTCTTCAGAAGTTATTCTCTAAAGCCTAATCCGAACACACCCTAAGTCTTTTAGATCAATTTCCTTCTACTCTCTTGTCTACTTCATATAATAGCTAATCATGGGGGTTGGATCTAGTTCTAAATATAAGATCTTAATTCATTTTTAAAAAGCTCATATCACTTTTGTTCAAGTTAATCAGTTTATCTACTCCAATTAGCCAAGTAGCTCTTATATTAAAAGTTGTAGGCAGTTTTATTTTTCTATAGTTTCATTTCTATACCTCCTATTCTACTTTCTAAATTTTTTAGGAATGTTGTTTGGTGATCCTTATCATGTAAAAACACTTCAGAATCTAACTAAAAAGAAAATTTTAAAGAGAAGGAACAACTTGCATGCACAGTACCTGTTGAATGTTTTCAACTATTTTTAGTCATCTATCAATTTCATGCTTTCTTTGCGTGCCTCCTGTGCTATATCAGCTTTATCAACTCTTATCTTCAAATCCTCATTCATGCTTTGAAGATCTTCCCATTTATCTTTCAGTGAATCCAAATTCTCTTCCAAATTAAGAATATAATCAGCTTCTTTCTTGGCACAAACACACAAACAATTGGTAATGTCCCATATGATTCCCCCAACTTGATCCATTTGCTCTCACTTATCTTCCAACCAACGCTAAGCTTCCATTCCTCCAAAATCATACCACAAACAAGAGAACATGTTAGAGCAATTTCTTTTTGTGCAAACAAATAAAAAAAAAAATCCTATATCCACTGCAAATATAATCTTTAATTTAGATCTTACCTACAGTTCCAAGATATTTCCATTTATGATCAGTTGACTAGCTACACATTTGATACAATATGTTGTAGGATTTTAAACAATGACAGATGATCTTTTGTCCCAGGGGGAAAATGGAGGTATATATATCTTGTTCTTGTTTTTATAATTGATCTGCTTTTGCTTTATATTTTTTTAATCTATAATTCTGATATTAGTGAACAAGTTAGGTATCATAATTAGTTATGAGCGTGAAAGTCTGGGAAGATCATATATGTTGAAGGTTTGGGAAGCATTAGAATCGAAAGAAAGGAAATTATAGAACCGAGAAATGAAGGAAAGAGTAAAGATGGAGAGACCGAGAGAACACGAAATTATTAGGTATTTGAGGAAATAAACAAAGCAGAAAAAAATTCAAAAAAGGAAAGCAAATTTTTATATGTTTTTTTTTTCCCGATTGATTTTGCAATAACAGGGGTATTGTTCTTGCTTCAAATTTTGTTTTCCTTTTGGTTTAGGCATTGATTTTTATCTGATATGCTTTTGCTTTCTGTTTTTTTTATCTATAATTCTGATGTTAGCGGACAAGTTGGGTATCACCATCATCATCATCTTATACACTGAAACAACAATTCCTTTCGTTTGTTATGAGAAGCAAATCTGTCATATCTTCCTTCCTTTGCTACAACTTCTTTTAGCTGCAATTTAAACCTTAATATTTTATTTTTATTTTGCTACTTTCATCTTTTGATCCTTACATTAATGAAGAAGTTACTTACGAATCATATTCTTAATTAGCTATCGGAAGTTATCAGATTAGAAGTTAGAAACCCCCCCTATTTTAAAGACGCTGCGGATAGTTCAACTTAACTCACTTTGAATCGACTCCTTTTTTTTGTTTTTCATATTTAATTTAGTAGTATTCGACTTGTTTGAGATAAGAGAATGCGCGTGTCTACGAGCAAAAAAAAAAAAAAAAAAACACTAACAAGGTACAAAGTTCATAAGCCATAAATAATATGGTTTATTTCCCAAGCTCCGTGTAATGTATAAAACTCACATTAGTTAAAACTATGGGTTGACAACACCATTTACAAATAATTCTGAGTCTAGTACATTGTTTAAAACAAGAACTCTACTCACCAGTCACCACAAAAAATTAAAATAAATCATTTTTAAAATCCCAACGTGATAAAAAATTTAATGTATTCAATTCAATAAAATTAAAACATACTCTTTCTTATTCTTAATATAAGACGTATTTACTAAATTTAATTAAATTAAAGAAGTTAGTTAATATATATATATTTTCTCCGGTTCTTAATATAAAACTTATTTACTTAATTAGATTATATTAAAGAAGTTAATTAATATGTTCTACATTAAGTAGTGGAGACTCACAATAGGTGAACTTGTGCATTGATTTACCACATTAATTAGTAATAAACTATAACTTTCTACCGACATATATTTATTTTTAGCTATGCTATATTTATTTATTGCTCAGCATATAACTCGAGGCCCATTTATACTATAGGAGTTGGATAATTAGTTAAAAATGTGTTATGTAAGTTATTTGTAATAAATATATATTGTTTCCTTTAAAACTCCCCCTTTGATCATTAGCCTATTGATGGGAATCACATTTCATATATATAATTAATTGGGATAACTTGAGAAAAAATTATTAATTTGGGAGGCCGAGTGAATTTGGGTCATTTATTTAATACCAATATGATACAAATTACATCCTAACTAACCCCAATATTTAGAACCAAAGAGAGTACACTATAAGTTTATACAAAAAGATCTGTATAAATAATAAATCTAAATAAACAAAAAATACATATGATTTTAATCAATTTAAAATCAGGCAATAAACCCAAGTTAAAAGTATAATTTATATAATTTATAATTTAATTTATGAATACAAGAGCATCCTCTTTAATATACTTCAAGATGAAAACGAAAAAAAAGGCTAAAGTATATTTTTAGTTCTTTAAGTTTTATATGAGGTATATTTTCTGTCCCTTAACCTTATAAAGTATACTTTTAGTCCTATATTTCTAACACCCTATGTTTTAAAAACCGGACCGAACTGTCTGGTTTGAGCAAGAAACTAGCCAACCGGTGGTTTGACTGGTCCGGTCCGATGGCTAACCCTAGTTCGACCGGTTTTTGGGCGATTTGATAATTTTTTTTAAATAATTTTTTTAAATATTTTATTCAGAATTCATATAAATAACCCTAAAATCTTCATTTCCTCACCGATCTAGTCTCGGGTTAGCTTCAATTTGACTCCGATCTAACCCTTAACCCAGTACCCCTACCAGTTCAGTGACTGGTCCGGGTTTCAGAACCTTGCTAATACCCTTAATGTTGTTAACGACAAATGCTTACATTGTAAAATTCAAGTGATGATTGTACAGCTGTCAAAACATATTTAAGTTTTAATTTTTTCAATATAATATATTTAGATTATTAAATAAAATAAGCTGAAAATCGCTGTAAATGAAATTGAGGTTTTGATTGGGCCAAAAAAAGAAGAAGAAGAAAGAAATTAAGGTTTTGATATTTAGATTATTAAACTAATATATTTAGATTATTAAATTAAATTTTTTTAATACAATTGAAGTTTTGATAATGTCTACTTCATTAGGTTTTTAGTATTTAATTACAGAGTCATATCTTAAGTTTACACAATTATCATTTGAGTTTGTCACGTCAATGTTTTCCATTAGAAACATTTAACGGTGTTAGAATTATAGGACTAAAAGTATACTTTATAAAGTTAAAGAATAAAAAAGATACCTTATATAAATTTAAATGACTAAAATTATACTTAAAAAAAACCAAAACATTGATAGGGAACGCCTTTTCTTCCGTCCCTGTATCAAAGTATTGTTATTCAAGATTATGCACAGTTTTAAAAAATTATAGTAAAATTTGATGTTCTTTTACTAAATTATATTTAATTAATAAAGAAAGGGAGTATAGTTAAGATGAATTGACTTATGATTATTATCTCTGAAGATCAAAATTGTCCAAAAGTAATTAATAGGAATCGAATTTTATAAATTGACAATTATTTACAAACAATAAAGCTATGGCAAATATTTTGAATCAGAAGTCATAATATCACAGCACATGAATGCTATCACGGGATATCAACAGAGTGGGGAAGCATAGATCAATAAGCCCAACGTACGTGTAAACAAGGCAGGATATTGGATAGCATAGAAGTGAACATTGCTCATCTCAATGATGAGTATCATGGTGCTCTTAGTTGCAGTGAGATCTATACTATTTAAATACAATTTTAACCGTTATAAGTTTGAAATTTCCAATTGATGATTATTCTATTAATTTTTTTTTAAACTATCAGCTAAGATATTATTTTTATTTTACATCCCTCACACATTAAAATATTTTTTTTAAAAAAAATAAAAGTAAAAAAAAAAACTAAATCTCAACTGTCTATGTCTAATATGAATGCTCCAGATTTGATGCTCATCACTAACCTAAACTAAATACCAATATAGGGTAGGGGTGTTCAATTATGTTCCGTCCCAGTCATCTCATTTTGATCCCGGTCATTTAAGTTTGAGATGGGATAAGATAAAGGGAAAATTCCAAAAAACTACACTCAAAATATACAAAAGACAAATCAGTACAACGAAATTCAGAAAAGACAAATCAGGCGGGTGTCAGAAAAATGAGGAATCTGTCATTTTGAAATTTCGGCCAAATTACGAAAATGCTCTTCATGCACATTTCAGAATAACAACATGATCATAGGAATTAACACCTTCGGATTCGGTATTAACAACTGTAATTCTTCTTTTTACAATTAACAAATTTCAGGACCAATAACAACACATATCTCGCCATTAACAACTCTGTATTCGATATTAACAACTTCAATTTCTTCTTTCAACACTTAACAAGTTTCAGGGCCAATAACAACACTCACCTCGCCATTAACACCTCATGATTCGCCATTAACAACTCCGATGTTGTTATTGCGACTGAGGGCTGAAGGGTATTTTCGTAATTTGGCCGAAATTTCAAAAGGACAGATTCCTCCTTTTTCTGACACCCGCCTGATTTGTCTTTTTTGAATTTCGTTGTACTGATTTGTCCTTTGTATATTTTGAGTGTAGTTTTTTGGAATTTTCCCTAAGATAAAAGCGGGACGGGATAAAATTATTAGGGCCTATTTGGTATGAGGAAAATATGAAGAGGGAAAGGAATTTAGAGAAGGGAAAGGAAGATTGTAAAGGGTGATGGAAGATGAGTTGTTTGGTAAGAAGAAAATCGAGGGTGAAACTTGGGGGAAAAAAGAGAAATACCCATTTCACCTTCAACATAAATTAATAATTATATATTAATTAAATTTATATTTCAATTCATAAATTAAATAATTAGTAGTACAATAATTTAAAAATTAAATAATATGAATAAAATATAAATTATAATTTAAATAAATAAAAAATTATTTTATTTATTAATGAAATTGAAATTATTTTTTTATATGATAAGCAAATTCTGTAGAAATTCGAATTTGTAAGGCGAGAATCCTGAAAAATTTAAATTTATTGATAAAATTCGAATTTGCAAGGCGGGAATCCTTAAAAATTCAAATATGATAAGAAAATTCTAAAGTAAATTCGAATTTCCTACCTTTTAATCTAAATATTTTAGGGACATATTTGTCTTTCGAATCTTCCTCCAATGAAGGAACTTAAGATCCCACCAATTTTGGATGGAACTTATCTTCCCATGAATAAAGGAACATTGGTAGGTCTGGGGTGGGCTCAGGAACTTGAGTTCCAAAAAAGATTGGGCCAAAATTGCATACCAAACGAGGGAATTTGTGCATGTTCCCTTCCCTTCCCAGATCTTCTTTATACCAAACAGGCCCTTATTAGGACAAAAGGGGATGCGGGACGGGCTTTGTCTCATCTCGGTTTTTTGTCCAATCCCAAGATCATCTTGTTATTAGTTTAATATATATATATATATATATATATATAATATAACATTTTAATTTTTTTTTACCAGAAGATCTAATATTTTTTTATTAAAGATATAATTAACATATTTTTTAGATAGGTATTAGCTATATAACATGATACTATCGTATAATTTGTTTAGATATATATTATCATAGATTGGTTTTATCTTTAACACGAAATTTTTATTAAATTGTAACTAATATCTATGTATTTTAGATAGATAGTACTAGTTAAATAAAAGATATCATCATTTAATATTTCTTAGAAATATATTAGTCGAATAAAAATATATTATCGTATATTGATTATATATTTAATAAAAAATATTATAATTATTTAAGTACGCCCATGCAGTGGCGTGTAATATTGTAATGAAAAGGAACAGCTGGAGCTCTAATGTTGTTCAGACTTTAGACTAATATTAAGTGCAGACTAAAGAATTTAATTCCCTTTTGATTTTGAGGATTTCAATTTAAATTCAAGTAATTTTTCTTTTACATATTTAATTTTTTATTTCCAATATTACAATCAGGTTCAAATTTTTTTCCATTTATGGTTATGGCTCTTATTAGGTTCAGATTTTTTTTTCCGATGACAAATTTTATTTTTTTTATTTACAATCATGTGTAAGCTTTATTTTTTTATTTATGATTATTGTTCTTATCAAGTTCAAGTTTTAATTATTTTTTATTTTTTATTTTTTATTATGCTTTTGTTCTAAAAACAAAAAAGAGAGAGGATGATTATATATTTTCAATCATCCACCAACCCATACCCATACATTTTAGTTTTTACAAGGCAAGGGGAAAAGGAAAAAAAGGAAAACCCATTAGCAGGTCAAGGTCCTCAAAATAAATAAAAAACAAACGAAACGTCCCGTTTACGTTCTGGTCTCATCTCAGGGGGTGTTTGTTTCAGCGTTTTGTACAGGAAAAACGCACTTATTACGCAAGCCGAGAAAAAACTCCTCTCATATACTTACCTCGTATACCGTGAATCACGAATTATAAGCACGTTTTGGATAAAAATAAGCCATTCCAAACACACACTCAATCTTAATGTTATCCTAATCTTGGAAGGAATGGGATGGGACTTGAAATAGGCCTATCCCTTTCCCATCCCATCCCGTGAACATCTTGAATTGGGGGACTTGGTTTGGGTGCTCATCACAATTATAAACACCATGACACTTATTATTGTGGGGAGATCTCTATACTGTTTAAATACAGTTTAGTAGTATATATTTAAATTTTTTAATTGAAAATTTTAAAATATTTTTTTTTGAAAAACTAACCATTAATATATTGTCTTTATTTTATTTTATGTACCCAATAAAATAATTTTTGAAAATAAAATTAAAAAGAAAAATATATGTGAACCGTCCATAGATATTGTCTTTATTTTATTTTATGTACCCAATAAAATAATTTTTGAAAATAAAATTAAAAAGAAAAATATATGCGAACCGTCCATAGATATGGATGGTCCTAAAAACATATTGAGAAAGTTAATGTTTGTCACCTTTTAATATGAAGGGTAGTTAGCTCCCAAGTCTCAAGTTAGAACAATAGCTAAATAGAGCAGCCATTGTTTTTTTTTTCTTTTGCCTTCAAATGGACCAGCCATTGTTAGCTCTGCTTGGATCAGCTTAAATATATTTTATATTATGTACCCAATAAAATAATTTTTAAAAATAAAATTAAAAAGTAAACTAAATGTGACATGGACGGTCCCCGAAACATATTGAGAAACTCAATGTTTGTCACCTTTTGAAGGGTCGTTCAAGTTAGAACAGTAGCTAAATAGACCAGCCATTGTTAGCCTTGCTTGGATCATCTTAAAAAATAAAAAAAAATTTATGTAGAAAACTCTTCGGGAAAATTGCTAGTAAATACCAAATAGGGAAGTTAATTGTTAATTGCCACCTAGAAACATAGGGTATTAAACTGTCATTAATATTGAACATAGAAATACAAAAATGCCCTTAGTTTGGAAAGCTTAGACAAAACGAATATAGGCAGAAGAAAATGATTAATTGCTCATCACAGTGGCTTGTTTAGCCATCATGTTCGGCGGTGTGCGGTGTTGTTGGTCGTCTGTTGCAGCCGACGATCACCGTGGAGTCCGCCGGAGGTCCGATGGAGTATTAAAAGCTAGGGAGGTGAGTTGTCTAAAACCCTTCTTCATATTTCAGTTTTTGGTAGAGGTGATGATTTGTAAATTAGTTGTGGACCTCAATTTTATTCATTTATGTGAGTGTGAATAAGAAAATAGTAAATATAATTGTGGCTTCATTAGATATTGAGTTTGGCCATTATTGTGAAATTTTTTGTTTTTAGTGAGTGGGGATTTGTATATTGTGTATTGTGTATTACGTATTGGGTATTATTGCCTGATTGTTGTTGGAAGTAATAATGTTGTAATGGAGATTTGTATGTGATAGCCTTTTGTTTTCTTTTCTTTGTGCATTCTTTGTGCATTGGATCTTGCACATGTGTAATGTATCTTACAAGACGTGCAAAGGACTTTCCATGTGTGCTCAAGGATCATCCACGATATGTGTAAAGGATCTTCCATGATGTGCTAAGAATCTTCCATTATGTGTAATGGATCTGCCATCTATGTGCAGAAAGATCAAGAGCTATATGATATGCAAAAAATCTTCCACGATATGTGCAAAGGATCTTCTGGTGTGTGCAATGGATCATCGACCTGTGCAATGTAGCTCTATGATGTGCAAAAGTTGTTCCGTCAGTGCAATATGTGTCCTCCATATGACCATTCCCATGTGTGCAAAGGATCTTCCACATGCGCCAACGCTCTTTCATGATGTGCAATGGATCTACCCTTATGTGCAAACTATCTTCCACATGAATCAGCCACGATATGTGCAAAGGACCTTCCATCTGGCCCAAGTGTCTTCCATTATATTCATAATTTCTTCGTTGTGCACAATGTGTTTCCCATGTCATGCACATGCATGTGTTTTGAGGGTATGTCATTGTTTTCACACATTCTTCCCTGTGTACAACAGATCATCTCTGATGTGCAAAGCATCTTCTCTTGTAAAACAAGGATCTTCCATGATGTACAAAGCATCTTCCCTTGTAAAACAAGGATCTTCCATGATGTGCAAACTATCTTCGATGGTATGCAATACATCTTCCGTGCATGCACAACCTCTTTCCTTGTGTTCATAAATTTTTCCCTCTGTGCAATATACCTTCTTTTATGTTTATAATTTATTCCTTGTGTGCAATATGTGTCCCCCATGTGACCATTCCTATATGTGCCACGACTCTTTCCTTGTGTACAAACACTCTTCTATGATGTTCAAATGATCTTCCACATATACAAATGATCTACACATGTGTTGCAATAATTGTCCCTTGGTGAATCCTTTACCACTTGCAATTGTTTTCATGTCAACCACAACCTTATTGTCCGTGTTAATTGCATTTTAACTAACTAAACATTTTTTTTATTGAAAACATCTTTCTGATGTGCAAAGGATATTACCATGTGTGCAATAATCCTTCCATGCATACAACTGATCTTCCCTGATATGCAAACAATATGCCCTTTGTGTTATATCTTTGCAAACATTCTTGTACACCCAATATTTTACACTCAACTTAACTGACCATAATAATGCAAAATATGATGACAACATATGGTCGTAATATAAAGACGTTCATATTGTGTCATATGTACTAGCTCTTTTACAAAGAGTGAGCACAACATATGGTGCTACTATATATATACAAGTTTGACATTTACACTTACACCTCAAAATAAAGCATATGGTACCCAATTACAACAAAAAATAAACAAATTGGGTGAGCATTAACAAAATGCACAAATCGCTGCATTGAGCCCCTAATTCAAAAATACATGACGAGCCAGAAAATGATATAAACATGAATCATTCAAAATTTAATTAACTCATCAATGATGCAAAGGCATTGGTATACTTGAAGAACGCAAGGTTAATATGGATTTGGGTTCCTACATCTGTATTGGTATACATTTGGAAGATAGTTTGCACATAAGGGTATATCATTTGCACATCATGGAAAAGCGTTGGCACATGTGGAAGATCCTTTGCACACATGGGAATGGTCACATGGGGGACATGTATTGCAGAGATGGAACAACCTTTGCACATCATAGAAAGCTACATTGCACAAGTCGATGATCCATTGCACATAACAGAAGATCCTTTGCACATATCATGGAAGATCCTTTGCTAATCATATAGCTCTTGATCTTTCTGCACACAAGTGGCAGATCCATTACACACAATGGAATATCCTTGGCACATTATGGAAGATCATTTGCACATATCATAGATGATCTTTAGGCACGCACGGAAGGTCCTTTGCACGTCATGAAAGATACATCGCACATACGCAAGATCTAATGGACAAAGAAAAGAAAACGAAAGGCTATCACATGGAAATCTCCATCACCGCATTATTATTTCCAGCAGTAATACCCAACACGCAATACACAATACACAATATACAAATCCCCACTCACTAAAAACAAAAAACTTCACAATAATAGCCAAACTCAGAATATCTAACAAAGTCACAATTATATTTACCATTTCCTTACTCACACATACAACAATGAACAAAACTGAGGTCTACAACCAATATATAAATCATCGCCTCCACCAAAAACTGAAATATGAAGAAGTGATGCAGACAACTCATCTCCTTAGCTTTTACTACTCCATCGGACCTCCGTGCAAACTCCACAATGATCAGCGGCCGCAACGGACAACCAACACCATCCCACACCACCGAACATGAGAGTTGAACAAGCCACTGTGATGAGCAATTAATCCTTTTCTTCTACCTATATTCGTTTTGTCTAAGCTTTCAAAACTAAGGGCATTTTTGTCTTTCTATGTTTAATATTAATGACAGTTCAGTACCCTATGTTTCTAGGTGACAATTAGCAATTAACTTCCCTAGTTGGTATTTACTAGCAATTTTCCCAAACTCTTTTTACGTATTTATCTTATACAATGTATAATTAATTATTCATTGTTAATCCAAACAGGCATCTCTCAACCACAACTCTTCTTCTCTCTACTTTTGTGAAAAATATTCTCTGCCTTCATTTTCATTATTGTTAATGCTATGATCATGTCACTTTCTTGATATCTCTGTTCCACTATATGTAGCAGATGTGGATTCACTTAGTGTGATAAGACTGAAGATGGCGTGTCAACTTAATGCCTTAGTAACCTCTTCAAAATTAAATTAAGGATTGCAATAAAGGGTGTAATCCTGGATCATTCTTTGAAAAGCATTTTATTAATTACCTAGCAACTAAATGTAATAATTGGCATAAAACAAGTTAAAAATGATTTTTGATCTTTTTATCTATCAACTACTGTTTTTTTTTCCAAATGAAAATTTAATTGTTCCAAGTTAATTCTTTTTGAGATTTCTCTTGAAAATATGAAATGAAATGATGATGGAATTAATGAAATGAGAGAAACAAGAAAATCACTAATGGAATGAGTAATCCTTCATAGTAATGGCGCAAGCAATCATTACTTAAAATAATTATAGGAGATAAATCATGCTACCTTTAAAAGACTTTAAGGGCCACCCCTTAGACTAGGCCTAACTTAGATTGATTAATACTAAGCCACCTTGTATATTAATCTCTCTAAATTAAGTTGATTAAGCACTCTAGTAATTAAATGAACTTAAAAATCGTATTTAGCTTTTCATCCAATAATCAAGCCACCTTACATTACCACTTGATTTTCTCATTAATCTTAATTTAATAATGGTCACTCATATGAAAAATCAAGATTAATGATGTTGAAACCCAACGATAAACACAATTAATAAATTTAGATTCAAAAAACCAATGCAAACATAAGGCACCATTGGTCCACTAATAAAGCTACCTTAAAATTAGAACAAAATGTTCACAAAATTATCACTTCAATGACTAATCAGCACAAAGAAATGATAATTAAGCTAATTAAACATAATATCAACTATTTAACAAAGGTTCAACTTACATCTAATATCTAAATATATCAAAATAAAGAGTCCAATATTATAAAATTCATCATAAGACCTATGAATCATAAATACAATATAGAAATAGAGAAATGGATGAGCAAAAACTCTTTGAACTCCCAAGCCCCAAATTCATTTCATTGCCTTTTGCTACAATACAAAGGATTGAGAGAATTTCAGTCACTCATATCTTTGACAACAATTACAACCCTTCAGAACCCAAATAATCCATTGAACAAGAGTAGAAAAAGCTGTGAAACTGAGATCATACATCACTCGCCGGAAAAGACACAACCTCGCCAGAAAATTATAGAGAAGAGCCAACGGTGCTCTGGAATGACGACGAAAGTCGCTGGTGGTCAGAACGAAGGAGGAAGTGACGGCGAAGACGTCGACGTGGTGGTGGTCGGCACTCAGCTCTGTCGCGACTGTGCTATCTGTTATGGTGAAGGAGAGAGATGAAGGTGGAATGGTTGAAGAAGGTCACCGGAAGTTTGCCACTGCTCTACTTCTCGATCCTACTCTCGGTATGGCCGCGGCACTGAAGCCCTGTGATCTCTGTGATTTCCCCGATCTGACCCGCGGCTGTGTGAAGCTCTACAAACTCATGTCCGTGAAGGTCGCTGGCGTCAGAGGGAGGAAGGTCGAAGGTGATGGAGGTGCGGTGGTGGGTGCAGACAGTGAAGGAAAGAGTGGAGGAGGTATGGTGTTCTGCTTTGTGAATGTCCAGGCCCCAGAGCTTCCGTGATCGCGACGAAGAAGGAGCATTTTAAACGGGTCGGTTCGGGCAGTCTAGTCGGATCTCTTGGTCAAAAAGTGCGTTTTGATCAGGGAATGAGAGATTCGGAAGTTTTGTGGAGGGACTAAGGCAAAAAATAGAAAACTTTTGTGGGTGTGAATATAAGTTTTAAATATTCTGGGCCATTGTTCTACAAGTTTCTCCGATTCCTTTCTTCATCAATTTGTAATTTCTAAAAATTATGGGTTCTTTTCCGAAGTTTTCCCCAAACTGATCTCTGCAAAGAAAATAAACCCAAAATGTAATATTTTATATTTCAAAAATTAATCAATTCAAGAAAATCATGAAATATATGAATATTTTACCTTTTTCCAACTTAATTTCACATAAACACCTTTAATAACAGTTAATCATAAAAGAGACATTTTAAGCTCAATTATTATGACAAAAACTCTAAATAAAATATGAAAATGCATAATAAAATTGGGATAGACTTTGTTGTTATTGTTGTTGTCGTATAACAAATGTGGATGATGAAAGATGCTCAGCTCCTTGGTGAGTGGTGATAATGGCATATTAATATTTTGGTACTAGTATAATTTAATATCATATTTTGTAATTAGTTTTAATAATAAATAAATAATTTCATATAATTTTTTGAAGATTTTTTTATAGGGAAAAAACAGAAAAATACTATCGAAATTAGAAAAAGATAAATAAGTATGTTGAATTTCAAAAGAACTGATTTGAAATTTAAAAAATATTTTAAAATTTGAGAAATTTCCCAAATGCCCTTAGTTTTTATTTTAATAAAAAATCTTCAACCCCATTATCGGCGCCAGTGACAGGAGGCAGTAGTGGTCACCGGAGCTTCGGCAGTCCCATATTTTTTTTTTTCAATCTCTCTAGCCAAAGTCATTAATAATAGATACTTGAGTTGTTAATATAAATACTCAAGTTGTTAATATAGATAATAAGATCGTAAATATGGTTCACCGGATCTTCAATGGTCTCATGTTTTTATGAATTTCTCTAACAAAAGTAGTTAATATAGATATTTAAGTTGTTAATATAGATAATAAAATATTAAATAAGGTTCAATGGAGCTCCGAAGGTCTTATATATTTTTTTGAATTTCTCAAACAAAAGTCATCAATATAGATAATTTAATTGTTAATATAGATGCTAAAGTTGTAAAAATATGAGACAGTTGAAGCTCCGATCTACCTTATTTACAACTTTAGTATTTATATTAACAACTCGAGTATCTCTATTCACGACTTTTGCTTGAGAAAATTTAAAAAAAATGAGACCACCGGAGCTCTGATGAACTTTATTTATAACTTTATTATATATATTAACAATTCAAATATTTATATTAACAACTTTTATTTGAAAAATTCAAAAAAAATATATGAGATTGACGGAGCCAGTAAACTATATTTACAATTTTATTATTTATATCAATAACTTGAGTATTTATATTAACAAATTTTGCTTAAAAAATTTTAAAAAATATATATTAGGTTGTTGGAACTCCGGTGAACCACATTTACAACTTTATTATCTATATTAACAAATTGAGTATTTATATTAACAAATCAAATATTTATATTAATGACTTTTGCTTGAGAAATTCAAAAAAAAAAATATTAGGCTCGGAGCTTTGGTCAGTAGTCGCCGGCAATGTCACTGAAGCTCTGATGACAACCTCTGCTCAGCGTCGGAGCTCCGGAGACCGGTAAGGGGGTGAGGATTTTATATTAAAATAAAAATTAAGGGTATTTAGATAATTTCTCAAATTTTATAATATTTCAAACTTTCAAATCAGTCATTTTAAAATTATTAAAATTCAATATACTTATTTATTTTTTACCAATTTTGATTGTATTTCTCTATCTTTTTTCCTTTTTTATATGTAGGGCCTAAGGATCTTAAAATGCGATCACCAAGTAAATTTCCTTGGACTATTTACATGAAATTCCTGTATCAACCAATGAGATCAGAGCTGGCACAACATAAACATGCATGACGCCAAATAAAGCTAAAATGACAATTAAGGAATAACATTTTTAATGCTGTTAAAAAAACACCTATAATCAAAATAATTATGAACTACAAAGTCAACAATTATTTCAGTTTCTTTTTTGGATGAGCCGCGTTTCATTTTCTCGTTAAACAAAAACGACATCATCATCAATGCAAGTTTTTTTTATCTTATATTTTTATTCCTCTGATACTATTATTAGTCCACATTTGCTTTACTTTAAAAAATGTAAACATAGTTCAAATACTTATTGTAAATAATATTGGGGACGTTAAGAGTAATAAAAAGATAAAAGAAGAAAATCAAATAGAAGTCAATCCTTTATCATCAAGATTGAGTTCATGCTCATATCATATGATGAACCATCTCTCGTTTGGTACAATCATATTCATATAAGCATGTCTCTATCATATATTCATAATAAATATTTTAAAACCCGGACCAAGCATTAAAACGAAAAAAGTCAGCAAGTCATGATTTTTGTAGTTGGATTAAGGGTCAATAAAAAAAAAAGGTTGCAGGGAACTTCAAAATGAAAAAGGGGTCTTCATCGTATATTCCTTTAACTTTTCAAAGCAAATGGTGAAACAATTAATGGAACTATATGCTAATTGGCATGAAAAAATCAAACTAATTCAATAAAAAAAATAAAAGGGTATAATACAGCACACACACATGACTATAAATTAGGATGCAGGGAATACATGTTCAGTGTTGAATAAGTCACACAACACATGGCTTGTTTTATTTTTGAGTCTACTAAAAGCTCAGCCGTCACACACCAAGGCCTTGAAACAGAAAAGCGGGAGAAAAAAAACTAATGAAAAGCAGTGCTCATACTACATGCTCTGTAATATCCCAAAATATGATTAAGGCCTAAATGTACAAATAGATTGTGGGATTAATGATAGAAGTACCCCTGAAAAAGGATGACATAAAAGTTAAAGTAAACATGTGTTAAATTGGCAATTGAAATAGTATCAATTTAAGAAGGTGTAAGAGGATATTTTTGAGAGCTCATTATCCTCTTCCAAGAAGCTATTTTCGTATATCATGAGGCAAGAAAGAAAACCAATTAGATGACCAAGTGAAGATGAAGACTTGGTCAAAAATATCATGCTAAGTCTTTTATCACTCTTTCTCTTCATTTCGGTCAAGGAAATGCTAAGAGAGATAGAGTAAGCATTTAATCAATAAACTCCCTCACCTTTTTCTCATGTGGTACGTTGGGACAAAGAAAGAAGGAAATTGGTCAAAGAAATACCAAAAGGAAGAAGAAAATATAAGTCAAACAAACCCCTCCCTCTTTGTCAATAATTACGGCTAAGAAGAAACAAGAAGAGTGAATGAATTGAAGCAATTAATTCTTCATCAAATCGCTAAGGTAAAGTCGGCCAAGTGAGGAAGAGGTAGGAAAGAGAAAAAAACAAACCACACATCTTGGAAATTATTATATGATTTCACCAAGAAAGAACATATGTGGACCACATATTTTGCTCTCCTTTTTGTCCAACTTTTCAGTCAGGTTTTTAAGTGATAAGGGAAGGGAAAAACTGATTATTATTCACTCTCTCTCTCATTCTCTAAGTCGGCCAGCTGAAGCATGAAAAGAACAAGTGAAGAAACAAGTTTAAGGTAAGGGTTTCATCTTGGATTTTCACCTCCTTAACCTCATCTATGGCTCAAGAGTCCTTTATGAAACTTGTTTCTCTCTTCCTTAGCTTCATTTCTATGGTTTTTGTTTTTGAAGAAGAGGAGTTTTCAGCCACCTTGCAAGAACAAAAGCTGAAGAATCAAAGAAAGAACTTAAGGAGAAGCAAGAGGTGAGTATTAGCATCAATTTGAGCTATTGGTTGTGTTGGTTGAATGAGAATTTTGGCATGTGTAAATCTGCCCTGATCTTGGCTAAACAAGGGTTTGAGTAATTCATGATGTTTTGGTTATGTTATTGGTGGTTTATGATGATTGAAAACCATTTGACATAAGTTTGATGCTGAAATTAGAAGTTGGTAATTGTTGGGATTTATTTTGATTTTTCTGCCAAAACAGGACATGGAGAATGAGTGAGAATTTGTTAATTTTGATGTTACCATTGTGTTCTACATGAAAAATTATGTGGGAATAGCCCTAGGTTGTGAATTTTGGGTCATTGGAACTCAAAGTGTAAATTTGGGTTTTCAGCCTGAACAGAATTCCAGCGAGGTACTCTACTTGTGTGGTGTTTTTGGATAACCAAATGATCTCTAAAAATTATGAAACTTTCCAGTATTAAATCTCACATTCCAAGCTTCAACATGGACATATAATTTGTGTCATTTCGTTTTTTGAGCTGTGAGTTCTGGTTGCCCAAAGTTTGATGTCGAAACTGGACTTAATTCTGGAGCAGTATGAGATTTTGTGTAATTCTGGAATTGTGTGGTGATTTCCAGTAATGATTCATATTTTTCCTATGAAGAGGACTTCAATAGCTTTCCATAGGACTTGGGATAACCTCATTTCAATTTTTTTAGAATTAGTTATGATTATTCAAAGTCTGGAGAAAATTCTGGTAGATTTGGTCTCTTATGCGAAAATTGAAGATGTAATGGCATAATATAGTATTGTTGAGCTTTGAGGTTAGGAATTGGTCTTTTAGGTTAATTGACCACTTTAACTCCTTAGTTGATTTGATTAAATGTCCCTAATGATAACCAACTTGAGTATTTGAATTAAAGAATTGGATTAAGTAATAACATGTCGCCCGTAATTCTAATTATAGGATTTGACATTTGCCCTGCACGTGATAAACCAGTGCCAGTGCACGAGCGGAAAGAACAAGGTAGTGACTCTTTCTCTTATTCTGTGTATGATGCCTTGCATGTATGTTATTTCATTGAATATGCCGTGATGTGACATTGCCGTTGTTGTGCTGTTGTGAAACATGCTGTTGTGAAATATGCCGTTGTGAATGCAGCAAAAGTTGTTGCAGAAATGCCGTTGTGTTGTTATTGTCGTGATTTGCTTACATGTTTTGTGATTGTACATGTTATAAGTGAATTGTTACTACTGGGATTCTTTTGAATCTCATTCTTTTCAATGATTAACCTACAGCAAGGGCAAGTGGTTCAAAGGAAAAGCAAGTGACGAAGGGCGGTTAGAGCTCCTAGCTAGGAGTTTTAAATTTTGGTAGTTGGTTGTCATATTTTGTTGGGGATTAGTTGCACATGTTGTATATATTGAATAGTGTTTGTAATCCCCTTTATGGGAAACTAAGCATTGTAAACCCTTTATTAAGTAACGAAACCTGAGCGTTGTCGGGAATTTTTTGTTGCACTCTGATATGTATGAATGGAACCGAACTGGACAGACCAATTATATTCGAGATGTGAACGTGAGACCGCACTAAACAAGTTTTGGAAAAGTTTTAAATTAACCACTGGTCTCTATTTCAATTTAATGATGCATTCTCGAACTATAAATATGGTTATTAAGGTAGGGGGTTACATGCTCACCATCATTACTATATACAACACTTTTAATGTCCGATTTGTAGCTCTTTTAACGTCTGAAACAGGAAAACGTCTATGCCGGGGATGTTATAAAGTAAGGATACGACATCTGTTAAAAAGGGACGCCATAAGTGACTTTAGGCATCGTCCCTATTTTAAAAAAGGGGAAAGATATCTAAGGTTTTTTTTTTTAAAAAAAGAATTGGTTATATTACGGATTTGGACTAAATACTATTTGAAACAAGAAATTACATATCATAGTCAATAAAATTACAAATCTAGTATCTGAATTTCAAATCCAAAATTTACACATTAATAACTCTAAAGCCGAAATCTCATAGATAGAAGATGATAAAAATAAGAGGAATCAGTTGCGAAAAACTCATGTTTCTATTATTGAAATTCATTTTTTCATAATAGTGAATAGAGAGAAGCGACAAGGAGAGATGAACTTGTCTTCTCGGCGGGAACGTGGACCAAGATGCATGTTTGAGAATCTCGATATGCAAGCTATAACAATACGAGTTAGAAAATAAAATAGAAGAGAAACCCAAAAAGAGAGAGAGAGAGAGAGAGAGAGAAGATAAAATAATAACAAATGGTGAGAAAGCAGAACAGATCTGGAGGTGAAAAAAAGAGAGAGAAGAGGAAGAAGCAAGAGTTAAAACAGTAGGAAGAGGTAAGAAGTTTCGGATTACAGTTAAAAGAGAGAGAATTGGTAGTGCTGCCGGGGGGGTTTGCTTGTGGTGACACCAATGGGAGGGGTCTTCCATTTGAATCAAGAAGAAAAGGAAGATGAGCATGAGAGTGTGAAATTGACAAATAAAAATTGTCAATTTAAATTGAAACTGTTTTTGGCATCCCAAATTTAATTTAGAGATGCCAAACGCCAAAGGACATCCCTTATTAGGGATGCCAAGACCTATTAGGGACGCCCTAGGTATCCCTTATTAGGGATATCAAGTACCTTTGGCATTCCTAATTTAAATTTGTGATGTTAAAAGTGGCCTTTGATGTCCATTTTTGAAATTGTGATATTTAATATGTCAAATTTAATACACATAATTACAAAAATGCCACCGTCTTTATTTTTTAGTGATCTCTTTTTGAAAAATGGACATCCTTTGGTAGTAAAATCTATACTTTGTAATATAGCACGATGAAGTCAATCTGCAATTATATATACATGTTGAGGTAATTAATTAGCTCTAAGCAATAATTATATATGAAAGTAAAAAAGATTAAATATATTTATATTATAATAATGTGTTTACCTCTTATAATGATTCAGGAGCCATAACTTTTGAACTTTGATTGGAATTTATACTTGGCTGCGGGGTCATCCCATTCCAAATGGTCCCACCAATTTTGTTGTCCTTTCATAAGTGTCAACTTAATTAGTTTGGTGGAGTTGGCATCAAATGGTAACTTTTTCAGCTTTGAGGGAAGGAAAAGGCAAGGGTGCCCTGCGAATGCTCTCAAGTATTGGTAAGTTCTGCAAATTCAGCTCGGCAAGAGAAGAGAATACAAAAGAAGAATCCACATTCTCATCCTTTATTGCCTCTTCCTCTTTTATCATTTCTTCCATTGACTCGCATCCATCGATCATCTCAAGTTGTTGAAGGAGTGGAGCATACTTGAGTAATAGTCCTCTGACTTTTAGTTCCAAAACTTTCAGTCTATTCATGTATTTAATATATTCCAGATATTGCACACGGACATAATCCATTTTCACTAAAACTAGTGTTGTACATGGACATATCATGCATTTTAAGGAGCACAGAGTGTGCATAAAATGGAGAAAGCTTTTTATTGGGTTGTTTTACTTTAAGCATAAACTTTATTATAAAATCTAGGCCTCATCCTTATTGTTGGGTGTCTTGCACTACATGACCTTGAGCTCTGGCAATGCCTTTAAATACAAAGACAATAGAATTTCAAAGAAAATTAGGAATTCTTTTATAATATCAATTATATTGATATTGATATTAGCATGAATACTTCTAGGAGAAATACATACATATTTCAGGAGCGTCACCTCATCTATACTCTGACTAATTAAAATACAACAAATCATCTCATTTTAATCCCATATGGCTGATGAGTCATGTAGATAAATTCAAATTTTATGATTTTAAAAAACATAAACCTCATAATTTAGAAAAACAAGAATCTCAATTCCCTCTCTTGAGTTGTTATTTTTCAAAATTATAAAATTTGAATTTCTTCAGATGACTCATTAGCCATGTGAGATTAAAATGAGATGATTTGTTGTATTTTAATTGGTCATAGTACATATGAGATGGCACTCCTGGATTATGTAAGTATCCCTCATACTTCTAGAAGATCCTTGTCCACAAGGGGTGAAATACATTGAAATCAAGGACATCCATAAATCAAAGGCATTGAGTGAAATCTACGTATAATTGGTTGTAATTCTAACCCTTTTCGGTTGACCTTGTTTCATAGGCCTCCCAAATTTAGTATTACTTGAAGGTTTAATGTCTAGGTTTATACTTTGATACCTATTCCCCCAATGTTATCAAAATCGGACTGGACTGGCCGATTCTCGATTCGACCACCAGAACCATCGAATCGGCTATCTAATCAGTCCGATCAGTTCAATTGGTTCAATATTTATTCTACTTGTAAGTGCCGTCCTATATCTCTAAAAGAAAACGTGTGTTCTCAAAAGTATAATTTTTAGCAGTTCCATTAATTACTATATATGTAAATGGATTGTATGTGCTTTTTTGGAAGTTTTTAAATTAACACTTTCACCTTTTCTTTTAGTTTCTCGTTTGTCTGAAAATAGAGTTGTTATTAAAAATTGAATTTCCCATCAAGTACAATCGAAGTCTTTAATTTAAAATTTTTTCCCCTTTTGGCTTCTCTATAATACTTCTCATTTGATAGGATTTTTTCGTGATGTAGAGATGAGTAAACTTGAAAAGTTTCTCAAATATTATTCTTATCTTTATTACATTTCTCTAATGTTTAAAGAATGGGGAAAGAGGAAAGACATTAAAAGACTAAAAACAAAATTATATGGAGTGTGAATCAATATAAGGAGACAGATTGAAAGAATAAGATCGCATGGAATCTTAAAATAAAAACGGTTTCTATGCATTATTTTTCTTTAAATTTTCAAAGCTAATGATGATATAATTAACCAAACTATCCTAATTCGCACCCAAGAAGCCAAGCTATTTAAAATGAAAAAAGATACCCCCTCCGGTCTTAATTATATGACAACATTTGAGAGTTGATCTTGGTCCTAATTATAGGATAAAGTTCTAATTTTTGTCAATTTCTTCCCAAAATACCCCTTATTGATACTTTCTTAATAATAATTAAAACACATTAATAATTTAATAAGAGTAGATCGGAAGTTGTTAAGGGAGATTGACGACGCCATTTTAAATTTAACCACTATACTTAATTTTAAATTTTAACAAGAAAAAACAAAGAATCAACTTAATTGGATGCCGTTTTAAATTTTAAATAAGGGTATTTTAGGAAAATAAATATGATTAACTAATTTAACCATTATCCTTAATTTCTCCAAAGTTAGGTAAATATGTCCTATAATTAGGACTGGAGGGAGTATAACACAAACCACACATAAGTGATTATTCATCAGGATTACAGGATTACAGGGGAATACATGTTTAGTGTTCAAAGATCACACAATATAGCTAGCTGCCTCGTGCCTTTTTTGTTCTAAAGCTATGCTTTAAAACTACATGGCGCGGGTTCGAGAGCTGCATTCCCAAAAAAAAGATCACACAATATATGGCCTTTTGCCCCTTTAGAGGAGTGAACTCGTACAATGATAACCTATCGCCAACAACACCAAGGTGGCAAAACAAGAAAGCGGGGGAAAGAAAGCCAATGAAAAAGCAGTGATCATTGTTCGTTGCAGATGACGAAGCTAATCTGCAATGATATACACGTGTTGCACATAATTAGTTATAGGCAATAGTTATATAAAAGTAAAAAAGATTAAATATATTTATATTATAATAATGTATTTACCTCTTATTAAAAATACGACGTCGTCGTCTAAACTTTCAAACTTTGATTGGAACCTGAGCTTGGCTGCGGGCTCATCCCATTCCAAACTGTCCCACCAATTTTGTTGTCCTTTGATAAGTCCCAACTTATGTTTGGCAGTGTTGAAATGAAATGGTAACTTTTTCAGCTTCGGACATTTCTTTATGAAAATGGATTTGAGGGAAGGAAAAGGCAAGGGTGCCTTGTGAATGCTCTTAAGACTTGGTAACTCGGACAAAGTAAGCATGACAAGAGAAGAGAATACACAAGAATTCACATTCTCATCCTTTATTGCTTCTTCTTCTTTTATCACTTCTTCCATTGACTCACATCCATCAATGAAAAGTTCTTGAAGGAGTGGAGCATACTTGAGCCACGTCACATGACTTAATGTAGTTCATATGTATAAGATTGAAAATCATTTTAATTTTAGGACAAGAGGGTATGATATGGGAGGGTAAGCAGCTTCAAAAAAATATCAATACTTCTTATCTTTAATATTTATAAGACTTAGATAAAATAAGTGACTTAGTTTGATACTATATATAAGATCTAAATCCAGTTTATCTTTAATATTATAATTAAAGGTACGTTGTATATAAAATTACACTCAAAATAAGATAGGCGAAACAATTTTTTTTTCGGCCAATTATATTAAATTATTCTAATATTCATGAGCTTTGGGGGGGGGGGGGGGGGTTAGCTTTTTCAAAAGGAGTGCAAGGCGTACGATGATGAAGCAGATCATTGCAACACGGCAACTAACCGACACGCGAGCTTCCTGGAAAGAGGAATAAGACTATAAGAGAGTACTGAAACAAAATATAAAATCACGGTTTAAGAGTATTTGGTAGCTTATCCAAAATTATGATTTCAAAGATTAAAAATTATTTTAGATTTTCTATGAGTATTTGATAACTTCACTTTTAAAATTAAGATTTGAGTCAAAACTATAGTTTTAAAAGTAAAATCAAACAAACACTCGGAAACTATTCTTAAAAATAACTTTTTTCACCTTTTTCTGGAAGCTATTCTCTAAATACTACTTCAAACATATTCTAAAGAATATTGATCGCTTTTGATATGCAACCCTTGGCGAACAATTTGCTGCAGCTGCTTTATTCCTGACATGGACCCTAATGATATTAAAACAGGAATCTCATCCAGGTAGCCGACACAAATAGACAGCATGTATATGCATCTTTGCAATTTGTTTGACTCCAATAATTTGTTTAGGCCATCTCTATTATATATTTTTATCCATAATTCCTCAATATTTGGTAGAGATTCCAGCTCTTCTAATATTTTTCTATCTTCTGAAACAATTATCTTGCTGCTACATAGTGTAAACACTCTTAACTGTTGAAGACTTAATAGCACTCCCAGCGGAATATTCCATCTCTTGACATGACCATGTATCTTTTAAAAGCTCAGAAATTTTAAATTTGTCAAGTACTGCAAATTGATCCAAAACTCTGGTCCTAGATTTTCTTCGGACACATGAAAAGAAAGGTATTCCAAAGAAATTAGACCCCTCATGTCTAATAATCCTTTTCCACTGACATGTAGTTCCAAGACTTTCAATGTCTTCATCATGCATTTAATATCTTCCGGCTGACTTTGAATACGGAAATGAAAGCTCCCTTTCAATAAAACTAGTGTTGTGACATTTAGAGGATCGTATAGGAATTTCTCTGATTCCCAATCATTCATGATTAAAATCCTCTTCACAAGTTCCATATTATCATGTTTTAATAACCACAGTGCCATGTCTCGAATCACATCATACATTTTAACTGTACTGTATATAAAAAAATTATCTTCAACACTTTCTAGCAAGCATGAGAGTTTCAACTTTTCAATAATCGACTCACCATGACTATGCATATTTTGTACACTCATTGTCATATCTTTATAAAGAAGTTTCTCCCACATCCACTTATCAATGAGATCAGGAACCAGAATCTCATAATCTTCTGGGTATAATGCACAGTACAAGAAACAACATTTTTCAACCTCATCCAATTTGTCATAGCTAAATTTAAGGATAGAAAATACTTTTGTTTCCAAATCCGGTCCTGTCCATGAAGAATTTGTTAAGCTATTTATTGAATGTTCCCATGCTCCCACGCTGTTCACTCCAGCCATGGCACTTCCTACCACAATCAATGCAAGGGGCAGCCCTTTACTTTCCTTTGCCATCTTCTCTACTAGCTTTGGAATGTTTGGGTGCGAACTCAGAGTTTCTTCACCAACTTTCATGCAAAACAACTCAAATGCTTCTTTTTCTGTTAAAATTTTTACCATGAATTTCATTTGAGCTTGCATTTTTGCACACACATCTTCTAACTGTGTTGTGAATAACACTTTAGATTGAAAATTACTTTCCTTTGGATGTGGTATTCCCATCAATTTCAAGTCCAATTTTTCCCATATGTCATCCAATAACAATACAAACTTCTCTTTTTTAAGGACTTCGTAAATCTTCGCTGCCTTTTCATCTTGATTATTGCATTGACTCCAAGTGCCATTCCTGATCCCAACCAACTTTCTAATATTATCCATAATATTTTCTAAGTTGGGCTCTTTTGACACCACCACCCACATGACAAAATTAAATCCAAGCCTACTCTTGCCAAGTTCATTGTTAATTTTCTTTAACAGGGTAGTCTTTCCTACCCCGCCCATCCCATATAAACCAATGATGCCAACATTCTTTTCTTCAATACTCTCCCATACCTTGTTAAACATCAAATCCAATCCCACTACGTCATCCTGAGGCATCTCAATTGGCTTGGGTGGTATTTTGTGACCAATGTTAAAATTTCTGCCAAACCTTTTCCCTTCTTCTACTAGCTGATCTACATCCTTGAGCATCTTAGTAGCTTTCTTTCCTAGCCTCTAGCTTGACTTACAATGCTTAGGGCAACATTTACTTAGGCATTTGTCTTCAATTTCTTTGGTTCCTTGGACTTCAATAACTGTTATTTCCTGTATTAATCATAAATTATTAATTTGTTATTTTAAAAAAAAAGTTGTATGGAGCACCTTATACTAGACATACTTTCCCATCAATTCTTTAAGCCTAAAGGCATTCCCTTGCTCTCGTGAGCTCTCAAGATCTAGCTTAGCCAAACTTTTCTTTTATATATATATATATATAATAATTATATTCATCCCTAACTGAATTAGCTAAGTTGAGCCAGATAATAGATATATTCATTTGTTCAATCTGTATTCTTGTATAAGCTCTTCTAATGACTAAACCCAAAACCTTATTTGAAGGATTAATTATGAAATAAATCAATTTGTAAACTTTTGGGGAAATTAGACTAAAAGACTTGGTGGAAATAATATTAATCGGAGAGAATCTTAAAAATTGCAGTTATTCAAGAGGACCAACTATCAAAATGTAAATTTGAAAAATACTAAGTCATCCCTAGGCAAACCACGCACCTATATTCCCTTTGACCACATCTCAATCCTAAACCCTAAACTAAGCCCTAAAATATTAACGAATTAATCCATTTTAAACATCTCTATGCATAATCTTTCCTTACGCATAAGATCCATAACCTACCATAACTTCTTTCATAGATCACCAGTGTGTATCTTTTAATAATGATCAATTTAGGGTTTAAACTGTGTAATTGCTGATTTCCCTCACTAAGGATTTTCAGCGTCATCCAGAAGGAGGTGTAGCTAGAATAATACCTCTCTTCAATTGTACTAAATTACAAGGATATTACCTCTAATTTAAAACCTGCGTTTAGTCTAATTTTAAATACACAAAATATTCTATTAAAGATTGTAAAATATGATTTTATTAATTAAAAATATATGTTAAAAATTAAATTATTAAGCTTCCTAATATTATAATTGTTTGAACTCTTCAATTTTAATAATTTTAATTATAGATATTAAAATATGTAAATAATGTTTACAAATATTATATTAAAACAAATAATAAAAGGGAAAATTGTGAAAAAATCCCTCATTGGCAACTTATTTGTCAAATGGGACCTTCGCGTGCAGATTATCTTCCACGTGTGTAGAATATCTTCCCTGGTGTGCAGATGATCTTCCCTGTGTACAAAATTCTTCCCTATACGTATGCAAAAATCTTCCCTACGTGTGCAAAAATCTTCCCTCCGTGTGCAGATATCTTCCCTTCATGTGCAATATATCTTCCCAGGTCCCATTTAACAAATAAGTTGTTCATGAGGTCTTTTTTAGCAATTCTCCCATAATAAAATATAGAATAAAAATAAAAAATTATATTGTTTGATTTATCCCTTATTTTATCAATAAATTCCTAACTCATTAGTTTCCTGTTAAGTAACAAGATTAGTTCAACTTCACCCACCCACTCTCCGTCAGCTGGCAACAGATATGTTTCCATATCCTCATACTCCCCTCCTCCTTATACCACCATGCATTCCTTACTGAAGAGACATATATAGCAACTGAACTCATGACACTACTATTAAATAGTCCTCAAAGAGGGATTTATTCCTCCAAAACCAAAAGCATCATCAAGTGATTCCAAACACTCTGTATACACCAATCATGATGATTTAACACAAAGAAGTTATGCACATGCAAAACCATCATGAACCATCTTGATTACAATATGATTCCAAATGTCATCCCCATCTATCCCAACTAAATTTCTAATATTATCCATAATACTATCCAAGTTCTAATTGAGCTCTTTTGACACCCCCACCACCATCACAAGATTAAATCCTAGCCTTTTCTTCCCATGTTCATTATCTTCTTTAATGCTCTTCTATACCTTAATAGACATCAAACTTGCTTATATAATCCCACTACTTCGCTAAGCCTTCTTCTCTCTATCTCTAACTTATCTTCATTCTTGAGTATGTTATTAGCTTTCTTTCCTAGCATGTAGATGGACTTACAATTCTTTGGGCAGCATTTATTTAGGCATTTGTCTTGAATGTCTTTGGCTTCGTCAACTTGAATAACTATAATTTCCTACGTAAAGTATAAATTATTAATTAATTCATATTTTTATTTGCATTGAGTCACTAGTGTTGAGAAACATTTTTACTGTCGGAGTTTTATACCGAATTTTTTTTATTTTACTCTAAGAAAGATTTTCATGAATGCATCACGTTTCATTTATATTTGGAACCAAAAAGTTAGTTTTTAAACCCCAACCAATTACCATATCAAATTAAAATCATCAGAGTAATGATTTATATTTCAGTAAGAATTTTCTTCTAGCCTTGTGTTGTTACGTGAATACAAGTGGATTTTAGATCTTCATCTAGGACTCCAAGTCTTTCACATCAGTTTCTTTCTATTACTTTTCTTGTTCCCCTTCTCTAATGCATATCCTATATTTTCTGAAAATTTCAGGATATGTTGATTGATGAATTCTCATAATGTAAAAACACTTCAGAATTTAATATGAAATTTTAAAAAGAACGGAAAGCTTGGATGCATAGTACCTGTTCAATGTCATCAACTTTTTTTAGCCATCTATCGACTTCGTGTGCTCTTTGCATGCCTCCTGTGTTCTCAGCTTCATCAACTATTGTCTTCAAATCATCTTTCATGCTTTGGAGATCTTTCCATTTATTTTTCAGTGACTCCAAATTCTCTTCAAAGTCATAAATATAATCAGCTTCAATCTTGGCACACCACACAAACACTTCGTGATGTCCCAAATGATTCCCCCAACTTGATCCATATGCCTCTCACTTATCTCCGAAACAATAATGCTAAGCTTTCATTCCTCCAAAATCACACAACAAAGTGTACAAGTTAGAGCAATTTCTTTTTATCTGAAAAATAATCCTATATCTACTGCACAATTTTTTAGAGCTTACCTCTTATTTCCAAAAGATTGCCATTTATGATCTGTTGGCTAGCTACGCAGCTGACCCAATTTACAGGATTTTAAACAATGATTGATGATCTTTTGTTTTGGAAAAAGAATGGAGGTATCTTGTTCTTGCTTCAACTTCTATTTTTCTTTTGGCTTGGTATATTGATTATTAATTGATCTGTTTGCTTTCTATTTTGCGTTTTTTTTTGGTATATGATTCTGATATTAGTGAACAAGTTTGGTATCATCATTAATTATTTATGAGCGTGAAGATCTGGGCAGTTCATATATATTGAATGTTGGAATAAATATAGAAATATTTCCTAAATACATAATATATAAACTCTAAAATTAAGAGCAATAGCGGAAGACTTTATCAGTAGTATCTATAGCCATAGAAACCCTAAATGCTATATTTCACAACCTAAGAACCGAAAAAGGAAAAAAAAGATATTAGAAGAAAATAACTCACAATTCTTCTAATGGGAAGATGGGGCACAATGATAGTCTGGGAATAACCGTCATCCGTTAGGAAACCCTTAAGGAGTAAATAAGTGTTTTTCAACATTATTGCTCTAACCTGGCCTACGTTATTTATAGCCTCCCATCAAAGCTTGTCATAGCTTAGTGGCCAGGCAGGTAAACCTAAACCAAATGTTTATCCAAATCACATGGGGGATAACCAGGAGATATTTTATCCAAAATATATTAAACTGATAATATTTAAAGTAATTAGATAATATCTAGAATATTTAATTTAATCAAAATAATAAACTAGAATATAAATATATCTAGATACAACTTGAATAAACAAAAAAATATAATATTATCATTTTAATAAAATATCTAACATTAAAAATTTGGGAAGCATTAGAATCAAAAGCAGAAGATATAAAAGAAAGGAAGCTATAAAACCGAGAAATGAAGCAATGCACAAACGGAAAAAAAAATTAAACAAAGCAAATTAAAGGGATCTGGCTTCCCTCCGCTGCCAGATCCATCCGCTACCCATCATTTTCTCAAAACTACACCGTTTTAGTGTAGTTTTTGGTGTAAAATGATGGGGCTAAAGTTTTTTTTTTTAAGAAAATGATGTCTAGTATTTTGAAGTATTTTTGTAGACGTATCTAGTATCTTAAAATATTTTTTAAGTAGCATATAGTATCCTAAAATAATTTTTTATTCTTTTAACCCATTAAAATATTTTTTCAGTTGTACTCAGTGTGTGCGTAGATTGATTGCAAATTTTCCCTTAACTATTTTTTCACCTCCAAAAATTATTTTAAAATATTAGATGCTACTAGAAAAATATTTTAGAGTGGGTAGAAATCAATAAATCAATATCCTAAGTTTTGGGTGCTCATTACTACTAAGAAAAATACATTAATGATAAAATTGTAGTCAGTCTTCTAAGACATTGGGTATAAGTGAAAAAATATTTTAAAGGGTTAAAAGCATCAAAAAAATTTTTAAAGTAATTTTTGAAACTGAAAAAATACATTAAGGGTAAAATTGCAATCAATATGCAAACACATTGGGTACAACTGAAAAAATATTTTAAGGGGTTAAAAGTACTAAAACTTATTTTAGGATACTACATGATACTTAAAAAATATTTAAGATACTAGATATATCTAAAAAGTATTTCAAAATACTAGACATCATTTTCTATTAAAAAAAACTTCAGCCCCATCATATTACACCCAATGGTGTAGTTTTGAGAAAATGACGAGCAACGGAAGAATCTGACAGCGGAGGAAAGCCAGATCCAAATTAAAGTTACATGTGTTCTTGCAATTTAGTGGAATCTGTGTTTTTTGATGATATTTTGTTTTGGAAAAAACGGAGGTACCTTGTTCTTGCTGCAACTTTAGTTTTTCTTTCTGGTTAGGCTTTGATTTTTAATTGGTCTGCTTTTGCTTTCTAATTTTTTATCTATAACTCTGACGTTAGTGAACAAGTTGGGTATCATCATCATCTTATATACAACGAAACAGAAGGCCAAAAAAAAAAAAAAAAGGCACCGAAACAACGATTCCTTTCGTTTGTCATAAAAAAGCAAGGTTGTGATATCTTCCTTCCTCTCCTATTACGACTTCTTTTAGGTGTAGTTTAATTCTTAACTCTGTTTTAATTTGCTGCTTTCTTCTTTTAATCCTTACATTAAGCAACAAGTTGATTAGGAATCATATTTTTAATTAGCTATTGAAGTTAGAAATTATAAAACCCCGACTATTTTTAATAACGCTAGCATTGTAGTGGTTAGAACTTTAAGTGGATCAACTTAACTCATGAATCCATTTAGACGGGTGTGTGGTTAAGGGACTCATAATTGATTTCATCATAATATGGACATTTCATACGGGAATAGTCATAACCAAGGTTTATTTAAGAGAATATTTATGTGAAAATTCTAAAAATTACAGTGTTCATAAAGTCAAAGTCATTGCAGGTGTGTATGTGAAGAATTTTGAGTCAGAGGAGATATTGGTAGTCTGTAACCCCCTATCTTAATAGTCAAATTTATAGTTTGAGAATACGTCATTAAGTTAAAATAGAGACTAACGGTTAATTTAAAACTTTTCCAAAACCTGTTTAGTGCAGTCCCACGTTCACATTTCGAATATAATTGGCCTGTGCAGTTCATTTCATTCATACATATCAGAGTGCAACCGAAAATTCCTGACAACGCTCAGGTTTTGTTTACTTAATAAAGGGTTTACGTGGCACATTGCCCATTTACAGTTTTCCATACAGGGGATTACACTATACCATTGATTAGATACAGCATGTACAACTAATCCCCAACAAAATATGACAACCAACTACCAAAATTAAAACTCCTAGCTAGGAGCTCTAACTGCCCTTCGTCACTTGCTTTTCCTTTGAACTGCTTGCCCTTTTTGTAGGTTATTCATTGGAAAGAATGAGATTCAAAAGAATCTCAATTGTAACAATTCACTTATAACATGTACAATCACAAAGCATGTAAGCAAATCACAAGCAACAACACCACAACAACATTTCTTTCACAACAGCATATTTCACAACAACATATTTCTCAACGGAAAATTTCACAATAGCATGTTACACCACGGCATGTTTCTCAACGGGATATTTCACAACATCATGTTTTACAATGACATGTTTCACAATGGCATGTTTTAATGATAAGACATGCATACAATACATCATACACAATACAAGAGAGAATGTCACTACCTTGTTCTTTCCTTTCCTGCTCAGACACCAGTTTCTTGTGCACATAGCAAATGTCGAATCCTATAAATCATAATCAAGGGCGATGAGTTATTACCTATTCCAATTCTTTAATAACTTATACTACTTGGGTTGGTTATCACTATGGTTATTTAATCGAGTCAACTAAAGAGCTAAAGTGGTCAATTAACTGAAAAGACCGATTTCTAGCCTCAGAGTTCAACAATACTACATTATGCCATTACATCTTCAATTTTTGCATAAGGGACCAAATCTGTCAGAATTTTTCATCAACTTTAAAAATCGTAACTAAATCTATAAACATCGAAATGGGGTGATTCCAAAGGCTATGTGACTATTATTTAGTCTATTTTCAAGAACAAATATCATCCATAGTCAGTTGGATACATAAATTCCCAGAATTTTCATTTAGTGCACACTGTCAGAATTCAACCCAGTTTTCATGACCTAACTTCAAAAATTCATAACCCCAGAATTCAACCCAGTTTTCATGACCTAACTTCAAAAATTCATAACCCCCGTTGCACAAATTGAAATGATGCAAATGCCTATCAAATTAAAGCTTGATATGTCTACTGTTTAACTAGAAAGTTTCAGAATTTTTAGAGATCCTTTGGTTATACAAAAACACCACAAAATCAAGTTTTGCGTTTTGAGTTTCAATAACCCAAAATTCACAACCCGGGGCTATACCCACACAATTTTTCGTGTATAACACAATGGTAACATCAAAATGAACAAATTCTCACTCATTCCTCATGTCCTGTTTTGGCAAAAAAATCAACAAAATTCTAGAAATTACCAAACTCCCAAATTGAACATCAAACTTGTGTCATATGGTTTCTAATCATCATAAAATACCAAATACATAACCAAAATACCATGAATTCTCCAAACCCTAACTTGGACAAAATTAGGACAGCATTATATATGTCAAAATATTCATTCAACCTACACAACCAATAGCTGAAATTGAAGCAAATACTCACCTCTTGCTTCTCCTTAGCTCCTTTCTTTGGTTTTTCAGCTTTTGTTCTTGGATGATGGCTCAAAACACCTCCTCTTGAAATTCTAAAACCATATAAATGAAGCTCTCATCAAGAGGAACAATGTTTATGGAGGACATTTGAGCCATAGATGAGGTTAAGGAGGTGAAAATCTAAGATGAAACCCTTACCTAAAACTTGTTTCTTCACTTGCTCTTTTCGTGCTTCAACTGGTAGACTTGAAGGATGAGAGAGAAAATGAATAATAATCAGCTTTTTCCCTTCCCTTTTCACTTGAAAACCTGACTGAAAAGTTGGACAAAAAGGAGAGGAAAATATGTGGTCCACATGTGTTCTTTCTTAGTGAAATCCTATGATAATTTCCAATATGTTTGGTTTGCTTTTTCTCTTTCCTACTTCTTCCTCACTTGGCCGACTTTACCTTAGATATTTGATGAATAATTAATTGCTTTAATCCATTCACTGTTCTTGCTTCTTCTTAGCCGTAATTATTGACAAAGAGGGAGGGGTTTGTTTGACTTATATCTTCTTCTTCCTTTTGGTATGCCTTTGACCAACTTCATTCTTCTTTCTTTGTCCCGACGTACAAAATGAGAAAATGTGAGGGAGTATATTGATTAAATGCTTACTCTATCTCTCTTAGCATTTTCTTGACCGAAATGAAGAAGAGGAAGAGTGATAAAAGACTTAGCATGATATTTTTTACCAAGTCTTCATCTTTACTTGGTCATATAATTATTTCTCTTTCTTACCTCATGATATACGAAAATAGCTTCTTGGAAGAGGATAATAAGCTCTCAAAAATATCCTCTTACAACTCTTTAATTAATATTATTTCAATTATCAATTTAACACATGTTTACTTTGAATTTTCCTTCTCATTTTCATTTGGCCAATATTGCTTCATCTTTTCACATATTTGGACAAAGTATTTATTTTCCCTTTTTCTTCCCTTTTTGGAAGACATGTTGGCTCTTGGGAGAGCTAATGAACCTCTTGAAATAGCATCATCCATTTCTTTGAACAATATAATTTAATTGCCAAAAATCACATGATTATTTGACTTTTATGTCATCTTTTTCAAGGGTGCTTCTGTCATTAATCTCACAATCTATTCTGTACATTTAATCCTTAATCATATTTTGGGACATTACATAGTCACTAGCAAATAATTTAGAGGAAATCTTTATAAAGTTCTAAAGATTGAATCTAATCGTCAAAAGGTATCAAGAACTAGTTAGAATATAAACCTGTTGTCATTTTTTTACACTAAAATTTAGTATTTCATGTCTTGCTCACTTTTTGTAGCATATTTTGGTGATTTCATTTCTTTTTAAGGAGAAAGATAAATAAATATCATTTGAACTCCAAAATCTCAAATCAGTGATTTTCCAAAAACTTGAGTTATCAATTGCTATACTCTTTTTGTTAATCCCATTATTCTTATTATCAATAAAAGCAATTTAAAATCTTAAAGTTCAGCGGTATTTAAATGTCTTTTTCTCTTCTTTTTAAGACGTTACAATGGTTTTCCTAATAATTTAAGTAGCATTTGTTTACCTGTGAGCCAGCTATCAAAAGGGTCTTAGATTCACTGTCACCTACAAAGGAGTAAGTATGGGCCACCAAATCTTTCAGCTCATATTAGAGGGTTTGGGCTTTCTTTATCTACCTCCAAACTGGGCCACTCATGAAGCCCAAGTTCAGTACTAACTTACCTTCTAACTGTTGCCAACTATTTCTCTCATGAATAGACATTGGTTTCTAGCATTCTCTCAATATTCATGCCTGCTCTCTTCTTACCTAGACTTATATAAGATTCATATTTATAGTTCTCATGGGTAAAGAGACGTTAAGAGACATATAGTTCTCATGAATCGACATTGGTTTCTAGCATTCTCTCAATGTTCATGCCTTATATCTTCTGAAGAAGGACGTTATCGGTTTTGTGGCTTGATATCATTTTCAAAATTAAACTAAGGATTGTAATATAAGGTGTAATCTCATATCATCTCTCGAAGAACCTTTTATTAATTACCTAAAAACTAAATATGATGGTTGGCATAAAATGAGTTAAAAATGATTTTTAGCTTTTTAAATATCAAATAGGTTGTAAAAAAATGTAAATGCCTACACTAAAATATTTTTGAACTTTTTGGAATAAAAGTGGATTGGAATGGAAATGAGTTTTGAAGAGTGTGATAAAGCCTCTTAGAACAATGAATTTCATCTATCATTTGCTTCAAAATATTTTTAGGAGTGTGCTGGTTTGACAAAAAATGCCCAAAAGACCATTTGAGCTAGCTTGAGTTAAGTGAATTAACTCTTCCACACCAGGCAAGACTTAATCCCTTTAACTGTAACTCAATACAAAACACTAGCAATTACAACTAAAGTCCCTCAAAATAGCAAACCTCAAACACCATTGAGTCTAATGCATTAATCAATGATTATTTATAGACCTAAAAAATAATTACTTTTTAAAACACTATTAGAAACCACTTTGTTTGCAATTTATAAAATTATTAAGTTTTCTAAAATACCAAACCCCATCAACTCATGAGTCTAACATTAAAAGAGAGGAACCCCTACTCTATAGATGTTATTAAGCACTCTTAGTGTGTAACTGTGAATTAATTGATGCAGTTGGTTCTAAGTAGTCCAAAATCAACTCAATATCCAAATAATACCATACAAGATAATAGAGAATCAAGAAAATTACAATGAAACATATATATAACCACAATATTGATAAGCACAAAATTCAACATCAACTAATTCAAATCACAAATTTGATTCAAACAAAGGTTAAACCACAAGTATTAGTTTTAACTATAAATTACAACTCCTAAAACCAGAAAAAAAATCATAAATATATAAGGGAAAATTCCAAAAAACTATATTGAAAAATGGAAAAGGACATTTCAGTACAATGAAAATGAGAAAAGACAATTCAGGCGAGTGTCAGATTTCCAGAGGAATCTGTCCTTTTGAAATCTCAGCCAAATTACGAAGATGCCCTTCAGCTCTCAGTCGAAATAACAATATGGGAGTTGTTAATGACGAATCCGGAGCTGTTAATGGCAAGATATGTGTTGTTATTAGCCCTGAAACTTGTTAATTGTGAAAGAAGAAATGAGAGTTGTTAATTTTGAATCTCGAGTTGTTAATTAAGAGATGAGTATTGTTATTGGCTCTGAAACTTGTTAAGTGTGAAAGAAGAAATTGAAGTTGTTAATATCGAATCCGGAGTTGTTAATTAAGAGGTATGTGTTGTTATTCTGAAGTGGAGGAAGAAAATTGAGTTGTTAATGTAGAATACGGTGTTGTTAATAAAGAGAAACGAGTTGTTATTGGCCCTGAAACTTGTTTAGTGTGAAAGAAGAAATTGGAGTTGTTAATGTTAAGTCCGAAGTTGTTAATGGCGAGATAGATGTTGTTACTTGCCCTGAAACTTGTTTAGTGTGAAAGAAGAAATTGGAGTTGTTAATATCGAATCCGAAATTTTTAATGGCGAGATATGTGTTGTTATTGGCCCTGAAACTTGTTTAGTGTGAAAGAAGAAATTGTAGTTGTTAATGTCGAATCCGGAGTTGTTAATTGAGATATAGGTGTTATTATTGGCCCTGAAATTTGTTAATTGTGAAAGAAGAAATTTGAGTTGTTAATGTCAAATTCGGAGTTGTTAATTAAGAGATAGATGTTGTTATTGACCCTGAAATTTATTAATTGTGAAAGAAGAAATTGAAGTTGTTAATGTCGAATCCGGAATTGTTAATTATGAGGATCAAGTTGTTATTCTAAAGTGGGGGATGAAGGACTGAAGGGCAATTTCATAATTTGGCCGAGATTTCAAAAAGACAGATTGCTTTGGAAATCTGACACCCGCCTGAACTGTCCTTTTCGATTTTCAATGTACTGAAATATCCTTTTTCATTTTTCAATGTCGTTTTTTGGAATTTTCCCAATATATAATCTAGCTAATAAACTAAAACTCCTATTTATATGGATGCGGCTACCCTCCTTTGCAAAGGAGGGTCCGCTGCAGAATGTGGGCCGTTGGATAAGATTTCAACGGTCCAGATTTAATATATTATATTATTATTATAATAATATTTTTATAATATATTAAATTTGGACCGTTGAAATCTGATCCAACGGCCCACATTCTACCGGGAACCTCCTTTTCTTTTTTGCACAGGAGGGTAGCCGGATCCTATTTATATAGCTTCAATCCCTTACCCGGAGACAATAAGCTCAGCCGCAAATATCCATAGAACCAGCCATATAAACCATTGATTAAATTAAACAGTTAGCACTAAACAAAGAAATCTGGGGCCCAAATTTCCACAGAGTCAGAGCAAGCCACGGTTGACAGTATGAAATCAGAGAAGAAAAATGACATCTGCTTCTCTGCTCTCCCTTAGCTGCAGCTGAGCTTGGCAGTGAGTGGATGATGGTGGTGGATTAAAAACAGAACACGGTAGTGAATGGTCCAGAATCAATGGTGGAGTGCGCGCCCTGTCTGTCTCACCACGGCTGTCTCTCAAGATTTGAACTAGTCTCCGGTGGTGAAGAAGACGGATGGAGGTGATGGGACCAAGCTCGTGAAGAAGATGAAGTTTCGATGATGATGAAACTCTGGTTCGCAAGCTCTGATTCTGTCTCACCGCTGGTGTGTCTGTCAAATCTCGATCTGGTTTAAGCAAATGTCAGCTCGGTTGGAGGAGTGGAGGATGAAGCTCGCGGCGGCTGTGGTTGTGGATGGTGCCGACGGCGAGAGAGGAAGAAGAAGGTGAAGTTGTTGATGAGGACGAAGCGCTTGGCTGCTCCCCTTTTGCTCTGTCGCCGCTGTGACCTCTGTCTTCGTTTCTGGTTTTCCCATTTAATCTCTAAACTGACCTAAAGAAAGATGCCAAAATGCTGAGTTTATACTACACCAAATTGGCATTTTAAAATTTCATGGTATCAAACTATCATATTTAAATTCAAACCCCGAATTACCTTTTTCAGATTTAATCTAAATTTTCAAGTATTTCCAATTGAAAACAATTTAACCACCATCAAATTCTCTCAAGAAATCAATGATTAAGAGTAATTATAATTATTTTGACAATTTTACCCCTTTTAAGTCATAATTTAATATATTTACTCTTAATCTCAAGTAAGCACAAGTAAAGCATTTTAAACTCAATTAATATGACAAAATCCCCAAATAAAGTGTACAAATATGTAATAAAATTAGGGATTTATCATCTTCTTACCTAGATTTATATGATATTCATATTTATAGTTCTCATGGGTAAAGAGATGTTAGAGACCGATACTAGTTGTTACTCATATAAATGACTATGGCATGGCATGGAATGGCAGACTATTAACATTCAATAGCATAAGACACCAATGGATAATAAAACTATTAGAATTATGAACTTGATATTCTAACAGTTATATTTCAGTTAAATCAAACTCTTAAATGAACTTAATAGACAACTATTGAAAAGTAAACGATCAGTTGGAGGAATGAGATACTTTGTTTTTGTACCTTTCCAAGTAACCTTGGGTATGGTGAGTTGCCTAAAAGTATTTATAGACAATAAAGTGAAAAATTTGAAGTGGCATCTCTTAAAATAAAATGACCCTTAAGTTAAAGAGCCATAACCTTGTTTGTTATTTCATAAACTAAATAGCTTTAATAAAACTAAACTTCTTCAGAAAGGGCAACACCTTTTAGTATATAGAGTTTACTTTAACATTTCCTTCCACCAAGGAGTGATTACCTCATCTATCTTTTAGTTTTACAACCTTCCAAAATATTCCAACTCTTCATTACTTCTCACCTTTAAATATTATAAAGATGTAACTTTGGTGAATTTTAGTGTTGCAACTCCCAATTTATATGTATTTTATAAAAATGCCTTAATTGATAAATGGCATGATTTTTAAGAGACACGTTTCTTTAATTTAAAAATATTCCAATTCGTCATTGCTCCTCATCTTGTGGGGATTGTGGGGATTTTACAATGTTATTTTTCTTGATAATTTCTTACATTTCTCATTAAGGATTTAAATACATGCATTTCAACAATTCATAATATTGATCAAATTTGATTGTGCAACATGGGATATGTTCTTACTATGTTGGTAACATGCATTATGCTGTGATTGTCTTGTGAGAAGTCTTTGGAGGGAGAACAAATGAAATAGGAGGTGGAAGTGGAAGAATTTTATTTCTAACTAAATCCAATCCCACCGTCTTATCTGGAGGCACCTCAACTGCTTTAGGTGGTTACTTTATGGACAACTACAAAATCCTTTTTAAAAAAAGCTTTTTCCCTCAGTTACTAGTTTATCCACATCCTTAAGCATTTTAGCAACATTCTTTCCTAGATTGTAACTTGACACGCAATTTTTTGAACACCGTTTAGTTAGTCATTTGTTTCGAGTTTTTTGGGCTCCTTGGAATTCAGTATCTTCTATTTTTTGTGAACACAAGAATGTTGATTAGGTGCATATTCTTATCTTTGAGTCATGTTTTTACGTGTGCGTGATATCTATGATCATTGCATATATACGTTTCAACTTTGATATTCACTGTATTAAGAAGATCAAAAAAGACTTCTTGCGCAAGTATGTTCACAAAAATAAATGCAAGATCTATATAATATTCTGTCCGTGTTTAAACGCCAGGATTAATGTTCGAAATTGTTACAACGCTATGAAATTTAATTGAATTATATATATAAATTCTCGTTATTCCTAATTTTGTGTGTTAAATTATTAATTTTATCTTTGGGGCACTAAAATCAATGTGCTTTTTTAATTCTTCCTTGATTTCATAAAAATTAAATATTTAGTTTTGAATAACGTTATTAGGTTATAAATATTTAATTCATCAAACAGATTACTAGTATTTTTAATCACTAAATATTGGTGACTTTACTTTCATAGAGGGAAAGTTCAAGTCTAGAAACCACATCAGAGAAAAATACTTAACAACAAAAGATGTTATAAATTCAAATTAATAGGAGATGAAAGGAATGCATTAAAAAGGAAATCATAAGTTGAGAAATATATGATCGACCTGTTGAATGGCTTCAACTCAGTCACAATAATTTAATCTCTGGATTGTTCTCAGCATCTTCAATTCGTAGTTCCACATGTTTCTTAATGTCTTCAAGCTTGTTCCTTTTATCTTCCAGAAACTTGGCAGTATCCCATATGACTCTAATAAGTGAAGATGGATCCATGCTAGCCCTGAAGGTGAACAGATTAGAGATGAGATGTTGAGGAACAATACTCCACTCAAAATAAACTTGACACATGTTTCCCTCCTCTTATGTTAGAGGTCTACTTTACTATGTTACAGTCAACTCAAGACATCTTTCAAAAACTGTGGCTCAAAAAATACCGCATATTAATTCTACAATAAATGGTATGCGGAATTTCTAAACAGACATTTGTGTACTTTTATAAATAGAGAATTATAATTTTTTCTAAGCTTTGTATATTAATTGTGTTTTAAAAAATTCTTAAGGAAGGTAGTATATACTAATTTAAATTAGGTCAAAATACAAATAACGCCCCTTAACTTTAACCCTCTAGCACATGACCTCCCTCATCTTTGAAAGTTTAAAAATAATATCCTCCACTTTCATAGTTTGACATTTAACACCCTGCCGTTAGAATGACTATTAAATCTAACATAATGGATGCTACATCATGTTATTTAAAATTATGTGACAGATGACATGTAATTTTTATTATTTAATTTCATTCATTTATGTTAACTTAAAAACTTTCAATTAGGATAAAGTGAATTTTGGTTATTCTCTTCAAAACTGGCCTTCACAGTGTTAATAACCACAGGGACAATCCTCTGTATCAATTAAGCGAAAAAAACCCTGAACCTTCCGAAAAAAAAAACAAGCTTTCCTTAATTTGTATATTACTAGTCTCAATTTTTAAGGGGCATATAGAGTGCATAAAATAATGGAGAAAGCTTTTTATTTGGTTGTTTTATTTAAACCATAAACTTTATCATAAATCTAGGCCCTTATCCTTTTGTTGGTTGTCTTGTACTAGATGCTCTAGAACCCTGACATTCTGGCAATGTCTTTAAATACAGAGGCCAGCGTATTTGTATGAAAATTAAAATTGTTTATAATTACAGTCATATTGATAATAGCAAAAATACTTCTAGAATATCCTTGACCACAAGGGGTGAAGCACATTGGAAACAAAGACATTGAGTGAACCCTTTTCCGTTTAACCTTGTTTTAAATGACTCCAAAATTTAGTATTCCTTGAACTTTTAATGTCCAGGTTTATATTTTGATATCTCTTTACACCCCCCCCCCCCCTCTTTAATATTTGTAAGCACCGTCCTATATCTCTAACAGAAAACATGTGTTCTCAAAATTTTAATTTTTAGCAGTTCCATTTATCACCATATATGTAAATGGATTGGCTGTGCTTTTTAGGTAGTTCTTTTAATTAACACTTTCACTTTTTCTTTTAGTTTCTCGGTTGCCTGAAAATGGAGTTATTAAAAAATTGACTTTCCTATCAAGTACAATCTAAGCCTTTAATGTAATTATTTTTCCTTTTGGCTTCTCTATAATACTTCTCATTTGATGGGATTTTTTCGTGCAGTAGAGATAAATGGAACTTGAAAAGTTTCTGAAATTACAAATATTATTCTAATCTTTATTACATTTCTCTGATGTTTAAAGAATGGCGAAAGACGAAAGACATTAAAAGAATAAAAACAAAATTATATGGAGTGAGTTAATATAAGGAGATTGAAAGAATGAGAATAGATTGCATGGAATCTTAAAATAAAAAAGGTTTTTCTACATCATTTTTCTTTCAATTTTCAAAGCAAATGGTGATATTATTAACCAAACTACGCCAATTCGCATAAAAAAGCCAAACTGATTAAAATGAAAATAAAAAAGATATAACACAAACCACACATATGTAATTATTAATCAGGATGCAGGGGAGTGTAAAATATATATATATATATATATATATCACACAATACATGGTTTGTTTTTTTGTTTTCAAAAATTTGAGTATAAAAGCTCAGGCTCACACCAAGGTCTCGAAACAAGAAGCAAATAAGAAGCGGGAGGAAGAAAACAAATGAAGCTAACCTACAATGATATATACGTGTCACAGATAATTAGTTATAAGTATTAATTATATGAAAGTAAAAAAGATTAAATATACTTATATTATAATAATAATAATAATAATTTAATTACCTCTTGGATAAAAAACCACGCCTTATCCTCCAACAAATTCGAACTTTGATTGGAATTTGTGCTTGGCTGCGGGGTCATCCCATTCCAAACCGTCCCACCAACTTTGTTGCCCTTCGATAGATGTCAACTTATTATACTTGGCAGAATTGGAATCAAGTGGTAATTTTGTCAGCTTTGGACATCTGTTTATGCGAATGAATTTGAGGGAAGGAAAAGGCAAAGGTGCCTTGTGAATACTCTCAAGTCTTGGTAAGCCATGCAAAGTCAGATCGACAAGAGAAGAGAATACACAAGAATCCACATTCTCTTCTTCTTTTACCACTTCTTCCATTGATTTACATCCATCAATATAAAGTAGTTGAAGGAGTGGAGCATACTTAAGCCATGTCACATGAGTTATTGAACACAAATGAATTCTCACATTTCGGAGCTTGGCTAGAAAACTTGTTTGAAGCACAAAAAGATATTGATCGCTTTTGATATTCAATCGTGAGAAAACAATTCGTTGCAGCTGCTTTATTCCTGACATGGACCCTAATGATAATAAAGGCTTCTCATTCAGGTGCCTGACATCAATAGAAAGCCAGCGTATGCAACTTTGCAATTTGGTTGACTCCAATAATTTGTTTAGGCCATCTCTACTCTGTAAATCAACGCATAATTCCTCAATGTTTGGTAGGGACTCCAACTCTCCTAAAATCCTTCTCTCTGATGAATTAATTATTTTGCTGTCAATAAATCTGCACACTCTTAATTGTTGAAGACTTGACAGTACTCCAAACGGAATCTCCCATCTCATACGTTGAAAGCTCAGAAATTTTAAATTTGTCAAGGACTGCAAGTTGATCCAAAACTCTGGTTCTCGAATTCCTCCAAACATACGAAGAGAAAGATATTCCAGAGAAATCGAACCCCCCATGTCTAAAGTTTCTTCTAGACAACCATGTAGTTCCAAGACTTTCAATCTCTTCATCATGCATTTATTATCTTCCAGCTGACGTTCCATACGAGCATCAGGTAATCTACCTTTCATCAATGAAACTAGTGTAATGACATTTGGAGGATCATCTAGGATTTTCTTTGATTCCCAATCATTCATGAAGAAAATCCTCTTCAAAAGTTCCATATTATCATGATCTTGTTTTGACAACCACAGTGCCATGTCACGAATCATATCATGCATTTTGACTGTTCTAAGTGTAAAAAGATCATTATCAACACTTTCTAACAAGCACGTAAGCTTCAACCTTTCAATAACAGACTCACCATGATCATGCATATCTTGGACACTCTTGGTCATATCTTTGCAAAGAAATTTCTCCCACAACCATTTGTCAATGAGATCAGGAACTAGAATTTCATGATCTTCTGGATATAATGCACAGTACAAGAAACAACGCTTTTCAACCACATCCAACTTGTCATAGCTAAATTTAAGGATAGAAAATACCTTTGTCTCCAAATCTTGTGCAGTCCATGAAGAACTTGTTAAGCTATTTATCGAATGTTCCCAGGCTCCAAGGCTCTTCACTCCAGCCATGGCACTTCCTAACACAATCAATGCAAGGGGCAGCCCTTTACATTCCTTTGCCATCTTCTCTGCTAGCTTTGGAATGTTGGGGTGCGAACTTAGAGTTTCTTCACCAACTTTCTTGCAAAACAACTCAAGTGCTTCTTTCTCTGTTAAAATTGTTACCTTGAATTTCATTTGAGCTTGCAATCTTGCGCACACATTTTCTAATCGTGTTGTGAATAGCACTTTAGATTGAAAGTTAGTGTCTTTTGGATGAGGCACTCCCACCAATTTCAAGTCCAAGCTCTCCCATATGTCATCCAACAGTAAGACAAATTTCTTTTGTTTAAGGACTTCATAAATCTTAGCAGGTTTTTCATCTGGATTAATGCATTTATTCCAAATGTTATCCCCTATCCCAACCAACCCTCTAATATTATTCATAATACTATCCAAGTTGGGCTCTTTTGACACCACCACCCACATCACAAAATCAAATCCAAGCCTTCTCTTACCAAGTTCATTATTAATTTTCTTTAACAAGGTAGTCTTTCCTACCCCGCCCATCCCATATAAACCAATGATGCCAACATTCTCATCTTCAATACTCTTCCATACCTTATCAAACATCAAATCTAATCCCACTACTTCATCCTGAGGCATCTCAATTGGTTTGGGTGGTATTTTGTGAGCAATGTTAAAATTTCCGCTAAACCTTCTCCCCTCTTCTACTAGCTGATCTACATTCTTGAGCATGTTAGTAGCCTTCTTTCCTAGCCTGTAGCTTGACTTACAATTCTTGGGGCAACATTTACCTAGGCATTTATCTTGAATTTCTTTGGCTCCTTGGACTTCAATGACTGTTATTTCCTGTATTAATTATAAATTATTAATTTGTTATGTTTTTAAAATTTGTATGGAGCACCCTATACTAAGCATACTCTCTGATCAATTCTTTAAGCCTAAAGGCATTCCCTTGCCCTGCCCTGATGATCTCTCAAGCCAACCTTTTCTTATATATATATATATATATATATCAATTATTAGAAATTATATCCATCCCCAACTAAATTAGCTAGGTTGAACTAGATAATAGATATATTCATTTGTGCAACCTGTGTTCTTATAAGCTCTTCAATAACTAAACCCAAAACCTTATTTGAAGGATTAATTATGAAAAAGATCAATTTGTAAATTTTATAATGGGAAAATTAGACTAAAAGACTTGGTGGAAATAATATTAAAGGGAGAGGATCTTAAAAATTGCAGTTATTCAAGAGGATCAACTATCAAAATGTAAATTTTTAAAAATACAAAGTCATCACTAGGAAAACCACCTATATTCCCTTTAACCACATCTCAATCCTAAATCCTAAACTATTGACGAATTAATCCATTTTAAACATCTCTATGCATCATCGTTACTTACGCAGAAAATCCATAACTTGCCATAACTTCTTTGTTAGATCACTGGTGTGTATCTTTTAATAATGATCAATTTAGGGTTTAAAATGTGTAATTGCTTATTTCCCTCACTAAAGGATTTTCAGCGTCAACCAGAGGGAAGTGTATGGCTAGAATAATACCTCAAAGAGGAAAACACCAAAAAAATTATATAAAAAAAAGAGCGAAAGATAAGAATGAAAATATATCATCGGATTTGCCCCTATAAATTGGATATTAATTATGACTTGATTTTTAACACACTTAGTTGTGATTCGATTTTGCATAAAAAAAAATTGTGATTCGATTTTGCAATAACTTTTGTTTCAAAAAAAACTTAAGATGAACCGTAATTAGAAGATAAGTTATAAACTACGTGTGAGTTGTGACCTCTCTTCAATTGTACTAAAATTACAAAGATATTACCTCTAATTTAAAACCTGCGTTTAGTCTAATTTTAAATGCACAAAATAAGCTATTAAAGATTGTAAAATAAGATTTTACTAATTAAAATTATTAAGCTTCCTAATAATATAATTGCATGGACTCTGCAATTTTAATAAAGTTAATTATAGATATTAAAATATTTAAATAATGTTTATAAATATTATATTAAAACGAATAATAAAATATAGAGTAATAATTAAAATTATATTTTTCAATTTATCCCTTGTTTTATCAAAAAATTCCTAACTCACTAGTTTCTTTGTATATGAGTTTAAACATTAAAAAAATTACTGAACAGATATTTTTGAAATTTTTAAAATTATCAGATGAATCAATTTTCTAAAATGATAAAAATTTCAAAAATATTTGCATTAAAATTATTTTTTTAAAAATTAAATGTTTTTCAATAAATATTTATGTTAACTACGGATATTTTAAGCCAAAACTTGTGATATAAAGATGAATTAATTGTTGGGTGAATGGAAATGCAATTATTCAAATAGACATGGATTCAGTGTCTTGACTTTTGGTTTCAATAAAGGCTTAATTAGATTGGTCACCCGGAAAAAAAAAAAAAGAAGCTTAAGTTGATTTTGAAAATAGAAGGAAAGTAATTATAATTAAAATCAGAACACACGCCCCAAAGCTTTACTGTGATTACTGCACAAGGGCCTAAATTATTCACAAAACCCCCAAGACATTCCCTCTTTTCATTCCTAACCAAACGCTCTTTCTCCTTATACCACCATGCATTCCTTACTGAAGAGACATATATAGCAACTGAACTCATGCATGACACTACCATTAAATAGTCCTCAGAGGGATTTATTCCTCCAAAACCATAAGAATCATCAAGTGATTCCAAACACTCTATATACACCAATCATGATGATTTAACACAAAGAAGTTATGCACATGCAAAACCACCATGAACTATCTTGATTACAATATGATTCCAAATGTCATCCCCATCCCAACTAATTTTCTAATATTATCCATAATACTATCCAAGTTCTAATTGAGCCCTTTCGACACCCCCACCACCATCACAAAATTAAATCCTAGCCTTTTCTTCCCATGTTCATCATCTTCTTTAATCCTCTTCTGTACCTTAATAAACATCAAACGTGCTTATATAATCCCACTACTTCATCATGAGGCATCCCAATTGGCTTGAGTGGTGTTGGACGGGCAATTTAAAATTTTCGCTAAGCCTTCTTCTCTCTATTGCTAACTTATCTTCATTCTATGTTAGTAGCTTTCTTTCCTAGCATGTAGATTGACTTACAATTGTTTGGGCAGCATTTATTTAGGCATTTGTCTTGAATGTCTTTGGCTTCGTCAACTTCAATAACTACAATTTCCTACGTTAAGTATAAATTATTAATTAATTCATATTTTTATTTGCATTGAGTCGCTAGTGTTAAGAAACATTTTTACTGCCGGAGTTTTATACCGAATATTTTTATTTTACTCTTAAGAAAGATTTTCATGAATGCATCACGTTTCATTTATATTTGGAACCAAAAAGTTAGTTTTTAAACCCCAACCAATTAACATATCAAATTAAAATCATCAAAGCAATCATTTATATTTCAGGATATGTTGACTGATGAATTCTCATCATGTAAAACCACTTCAAAATTTAATATGAAATTTTAAAAAGAACGGAAAGCTTGGATGCACAGTACCTGTTCAATGTCGTCAACTTTTTTTAGCCATCTATTGACTTCGTGTGCTCTTCGCCTGCCTCCTGTGCTCTCAGCTTCATCAACTATTGTCTTCAAATCATCTTTCATGCATTGGAGATCTTTCCACTTATTTTTCAGTGACTCCAAATTCTCTTCGAAGTCATAAATATAATCAGCTTCTTTCTTGGCACGGCCACACGAACACTTCGTGATGTCCCAAATGATTCCCCCAACTTGATCCATACTCCTCTCACTTATCTGCCAAACAATAATGCTATGCTTTCATTCCTCGAAAATCACACAACAAAGTGTACAAGTTAGAGCAATTTCTTTTATCTGAAAAATAATCCTATATCATCCACTGCACAATCTTTTAGAGCTTACCTCTTAGCTCCAAAAGATTGCCATTTATGATCTGTTGGCTAGCTACGCAGTTGACCCAATTTACAGGATTTTAAACAATGATTGATGATCTTTTGTTTTGGAAAAAGACTGGAGGTATCTTGTTCTTGCTTCAACTTCTATTTTTCTTTTGGTTTCCAATATTGATTATTAATTGATCTGATTTTGCTTTCTTTCTTTCTTTCTTTCTTTCTTTCTTTTTTTGGGTATATGATTATGATATTAGTGAACAAGTTAGGTATCATCATTAATTATTTATGTGCGTGAAGATCTGGGAAGATCATATATATTGAATTTTGGACTAAATACAGAAATAATTCCTAAACACAATATATAAACTCTAAAATTACGAGTAACAGTGGAAGACTTTATCAGTAATACCTCTAACTATAGTAACTCTACACGCTATATCTCAAAACATGAGAATTGAAAAAGAAAAAAAAAATAGATATTAGAAGAAGATAACATAACTCAGGATTCTTCTAACGGGAAGACAAGGCACAGTGCTAGTCTGGGAATAGCCGTAACCCATCAAGGAACCCTTAAGGAGCAAGTAAGTGTATTTCAACATTACTACTCTAAGACCTAGCCTATAGCCTCTTTTCAAGGCTTGTAATAGCTTACCAACCAAGCAAGTGACTTTAAACCAAATCTTTATCCAAATCATGTGCGGGACATAATCAAAAAATATTTTATCTAAAAAATATTAAACTGATAATATTTAAAGCAATTAAATAATATCTAGAATATTTAATTTGATCAAAATAATAAACTAGAATATCCTTTATATGATCAATCAATAAATATATTTAGATACAATCTGAATAAACAAAAGAATATAATATTATCATTTTAATAAAATATCTAACATTGAAAATCTGAAAAGCATTAGAATCAAAAGCAGGAGATATAAAAGAAAGGAAGCAATAAAACCGAGAAATGAAGTAATGCACAACAGGGAAAAAAATAAAAAAGCAAATTAAAGTTACATATGTTCTTGCAATTTAGTGGAATCTGTGTTTTTTGATGATCTTTTGTTTTGGAAAAAACGGAGGTACCTTGTTCTTGCTTCAACTTTAGTTTTTCTTTTGGTTAGGCATTGATTTTTAATTGATCTGCTTTTTCTTTCTAATTTTTTACCTATAACTCTGACGTTAGTGAACAAGTTGGGTATCATCGTCATCATCTTATATACACTGAAACAGAAGGCAAAAAAAAAAAAAAACAAACAAACACCGAAACAACGATTCCTTTCATTTGTTATAAAAAAGCAAAGTTGGGATATCTTTCCTTCCTCTCCTACAACGATTTCTTTTAGCTGCAGTTTAATTCTTAACTCTGTTTTAATTTGCTGCTTCCTTCTTTTAATCCTTACATTAATCAACAAGTTGATTAGGAATCATACTTTTAATTAGCTATTGAAGTTAGAAATTATAAAACCCCAACTATTTTTAATAACGCTAGCATTGTAATGGTGAGAACTTTAAGTGGATCAACTTAACTCATCAAACCATTTAGACGGGTGTGTAGTTAAGGGATTCATAATTGATTTCATCATGATATGGACATTTCATATGGGAATTGTCAAAACCAAGGTTTATTTAAGAGAATATTTCTGTGAAAATTCTAAAAATTACAGTGTTCATAGAGTCAAAGTAATTAGAGGTGTGTAGGTGAAGAATTTTGAGTCAAAGGAGACATTCGTAGTCACTGGCAAATAATTTAGAGGAAATCATTATGAAGTTCTAAAGATTGAATCGTGAAAAGGTCTCAATAAATAGTTAGAATATGGACTTCTTGTCATTTTTTTACACTAAAATTTATCATTGCATGTTTTGCTCACTTTTTGTAGCATGTTTTGGGGATTACATTTCTTTTTAAGACCTTACAATAGTTTTCCTAATAATTTAAGTAGCATTTATTAACATGTGAGCCAATTGTCAAAAGAGTCTCAGATTCACCGTCACCTGCAAGGGAATGAGTATGGGCCACCAAACCTTTCAGCTCATATTAGTGGGTTTGGGCTTTCTTTAGCTACCTCCAAACTGGGCCACTCATGAAGCCCAAGTCCAGTACTGACTTACCTTCTAACTCTTGCAACACTGCTCCTGCCTTATAAAATATTTCTGTCATGAATAGACATTGGTTTCTAGCATTCTCTCAATGTTCATGCCTCCTCTCTATATTTATATGAGATTCATATTTATAGTTCTCATGGGTAAAGACACGTTAGAGACATATACTAGTTGTTAGTGAACTAGGGTTGAAAACAGGCCAAGCCTGTGGCCTGTCAGATGCCTTCTTTTCGGCCTAAGCCTGGCCTGACGCCTGTTAAAGAGGCTTAGATTTTTTAAAATCTTTATACAGTTCTAAGTGAGATCAAAGTGAACCAGTGAATAGTGTTGAAATTGCTCCAAAACTTTCCATAATAACCCATCAAATCAAAACAAACAAACACTTCAGAGCTGAAGTTTACAAAAACAATGACAGCAGCCAGAACTCAGAAGAAAAGGAGTATTAAAAGGCATAAACTCCAGAGAAATCCTAACTCCAGAGATAAAGTGCAGCAGCTTCTCATTTTGCCGAATGAAATCCAAACTCCAGAGATAAAAAAGAATAAAGAAATGGCTGGAGTGGGCTTAAACAAAATCAAACAAATTGATTTTAAACAAAATTGATCGTCTCATAACAGAATAAAAACAAATTGCAGAATGAAAGAATAAAAACAAACGGGAAAGCGATGCAAAATCAAATAAATCCATCGTTTAAGAACAGAACGAAATCTGGAGTGGACCTAAACAAAATCAAACAAATTGCAGAACGAAAGACTTAAAGGACCAGAAGAAATCGCAGAACAGAACACAAAAGCAAATGGATTTCGCCTAGCCCCAAAAAAACTTAGAAATAACAGAGCTCTGGAGTGGACTTACCAAATCGATCGTCTACTAAAATGAGAAGAGTGGACTTACCAGAGCTCGAGATCTGCCGCTGCATCCCCACCGAGGAAGAGATAGTTCAAGTCACGGTCGACGGTGACTTCGGAGGTTCACGACGATGACTCTCGGAGGTTCAGGACTCAGGTTCAGGTTAGGACGGCCGACGGAGAGAGTAGAGAACGGTGACTCTCGGAGAAAGGACGGCCGACGGAGACGGAGAGCGTTCAAGGCGCAGGGACGGAAGGGTCAGGGCTTTGAATATGAAGAATTGAAGATGAAGATGAGTTGTGTGAGTGTGTGGGCCTGACTGAAATATCGGCAGACGGGATGGGGAGAGCGAATGAGAGACTGTGGGGAGGGTGGAAAAATTATAATTTTAGATAAAAAAAATTTAAAATCTATTCTATTACATTTTTTTAATTTTAGATTTCTGTTTAAAATTTATTGTCACATTCTTTTTAAATTTTGGGTTCTCACCTAAAATTTAAATTACCTTCAACTCAAAAAAATAATTTACCCACCCTTTCATTCCCTCCTTACCCTCCCCTCCCCTCAAACCAAACACACCTTGGGGGAGGAAGGGATTGAGGGTGGGTAATTACAATTGTATCCTCACAAATTTTTCTTACATATAAATAGTAACAGGTTGGCCTGATAGGCCATTTAGGTCTAAAAGGCCTATTAATAGGGTGAGACCTAACCTATTTAGAAAACAAGTCTACAAATAGCCTTGGGCTTTGCCTTTTATTATTACAGGCCTAAGCAGCCCGGAAACAAACTAGGCAGTAGGTCCTTAACAGGTCACATGACCTATTTCCACCCCTAGTTATTACTCACATAAATGACTATGACATGACATGGTAGACTATTATGCGCAGTACAAGAAACAACACTTTTCAACTACATCCAACTTGTCATGGCTAAATTCAAGAATAGAGAATACTTTTGTCTCCAAATCTTGTGTAGTCCATGAAGAACTTGTTAAGCTATTTATCAAATGTTCCTAGACTACCACGCTCTTCACTCCAGCCATGGCATTTCCTAACACAATCAATGCAAGGGGCAGCCCTTTACATTCCTTTGCCATCTCTTCTACTAGCTTTGGAATATTTGGGTGCAACTCAGAGTTTCTTCACCAATTTTCTTGTAAAACAACTCAAGTGCTTCTTTATCAGTTAAAATTGCTACCTTGAATTTCATTTGAGCTTGCATTTTTGCACACAAATTTTCTAACCGTACTGTGAATAGCACTTTAGATTGAAAGTTAGTGTCCTTTGGATGAGGCATTCCCACCAATTTCATGTCCAAGCTCTCCCATATGTCATCCAACGGTAAGACAAATTTCTTTTGTTTAAGGACTTCATAAATCTTTGCAGTTTCCACATCTGGATTAATGCATTTTTTCCAAATGTCATCCCCTATCCCAACCAACTCTCTAATATTATCCATAATACTATCCAAGTTGGGCTCTCTTGACACCACCACCCACATCACAAAATCAAACCCAAGCCTTCTCTTGCCAAGTTCATTGTTAATTTTCTTTAGCAGGGAAGTCTTTCCTACCTCGCCCATCCCATATAAACGAATGACGCCGACACTCTCGTCTTCAATACTCTTCCATATCTTATCAAACATGAAATCTAATCCCACTTCTTTATCTTGAGGCATCTCAATTGGCTTGGGTGGTATTTTGTGAGCAATGTTAAAATTTCCGCCAAACCTTCTCCCTTCTTCTACTAGCTGATCTACATTCTTGACCATGTTAGTAGCCTTCTTTCCTAGCCTGTAGCTTGACTTACAATTCTTGGGGCAACATTTACTTAGGCATTTATCTTGAATTTCCTTGGCTCCTTGGACTTCAATAACTCTTATTTCCTGTATTAATTATAAATTATTAATTTGTTATGTTTTTTTAAATTTGTATGGAGCACCTTATACTAAGCATACTTTCCGATGATTCTTTAAGCCTAATGGCATTCCTTTGCCCTGATGAGCTCTCAAGCCAAACTTTTCTTATATATATCAATTATTAGAAATTATATTCATCCCTAACTAAATTAGCTAGGTTGAACAAGATAATAGATATATTCATTTGTGCAACCTGTGTTCTTATAATAAGCTCTTCAATAACTAAACCCAAAACCTTATTTGAAGGATTAATTATGAAATAAATCAATTTGTAAACTTTATAACGGGAAAATTAGACTAAAAGACTTGGTGGAAATAATATTAATGGGAGAGGATCTTAAAAATTGCCGTTATTCAAGAGGACCAACCATCAAAATGTCAATTTTAAAAAACACAACCAACTATCAAAATGTAAATTTTAAAAAATACTAAGTCATCCCTACGCAAACCACCTATATTCCCTTTGACCACATCTCAATCCTAAATCCTAAACTATGCCCTAAACTATTGACGAATTAATCCATTTTAAACATCTCTATGCATCATCATTACTTACGCAGAAAATCCATAAATTCTGTGAGATCACTCGTGTGTATCTTTTCATAATGATCAATTTAGGGTTTAAACTGTGTAATTGCTGTTTTCCCTCACTAAAGGATTTTCAGCCTCAACCAGAGGGATATGTATAGCTAGAATAATACCTCAAAGCGGAAAGCACCATAAACTTTTTTTCTTAAAAAAAAAAAAAACAGAGAGCAAACGATAAAAATGAAAATATGACATCGGATTTTTCCCCATAAATTGGATATTAATTATGACTTGATTTTTAATACACTTAGTTGTGATTCGATTTTGCATAAAAAAATTGTGATTTGATTTAACAGTAACGTTTGTTTAAAAAAAAATTAAGATGAACCGTAAATAGAAATGTAACCCCCTCCGTAATTATATCTGAAATACGCGACTAAAATGAAATAGAGATCAATAATAATAAAAAAATCATTTAAAATCCCATCCTTGAGATAAGGTTTTCAAAAATACCTTTTAAAATCTAATTAACTTGGTCTCATATCCATATTTCGAATATAATTACTACGCGAAGATAAATCACATTCATATAAATATCGGAGTGCACAACATAATCATCCTGGCAATCCCGGGTACATACCTTTGCTAAAGATACACAGGGCACAATTGCCCATTAAAATTCTTCAAATGGGGATTACACAATCTCATCTCAAATTCATAACCATATATTCAACCGAGTTATATACAGTCTTCACAACTCATTGGTAACCAACTACCAACTCTTATCTTGAAGGAGTCCTAGCCGCTCCCTCCACGAGCCACTTGCCTTGTCTAAATTGTTGGTAGGGGAGGGTGAGATTCAAGAGAATCTCAGTAGAGAAACATTATCAATATGCAGGCAAGATAAGTGTTTAATGCATGACATGCTTGCATCACATAAATCGTGCACACATACAATGACAAATCTATAAGCTCAATGCTTCGAACGATACACATATGGCCATAGCATATATTGAAACATAGCTTCAAATCATTCATACATGTTCCACATAATCAAACAAAGCAATAACATACATCAACACATTAATACAGTTATCAGAGCATGCAAGAGAGATAAGTTCCCTACCTCCAGTCTTTTCTCCTCGATTTACGTGCCAACAACTCGGGGCTTCACATTCGATCCTAAAATGTCAAATGTACTATTTAGATACTTCCATAGTGTTTCTGGGGGTTATATGAAGCTATATGGAAAAATTACTAAAATACTCCCAGGGACCCGGCCCGGCCCCGCCGTACTCGGTCCGGCTATACTTTTCTTGAAATTTTGACATGGGCTATTCTAACATATTTTCGCCCAAGGAATCCATTTCCGGACTCGGAATTATTAAATTCAATGTCAATTTATAAATTTACCCTTGGCAGCCCCACTTTTAAGGGTTTCAGGGGCGTTTTTGTAATTATGCTTTTTCGGCCTTTTCCGAAAAAGTGATCAATTGTAACCCCACCTAATTTTCGCTCCTGAACTCAATGGAACCATAAAATCATTGAAAATCCAACTCTAATACCCATTTATAGCCATAACCGAAATATACAAGTACTACCGGGAAAATTGGGGTTTTTCGGTTTCAGCTCCGTAAACGTGTTTCTTTCTACTCCTAACCACTTTATTAACCATTATATTGGGTTCGAACTACCATTTAGTATCAATTTTGGAAGCATAAAACCTAGGCCAACCCATTTTCCAAATTTACAAACAAAGACAATCCGGTGAAATTTCACCGATTAAATAAACCACAGCAGCCAGAACAATCAAAGATTGAAGTTTCAAAGGTTACCTTAAGCTCCTTCTGGCTTATCCTTCTTATGGCTGAACCCTAGCCTCTTTAAACAATGAAATTCCTTGCTTCAAGACCTTAATTCAAATAGAGGAATAACTTAGGAGAAGGATTATACACGTTAGGTACAGATTCACTGAAGAAATCAACCTACCTTGTGAGATTTCTCCTCTCTTTCTCTCTCTAAAAGCTCTTAAACTTTTTCTCTCTCTTGGCTTCTGGTTCAACACGAAAATGATAGCTAAAGATGATGAGAAAATGTTTTAATTTCCATGCTGATGTCATCTTTTATTTTGATGATGTCATAATTCCCATTTTCGGATTTTCTGGCAGATTTTCTGCCCAAACTTTGAAAAATCATAACTAATTCTAGAAAACTTAAAATGAGGTGATTCCAAAACCAAATAAAATATATTTAAGTTCTCTTCATAGTAAAAATATTGGCCATTACTAAAAATCACCACACAATTCCAGAATTACATAAAACTCATCACTGCCCCAAAACAGAGTTCAGTTTCCATCCCAAAATTTAGACAGTCATATCTCCTAGTTTACAAAATGAAATGGCACAAATTATGTGTCCATTTTGAAGCTTGAGATGTGAACTATAAGATTGGAAATTTTTAGAATTTTTAGACACCATTTGGTCATTCAAAACGTTCACACAAACTGACTGCCCAAAATAGAGTTTCACTGGACAAAATTTCAGATTTTGCATCTTTGCTTTTATTGGTTCCATTTTCATACCAAACATCATTCCCACATAAATTTTCACAAGGAATCCATTGAAACACCAAATCAATCAAATTCACATCACATTGACATGTTTTCACAACAATCTCAACATGTCAACACAATTCACATTCAATTCTTCCCTCTATTCTAAATCAATTTGGATGTTAATCCACAATTGAACTCAAATACAGGGTTTCGGTGCTGTTCACAACACACACGAATCACATTCAAGTGCTAAATCACATCATATTCTCCAAAAAGGTTATTTATCACTAACCACATCCACTTTTGAAGTTATTAACCCTTAATCACAATTTGGGATCTTGCTAAAATGGGGCTTAGCAGTCCACTTCTCTCAGGCTTATTTTCTAATCTCGAGTCTCAAAATTCGGGGTATTACATTAAGTATAAATTATTAATTAATTCATTTTCAATTTGCATGGAGTCGCTAGTGTTAAAAAACATTTTTACTGCAAGACTTCCATACCGAGTTTTTAAGGACATGCTGATTGAAGAATCCTCATCATGTTAAGACACTTCAAAATCTAATATTAAATTTGAAAAAAGAAAGTAAAGCTTGGATGCACAATACCTGTTGAATGTCATCAACTTTTTTCAGCCATCTATCGATTTCTTGTGCTCTTTGCATTCCTCCTGTATTATCAGCTTCTTCAACTCTGGTCTTCAAATTCTCTTTCATGCTTTGAAGTTCTTTCCATTTATGTTTCAATGACTCCAAATTATCTTCCAAGTCTTAAATATAATCAGCTTCTTTCTTGGCACAAACACACAAACACTTGGTAATGTCCCATATGATTCCCCCAACTTGATCCATATGCCTCTCCCTTATCTTCCAAACAATAATGCCAAGCTTTAATTCCTCCAAACACACAACAAAGTTTACATGTCAGACCAATTCCTTATTTCTCTGGGAAAAAATCCACTATGTGCATGTATGTGTGTAGTGCGTTTAAAAAGAAAACCCCTATATACACTGCATAATCATTAGGGCTTACCTCTTAGTTCCAAGACATCGCCATTTACGATCAATTGGCTAGCTACACACAGCTGATGCAATTTATTGTCGAATTTTAAACAATGATGGATATCGTGTTTTGTTTTTGTGAAAAAAGAAATGGAGGTATCCTGTTCTTGCTTTGCTTCAACTTAATTTTCTCTTTTGGTCGGAAATTGATTCTCAACTGATCTGCTTTCGCTTTCTTTTCTTTCTTTTGGTCTATCATTCTTACTTTAGTGAACAAGTTAGGTATCATCATTATTTATGGGCGAGAACAAGTTTGGAATCACCATCGTATACACTGAAACAAACGATTCCTTTTGTTTGTTACAAAAAACAAAGCAGTGATGTGTGTGTGTGTGTGTGTGTGTGTGTGTTCCTTCCTTTGCTACACCACCTTCTTTAATTAGCTACAGTTTAATTTTTTAAGTTTGTTCTAATTTGCTACTTTCGTATTTCAATCCTGACATTAATGAACAGGTCAATTAGGAATCATACTTTTAATTTGCTATTGGAACTTAGAAGCTAAATTAAGAACTGTCCTATTTTAATGACCCTAGCAATGTAATAAGAACTTTATGTGGTTCGACAGCAATCTCATTCCTTTTCAGCCAGCAAATATATATATACAAAAATCAGCCCAAGATCTATCACCTTTGTATAAGGCTGACCAAAACTTTCAAGATATGTTTTAAATCAAATCTGTACAGTTCACTGAACAGTTGCAGCTAGAGACAGTGGCCAATAATTGAGAACTTGCCAAAGCCCCAATCAAGTATAATCAAGTTGCAATATCCAAAGCCCGGTGAACTTAATGCACAAATATTAGCAACTTAACAATTAATGCACTGAACAAGTCAACTCCAAACAACATGTTCAAGGCTGGACATATTTCATAAATGAGTGACACTCCTGTAAGTGGTGTGAATGAGGAGTTTTGGTGATTTGGCACTGAACCTAATGACCTAAGCTATATCCTTTGCTTCCAAATGATGCAAATCCTTGATTAAAGAAATTGCAAGCAATCCAGGAAATGTCAGTTTCAAAGTTCCAGCAAGCTAAATGAAGTGCAAATGCACATTTTCACCAAGTTTCAAACAACATCCATTTCAAACAGAGGCTACAAACAGGGAAAATTTTAGGAATGAGTTCAGACAATGTTAACAGCAAATCAATGCAATAGAATGTGCAGCAAAACTCAGATGAAGGTAATGTTCGACCTAACCCAAACTTGCAGAAACAAAATGCAGACAAGAAATTCAGATCAAATGCACAGAAAATGCCAAACAGATTTTCTCAATTTCAATAAAGGCTCGATAACATGCAGAAAGTTACGAGAATCCCATACTTTAGGCAACTAAGCATGACAGCTTAATGCATAAATTTGACAGTAATTCTAGTTAAAGCAGAGTGCAAGCAAATTTGTCAGGAATTTAGCCAAAGGTAATGACCAACCTTAGATTAGCTAGCTACCCAGAATTCCAATGATTGAACATATTTTTTTTAATACTTTTTTAACAGTAACAACAACTCTCTTCACAGTGTTTGTGAACTAACAAGCCAAGATGAAGATATGCACACAATCACGCTCACTGGTTTGGAAAACTTCAAGGTATACACAAGCTTAGTAATCAACTTCAAAATTTGTCTTTACACTCAAAATCTCGTTGCCCTCAATCTCTCAATACCAAAATTCAGTTACAAGGTGAGAATCCGCACAAGTATGAGATATCAACCATGAAATGACCTAAAAGCAAGAGGAATCAACACAACAAGCTCAAAAACACATGGCACTCTCCAATAAGATGCAAATCAAAACCAACGGCCCAATTGGACAGTAAGGAGGACCAAATGATAGCAGTAATGAATCTTGAAGCAACAGAGAACAATGCAAAATGCAACAGACGCAATGGAGTGTATGTATTTGTCTATCTATATGCAATTACTTATGCAATAAGTTTTTTTTTTGTATTTTCTGTGAAAATGCAAGAAAAATGCTATGGAGAACTAATATGCACATGCCCAAAATTTAAACCTTAATTAGACAAACAAAAAACACTCGAAACTAAAATTCTACCAAGCTCTCACAAGAAACCCCAGTCAAATAATATTAACACTTGGCTAACCAAGGAGTCAAAAATGACTCAACGGTGCCACTTGAAGAAGCTTTGCTTTTTTTCTTGGTAACCTCTTCAAAAATAACCAAGGATTGCAGTACAGGGTGCAATCCCGAATCGTCTGTTCAGGGGCCTTTTATTAATTATCTAGAAACTAAATGTAATAATTGACATAAAGCCATAAAAAGGATTTGAGCTTTTTATGTAACAACTAAATTGCAATTAAACTAAAATACTTTAAAGACTACTATTTTTGGATTTTTATAATAAAAGTGGAATGGAATGGAAATTGGTTTTGAAAGGTATAATAAAAACCTCCTAGAACAATGAATTTCATCAATCCTTGCTTCAAAAGATAATTGAAATGTGCTAGTTAGACAAATTTGTCCAAAAGACCATTTGAGTTAGTTTGAATTAGGTGCATTAATTCCTCCACACTAGATAAAAATTAATCTCTCTAACTGAAACTCAATTTAAACACTAACAATTGAAATTATCAATATGTTCTGGCAAAAAAAAAAAAAGAAATTATCATTATGTAAGACACAAATAACTAAGAACCCTTGCATTACAATTACAATTATATATTCATAGCAAATTCAAGTAAAAGCTATACCAAGTTAGTCACATGAAATTGATACTAATGAAGCACAAGTGTCAAATACATACATTAAAATCCAAATACACATCTAATCTCAAGAAATGCATGGACCCTAATGCAAAACATTCGGTCCAATATACTAATTAAACTATAAACCTATAATTTAATTAATACAAAATATTAAATATAGAAATTAGATAATAAAATACTCCCCTGTTAAGCTCCAAAGCTCAAGACCCAAACCATTGCTCGAGGAGAGAGAGGGATTTAGTTACTGCGATTCTTCAACAAAGCTCCACCAAACACTATTAAAGCTTCAGCCATAATAGATTAATTGAAGAATGAAGTGTGACAAGTGTACCATTTTGTAATTAGTTTGTAAATAAAACAGATTTAGTTACACTAACCAACTGTATAGAATTATTTCTGTTATGTATTCTCTCAATGCTCAGATTGTATAAATATGACCTTTACTCAATGAATAAGATATGCATTATTTCATTTTTCCCAGTTTAAGTCACATGGTATCACGAGCTTAAAGTTTTTTTTTCCCAAAACACTTTCCCCTTTTCGTCTCTTTCCTTTCTCTGGTTTCTTCATCTCTGCCGACACCAATGGCTTCCTCTTCACCTTCCTTCACCGCGATTCCTCTCTCCGATCCGGCGAGCCCTTTCTATATTCACCCCAACGAGAATCTGGCCTTGATCCTGGTTTCTCCTCCCTTAGATGGTTCGAACTACCATAGCTGGGCTAGGGCTATGCGTAGTGCTCTCCTCACCAAGAACAAATTGCAATTCGTCGACGGCTCTCTTCCACAGCCGCCGAGGTCCGATTTCTCTTTTTCGGCTTGGGAACGCAATAACAATCTCGTTCAAGGCTGGATCATGAAGTCCCTCTCCCCGACGATCGCGAAAAGCATTCTCTGGTTCGACTCTGCCATCGACATTTGGGCCGATCTTCGTTCAAGCTTATCTCAGGCCGATATCTTCCGAATTTCTGATCTGCAAGAAGAGATCTGCAACTTTAAACAAGGTACTCTCAGTGTTAGTGAGTTTTATACGCGCCTGAAAATTCTGTGGGACAAAATGGCCAACATTCGTCCGCTTCAGCCATGCACTTGTGGCTCTACTACCTCTGCTATTAAGCATCGCGATGATGATCAGGTTATCCGATTTCTGAAAGGATTAAATGAGCAATATTCGGCCATTAAATCGCAGATCATGCTCATCGATCCCCTGCCTCCTATCAATCGCGTTTTTAGCCTTGTTCTCCAACAAGAACGAGAACTTCATATACCTACCGATTCCAAAATTCTACTCACCAAGACCGCCGCTGGTGCTTCCTCTGATGTTAAGCAGAAATTCTATTCCTATTGCGGTAAACCACGACACACTGAGGCTCAATGTTATCGGAAGCATGGGCTTCCCTCCTGGCTTCAAATTTCAGTCCAATAGTTCTTCTTCTTCGGTGAATAATGTTCATACTCAGGTCTCCGGGACTGCTCAGGCATCTTCTCCCGCTTTAGCTACTTCATCTACAGCTTCCTCACCTCAGAGTTCCATCCTTCCTCAGTTATCCGCTGCCCAATATACACGCCTCATTTCCTTGCTTAATGGCACTCCTCCGTCTTCACCAGCTGTCCCTGCCGTCAATGCACTCACTGCATCCCCCTTTGGTCCAACTTCTGGTATATGTCTTTCCCTATCCTTATCCTCTAAAGCTTCATGGATCATAGATTCTGGAGCCACTGATCATGTCTGTTGCTCCCTTGGCTTGTTTACTTCCTATCATTCCATACCACCAATATCTGTTCGTTTACCTACAGGTTCTTGCGCTGTCGCATGCTTTTCTAGCTCAGTTCGTATCTCTGATTCTTTGTTTTTAGATAATGTGTTATATCTTTCTTCATTTTCCTTTAACATCTTATCTGTGTCTCGTTTGACCTCTTCCTTCAATTGTTCCATAACTTTCTTCGCTGATTCTTGTTAGATACACTCAATTCAACCTTTGCAGATGATTGGTTCAGCTAGACTTGTGGAGGGTCTCTATGTTCTTCCTGCAACAACTTCTCTTCCTACTTCATCATCCACTATCCTCATGGCCGACAGCTCCCCTGTTACTTCCCCTCCATTATGGCATCTTCGCCTTGGTCACCTCTCTGACTCTACTTTACATATTTTACATAAACAAATTCCTGATATACCTTGTAGTTCTGTTTCTTTTCCCTGTGATGCTTGTCATTTAGCCAAACATAAACGTTTACCTTTCCCTGTAAGCACAAGTTCATGCTGTAACATTTTTGAATTGGTTCATATGGATATTTGGGGTCCATTTTCTGTATCCTCAGTTCAAGGTTATAAATACTTTTTGACAATTGTTGATGACTACTCTCGCTATACTTGGTTATTTTTCTTGCATCATAAATCTGATGCCAGAACTCATATTAAACATTTTTTCTCCCTTGTAGAAACTCAATTTTTTGCTAAAATCAAAACTATATGAACTGACAATGGCCCTGAATTTAGTATGGCTGAATTTTATGCTTTCAAAGGGGTTATCCACCAGAAATCTTGTGTTGAAACCCCTTAATAGAATGGTTTGATTGAGAGGAAACATCAACACATTTTAAATGTGGCCAGGGCTTTGCACTTTCAATCTCATGTTCCTTTAATTTACTGGTCCTTTTTGGTGCAACATGCTACTTTTATCATTAATTGTCTTCCCTCTCCAATCATTAACCAGCAAACTCCTTTTGAACGATTGCATGGTTTCAAACCCTCTTACACTAATTTCAAGGTTTTTGGTTCTCTTTGTTTTGCCTCTACATTGTCTCACAATCGTTCAAAGTTTTCTCCAAGAGCTAGAAAATGTATTTTTTTGGGTATTCCCCAAGGTTCCAAAGCTTTTACCCTTTTGGATCTTCACTCCAATCAAATTTTTCTTTCTCGAGATATGGTTTTTCATGAACTTGTGTTTCCCTTCTCTAATGACAGCATCCATGATCTTCACATCCCTTGGCCTGAACCTCAAGTTCCCCACTTTCAACCTCTTGATTTCCCCACCTCTCCCCCTTCTACCACTTCTCTCTCTATTGACCCTTCCCCCACTGTTCTACCTTTGGTACCCTCTTCTTCTTCTTCCCCTTGGTCCCTTCGTCGATCCACACGGCCCCATCATCCACCTAGCTACTTGCAGGATTACCATTGTACTTTCTCCTCTTCTACTACTCAATCATCATGCAAAGGTATTCCCAAATACCCTTTATCTTCAGTTCTTTCTTATTCTGGTTTGTCTTTATCTCATCAGTCTTTTATCAATTCTGTTACTAATTCCCCTGATCCTAAGTCCTACAAACAAGCCATTAAACACGCTATTTGGCAAGAAGCTATGGAGGCTGAAATAGCTGCCCTTGAGCAAAACCAGACCTGGATATTAACTGATTTACCACCTGAAAAACAACTATTGGCTGCAAATGGGTTTTCAGGACTAAGTTCAAGTCTAATGGTGACATTGAGAGGCACAAAGCCCGACTTGTTGCTAAGGGGTACATCCAAACTGAAGGTATTGATTATTTTGACACCTTCTCACCAGTGGCTAAGTTGACAACTCTGCGTATGCTCCTTTCCGTTGTTGCAGCAAAGAATTGGCATCTCCATCAATTGGATGTCAACAACGCCTTCCTTCATGGTGACTTAAATGAGGAGGTTTTCATAGATCTTCCCCCTGGTTTTACTCCTTCTATGCCTAATCAGGTTTGCAAGCTCCAAAAATCTTTATATGGTCTAAAGCAAGCAAGTAGACAATGGTATTCCAAATTATCTTCTAAGCTACTTTCTCTTGGTTACTTACAATATGCCTCTGACCACTCTTTATTTTACAAGGCTCATGGTAGTTCTTTTACTGTTCTTCTGGTTTATGTTGATGATGTTGTCTTGGCTGGAAATGACATGGGTGAAATTACCTTGGTTAAACATGCTTTGGATGCTGCTTTTACTATTAAGGACCTAGGTGATCTCAAATATTTTCTTGGCCTTGAACTTGCTAGGTCTAAGAATGGTATATTTTTGTCTCAAAGGAAATTTGCTTTAGAATTGCTTGCTGATTCTAGTTATTTAGCATGTAAACTTGCTTCATGTCCTATGGATCCCCATCTTAAACTCTCAAAAGACAAAGGCACACCACTATTTGACCCCAAGTCCTATAGACAACGTATAGGACGCCTCCAATACCTTACCACAACTCGGCCTGATCTTAGTTTTGTGACCCAGCAACTCAGTCAATTTATGTCTGATCCAAGAGACACTCATTTAGCTGCTGCATATAGGGTCCTTCGCTACATTAAAGCTTCTCCTGGTGCTGGCCTTTTCTTTGATGCTCAATCTGATTTGAAGTTAAAATGTTATAGTGATTCCGATTGGGCTGGGTGTATTGACACTCGTCGGTCCATAACCGGTTATGCCATCTTTCTTGGCAATTCTTTGATATCTTGGAAGGCAAAGAAACAGCCTACAGTCTCCAAATCCTCCTCTGAAGTTGAATATCGGGCATTATCTTCCACCACTTGTGAGGTTCAATGGCTCCTTTATCTTCTCACTGACTTTCATCTCAGTCATATTGATCCGGCTTTGCTTTTCTGTGATAATCAATCCGCTATTCAAATTGCTGCCAATCCTACTTTTCATGAGAGGACTAAGCACATAGATCTTGATTGCCATCTCGTCCGCGAAAAGTTGCATGCTCAAATCATCAAGATTCTTCCTGTTTGGTCTGCTGATGAGTTGGCAGACATTTTCACTAAGCCCTTGCATCCTACATGCTTTCTTGAGCTCACATCCAAGCTTGGCATGAAGAACATTCATGCTCCAGCTTGCGGGGGGTGACAAGTGTACCATTTTGTAATTAGTTTGTAAATAAAACAGATTTAGTTACACTAACCAACTGTATAGAATTATTTCTGTTATGTATTCTCTCAATGCTCATGCTCAGATTGTATAAATATGACCTTTACTCAATGAATAAGATATACATTATTTCATTTTTCCCAGTTTAAGTCACAAAGTGATTAGTAAATGATTAACAGCATAGATGAATAAAAATGATGAGACAGGGTTGGAATGCTTCTGTGAATGAACCGAACAGAATAGAGACTGCCGGAGGTTATGGCGGACGACGGAGAACAGTGGCGGTGGTGGTGAACGGACGGAGAACAGTGAAGGTGGCGGTGAAAACACTCGCGGTGCTCTGTAGGTCCTGCTCCACGGCCTTCCCGAGCTATGAAACTCACGATGCTCTGTTCTGGTTCGCGGCAGTTTCTGTGGTGGTGAGGATGCAGTGGTGGTCGCCGGCGACGGAGAAGGGCGAAGGTGGAGATGGAGGAGGATTCGAGATCCAAGGTCCCGTGCGTGTTGCACCGCGTCTCTGCTTCTGATGCTCCATTCTAAACCTAATTGAGAATCTGCCAAAACGTAGTAGCTTCAGCTCAGCTCGTGGAACATTCTGACATTTTCCAAATTTGTGGGATTAAACTGTCAGTTCTAAAATTCGAGCTTAAAACTGCCATTTTCAATTTTAATTCAGTTTTTTAAGTATATATAATTAAAAAAATTAAAAATATATAAAATATTATCAGAAAAATCAATGATTAAGAGTAATTATAATTATTTTGACAATTTATAATTTTTAATTCTAATTTAATATATTTACTTTTAATCTCAATTTATCTTAAAAAAGACATTTTAAGTTTAATAATTATGACGAAACCTCTAATTGAAGTAAAAAATATATATAATAAAAATAGGATTTATCATGGTTCAACTTAGCTCACATTGGGTCAATCCATTTATACATTCTATATTTCAACAGAAAGATAGGCACATAATAGAAAAAATGTGTTTAATCATTAAAAAAATGCAAAATAGATTTGTTTGCATTTTTAAAATTATCAGATTAATCATTTTTTCTTAAGTACATCAATTCTTCTGTTGGAGGCAATTCTCATAATAAAAAAATTTAAAAAACATATACAATAAAATCATTTTTAAACTTAAATGATTTGCAATAAATATTTATGTTAACAAGGGATATTTTAGTCCGAAATTTTTGATTTAAAGATCAATTAATTATGGCTTCGAGGAAAATGAAATATTCAAAATAGACAGATTCTGTGTTACTTGACTCTTGTTTTCAATAGAAGTTTATACAAATTTTTAAAATAAAACAATAACAGTTAGAATTAAGATAAAATAGACAAAATATCAGTTTATTTTACTCTTAGAAAAATTTTCATGAATGCATGTTTCACTTATATTTGGCAACCAAAAGTTAGCCAATCGCCATATGAAATTAGAATCATATGAAAATGGTCATTTATATTTAGTAAGAATGTGCGTGTAGCCTTATATATGTTGTTATTTGAATACAAGGGGATTTTAGAATTTTTAATGAATGTGTTTGATTTACCCTAGGGCTCCAAGTCTTTCCGATCAATTCCCTTCTATGATTTTTGTAGCTTATTTTCTCTAATATATACCTATTCTATACCTTCTGAATTTGTAGGTCATGTTCAATGATGAATCCTCCTCCGGTAAAAACACTTCAGAATTGAACTAAGAAAATTTTATAAAGAACAAACATCGTAGATGCGCAATACCTGTTGAATGCACAATTTCAATTTTCTTCTTGCAGAAGAACAAGGCTTAAATTAATAATCAGAACTTAATTGATACATATCGCTTAGCCTCTTGGGTCCAGAGAACAACCCCTGCATATGGACTGCAAAACTTCACTCATCATCATGGCTTTAGTCTTCAGAGCCTTCATGTAGTTCACAAGCTCTTTATACTTTGCACCACTCATCTTCTCCCTAACCAGTAAGTCATCATTAAAACAAACATTTGTTAGAGTTCACACCTGTTATATTAAATAAAATGCAACAAAAACCCAGACCAGCTATTGAACTGGAAGGAGCAATTTACAATTTATCAGGTCATAGTCAAACCTAAATTTAATTTTAAATACATTGTAAGAAATATGATAAATAATAATTCAAAATATCAAATGTATTCATTTATTTCAAGCACCAAGAAAATTTTCATTTAATATATTATGGTTGTCAAGTCAATCTCCTAATTGTACTTTGCCCCGCTTATTTTATCACATAAATGGCATCCATGAAGCTTATCTAAAATAGTCCGGAAACTGGAGGACTATTGTCTTTATGTAGAAGTTCAACACCACTTTGAGCATTTTGACGGACTATGTTCAAAAGCAAGTTTGTTCGCACAATTCCCTTCATTGATACGTGAATTTAGGTCTAAATGATTTATATTATATATTACCAAGTGTATGCCGTTCAGAACGTTCACTATGTTGCGTTAAGTCATACCCTCCACTTATACGCTTCTTGGATAAGAAGGCAAAAAAAAAAAAAACAAAAAAAAACAGAGAGGGCAGGGAGGTAGTTAGAAGAGAAAAGAGAAGGATATCAATCACAAATTAAAGACCATGGTAACTTTAATTTAATTTGCTTCTCATGGGCAGAGTGGTAGTTAGTTAAGGCTTCTTTTTTATCAAAAAAAGAAAAGTGTGGAGAGGCAGAGAAAATATAAGGATTAAAAGAGAAATATGGAAGAGAATTAATTAAGAATTTATTTATGATTATGATCGAGCCTAGCGTTACAAATCACACTCATGAAGAGCTCAAGGACTACTAACTATCGACCCGGCTAACTAATTTGCCTTTCATATATATATATATATATATATATCCATATAATATCAATAAAGGTTAACTAGGAATCATACTTTTAATTTGCTATTTGAACTTAGAAGCTAAGTTAAGATCCGTCCTATTTTAATGACGCTAGCAATGTAAAGGTAAGAACTTTATGTGGTTCAACTTAACTCACATTGGGTCAATCCATTTATACATATTTCAACAGAAAGATAAGCGCATAATAAAATATAAAAATTATAACAGGCTATAGTGTTTACAAATATCGTTTCTCAAGTTTCATATGTAACTATAAATTTACAACTCACTTTAAATTTAGGATATAGTTTAAGATTAAGAACTTTCGTATTTATCCTAAAAAAACAAAGAACTTTTAAAATTCCAACGTATTAAAAAAAAAATCGAAGTCTTCATTTAAATAAAATTTAAACATATCTAACAGCATCAATTATAATATAGAATACAACGGAGGCATAATAATTGTTGCTTGTGGCGTTTTTCTTTTTGCATGACGTCTCAGTATTATTAATGTTATGATTATATGATTAGAATATATAAATTCATATGGACAAATAGTCAACTTGTAAGTTAATTATGTAGTGCCTTGTTAACAAACGAGTAGCATAAATGAGTTAAATTACGTATGATTTAGATACCAAAATTTCAAGCAACGAACTTAGACATGTAATTCATTAAATTAATAGATGAAACCAGCTGATTAGATGAATACACACACATAAGTTATGCCTTCTTCGACCCAAAAAAAAAAAGTTATGCCCTCAACTTCTTCCCAAAATATCTATATGCCCTCATTGAGGCTAGGGGTGGGCATTGGTAGGGTTAGGTAGGGCGAGTCCCTTGCCCGATGCCCAGTCCAAAAGATGAATGGGCTCCATTTTGCAGCCCGATGCCCGGCCCTACTCAGTAGAAGCCCTAATCATTTTAGGTAGGGTAATAGTGGGCTGGGTAGGGCAAACTTTACTGTTCAAGTGGTAATTCCCTAACCAATACCATATATATAAAACCTCCAATTACACCTAATAAATACTATTAAAAGCTTTAAATACATTCTATAATTTCACACCCTGAGATATCTCAAAATAAATCTATAACTTTGAGTCTTGAAATTAAAAAAAAACTAACACATGTTTTAATAATTACATGACAAATTATAAAGCAATATGTGTTTGTGTATGAATATTAATTGATATAAATAGGTGCAATTGTGATAGAGACTTCAAAGAAACTAATTTTTTTGTCTTTGATATCAACTTTTTAATGCTTTATATCATTCATCCAAATCAAAAAACCACATCCATCCAAAAAGCAATGAATTATATGTAACTATGGTGGATGTATATTAAATAATAATATAAAATATTTCATAATAATGAAATAATATATATACATATTAAATAAAATAATACATATAAAATACTATTTATTTTATATAAAATAATATATATTTTAAATAAATTGTATATAATTTTCATGGCAGGGCAGTATCCCCTGCCCGATGCCCAACCCTGTCCAATAGTTCGCCGGGCCCAAAGATGCCCAAATTCTTATTGGGTCACTTTTTTTAAGTTGGGCAAGGCAATTTTTAACAAGGCTCTAGTGGGCATACCGGGCTTCTGGGCACCATGCTCACTCCTAATTGAGGCATATTGTCAACACCCATTTCCATTTTGATATGCGCAGAGCAATAATGAACAAGTTTCATAGGCAAACAGAAAAGTACAGTTATATTGATAATAAGTATTTGTTTACATACAGTCATTAACAGAGCAGAAATAGATAATAACGACAAATATGTATAGAATGCCCCAAAACTATTTCACATACAGACTATATACAACCACTGTATTCATCTTGGGAAACGTTCCCGTCATTTTCCCTTCTCTGCATCCTTGGCTTTCGAGCCGCTGGCACCCGCTGAGACATTGGATTAGAAAAATGTGTGAGATTCCAAGGAATCTCAGTAGAAACATACGATCAACATATAAAATACGAAAATTAAATATACAATGCACCGTATCAAGTAAAATGAAAAATCATATCATCTGTGTGTGTACACAAAATTCAGGGCCAACTAACCCGTTGAAACCCCTACATGTACCTCAACTGAGTTCTTGACTACAGCTAGGTAAGACTAGTGTACCTCAGCTAGGTCCTAGACTACAGCTAGGTAATGTGCCTCCAACACATGTTCGAATCACAAAATACAGTAACACGCATTATACAAATAGTCACAGTATATGAGAGATATTAGTCCCTACCTTAACGTCTTTCCTGTCTCAAAGGATCCGCCTCGTAAAACATGTCAACTATAGGCGTCCAACTCAGTCCTAAAAAATCAAATGTACAAGAAATATGTTATAACCTATCCATATATCATTTTAGACACTTCCGTAGTATTTATTATGGTTATATTAGCCTATAGTGAAAATTTACCAAAATACCCCCGGGACCCCGGCCCGGCTGCACTTTTCCCGAAATGTTGATTAGGGCTATTCTGACATATTTCTACCTAAGGAATCCATTTCCAGATTTGAAATTACCAAATTCAATGTCAAATTACAAAATTGCCCTTGGCAGTCCCGCTTTAGGAGTTTCAGGGACGTTTCCGTAATTATGCTTTCTTGACCTTTTCCGAAAAAGCGCCCAACTGTAACCCCACCTAATTTTCCCTCATGAATCCAATGGAACCATCAAATCATTGAAAATCCAACTCTAAGGCCCTCTAACAGCCCTAACCAAAATTATAGTATCCTTTGGGAGAAATCGGGATTTTTCGGTTTCGGCTTCATAAACGCGTTCCTTTCTACTCCTGACCACTTTATTAACCATCTAATTGAGTTATAACTACCATTTGAACTAAGATGGGCAGCATAACCCTTAGGCACCCCATTTCCAAAATTTAAAACCAATGGTAATCCGGTGAAATCTCACCGATTAAATTGCCCACAGCAGCCAGAATAGTTAATATACGAAGGTTTGTAAGTTATCTCAAGCTCCCACAAGCTTTTTCCAAATATGGTTGAAACCCTAACCTTTAAAGAATAGATTTTTGAGCCTCCAAACCTTAAAGAACAAAGAAGAGTAGCTTAGGATCGGAGTTATACGCGTTAGGAGCTAAATCGTCGGAGGAATTGGCTTACGTTGAAAGATTTCTTCTCCTTTCTCTCTCTAGGGTTTTCCACACATTCTCTCTCTATTCAGGTCTGATATGTGCGTGAAATGTTGAAGGAAGAAGATGAGCATGCTATATTCTAATATCATATATCATTTTAATGATTTATGGAATTTTCCAAAAATTCCAAAACTAATTTTTATTACATAACTTCCTACATTCATGTAATCATGTCATCATGTCCAACCAATATTTCTTTATTTATGCCACATGTAGGAGACACCTAGAGGTCCCTCCCTATGGTCTCAATTGGCTTCACAACTTGTTTCGGTTACGTATACACATAAAATTCCAATTTTGGTCAAATTTGCACTTTGTGCTTAAATTTTCTATAAATTCATATTAAATTGACCAAAATATTCGAAATATATTTTTCTCTTTTATTTTCCTTAATTAATTGAAATTAACTTCAATTAATTGGAAAATAATTTATTTTGTGCTATTTTGGCAAAATTACGATTTTGCCGTTACCTTTTTAATCTAATTTCTTCTCTTATTTTTCTTTGGCCAATTTCCATATATTTTTGGACCAAATATTTTCTCTAATATTTCTTCATTTTTGGACCTTAATATTGGGAATTTTAAATTACCCAAATTAATTCCATAATTATTTTACCCATTTTCTCATGAAAATGAACATTTATAAAATTTATAAATTCTAAATTCATAAATATTCACCATTTTATTGAATTTCTTAAATAATTACAATATATTTGGTGAATATAAAATTTGGGGTGTTATGCATATCACTATATATCACTTTTTTTTGTCAGGTATAGGTATATTTCTATTAGTGAAAATCCTCTTCCAATAGAGATTTGAACATTGATTTACCATATTACGAGGAATTAATTCATTCCACTGTATCCAACCACGTTGGTAACATATCACTTTTTAATCTTCCAATCTAGACTGCACATGCCATGGGCCTCTTTTCCCTTGTCTTAATTCGGTCTTTTGTTGGTCTTTCAAATTTTGGGCCCAACAACTCTTTGCCCATCCACTTAGTCTAACAATTCTTTGTAAGGGACTTTTTAACATGTCTTGAGAAAAATCATGTGTGTAAGTTGATTTCACTTGATCAGATCATCAGAATCATTTTGTATAGTTTGAAACTATCATTTCATTTTTGTTCATGGTTAAGGGTAATTTTTGTCTAGAATTTTTTTGTGAAGCAGTGCCTGAAAGCTTTCATTTATTTATTTATGATTAGTGATTACCTCGAAAGTGTCTAAAACATTGCGATGAAGCTGTAACATTAACAAATGATAAGTTTGACGGTTAAATTAACTCAAATGACCTGGTACACCTCAGCAACTTGAAGGTCTAACTTCATCTCTTCACATCAGCCCATCGTTAAAGAAAGGAAAACCACCATCTCCTCCTGGCTTCATCTCCCAATTCATAAACATCGTTAAAGAAAGGAAAACCACCATGTGAGAGAACCCTTTTTCGTTTAACCTTATTTGAAAGGCCTCCAAAATGTAGTATTACTTGAAGCTTTAAGGTCTGGGTTTATGCTTTTTTTTTTTTTTTGATACAAAGGTAAGTAAAGCTTGTAGGTGACAAAATCTATAGGCTAGGTCCTACAGGTTGTTCTTGTGATAACAAACCACAATCCAAAACAAAGAAATGAATACATTCAATTGGGGAAAACCCAAGTTCCTCGAAATCCTGTGGAATCATGTGTGCCGTTCTTGCAAGATAATCCGCACAACGAATACTTTCCCTATGAGTGTGAGAAATTTCTACTTCCTAGTTGTTGTAGACAAGGGATCTGGTTTCCAAGATAACGTCATACGAAGGATGATCAGAATCACAATGAGTGGATAATAGGTGGATTGCCTGTAGTGAGTGGGTGAACAGCTTAATTTTCTTTAGCCCCATATGTTTACATAGTAAGAGGCCACATCGGATTGCATGAATTTCAGTAGCAGTTGGAAAAGTATGTCCTAACTTCTGTTGGAATCCACGTATCCAATTATCCTGGTGATCACGGATAACACCTCCACAAGCAGCCTGACCGTCTCTAACAACTGAACCATCAACATCTAGATGATGAACACCCGGATCTGGGGGTTGCCAGTAAAGTACTCCTCGATTTGGGACTTGGAATCCATGTATACACACGTGCCGAAACCGGGTTTATGCTTTGATATCTCTTTTTTCCCCTCTTTAATATTTGTAAGCACCATCCTATATCTCTAATGGAAAACACATGTTCTCAAAATTTTAATTTTTAGCAGTTCCATTAATCACTATACATGTAAATGGATTGGCTGTGCTTTTTAGCAAGTTCTTTTAATTAACACTTTCACTTTTTCTTTTAGTTTTTCGGTTGCCTGAAAATGGAGTTATTAAAAAAGTTTCCCATCAAGTACGATCCAAGTCTTTAATTAATTATTTTTTTTCCTTTTGGCTTCTCTATAACACTTCTCATTTGATAGGATTTTTTCGCGCAATAGAGATAAATAGAACATAAAAAGTTTCTCAAATTACAAATATTCTTATCTTTATTACATTTTTCTGATGTTTAAAGAATGGGGAAAAACGAAAGACATTAAAAGAATAAAAACAAAATTATATGGAGCGTGAATCAATATAAGGAGAGAGATTGAAAGAATGAGAAAAGATTGCATGAAATCTTAAAATAAAAAAGGTTTTTCTACAATATTTTTCTTTCAATTTTCAAAGCAAATGGTGATATCATTAACCAAACTATGCCAATTCGCATAAAAAAGCCAAACTAATTAAAATGAAAAAAAAAATGATATAACACAAACCACACATATGTAATTATTAATCAAGATGCATGGGAATACATGCTCAGTTAAAAAAAAAAAAAATCACACAATACATGGTTTGTTCTTTTGTTTTTGAAAATTTGAATATAAAAGCTCATGCTCACACCAAGGTCTCGAAATAAGAAGTGGGGGGAAGAAAACCAATGAAGCTAATCTGCAATGATATATACGTGTCACAGATAATTAATTATAAGTATTAATTATATGAAAGTAAAAAAGATTAAACATATTTATATTATAATAATAATTTAATTACCTCTTGGAAAAAAAGATATGCCTTCTTCAACACATTCGAACTTTGATTGGAATTTGTGCTTGGCTGTGGGGTCATCCCATTCCAAACCGTCCCACCAACTTTGTTGCCCTTTGATAGATGTCAACTTATTATACTTGGTAGAAATGGAATCAAGTGGTAATTTTTTAAGCTTTGGACATTTGTTTACGCGAATGGATTTGAGGAAAGGAAAAGTCAATGGTGCCTTGTGAATGCTCTCAAGTCTTGGTAAGTTTTGCAAACTCAGATCGACAAGAGAAGAGAATACACAAGAATCCACATTCTCTTCTTCTTTTACCACTTCTTCCATTGATTTACATCCAACAATGAAAAGTAGTTGAAGGAGTGGAGCATACTTAAGCCATGTCACATGAGTTATTGAACACAACTCAACTCTCACACTTCGGAGCTTGGCTAGACAACATGTTTCAAGCGCTAAAAGATATGGATCACTTTTGATATTCAACCCGAAGAAAAGAATTCGCTGCAGCTGCTTGATTCCTGACATGGACGCTAATGATAATAAAGGGTAATTCTAGAGCCTGAAATCAATAGAAAGCCAGCGTATGCAACTTTGCAATTTGGTTGACTCCAATAATGTGTTTAGGCCATCTCTACTCTGTAAATCTACACATAATTCCTCAATGTTTGGTAGGGACTCCAACTCTTCTAAAATCCCCCTCTCTGATGAAATAATTATTTTGCAGTGAATAAATCTGAATACTCTTAATTGTTGAAGACTTGACAGCACTCCAAGCGGAATATCCCATCTCATATATTGTAGGCTCAGAAATTTTAAATTTGTCAAGTACTGCAAGTTGAACAAAAACTCCGGTTATCAAATTCCTCTTAACGCATGAAGAGAAAGATATTCCAGAGAAATTGAACCCCTCATGTCTAAAGTTTCTCCTAGACGAACTCGTAGTTCCAAGACTTTCAATCTCTTCATCATGCATTTATTATCTTCCGGCTGATGTTCTATACGAGCATCAAAGAATGTACCTTTCATCAATGAAACTAGTGTAATGACATTTGAAGGATCATCTAGGATTTTCTCTAATTCCCAATCATGCATGAAGAAAATCCTCTTCAAAAGTTCCATATTATCATGATCTTGTTTTGACAACCACAGTGCCATGTCACGAACCATATCGTGCATTTTGACTGTGCTACATGTAAAAAGATCATCACCATCACTTTCTAACAAGCACGAAAGCTTCAACTTTTCAATAATAGACTCACCATGATCACGCATATCTTGGACACTTATGGTCATATCTTTGCAAAGAAATTTCTCCCACATCCATTTGTCAATGAGATCGGGAACTAGAATTTCATAATCTTCTGGATATAATGCACAGTACAAGAAACAACGCTTTTCAACCACATCCAACTTGTCATAGCTAAATTTAAGGATAGAGAATACTTTTGTCTCCAAATCTTGTGCAGTCCATGAAGAACTTGTTAAGCTATTTATCGAATGTTCCCAGGCTCCTAGGCTCTTCACTCCAGCCATGGCACTTCCTAACACAATCAAAGCAAGGGGCAGCCCTTTACATTCCTTTGCCATCTTCTCTGCTAGCTTTGGAATGTTCGGGTGCGAACTCAAAGTTTCTTCACCAACTTTCTTGCAAAACAACTCAAGTGCTTCTTTCTCTGTTAAAATTGTTACCTTGAATTTCATTTGAGCTTGCATTTTTTCGCACATATTTTCTAACCGTGTTGTGAATAGCACTTTAGATTGAGAGTTACGGTCTTTTGGATGAGGCACTCCCACCGATTTCAAGTTCAAGCTCTCCCACATGTCATCCAACAATAAGACAAATTTCTTTTGTTCAAGGACTTCATAAATCTTAGCAACTTTTTGATATGGATGAATGCATTTTTTCCAAATGTCATCCCCTATCCCAACCAACTCTCTAATATCATCCATAATACTATCCAAGTTGGGCTCTTTTGACACCACCACCCACAGCACAAAATCAAATCCAAGCCTTCTCTTCCTAAGTTCATTATTAATTTTCTTTAACAGGGTAGTCTTTCCTACCCCTCCCATCCCATATAAACCAATGATGCCAACATTCTCATCTTCAATACTCCTCCATACCTTATCAAACATCAAATCTAATCCCACTACTTCATCCTGAGGCATCTCAATTGGCTTGGGTGGTGTTTTGTGAGCAATGTTAAAATTTCCGCTAAACCTTCTCCCCTCTTCTACTAGCTGATCTACATTCTTGAGCATGTTAGTAGCCTTCTTTCCTAGCCTGTAGCTTGACTTACAATTCTTGGGGCAACATTTACTTAGGCATTTATCTTGAATTTCTTTGGCTCCTTGGACTTCAATGACTGTTATTTCCTGTATTAATTATAAATTATTAATTTGTTATGTTTTTTAAATTTGTATGGAGCAACCTATAATAAGCATGCTCTCTGATTAATTCTTTAAGCCTAAAGGCATTCCCTTGCCCTGATGATCTCTCAAGCCAACCTTTTCTTATATATATATATATATGTGTATGTATGTATATCTCAATTATTAGAAATTATATTCATCCCTAACTAAATTAGCTAGGTTGAACCAGATAATAGATATATTCATTTGTGCAACCTGTGTTCTTATAAGCTCTTCCATAACTAAACCCAAAACATTATTTGAAGGATTAATTATGAAATAAATCAATTTGTAAATTTTATAATGGGAAAATTAGACTAAAAGACTTGGTGGAAATAATATTAATGGGAGAGGATCTTAAAAATTGCAGTTATTCAAGAGGACCAACTATCAAAATGTAAATTTTTAAAACTACCAAGTCATCCCTAGGAAAACCACCTATATTCCCTTTAACCACCTCTCAATCCTAAATCCTAAACTATTGACGAATTAATCCATTTTAAACATCTCTATGCATCATCGTTACTTACGCAGAAAATTCATAACTTGCCATAACTTCTTTGTTAGATCACTGGTGTGTATCTTTTAATAATGATCAATTTAGGGTTTAAAAAGTATTAAAATTATTAGATGAATCAATTTTCTAAAATGACAAAAATTTCAAAAATATTTGCATTATAAGTATTTTGTAAAAACTTTAATGCTTTTCAATAAATATTTATGTTAACTAAGGATATTTTAAGCCAAAACTTGTGTTATAAAGATGAATTAATTGTTGGGTGGATGGACATGCAATTATTCAAATAGACATGGATTCAGCGTCTTGACTTTTGGTTTCAATAAAAGTTTAATTAGATTGGTCACCCAAAAAAAAAAAGCTTAAGTTGATTATGAAAATAGAAGGAAAGTAATTATAATTAAAGATAAGATATGTTTGTTTTACTCTGTTAAAAATTTTCATAAATGCGTCACATTTTGTATATATTTAGCAACCAAAAGTAGGCTTAATTATGTGGTTATGTGAGTACAAGTAATTTTTTTTTTCAGCCCAGAGTACAAGTAGATTTTAGAGATTCGTTAAGTAACAAGATTAGTTTACCATAAGGCTCTAAATGTTTCATGTCAATTTCCTTATATTATTTTTCTTTTTTTTTTTGGGTATAAAATCAGGACAAACACCCAATCAATCCTTCCTTTTAGCAATCAGACTTAAACTAGTAAAGTCCATTACATCTCTACACAGTAAGCTATGTAACCTCTCAGAAGGCTCCTATAACTCAAACTCCAATTAGCTAACGAATCAGCAGTTTGTATTTGACATCAACTGGCATCTCCCATTCTTCTGACACCAACATTTGTATTTGACTAATAAGCCTGTTTTGTTTCTGATTTTGTCATGTACAACAACATTATTGAAAATGGACACAACTAAAAGAGATTCAGATTCAAGAATAATCTTTCTGAATAAGGAAATGAAAATCTGACCACACGCCCCAAAGCTTTACTGTAATTACTGCACAAGTGCCTAAATTATTCACACAACCCCCAAGCCATTACCTCTTTTCATTCACAAAACCACCATGCATTCCTTACTGAAGAGACATATATAGCAACTGAACTCATGCATGACACTAACATTAAATAGTCCTCAAAGAGGGATTTATTCCTCCAAAACCATAAGAATCATCAAGTGATTCCAAACACTCTATATACACCAATCATGATGATTTAACAAAAAGAAGTTATGCACATGCAAAACCACCATGAACTATCTTGATTACAATATGATTCCAAATGTCATCCCCATCCCAACTAATTTTCTAATATTATCCATAATACTATTCAAGTTCAAATTGAGCTCTTTTGACACCCCACCACCATCACAAAATTAAATCCTAGCCTTTTCTTCCCATGTTCATCATCTTCTTTAATCCTCTTCTGTACCTTAATAAACAACAAACGTGCTTATATAATCCCACTACTTCATATCCCAATTGGCTTGGGTGGTGTTGGACGGGCAATTTAAAATTTTGGCTAAGCTTTCTTCTCTCTATTGCTAACTTATCTTCATTCTTGAGTATGTTAGTAGCTTTCTTTCCTAGCATGTAGATTGACTTACAATTCTTTGGGCAGCATTTATTTAGGCATTCGTCTTGAATGTCTTTGGCTTCATCAACTTGAATAACTATAATTTCCTACGTTAAGTATAAATTATTAATTAATTCATATTTTTATTTGCATTGAATCGCTAGCGTTAAGAAACATTTTTACTGCTGGAGTTTTATACCGAATTTTTTTATTTTACTCTAAGAAAGACCTTCATGAAAGCATCACCTTTCATTTATATTCCGAACCAAAAAGTTAGTTTTTAAACCCCAACCAATTACCATATCAAATTAAAACCATCAAAGTAATCATTTATAGTTCAGTAACAATTTTCTTCTAGCCTTGTGTTGTTACGTGAATACAAGTGGACTTTAGATCTTCATATAGGACTCTAAGTCTTTCACATCAGTTTCCTTCCATTACTTTTCTTGTTTCCCTTCTCCAATGCCTATCCTATATTTTCTGAATTTTTCAGGACATGTTGATCGATGAATTCTCATAATGTAAAAACACTTCAGAATTTAATATGAAATTTTAAAAAGAATGGAAAGCTTGGTTGCACAGTACCTGTTCAATGTCGTCAACTTTTTTTAGCCATCTATCGACTTCGTGCGCTCTTTGCATGCCTCCAGTGTTCTCAGCTTCATCAACTATTGTCTTCAAATCATCTTTCATGCTTTGGAGATCTTTCCATTTATTTTTCAGTGACTCCAAATTCTCTTCAAAGTCATAAATATAATGAGCTTCATTCTTGGCACGACCACACAAACACTTCGTGATGTCCCAAATGATTCCCCCAACTTGATCCATATGCCTCTCACTTATCTCCGAAACAATAATGCTAAGCTTTCATTCCTCTAAAATCACACAACAAAGTGTACAAGTTAGAGCAATTTCTTTTTATCTGAAAAATAATCCTATATCTACTCCACAATTTTTTAGAGCTTACCTCTTAGTTCCAAAAGATTGCCATTTATGATCTGTTGGCTAGCTACGCAGCTGACCCAATTTACAGGATTTTAAACAATGATTGATGATCTTTTGTTTTGGAAAAAGAATGGAGGTATCTTGTTCTTGCTTCTACTTCTATTTTTCTTTTGGTTTGGTATATTGATTATTAATTGATCTGCTTTTGCTTTCTATTTTTCTATTTTTTTTTGGTATATGATTCTGATATTAGTGAACAAGTTAGGTATCATCATTAATTATTTATGAGCGTGAAGATCTGGGCAGATCATATATATTGAATGTTGGAATAAATATATAAATATTTCCTAAGTACATAATATATAAACTCTAAAATTAAGAGCAACAGCGGAAGACTTTATCAGTAGTATCTATAGCCATAGAAACCCTACACGCTATATTTCACAACCTAAGAACCGAAAAGGGAAAAAAAAAAGATATTAGAAGAAAATAACTCTCAATTCTTCTAATGGGAAGATAAGGCACAATGATAGTTTGAGAATAGCCGTCATCCGTTAGGAAACCCTTAAGGAGCAAATAAGTGTGTTTCAACATTATTACTCTATAAGACCTGGCCTACGTTATTTATAACCTCCCATCAAAGCTTGTCATAACTTAGTGGCCAGGCAGGTGACCCTAAACCAAATGTTTATCCAAATCATATGCGGGACATAACCAGGAGATATTTTATCCAAAATATATTAAACTGATAATATTTAAAGTAATTAGATAATATCTAGAATATTTAATTTAATCAAAATAATAAACTAAAATATAAATATATCTAGATACAACCTGAATAAAAAAAATATTATCATTTTAATAAAATATCTAACATTAAAAATCTGGGAAGCATTAGAATCAAAAGCAGAAGATATAAAAGAAAGGAAGCTATATAACCGAGAAATGAAGCAATGCACAAACGGAAAAAAAATTAAAAGAAGCAAATTAAAGGGATCTGGCTTCCCTCCGCTGCCAGATCCATCCGCTACCCATCATTTTCTCAAAACTACATCGTTTTGGTGTAGTTTTTGGTGTAAAATGATGGGGCTGAGGTTTTTTTTTTTAAGAAAATGATGTCTAGTATTTTGAAGTATTTTTGTAGACGTATCTAGTATCTTAAAATATTTTTAAAGTAGCATGTAGTATCCTAAAAAATTTTTTATTCTTTTAACTCATTAAAATATTTTTTTAGTTGTACTCAGTGTGTGAGCAGACTGATTGCAAATTTTCCCTTAACTATTTTTTCACCTCCAAAAATTATTTTAAAATATTAGGTGCTACTAGAAAAATATTGTAGAGTGGGTAGAAATCAATAAATCAGTATCCTAAGTTTTGGGTGCTCATTACTACTAAGAAAAATACATTAATGGTAAAATTGTAGTCAGTCTCCTAAAAAACTGGGTATAAGTGAAAAAATATTTTAAAGGGTTAAAAGCACAAAAAAAAATTTTAAAGTAATTTTGAAGCTGAAAAAATACATTAAGGGTGAAATTGCAATCAGTATGCAAACACATTGGGTACAACTGAAAAAATATTTTAAGGGGTTAAAAGCACTAAAGCTTATTTTAGGATACTGCATGGTACTTAACAAAATATTTTAAGATACTAAATACATATAAAAAGTACTTCAAAATACTAGACATCATTTTCTATTAAAAAAAAAAACTTCAACCCCATCATATTACACCCAATGGTGTAGTTTTGAGATAATGACGAGCAGCGGATGAATCTTACAGCGGTGGAAAGCCAAATCCAAATTAAAGTTACATGTGTTCTTGCAATTTAGTGGAATCTGTGTTTTTTGATGATATTTTGTTTTGGAAAAAACGGAGGTACCTTGTTCTTGCTGCAACTTCAGTTTTTCTTTTTGGTTAGGCTTTGATTTTTAATTGGTCTGCTTTTGCTTTCTGATTTTTTATCTATAACTCTGACGTTAGTGAACAAGTTGGGTATCATCATCATCTTATATACAACGAAACAGAAGGCCAAAAAAAAAAAAACACCGAAACAACGATTCCTTTCGTTTGTCATAAAAAAGCAAGGTTGTGATATCTTCCTTCCTCTCCTATTACGACTTCTTTTAGGTGTAGTTTAATTCTTAACTCTGTTTTAATTTGCTGCTTTCTTCTTTTAATCCTTACATTAATCAACAAGTTGATTAGGAATCATATTTTTAATTAGCTATTGAAGTTAGAAATTATAAAACCCCGACTATTTTTAATAACGCTAGCATTGTAATGGTTAGAACTTTAAGTGGATCAACTTAACTCATGAATCCATTTAGACGGGTGTGTGGTTAAGGGACTCATAATTGATTTCATCATAATATGGACATTTCATACGGGAATTGTCATAACCAAGGTTTATTTAAGAGAATATTTATGTGAAAATTCTAAAAATTACAGTGTTCATAAAGTCAAAGTCATTGCAGGTGTGTATGTGAAGAATTTTGAGTCAAAGGAGATATTGGTAGTATGTAACCCCCTACCTTAATAGCCAAATTTATAGTTCAAGAATACGTCATTAAGTTGAAATAGAAACTAATGGTTAATTTAAAACTTTTCCAAAACCTGTTTAGTGCGGTATCACGTTCACATTTCAAATATAATTGGCCTGTGCAGTTCGTTTCATTCATACATATCAAAGTGCAACCAAAAATTTCTGACAACGCTCAGGTTTCGTTTACTTAATAAAGGGTTTATATGGCACATTGCCCATTTACAATTTCCAATAGAGGGGATTACACTACACCATTGATTAGATACAATATGTACAACTAATCCCCAACAAAATATAACAACCAACTACCAAAATTAAAACTCCTAGCTAGAAGCTCTAACTTTCCTTCGTCACTTGCTTTTCCTTTGAACTGCTTGCCCTTGTTGTAGGTTAGTCATTGGAAAGAATGAGATTCAAAAGAATATCAATTGTAACAATTCACTTATAACATGTACAATCACAAAGCATGTAAGCAAATCACAAGTAACAACACCACAACAACATTTCTTTCACAACAACATATTTCACAACAACATATTTCTCAACGGCAAATTTCACAACAGCATGTTACACCATGGCATGTTTCTCAACGGGATATTTCACAACATCATGTTTTACAATGACATGTTTCACAATGGCATATTTCAATGATAAGACATGCATACAATACATCATACACAATAAAAGAGAGAAGGTCACTACCTTGTTCTTTCTGTTCCTGCTCGGACACCAGTTTCTTGTGCACATGGCAAATGTTGAATCCTATAAATCATAATCAAGGGCGATGAGTTATTACCTATTTCAATTCTTTAATAACTCATACTACTTGGGTTGGTTATCACTATGGGTATTTAATCGAGTCAACTAAAGAGCTAAAGTGGTCAATTAATTGAAAAGACCAATTTCTAACCTCAGAGTTCAACAATACTACATTATGCCATTACATCTTCAATTTTCGCATAAGGGACCAAATCTGTCAGAATTTTTCATCAACTTTAAAAATCGTAACTAAATCTATAAAAATCAAAATGGAGTGATTCCAAAGGCTATGTGACTATTATTTAGTCTATTTTCAAGAACAAATATCATCCACAGTCAATTGGATACATAAATTCCCAGAATTTTCATTTATTGCACACTGTCAGAATTCAACCCAGTTTTCATGACCTAACTTCAAAAATTCATAACTCCTAGTGCACAAATTGAAATGATGCAAATGCCTATCAAATTAAAGCTTGATATGTCTACTGTTTAACTAGAAAGTTGCAGAATTTTTAGACATCATTTGGTTATCCAAAAACACCACAAAATCAGGATATCTCGTTGGAATCATGTTCAGCAGAAAATCCAATTTTGCATTTTGAGTTTCAATAACCCAAAATTCACAACCCGGGGTTATACCTACACAATTTTTTTGTGCAGAACACAATGGTAACATCAAAATGAACAAATTCTCACTCATTCCCCATGTCCTGTTTTGGCAAAAAAATCAACAAAATTCTAGAAATTACCAAACTCCCAAATTGAGCATCAAACTTGTGTTCTATGGTTTCTAATCATCATAAAACACCAAATATATAACCAAAATACCATGAATTCTCCAAACCCTAAGTTGGACAAAAGTAGGACAGCATTATATATGTCAAAATACTCATTCAACCTACACAACCAATAGCTGAAATTGAAGCCAATACTCACCTCTTGCTTCTCCTTAGCTCATTTCTTTGGTTTTTCAGCTTTTGTTATTGGATAATGGCTCAAAACACCTCCTCCTGAAATTCTAAAACCATATAAATGAAGCTCTTATCAAGAGGAACAATGTTTATGGAAGACATTTGAGCCATAGATGAGGTTAAGGAGGTGAAAATCTAAGATGAAACCCTTACCTAAAACTTATTTCTTCACTTGCTCTTTTCGTGCTTCAACTGGTAGACTTGAAGAATGAGAGAGAAAATGAATAATAATCAGCTTTTTCCCTTCCCTTTTCACTTAAAAACTTGACTGAAAAGTTGGACAAAAAGGAGAGGAAAATATGTGGTCCACATGTGTTCTTTCTTAGTGAAATCTTATGATAATTTTCAATATGTTTGGTTTGCTTTTTCTCTTTCCTACCTCTTCCTCACTTGGCCGACTTTACCTTAGATATTTGATGAAGAATTAATTGCTTTAATCCATTCACTCTTCTTGCTTCTTCTTAGCCGTAATTATTGACAAAGAGGGAGGGGTTTGTTTGACTTATATCTTCTTCTTCCTTTTGGTATGCCTTTGACCAACTTTCTTCTTCTTTCTTTGTCCCGACATTCCAAATGAGAAAAGGTGAGGGAGTATATTGATTAAATGCTTACTCTGTCTCTCTTAGAATTTCGGTCATATAAAGGTGAGGGATTTTTATTTTGGCTTGCGTAATAAGGACTTATTTTTTAAGAAATCGTGACCCCAAACATGCTATTTTGAAAGATGCCAAAACGCTGAGTTTAGACTAGACCAAATTGGCATTTTGAAATTTCATGGTATCAAACTATCATATTTAAATTCAAACCCCAAATTACCATTTTCAAATTTAATCTAAATTTTCAAGTATTTCCAATTGAAAACAATTTAACCACCATCAAATGCTCTCAAGAAATCAATGATGAAGAGTAATTATAGTTATTTTGACAATTTTACCCCTTTTAAGTCATAATTTAATATATTTACTCTTAATCTCAATTAAGCACAAGTAAAGCATTTTAAACTCAATTAATATGAAAAAAATCCCCAAATAAAGTGTAAAAATATATAATAAAATTAGGAATTTATCATCTTCTTACCTAGATTTATATGAGATTCATATTTATAGTTCTTATGGGTAAAGAGATGTTAGAGACCGATACTAGTTGTTACTCATATAAATGACTATGGCATGGCATGGCATGGCATGACAGACTATTAACATTCAAGAGCATAAGACACTAATGGATAATAAAACTATTAGAATTATGAACTTGATATTCTCACAGTTATGTTTCGGTTAAATCAAACTCTTAAATGAACTTAATAAACAACTATTGAAAAGTAAACGACCAGTTGGAGAAATGAGATACTTTGTTTTTGTACCTTTCCAAGTAACCTTGGGTATGGTGAGTTGCCTAAAAGTATTTATAGACAATAAAGTGAAAATTCAAAATAGCATCTCTTAAAATAAAATGACCATTCAGTTAAAGAGCCATAACCCTATTTGTTATTTCATAAACTAAATAGCTTTAATAAAACTAAACTTCTTCAGAAAGGATAACACCTTTTAGTATATAGAGTTTACTTTAACATTTCCTTCCACCAAGGAGTTATTACCTCATCTATCTTTTAGTTTTACAACGTTCCAAAATATTCCAACTCTTCATTACTCCTCACCTTTAAATATTATAAAGATGTGACTTTGGTGAATTTTAGTGTTGCAACTCTCAATTTATATGTATTTTATAAAAATGCCTTAATTGATAAATGACATGATTTTTAAGAGACACGTTTCTTTAATTTAAAAATATTCCAATTCTTCATTGCTCCTCATCTTGTGGGGATTGTGGGGATTTTACAATGTTATTTTTCTTGATAATTTCTTACATTTCTCATTAAGGATTTAAATACATGCATTTCAACAATTCATAATATTGATCAAATTTGATTGTGCAACATGGGATATGTTCTTACTATGTTGGTAACATGCATTATGCTGTGATTGTCTTGTGAGAAGTCTTTGGAGGGAGAACAAATGAAATAGGAGGTGGAACTGAAAGAATTTTATTTCTAACTAAATCCAATCCCACCGTCTTATCTGGAGGCACCTCAACTGCTTTAGGTGGTTACTTTATGGACAACTACAAAATCCTTAAAAAAAAAAAATTTCCCTCAGTTACTAGTTTATACACATCCTTGAGCATTTTAGCAACATTCTTTCCTAGCTTGTAACTTGACATGCAATTTTTTGAACACCGTTTAGTTAGGCATTTGTTTTGAGTTTTTTGGGCTCCTTGAAATTCAGTATCTTCTATTTCTTGTGAACACAAGAGTGATATCTATGATCAATGCATATATACGTTCCAACTTTGATATTCGCTGTATTAAGAAGATCAAAAAAGACTTCTTGCGCAAGTATGTTCACAAAAATAAATGCAAGATCTATATAATATTCTGTCCGTATATAAACGCCAGAATTAATGTTAAAAAATATTACAACACTATGAAATTTAATTGAATTATATATACATATTCTCGTTATTCCTAATTTTGTGTGTTAAATTATTAATTTTATCTTTGTGGGCACTAAAATTAATGTGTTTTTTTAATTCTTCCTTGATTTCATAAAAATTAAATATTTAGTTTTGAATAACGTTATTAGGTTATGAATATTTAATTCATCAAACAGATTACTAGTATTTTTAATCACTAAATATTGGTGACTTTACTTTCATAGAGGGAAAGTTCAACTCTAGAAACCACATCAGAGAAAAATACTTAACAACAAAAGATGTTATAAATTCAAATTAATAGGAGATGAAAGGGATGCATTAAAAAGGAAATCATAAGTTGAGAAATATATGATCGACCTGTTGAATGGCTTCAACTCAGTCACGATAATTTAATCTCTGGATTGTTCTCAGCATCTTCAATTCGCAGTTCCACATCTTTCTTAATGTCTTCAAGCTTGTTCCTTTTATCTTCCAGAAACTTGGCAGTATCCCATATGACTCCAATAAGTGAAGATGGATCCGTGCTAGCCCTGAAGGTGAATAGATTAGAGATGAGATGTTGAGGAACAATACTCCAATCAGAATAAACTTGACACGTGTTTCCCTCCTCATATGTTAGAGGTCTACTTTAACATGTTATAGTCAACTCAAGTCATCTCTCAAACATGTGTGGCTCAGAAAATGCCGCGTATTAATTCAACAATAAATGGTATGCGAAATTTCAAAAAAGACATTTGTGCACTTTTATGAATAGAGAATTATAATTTTTTCTAAGCTATGTATATTAATTATTTGTTTTTTAAAATTCTTAAGGAAGGTCCATACTAATTTAAATTAGACCAAAATACAAATAACCCCCTTAACTTTAGCCCTCTTGCACATGACCTCCCTCACCTTTAAAAGTTTAAAAATCACACCCTTAACTTTCATAGTTTGACATTTAATCCCATGCTATTAGAATGACTGTTAAATCTAACAGAATAGATACCACATCATATTATTTAAAATTATGTGGCAAATGGCATGTAATTTGTATTATTTACTTTCATTAATTTATGTTAACTTAAAAACTAATAATTAGGTTAAAGGGAATTTTTGTTATTCTCTTCAAAACTGGCCTTCACAATGTTAATAGCCACAGGGACAATCATCTTTGTCGATTAAACGAAAAAGGCACTAAATCTTCAAAAAGAAAAGAAAAGATTTCCTTAATTTGTATATTACTAGCCCTAATTTTTAAGGAGCATATAGAGTGCATAAAATGGTGGAGAAAGATTTTTATTTGGTTGTTTTATTATAAAATCTAGGCCTTATCCTTTTGTTGGTGGTCTTGTACTAGATGCTCTTGAACTCTGGCAATGCCTGCAGACTGCAGAGACCAGCGAATTTGTGTGAAAATTAGGTGTTGTTTATAGTTACAATCATATTGATATTAGCAAGAATACTTCTAGAAGATCCTTGCCCACCCCTTTTTTGTTTAACCTTGTTTAAAGGCCTAAAAAATTTAGTATTACTTGAAGGTTTAATGTCTAGGTTTATTCTTGGATATCTAGTTTTTCCCCACTTTAATATTTGTAAGCACTATATATGTAAATGGATTGGCTGTGCTTTTTGGGAAGTTCTTTTAACTAACACTCTCACTTTTAGTTTCTCGGTTGCCTGAAAATGGAGTTATTAAAAAATTGACTTTCCCATCAAGTACAATCTAAGTCTTTAATTTAATTATTTTTTCCTTTTGGCTTCTCTATAATACTTCTCATTTGATAGGATTCTTTTGGGCAATAGAGATAAATAGAACTTGAAAAGTTTCTCAAATTACAAATATTATTCTTAACTTTATTACATTTCTCTGATGTTTAAAAGAATGGGGAAAGAGGAAAGACATTAAAAGAGTAAAAACAAAATTATATGGAGTCTGAAAAAAATATAAGGAGAGAATTGAAAGAATGAGACAAGATTGCATGGAATCTTAAAATGAAAAAGGTTTCTCTACGTTATTTTTCTTTCAATTTTCAAAGCAAATGGTGATATTATTAACCAAACTACGCCAATTTGCATAAAAAAGCCAAACTAATTAAAATGAAAAAAAAGAAATAACACAAACCACACATATGTAATTATTAATCAGGATGCAGGGGAACACATGCTCAGTGTAAAAAAAAATCGCACAATACATGGTTTGTTCCTTTAAAAAAATTTTTGAGTATAAAAGCTCAGCCTCACACCAAGGTCCGAAACAAGAAGCAGGAGGAAGAAAACCAATGAAGCTAATCTGCAATGATATATACGTGCCACAGATAATTAGTTATATATTAGCATTAATTATATGAAAGTAAAAAAGATTAAATATATTTATATTATCATAATAATGTAATTACCTCTCGTATAATAAAGCACGCCATGTTCTTCAACACACTCAAATTTTGATTGGAATTTGTGCTTGGCTAGGGGGTCATCCCATTCCAAAACGTCCCACCAAATTTGTTGCCCTTCGATAGATGTCAACTTATTATACTTGTTAGAATTGGAATCAAGTGGTAATTTTTTCAGCTTTGGACATCTGTTTATGCAAATGGATTTGAGGGAAGGAAAAGGCAAGGGTGCCTTGTGAATGCTCTCAAGTCTTGGTAAGTCCTGCAAAGTCAGATCGACAAGAGAAGTGAATACACAAGAATCCACATTCTCTTCTTTTACCACTTCTTCCATTGAATTACATCCATCAATGAAAAGTTGTTGAAGGAGTGGAGCATACTTAAGCCATGTCACATGAGTTATTGAACACAAATGAATTCTCACATCTCGGAGCCTGGCTAGACAACATGTTTCAAGCACAAAAAGATATTGATCGCTTTTGATATTCAACCCTGAGAAAACAATTCTCTGCAGCTGCTTTATTCCTGACATGGACCCTAATGATAATGAAGGCGTCTCATTTAGGTAGTTGATTTCAATAGAAAGCCAGCGTATGCAACTTTGCAATTTGGTTGACTCCAATAATTTGGTTAGGCCATCTCCACTCTGTATATCTAAGTAGAATTCCTCAATGTTTGGTAGGGACTCCAACTCTTCTAAAATCCTTCTCTCTGATGAATTAATTATTTGGCTGTCAATAATTCTGAACACTCTTAATCGTTGAAGACTTGACAGCACTCCAAACGGAATCTCCCAACTCACACGTCGAAAGCTCAGAAATTTTAAATTTGTCAAGGACTGCAAGTTGATCCAAAACTCTGGTTCTCGAATTACTCCCAGCATACGAAGAGAAAGATATTCCAGAGAAATTGAACCACTCATGTCGAAACTTTCTTCTCGACAAACTTGTAGTTCCAAGACTTTCAATCTCTTCATCATGCATTTATTATCTTCCTGCTGACGTTGTATACGAGCATCACGTAATGAAACTAGTGTAATGACATTTGAAGAATCATCTAGGATTTTCTTTGATTCCCAATCATTCATGATGAAAATCCTCTTAAAAAATTCCATATTATCATGATCATGTTTTGACAACCACAGTGCCATGTCACGAATCATATCATGCATTTTGACTTTGTCAAATGTAAAACGATCATCTTCAGCACTTTCTAACAAGCACGAAAACTTCAACTTTTCAATAACAGACTCACCATGATCATGCATATCTTGGACACTCATGGCCATATCTTTGCAAAGAAATTTCTCCCACATCCATTTGTCAATGAGATCATAAACTAGAATTTTATAATCTTCTGGATATAATGCGCAGTACAAGAAACAATGCTTTTCAACCACATCCAACTTGTCATAGCTAAATTTGAGGATAGAGAATACTTTTGTCTCCAAATCTTGTGCAGTCCATGAAGAACTTGTTAAGCTATTTATTGAATGTTCCCAGGCCCCCAAGCTCTTCACTCCAGCCATGGCACTTCCTAACACAATCAATGCAAGGGGCAGCCCTTTACATTCCTTTGTCATCTTCTCTGCTAGCTTTGGAATGTTTGGGTGCGAACTCAACGTTTCTTCACCAACTTTCTTGCAAAACAACTCAAGTGCTTCTTTCTCTGTTAAAATTGTTACCTTGAATTTCATTTGAGCTTGCATTCTTGCACACACATTTTCTAACCGTGTTGTGAAAAGCACTTTAGATTGAAAGTTAGTGTCCTTTGGATGAGGCACTCCCACCAATTTCAAGTCCAAGCTCTCCCATATGTCATCCAATAGTAAGACAAATTTCTTTTGTTTAAGGACTTCATAAATCTTAGCAGTTTTTTTATATGAATGAATGCATTTTTTCCAAATGTCATCCCCTATCCCAACCAACTCTCTAATATCATCCATAATACTATCCAAATTGGGCTCTTTTGACACCACCACCCACATCACAAAATCAAATCCAAGCCTTCTCTTCCCAAGTTCATTATTAATTTTCTTTAACAAGGTAGTCTTTCCAACCCCGCCCATCCCATATAAACCAATGATGCCAACATTCTCATCTTCAATACTCTTAAATACCTTATCAAACATCAAATCTAATCCCACTACTTCATCCTGAGGCATCTCAATTGGCTTGGGTGGTATTTTGTGAGCAATGTTAAAATTTCCGCTAAACCTTCTCCCCTCTTCTACTAGCTGATCTACATTCTTGAGCATGTTAGTAGCCTTCTTTCCTAGCCTATAGCTTGACTTACAATTCTTGGGGCAACATTTACTTAGGCATTTATCTTGAATTTCTTTGGCTCCTTGGACTTCAATGACTGTTATTTCCTGTATTAATTATAAATTATTAATTTGTCATGTTTTCAAAATTTGTATGGAGCACCGTATACTAAGCATACTTTTTGATCAATTCTTTAAACCTAAAGGCATTCCCTTACCCTGGTGAGCTCTCAAGCCAAACTTTTCTTATATATATATCAATTATTAGAAATTACATTCATCCCTAACTAAATTAGCTAGGTTGAACCAGATAATAGGTATATTCATTTGTGCAACCTGTGTTCTTATAAGCTCTTCAATAACTAAACCCAAAACCTTATTTGAAGGATAAATTATGAAATAAATCAATTTGTAAATTTTATAATGGGAAAACTAGACTAAAAGACTTGGTGGAAATAATATTAACGGGAGAGGATCTTAAAAATTGCAGTTATTCAAGAGGACCAACTATCAAAATGTAAATTTTTAAAAATACTAAGTCATCCCTAGGAAAACTACCTATATTCCCTTTAACCACATCTCAATCCTAAATCCTAAACTATTGACGAATTAATCCATTTTAAGCATATCTATGCATCATCGTTACTTACGCAGAAAATCCATAACTTGCCATAACTTCTTTGTTAGATCACTGGTGTGTACCTTTTAATAATGAAAATATAACATCGAATTTTCCCCTATAAATTGGATATTAATTATGGCTTGATTTTTAACACACTTAGTTGTGATCGATTTTGCATTAAAAAAAATTGTGATTCGATTTTGCAATAACTTTTGTTTCCAAAAAAACTTAAGATGACCTGAAATTAGAAGATAAGTTATAAACTACGTGTGAGTTGTGACCTCTCTTCAATTTTACTAAAATTACAAAGATATTACCTCCAATTTAAAACCTGCGTTTAGTCTAATCTTAAATACACAAATTAAGCTATTAAAGATTGTAAAGTATGATTTTATTAATTTAAAATATAAGTTAAAAATTAAATTATTAAGCTTCCTAATAATATAATTGTATGAACTCTGCAATTTTAATAATTTTAATTATAGATATTAAAATATTTAAATAATTTTTATAAATATTATTTTAAAACAAATAATAAAACATAGAATAATAATTAAAAATATATTTTTCAATTTATCCCTCGTTTTATCAATAAATTCCTAACTTCCACTAGTTTCTTTGTTTGAGTTTAAAGCCTTAAACATTAAAAAATTTACTGAACAGATATGTTTGAAAGTTTTAAAATTAGAAGATGAATCAATTTTCTAAAATGATAAAAATTTCAAAAATATTTGCATTAAAATTATTTTTTAAAAACTTAAATGTTTTTCAATAAATATTTATGTTAACTAGGGATATTTTAAGCCAAAACTTGTGATATAAAGATGAATTAATTGTTGGGTGGATGGAAATGCAATTATTCAAATAGACATGGATTCAGAGTCTTGACTTTTGGTTTCAATAAAAGCTTAATTAGGTTGGTCACCCAAAAAAAAAAGAAGAAGAAGCTTTAGTTGATTCGGAAAATAGAAGGAAAGTAATTATAATTAAAGATAAGATATGTTTGTAAATTTTCATGAATGCGTCACATTTTGTATATATTTGGCAACCAAAAGTAGGCTTAATTATGTGGTTATGTGTGTACAAGTAGATTTTTTTTTTTTTTTGGCCCAGAGTACAAGTAGATTTTAGAGATTTGTTACGTAACAAGATTAGTGTACCATAAGGCTCTAATTGTTTTATACCAATTTCTTTATATTATGTTTCCTTTTTTTGGGTATAAAATCGGGATAAACCCCCAATCAATCCTTCCTTATGGTATACTGCCGGAGTCGCTAGTGTTAAGAAACATTTTCACTGCCGGAGTTTTATACCGAATTTTTTTTATTTTACTCTAAGAAAGACTTTCTTCTAGCCTTGTGCTGTTATGTGAATACAAGTGGATCTTAGATCTTCATCTAGGACTCTCAAGTCTTTCACATCAGTTTCCTTCTATTACTTTTCTTGTTTCCCTTCTCTAATGCCTATCCTATGTTTTCTGAATTTTTCAGGATATGTTGATAGATGAATTCTCATCATGTAAAAACACTTCAAAATTTAATATGAAATTTTAAAAAGAACGAAAAGCTTGGATGCCCGGTACCTGTTCAGTGTCATCAACTTTTTTTAGCCATCTATCGACTTCATGTGCTCTTTGCATGCCTCCTGTGTTCTCAGCTTCATCAACCATTGTCTTCAAATCATCTTTCATGCTTTGAAGATCTTTCCATTTATTTTTCAATGACTCCAAATTCTCTTCAAAGTCATAAATATAATCAGCTTCATTCTTGGCACCACCACACAAACACTTTGTGATGTCCCAAATGATTCCCCCAACTTGATCCATATGCCTCTCAATTATCTCCCGAACAATAATGCTAAGCTTTCATTCCTCCAAAATCACACAACAAAGTGTACAAGTTAGAGCCATTTCTTTTACCTGAAAAACAATCCTATATCATCCACTGCACAATCTTTTAGAGCTTACCTCTTAGCTCCAAAAGATTGCCATTTATGATCTGTTGGCTAGCTACGCAGTTGACCCAATTTACAGGATTTTAAACAATGATTGATGATCTTTTGTTTTGGAAAAAGAATGGAGGTATCTTGTTCTTGCTTCAACTTCTATTTTTCTTTTGGTTTGCTATATTGATTATTAATTTATCTGCTTTTGCTTTCTTTCTTTCTTTCTTTTTTTTTGGGGTATATGATTATGATATTAGTGAATAAGTTAGGTGTCATCATTAATTATTTATGTGCGTGAAGATCAGGGAAGATCATATATATTGAATTTTGGAATAAATACAGAAATAATTCCTAAATACATAATATATAAATTCTAAAATTAAGAGTAACAGCGGAAGACTTTATTAATAGTACCTCTAACTATAGAAACTTTGCACGCTATATCTCACAACTTGAGAATTGAAAAAGAAAAAAAATAAATATTAGAAGAAATTAATATAATTCAAGATTCTTCTAACAGGAAGACGAAGCACAGTAATAGTCTGGAAATAGCCGTAACACATTAAGGAACTCTTAAGGAGCAAGTAAGTGTTTTTCAACATTATTACTTTAAGACCTAGCCTACGTTATTTATAGCCTCTTGTCAAGGCTTGTAATAGCTTACCAACCAAGTAGGTGACTTTAAACCAAATATTTATCCAAATCAAGCGCGCGACATAATCAGGAGATATTTTATCAAAAAAATATTAAGCTGATAATATTTAAAGCAATTAGATAATATCTAGAATATTTAATTTGATCAAAATAATGAACTAGAATATCCTTTATATGATCAATGAATAAATATATCTAGATACAATGTGAATAAACAAAAGAATATAATATTATCATTTAATAAAATATGTAACATTGAAAATCTGGAAAGCATTAGAATCAAAAGTAGGAGATATAAAAGAAAGGAAGCAAGAAAACCGAGAAATGAAGTAATGCACAAAAGGAAAAAAATTAAAAAAGCAAAATTAAAGTTACATCTGTTCTTGCAATTTAGTGGAATCTGTGTTTTTTGATCATCTTTTGTTTTGAAAAAAACAGAGGTACCTTATTCTTGCTTCAACTTTAGTTTTTCTTTTGGTTAGGCATTGATTTTTAATTGATCTGCTTTTGCTTTCTAAATTTTACCTATAACTCTGACGTTAGTGAACAGGTTGGGTATCATCATCATCATCTAATATAGTACTCGTTTAGAATAGCTTATTTTTTGGATAATAAGTGTTTATAAATCGTGATTCACAGTATACAAGGTAAGTATATGAAAGGAGTTTTATCTCAGCTTGCGTAATAATGACTTGTTTTTTAAGAAAACGCTGAATCAAACAAGCTTATACACTGAAACAGACAGCAAAAATTTTTTAAAAAAAACACCGAAACAACGATTCCTTTCATTTGTTATAAAAAAGCAAAGTTGTGATATCTTCCTTCCTCTCCTACAACGACTTCTTTTAGCTGCAGTTTAATTCTTAACTCTCTTTTAATTTGCTGCTTCCTTCTTTTAATCCTTACATTAATCAACAAGTTGGGAATCATATTTTTAATTAGCCATTGAAGTAAAAAATTATAAAACCCCGACTATTTTTTAATAACGCTAGCATTGTAGTGGTGAGAACTTTAAGTGGATCAACTTAACTCATCAAACTATTTAGACGTGTGTGCAGTTAAGGGACTCATAATTGATTTCATCATGATATGGACATTTCATATGGGAATTGTCAAAACCAAGGTTTATTTAAGAGAATATTTCTGTGAAAATTCTAAAAATTACAGTGTCCAAAAAGTCAAAAGTAATTAGAGGTGTGAAGGTGAAGAATTTTGAGTCAAAGGAGATTTTCGTAGTCACTGGCAAATAATTTAGAGGAAATCATTATGATTGATTCATCATGATATGTACAGGGGCGGCGCTAGTAAAAGAGACCTAGATTTTTAAAAAATTTTAAACAGTACTAGTAGCTTATCAAATCAGGATACGAATCGTGAATTCAAAAACTTATTTTTAGAAACGTAAGATTCATAATCAATTATTTAGAATAATATAAATATAATTAAAAAAAAGATTCATGATCATAAAATAGGCTTGAAATATATCAAATATCATGAATTCATGATAAATACTAGATTTAAATTTTTTATATATAATAATTTATATATAATCTTTTTTCTTAAAAAAACATAATCCTATTTGATTGGATTTCTTCAATTTAGGCGTTTTAGTTTTTACTTTTGTTTTGCTGCCCAAAAAAAAAAGTTTTTACTTTCGTTTTCAAAGTCAAAAAGGGATATTAGAGAGGGGAAGAAGCTGAGAACAGAAATGTGGAAACAACAAACCCAAAAAAAAAAAAAAAAAGCTGAAAGCCTGAAACGTCGGCGGAAAGAAAAGGAAAGAAATGAGGAATACCGAATCCGACCCAATCGCGCACAAGGAAAACTTAGAAGAACGGCCGGGGAAAGGGGGACCGGGCCGCGCACAGATCCGACCCAGTTCAGTCGTGACCCATCGTCTCTGAAATCGCGCGACCCTCATGAGAATCGCAATTCTGGCGATTCCGGTGAGAATCGAGCGATACAGGTCCGATTCAGCGCCAAAACGAAAGGCTTGTTTGTTTAAGCGTTTTGTACAGGAAAAACGCACTTATTACGCAAGCCGAAAAAAAACTCCTCTCACATACTTACCTCGTATACCGTGAATCACGAATTATAAGCACGTTTTGGACAAAAATAAGCCATTCCAAACGCACACGAAACACATCACCGATTCGCACATCGCTGGGAGCTTGCTTTGGATCGATTCGTGCGATTCGTATCTCGATTCTTCCGATACTAATAACACTTCTAAGTGAGATCAAAGTGAAATAGTGAATTAGTGTTGAAATTGCTCCAAAACTTTCCATAATAACCCATCAAATCAAAACAAACAAACACTTCAGTGCTGAAGTTTACAAAAACAATGACAGCAGCCAGAACTCAGAAGAAAAGGAGTATTAAAAGGCATAAACTCCAGAGAAATCCAAACTCCAGAGATAAACTTCAGCAGCTTCTCATTTTGCCGAATGAAATCCAAACTCCAGAGATAAAAAAGAATAAAGAAATGGATGGAGTGGGCTTAAACAAAATCAAACAAATTGATTTTAAACAAAATTAATCGTCTCATAACAGAATAAAAACAAATTGCAGAACGAAAGAATAAAAACAAACGGGAAAGCGATGCAAAATCAAATAAATCCATCGTTTAAGAACATAACGAAATCTGGAGTGGACCTAAACAAAATCGAACAAATTGCAGAACGAAAGACTTAAAGGACCAGAAGAAATCGCAGAACTGAACACAAAAGCAAATGGATTTCGCCTAGCCCCAAAAAAACTCAGCAATAACAGAGATCTGGAGTGGACTTACCAAATCGATCGTCTAATAAAATGAGAAGAGTGGACTTACCAGAGCTGGAGATCTGCTGCTGCATCCCCACCGAGGAAGAGAGAGTTCAAGTCAAAGTCGACGGTGACTTAGGAGGTTCACGACGGTGACTCTCGGAGGTTCAGGACTCAGGTTCAGGTTTAGGACGGCCGACGGAGAGAGTGGAGGACGGTGACTATCGGAGAAAGGATGGCCGACGGAGACGAAGAGCGTTCAAGGCGAAGGAACGGAAGGGTTAGGGCTTTGAATATGAAGAATTGAAGATGAAGATGAAGATAAGTGGTGTTTGTGTGTGTGTGGGGCCCTGACTGAAACGTTCGCAGACGGGATGGGGAGAGTGCGGGAGGGAGGGTAATTACAATTGTATCCTCACAATTTTATTTATATATATAAATAATAACAGGTTTTCAGCTAGGCCTAGAACTAATCTTTTATTTTATATCTCTCACATAATTCTATCACGTTTCTTACTAATAATTTTATCACCCTTTATAGGAAGGGTGAAAATGTAGATAAAGAAAAGGAGGATAGCATGCTTAGAAGCAAAACACAAAGGGCATCATATTGGCATACCATAATAGTAAAATCAAGTGGAAGCTCATTAAAGCAAAACTTCTCTATTGAAAAGTAAAATCCAAAACAATACAACAATAAAATTGGTTTTATAATGTTCTTGTTCTTGATCATTTCTTACATTTCTCATTAAGGATTTAAATAAATGCATTTCAACCATTCATAATATTCATCAAATTTGATTTTGCAACATGGGATATGTTCTCATTATGTTGGTACCATGCATTATGCTACGAATGTCTTGTGAGAAGTCTTTATGGGTAACTACAAAATCCTTAAAAAAAAAAAACTTTTTCCCTCAGTTTTTAGTTCATCCACATCCTTGAGTATTTTAACAACATTTTTTCCTAGCTTGTAACTTGACACGTAGTTTTTTGAACACCATTTAGTTAGGCATTTGTTTTGAGTTTTTTGGGCTCCTTAAAATTTAGTATCTTCTATTTCTTGTGAACACACGAATGTTGATTATGTGCATATTCTTCTCTTGAGTCATGGGTTTTATGTGTGCGTGATATATGATCATTGCATATATACGTTCCAACTTTGATATTCATTGTATTTAGAAGATCAAAATAGACTTCTTGCGCAAGTATCTTCTCAAAAATAACTGCAAGATCTATATAATATTCTGTACGTATTTAAACACCAGAATTAATGTTCAAAAATATTACAACACTATGAATTTAATTGAATTATTTATACATATTCTCGTGATTCCTAATTTTGTGTATTAAATTTTTAATTTTATCTTTGTGGGCATTGAAATTAATGTATTTTCTAATTCTTCCTTCCTTTCATAAAAATTAAATACTATCTCCGGTCTTAAATATAGGATATAGTTTGTAGTGCAAATTGCATTACAAATTATGTCCTATATTTAGGACCGGAGGTATTTAGTTTTCAATACGTTATTAGGTTATAAATATTTAACACATCAAACAGAATATTTTCCAAATCAAAGACAAAATCAGTAGCACTGAAGGTGAACAAATCGGAGATGAGATGTTGAGGAACATTAATCCACTCAGAATAAACTTGGCACGTGTTTCTCTCCTCATACGTTAGAGGTCGACTTTAATATGTTAAAGTCAACTCAAGTCATCTCTAAAAAACGTGAGGCTCAGAAAATGCGCATATTAATTCTATAATGAACCGTATGTGAAATTTTTAAAAAGACATTTGTGCACTTTTATAAATAGAGAATTATAATTTTTTCTAAGCTATGCATATTATTTATTTGTTTTTTAAGAATTCTTAAGGAAGGTCTATACTACTTTAAATTAGGCCAAAATACAAATAACGCCCCTCAACTTTAACCCTCTTGCACATGACCTCCCTCGCCTTTGAAAGTTTAAAAATCACACCCTTAACTTTCATAGTTTGACATTTAACCCCCTGTCGTTAGAATGATAGTTAAATCTAACAGAATAGATGCCACATCATGGGCATGTTTGTTTGGGCGTTACAATTGTTTATAAATTATTTTTTACGTAAATCGAGACATAACTCCTCTTACATATTTACTTCGTATACCGTAAATCATTATTGAAAAGCTACTTATAAGCAATCGAATCGCTAAAACATACATTCACCATATTATTTAAAATTATGTGGCAGATGACATGTAATTTTTATTATTTAATTTCATTAATTTATGTTAACTTAAAAACTCATAATTAGGTTAAAGCTAAGCATTTTTGTTATTCTCTTCAAAACTGGCCTTCACAATGTTAAGTGTGTGTTTGGATAGCAGTAAGAAAAATGACTTATTATGATTCTGACTTATTAAAAATGACTTAATAAAAAAGTCAGTTTTTGTAATATGATTTATGTTTGGATGAACGATTTATTTTTGGACAATAAGTGCTTATAAATCGTGATTTACGGTATACGAGGTAAGTATGTGAGAAGAGTTTTATCTCGACTTATGTAATAAGTGACTTAATAGAAAAGTTGCGCCTTCGTTTGTTTCAGCGTTTTGTACAGGAAAAACGCACTTATTACCCAAGCCGAGAAAAAACTCCTTTCACATACTTGCCTCGTATACCGTGAATCACGAATTATAAGCACGTTTTGGACAAAAATAAGCCATTCCAAACGCACACGTAGTGAGGAGCTTATTTAATAAGCAGCTTATTCTACCCGTGATGCAATTAAAATAAGCTGAACCAAACACTGCAAAAACGCAATACGTTTTTATTTGGGCTTATTACCCAAAAACGGGCTTATTTCTGCCCAATAAGCTGAACCAAACACACCCTAATAGCCAAAGGGACAATCCTCTCGGTCAATTAAGCAAAAAAAGCACTGAACCTTTAAAAAAAAAAAAAAAGCTTTCCTTATTTTGTATATTACGAGTCCTAATTTTTAAGGAGCATATAGAGTGCATAATATGGTGGAGAAATCTTTTTATTTGGCTGTTTTACTTAAGGCATAAACTTTATTATAAAATCTAGACCGTATACTTTTGTTGGTTGTCTTGTACCCTGGCAATGCCTTCAAATACAGAGACCAGCGAATTTGTATGAAAATTAGGAATTGTTTATAATTACAATCATATTGATATTAGCAAGCATACTTCTAGAAGATCCTTGCCCACAAGGGGTGAAGTACATTGAAAACAAAGGCATTGAGTAAACCTTTTTTCGTTTAACCTTGTTTTAAAGGGCTCCAAAATTTAGTATTACTTGAAGGCTTAATGTCTAGGTTTATTCTTTGCATATCTCTTTGTTCCCCCTTTAATATTTGTAAGCACCATCCTATATCTCTAATAGAAAACATGTGTTCTCAAAATTTTAATTTTTAGCAGTTCTATTAATCACTATATATGTAAATGGCAGGGTTCATTAACTCGGACCGGACCGGCCGGTCCGGCCCGAAAACCGGCGAACCGGCCGGTAGACCGGTCTGGTCCGGGTTACTAATTTTTTTAAAATTTTTTTTATTTTTCCTTTAGAATTTTATACTATAAGTATAAAATTTTCAATTTCTCACCGGTTTGGTCCCGGTTTAGCTCCGATTTGGCCCCGGTTTGACCCACTGACCCTTAATTCAGTACCCGACCGGTTCAATACCCAATCCGGATTTTAATACCTTGATAAATGGATTGGCTGTGCTTTTTAGGAAGTTCTCTTGTTAAACACTTTCACTTTTTCTTTTGGTTTCTCGGTTACATGAAAATGGAGTTATTAAAAGATTGACTTTCCCTTCAAGTACAATCTAGGTCTTTAATTTAATTATTCTTTCCTTTTGGCTTCTCTATAATACTTCTCATTTGATAGGATTCTTTCGTGCATTAGAGATAAATAGAACTTGAAAATTTTCTCAAATTACGAATACTTTTCTTATCTTTATTACATTTCTTTGTTTTTTTTCTTTTTTGGGGAATGCCAGCTCTCGAACTCGTACCTTGCAGTTTTAAAGCATGGCTTTAAACCACAAAGGCTCCAGGCAGCTAGCATCTTTATTACATTTCTCTGATGCTTAAAGAATGGGGAAAGAGGAAAGACATTAAAAGAATAAAAACAAAATTATATGGAGAGTGAATGAATATTAGGAGAGAGATTGAAAGAATGAGAAAAGATTGCATGGAATCTTAAAATAAAAAAGGTTTCTCTACATTATTTTTCTTTCAATTTTCAAAGCAAATGGTGATATCATTAACCAAACTATGCCAATTCACATAAAAAAGCCAAACTAATAAACATGAAAAAAAGATATAACACAAAAGGATAGTATGGTGTCGAGTCTACCTCCTCTTCAAGCTCTCGGCCTTGTGGTAGTTGGTGTAGACAGAGGAGGTGCTTGAAGGTGATAGTGGGAATGACAATGAAGGTCGCTAGAAATGGGGGCTGAAAAGTTTACCTTAGTGGCCGGAATTGTATCTCTGATGACGAGTTATTGTCACGACGGTGGTGGTTTTGGATGGTGTCTATCAAACTTGTGGCACTATGATCTCCAGCTCTTGAGTGTCTCTCGTTGCCTTCGCTATTTAAGCTTTGAACCATAGCTATCTCCGGTGACGGTGGCGGCGGTAAGATGTTGAGAGGAAAGGGGGTCGCCGATGGAGGTTTGATGAACCTTTGTGGAAAAGAGAATCCCGCCGGCGCCAGGGGTGTCTCGGCAAGGAAGAAGAGATGGATGAAGTTGAGGCGTTGTGTTGGTGAGAGGATGAAGGTCGCAAGTTCGTTCGTTTGAAGGTACTGAGCCAAATATTTTGATCTTAAATGAAATCATTATGCAAACTGACTTTTTTATGCCTTTAATTATGTTTCAAAATAATTAGATATCCAATGTTAAAAAAGTGAAATGAAATATGTAGTTGTACCCAGATCCGTTGACTAAAGCATTTGGGAAAAAAAATTCAAAGGACGAAATGAGTAGTTCAACAACTTTGTTGGTAATATAATATAATATGATCACATAGAAATAATTAAATAGAGAGAGAATTATATTTAGTGTAGTAATATTTTCTTTATTGCTTGCTTTCTATCTCTCTCTTCCTTTTATAAAAAAAATAAAAAGAAGTTGATAGGAGGGAGGACTTTTTAAAAAAAGGGAAAATCCTATTAAAAGTCTTTTGAAACACCCAAATCCTAGTTTAGGCTTTTAAATTTAACATATTATAAATCAGGTCAACCAACCCAATTTAGGATTTCAAAATTGAGTGATTTTACCAATATACCCTCTTCCACCTCCTCTCTTTCATCTATCTCCCATTTCTCTCCTCTCTTCTCCTTTGACACCAGTTTGGATTCCTAATTAACAATAATTTGAATATGAATTTGAAATTGTAGTTAGTAATTGCTTTTATTACATTATGCAGCCTCGAAGGTTAAAGTCAAAGAAGCAGAGAAAGTGTAGAGTAGCGTGGCTATGAGAGCAAAGGAGTTCGAGATATGATTGTCGTTTCTGGGATATATCTCAATTTTCTAGTTTTATTCACCATCTTTTACAATTTTTTGTTCTGCACTATAATTGCGCCATCCATTATTGATGGTGCTGCCTGACGCTAGGCATTGATTTTCTCCATGACTATACACTATCAAATGAAGAGAAAAATAATTAAAAAAAAGAACAAAAGGGACTCATAAGTTTTATCATTCTCTCTTTATTTGTGTTCTGCAACAATTCTAGTAGAGATTTTAAAAATTAACAATTCACACATTCTTACTAGCAACAGCAATCTATATTCCATTTTCCTTTTCTAAAAACTTAAATGGCATTGAAGTAAATTGACAAAATTTATAAATCCTAATTTGGGTTGTATGACCTAATTAATAATTTCTTAAGTTTAGCAACCCGAGTTAGAAATAGAGAAATTCAATTGTCTTTTAATAGGATTTTTCCTTAAAAAAAAATATAAAGAAGAAAGTTGATAGGAGGGAGGAGGAATCCATACGTGTTCCAAGCACTCGCAGACAAAAATGAAGTTTAGGGAAATGTATAAAAAAAAGTGAAGTTCAGGGAATGGCGTAGAAGAAGTTAGTCATCCAATTATTAAGAGGTTCAGTTCATTCAAAATGAACAAAGAGAGAGTCAAGGAGTAGAAGAAGAAAGATCATTTGTCAGCTGGATATCTTGGTAACTATCCCACTAAGCTGTAAGTTTATATTGTTAATTGTATTTGTTAACCTTCAATAGTTTATATGTACAAAGTGGCTGCTTTAGATAACAATGAGACCGATGTGATTGGCGGCTTTAGATAACAATGAGACTCTTGTTCCTTTTATTTTTTTGCGATTTCAAATCTCCTTCAAATCCCCTCTAAGTTATGGCAAAATTCCTCTAAGATTATATTAAGATCAGATTTCTCTAAACTATGTATAGGAGGTTGGAAAAAATTAGTTCAAGAGGTTAAAGACGATAATTTTAAGATTTTTGGATCAAAATGGAAATTTGGAATTTTGGGGCACTTTTTTGTAATTTCCTCTGATATGTTCTTCACTAAAAGTAGCGGCTAATATTATATAAAAATACCCTTATTTCTATCAACATTCCCATCGGCCACATGCAGAATTTCATTTTCCTCATTAATCCTTGTGCATCTTTAAATGAAGGTCCCTCAACTCTAATTTTTTCGAAATGTCATACAATTCAAATCAAAATATTGTAATATTTTTATTCAAAATTCCAATTTTAAAAAGTAATCAAGATCTTTACACAATACTTTTTTATTTCAATTTAATCATAATAAATGTTATTTAGCCCAAAATTAATAATAAAATCTTTAAATAAGATATTAAATATTATGATAAAATAATGATACATCACTATTCTTTTGACATCTGCTTTGCATCCGCCTTGGAATCCTCATAAGTGAAAACAATCGGAGGAAGGTAATGCATGTGTAATCGTGGTGTGAGGGAGAATGTGTGTGGAAGTATTGCTCCGAATTGCTTATTACCTCTTAAAGGAAAAAATATGCCTTCTTCTTCAACACTTTCGAACTTTGATTGGAATTTATGCTTGGCTACGGGGTCATCCCATTCCAAACTGTCCCACCATCTTTGTGATCCTTCGATAGATGTCAACTTATTGTACTTGGCAGAATTGGAATCAAGAGGTAATTTTTTCAGCTTTGGACATTTGTTTGATTTGAGGGAAAGAAAAGGCAAGGGTGCCTTGTGAATGCTCCCAAGTCTTGGTAAGTCCTGTAAAGTCAGGTCGACAAGAGAAGAGCATACACAAGAATCCACATTCTCTTCTTCTTTTACCACTACTTCCATTGATTCACATCCATCAATGAAAAGTAGTTGAAGGAGTGGAGCATACTTAAGCCAGTGTATAGATAGAGATGTTTCTAATTATGCTCCAGATGTTTCACATTTTGGAGCTTGGCTAGAGATGTTCCAAGCGAAAAAGGATATAGATTGCTTCTGATATTCAACCTTGAGAAGATAATTCGCCACAGCTGCTTTATTCCTGACCTTGACCCTCGTGATAATAAAGGCTTCTCATTCAGGTGGCTGACATAAATAGAAAGCTAGTATATGCAACTTTGCAATTTGGTTGACTCCAATAATTTGTTTAGGCCATCTCTACTCTCTATATCTAAGCATAATTCCTCAATGTTTGATAGGGACTCTAGCTCTTCTAAAATCCCTCTCTCTGATGAATTAATTATTGAGTTGTCAATAAATCTGAACACTCTTAATTGTTGAAGACTTGATAGCACTTCAAACGGATTCTCTCATCTCATATATTGAAAGTTTATAAATTTTAAATTTGTCAAGGATTGCAAGTTGATCCAAAACTCTAGTTCTAGAATTTCTCCCAACATATGAAGAGAAAGATATTCCAGAGAAATTAAACCTCCCACGTCAAAAGTTCCTTCTTCACAAACAGGTAGTTCCAAGATTTACAATCTCTTCATCATGCATTTATTATCTTCCATCTGACGTTGTATACGAGCATCAAATCTACCTTCCAATGAAACTAGTGTTGTGACATTTGGAGGATCATCTAGGATTTTCTTTGACTCCCAATCATTCATGATAAAAATCCTCTTGACAAGTTTCATATTATCATGATCTTGTTTTGACAACCACAGTGCCATGTCATGAATCATATCATGCATTTTGATTGTGCTACATATAAAAAGATCATCATCAACACTTTCTATCAAGCATGAAAGCTTCAACTTTTCAATAACAGACTCACCATGACCATGCATATCTTAAACATTCATGGTCATATCTTTGCAAAGAAATTTCTCCCACGTCCATTTGTCAATGAGACCGGAAACTAGAATTTTATATCTTCTAGATATAATGCACAATACAAGAAACACCGCTTTTCAACCACATCCAACTTATCATAGCTAAATTTAAGGATAAAGAATACTTTTGTCGTCTCCAAATCTTGTGCAGTTTATGAAGAACTTGTTAAGCTATTTATCAAATGTTCCCAGGCTCCCACGCTCTTCACTCCAGCCATGGCACTTCCCAATACAATCAATGCAAGGGGCAGCCCTTTACATTCCCTTGCCACCTTTTCTGCAAGCTTTGGAATGTTTGGGTGCGAACTCAAAGTTTCTTCACCAAATTTCTTGCAAAATAACTCAAGTGATTCTTTCTCTGTTAAAATTGTTACCTTGAATTTCATTTGAGCTTGCATTTTTGCACACACATTTTCTAACCATGTTGTGAATAGCACTTTAGATTGAAAGTTAGTGCCCTTTGGATGAGGCACTCCCACCAATTTCAAGTCCAAGCTCTCCCATATGTCATCCAACGGTAAGAAAAATTTCTTTTGTTTAAGGACTTCATAAATCTTTGCCATTTTTTCATCTTTATTAATACATATTTTCCAAATGTCATCCCCTATCCCAACCAACTCTCAAATATTATCCATAATACTATCTAAGTTGGGCTCTTTTGGCAAGTTCATTGTTAATTTTTTTCAACAAGGTAGTCTTTGCTAACCCCCCCCCCCCCCAAATCCCATATAAACATCAAATCCATACCTTGTCAAACATCAAATCCAATCCCACTGCTTGGGTTTGATTTTGTGATGTGGTTGATCATCTTCAATACTCTTCCATACCTTGTCAAACATCAAATCCAATCCCACCGCTTCATCCTGAGGCATCTCAATTGGCTTGGGTGGTATTTTGTGAGCAATGTTAAAATTTCCGCTAAACCTTCTTCCTTCTTCTACTAGCTGATCTACATTGTTGAGCATGTTAGTAGCCTTCTTTCCTAGGCTGTAGCTTGACTTACAATTCTTGGGGCAACATTTACTTAGGCATTTATCTTGAATTTCCTTGGCTCCTTGGACTTCAATAACTCTTATTTCCTGTATTAATTATAAATTATTAATTTGTTATGTTTTTAAAATTTGTATGGAGCACCTTATACTAAGCATACTTTCTGATCAATTCTTTAAGCCCAAAGGCATTCCCTTACCCTGGTGAGCTCTCAAGCCAAACTTTTCTTATATATATATATATATATATATATATATATATATATATATATATATATATATATTAATTAGTAGAAATTATATTCATCCCTAACTAAATTAGCTAGGTTGAAACAGATAATAGGTATATTCATTTGTGCAACCTGTGTTCTTGTAAGCTCTTCAATAACTAAACCCAAAACCTTATTTGAAGAATTAATTATGAAATAAATCAATTTGTAATTTTTATAATGGGAAAATTAGACTAAAAGACTTGGTGGAAATAATATTAATGGGAGAGGATCTTAAAAATTGCAGTTATTCAAGAGGACCAACTATCAAAATGTAAATTTTTAAAAATGCTAAGTCATCCCTAGGAAAACCACCTGTATTCCCTATAACCACATCTCGATCCTAAATCCTAAACTATTGACGAATTAATCCATTTTAAAAATCTCTATGCATATCATCATTACTTACGCAGAAAATCCATAACTTGCCATAACTTCTTTGTTAGATCACCGGTGTTTCTTTTAATAATGAACCCTTTAGGGTTTAAACTGTGTAACTGCTTATTTCCCTCACTAAAGGATTTTCAGCGTCAACCAGAGGGAGACGTATAGCTAGAATAATACCTCAAAGAGGAGAGCACCAAACTTTTTTTTTTAAAAAAAAAACAGAGAGAGCGAAAGATAAGAATGAAAATACAACATCGGATTATTCCCCATAAATCGGATATTAATTATGACTTGATTTTTAATACACTTAGTTGTGATTCGATTTTGCATCGAAAAAAAATTGTGATTCCATTTTGCAATAACTTTTGTTTCCAAAAAAATTAAGATGTACTGTAATTAGAAGATAAGTTATAAACTACATGTGAGTTGTGTCCTCTCTTCAATTGTACTAAAATTACAAAGATTTTACCTCTAATTTAAAACCTGCGTTTAGTCTAATTTTAAATACACAAAATAAGCTATTAAAGATTGTAAAATATGATTTTATTGGTTAAAAATATATGTTAAAAATTAAAATTATTAAGTTTCCTAATAATATAATTGTTTGAACTCTGCAATTTTAATAATTCTAATTATAGATAATAAAATATTTAAATATTTTTTATAAATATTATATAAAAACAAATAATAAAATATAGAATAAAAATTAAAATTAAAATTTTCAATTTATCCCTTATTTTATCAATAAGTTCCTAACTCACTGGTTTCTTTGTATATGAGTTTAAACATTAAAAAAAATTACTGAACAGATATGTTTGAAAGTTTTAAAATCATCAGATTAATCAATTTTCTAAAATGATAAAAATTTTAAAAATATATGCATTAAACCCCAGGGTATCTAACTCGGACCGGACCGAAAACCGTCGACCCGGCCACTAAACCGGTCCAGTTTGGTGACCCGGTCCAGGTCAAGTTTTTTATTTTTATTTTTTAAATATTTTTTAAAAAAAATTTTCCTTTAAAATTTCATACTATAAGCCTAAAATATTTCATTTCTCACCGGTTTGGTTTTGGTTTAGCTCTGGTTTGACTCCAGTCCGACCTACTGACCCTTGACCTAATACCCTGAACAGTTCACTGACCAATATGAGTTTAATTACCTTGATTAAACCTTTGTTGTGATTTCTTACTGAAAAGACAGCATCTGAACTCATGACACTACTATTAAATTGTCCTCAAAGAAGCATTTATTCCAAATGTCATGCCCATCCCAACTAATTTTCTAATTTTATCCGTTCCATAATACTATATATACAAATGCAAGTTGGCCTCTTTAGCATCACCACCCACATCACAAAATTAAATCCCAGCCTTCTGTTCCCATATTCATTGTTAATTTTCTTTAAAAGGGTAGTCGTTAATTCCTACCCCTTCCATCCCATATAAAACAAAAAATGACAACATTATCTTCTTTAATACTTTTTCATACCTTATTAAACATCAAACCTGCTAATCCCACTAATTCATCATGAGGCATCTCAATTGGCTTGCAATTTAAAATTTTCGCTAAGCCATCTTCCCTCTATTGCTAACTTATCTACATTCTGTTAGTAGCTTTCTTTCTCAATGCGTAACTTGACTTGCAATTCGTTGGGCAACATTTACTTAGGCATTTGTCTTCAATTTCTTTGGCTTCATCAACTTGAATAACTATCATTTCCTACGTTAAGTATAAATTATTAATTGATTCATTTTCAATTTGCATGGAGTTCCTAGTGTTAAAAAACATTTTTACTGCAAGACTTTTATACCAAGTTTTTAAGGACACGCTGATTGATGAATCTTTATCACGTAAAGACACTTCAAAATCTAATATTAAATTTGAAAAAAGAAAGAAAAGCTTGGATGCACAATACCTGTTGAATGTCATCAACTTTTTTCAGCCATCTATCGATTTCTTGTGCTCTTTGCATCCCTCCTGTAATCTCAGCTTCTTCAACTCTTGTCTTCAAATCCTCTTTCATGCTTTGAAGATCTTTCCATTTATGTTTCAATGACTCCAAATTATCTTCCAAGTCATAAATATAATCAGCTTCTTTCTTGGCACAAACACACATTAACTTGATAATGTCCCATATGATTCCCCCAACTTGATCCATATGCCTCTCCCTTATCTTCCAAACAATAATGCTAAGCTTTAATTCCTCCAAACACACAACAAAGTGTACATGTCAGACCAAATATTCCTTGTTTCTCTAGGGAAAAATCCACTATGTGTATGTATTTGTGTTGTGCGTTTAAAAAGAAAACCCCTATATACACTGCATAATCTTTAGAGCTTACCTCTTAGTCCCAAGAGATTGCCATTTACGATCAGTTGGCTAGCTACACACAGCTGATCAATTTGTTGTCGGATTTTAAACAATGATGGATATCATCTATTGTTTTTGTAAAAAAAAAAAAAATGGAGGTATCTTGTTCTTGCTTTGCTTCAACTTTAAGTTTTCTCTCTTGGTTGGAAATTGCTGATTCGTAATTGACCTGTTTTGGCTTTTTATTTTTTGTCTATGATTCTTACATTAGTAAACAAGAGCCAGGTATCATCATTATTTTTTGTCTATGATTCTTACATTAGTAAACAAGCTAGGTATCATCATTATTTTTTGTCTATGATTCTTACATTAGTAAACTTACCCCTTCTTGTAATGTAGAGATTAATGATTTTATTTCCTCGTCACTATTGGATTGAGATTGCCATGGTCAAAGTAATTAGCAGGTACGGGAAGAGTTTTGAGTCAAAGGAGACATTGGTGGTAACTGGTGAATAATTTAAGAAAAATAATTATGAGATTATAAATAACGAATGTAACAAAAAAAAAGTCTCAAAAACTAGTTAAAAGATGGATTTGTTGTTATTTTCTGCACTAAAATTTTATCACTTATCATAGAACTTTATGATAATTACATTTCTTTTTAAGACCTTACAATGATTTTTCTAATAATTTAAGTAGTAGTTACTTACCTGTGACGTGTGAACCAACCAACGGTTATAAGGTTCTTGGATTCACTGTCACCTGCTAGGGCATGAGTATGGGCCACCAAATCTCTCAGCTCACATTAGTGGGTTTGGGCTTTCTTTAGACACCTCCAAATTGGGCCACACTAGGCCCAAGTCCAATACTAACTTACCTTCAAACTCCTTATCACACTGTTCTTGACTTACATGCAGAGAACAAAAATCAAACCGGACTAGCCGGTTCAATCGGTTGGACCGTGAACCAGTCAGTGGCTTGGTTTGGTTCACCCATTGGATTGTGAACGGGTTTGGACAGGTTAAAACCGAGAAAGCCGGTGGTTCAGCTGTTGGACCGATTTCATTTTTTTATTCTTCTACCTATTATCTCGCTCTATTTTTTAGGAAAAAAATGAAAGGTTGAAGACCAAGATGAAGAGAAAAATAGGTAAAAAAATAACAAATCTAAAAAAAAGGAAGATGATGATGGAAAAAATTATTTAAAATAATATAATAATTAGAGGAAAGAAGATATCATTGCATAAATATAGGCATCATAACTAATACTAATAGATTTTAAACATTTTTTTCTAAAGATCTTCATTTTTATCAATAAAAGTTTAAAAATATATTAATATATATATATATGGCCACTAATAAATTATAATATTTTAATATGGCCGGTCTGATCACCGGTTAAATCTCGGTTGACCCATTAACCTTTAAATATGTATCGTGACCGGTTCATTGCCCAGTCTGGTTTTTTGTTCCTTGCTTATATGAAATTTATATTTATAGTTCTCATGAGCAAAGAGATGTTAGAGATGTAAACTAGTTGTGAATTGATAGAATTGTGAACTCTTATATGAACTCTACAAACAACTATTGAAAAGTAAAAAACTAGTTGGAGAAATAAGATATTTTGCTTATGCAACTCTCTAGGTAACTTTGGATAATGAAATGAAAGCTTAGAGTGATATCTCTTGAAGTAAAATAGCTCTTCGGTTAAAGAGCCATAACCCTATGTTATTTCAGGAACTAACATAGCTTTAAAGAAAGCTAACTATTTCATAAAGAACAACACCGTTTAGTATACAAAGTTTTCTCGAACTAACATTTTCTTCCACCAAGTAGTGATCATCCCATCTTTTGGTTTTGCAACCTTCCAAAAGTGCCTTTTAGTATTATAAATATGTGACCTTAATTTGGTGAATTTTAGTGTTGCAACTCCCAATTTACATGTATTTTATAAAACATAGCTTAATTGATAAGGTCATGATATGTTCAAGAGACACGTTTCTTTAATTTTAAAAATATTTCAACTCATCATACTCCTCATCTTGTAGGGATTGTGCTTTAATAAATGCTTAGAATTTTATTATATCTCTCACATAGTTCTTTCCCGTTTCTTGCCAATAATTCCATCACCCTTGTAGAGAGAGTGAAAATGAAGATTAAAAAAAAAAAAAAGGAGAGAGCTTAGAAGCAAAACGCATAGAGCCTCATGTTGGCATACACCATAGTTAAATCAAGTGGAAGTTTATTAAAGCAAAACTTGTGGACTGGAAAGTAACATCCAAAACAATATACAATAAGATTGATTTTACAATGTTCTTTTTTTCTTGATCATTTCTTAGATTTCTCATTAACGATTTAAATACATTTCTACAATTGATCAAATTGATTGTGCAACATGCGAAGGCCTTGTGAACATTTTTGCAGAGTAAATTCCCCGTTTGATGTATGAGAAGAGCTTTTAAAGAATAAATGAAAAGGGAGGTGGAAGTCAAGTGGAGAAAAAAGTGAAGTGGAAATGGCTGTACTGAATTTTATTCCTATATAAATGAATGAATTTGTAGTCTAATGATATGGAAACTCGTATAAATAACAGGTGGTGGGTAAATCCTGTTCATTCGTTAATAACTACCCCTCTAAATCAAGGAAAAGAAAAATATTCTATACCTATAATTCACTAGCCCAATCTAAATTCTAACATATCAAACAGGGCATAAAATGGGTCCTCACCTTCCCAGCTATTTTCGCAAAATGGTCATCGAGATGATATTGCCTATTCGTTGATAAAGATAAATAAAAGATTCATTTTCATTCAATAAAAGCTAAATAATTCAAATTCATTGTTTATTTTTTCGTTTCATTACATTCAGCTATTCACACGTGATTACTTTCCTCTGCAGACCAATTCTGTTTTCCCCCTTCTGGTCTCATAAACAAACGCTCTTGCATTCCAATTTGGAGCTGGACTTAATTCTCCTGAAGCAGACATCTCCCAAAATAACAATTATGGAATGCCAATCTCAAATGCATGAAAAGCTCTCTAATTCAGTCCCCATCATGACCTCTATGCTCATTCCTATTCTAATCACAACGTCTCTCTCTACCAAAACTCGATCCTTGAACATATATACAAACAGAGGTGCCGAGAATTTGCATTCAAGCTGAGAGATTCTCATTCCGCCTTAAATGTTTAATTGTTTTCTTCAACATAGTGCTCATACAAAGAATGATATTTTGCAGGAAGGTAATCCTTGAACCTGTTGAACACAGGAATGCAAAAGTTGCAGGTGAGGTGATGTCAGAACATCAGCAATTTCAATTTTCTTCTTGCAGAAGAACAAGACTTAAATTAATAATCAGAACTTAATCAATACATATAGCTTAATACCTTTTAAGGAGCGGTAGCCTCTCCGGCCCAGAGAACAACCTGCATATGGACTGCAAAACTTCACTCATCATCATGGCTTTAGTCTTAAGAGCCTTCATATGCCTCAAACTCCTTATACTCTGCAAAACTCAGCTTCTCCCTAACCTGTAAGTCATCATTAAAACGAACGATTTGTTAGAGTTCCCACCAGTACTATTAAATACAATGCCCCAAAAAACCAGACCAACTTTTGAACTGGAAGGAACAATTTACAATTTATTGAGTCATAGTCAAACCTAGACTTAATTTTAAATACATTCTAAAGTATATGGTAAATAATACTTCAAAATATCAAATGTATTAATTAATTTCAAGCCCCATGAAAATTTATTTAATATAATTATGGTTGTCAATTCATTCTCCAAATTTTACTATGGTTATCACATAAATGCCGTCCATGAAACTTATCCCACGTCGATCTGTAAAACAATCCTGATTTCACACCACTGCACTTAGGCAAGTAGGCTAACCAGGGTTTTAGAATTAATGAGATAAGTATGTGAGAAAAGTTTTATCTCAGTTTGCGGAAAAAGGGCTTGTGAAACTAGGGTTTGAGGGTTTCCCAATCAGAATAACATATACCCATATGATTTATTTCCCTTGTTGGGCCTCTACCACTAACAACATCTCAATAAATCATAACAATTAAATAAGTTATCAAATAATTGAATGAGACCAAATGCATCATGCATGATTCCACACCACTGCACTTAAGCATGTAGGCAGACCAGTGTTCCCAGCATATTGAAGGTCATTTCATTACCTGAACAAGGAAAGCCGATCCCCGGGTTTCATCATCTGCAGGAGGCCCAGAATCTGGAGGACGATTGTTGTTTTGTGCAAGGAGCTCAACATTCCTACTACTACTTTGGGGAGCCCCATTATGTTTATATAGCAGTTCCACACCATGTTGAGCATTTTGACGGACTATGTTCAAAAGCAAGTTAAGTTCCACAATTCCCTTCATTGATAAGTGAAATTAGATCTAAATGATTTATAATATATATTTGAAGAGAAATATGAAGACTGAATTGTTATTTATTCATTCAGGCAAACTACATATATATACATAGATGAGTCCGACATAACACTGTGCAATCAAAGAAAATAAGCAAGATTGACTATCCTAATTTGTGCCTATGATTGTGGATCTAATTTCAACTCTCGGTGATTCTACACTCCCCCTCAAGTTGGACTGTAGATATCAATCAAGTTCAACTTGCCAATCAGATACACAAGCCTGTCCTTGGACAGTCCTTTAGTGAGGATATCTGCGGTTTGTTCTTTAGAGGGTATATACCTTAGATCAACAATACCCTCATCAACCTTTTCCCTTATAAAATGTCTGTCTATCTCGACATGTTTAGTTCTATCATGTTGAACTGGATTATGAGCAATGTTGATTGCAGCCATGTTATCACAATAGACCTTGATTGGTAGATTTATGGACTTCCTCAAGTCTTCAAGAACACGCTTTATCCATATTCCTTCACAGATTCCCAGTGCTACTGCTCTGTATTCAGCTTCAGCACTGCTTCTAGCAACTACACTTTGCTTTTTACTTCTCCATGTGACCAGGTTACCCCATACATATGTACAATATCCAGATGTGTACGGGTACGGATGGTTGTGACTGTAGAATCACACCAAACTTCATCGTGATACCTTTTACCGATAGAGAAAGTAACAAGGCATCGTTTGGACACTTTTACCGCGGTTCCTTTGTTAAACCATTGGAGTTTGTACGGGTACGGATGGTTGTGAGTTGGTAGTTGAAGCTTTTCTACCATGTAGTTAGAGACTACATTTTCACAGCTTCCGTTGTCGATAATGACGTCACAAACTTTACCTTGAGTAGTGCAGCGAGTATGAAAAATGTCGTGACGTAGCCAAGGCTCTTCTTCCTCTATGGCTGTGTGCAAGCTTCGTCTAATCACAAGTGTTTCACCATAATCAGGAGGAATGACTTCTTCATCAAAAATTGGCTCTTCATCAAGGACCAGCTCTTTATCAGGCATAGAATCCTTTTCTTCTTCAAATATTGCAAAAGTTTCCCCTTCAATAATAGTAACAACTCTGCGGGTAGGACATTCTGAAGCGATATGACCGAACCCTTGGCATTTGAAACACTTAGGTGCTTTAGAGCTAAATTCTTTGGCAACCTTAAGTGGAGGCTTACTTGAAGAGCTAGGTTGATATCCTTGTGTGGACTTGCTTGAGGAGCTATGCTGATGTATTTGTGTAGGTTGATGCACCTGTGCTTCATGTCCCTCAAAAGGAATTTCAGTTGAGGAAGACGACTGGTAGGGAGGTCTTCGGATCAACTGCTTCTCGATACGGATGGCTAAACGAATGACGTCATCCAGAGTCCAGTATTGCTGGAGTTGTACTGGATGGGCGATGTTTGTATTTAACCCTCCGAGATAACGAGCTATTGTTTGCTCCTCCCTTTCTTGTATATCACATTTCATCATAAGTTTCTCAAACTCCCTGGTATATTCCTCTACAGACATAGCCTTTTGGCGGAGATTATGTAACGGAAGGAAATTATCTTGATAATAATTTTCTGGAAGAAACTTACGTGAGAGCTCACGTCGCATCTTGTCCCACATTCGTATCTTGCTCTTTCCCTCTCTTTCACGCCTTCTTTTGAGATTTTCCCACCATATGGAGGCATGTTTCTTCAATTTGATGGCAACAATTTTAACTTTCTGCTCATCCGGAATTTCTTTGTACTCAAAGACTCGTTCAACTGTTTGTAGCCAGTCAATGAATTCATCCGGTTGGAGTCTTACCTCGAATTCAGGAATGTCTACCTTAATGTCATTAAGGCGGAATGGTTGTTGTCGAGGACGCTGACGGTAGTTAGGGGATGACGAACTGTGGCTATTCAAATCATCTTCTGAGTGGTTTCTACGAGTTTCGAGCAAGGCTTGCTGTTCTGCTATAGTGGCTTCTAGTTCTTGAATCTGGCGTCTCATTTCCTCCATCTCAATTTCATGTCTATTTCTGCGTCTTGGAGGCATTAATAGTTAAGACTGTAGAATCATTTGAGACATGTAATTTAAATTTGGATGATCTAGACGTTTGTGCCATAATTCCAAATCACTAGTGCTAAAGAGAGACACTATATTGCAAGACTTACTCCGATGACTATCACTTTCAAGGTAATAGAGACCATTAAGCTCTTTTGCACTTCCAATCGTCGTTCCCGTCAGCAGATCCTGAAAAATACAGTGAGTAGCAAAGAAGTTAACTTGACAACGTTCATCATTAGCTAATTTGCTCACAGATAGTAAATTACACTTCAACTTTGGAACATGTAATACAGAGTAAAGAGTAAGTGTAGCTGAGATTTTGATGGAACCAATTCCAGTTACAACAGACTCAGAGTCATCAGCAATTCGCACGGTCACTCCTTTGGTGATAGGAGTATAGGATGAGAAGAGAGCCTTATTGTCAGTCATATGATCCGAGGCACCTGAGTCAACAATCCAACAATTCCCTGTACATAGTTCTTTTATCACAGCCAGGGCTTGAAAGAAATTACCTCTCCTGACTACTATGACAGTAGGCTTTGTCGTAGTCTGTAGTGTGGCTAGCAAATCCATGATAGGAAATAGTATTGATGAATAGTGATAAACAGTACCAGTGAATAGTACTGATGAATAGTAATGAACAGTACGTAATAAAAAAACCAGCACCAACAAGCAGCTACGAATCACAGAATAAACAGCACCTGTGAATAGTCACGGACGAAACAGTAATGTGAATAGTACCTGTCTCCTTGATTTTTTTTTACAAGAAACATGTTTCCTTCTTTTTGTTAAATGTTGACACGGATTCTTTTCTTATCCTTGGATTCCTTTCTTTGCTTCTTCTTTCTCACTTCTCTTTCTTCCTTTTTCTTTTTTTCTTTTCTCTTTCTTCCTCCTTTTCTCCTTCTTTCTTTTTCTTTTTCTTTCCTTTTCTCTGCTCCCTAGTGAACACGTTCAGTTTTTGAACGACGAAGAGAAATGAGAGGCATGAGAGGAAAGAGGGCTGAGAACGCTGGAGAAAAGAAAAAATGATCGGTGGATCCGGGATTTCTTCTTTCGACGGTGACGAAGAGATCACGACTGCAGATGGTGATTGACAGCCAGCGATGTTGCTGTGGCGACGGAGAGACCTGGTACTACGATGAAGAGATTTGCACGGCGACGGAGAGAGTGAGCCGAGTGAGCGACGGAGGTACCGAGTGGGAGACGGCGAACTGAGCGTCGGAGGTGAGCAAGTGGGAGACCGACGACGGACAACCGGAAGGGGCCGAAGGTTAGCGAAGGCGATCGGAATGGTTTCACCTTCACCGTTGTCTCAGATTCAACTTCACGTGAATTGGACAACTTGAGTTTGGGCCTCTGATCCTTAATGATGCTTCTTTCTGCGACAAACGACAGATGTCGTCGGGCAGGAGTAGCGATGACTACAATGATCGCCGGAAATAACAATCAAGATTATCAGACAGAAACCGGGAAGGAGACGCTGGGATACACGTCGCAATGCCGGAGACAAAGACACTGATTCTGGTTCGGATATTGCAGAACAGAGAGATGGGTATGTTTGATTAAGTCTTAACTATTCTCTTCTTCAATGCTCTGATACCATGAAGAGAAATATGAAGACTGAATTGTTATTTATTCATTCAGGCAAACTACATATATATACATAGATGAGTCCGACATAACACTGTGCAATCAAAGAAAATAAGCAAGATTGACTATCCTAATTTGTGCCTATGATTGTGGATCTAATTTCAACTCTCGGTGATTCTACAATATTATTACCAAGTGTATGCTGATCGGAATGTTCACTATGTTGCGTTAAGTCATACTCTCCACTTATAAATCTACGCTTCTTGGCAGAAGGTGCTGTCTGTATATCCTTTACGTTTTTGGAACGTTGAGCACCAACAGTCAAATCAATTACTTCATCAACTCCTGATGGCATCTCCTTCCCATGTGAAACATCATTACTTATGTCCCTTGAAATCTTACAGCCTATAATTTTGCAATAGTTAAAAGCCAGAAAAGCACGATTAGCAGGTATAATTTCCCCAAGATTTGGAACACAGCCTTCTTTAGCACCAAGTGAAGGCAATGCTTTCGAAGAGAGATTTTGAGTCACTGACGTAGTCTGCATACACAATCATTAAGAAGCTGAAGAGAAGTATAGTATTGGAAATCAGTAATATCAAATAAAGATGAGTATATTCACAATGCACAATCAAGAATTTACCGGAGGAGACACAAGTTTTTCCAGGCCAAATCTGTCCAGGCAGTGCTCTGACGACTTTTCTGAGAAATTCCCTGTATAAGGATGGATTGTCTATTTCAATTAAAGTTCAAAACGAAGAAAGCAAAGAAAAACTGCTCTTTTGCAGAGATTCAGATTTGAAATAATTATGGAGACTGCAGAAATGGAATCAGAAGTCTGATTTTAGATAAACGACAGTAAGTGTCTAAGCGCCTTGCAACTCAAAAGTCACAACTACGTATTTGGATCACTAATTGTCTATGAAATTAAACTATATCTATCCAATCAAATGGCTTTCCAAACGAATTCAGCATTAGAACCAGTGGTAGCATCGGTATTTCATTTACATAATTAACTTCTCTCATATTGAGTTGGTCAAACATTAGACTTACATATATGGTGCCATTCAACAAACAGCACAATCAACACAACTAATATTCCCCCAACCCCCCAATTTTTTTCTCCCCGTAACTGGGGGTTTATTGAATCGCGGCTGTAAAAATAGCAGTCCATATCCATTTCATATATATATATATATAAGAAAAATTCATATTTAAACAAATGACTGCCATCTCATAATAGAAAACCTTTAAAGCATGCACTTCTTGACTACAACTTATTTGAAAAACGCCAAGACCATTTTTCCTTGATGTAATGGCAGAAAAGTGTGGGACAGAGAGACCACAATCAAGGAAAAGATAAAGAACACGATGCCAGACCATACTAACCCCCATTTCCAGCTTCTAATAATGACAGCTTTGTAGGGCCACGACTTCCTCCATCACGGAAAAATCGAGTCAAAGTAAAAACCACTTCTCCAAATTTTGAGAAACACTGCAAGAATATAAATGAGTATGAGAATTCTATATTCAAAAGATGACTCCATAAAAATATTGCACCTTGATGTGAGGTTGTATCCAGCGTGAGACTTGAGATTGACGATGTGGATATGCAAACCTATACGTAAAAACCAATCAGTAAAGCAGAAAAGCACAAGTGAATCTAAAAATCATAATGGTTATATCATAAAAAGGTTAGATATTTTAAAAAGAAAAAAAAAAAGACTTATAGTATTCTGAGACTACAAAATTCTCTTGTACACAGTTTGTTAGACCTACAATCAACCATGAAATTATCACAATTTAATTAGAACAGATTAAATCAATTAAATAGGTTGTTGATTATGTCAATGATTTATTGGTAATTATGATTGATTATTATAAATAATGATATAGAGATTATCATGTAATTATTAGTCATCAACGTTATGCCTTGTATCCTTAATATAAATACGTGGCTTGTTCAGATCAGTACTCACTGACTACAATTCTCATTCTATTCTTGCTCTCCTTTTCCATATTATTTCCCTTGCCCTAAAATGATTCTTGTGTCTCATTCCAACTACTGTGCATCACTTATCTTGGAGAACAAGCCTCGCCAACAAGTTGTTCGCTGTCAACTTAAGTTCTAATGACCCTCCCAGACATCACAACCAAAGATCTACCCATCTAGCCATGTGCTAGCACGTGAACCATCTTTTCCGTCACCTAAAGGTTTTGTTCCAGTTAGAAGCCCCCAATTTGTCTAAACCAATTCTCCACACTCACTGGTTGGCCCCATTTGTACTATTTAGTGAATTTTTGTTGTTGTCCAGCCCTAATTCATGGTTCTTAGCCTCTATTTAGTGCTTATAAGGCCAAAACTCAGCACAACCTGGTAGTTGCATGTCCCAACCTGTGAACTCCCACCCTAACTTCAACATTAGCCTCTCCTCTCTACTAGTTGGACATCAAAATGCCTTCCTACATGGTGATCTTGAGAAAGAATTCTAATGGAGCTACCTCGTAGATTCATTTCTAAGGAAAAGTCTACATTAGTATGCAAATCACATTGCTCTATTTATGGACACAAGCAATCACCATGGGCTTGGTCTGGGCATTTTAGCAGTGCTGTTTGACAAAATCCTAATTTTTGTCCATATATGACATGGATAGCATTGCCCTAACTGATAATAATCAAGAAGAAATTTCTCAATTGAAATAGGACCTAATTGATCACTCACTTTCAAACCAAGGATTTAGGCAAACTATACCACTTCTGGGCATCAAGGTAGCTCACTCAGACTAGGGTGGTGATTTCTAAAGAAAGTACAAGGTAGATATTTTGGAAAAAATCAGTATATTAGAATGTCAACCGGCTGACACTCAAGAAAAAGTGAAACATCGAATTAGATTCTTTTTTTCTGATTAACACCTCAAGAAAGCAAAACTAATCATAGCTTTAGTTAATTTAGAGCCAAGATATGCATTTTAGAGAAATATAACTCAGAAAAAAGGCAAAAACCTTTCATCACAAAGGATAATTGCTCCATAGTCATGGCGGTGACGAATTACACGTCCAACAGCCTGATTCACTGCACGTGAAGCTTGCTGATTATACCACTCTTCTCCAGTTAAAACCTGATAAAAAATTATTATATATAACAGAAACTACAAAGGGAAAAGAATTATCATATATTTTAAGTGATACCAACATTACCTTATACAATTCTCCTTGGGTTTGAGATTGTTGATCCAAATATTCTCGCTTTAAACGAACCTGCATGTTACTAAATTCAATAAATACATCTTTGTAATTATTGATTTCTATAAGTTGGCCCAAAAAAAAGAGTATAGATTTCTATAAATTAGAAATGACTGTCATGTGTTTGCTTTCTGACTATTACAATGACAACTGAGGGGGAATAAATTAACAGCTATTTATTTACAAGTTTAAGATTTTAAAAATGAAAGCTGAGGCTCAGAACTTAATTTTCGGCAGGTTTGGAAACATAAGGTCATGACTTATAAAAAAAAAAAAGGGGAAACATAAGGTCATGTATAAAGCACTGATCTTAAAAGTTAAAACCACCCTGAACTGGCTCATTTTACTAGATGAACCTGGAAGTTGAACCCCAGTAGCCAGAGTAGCCAAGAACTGGTTGAATAGCCAAACTAGATTAATTGACATGGTCTACTAGTAGATACGGTGGCCTCAGAAATTGCAATGTTAGCTATTCAACAAATGTAGAACAAGTATTTATTCTGACTGAAAAGATAAGTGTAAATTCGAACCCTCAACCTCTACCCTCATTGGGTTACAATGATGAAAAAGAAATCCCTTTCCATCGTCTTTGTAACTGTATGATGTCTATTATATCTGTAATTCTGTATAGTTATCACCCAACAATATTGATTTCCTTTTTTGTTTTGCAACCTATGAAGTAATGGCACAATAATCATTTTCCATTAAAATTATTTTTTCCATTCCATCCATTTCCATTTTCTATGGATAGAGTACTGGTGACATTTTGGTAAACTTCTATATAACTTTCAAAAGGCTATTAGCAAAAAGTTTTACACTATTTATAGAATAGAAGGGTGGCCCAATGCCTAGGCTCCCACCGAGTGGGGTCCATAAATTTTTACAATATTTATAGACTAAATAAATGAAATTGCAATATTGTCATTGACATAGTAAAAGATAACAAAATTCTGAAGTGCAGTGTAGATTTCTGATCTAATTAAATTTTATTTTTAAAAATCTAATATTAGAAACAGGATAAATTTTTGGAACTCTTTTTCTTTTCTCACACAAAATTAGTTGTCTCAATTTCTTTTTCCTTTTTCATTTACATTCAGTAATAAATAAAACAATTTCTAGTAAGGCCACAGTGGCCGCTGACCACTAATATCAATTGCCCGATTTTCACAATTAATAACTAATCCAATTTTAAAAAACCAGTCTAACCAAGTTCAACCCCACAAATAGTGAACCCTAAGAACAAGCTTTAGTGGGAAAGGAGAATCATCTTTTAGTTCCTTCAAAAAACTTGTAGCATTTGCGATCATGCAAAATATTTGACACCAATTTTTTGTTTTTTTGACGGTCCACTTCAATAATATTTTTTTTTTTTGCTATTATTTTTACAATGTAAACACCCTCTACCCCCGTAGGGGAGAATTTGTCACCAATTTAAACTGAAGACTTGAGAGAACTCAAATTCTACAGTAAAGGAGTGCAATGCTTGGTTTTTAGCACAAGCGGATTAGCAAGCCTAAAGTTGGAGAGGTTATGTACAATTTATCTTCAAATTTGTACACGCAATTTCTTATGGTGTCCCTTGAAATGACATTGGTTAGAGATAAACTTTAAAAGAAGTCCCATGTCCAAAAATGATATGATGAACGGCACATAAACACAGGGCAATCCTAACCAAATAGGTTAAGAAATGAAAGAGTCAAAACAGAGGCCCATATAAAAGTCAACGAGGAACCCCCAAAGAAAAGGCCTAACCAGCACAAGATTCAAGACCCTAGAAACACTGTTAGACCTAAGTCCTAGGAAGCTCACCAAAACAAGCTTTGGCCATACAAAAAGTTCGCAAATTGAATAACAGAAACCTGTAGAAAAATGAGCCTTAACAATAATAAAGAAGGTAAGGTTAAGAAAACAAACCCTAGGATCATTACTTGTGGCAAATGGCATACCAATTATCATCACAGCTCTTCCCGCATGCTCTGCAAAATCTAATCCTTCACTTCCTGTATAATTAACAACAATTAACTTTTATATGCTAGCATAAATGAACATTAAAAGCATCGAAGCAAGTCATGCTAATCAAAGTAGCTAAATAGTAAATACAAGTACATCTTGGGCATTTCTTTCCTTTTCTTTTGCCAGAATCAAAACTTAAGTTTTGACATCTCCGGATCCCTTATAGCATCTATGATGTTCATGATATATGGCACCACAACAACTTAATAAACTATATATATATGAGATGCAAGATTGTGAGGACTTCTACATCACTTGCGTAGAACTGCACGCCACAATAGGCATCATGTAAATGCTGAAGACAACAGTTTGCAATTAAGTCCATCATAAAGGATCCATGTCATAAAGGATATTTAAAGAAGTTATAGAAGGGGATCTATTGGCAAATAATATATCTAAGATGTTGGTTATTGATAGAGTTTGATGGCATATGCAATTATGGCTGACCTCACTTAGTGGGATAAGACTTGTTATTCCTATTATTGTTGGACTATGATAAAGGAATCCAGTCACAATATTCAAGTACTTTTCCAAAATTTAAGATGCATTGAAAATTAAGTTTGTGTAGATAAGACACTGGACTTGTAACCAAGATTGAAATGAGCAAAAAAAAAACGAAGAAGAAGTCCTAAACTCAAGAATTTATATAATCAACTACTTAACATCATCCTTATATCCTAGATCACACAAGCAAAGAGATTAAAAATATATACAATATTCTTGGTTTTGTTTTCTTCTGGGTTTTATGTAGACTTAAGAGGCTTAGAAAGCTTCTATCGCATTAAGACTCAAAAAGTCCAAACTTGGGTTTCAAAATCAGGACTTCAAAATTAAATCTCAATGGACTTGCCATGAAGACTAAATCTGCCTGTTCAAAAGTCAACTTTAAAACCACACACTACAATTTTTATCAATCTAAACGGAATACAAACAATTCTAGTACACTCATATTTTCCTACACAGTTAGCGTCAAGAGATACCTTGCCACGACAAACGGCAAAAAATACAGCTCCAGATGCAGAGGTGTCTTTCAGCTTAGATAAATAGTCCTGCCCAAAATGACCTTTAGCTTTGTTTTTAGAAAAAAAGATGTATTTAAATATTAATTGTGGAAGAATGTTTTCCACTTTATTACATGTAGTTATTCCCTCAATTGATAGGGAAAACAAGGAAGATTGCCTGGGTTCTATGACTGGTTTCTTATGTTTGCAAATTCTCTCCCATGTTGATGTTGAGCTTGCATTGTTCTAAAAAGTAAAACAGAATACAACATGAGTTGAGAGCAAAAAGATTTTGCACCTTCATTAGTGCTTTAAGAATCTTACCATGTTTTTCCAGCACCCAATGCATTGGTCCAAAAGGTAATAAGATGGGAAGAATACAAGAAGTTCATCAGGAACAATTCGAGCCAAATTGACTAAAACATAAAACGCTGTTATTAGAATTACTAGTTATCATCAGACTTCTAATTGTCATATCCAATGTAATCAAAATCAAGATCTTATGAAGGGACGGCAAGGGACAAAGTAGATCTAAACACAATCAAATCAAAGATCATATACTGACCATGAATAAAAATTTTAGATCAGTAAAAACCTATAAAAAATACTCATTAAACCATCAAACAACAAGTATAAACACAAAATAGACACAATGTCCATAATATGATTTATAATAGGGGAGGGGGAACGTAAGCAACCCTGGAGACCCCATGTTGTCTGATAATAATGATGGCACATTAAATTGGGACAGGACAACTACATGGCTAGCCTTCACTTTCTCTTCTGAAAATAAACTCACGTTAGAACTGAAAACTATCACAATCCTGAGGCAAAGCAATTTGTACATGTTGAGAGGCACTCGTTTAGAATTAATTAATAAATATTTTTATGTTTATTTTATATTATGTTTTCTTATTTCTTTAGTTATGTAAATCCTAGGATTAGATATGGATTTTATATACTATATTAACAGCTAATCATAGCCTATAAGTTTGAGTGTTCAATATAGATTCTTTTTTGACTCCCTTAGATATGTAGACAAAATCTATCGAAGATATGTAACCCACTTGTAAATTTTATCCGACCTGCCTGGTCAACAGCTAGTGACGGGCATATTGAACTCCAATATAATTAAAATCAACTCACTCATGACTCTCTTAAGCACTTGGATGCATAAATTCACATCCAAATTAACATGTCTACATGCATCACAAAATACCAGGACATAATTTAGCAACAACTGTAAACTATGAATATTAAGTATAGATATGCACGAATAGGAAACTTTGATGGCTCAAAGAGTCATTTCAAAGCACTTCAAAATCTGAAATACATCGAGAATGCAAAAGAAAGATTAAGCCATGACAAGAATGTGATGTTCCTGTCGCTAGTAGTGATTCCAAGGTGGTATTACACCCATTATTATAACAGAGACAATTGGCACATAAGGCTTAAATTAAACAAACTCAGCATAAAAATAATTACGTCACATACCAATTGCATTACCAAGCTCCTGCTTGTACTCGATAGAATCACGTGTGCGGTAGGAAGAGTTAAAAGTACCCCCTGAAGGACCAACTGGTACAACTCCTGCCCAAATCTGATTTGGGGCTATTACATGTCCATTTTCTAGCCGAATGGGAAAATCTCTGAAATGAGCAGAATCCAGTCTGTTAAGTAGTATGACAATAATGATATTATCAGATAAAATACAACAAACAAAATGATTCTAACATTTTCAGCTCCTGAGCAAAAGATTCCATGGGAGATAATGTGCCAGATGTCAATATAACAGAGCCAACGCCCAACTTAGGAAAAACTTCCATGGCTATTCCTGGATTAAAGCACCACCAACTAAGGACCCTTGAAGCCTTACCTAGAGCATCAAAATTTTAAGTCATAATAACAGAATGTTAAAGGGATATCTACACTTGCAGCACCACATAGTTCCATGAGAAACAACTTTCAGTGCCCATATAATGGAAAGAGTATCTTCAATAACAAGGTTATAGACTAGAGTTCAGAGAGTTTAAACTTTAAAACACCAAAAGGGACAACTAACCTTGATTATATCTATTGTATTGTAATATAGACTATAGTTTGAAGAGTTTGAACAGAAAGGTAATGCAGTGAGAATAAAATGGCCAAATCAAACTTTCTGGTCTAGACATACTATAAAAAAGGGATTCCCTTTTGCTATCTGTTTTGTTTTTGTTGGAATCCCATGAGTCTTGGGAAGAAACGTATGCGATATTTGCTGGTTAATGGGCCATGATTCATGGACATACAGTGGCCAAAAACTTGATGGTTTATGGTAGATTAATGAGCTGAAGTCAAGTAATGTTGTTTTCTTATTCATTTCCTAATTCATGAGTCTAATATATATTTATCTTGTTTGTTTCCTTTTCTGGCAGAAGCTGATTACTGAACTTCTGTGGCCTACACCCCTTTACATAAAGCTGCTAGTATCCTGAATGAAATAAGAAATTTGGAGTCAATAATTTTCTGAAATTATTCACTTTCTCTTGTACAGATACCATGTGCACACAATTATATAACCATATTCAAAACCAGCAGTCACATGCTTTTTTCTCCAGCGAATTCAACAATTACTATACATCCATATTACATGTGCCCTGTTATCTACTATTATAAATACCTAATTACCTTTAATGTTATCAGCAGCTTTTGCATCAACCTCCTTTACATGAACCTTCAATGTACCAAAAACCAGTTTTAAAATTATAAATCATAGCGGAAAGAAGACATATCTAGACAAACAACATTAGCTATCGTGTATGAGGCAATGAGACAAGCAAATCCACCTGAGGTGTAACTCTAATTTCATGTGATTCCAGATTCTTACCTTGTAGTATTTTGCATGAGCACTGCCTTCAACCCTGAAAACAATGTCAATGATGTCACTTATATTGTCCAGCCTGAAAACGGTGCTATTTGCCTTCTGCTGATTATCTTCCTCAAGAAGGATCGCAGCTTCTTCAACTGTACGTTTAAGCTTTAAAAGCTGTCTTATGAGTGATATTAAGATCAGAGAAAAATTCATAGATATAAGGTCCAGGTTTGGTGTATCCCAATTCTTTGGATTCAATAGGTACATCAGCAATTCGCTTTTCAAGTTTTAGTAGAAGTGCTGCAAGAAAGAAAAGAGTATTGTAAGCAAATCTACATCAGCAATATAATAAAATATTAACAAAGAAGCCAGCAGAAACTCTGCAATTGATCCTCAAATCATTTAGATAAAAATTTAGAGCATGGGAATGTCATATGCATGTAGTTTCCTGCCTCAAAACAAATATGGCCAGTAAGCACAAGCAAGCTTTAGATTGTACAGCCTGCCCTCAATAATGTTATGAAAACAACAAAAAGTATGCATCTTGATAATCACATAGAAATAGGAACCTTCAAGAGCATACTCTGAGAATCAAGTTCACCTTTAAGGATAGCAAAATCATCTGGATTCCGCGACTTATCATTTAATTTGTCTCTTCTGTCTATACAAAGATCAACACAACTTTGAGCCTCAGAAATGCAAGCTGTTAGAAGCCAAGAAGGCAAGTCAAAAGAGGCAGCATCAGCACATAAGCTTTCCTGCATAAATAAAAAATTAAGAACACTGCAGTGAAAAGGACAGCATGAATATGTGATAAATATTTAGTTAGTTGTTTAAATTTTAAATTAATTACTATCTTAAGAATTGGTTATTCAAATTAATTATTATCTCATGAAATTAATTCTTTGTTATTTAATAAGGATACAACACAAACACACTTTCAAATACTTTTTTACAAGAACAAAACAAATGAGTAGCAGTGTAGCACAAAGACTTCAGGGTTCTATCTATGGAGAAAATTAGACAGACCAGTCACAACTTTGTTATATATATTCTTACCAGGTTGTGAGCCTCATCAAATATGAGTATGCTATCATTCCAAGAAATATTCAGAGATTTTCTATTCCCACGATCAATAAGATAGTTGTATGGAGCAAACACTATATCAGCAGCCTTGTGGAGTTCTTTTGATAAGTAGTAAGGACACCTGAGGTAAAGACAAGCAATGTGAAACAAATGAGAGCCCACGCACTTGACAATTTCAGTTAGTTGGGAAAAAAGAAAATAAAGAAGCAAATTAGCATAAAACAATCAAATTTAAATGTTCTGATTTCAGCAGCAGGAACCTACGGCCCAAATCTTTTTCCAATGTTCACCAAATCCTCAATATCTATAGGTTCTTCTCCGAGATGGGGGTTTCTCTTTGAGTATTCTAGAATAACATCAAAATTACAATGTCAGGTTAGTCTAAATCTAAATGTCAATGTGCTAAAACATCCTATAAAGCACAAAAACAGGCATGATATTACTTAAAATAAAAGCACCCAAATGCATAGAAAATTAGAAATTACCAAGGACATGATCGTTATGGTTACATCGACGCTTGCCATTCTTGCCATGCCTTCGGCAGAGTAATTGGCAAGCATTTGTTTGTGTCCTTCCCCGAAGTAGACTCACATGATCATGTATACACAATTGCTCCCGAGATCCTAGAACAACCATTTTGGGCCTGCATTATACAAATACAGTTAAGCTCAAGGATAACACATTTTATATCACAAGTGAATAATATATTATCCTTTCGGTATTGGAGATCCTCCTTGGCTTCTAAAATTTATTCGAGAGAGATTCTTGCTTGAATATTATATTTAGAAGATTTATCTTTGGTCTGTTAGAGTGTGAGAGTGACATACTTGTCTCATTCCCAAATAGAATTATCTTCCTATTTTCCATTTATCTTCCATTTTTTATACTTCCAGATTTGGGGACCTTATAGTCGGTATCAATGCACCTACATACTTCCTTGACAACACTTAACACCCTACATGAACAACTACTGAACACCAACAGTGAGCACAAAACATGCTATGTCAATAAGAAACATTAGACTGATCTTTGAAAAAGATATATAATAGGTTGTGCAGACATAAACTGGCCTGTGTGAGGATCATTACAGAGATCACAATCAACAAAATATATGTCCACAAAGAAACTTTAGATCATATTAGACCACTGTGAACATAAAGACCTGTATGATGTTCTTCTCAACTCTTGAATTACTTGGCGGATCCAGTAGAATGCAAGGAAGACACGAGGAATGTGGACTAAAATAATCAGGACAGCTATTGATTTTGCATGAGTCATTGTTATCGTTAATATGGGGAACTTTGTAGCCTTTTGATTGTGTCCCTTAATTGATTGAGATCTTTAAAAACTTGCATTTGATGCCTTAGGCTACCCAAGGTGCGCTACATGATAAAACAACAAAAACATCCATTGTACCAGGTGCTAGCATTGGGCAATATCATCCAAATGGCCTCAAAACGTGAATAGTATTCCCAGGCCTTTCATTGCATTCCCCTTTTGTACGGCAGACCACAAATTTATTTAATATAAAGGGTCGTCCAAAGCCTACCTCCTGAAGTGATTGTATGACTTTCTCCATGTAAACAAGCTGACAATCATAGGCCTCAAATGGGAATTCTACATGGATTTCTCGAATCTTGTACGTCGGCATCTCTTTGTTTCCTCTCTAAAGCATGACCCCTTTATAGTCACATTACTTAAATACATATATATAAACAAATTTGTTGAATGAACAAGAAAAACAATAATCAAATCAAGATTTCAGTTAGAATAGTTTGTCATATGCTTCCAATTATACACACCTCTCAATCTCCTAATGTCTCAAAACAAAAAATTAAAACTCCAATCACAATTTATTTGAATTTTTAATAACATCTCATTCAGTAAGACTTTCTGTTCTCACATCATACATTTATATCTCATCCACATTTCAATTTTCCTGAAAGCAAAACCATTGCCATTTCTTTTACACTTTAGTTCTAAGAATTCACATAATCCATTTAATAAAACTTAGGACAAGAGAGGAGCTTTCATACATACCACCACACCCACCCTCGTATATTGAGCAGAGAAGCAGAAATAGACGAAGGAGACTCCTGAAATCACACACACATCAGCGAAATAGGGGAAGAAAAACACAGTCCCATGCACCCACGGCAACTAGCAGAAACGCTGAAGGAGAAAAAACGCAGCCAACACGCAGAACCCAACACATAGATGCGACCAGAAGGAAGACGAAGCACGATGAACTGCTCCGTCACACTCCGTCACACGCAGAAAAGAAAAAAACTATTTTTTTTTTTTTATGTTTGGATTGAGAGAAAATTAAAGGGAAAATATTAGAAGAAAAAACTCTTAAAAATAATAAATTTTTTTATTATTTTTTGAAGTTCTCAATCTTAATATTCACCCCTCATATTTTCCTCTCTATTCAAATATAGAGTTAGTTTTCTCCTCTTTCATTTTCCTCCATCCAAACAGAGAATTAATGTTTCCCATTTATTAATTAGATATTTTCTGCCTAGGGGAGGTGATAATTTAAGAGTTTCTTCGTTTCTCAAGTGTAATATGGAAAAATATTAAAAGAATAAAATCAAATTAAAATTGTGTGGAGTAAGAATAAAATAAGTACATGTATGACATGATGCACTTTGTTGTATTTTAATTTAAATTATTTATTATAGTTATGTCTCTTCAAAAATTTATTTTAACAAAAAAGAGAATCCCTAGAATAAAAGAGATTGTGAAGAAGATAATTCTTAAGGCATTGGAACTTATATTGAGGTTTTTTTTTTTTTTTTTGCAATTATGAGATTAAGTTATAAATAAAATTTTCCAGATATCTTTGTTTAACATGTCACTACTCATGACAAATTGTCGTTCATATATATCCTCAATAAGTAAACAATAACATGAATATGTGAGTGTTTGGAATAATTTATTTCTAAGAAATAAGCACTTATTACATAAATCGAGACAAAACTTCTCTCACATACTTACCTTGTATACCATAAATCATGAATTATAAGCATTTATAAGTAAAAAATAAGCTATTCCAAACGAACACTATATTATTGTTTATGCTAAAACTTATTATCGTATACTATTTTTTGTTGTGAGACTTTTTAGTTGAAATCTCATATTAATTTTCTCAATAGAGGATGAAGGAAAAAAGAATTAATATAAAAAGTAAAAATTGATGTCTCAGGACTTCAAACTTTTCGGATCGGGCAAGTGAAGATGGTATATTGGTATCTTCTAAGACAAATATAATGTTTCCCCTTATTTACAATCACCTTGTAATTTCATTATTCTTTTTTCTTTGCCAAATATAACTTCATAATCCTTATATCATAAATGAAGTTTATTAATTAATATTTGAAAGTACCTGCCATGCATCCTATTTTTCCAAGGGAAAAAATGTATTCTCATGGGCACTCCCACCTTTACCTTGTCTTTTTTAGTTTTCCAGTTGTCTAAAATAAAGTTGTTTGAAAAATCGACTTCTCCTATCAATACAATACTGATCAGTTTTTAATTATTTTTGTTCCTCTTGGCTTCTCCAAAATACTCCCCGGTTTTTAATATAAAACCCATTAACTTAATTTGATTAGATTAAAGAAATTAGTTAATATGACATGTATTTTCTAACAAGGTATTAAAACTCGGACCAGGTATTAAACTAGTCAGGGTACTGGATTAAGGGTTAGTGGGTCAGACCGGAGCCAAATCGGAGCTCATCCAGGGCCAAACCGGTGAGAAATTGGAGATTTTAGACTTATTAGTATGAAATTCTAAAACAAAAAATTTTAAAAATTGATTTTAAAAAAATAAAAAACTCAGACCGGATCGGGTCACCTGACCGGACCGGTCTGACGGCCGGTTCGGCAATTCGGGTCTGAGAACTATGTTTTCTAAAATACCCTAATCATTTCTTTAACATTCCCCTTCCATCTTTTCATTGATTATTGTTGAGGGAACATCAATAGAATATATTAGTTAGGAAAATATTGACAAATATAAAAAATAAATGTTACATTTAAGACCAATATCAACTCCCCAAATTATAAGCAATATTTATACTATTTACAATTTCCAACAATACATGACCAAATTAATATCTTCAAACTTCGAATGGAATCTGTCCTTGGCCTTGGAGTCATCCCATGCCAAATTGTTCCACCAAGCAGGATCTCCGCGGATATGTGTCAACTTATTATTCTTGGCAGAATTGGAATCAAGTGGTAATTTTTTCAGCTTTGGACAGTTGTCTATGTAAATGGATCTGAGGGAAGGAAAAGGCAAGGGTGCCTTGTGAATGCTCTCAACACTTGGTAAGCTCTGCAAATTCAGATCAACAAGAGAAGAGAATACACAAGAATCCACATTCTCATCTTCTTCTTTTATCACTTCTTCCATTGATTTACATCTATCAATGAAAAGTTGTTGAAGGAGTGGAGCATACTTGAGCCATGTCACATGAATCACTGAACATTCTTTCAATGCCACACTCCGGAGTTTGGTCAGACAACATGGATCAAAAACAGAGGAATATTGCCCGCTTCCAATAATCGCCCAATAGAAATAAATTTCCTGCAACTGCTTCATTCTTGACATGGTTGCTAATAGTAAAGGCATCTCAATCTGCCTTGTTATTAATGGGCTTTGTCCACGAATATGAAGCTTCCGTATCCAACTTTGCAATTTGGTCGACTCCATTAATTTGTTTAGGCCATCTCTACCACCGATATGTATGCACAATTCCTCTATATTTGGTAGAGACTCTAGCTCTTCTAAAATCTCTCTCTCTTCTGAATCATCTATCCAGACGTCAAGTCTAAACACTCTTAATTGTTGAAGACTTGAAAGCACTCCCAAAGGAATCGTAGTATCATATCCAAAGTACTTGTGACTTAACAAGCTAACAAACTTTAAATTTGTCAAGTACCGTAAGTTGTTGAAAAATTCTTGTTGAAATTCGTCCACATTCAAACAAAGATGTTCCAGAGAAACTAAGCCCCCAATGTCAACAGATAATTTTCCTCTGACTTTTAGTTTCAAGACCTTCAATCTCTTCATGTATTTAAAACCCTCCAGACATTGTCTATAGACATCATCCTTTTGCAATAAAATTAGTGTGGTGGCCTTTGGTGGATCTAAGAGTTTTCGTGATTCCCAATAATTCATTATTGAAATGCTCTGCACAAGTTCCATGTTATCGTGATCATGCGCTACCCACAGTGCCATGTCACGGATGGTATCATGCATTTTAATTGTACGATCCATAAAAAGATCATCTTCAACACTTTCTAGCAAGCACGAAAGCTTCAACTTTTCAATAATAGACTCACCATGACCACGCATATCTTTTACACTCATTGTCATATCTTTACAAAGAAATCTCTCCCATATCCATTCATCAATGAGGTCAAGAACTAGAATCTTGTTATCTTCTGGGTATAATGCACAGTACAGGAAACAACGTTTTAGTATCTCATCTAACTGATCATAGCTAAATTTAAGGATAGAGAATACTTTCTTCTCCAAATCAGGTGCAGTCAGTATGGAACTTGTTAAATTCTTTATTGAATGTTCCCAAGCCTCCACACTCTTCACCCCAGCCATGGCACTTCCCACTACAATTAGTGCAAGTGGCAACCTTTTACATTTTTCAGCCATCTTCTCTGCAAGCTTTGGAATGTTAGGGTGTGACCTTAAAGTGTCCTCACCAACTTTCATGCAAAACAACTTTGATGCTTCTTCCTCCTTCAAAATTTCAATCTTGAATGTTCTTTCAGCTTGCATTTTCGCACACACATCTTCTAACCGTGTTGTGAATAACACTTTGGATTGAAAATTAGTTTCCCTTGGATGTGGCACTCCCACCAATTTCAAGTCGAATTGATCCCATATGTCATCCAATAATAAGACAAATTTCTTTTGTTTGAGGACTTTGTATATCTTTGCTGCTCTTTCGTCTTCATTACTATGATTCAAATTGTCTTCCTCAATTCCAACAAATTTTCTAATATTATCCATAATACTATTCAAATTGGACTCTTTTGACACCACCACCCACATCACAAAATCAAATCCAAGCCTTCTCTTCCCAAGTTCATTATTAATTTTCTTTAACAGGGTAGTCTTTCCTACCCCGCCCATCCCATATAAACCAATGATGCCAACATTCTCGTCTTCAATACTCTTCCATACGTTACCAAACATCAAATCTAATCCCACTACTTCATCCTGAGGCATCTCAATCGGCTTGGGTGGTACTTTGTGAGCAATGTTAAAATTTCCGCTAAACCTTCTCCCCTCTTCTACTAGCTGATCTACATTCTTGAGCATGTTAGTCGCCTTCTTTCCGAGCCTGTAGCTTGACTTACAATTCTTGGGGCAACATTTACTTGGGCATTTATCTTGAATTTCTTTGGCTCCTTGGACTTCAATGACTGTCATTTCCTGTATTAATTATAAATTATTAATTTGTTATGTTTTTTAAATTTGTATGGAGCACCCTATACTAAGCATACTTTCTGATCAATTCTTTAAGCCTAAAGGCATTCTCTTGCCCTGATGATCTCTCAAGACAACCTTTTCTTATATATATATATATATATATATATATATCAATTATTAGAAATTATATTCATCCCTAACTAAATTAGCTAGGTTGAACCAGATAATAGATATATTCATTTGCGCAACCTGTGTTCTTATAAGCTCTTCAATAACTATACCCAAAACCTTATTTGAAGGATTAATTATGAAATAAATCAATCTGTAAATTTTATAATCGGAAAATTAGACTAAAAGACTTGGTGGAAATAATATTAATGGGAGAGGATCTCAAAAATTGCAGTTATTCAAGAGGACCAACTATCAAAATGTAAATTTTTAAAAATAATAAGTCATCCCTAGGAAAACCACCTATATTCCCTTTAACCACATCTCAATCCTAAATCCTAAACTATTGACGAATTAATCCCTTTTAAACATCTCTATGCATCATCGTTACTTACGCAGAAAATCCATAACTTGCCATAACTTCTTTGTTAGATCACCGGTGTTTATCTTTTAATAATGATCAATTTAGGGTTTAAACTGTGTAATTGCTTATTTCCCTCACTAAAGCACTTTCAGCGCCACCCAGAGGGAGGTGTATGGCTAGAACAATACCTCAAAGCGGAAAGAACAAAAAAAAAAAAAAAAAAAGGAGCGAAAGATAAGAATGAAAATATAACATCGGATTTTTCCCCATAAATTGGATATTAATCATGACTTGATTTTTAATACACTTCGTTGTGATTCGAGTTTGCATAAAAAAAAAATTGTGATTCGATTTTGCAATAACTTTTATTTCCAAAAAAATTAAGATGAACTGTAACTACAGGATAAGTTATAAACTACGTGTGAGTTGTGACCTCTCTTCAATTGTACTAAAATTACAAGGATATTACCTCTAATTTAAAAGCTGCGTTTAGTCTAATTTTGAGTACACAGAATAAGCTATTGTAGATTGTAAAATATGATTTTATTAATTAAAAATATATGTTAAAATTAAAATTATTAAGTTTCCTAATAATATAATTGTTTGAACTCTGCAATTTTAATAATTTTAATTACAGATATTAAAATATTAAAATAATTTTTATAATATTATATTAAAACAGAGAATAAAATATAGAATAATAATTAAAATTATATTTTTCAATTTATCCCTTGTTTTATCAATAAATTCCTAACTCACTAGTTTCTTTGTATATGAGTTTAAAAAAAAATTACTAAACAGAAATGTTTGAAAGTTTTAAAATTATGAGATTAGTCAATTTTCTAAAATGATAAAAATTTCAAAAATATTTGCATTAAATTATTTTTAAAAAAATTAAATTTTTTTCAATAAATATTTATGTTAACTATGGATATTTTAAGACAAAACTTGTGATATAAAAATGAATTAATTGTTTTTTTTCTAACAAAGATAAATTAATTGTTGGGTGATGGAAATGCAATAATTCAAATAGACAATGATTCGGTGTCACGTGACTTTTGATTTCAGTAAAAGCTCAAGTAGATTTTGAAAATAGAAGTAAAGTTGTTATAATTAAGATGTGTTTATTTAACTCTGCTAAAAATTTTCATGAATGAATCACATTTTATTTATATTTGGCAACCAAAATTCAGTTTGCAAAAATGTTCATATATGTTTAGTAATAATATAATGTTCATGTAGGCTTATGTGGTTACGTGAGTACAAAACTACAAGTACATTTTAGAGATTTGTCAAGGAACAAGATTAATTTAACCTAAGGCTCTAAATTAAGTCTTTCAGATCAGTTTCCTTCTATTATTTTTCTCTCTCTTTTGGTATAAAATCGGTACACAAACACCCAATTAATCGTTCCTTACAGCAATAAGTCTTAAACTAGTAAAGCACATTACATCTCTATACAATAAGCTATGTAACCTCCTAGGAGGCTTCTATAACAAATCCAAGCCGGTGTCACTAGTCAAAAACTCCAATTAGCTAACCAATCAACAGTGAAATTACCTTCCCTATACGTATTTGCATTTCACTAATAAACGTGTTTCTAACTTTGTTACGTGCAACAGTATTGAAAATGGACACGGCAGTCAGAGATTCAGATTCAACAATAATCTTTCTGAATAAATGAATAAAAACCTGGCCACACATCCCAAAGCTTTGTTGTGATTTCTTACTGAAATTAAAGACAGCAACTGAACTCATGACACTACTACTACCTCTTTGTCTTGTTATGTATCCTTAGATTATATATTAATTTATTAGTTAAACTAATTAGATTAACCACAGGCCAATCATGACGAGTTAACGGTAAGAAGTCAGGGACATGCAGAACCACCATTAACTATCTTGATTACTAAATGATTCCAAATGTCATCCCCATCCCAACTAATATTTTAATCTTATCCGATCCATAATACTATACAAGTCCAATTCCTGCTCTTTAGACACCACCACCCACATGACAAAATTAAATCCCAGCCTTCATTTCCCATGTTCATTGTTAATTTTCTTTAAAAGGGTAGTCGTTATTAATTCCTACCCCTCCCATAATCCCATATATAAAAACCAAAAATGCCAACATTATCTTCTTTAATACCCTTCCATACCTTATTAAACATCAAACCTGCCATCTTCCCTCTATTGCTAACTTCTCTACATTCTTGAGCGTATATGTTAGTAGCTTTCTTTTTCAATGTGTAGCTTGACTTACAATTCGTTGGGCAACATTTACTTAGGCATTTGTCTTGAATGTCTTTGGCTTCATCAACTTGAATAACTATAATTTCCTACGTTAGGTATAAATTATTAATTAATTCATTTTCAATTTGCATGGAGTCGCTAGCGTTCAAAAACATTTTTACTGCAAGACTTCTATACCGAGTTTTTAAGGACATGCTGATTGATGAATCCTCATCATGTAAAGACACTTCAAAATCTAATATTAAGTTTGAAAAAAGAAAGTAAAGCTTGGATGCACAATACCTGTTGAATGTCATCAACTTTTTTCAGCCATCTATCGATTTCTTGTGCTCTTTGCATCCCTCCTGTATTCTCAGCTTCTTCAACTCTTGTCTTCAAATCCTCTCTCATGCTTTGAAGATCTTTCCATTTATGTTTCAATGACTCCAAATTATCTTCCAAGTCATAAATATAATCAGCTTCTTTCTTGGCACAAACACACAAACACTTGGTAATGTCCCATATGATTCCCCCAACTTGATCCATATGACTCTCCCTTATCTTCCAAACAATAATGCCAAGCTTTAATTCCTCCAAACACACAACAAAGTTTACATGTCAGATCAATTCCTTATTTCTCTGGGGAAAAAATCCACTATGTGCATGTATGTGTGTTGTGCGTTTAAAAAGAAAACCCCTATACACTGCATAATCATTAGGGCTTACCTCTTAGTCCCAAGACATAGCCATTTACGATCAATTGGCTAGCTACACACAGCTGATGCAATTTAGTGTCCGATTTTAAACAATGATGGATATCGTCTTTTGTTTTTGTGAAAAAAAAAAGGAGGTATCCTGTTCTTGCTTTGCTTCAACTTTAATTTTTCTCTTTTGGTCGGAGATTGATTCTTAACTGATCTGCTTTCGCTTTCTTTTCTTTCTTTTGGTCTATCATTCATAAGTTAGTGAACAAGTTAAGTATCATCATTATTTATGGGCGAGAACAAGTTTGGAATCACCATCGTATACACTGAAACAAACGATTCCTTTTGTTTATTATGAAAAACAAAGCAGTGACATATGTGTGTGTGTGTGTGTATTCCTTCCTTTGCTATACCACCTTCTTTTTTTTAGGTAAAACCGCCCGATAATCCGGCGCCAATTGGCAACCGACTAATCCGGACTCGAGGGGTAGGAGTGCCGCCCACATAGGCGGGGTTGTCCCCTCTCCCAACGAGAGCGCTTCCCACCTTCTTTAATTAGCTACAGTTTAACTTTTTAAGTTTGTTCTAATTTGCTACTTTCGTGTTTTAATCTTGACATTAATGAACAGGTTAATTAGGAAGCATACTTTTAATTTGCTATTGGAACTTATAAGCTTAATTAAGACCTGTCCTATTTTAATGACGCTAGCAATGTAATAAGAACTTTATGTGGTTTGACAGCAATCTCATTCCTTTTCAGCCAGCAAATATTTATATACAAAAATCAGCCCAAGATCTATTACCTTTGTATAAGGCTGACCAAAACTTTCAAGATATGTTTTAAATCAAATCTGCAGTTCACTAAACAGTTGCAGCTAGTGACAGTGGCCAATAATTGAGAACTTGCCAAAGCCCGAATGGTTCAAGAACCAATATCAAATGTGTTTATTCAAATTCTAGATGATTTACAATGAAGTTTAGAACCTATTTATACTACTAATTCATGTATTAAAATATTGTAATAGTTAACAATGGCATCTTCACCAACTCTCCTCCCACCTACTCTCACAGCCATCAACCCCCTTCAGCTGTCGTTCACTATTATTGCTATCATGCCCTGCGTCATTCATGCTCTGTTTTTTTTTCTGTTTCATTCTCCCGAGGTTGGACAGGACTCGTCCTCGAGTCAAAAACAACATCATCATCAAGATACGGAGATAATTCCGCAACCTTATGCTTGAGTAAAAATGACTTGGACTTATTTTTTACTTTGATGTGTTTATCGGGAGGCAAAGGTTCGAGCTGAATCTTCACGTCATCCTTCTGGAAGGAATATGTGTTTGTATAACCATCATATAGAGCGCATCGATCATATTGCCAAGGTCTTCCCAGAAGAAGATGACAAGCATCCATCTTAACAACATCATACCAAACTTCATCGTGATACCTTTTACCGATAGAAAAAGTAACAAGGCATCGTTTTGACACTTTTACTGCACTTCCTTTGTTAAACCATTGGAGTTTGTACGGTTACGGATGGTTATGAGTTGGTAGTTGCAACTTTTCTACCATGTAGTTAGAGACTACATTTTCACAGCTTCCGTTATCAATAATGACGTCACAGACTTTACCTTAAGTAGTACAGCGAGTATGAAAAATGTTGTGACGTTCTCCTAATAACAAGTGATTCACCGTGATCTGCAGGAGTAATTTCTTCATCAAATATTGGCTCCGTTTCAAGCATAGGCTCCCTTTCTTCGTCAAATACTGTAGAAGCTTCCCCTTCAATAATAGTGACAACTCTGCGGTTAGGGCAGTTAGAAGCGATGTGACTGAATCCTTGGCATTTGAAGCACTTAGGTGCTTTGGAGTTGAATTCCCTAGTAGCCTTTGGTGGAGGCGCGCTTAAAGAGCTAGGATGATGCATTTGTGGCTTACGCCGATCAAAAGGAATTCTGGTTGAGGAAGACGGTTGATATGGAGGCCTTCTGGGTAACTGTTTTTCGATACGGATGGCTAAACGGATGACGTCATCCAGAGTTCAGTATTGCTGGAGTTGTACTGGATGGGTGATGTTCGTATTTAACCCTCCGAGATAACGAGCTATTGTTTGCTCCTCCCTTTCTTGTATATCACATTTCATCATAAGTTTCTCAAATTCCCTGGTATATTCCTCCATAGACATAACCTTTTGGTGGAGATTATATAATTGAAGGAAATTATCTTGATAATAATTTTTGAGAAGAAACTTACGTGAGAGTTCACATCGCATATTGTCCCACATTCGTGATTTGACCGAGTCTTTGTGTTTTGGGGTCAAATACGAGATATTTATTCCAAGAATTGCAGTATAATGTAACATTCGGGTCGTCTCTCTTTTTTCAAAGAGCCTTTAATTGAATCCTAGGTAATACTAAATGTCATGAAAAAGCAAATTCAATAAAACAAGGGAAAATTGATTTTTGGGTTTTTCTTGTTAAAAATAAAAATAAAAATAAAAGAAAATACAATTTAATTAAATGTATAAATAAACACACCACTCAAATTAATTTAAATCATAAGCAAAGTATAGCTTTAAATCCCACAACACAAATTTAATCACGTATTATTCAAACAATAATCAAACAAAATATTGGAATAAGAAAAATAAAAAAAACAATGACTCCCCTTGTTCAGCTCCCACTTGCATGCATGAATTCAAAGATATGCCATTGATGATGTCAGCATGAATGTTGATGATGTCAGCATGCATGAATCCATTTAGAAATCACGATGGTTTCGCGTTTCTTCTTGCGCTCTCAGTTCTCTTCCTCGGCTGCAACTGAGTTGATGATGCTTGACAAGATATAATAATGGCAGCAATGAGAAACAAGGGTATAGACTGCCGGAAGTGTGTTTCACCGGAAGTGGGGGCCGGAAGTTTCACAGACTTCGCCGGAAAATTGGAAACCACACGGGAGTTATAGAAAAATCGATGAAGAATGATGGTGCGGTATCTGCATGATAAAGGGACAATGGTAGGAAGAAAATTAGACACGACAGAGGTGAAAAATGGGTCACAGGAAACTGGATATTTGTCAAAAATGGGGGCCGAAAACTGGGCTGTCACCGGAAAAATGCACAACTTGCTGAACTATCACAGAGAGGAGATGAGGGTACTGCAATGGTAGTTTTCGATGGCTTTTGGTGGAGAAAACAGAGAAGACCGAAGGTGATGGTGGTGCTTGATAACAGAGGAAGGAGAAAGGAAAGAAAATGATGAAGGCAGAAAAACGGAGCAGAGGAAAATGCCGAGGCTGGTAAAGGTGAATGGTGGTGATGAAAGGAAGAGGTTGGTGATGAGAGTGGTGACCTCGTTCTTACTTCAACTCCCCATTCTATAGTACCTCGGCAAAAAAAATGGAAGAGGAAAACTGAAGAAGGAAGAGCTGCAGTCTGGATGCCCTCATGGTGGTGAAGATGGGGGTATATATAGTGAGATTGCCGACATCCATTTCCCTTCACCAACCATAGCACTATTGATTGTTAGGTGCAGCCATCGTTGATTGCAATCTGAAAGCAAGCTGCCGATTGTTTGCCAGAAAGAAAAAAATGTGTTCACTATGTTTAACACAAATCTTTCCGTGATGTACGCGCATGTAATTTCTACATATTCCAGAAGCTCACACGATAAAACCCCCCAAACTTTGCTTTTCTGTCGGTTTGAATGTTGAATTTGTGGCTTGGGTCTTGTTCTGTAATTTTTCCCAATAAATTTTCTTCATGAAAAAGCTCATGGGTACTTTTCTATAATTTTCTCTGGCCCTTTCTATAATTTTCCTTGTCTTCAAAATATTAATTCAGACTCCAAAAATCACCAATTGCATCCCAAATCACCTGCAATGCAAGATTAAGCACAAAGGTAGTATTAAAAGTTCAAGAGATCATATGTATAAATATTTAATAATTATGGCCATTTTTCCTTCTCTTTCATGCCTTTTCTTGAGATTTTCCCACCATATGGAAGCATGTTTCTTTAGTTTGATGGCGACAATTTTGACTTTCTGCTCATCGAGAATCTCTTTATATTCAAAAACTCGTTCGACGGTTTGAAGCCAATCGAAAAATTTATCTGGTTGAAGCCTTCCCTCAAATTCTAGTATATCTACCTTAATGTCATTAAGGCGAAATGACTGTTATTGAGGATGATGGCGGTAGTGAGTGGACGACGAACTATTGTTATCAGAATCATCTTCTAGATATTTACTGCGAGATTCTAGCATGGCTTGCTACGTTTGTACAGTGGTTTCCAGTTCCTGTATCCGGCGTCTCATCTCGTCCATCTCAATCTCGTGTGTGTTTTTGCGTCTTGGAGGAATTTTGGAATTGTTCTTGTGAGGTTAAGTATAGGGTGGAAAGGTATAAGGATAGGATTGGTATTTATGGCAAGTAAGGGGTAAAATTGGAAATTTTGGACAAATAGGGGTCAAAATATAATTTAGTAATTTTCAGGGGCTCAAATGTAATTTTGGTAGAAATATGGGGTCTAAATGTAATTTCAGAAAGTTTTGGGGTTTGAAATGTAATTTTGACAGAAATCTGGGGTCAAAATATAATTTCAGAAAGTTTTGGGGGCTGAAATGTAATTTGGTAGAAATTTGGTGTCAAAAATACAATTTCAGAAAGTTTTGGGGCTGAAATATAATTTTGGCAGAACTTTAGGGCCAAAATGTAATTTCAGAAAGATTTGGGGAAGAAATTGTAATTTTTACCAAATTTTGGGGTCAAAATGCAATTTCTGAAAGTTGGCCTGACTGGGATTGTTGACGTGGTGGTTATGACATGTTGCAGTCAACGGGTGGCAGACCTGTTGATGACACAGCAGATCAGGATGACGTGGCAGATGACGTCATTATCTTCAACCTCTGAACTCCAGCGACTACATGAAATTCTAAAGACTTTTCCAGCGACGTCCGTGGAGGCGCATGGAACTGTTTCACGGCGGTGACTGAGGCTATTCTTAGGTTTTTCGGCCTTCTGAACACAATGGTGAGGTCGGTTTCTTCAAAAAACGCTCCGAGAGTGAAAATCCGACACCCCCTTTTTCTCACGTTTTTTTGTTTCTCACCCACTCCTCATTCTTTCGCTCTCTGGCACTTTAGAACTCAGCTCTGATACCAAAATGGTTCAGGAACCAATCTCAAATGTGTTTATTCAAATTCTAGATGATTTATAATGAAGTTTAGAACCTATTTATACTACTAATTCATGTATTAAAATACTGTAATAGTCAATAATGGCATCTTTACCGACTCTCCTCCCACCTACTCCCACAGCCACCAACCCTCTTCAGCCGTTGTTTACTATTGTTGCTATCATGCCCTGCGTCATTCATGCTCTGTTTTTTTTTTCTATTTCACCCAATCAAGTATAATCAAGTTGCAATATCCAAAGCCCGTTGAACTTAATGTACAAATATTAGCAACTGAACAATTAATGCACTGAACAAGTCAACTCCAAACAAAATGTTCAAAGCTGGACATATTTCATAAATGAGTGACACTCCTGTAAGTGGTGTGAATGAGGAGTTTTGGTGATTTGAATCTGAACCTAATGACCAAAGCTATATCCTTTGCTTCCAAATGATGCAAATCTTTGATTAAAGAAATTGCAAGCAATCCAGGCAATGTCAATTTCAAAGTTCCAGCAAGCTAAATGAAGTGCAAATGCACATTTTCACCAAGTTTCAAACAACATCCATTTCAAACAAAGGCTAGAAACAGAGAATATTCTAGGAATGAGTTCAAACAACGTTAACAGCAGATTAGTGCAATAGAATGTGCAACAAAACTCAAATGAAGGTAATGTTTGACCTAACCCAAACTTGCAGAAACAAAATGCAGACAAGAAATTCAGATTAAATGCACAGAAAATGTCAAACAGATTTGCTCAATTTCAGTAAAGGTCTAAAACATGCAAAAAGTTATGTGAATCCCAGACTTCAGGCAACTATGCATGACAGCTTAATGCATAAATTTGACAGTAATTCTAGTTAAAGCAGAGTGCAAGCAAATTTGTCAGGAATTTAGCTAAAGGTAATGACCAACCTTAGATTAGCTAGCTACCCAGAATTCCAATGATTGAATAGATTTTTTTTATACTTTTTTAATAGTAACAACATCTCTCTTCACAGTGTTTGTGAACTAACAAGCCAGGATGAAGATATGCACACAATCACGCTCACTGGTTTGGAAAACTTCAAGGTATACACAAGCTTAGTAATCAACTTCAAAATTTGTCTTCACACTCAAAATCTCGTTGCCTTCAATCTCTCAATACCAAAATTCAGTTACAAGGTGAGAATCTGCACAAATATGAGATATCAACCATGAAATGACCTAAAAAAAAAGCTCAAAAACACATGGCACTCTCCAATAAGATGCAAATCAAAACCAACGGCCCAATTGGATAGTAAGGAGGACCAAATGACAGCAGTAATGAATCTTGAAGCAACAGAAAACAATGCAAAATGCAACAGATGCAACGGAGCGTATGTATTTGTCTAGCTATATGCAATTACTTATGCAAGAAGTTTTTGTGTGTGTGTGTGTATTTTCTATGAAAATGCAAGAAAAATGCTATGGAGAACTAATATGCATATGCCCAAAATTTAAACCTAAATTAGACAAATAAAAAACACTCGAAACTAAAATTCTACCAAGCTCTCACAATAAACCCTAGTTAAAGAACATTAACACTTAGCTAATCAAGGAGTCAAAAATGACTCTCCGGCAACGGCGCCACTTGAAGAAGCTTTGCTTTTTGCCTTGGTAACCTCTTCAAAAATAACTAAGGAAAGCAATACAGGGTACAATCCTGAATCGTCTCTTCACGAGACTTTTATTAATTACATAGAAATTAAGTCTAATAATTGACATAAAACCATAAAAAGGATTTGAGCTTTTTATGTAACAAATAAATTGCAATTAAACTAAAATACTTTAAAAACTACTATTTTTGGATTTTTATAATAAAAGTGGAATGGAATGGAAATTGATTTTGAAAAAAAAAAACTCCTAGAATAATGAATTTCATCATTCCTTATTTCAAAAGATAATTGAGATGTGCTAGTTAGACAAATTTGCTCAAAAGACCCTTTGAGTTAATTTGAATTAAGTGAATTAATTCATCCACACTGGATAAAACTTAATCCCTCTAACTGAAACCCAATTTAAATACTAGCAATTGAAATTATCAATATACAAGACACAAGTAACTAAGGACCCTTACATTACAATCACAATTATATATTCATAATAAATTCAAGTAAAGATATACCAAGTTAATTATATAAAATTGATACTAATGAAACACAAGTATTAAATACATACATTAAAATCCAAATACACATCTAATCTCAAGAAATGCATAGAAACTCAATGCAAAACATTCAGTACAATATACCAATTAAATTATAAACCTATAATTTAACTAACACAAAAAATTAAATATAGGAATTAGATAATAAAATATTCCCCTGCTAAGCTCCAAAGCTCAAGACCCAAACCATTGCTCGTGGAGAACGAGGGATTTAGCTACTGCGATTCTTCAACAAAGCTCCACCAAACACTATTAAAGCTTCAGCCATAATAGATTAATTGAAGAATGAAGTGATTAGTAAATGATTAATAGCATAGATGAATAATAATGATAAAACAGGGTTGGAATGCTTCTGTGAATGAACCGAACAGAATAGAGACTGCCGGAGGATATGGCGGACAACGGAGAACAGTGGCGGTGGTGGTGAACGGACGGAGAACAGTGAAGGTGGCGGTGAAAACACTCGCGGTGCTCTGTAGGTCCTGCTCCACGGCCTTCCCGAGCTCTGAAACTCACGATGCTCTGTTCTGGTTCGCGGCAGTTTCTGTGGTGGCGAGGATGCAGTGGTGGTCGCCGGCGACGGTGAATGAAGTCGCCGGCGACGGAGAAGGGCGAAGGTGGAGATGGAGGAGGATTCGAGATCCAAGGTCCCGTGTGTGTTGCACCGCGCCTATGCTTCTGATGCTCCATTTTAAACCTAGTAGCTTCAGTTCAGCTCGTGCACCATTCTGACATTTTCCAAATTTGTGGGACTAAACTGTCAGTTCCAAAATTCGACCCCAAAACTGCTATTTTCAATTTTAATTCAATTTTTCAAGCACCTATAATCAAAACAATTAAACAAACATCAAATACTCTCAGAAAAATTAAGGGAGAATCCCAAAAAAATACTTGAAATTTGCAAAATTTCAATTCAGTCATTTCCCAAGAAAAAATTTGGGAATTACTAATCAAGTTTTGATATTTTCTAATCAAATTTTGCAAAAAAAAAAAAAAAAACTGATCTAGAATTTTGCAAATTCCAAGTTCTTTTTTAGGGATTCTCCCAAAAATCGATAATTAAGAGTAATTATAATTATTTTGACAATTTTACCATTTTTAGTCCTAATTTAATATATTTACTTTTAATCTTAATTTATCTCAAAAAAGAAATTTTAAGCTCAATAATTATGACAAAATCTCTAATTGAAGTGTAAAAATATATAATAAAAATAGGATTTGTCATGGTTCAACTTACTCACATTGGGTCAATCCATTTATACATTCTATATTTCAATAGAAAGACAGGTGCATAATAAAAAAAATGTGTTTAATCATTAAAAAAATGCAAAATAAATTTCTTTGCAATTTTTAAAATTATCAGATTAATCATTTTTTCCTAAGTACATGAATTCTTCTGTTGGAGGCAATCCTCATAATAAAAAAATTTAAAAAAACATATACATTAAACGCATTTTTAAACTTAAATGATTGGCAATAAATATTTATGTTAACAAGGGATATTTTAGTCCGAAATTTTTTATTTAAAGATCAATTAATTATGGCTTCGAGGAAAATGAAATATTCAAAATAGACGGATTCTGTGTTACTTGACTCTTGTTTTCAATAGAAGTTTATATAAATTTTTAAAATAAAACAATAACAGTTAGAATTAAGATAAAATAGACAAAATATCAGTTTATTTTACTCTTAGAAAAATTTTCATGAATGCATGTTTCACTTATATTTGGCAACCAAAAGTTAGCCAATTACCATATCAAATTAGAATCATATAAAACTGGTCATTTATATTTAGTAAGAATGTTCTTGTAGCCTTATACATGTTATTTGAACACAAGAGGATTTTAGAATTTTTAATGAATGAGTTTAATTTACCCGAGGGCTCCAAGTCTTTCAGATCAATTTCCTTCTATGATTTTTGTAGCTTCTTTTCTCTAATATATGCCTATTCTATACCTTCTGAATTTGTAGGTTATGTTGACTGATGAATCCTCATCCGGTAAAAACACTTCAAAATTTAACTAAGAAAATTTTATAAAGAACAAACATCGTAGATGCGCAATACCTGTTGAATGCACAATTTCAATTTTCTTCTTGCAGAAGAACAAGGCTTAAATTAATAATCAGAACTTAATTGATGCATATCGCTTAGCCTCTTGGGTCCAGAGAACAACCCCTGCATATGGACTGCAAAACTTCACTCATCATCATGGCTTTAGTCTTCAGAGCCTTCATGTAGCTCACAAGCTCTTTATACTTTGCACCACTCATCTTCTCCCTAACCAGTAAGTCATCATTAAAACAAATATTTGTTAGAGTTCACACCTGTTATATTAAATAAAATGCAACAAAAACCAAGACCAACCAATCCGTTCCTGGGTTCGATCCCAGAAAACGGAAGGTGTAGAGAATTTCTGTTGGGAGCTCTCTCCTTTGGGGCACCTCAAAGAGGTGGATTCCTGTCGGGCTTATCAGATTGGGGGCGTCAGGATTAGTCGGTTGTTGGGGGCCCATGTCGGTAAATCCGGCGTTGGCCTTCAGGTTAACGCCGGATACCTGGAAGGTGGGTGCACCGAAGGCCAAAAATGGTCCATTGCATAAACCATAAAAAAAAAAACAAAAACCAAGACCAGCTATTGAACTGAAAGGAGCAATTTACAATTTATCGAGTCTTAGTCAAACCTAAATTTAATTTTAAATACATTGTAAGAAATATGATAAATAATAATTCAAAATATCAAATGTATTCATTTATTTCAAGCACCAAGAAAATTTTCATTTAATATATTATTGTTGTCAAGTTTCATTTGTAACTATAAATTTACAACTCACTTTAAATTTAGGATATAGTTTAAAATTAAGAACTTTCGTATTTATCCTAAAAAAACAAAGAACTTTTAAAATTCCAACGTATTAAAAAAAAAATCGAAGTCTTCATTTAAATAAAATTTAAACATATCTAACAGCATCAATTATAATATAGAATACAACGGAGGCATAATAATTGTTGCTTGTGGCGTTTTTCTTTTTGCATGACGTCTCAGTATTATTAATGTTATGATTATATGATTAGAATATATAAATTCATATGGACAAATAGTCAACTTGTAAGTTAATTATGTAGTGCCTTGTTAACAAACGAGTAGCATAAATGAGTTAAATTACGTATGATTTAGATACCAAAATTTCAAGCAACGAACTTAGACATGTAATTCATTAAATTAATAGATGAAACCAGCTGATTAGATGAATACACACACATAAGTTATGCCTTCTTCGACCCAAAAAACAAAAGTTATGCCCTCAACTTCTTCCCAAAATATCTATATGCCCTCATTGAGGCTAGGGGTGGGCATTGGTAGGGTTAGGTAGGGCGAGTCCCTTGCCCGATGCCCAGTCCAAAAGATGAATGGGCTCCATTTTGCAGCCCGATGCCCGGCCCTACTCAGTAGAAGCCCTAATCATTTTAGGTAGGGTAATAGTGGGCTGGGTAGGGCAAACTTTACTGTTCAAGTGGTAATTCCCTAACCAATACCATATATATAAAACCTCCAATTACACCTAATAAATACTATTAAAAGCTTTAAATACATTCTATAATTTCACACCCTGAGATATCTCAAAATAAATCTATAACTTTGAGTCTTGAAATTAAAAAAAAACTAACACATGTTTTAATAATTACATGACAAATTATAAAGCAATATGTGTTTGTGTATGAATATTAATTGATATAAATAGGTGCAATTGTGATAGAGACTTCAAAGAAACTAATTTTTTTGTCTTTGATATCAACTTTTTAATGCTTTATATCATTCATCCAAATCAAAAAACCACATCCATCCAAAAAGCAATGAATTATATGTAACTATGGTGGATGTATATTAAATAATAATATAAAATATTTCATAATAATGAAATAATATATATACATATTAAATAAAATAATACATATAAAATACTATTTATTTTATATAAAATAATATATATTTTAAATAAATTGTATATAATTTTCATGGCAGGGCAGTATCCCCTGCCCGATACCCAACCCTGTCCAATAGTTCGCCGGGCCCAAAGATGCCCAAATTCTTATTGGGTCACTTTTTTTAAGTTGGGCAAGGCAATTTTTAACAAGGCTCTAGTGGGCATACCGGGCTTCTGGGCACCATGCTCACTCCTAATTGAGGCATATTGTCAACACCCATTTCCATTTTGATATGTGCAGAGCAATAATGAACAAGTTTAATAGGCAAACAGAAAAGTACAGTTATACTGATAATAAGTATTTGTTTACATACAGTCATTAACAGAGCAGAAATAGATAATAACGACAAATATGTATAGAATGCCCCAAAACTATTTCACATACAGACTATATACAACCACTGTATTCATCTTGGGAAACGTTCCCGTCATTTTCCCTTCTCTGCATCCTTGGCTTTCGAGCCGCTGGCACCCGCTGAGACATTGGATTAGAAAAATGTGTGAGATTCCAAGGAATCTCAGTAGAAACATACGATCAACATATAAAATACGAAAATTAAATATACAATGCACCGTATCAAGTAAAATGAAAAATCATATCATCCGTGTGTGTACACAAAATTCAGGGCCAACTAACCCGTTGAAACCCCTATATGTACCTCAACTGAGTCCTTGACTACAGTTAGGTAAGACTAGTGTACCTCAGCTAGGTCCTAGACTACAGCTAGGTAATGTGCCTCCAACACATGTTCGAATCACAAAATACAGTAACACGTATTATACAAATAGTCACAGTATATGAGAGATATTAGTCCCTACCTTAACGTCTTTCCTGTCTCAAAGGATCCGCCTCGTAAAACATGTCAACTATAGGCGTCCAACTCAGTCCTAAAAAATCAAATGTACAAGAAATATGTTATAACCTATCCATATATCATTTTAGACACTTCCGTAGTATTTATTATGGTTATATTAGCCTATAGTGAAAATTTACCAAAATACCCCCGGGACCCTGGCCCAGCTGCACTTTTCCCGAAATGTTGATTAGGGCTATTCTGACATATTTCTACCTAAGGAATCCATTTCCAGATTTGAAATTACCAAATTCAATGTCAAATTACAAAATTGCCCTTGGCAGTCCCGCTTTAGGAGTTTCAGGGACGTTTCCGTAATTATGCTTTCTTGACCTTTTCCGAAAAAGCGCCCAACTGTAACCCCACCTAATTTTCCCTCATGAATCCAATGGAACCATCAAATCATTGAAAATCCAACTCTAAGGCCCTCTAACAGCCCTAACCAAAATTATAGTATCCTTTGGGAGAAATCGGGATTTTTCGGTTTCGGCTCCATAAACGCGTTCCTTTCTACTCCTAACCACTTTATTAACCATCTAATTGAGTTATAACTACCATTTGAACTAAGATGGGCAGCATAACCCTTAGGCACCCCATTTCCAAAATTTAAAACCAATGGTAATCCGGTGAAATCTCACCGATTAAATTGCCCACAGCAGCCAGAATAGTTAATATACGAAAGTTTGTAAGTTATCTCAAGCTCCCACAAGCTTTTTCCAAATATGGTTGAAACCCTAACCTTTAAAGAATAGATTTTTGAGCCTCCAAACCTTAAAGAACAAAGAAGAGTAGCTTAGGATCGGAGTTATACGCGTTAGGAGCTAAATCGTCGGAGGAATTGGCTTACGTTGAAAGATTTCTTCTCCTTTCTCTCTCTAGGGTTTTCCACACATTCTCTCTCTATTCAGGTCTGATATGTGCGTGAAATGTTGAAGGAAGAAGATGAGCATGCTATATTCTAATATCATATATCATTTTAATGATTTATGGAATTTTCCAAAAATTCCAAAACTAATTTTTATTACATAACTTCCTACATTCATGTAATCATGTCATCATGTCCAACCAATATTTCTTTATTTATGCCACATGTAGGAGACACCTAGAGGTCCCTCCCTATGGTCTCAATTGGCTTCACAACTTGTTTCGGTTACGTATACACATAAAATTCCAATTTTGGTCAAATTTGCACTTTGTGCTTAAATTTTCTATAAATTCATATTAAATTGACCAAAATATTCTAAATATATTTTTCTCTTTTATTTTCCTTAATTAATTGAAATTAACTTCAATTAATTGGAAAATAATTTATTTTGTGCTATTTTGGCAAAATTACGATTTTACCGTTACCTTCTTAATCTAATTTCTTCTCTTATTTTTCTTTGGCCAATTTCCATATATTTTTGGACCAAATATTTTCTCTAATATTTCTTTATTTTTGGACCTTAATATTGGGCTTTTTAAATTACCCAAATTAATTCCATAATTATTTTACCCATTTTCTCATGAAAATGAACATTTATAAAATTTATAAATTCTAAATTCATAAATATTCACCATTTTATTGAATTTCTCAAATAATTACAATATATTTAGTGAATATAAAATTTGGGGTGTTACGCATATCACTATATATCACTTTTTTTTGTCAGGTATAGGTATATTTCTATTAGTGAAAATCCTTTTCCAATAAAGATTTAAACATTGATTTATCATATTATGAGGAATTAATTCATTCCACTGTATCCAACCACGTTGGTAACATATCACTTTTTAATCTTCCAATCTAGATTGCACATGCCATGGGCCTCTTTTCCCATGTCTATTCGGTCTTTTGTTGGTCTTTCAAATTTTGGGCCCAACAACTCTTTGCCCATCCACTTAGTGTAACAATTCTTTGCAAGGGACTTTTTAACATGTCTTGAGAAAAATCATGTGTGTAAGTTGATTTCACTTGATCAGATCATCAGAATCATTTTGTATAGTTTGAAACTATCATTTCATTTTTGTTCATGGTTAAGGGTAATTTTTGTCTAGAATTTTTTTGTGAAGCAGTGCCTGAAAGCTTTTATTTATTTATTTATGATTAGTGATTACCTCGAAAGTGTCTAAAACATTGCGATGAAGCTGTAACATTAACAAATGATAAGTTTGACGGTTAAATTAACTCAAATGACCTGGTACACCTCAGCAACTTGAAGGTCTAACTTCATCTCTTCACATCAGCCCATCGTTAAAGAAAGGAAAACCACCATCTCGTCCTGGCTTCATCTCCCAATTCATAAACATCGTTAAAGAAAGGAAAACCACCATGTGAGAGAACCCTTTTTCGTTTAACCTTATTTGAAAGGCCTCCAAAATTTAGTATTACTTGAAGCTTTAATGTCTGGGTTTATGCTTTTTTTTTTTTTTGATACAAAGGCAAGCAAAGCTTGTAGGTGACAAAATCTATAGGCTAGGTTCTACAGGTTGTTCTTATGATAACAAACCACAATCCAAAGCAAAGAAATGAATACATTCAATTGGGGAAAACCCAAGTTCCTTGAAATCCTGTGGAATCATGTGTGCCGTTCTTGCAAGATAATCCGCACAACGAATACTTTCCCTATGAGTGTGGGAAATTTCTACTTCCTAGTTGTTGTAGACAAGGGATTTGGTTTCCAAGATAACGTCATACAAAGGATGATCAGAATCACAATGAGTGGATAATAGGTGGATTGCCTGTAGTGAGTTGGTGAACAACTTGATTTTCTTTAGCCCCATCTGTTTACATAGTAAGAGGCCACATCGGATTGCATGGATTTCAGTAGCAGTTGGAAAAGTATGTCCTAACTTCTGTTGGAATCCACGTATCCAATTACCCTAGTGATCACGGATAACACCTTCACAAGCAGCCTGACCGTCTCTAACAACTGAACCATCAACATCTAGATGATGAACACCCGGATCTGGGGGTTGCCAGTGAAGTACTCCTCGATTTGGGACTTGAAATCCACATATACACACCTGCCGAAACCCCCCTCTTTAATATTTGTAAGCACCATCCTATATCTCTAATGGAAAACACATGTTCTCAAAATTTTAATTTTTAGCAGTTCCATTAATCACTATACATGTAAATGGATTGGCTGTGCTTTTTAGCAAGTTCTTTTAATTAACACTTTCACTTTTTCTTTTAGTTTTTCGGTTGCCTGAAAATGGAGTTATTAAAAAATTGACTTTCCCATCAAGTACGATCCAAGTCTTTAATTAATTATTTTTTTTCCTTTTGGCTTCTCTATAACACTTCTCATTTGATAGGATTTTTTCGCGCAATAGAGATAAATAGAACATAAAAAGTTTCTCAAATTACAAATATTCTTATCTTTATTACATTTTTCTGATGTTTAAAGAATGGGGGAAAACGAAAGACATTAAAAGAATAAAAACAAAATTATATGGAGCGTGAATCAATATAAGGAGAGAGATTGAAAGAATGAGAAAAGATTGCATGGAATCTTAAAATAAAAAAGGTTTTTCTACAATATTTTTCTTTCAATTTTCAAAGCAAATGGTGATATCATTAACCAAACTATGCCAATTCGCATAAAAAAGCCAAACTAATTAAAATGAAAAAAAAAATGATATAACACAAACCACACATATGTAATTATTAATCAAGATGCATGGGAATACATGCTCAGTTAAAAAAAAAAATCACACAATACATGGTTTGTTCTTTTGTTTTTGAAAATTTGAATATAAAAGCTCATGCTCACACCAAGGTCTCGAAACAAGAAGCGGGAGGAAGAAAACCAATGAAGCTAATCTGCAATGATATATACGTGTCACAGATAATTAATTATAAGTATTAATTATATGAAAGTAAAAAAGATTAAACATATTTATATTATAATAATAATTTAATTACCTCTTGGAAAAAAAGATATGCCTTCTTCAACACATTCGAACTTTGATTGGAATTTGTGCTTGGCTGTGGGGTCATCCCATTCCAAACCGTCCCACCAACTTTGTTGCCCTTTGATAGATGTCAACTTATTATACTTGGTAGAAATGGAATCAAGTGGTAATTTTTTCAGCTTTGGACATTTGTTTACGCGAATGGATTTGAGGAAAGGAAAAGGCAATGGTGCCTTGTGAATGCTCTCAAGTCTTGGTAAGCCATGCAGAGTCAGATCGACAAGAGAAGAGAATACACAAGAATCCACATTCTCTTCTTCTTTTACCACTTCTTCCATGGATTTACATCCAACAATGAAAAGTAGTTGAAGGAGTGGAGCATACTTAAGCCATGTCACATGAGTTATTGAACACAACTCAACTCTCACACTTCGGAGCTTGGCTAGACAACATGTTTCAAGCGCTAAAAGATATGGATCGCTTTTGATATTCAACCCGAAGAAAAGAATTCGCTGTAGCTGCTTGATTCCTGACATGGACGCTAATGATAATAAAGGGTAATTCTGGAGCCTGAAATCAATAGAAAGCCAGCGTATGCAACTTTGCAATTTGGTTGACTCCAATAATGTGTTTAGGCCATCTCTACTCTGTAAATCTACGCATAATTCCTCAATGTTTGGTAGGGACTCCAACTCTTCTAAAATCCCCCTCTCTGATGAAATAATTATTTTGCAATGAATAAATCTGAATACTCTTAATTGTTGAAGACTTGACAGCACTCCAAGCGGAATATCCCATCTCATATATTGTAGGCTCAGAAATTTTAAATTTGTCAAGTACTGCAAGTTGATCAAAAACTTCAGTTGTCGAATTCCTCTTAACGCATGAAGAGAAAGATATTCCAAAGAAATTGAACCCCTCATGTCTAAAGTTTCTCCTAGACGAACTCGTAGTTCCAAGACTTTCAATCTCTTCATCATGCATTTATTATCTTCCAGCTGACGTTCTATACGAGCATCAAAGAATGTACCTTTCATCAATGAAACTAGTGTAATGACATTTGAAGGATCATCTAGGATTTTCTTTAATTCCCAATCATGCATGAAGAAAATCCTCTTCAAAAGTTCCATATTATCATGATCTTGTTTTGACAACCACAGTGCCATGTCATGAAGCATATCATGCATTTTGACTGTGCTACATGTAAAAAGATCATCACCATCACTTTCTAACAAGCACGAAAGCTTCAACTTTTCAATAATAGACTCACCATGATCACGCATATCTTGGACACTTATGGTCATATCTTTGCAAAAAAATTTCTCCCACATCCATTTGTCAATGAGATCGGGAACTAGAATTTCATAATCTTCTGGATATAATGCACAGTACAAGAAACAACGCTTTTCAACCGCATCCAACTTGTCATAGCTAAATTTAAGGATAGAGAATACTTTTGTCTCCAAATCTTGTGCAGTCCATGAAGAACTTGTTAAGCTATTTATCGAATGTTCCCAGGCTCCTAGGCTCTTCACTCCAGCCATGGCACTTCCTAACACAATCAATGCAAGGGGCAGCCCTTTACATTCCTTTGCCATCTTCTCTGCTAGCTTTGGAATGTTCGGGTGCGAACTCAAAGTTTCTTCACCAACTTTCTTGCAAAACAAATCAAATGCTTCTTTCTCTGTTAAAATTGTTACCTTGAATTTCATTTGAGCTTGCATTTTTTCGCACACATTTTCTAACCGTGTTGTGAATAGCACTTTAGATTGAGAGTTACGGTCTTTTGGATGAGGCACTCCCACCGATTTCAAGTTCAAGCTCTCCCACATGTCATCCAACAATAAGACAAATTTCTTTCGTTCAAGGACCTCATAAATCTTAGCAACTTTTTGCTATGGATGAACGCATTTTTTCCAAATGTCATCCCCTATCCTAACCAACTCTCTAATATCATCCATAATACTATCCAAGTTGGGCTCTTTTGACACCACCACCCACAGCACAAAATCAAATCCAAGCCTTCTCTTCCCAAATTCATTATTAATTTTCTTTAACAGGGTAGTCTTTCCTACCTCGCCCATCCCATATAAACCAATGATGCCAACATTCTCATCTTCAATACTCCTCCATACCTTATCAAACATCAAATCTAATCCCACTACTTCATCCTGAGGCATCTCAATTGGCTTGGGTGGTGTTTTGTTAGCAATGTTAAAATTTCCGCTAAACCTTCTCCCCTCTTCTACTAGCTGATCTACATTCTTCAGCATGTTAGTAGCCTTCTTTCCTAGCCTGTAGCTTGACTTACAATTCTTGGGGCAACATTTACTTAGGCATTTATCTTGAATTTCTTTGGCTCCTTGGACTTCAATGACTGTTATTTCCTGTATTAATTATAAATTATTAATTTGTTATGTTTTTTAAATTTGTATGGAGCAACCTATAATAAGCATACTCTCTGATTAATTCTTTAAGCCTAAAGGCATTCCCTTGCCCTGATGATCTCTCAAGCCAACCTTTTCTTATATATATATATATAGATATGTATATCTCAATTATTAGAAATTATATTCATCCCTAACTAAATTAGCTAGGTTGAACCAGATAATAGATATATTCATTTGTGCAACCTGTGTTCTTATAAGCTCTTCCATAACTAAACCCAAAACATTATTTGAAGGCTTAATTATGAAATAAATCAATTTGTAAATTTTATAATGGGAAAATTAGACTAAAAGACTTGGTGGAAATAATATTAATGGGAGAGGATCTTAAAAATTGCAGTTATTCAAGAGGACCAACTATCAAAATGTAAATTTTTAAAACTACCAAGTCATCCCTAGGAAAACCACCTATATTCCCTTTAACCACCTCTCAATCCTAAATCCTAAACTATTGACGAATTAATCCATTTTAAACATCTCTATGCATCATCGTTACTTACGCAGAAAATCCATAACTTGCCATAACTTCTTTGTTAGATCACTGGTGTGTATCTTTTAATAATGATCAATTTAGGGTTTAAAAAGTATTAAAATTATTAGATGAATCAATTTTCTAAAATGACAAATTTCAAAAATATTTGCATTATAAGTATTTTGTAAAAACTTTAATGCTTTTCAATAAATATTTATGTTAACTAGGGATATTTTAAGCCAAAACTTGTGTTATAAAGATGAATTAATTGTTGGGTGGATGGACATGCAATTATTCAAATAGACATGGATTCAGCGTCTTGACTTTTGGTTTCAATAAAAGCTTAATTAGATTGGTCACCCAAAAAAAAAAAGCTTAAGTTGATTATGAAAATAGAAGGAAAGTAATTATAATTAAAGATAAGATATGTTTGTTTTACTCTGTTAAAAATTTTCATAAATGCGTCACATTTTGTATATATTTGGCAACCAAAAGTAGGCTTAATTATGTGGTTATGTGAGTACAAGTAATTTTTTTTTCCGCCCAGAGTACAAGTAGATTTTAGAGATTCGTTAAGTAACAAGATTAGTTTACCATAAGGCTCTAAATGTTTCATGTCAATTTCCTTATATTATTTTTCTTTTTTTTTGGGTATAAAATCAGCACAAACACCCAATCAATCCTTCCTTTTAGCAATCAGACTTAAACTAGTAAAGTCCATTACATCTCTACACAGTAAGCTATGTAACCTCTCAGAAGGCTCCTATAACTCAAACTCCAATTAGCTAACGAATCAGCAGTTTGTATTTGACATCAACTGGCATCTCCTATTCTTCTGACACCAATATTTGTATTTGACTAATAAGCCAGTTTTGTTTCTGATTTTGTAATGTACAACAACATTATTGAAAATGGACACAACTAAAAGAGATTCAGATTCAAGAATAATCTTTCTGAATAAGGAAATGAAAATCTGACCACACGCCCCAAAGCTTTGCTGTAATTACTGCACAAGTGCCTAAATTATTCACACAACCCCCAAGCCATTACCTCTTTTCATTCACAAAACCACCATGCATTCCTTACTGAAGAGACATATATAGCAACTGAACTCATGCATGACACTAACATTAAATAGTCCTCGAAGAGGGATTTATTCCTCCAAAACCATAAGAATCATCAAGTGATTCCAAACACTGTATATACACCAATCATGATGATTTAACAAAAAGAAGTTATGCACATGCAAAACCACCATGAACTATCTTGATTACAATATGATTCCAAATGTCACCTCCATCCCAACTAATTTTCTAATATTATCCATAATACTATCCAAGTTCAAATTGAGCTCTTTTAACACCCCCACCACCATCACAAAATTAAATCCTACCCTTTTCTTCCCATGTTCATTATCTTCTTTAATCCTCTTCTGTACCTAAATAAACATCAAATGTGCTTATATAATCCCACTACTTATCATGAGGCATCCCAATTGGCTTGGGTGGTATTGGACGGGCAATTTAAAATTTTCGCTAAGCCGCCTTCTCTCTATTGCTAACTTATCTTCATTCTTGAGTATGTTAGTAGCTTTCTTTCCTAGCATGTAGATTGACTTACAATTCTCTGGGCAGCATTTATTTAGGCATTTGTCTTGCATGTCTTTGGCTTCGTCAACTTGAATAACTATAATTTCCTACATTAAGTATAAATTATTAATTAATTCATATTTTTATTTGCACTGAGTCGCTAGTGTTGAGAAACATTTTTACTGCTGGAGTTTTATACCGAATTTTTTTATTTTACTCCAAGAAAGATTTTCATGAAAGCATCACCTTTCATTTATATTCGGAACCAAAAAGTTAGTTTTTAAACCCCAACCAATTACCATATCAAATTAAAGCATGTTTGTTTGAGCTTATAAAAACTTATAAGTTGCTTTTTACGTAAATCGAGACACAACTCCTCTCACATACTTACTTCGTATACCGTAAATCACTATTAAAAAGCAACTTATAAGCAATCGAATCGCTCAACCAAACATACCCTTAAAATCATCAAAGTAATCATTTATAGTTCAGTAACAATTTTCTTCTAGCCTTGTGTTGTTACGTGAATACAAGTGGATTTTAGATCTTCATCTAGGACTCCAAGTCTTTCACATCAGTTTCCTTCTATTACTTTTCTTGATGCCTATCCTATATTTTCTGAATTTTTCAGGATATGTTGATTGATGAATTCTCATCATGTAAAAACACTACAAAATTTAATATGAAATTTTAAAAAGAACGGAAAGCTTGGATGCACAGTACCTGTTCAATGTCGTCAACTTTTTTTAGCCATCTATCGACTTCGTGTGCTCTTTGCATGCCTCCTGTGTTCTCAGCTTTATCAACTATTGTCTTCAAATCACCTTTCATGCTTTGGAGATCTTTCCATTTATTTTTCAGTGACTCCAAATTCTCTTCAAAGTCATAAATATAATCAGCTTCATTCTTGGCACGACCACACAAACACTTCGTGATGTCCCAAATGATTCCCCCAACTTGATCCATATGCCTCTCACTTTTCTCCCAAACAATAATGCTAAGCTTTCATTCCTCCAAAATCAAACAACAAAGTGTACAAGTTAGAGCAATTTCTTTTATCTGAAACATAATCCTATATCATCCACTGCACGATCTTTTAGAGCTTCCCTCTTAGTTCCAAAAGATTGCCATTTATGATCTGTTGGCTAGCTATGCAGTAATATCCCAAAATTTAATAAAGGCCTATTTTCTCTGAAAAAAAAAATTCGAGGAACAATAATTAGATAATAAGTCAAATTATGGATCCTACGAAATTTAAGGAATCTTAAATTAGACGAAGGGAAAAATTACGGTCTAATGTGTGTAATTAATAGGATAAAAATACACCTATGTATATCTAAAAACACACACACCTAGACACCGACACACACACAACACTTGGCATTTTACAAGAGCACATCCACAGCCCCACGTAGGATATAATGTGCTGCCATCATTAGAGAATTGCATGCCCGTTCACAAACACCCACTTACACCTTCACGTACACACTCTCAACACCTCACCACACTTTTATCCAGCCACATGATTCACATCTGCACCCACTCAGCCATTTAATTAGACATTCACTCACCTCTCCATTCACCAAGTCTGCCAGAGAGAGAGAGAGAAAGCAAGAGAAAACATAACAGAGGAAGAGAGAGCTTTAGAGGAAAAAAAAACAGAATTGAGAGAGAGTGATTGGTGTCAACGGAGGAACCAAGAAGAGCTACAAATCACACATGCAACACCATAAACGTGTATAGATGAGTCTCCTACACATTTATCTTCGTTTTTCCATTGGATTTGAGGCTGTTTTCTGGGTTGTTTCGTTGCTGGAATTGAGAAACATCACCGAAAAATTCTGTCAACCAAAAACTGTAAAACCAGTGATTGTGTGACGATTTTGGGGTGAATTTTGGGGTTCTTTGGTTTTGAAATTTGCTCATTAACCTTAGTACATATGTGTAGGAGAGTATGGATTTAAAATTCGTGAGGTTCAGAGTATAAATTCGCGGTTACATATTAGTTTTCTTCACCCTATTTTGCTTCCGAAAAACAGAGTACATACCTGAAACTTGCAGAAGCTTAAACAGAGGCTATAGATGGATTTTTTGAATGGGTCTTTTTGCATAGATAGTTTAGAATGTGTAGTTGATGATAGAATCAAGAAAAGTACAATTTGGAGTGAAAATGAATGAGTTCTTGATTTTTGAAGTCAGACTGTCAAAATTGATGTTTTTTGGAGTCATTCAGATTCATGTTGAGTTTTGACCATCCAAATCTTATCTAAAAATTATGAAATTTTACGTGAATACAGTCGACATTCATAGCTTTAAAATGAGTCCAAGAATGCATCATTTGAGCACCTATAGAGAGAGTTATGATTTTTGAAAGTTAAGCCAGAAACAAGGGAAATTCTGGAATGTTTTCTGGACCAGTTATGATTTTTGATAATTCTGGGGACATGTAGCTTGTAATTTGAAGTGACTAATATTTTTCTCTTAAATTATATTTAATGAGAGTTACATAAGATTTAGAATCACTCTATTACGATTTTTATAAAATTAGTTATGATTTTTAGAAGTTGAGCTCTGTTTTTAGAATGCAGTCTGGAACAGTAGTAGTCGGCCGAATTTCTGGGAAAAATTTGTAATTAGTAATTATCTTTGGATATTTTTCCATGAAAGTATATTTAAAGAGCTTTATTTAGGCTTTGGAATCAGTCAATTTGGAATTTTTTAGAAATAGTTATGAATTTCAAAGTTGACTGAAAATTTGTCAGTTTCTGAGAAATTGTGAAACTGTCATTTGGTAGTGATTTTGACAGAAACTGAGGTAAAAAATGGATTCCTTGGACAAAAATATGTCAGAATAGCCCGGATCAAAATTTCTAGAAAAGTATGGTCGGATCAGATACGGTGGGGCCGGGGCGGGGTCCTCAGGGGCATTTTGGTAATTTTTCAATATAGACTAATATAACCCCAAAAATACTATGAAAGTCTCTAAAGTGGTACATGAATGAGTTTTAACTTAATTCTTGTACATTTGGAAATTTAAGACCCGATTGGTAGCCCGAGCCGTTGCAAGTAGTTTGAGAAACTATTATCTAGTAGCAAAGGGACAAAAGGTGGTAACTTTTTCTTGCATATGCTATGTGATTATTACATGTTTGAGTATGCCATTTTATGTAACATGAGCATGGTATCTTGGACACGCATATTAGCTTAATTGTGGTATGGGATCCAACGGAGGCGCAGAGTTCAGCTAGGATTGCAAACAATCGTTTGACCTTGGACAATGTGCACACAACACGAGTTAGTATTTTACATGATATGATGTATTGTATATTTATTTTCACAATACCTCCATTCTTTTGTTTTGGAAAAAGAACGGAGGTATCTTGTTCTTGCTTCAACTTCTATTTTTCTTTGGGTTTGGTATATTGATTATTAATTGATCTGCTTTTGCTTTCTTTCTTTCTTTCTTTTTTTTTTTGGGTATATGATTCTGATATTAGCGAACAAGTTAGGTATCATTATTAATTATCTATGTGCATGAAGATCTGGGATGATCATATATATTGAATTTTGGAATAAATATAGAAATAATTCCTAAATACATAATATACAAATTCTAAAATTAAGAGTAATAGCGGAAGACTTTATCAGTAATACCTCTAACTATAGCAACTCTGCACGCTATATCTCACAACCTGATAATTAAAAAAGAAAAAAATAGATATCAGAAGAAAATAACATAACTCAGAATTATTCTAACGGGAAGACGAGGCACAGTGATAGTCTAAGAATAGCCATAACCCGTCAAGAAACCCTTAAAGAGCAAGTAAGTGTGTTTCAACATTACTACTCTAAGTCCTAGCTTATGTTATTTATAGCCTCTTGTCAAGGCTTGTAATAGCTTACCGACCAGGAAGGTGACTTTAAACCAAATCTTTATCCAAATCACATGCGGGACATAATCAGGAGATATTTTATCTAAAAAATATTAAACTGATAATATTTATAGCAATTAGATAATATCTAGAATATTTAATTTGATCAAAATAATAAACTAGAATATCTTTTATATGATCAATTAATAAATATATCTAAATACAATCTGAATAAACAAAAGAATATAATATTATCATTTTAATAAAATATCTAACATTGAAAATCTGGAAAGCATTAGAATCAAAAGCAGGAGATATAAAAGAAAGGAAGCAATAAAACCGAGAAATGAAGTAATGCACAAAAGGAAAAAAAAATAAAAAAGCAAATTAAACTTACATATGTTCTTGCAATTTAGTGGAATCTGTGTTTTTTTGATGATCTTTTGTTTTGGAAAAAACGGAGGTACCTTGTTCTTGCTTCAACTTTAGTTTTTCTTTTGGTTAGGCATTGATTTTTAATTGATCTGCTTTTGCTTTCTAATTTTTACCTATAACTCTGACGTTAGTGAACAGGTTGGGTATCATCATCATCATCTTATGTGCTCGTTTGGAATAGCTTATTTTTGAACAATAAGTGTTTATAAATCGTGATTCACAGTATACGAGGTAAGTATGTGAGAGGAGTTTTACCTCGACTTGCGTAATAAAGACTTATTTTTTAAGAAAACGCTGAATCAAACAAGCCTATCCACTGAAACAGACGGCAAAAAATTAAGAAAAAAAAAAAACACCGAAACAACGATTCCTTTCATTTGTTATAAAAAAGCAAAGTTGTGATATCTTCCTTCCTCTCCTACAACGACTTCTTTTAGCTGCAGTTTAATTCTTAACTCTCTTTTAATTTGCTGCTTCCTTCTTTTAATCCTTACATTAATCAACAAGTTGGGAATCATATTTTTAATTAGCCATTGAAGTAAAAAATTATAAAACCCCGACTATTTTTTAATAACGCTAGCATTGTAGTGGTGAGAACTTTTAGTGGATCAACCTAACTCATCAAACTATTTAGACGGGTGTGCAGTTAAGGGACTCATAATTGATTTCTTTTTGTTTTTTGTTTTGCCTTCATAATTGATTTCATCATGATATGGACATTTCATATGGGAATTGTCAAAACCAAGGTCTATTTAAGAGAATATTTCTGTGAAAATTCTAAAAATTACAGTGTCCATAAACTCAAAAGTAATTAGAGGTGTGTAGGTGAAGAATTTTGAGCCAAAGGAGATTTTCGTGGTCACTGGCAAATAATTTAGAGGAAATCATTATGATTGATTTCATCATGATATGTACAGAGGCGGCGCTTGCTAAAGAGCCCTAATTTTTAAAAAATTTTAAACAGTCCTAATAGATTATCAAATCGGGATACAAATTGTGAATCTAAAAGCTTATTTTTAAAATCTTGAATCAAAATATATTGTGAATCGTAAGATTCATAATCAACTATTTAGAATGATATAAATATAATCTAAAAAAAGATTCATGATCATAAAATAGACTTGAAATATATCAAATATCATGAATTCATGATAAATACTATATTTAAATATTTTATATATAATAATTTATATATAATCTTTTTTCTTAAAAAAACATAATCCTATTTGATTGGATTTCTTCAATTTAGGCGTTTTAGTTTTTAATTTTGTTTTGCTGCCCAAAAAAAAAAAAGTTTTTACTTTTGTTTTCAAAGTCAAAAAGGGAAATATTAGAAAGGGGAAGAAGCTGGGAACGGAAATGTGGAAACAACGAACCAAAAAAAAAAAAGCTTAAAGCCTGAAACGTCGGCGGGCGCACAGAAAAATCTCAGAAGAAGGGCTGGGGGAGGGGGACCGGGTCGCTCACAGATCCGACCCAGTTCTGTCGTCGTCTTTGAAATCGCTCGACCCTCGTGAGAAATGAAACACATCACCGATTGGCATCGGTGGGAGCTTGTTTTGGATCGATTCGTGCGATTCGTATCTCGATTCTTCCGATACTAATAACACTTCTAAGTGAGATCAAAGTGAACCAGTGAATTAGTGTTGAAATTGCTCCAAAACTTTCCATGTTAACCCATCAAATCAAAACAAACAAACACTTCAGAGCTGAAGTTGACAAAAACAATGACAGCAGTCAGAACTCAGAAGAAAAGGAGTATTAAAAGGCATAAACTCCAGAGAAATCCAAGCTACAGAGATAAAAAAGAAGGGTTAAGGTGTAAAAATACCTATGAACTTTTCTCAAAAATGCATCCAACACCATAAATTTTTTTTAGGTGCAAAAATACCTATGAACTTCTCAAAATGGAGTAAAAATGTCAAACCTTTAATTGATACAAAAGTCTGTTTTGTGGGACCCACAATTTTATATTTTGAGGAGCAAAAATACCCATAAAAATTTTTTTTGGGTACAAAAATACCTATGAACTTTTCAAAAATTTATGATGTTTGGTGCACTTTTTAGAAAAGTTCATGGGCATTTTTGCACCGTAAAAAATAAAATTGTGGGTCCCACAAAACGGACGTTTGTACCCCTTAACGGTTTGACATTTTTACCCCATTTTGAGAAGTTCATGGTGTTTTTGCACCTAAAAAAAATTTATGGTGTTGGATGTACTTTTAAGAAAAATTCATACATATTTTTAAAGCTTAACCCAAAAAAGAATAAAGAAATGGATGGAGTGTGCTTAAACAAAATCAATCGTCTCATAACAGAATAAAAACAAATTGCAGAATGAAAGAATAAAAGCAAACGGGAAAGCGATGCAAAATCAAATAAATCCATCGTTTAAGAACAAAACGAAATCTGGAGTGGACCTAAACAAAATCAAACAAATTGCAAAACGAAAGACTTAAAGGACCAGAAGAAATCACAGAACTGAACAGAAAAGGAAATGGATTTAGCCTAGCCCCAAAAAAACTCAGAAATAACAAAGATCCGGGGTGGACTTACCAAATCGATCGTCTAATAAAATGAGAAGAGTGGACTTATCAGAGCTGGAGATCTGCCGCTGCATCCCCACCGAGGAAGAGAGAGTTCAAGTCACGGTCGACGGTGACTTCGGATGTTCATGACAGTGACTCTTGGAGGTTCAGGACTCAGGTTAGGACGGTCGATGGAGAGAGTAGAGGACGGTGACTCTCGGAGAAAGGACGGCCGACGGAGACGTAGAGCGTTGAAGGTGAAGGAACGGAAGTGTTAGGGCTTTGAATATGAAGAATTGAAGATGAAGATGAGTTGTGTTTGTGAGTGTGTGGCCCTGACTGAAATGTCGGCAGACGGGAAGGGGAGAGTGAGGGAGGGAGGCAGGGACTGAGGGTGGGTAATCATCAATATCAATATCATCATCAATATATATATAAAATCTCTTCCTCAAGCCACTTCCTCTAACGGCTTCATATCGGCTTTAGACCCATTTTACTGTTCACAAGCCGGTCAAAATTTTTCCACATTTAATATTCATGTCCTTGGGCTTTGTTTCGGCTTTACAGTTTGAACATATATTAAAATATTGTCAATTGTCAATGTCAATATCAACATCGGCAAAAAGCATTCTGCAGGACTTCACAGGTAGAGTTTTTTTAGTTTCCTCGATTAAAATATTATACTTTGCCATAAAGAATCTTTTCAACTTACTGGCCTTCTATCCTCTGACATTTATTACGCCTGCAACAATCAACTTTTTGGTTTCTGAAAACCCAAATGAGAACCTTCGTCAACCAGATCTTCAAATTATCTAGCCCCCAATCAAACCCTCCTTCCCTCAGAGATGGCCTCCGACGACATGGTGAGCAAGAAGAAAACGATGTGGCTTCGGCATCTAACTCCTATGATATGTGCTAAAAATATTGTTGCCAAGGTTGATAGAATCATCAATGTCGAACACGTTCGGACGCAGCGGACTTTGAAATGCCTTCAAAAGTTCTCTGCTGATATGAGATGGTTCTATTTGAGGAGACGGTATGGTTTTTTGTTTAGTTTCCATTTCAACTCATTATTTACAATTACAGTGGTGGGAAAGTCATTTGCTTTATCTCACAATGGTTGTTCTACAAAGCTAACTCATATGGTGCTTGAGATGGACTTCGAGTACATATGGGAAATGTTCGCTGGAAGATTTGGTGAGGACCGAGTGTACCAGATTTCTCACTTCTCGGTGGTCTGGCCTGGACAAGGAAGGAATAATAAGTTTGAAGTATGGCCAGCCTCTGTAGTAGAGCCGATGGATGTCGATATGCCGAATCACTCATTCGATATGTATTTTGTGTACGATTATGCTGGTTTAAACCTAAGGCCACGAGAGTTACTGGGTATGTTGTGCATTTATTTCTTATTACTTTTCCTTCGCTGCAGTTTTGCAGAAACTTCCATTACACAACATACTTTGTACTTCATTTCCATCTCTCCAAGTTTTGGCTTTAATGGTTTCAGGGTTTATGAAGTTGATGCAGCTAAGAATCAAAGAGATGCCATTAAAGTTGTTCAAAGATCTCACCCTTTTAATGCCGCGAGAGCCGCCTCAAGGTCCGCATTCTTGCCTATCTTATCCCGTTATTTTCTTTACTGGGCTGAAAATCAATGATCCATTGTTTGTTGGTTAGTTTTGGCATCATAGCCATGGCAAGAATGGTCCTTGAACTAACAAAATGCACATATTCTCCTGCTCTTTAATTCAAGATGGTGCGGAGAAGCAGTTAAACAGAATAATGAGAGGGGAAGAACAAAATTAAACTTGAAGATACACATTTGAGGATCTGTGGTATTTTGACTGCGAGTTGGGTCTCATTGCAAACGATATGAAATCCTATTCTTCTTTTATGCCAAATAATAAATCCTTTGCTTATTTGTTTGAACGTTGGGTCTAATTCCCCCCACTAAGAGTTGGTTCTTCTTTCATGCCAAATAATGATTCTGCAGTATTGACTCTGCCATATACTCAATGTGTATCAATAAGAGTGCTACGTACATAGTTGTTGGTTTGAAGCATGATCCCCTAAGATGGTTTTAGTTCAAGACTATGTTGAGTTTATGTGTGTCTACCTTTTATGGTAATTTAAATGACTTTTTATTTTTTTTCAGTTCTTCAGTTTAAGCTTGGGTCTTATTCCACCCACTGAGATTTGGGTCTCATTGCAAATAAAAAGGCAATATGAAATCCTATTATTCTTTCATGCAAAATAATAAATCCTTTGCTTTTTTGTAGAATCGTGTACACTGAATGCATTGTTGTTCAAACTGGCAACCTACATAAAGTCTTTTACCATCTTTACTGTTGACATGGCCCAACTAAATAGCGTACATGTGAATTGTAATTCGGACGAAAATGGACAACAACATAATGATGCTTCCAGTGGAATTGCAGCAACATTGATACTAGAGATACCAAAGGCTTGAAGATGGTTGTTGGCGAAAATAACATCAAGAACAAGAAGACTACAAAGAATGTTTTGTATAAAAAAGTATTTAGAAATTTGAATTAGTTATAATATGACTACTAATAGTGTAATATGTACGCGTTACATATATATTATTAATATGTCAGGAACATTTCAGATAGTAAGATAATAAAAAATATAGGGTAAATTGATAATGTTTCTAATTTATAATATGCAGAAACACAAACTCCCCGTGCAGCGCACAGGGGAGTACATGCTAGTTACAATTGTATCCTCACAATTTATTTTTTATAAATATAAATAGTAACAAGCCAGCTTAGCTTATAGGCCTAAAAGGCCTACTAATAAGCCTAAGCTAAGCTTGACTTGTTTGGAAAACAAGTCTTTAAATAAGTCTGAGTCTGGTATTTTATTTTGACAGGTCAGACTTGAGTAAGTCAGAAACAGGCCAGGCCACAGGCTGCCTGGCCTGTTTTGAAGGCATTTGTTACTCACATAAATAACTAAGACATGGCATGGTAAACTATTAACATTCAATAGAACAAGAGACTAATGGATAATAAAACTATTAGAATTATGAACTTGATATTCTAACAGTTATATTCTGATCAAATCAAACTCTTAAATGAACTTGATAGACAACTATTGAAAAGTAAATGATCAATTAGAGGAATGAGATACTTTACTTTTGTACTTTTCCAAGTAACCTTGGATATGGTGAGTGTCTAAAAGGTATTTATAGGCAGTAAAGTGAAAATTTGAAGTGATATCTTTTGAAGTGAAATAACCCTTCAGTTTAAGAGCCATAATCCTGTTTCTTATTTCATAAACTAAATAGCTTTAATAAAACTAAACTTTTTCGTAAAGGATAACACTTTTTAGTATATAGAGTTTACTTTAACATTTTCTTTCACCAAGGGGTGATTACCCCATCTATCTTTTAGTTCTACAACCTTCCAAAATATTCCAACTCTTCGTTGCTTCTCACCTTTTAAGTATCATAAAGATGTGACTTTGGTGAATTTTAGTGATGCAACTCCCAATTTGCATGTATTGTATTAAAATGCCTTAATTGATAAATGACATCATTTTCAAGAGACACGTTTCTTTAACTTAAAAATATTCCAACTTTTTATTACTCCTAATCTTGTGGGAATTGTGCTTTAATAAAATGCTTAGGATTTTATTTATACCTCTCTCACATAGTTCTATCACGTTTTTTGCCAATAATTCCATCACCCTTTGCGGGGAGAGTGAAAATGAAGATAAAGAAAAGGAGAGGAGTGCTTAGAAGAAAAACGCAAAGGGCCTCGTGTGGGCATAACATAATAGTAAATTCAAGTGGAAGCTCATTAAAACAAAACTTCTCCTCGACTGGAAAATAACATCCAAAACAATACAACAATAAGATTGATTTTACAATGTTCTTTTTCTCGATTATTTCTTTCATTTTCCATTAAGGATTTAAATACATGCATTTCTACAATTCATAATATTGATCAAATTTGATTGTGCAACATGGGATATGTTCTCATTATGTTGGTTACCATGCATTATGCTGCGAATGTCTTGTGAGAAGTCTTTGGAGAACAAATGAAATAGGAGGTGGAAGTGGAAAAGTAAGGTGGGGATGGACGTAGTGAGTGTTTGGAATGACTTAAGTTTAGGAAATAAGCACTTATTTCATAAGTCGAGACAAAACTCCTCTCACATACTTACCTCATATACCGTGAATCACGAATTATAAGCACTTATTATCTAAAAATAAGCTATCCCAAACGAGCCCGTAGAGAATTTTATTTCTACCTAAATCCAATCCAGCCGTCTTATCTAGAGGCATCTCAACTGCTTTAGATGGTTACTTTATGGCAACTACAAAATCCTTAAAAAAAAAAAAAACTTTTTCCCTCAGTTTCTAGTTTATCCACATCCTTGAGCATTTTAGCAACATTCTTTCCTAACTTGTAACTTGACACGCAATTTTTGAACACCATTTAGTTAGGCATTTGTTTTGAATATCTTCTATTTCTTGTGAACACAAGAATGTTGATTACGTGAACGTGATATCTATGATCATTGCATATATACGTTCCAACTTTGATATTCAATGTATTTAGAAGATCAAAATAGACTTCTTGCGCAAGTATCTTCACAAAAATAAATGCAAGATCTATATAATATTCTGTACGTATTTAAACATCAAAATTAATGTTCGAAAATATTACAACGCTGTGAAATTTAATTGAATTATATATACATCTTATCGTTATTCCTAATTTTGTGTATTAAATTATTAATTTCATCTTTGTGGGCATTAAAATTAATTTATTTCTTAATTCTTCCTTTATTTCATAAAAATTAAATATTTAGTTTTCAATACATGATTATGTTATAAATATTTAACACAGAAAACAGATTATTTTCCAAATCAAAGACAAAATCAGTAGCACTGAAGGTGAACAGATCAGAGATGAGATGTTGAGGAATATTACTCCACTCAGAAAAAACTTGACACGTGTTTCTCTCCTCATATGTTAGGGCCTGTTTGGTACAAGGAACATTTTAGGAGGGAAAGGAAAGAAAGGAAAGTGAATAGAAGGGAATGGAAGATTGTGAGGGAACTTTAAAAATTGGTGTGTTTGGTAGACATGGGAGGGGACCTAAGTTGAGAGAAGATGAGAAGTTTGGTTAGAAGAAAAGAGAGTGGTTTAAATGGGAAGATTGTGTGAAAAATTTAAAATACCCCTAACTTCACCAGAAATTCAAGTTCGAACTTAACAGCCCAGATCAAACTTAATAACCCCAGTTCGAACTCAACCTCGTCTTCACTGTTCATCGTCTTCCTCATGGTACTGTTCATTGTAGTCCTTGCCAAGCTCCGAGATCGAAAGAACTTATCTTTGTGCTATGAGCGAAGGGGTTGGTGGACAAAGACGATGTCTTTGATAGAAAAGGTCAAAAACTTTGCTTCACCGAAGGTCAATCCTCGTCTTCTTTCTTGGCACAAACACACATTCACTTGATAATATCCCATATGATTCCCCCAACTTGATCCATATGCCTCTCCCTTTTCTTCCAAACAATAATGCTAAGCTTTAATTCCTCCAAACACACAACAAAGTGTACATGTCAGACCAATTCCGTATTTCTCTGGGGAAAAATCCACTGTGTATGTATTTGTGTTGTGCGTTTAAAAAGAAAACCCCTATATACACTGCATAATCTTTAGAGCTTACCTCTTAGTCCCAAGAGATTGCCATTTACGAATATCAGTTGGCTAGCTACACACAGCTGATACAATTTATTGTCGGATTTTAAACAATGATGGATATCATCTATTGTTTTTGTAAAAAAAAAATGGAGGTGTCTAGTTCTTGCTTTGCTTCAACTTTAAGTTTTCTCTTTTGGTTGGAAATTGCTGATTCTTAGTTGATCTGTTTTGGCTTTCTATTTTTTGTCTATGATTCTTACATTAGTAAACAAGAGCTAGGTATCATCATTATTTTTTTGTCTATGATTCTTACATTAGTAAACAAGCTAGGTATCATCATTATTTTTTGTCTGTGATTCTTACATTAGTAAACTTACCCCTTCTTGTAATGTAGAGATTAATGATTTTATTTCTTCGTCACTATTGGATTGAGATTGCCATGGTCAAAGTAATTAGCAGGTAAGTGAAGAGTTTTGAGTCAAAGGATTGTAAATAATTATGAGATTGTAAATAATGAATGTAACAATAAAAAGTCTCAAAAACTAGTTAAAACATGGATTTGTTGTTATTTTCTGCACTAAAATTTATCATTGCATATTGCACACTTATCATAAAACTTTATGATAATTACATTTCTTTTTAAGACCTTCCAATGATTTTTCTAATAATTTAAGTAGTAGTTACTTAACTGTGACATGTGAACCAACCAACGGTTATAAGGTTCTTGGATTCACTATCACCTGCTAGGGCGTGAGTATGGGCCGCCAAATCTCTCAGCTCACATTAGTGGGCTTGGGTTTTCTTTAGCCACCTCCAAATTGGGCCACACCAGGCCCAAGTGCAATACTGACTTACCTTCAAACTCCTTACCACACTGTTCTTGACCTACATGCAGAGAACAAAAAACCAAATCAGACCGGCCGGTTCAACTGGTTGGACCGTGAATCGGTCAGTGGTCTGGTTTGGTTCACCCATTGGACTATGAACAGGTTTGAACAAGCTAAATCCAAGAAAATCGATGGTTTAACTGTTGGACCGGTTTCATTTTTTTTATTCTTCTACCTTTTATCTCGCTCTATTTTTTAGGGAAAAATGAAAGGTTGAAGACCAAGATGAAGAGAAAAATAGGTAAAGAAATAACAAATCTAAAAAAAAGGAAGATGATGATGGAAAAAATTATTTAAAATGATATAATAATTAGAGGAAAAAAGATAGCATTGCATAAGTATAGGCATCATAACTAATAATAATAGATTTAAGCATTTTTTTTCTAAAGATCTTCATTTTTATTTATAGAAGTTTAAAAATATATTAATATATATATATGACCACTAATAAATTATAATATTTTAATATGGCCGGTCTAATCACCGATTAAATCCCAGTTGACCCATTAACCCTTAAACCTATATCATGACTGGTTCATTGCCCAGTCTGATTTTTTGTTCCTTACTTATATGAGATTCATATTTATAGTTCTCATGAGTAAAGAGATGTTAGAGATGTAAACTAGTTGTGAATTGATAGAATTGTGAACTCTTAAATGAACTCTACAAACAACTATTGAAAAGTAAAAAACTAGTTGGAGAAATAAAATATTTTGCTTTTGCAACTCTCTAAGTAACTTTGGATAATGAAATGAAAGCTTAGAGTGATATCTCTTGAAGTAAAATAGCTCTTCAGTTAAAGAGCCATAACCCTATGTTATTTCAGGAACTAACATAGCTTTAAATAAAGCTAACTATTTCATAAAGAACAACACCGTTTAGTATACAAAGTTTTCTTGAACTAACATTTTCTTCCACCAAGTAGTGATCATCCCAACTTTTGGTTTTGCAACCTTCCAAAAGTGCCTTTTAGTATTATAAAGATGTGACCTTGATTTGATGAATTTTAGTGTTGCAACTCCCAATTTACATGTATTTTATAAAATATAGCTTAATTGATAAGGTCAATATGTGTTCAAGAGACAAGTTTCTTTAATTTTAAAAATATTCCAACTCATCATACTCCTCATCTTATGGGGATTGTGCTTTAATAAATGCTTAGAATTTTATTATATCTCTCACATAGTTCTTTCACGTTTCTTGCCAATAATTCCATCACCCTTGTAGAGAGAGTGAAAATGAAGATTTAAAAAAAAAAAGAGGGGGCTTAGAAGCAAAACGCATAGAGCCTCATGTTGTCATGCACCATAGTAAAATCAAGTGGAAGTTCATTAAAGCAAAACTTGTGGACTGGAAAGTAACATCCAAAACAATATACAATAAGATTGATTTTACAATGTTTTTTTTTCTTGATCATTTCTTAGATTTCTCATTAACGATTTAAATACGTTTCTACAATTGATCAAATTGATTGTGCAACATGCGAAGGTCTTGTGAACATTTTTGCAGAGTAAATGCCCCGTTTGATGTATGAGAAGAGCTTTTAAAGAATAAATGAAAAAGGAGGTGGAAGTGGAGAGAAAAGTGAAGTGGAAATCGCTGTACTGAATTTTATTCCTACATAAATGAAAGAATTTGTAGTTCTGATGACATGGAAACTCGTATAAATAACAGGTGGTGGATAAATCCTGTTTAGAACCATCAGTGTTAACAACCACCCCTCCAAATCAAGGAAAAGAAAAATATTCTGTGCCTATAATTCACTAACCCAATCTTAATTCTAACATACCAAACATGGCATAAAATGGGTCCTCACCTTCCCAGCTATTTTCGCAAAATGGTCATCGAGATGGTATTGCCTATTCGTTGATAAAGATAAATAAAAGATTCATTTTCATTCAATAAAAGCTAAATAATTCAAATTCATTTTCTATTTTTTCGTTTCATTATATTCAGCTATTCACACATGATTACTTTCCTCTGCAGACCAATTCTGTTTTCCCCCTTCTGGTCTCATATAAACAAACGCTCTTACATTCCAATTTGGAGCTTGACTTAATTCTCCTGAAGCAGACATCTCCCAAAATAACAATTATGGAATGCCAATCTCAAATGCATGAAAAGCTCTCTAATTCAATCCCCATCATGACCTCTATGCTCATTCCTATTCTAATCACAACGTCTCTCTCTACCAAAACTCGATCCTTGAACATATATACAAACAGAGGTGCCGAGAATTTGCATTCAAGCTGAGAGATTCTCATTCAGCCTTAAATGTTTAATTGTTTTCTTCAACATACTGCTCATACAAAGAATGATATTTTGCAGGAAGGTAATCCTTGAACCTGTTCAACACAGGAATGCAAAAGTTGCAGGTGAGGTGATGTCAGAACATCAGCAATTTCAATTTCCTTCTTGCAGAAGAACAAGACTTAAATTAATAATCAGAACTTAATCAATACATATAGCTTAATACCGTTTAAGGAGCGGTAGCCTCTCGGGTCCAGAGAACAACCTGCATATGGACTGCAAAACTTCACTCATCATCATGGCTTTAGTCTTAAGAGCCTTCATATACCTCACAAAGTCCTTATACTCTGCAAAACTCAGCTTCTCCCTAACCTGTAAGTCATCATTAAAACGAACGATTTGTTAGAGTTCCCACCAGTACTATTAAATACAATGCCCCAAAAAACCAGACCAGCTTTTGAACTGGAAGGAACAATTTACAATTTATTGAGTCATAGTCAAACCTAGATTTAATTTTAAATACATTGTAAAGTATATGGTAAATAATACTTAAAAATATCAAATGTATTAATTAATTTCAAGCACCAAGAAAAATTATTTAATATAATTATGGTTTTCAATTCATTCTCCTAATTTTACTATGGTTATCACATAAATGCCATCCATGAAACTTATACCACGTCGATCTGTAAAACAATCCTGATTCCACACCACTGCACTTAGGCAAGTAGGCTGACCAGTATTTTTAATAAACCCTTGATCAGAAGTAACATTCAAATAAGAATAAAAACTCGGACATAACAGCAAAGTCCAAATACTGATCTTAACCAAGGTGCCTATTTGTTTTAGCTTTTTAAAAGTGCTTTTAGAATTTATGAGGTAAGTATGTGAGAAAAGTTTTATCTCAGTTTGCGGAAAAAGAGCTTGTGAAACTAGGGTTTGAGGGTTTCACAATCAGAATAACATATACCCATATGATTTATTTCCCTTGTTGGGCCTCTACCACTAACAACATCTCAATAAATCATAACAATTAAATAAGTTATCAAATAATTGAATGAGACCAAATGCATCATGCATAATTCCACACCACTGCACTTAAGCATGTAGGCAGACTGTTCCCAGCATATTGAAGGTCATTTCATTACCTTAACAAGGAAAGCTGATCCCCGGGTTTCATCATCTGCAGGAGGCCCAGAATCTGGAGGACGATTGTCGTTTTGTGCAAGGAGCGCAACATTCCTACTACTACTTTGGGGAGCCCCATTATCTTTATATAGCAGTTCCACACCATGTTGAGCATTTTGACGGACTATGTTCAAAAGCAAGTTAAGTTCCACAATTCCCTTCATTGATAAGTGAAATTAGATCTAAATGATTTATAATATATATTATTACCAAGTGTATGCTGATCGGAATGTTCACTATGTTGCGTTAAGTCATACTCTCCACTTATAAATCTACGCTTCTTGGCAGAAGGTGCTGTCTGTATATCCTTTACGTTTTTGGCACGTTGAGCACCAACAGTCAAATCAATTACTTCATCAACTCCTGATGGCATCTCCTTCCCATGTGAAACATCATTGCTTATGTCGCTTGACTTCTTACAGCCTAAAATTTTGCAATCGTTAAAAGCCAGAGAAGCACGATTAGCAGGTATAATTTCCCCAAGATTTGGAACACAGCCTTCTTTAGCACCAAGTGAAGGCAATGCTTTCGAAGAGAGATTTTGAGTCACTGACGTAGTCTGCATACACAATCATTAAGAAGCTGAAGAGAAGTATAGTATTGGAAATCAGTAATATCAAATAAAGATGAGTATATTCACAATGCACAATCAAGAATTTACCGGAGGAGACACAAGTTTTTCCAGGCCAAATCTGTCCAGGCAGTGCTCTGACGACTTCTCTACGAAATTCCCTGTATAAGGATGGATTGTCTGTTTCAATTAAAGTTCAAAACGAAGAAAGCAAAGAAAAACTGCTCTTTTGCAGAGACTCAGATTTGAAATAATTATGGAGACTGCAGAAATGGAATCAGAAGTCTGATTTTAGATAAACGACAGTAAGTGTCTAAGCGCCTTGCAACTCAAAAGTCACAACTACGTATTTGGATCACTAATTGTCTATGAAATTAAACTATATCTATCCAATCAAATGGCTTTCCAAACGAATTCAGCATTAGAACCAGTGGCGGTATCAGTATTTCATTTACATAATTAACTTCTCTCATATTGAGTTGGTCAAACATTAGACTTACATATATGGTGCCATTCAACAAACAGCACAATCAACACAACTAATATTCCCCCAACCCCCCAATTTTTTTCTCCCCGTAACTGGGGGTTTATTGAATCACGGCTGTAAAAATTGCAGTCCATATCCATTTCATATATATATATATATAAGAAAAATTCATATTTCAACATATGACTGCCGTCTCGTAATAGAAAACCTTTAAAGAATGCACTTCCTGACTACAACTTATTTGAAAAAAGAGAAGACCATTTTTCCTTAATGTAATGGCAGAAAAGTGTGGGGCAGAGAGACCACAATCAAGGAAAAGATAAAGAACACGATGCCAGACCATACTGACCCCCATTTCCAGCTTCTAATATTGACAGCTTTGTAGGGCCACAACTTCCTCCATCACGGAAAAATCGAGTCAAAGTAAAAACCACTTCTCCAAATTTTGAGAAACACTGCAAGAATATAAATGAGTATGAGAATTTTATATTCAAAAGACGACTCCATAAAAATATCACACCTTGATGTGAGGTTGTATCCAACGTGAGACTTGAGATTGACGATGTGGATATGCAAACCTATACGTAAAGACCAATCAGTAAAGCAGAAAAGCACAAGTGAATCTAAAAATCATAATGGTTATATCATAAAAAGGTTAGATATTTTAAAAAGAAAAAAAAAGACTTATAGTATTCGGAGACTACAAAATTCTCTTGTACACAGTTTGTTAGACCTACAATCAACCATGAAATTATCACAATTTAATTAGAACAGATTAAATCAATTAAATAGGTTGTTGATTATGTCAATGATTTATTGGTAATTATGATTGATTATTATAAATAATGATATAGAGATTATCATGTGATTATTAGTCATCAACATGATGCCTTGTATCCCTAATATAAATACGTGGCTTGTTCAGATCAGTACTCACTGACTACAATTCTCATTCTATTCTTGCTCTCCTTTTCCATATTATTTCCCTTGCCCTAAAATGATTCTTGTGTCTCATTCCAACTACTGTGCATCACTTATCTTGGAGAACAAGCCTCGCCAACAAGTTGTTCGCTGTCAACTTAAGTTCTGATGACCCTCCCAGACATCACAACCAAAGATCTACCCATCTAGCCATGTGCTAGCACGTGAACCATCTTTTCCGTCACCTAAAGGTTTTGTTCCAGTAGAAGCCCCCAATTTGTCTAAACCAATTCTCCACACTCACTGGTTGACCCCATTTGTGATATTTAGTGAATTTTTGTTGTTGTCCAGCCCTAATTCATGGTTCTTAGCCTCTATTTAGTGCTTATAAGGCCAAAACTAAGCACAACCTAGTAGTTGCATGTTGTCACGCCCTCATTTTATTTTCACCTATTTCAGAATATTTGCGGAAAACAATACACAATTCGGTGGGCAACACAGGAATAGCATAAATATACTGATATTATGTGCACGATTACGGAAATTCCCCATAGGGGTTTGTACATGATACTTACGATTAAGGTAGCCGCACAAGGCTACTAGGGTGTCTAAACTCATCCCAGTGAAACGGAGACTTCTTCCCGTTTTCGTTCCACTACTGTAATCCCCTCTTACGGTACTCTACATTGTTGTTTACATATCTTCTGTCGTCTCCTGTCTAAATTTTTGGTAAGGGAGGGTGAGATTCGAGAGAATCTCAGTAGGAAACAGATACCATAATGCATGCATGATTGATGCTATGTGCATGACATGTTAGCTTTATCTAGATGTATACCCCATAATAACATTTCTGCATGCTCAATGTTTCATACAACAAGACTATGGCCATAGCGAAAACAGAAACAGAGCTTCATTCATTCAAATATGCTCTACACAATCAAGTAAAACAATCACATACATCATTATACAAGCAAAGATATCAAATACATGCAAGTAAGGTAAGCCTCCTACCTCCAATCTTTCTCCTCGATTTGCGTGCCAGCAACTTGGGCTCTCAACCCGGTCCTACAATGCCAAATGTACTGTTCAGACACTTCCATAGTGTTTCTGGGGGTTATATGAGTCTATCTTAAAAAATTACTAAAATACCCCCAGGGACCCTCCCCATCATACCCAGTCCGGCTGTACTTTTCTCGAAATTCTAACCTGGGCTATCATGACATATTTTTGCCCAAGGAATCCATTTCCAGACTCGGAATTATCAAATTCAATGTCAAATTATGAAATTGCCCTTGGCAGCCCTACTTTTAAGGTTTTAGGGGCGTTTCCATAATTATGCTTTTGCGGCCTTTTCCGAAAAAGTGCCCAACTATAACCCTACCTAATTTTCCCTCTTGAACTCAATGAAATCATCAAATCATTGAAAATCCAACTCTAAGGCCCATTTATAGCCATGACCGAAATATATGGGTTTTCCAGGGAAAATCGGTTTTGCGATTTCGGCTCCCCAAACGCGTTCCTTTCTACTCCCAATCACTTCATTGACTATTCCATTAGATTACAACTACCATTTAGTATCAATTTGGGCAGCATAACACCTAGGCCAACCCATTTCCATAAATTAAAACCAACGGCAATCCGGCGAAATTTCACCGATTAAATTGTCCACAACAGTCAGAATAGTCAATATACAAGAGTTTGAAAATTACCTCAAGCTCCCAATAGTTTTTCCTTGACTTGGCTGAAAACCCTAGGTGTTTTAACACCAAAAGGGGAGCTTCCAAACCTTAAAGAACATAAAGGAGTAGCTTAGGATCGGAGTTATACGTGTTAGGAGTTAGATCGTCGGAGAAATCGGCTTACCTTGTGATTTTTCTTCTCCTTTCTCTCTCTACAAGCTCTCAAACGTTCTCTCTCTATTGCACTGCATACTGCGTCGGTTTGGAGGAAGGAAGATGAAGAAAAGGTGTTTTAACATTAGGATGATGTCATATTTCATTATTTAATAATTTTTCAAAATTTTCGGATTTTTACAAAATTATGGCAGATTTCTACGCAAACTTTGAAAAATCATAACTAATTCTAGAAAAATCAAAATGAAGTGATTCCAAAGCCTATAGAACCCTTATTGAGTCTAGTTTCAAGGAAAAATATAGACTTTTGCTAAATAGAATCAAAAAAATTCCAAAATTTCAATCTTTGCATGTTGTTCCAGAAAATTCACAGTTTTTCTGTACTGACTTCAAAAATTCATATCTTTTTGTATATAGCTCTAATTGAGTCATATGACCTATCAAATTAAAGCTTAGGATGTCTACTTTCATCCCGTAAAATTTCATAATTTTTGCTCATCATTTGATCATTCAAAATCACATGACAAGCTTACTACCTCATAGGCGATTTCACCAAAAATATAATTACTTTCTCCAAAATTCATTATTTTACTTTCTTAATACCCCAAAGATATTAGAATCATTAGGGGATAAACTTGGGCTCCTATTAAATTGGGGCTTAGTAGTCCACTTAATTTAGGCTTATTCCCAAGCCTCAAATCCCAAATTTTAGGGTATTACACATGTCCCAACCTGTGAACACCCTAGCTTCAACATTAGCCTCTCCTCTCATCTAGTTGGACATCAAAATGCCTTCCTACATGGTGATCTTGAGAAAGAAGTCTAATGGAGCTACCTCGTAGATTCATTGCTCAAGGGAAAGTCTACATTAGTATGCAAATCACATTGCTCTATTTATGGACACAAGCAATCACCATGGGCTTGGTCTGGGCATTTTAGCAGTGCTGTTTGACAAAATCCTAATTTTTGTCCATATATGACATGGATAGCATTGCCCTAACTGATAATAATCAAGAAGAAATTTCTCAATTGAAATAGGACCTAATTGATCACTCACTTTCAAACCAAGGATTTAGGCAAGCTATACCACTTCTAGGCATCAAGGTAGCTCACTCAGACTAGGGTGGCGATCTCTAAAGAAAGTACAAGGTAGATTTTTTGGGAAAAAATCAGTACGTTAGAATGTCAACAGGTTGACACTTAAGAAAAAGTGAAACATCGAATTAGATTCTTTTTTCCGATTAACACCTCAAGAAAGCAAAACTAATCATAGCTTTAGTTAGTTTAGAGCCAAGATATGCATTTTAGAGAAATATAACTCAGAAAAAAAGGCAAAAACCTTTCATCACAAAGGATAATTGATCCATAGTCATGGCAGTGACTAATTACACGTCCAACAGCCTGATTCACTGCACGTGAAGCTTGCTGATTATACCACTCTTCTCCAGTTAAAACCTGATAAAAATTTATTATATATAATAGAAACTACAAAGGGAAAAGAATTATCATATATTTTAAGTGATACCGACATTACCTTATACAATTCTCCTTGGGTTTGAGATTGTTGATCCAAATATTCTCGCTTTAAACGAACCTGCATGTTATTAAATTCAATAAATACATCTTTGTAATTATTGATTTCTATAAGTTGGCCCAAAAAAAAGAGTGTAGATTTCTATAAATTAGAAATGACTGTCATGTGTTTGCTTTCTGACTATTACAATGACAACTGAGGGGTAATAAATTAACAGCTATTTATTTACAAGTTTAAGATTTTAAAAATGAAAGCTGAGGCTCAGAACTTAATTTTCAGCAGGTTTGGAAACATAAGGTCATGACTTATCAAAAACAAAAAAACAAAAAAAAAAGGGGGAAACATAAGGTCATGTATAAAGCACTGATCTTAAAAGTTAAAACCACCCTGAACTGGCTCATTTTACCAGATGAACCTTGAAGTTGAATCCCAATAGCCAGAGTAGCCAAGAACTGCTTGAACACCCAAACTTGACCCAGTGACATGGTCTACTAGAAGATATGGTGGCCTCACAAATTGCAATGTTAGCTATTCAACAAATGTAGAACAAGTATTTATTCTGACTGAAAAGCTAAGTGTAAATTCGAACCCTCAACCTCTGCCCTCATTGGGTTACAACAATGAAAAAGAAATCCCTTTCCATCGTCTTTGTAATTGTACGATGTCTATTATATCTGTAATTCTGTATAGTTATCACCCAACAATATTGATTTCCTTTTTGGTTTTGTAACCTATGAAGTAATGGCACAATAATCATTTTCCATTAAAATTACATTTTCCATTCCATCCATTTCCATTTTCTATGGATAGAGTACTAGTGACATTTTGGTAAACTTCTATATAACTTTCAGAAGGCTATTAGCAAAAAGTTTTACACTATTTATAGAATAGTAGGGTGGCCCAGTGCACGGGTCCATAAACATTTACAATATTTATAGACTAAATAAATCAAGTTTCAATATTGTCATTGACATAGTAAAAGATAACAAAATTCTAAAGTGCAATGTAGATTTCTGATCCAATTAAATTCTATTTTTTTAAATCTAATATTAGAGACCTGATAAATTTTTGGAACTCTTTTTCTTTTCTCACACAAAATTAGTTGTCACAATTTTTTTTTTCTTTTTCATTTACATTCAGTAATAAATAAAACAATTTCTGGTAAGGCCACAGTGGCCGCTGACCAATAATATCAATTGCCCGATTTTCACAATTAATAACTAATCCAATTTTAAAAACCAGTCTAACCATGTCCAACCTCACAAATAGTGACCCTAAGAACAAGCTTTTGGGGGAAAGGAGAATCATCTTTTAGTTCCTTCAAAACACTTGTAGCATTTACAATCATGCAAAATATTTGACACCAATTTTTTTTTTTTAACGGTCCACTTCAATATTCTTTTTTTTTTTTTGGTTATTATATCGATAGTGTAAACACCCTCTACCCCCATAGGGGAGGATTTGTCACCAATTTAAACTGAAGACTTGCGAGAACTCAAATTCTACAATAAAGGAGTGCAATGCTTGGTTTTTAGCACAAGAGGATTAGCAAGCCTAAAGTTGGAGAGGTTATGTATAATTTATCTTCAAATTTGTACACTCAATTTCTTATGGTGTCCCTTGAAATGACATTGGTTAGAGATAAACTTTAAAAGAAGTCCCATGTCCAAAAATGATAAGATAAACAGCACATAAACACAGGGCAATTCTAACCAAATAGGTTAAGAAATGAAAGAGTCAAAGTAGAGGCTCATATAAAAGTCAACAAGGAACCCCCAAAAAAAAGGCCTAACCAGCACAAGATTCAAGACCCTAGAAACACTGTTAGACCTAAGTCCTAGGAAGCTCACCAAAACAAGCGTTGGCCATACAAAAAGTTAGCAAATTCAATAACAACAATTAGGCCATACAAAAAGTTCGCAAATTGAATAACAGAAACTTGTAGAAAAATGAGCCTTAACAATAATAAAGAAGGTAAGGTTAAGAAAACAAACCCTAGGATCATTACTTGTGGCAAATGGCATACTGATGGGCCTGTTATCCCTTATGATAGAACCTACCAGAGGAAGAGCACTAGACGTGGGCCTACTGAGCAGCCCATCGAATAGCTAGCAGCCCAATAGACTCAAGATAGGAACTGAGTAGTTATCTAGGGTTTTGTGCACTGAGTGGGCAAACAATGAGTGCTTAGGCGTTGTTTTGGGGAGAGCCTCTGACCTCTCGAAAGTTCAGAGAAGGCTCCTTGCTTGTTGCTCTGTTTCACTGTTCCATTTGTAGCTAGGATCACTAATCATTTTTCCCATTTTCCTCTTCCTTTTCCCATAGAAGAGGCTTGTACTGGTTATCCTAGTTATTCGGCATTAATAAAATCTCAGTTCCATCAATCTGGTATCAGAGCGGGCGTGTCTTGGGGCATGGTCGGAACCAAAATGGAGGCAAAGTTGGAGAATATGGAGAGGGCCGTCGGTGAGTTGCAAAAGACCAGCGCAGAGGCCAGAGAAGAGCAAGCTAATTTTCAGAGGGTGATTGCGCAACTTCAGGAGCAAAATGCCAGCATCCTCGCTATACTACAAATGCAGTCCCAACAGCTTGCAGCCCTGAATCGATCCCACACCAGTGACGAGAGTTCGAGTGGGGGTAAACATACGGAGACTATCCACCTAGAAACGAAAGAAGGAGGAGGGGGGCTAAAGAACGGAGGGCCCGGCCAGGAGGATGAAACGGAGAAGAAACCAGACGAAATAGCTTGGAAGGACGGACAAAGATATCGGAAGATAGATATGCCTCTATTCGATGGGGAAGACCCTTTGGGGTAGACCTTTAGAATGGAACGATATTTCTATGCCAATGGACTGTCTGAGACAGAAACTAGATGCCACCGTGGTAGGATTGGAGGGTCAAGCTGTTAACTGGTTTCAATGGACTAAGATGAGGGAACCAATCAAGGATTGGAAGACCTTCAAAACAGCGGTGATTGAACGGTTCCACTGCAACCAAGGTGATAATTATGAGAGAATCGCAGGGTTGAAGCAAGAGGGCACCGTGACAGAATTCCAGGAGAAGTTTGAACTCCTCTTTGCAACCTTGCCCGATGTGCCAGAAGAATCCTTGATAGGGATGTTTTTGAATGGGCTCAAGGAGGAGGTGAAGGCCGACATGCGATTGATGAGGCCGAGAACTCTCAAAGGGCTCATGGATGTTGCATACCAGGTCGAAGGGAGGAATGCCACACTGAAGAAAGCTGAAGACAAGCGGGCCCGGGGTCAGAGGCTGGGATCCTAGCTGCAATGGCCCACAGTGAAGCCCAATTTCACAAAATTTTCAGGTTTTGCTGAAGGCCCAAAGAGTTCTCTCTCTAGCCCTCCAACACACACCAGTGAACAAAAAGAGAAGACAGAATCAAAGGTAACAAGCAATCAAACGGCCAAGTCCCCTTCCCCTACCGGCAGCGATTGATTCAGCAGTACACGTGGGTCCAGGTGACTCTCAGAGGCAGAGCTAAATCAGCAAAGGGAACTGGGGCTGTGTTTCAAATGTGAGGAAAAATACGGTCCCAATCAGCGGTGCAAGGGAAAACAGCTGCGATTATTGGTGTGTGACGACGATGAGGAGCCGAAATTAATGAGGACGATTTTGCCGAGCTAGAAGAAGATACCAACGAGAAAGAGGTGGCGACCATGGAACTTTCTCAAGGTACAGTAGCAGGGCTGTCCGGCCAACAAACGATGAAGGTAAATGCTGAAGACAACAATTTGCAATTAAGTCCATCATAAAGGATCCATGTCATAAAGGATACTTAAAGAAGTTATAGAAGGAAATCTATTGGCGAATAATATATCTAAAATGTTGGTTATTAATAGAGTTTGATGGCATATGCAATTATGGCTGACCTCACTTAGTGGGATAAGACTTGTTATTCCTATTATTGTTGGACTATGATAAAGGAATCGAGTCACAATATTCAAGTACTTCTCCAAAAATTAAGATGCATTGAAAATTAAGTTTGCGTAGACAAGACACTAGACTTGTAACCAAGATTGAAATGAGCAAAAAACAAGTCCTAAACTCAAGAATTTTATATAATCAACTACTTAACAACATCCTTATATCCTAGATCACACAAGCAAAGAGATTAAAAATGTATACAATATTCTTGGTTTAGTTTTCTTCTAGGTTTTATGTAGGCTTAGAAAGCTTCTTCTATCACATTAAGACTCACAAAGTCCAAACTTGGGTTTCAAAATCAGGAGCTCCAAATTAAATCTCAATGGACTTGCCATGAAGATTAAATCTGTCAGTTCAAAAGTCAACTTTAAAACCAAACACGTTGCAGTTTTTATCAATCTAAACGTAATACAAACAATTCTAGCACACTCATATTTTCCTCAACAGTCAGTGTCAAGAGATGCCTTGCCACGACAAACGGCAAAAAATACAGCTCCAGCTGCAGAGGCGTCTTTCAGCTTTAGATAAATAGTCCTGCCCAAAATGTCCTTTAGCTTTGTTTTTAGAAAAAAGATGTATTTAAATATTAATTGTGGATGAAAGTTTTCCACTTTATTACATGTAGTTATTAGCTCAATTGATAGGGAAAACAAGGAAGATTGCCTGGGTTCTATGACAGGTTTCTTATGCTTGCAAATTCTCTCCCATGTTGATGTTGAGCTTGCATTGTTCTAAAAAGTAAAACAGAATACAACATGAGGTGAGAGCAAAAAGATTTGGCACCTTCATTAGTGCTCTTACCATGTTTTTCCAGCACCCAATGCATTGGTCCAAAAGGTAATAAGATGGGAAGAATACAAGAAGTCCATCAGGAGAACCTCCAGTCAAATTGACTAAAACATAAAACACCGTTATTAGAATTGCTACTAATGATCAGGCTTCTAATTGTCATATTCAAGGTAATCAAAATCAAGATCTTATGAAGGGATGGCAAGGGACAAAATAGATCTAAACACAATCAAATGAAAGATCATATACTGACCATGAATAAAAATTTTAGATCAGTAAAAACCTATAAAAAATCCTCATTAAACCATCAAACAAGAATAAACACAAAATAGACACAATGTCAATAATATGATTTATAATGGGGGAGGGGGAACTTAAGTAACCCTGGAGACCCCATGTTGTTTGATAATAATGATGGCACATTAAATCGGGGCAGGACAACTACAAAATTGTCTACAAAATTGAAAAATAGACTAGTTTCCATTCCATGAAAATACATTTAGCACCCATGGCTAGCCTTCACTTTCTCTTCTGAAAATAAACTCACATTAGAACTGAAAACCATCACAATCCTGAGGCCAAGCCATTTGTACATGTTTAGAGGCACTAGTTTAGAATTAATTAATAAATATTTTTATGTTTATTTTATATTATCTTTTCTTATTTCTTTAGTTATGTAAATCCTAGGATTAGATATGAATTTTATATACTAAATTAACAGCTTATCATAGCCTATAAGTTTGAGTGTTCAGTATAGATTCTTTTTTGACTCCCTTGGATATGTAGACAAAAGCTATCGAAGATATGTAACCACTTGTAAATTTTATCCGACCTGCCTAGTCAACAGATAGTGACGGGCATATTGAACTCCAATATAATTAAAATCAACTCACTCATGACTCTCTTAAGCACTTGGATGCATAAATTCACATCCAAAACTAACATGTCTACATGCATCAAAAATTACCAGGACATAATTTAGCAACAACTGTAAACCATCAATATTATGTATAGATATGCACAAATAGGAAACTTTGATGGCTTAAAGAGTCATTTCAAAGCACTTCAAAATCTGAAATACATCGAGAATGCAAAACAAAGATTAAGCCATGACAAGAATGTGATGTTCCTGTCGCTAGTTGTGATTCCAAGGTGGTATTACACCCATTATTATAACACAGACAATTTGCACATAAGGCTTAAATTAAACAAACTCTGCATAAAAATAATTACGTCCCATACCAATTGCATTACCAAGCTCCTGCTTGTACTCGATAGAATCACGTGTGCGATAGGAAGAGTTAAAAGTACCCCTTGAAGGACCAACTGGTACAACTCCAGCCCAAATCTGATTTGGGGCTATTACATGTCCATTTTCTAGCCGAATGGGAAAATCTCTGAAATGAGCAGAATCCAGTCTGTTAAGTACTATGACAATAATGATATTATCAGATAAAATACAAATAACAAAATTATTCTAACATTTTCAGCTCCTGAGCAAAAGATTCCATGGGAGATAATGTGCCAGATGTTCATATAACAGAGCCAACGGCCAACTTAGGAAAAATTTCCATAACTATTCCTGGATTAAAGCACCGCCAACTAAGGTAAGAGAGAGTGGGTGGAAAAATATTTAAAAAATCAAGTAAATATTTAAAAATTACTTTAAAATATTAGGTGTTACTGGAAAAATATTTTAGAGTGGGTGGAAATCAATAAATCAATATTCTAAGTTTTGGGTGCTCTTTGCTACTAAAAAAAATACATTAAAGGTAAAATTGTAGTCAATCTTCTAAGACTGGGTATAACTGAAAAATTATTTTAAAGAGTTAAAAGCACAAAAAAATATTTTAAAGTAATTTTTAGAGCTGAAAAAGTACATTAAGGATAAAATTATAATAAGTCTGATAACACACTAGGTACAACTGAAAAAATATTTTAAAGTAATTTTTGGAGCTGAAAAAATACATTAAAGCTAAAATTGCAATCAGTCTAATAATAACACACTGGGTACAGTTGAAAAAATATTTTAAAAGGCTAAAAACACCAAAAAAATATTTTAAGTGGTTAAAAACACTCAAAAAATAATTTTTGAGTGGTTACAACTAGAAAGTGGGTAAAATTACAATCAGTCTGATAGCAAACTAGGTAGTGGATATAACTAGAAAAATATTTTAAGAGGTTAAAAACACTCAAAAAAATATTTTTTGATACTACATACTATTTAAAAAATATTTTATGGGAAAAGCCAATATCATATAACTAATTTCTAGACAACTTAATCTAGCATAAAATGTCATTAGCTTTTAACAAAAGCTCCATTTTCTAGCTTCTCCCAATTGAGCTTTCACCAATTGGGTTTTGGCAAAAGCTCAATTACCAATTGGCCTCTCCAAACACTCAAAATTTGAGTTCTCAATTAGCAATTGAGCTTATAGTGGTCAATTGGACTTAAAGGGGGTCCCCAAACACACCCATAGACTATAGTTTGAAGAGTTTCAACAGAAAGGAAATGCAGTGAGAATAAAATGGCCAAATCAAACTTTCTGGTCTACATATACTATAGAAAAGGGAGTCCCTTTTGCTATCTGTTTTGTTTTTGTTGGAATTCCACGAGTTTTGGGAAGAAATGTATGCGATATTTGCTGGTTAATGGGCCATGATTCATGGACATACAGTGGCCAAAAACTTGATGGTTTATTGTAGATAATGAGCTGAAGTCAAGTAATGTTGTTTTCTTATTCATTTACTAATTCATGAGTCTGATATATATTTATCTTGTTTGTTTCTTTTTCTGGCAGAAGCTGATTACTGAACTTCTGTGGCCTACACCCCTTCATTTAAAGCTACTAGTATCCTGAATGAAATAAGAAATTTGGAGTCAATAATTTTCTGAAATTATTCACTTTCTCTTGTACAGATACCATGTGCACACAATTATATAACCATATTCAAAACCAGCAGTCACATGCTTTTTTCTCCAGCAAATTCAACAATTACTATACATCCATATCACATGTGCCCTGTTATCTACTATTATAAATACCTAATTACCTTTAATGTTATAAGCAGCTTTTGCATCAACCTCCTTCACATGAACCTTCAATGTACCAAAAACCAGTTTTAAAATTATAAATCATAGCGGAAAGAAGACATATCTAGACAAACAACATTAGCTATCGTGTACGAGGTAATGAGACAAGCAAATCCACCTGAGGTGTAACTCTAATTTCATGTGATTCCAGATTCTTACCTTATAGTATTTTGCATGAGCAGTGCCTTCATCCCAGAAAACAATGTCAATGATGTCACTTATATTGTCCAGCCTGAAAACGGTGCTATTTGCCTTCTGCTGATTATCTTCCTCAAGAAGGATCCCAGCTTCTTCAATTGTATGCTTAAGCTTAGAAGCTGTCTTATGAGTGATATTAAGATCAGAGCAAAATTCATAGATATAAGGTCCAGGTTTGGTGTATCCCAATTCTTTGGATTCAATAGGTACCTCAGCAATTCGCTTTTCAAGTTTTAGTAGAAGTGCTGCAAGAAAGAAAAGAGTATTGTAAGCAAATCTACATCAGCAATATAATAAAATATTAACAAAGAAGCCAGCAGAAACTCTGCAATTGATCCTCAAATCATTTGGATAAAAATTTAGAGGATGGGAATGTCATATGCATGTAGTTTCCTGCCTCAAAACAAATATAGCCAGTAAGCACAAGCAAGCTTTAGATTGTACAGCTTGCCCTCAATAATGTTATCAAAACAACAAAAAGTATGCATCTTGATAATCACATAGAAATAGGAACCTCCAAGAGCATACTCTGAGAATCCAGTTCACCTTTAAGGATAGCAAAATCATCTGGATTACGCGACTTATCATTTAATTTGTCTCTTCTGTCTATACAAAGATCAACACAACTTTGAGCCTCAGAAATGCAAGCTGTTAGAAGCCAAGAAGGCAAGTCAAAAGAGGCAGTATCAGCACATAAGCTTTCCTGAATAAATAAAAAATGAAGAACACTGCAGTGAAAAGGACTGAATGAATATGTGATAAATATTTAGTTTGTTGTTTAAATTTTAAATTAATTACCATCTTAAGAATTGATTATTCAAATTAGTTATTATCTCATGAAATTAATTCTTTGTTATTTAATAAGAAAACAACACAAACACGCTTTCAAATACTTTTTTACAAGAACAAAACAAATGAGTAGCAGTGTAGCACAAAGACTTCAGGGTTCTATCTATGGAGAAAATCAGACCGTCCAATCACAACTTTGTTATATATATTCTTACCAGGTTGTGAGCCTCATCAAATATGAGTATGCTATCGTTCCAAGAAATATTTAGAGATTTTCTATTCCCTCGATCAATAAGATAGTTGTATTGAGCAAACACTATATCAGCAGCCTTGTGGAGTTCTTTTGATAAGTAGTAAGGACACATGAGGTAAAGACAAGCAATGTGAAACAAATGAGAGCCCCCGCACTTCACAATTTCAGTTAGTTGGAAAAAAAGAAAATAAAGACGCAAAGTAGCATAAAACAATCAAATTTAAATGTTCTGATTTCAGCAGCAGGAACTTACGGCCCAAATCTTTTTCCAATGTTCACCAAATCCTCAATATCTATAGGTTCTTCTCCGAGATGGGGGTTTCTCTGAGTATTCTAGAATAACATCAAAATTACAATGTCAGGTTAGTCTAAATATAAATGTCAATGTGCTCAAACATCCTATATTGCACAAAAACAGGCATGATATTACCTAAAATAAAAGCACCCAGATGCATAGAAAATTAGAAATTACCAAGGACAAGTTCGTTATGTTTGCATCGAAGCTTGCCATTCTTGCCACGCCTTCGGTAGAGTAACTGCCAAGCATATGTTTGTGTCCTTCCCCGAAGTAGACTCACCTGATCATATATACACAATTGCTCCCGAGATCCTAGAACAACCATTTTGGGCCTGCATTATACAAATACAGTTAAGCTCAAGTATAACACATTTTATATCACAAGTGAATAATATATTATCCTTTCGGTATTGGAGATCCTCCTTGGCATCTAAAATTTATTCGAGTGAGATTTTTGCTTGAATATTATATTTAGAAGATTTATCTTTGGTCTGTTAGAGAGTGAGAGTGAGATACTTGTCTCATTCCCTAATAGAATTATCTTCCTTTTTTCCATTTGTCTTCCGTTTTATATACTTCCAGATTTAGGGACCTTATAGTCGGTATCAATGCACCTACATACTTCCTTGATAACACTTAACACCCTACATGAACAACTACAGAACACCAACAGTGAGCACAAAACAAGCTATGTCAATAAGAAACATTAGACTGATCTTTGAAAAGATATATAATAGGTTGTGCAGACATAAACTGACCTGTGTGAGGATCATTACAGCGATCACAATCAACAAAATATATGTCCACAAAGAAAATTTAGATCTTATTAGACCACTGTGAACATAAAGACCTGTATGATGTTCTTTTCAACTCTTGAATTACTTGGCGGATCTGGCTGTGAGTGCGTGAAGAATATATAATAGTAGGAAGTTTTGAGGCCTCAGGTTGTGAAGTTGAAATATCTACTTTTCCCTCAGAATTTTGAGTGGTCTTGGCATTCGCACCAGTTGAGAAACTGCCCAAACTCTTCTGCCAAGCTAATGTAGCACATAGAAGACACAGCGTTTTGCCAGTTCCCGTTGGACTCTCCAACAGTGCATTACATCTCTGCCAGAAAACAAAATAATGTGTGTGATCAAGGCTCAAGATACAGAATGACGCCTTTGTTTCGCCAGAAATACAATGTTAATGTGACTAATAATTAGTGATACACATAATAGTGAATGGAATATGTGAAAAGAATAAATACTAGCTAAGCTTTATCCAGTAGAATGCAAGGAAGACACGAGGAATGTGGACTAAAATAATCAGGACAGCTACTGATTTTGCATGAGTCATTGTTATCATTAAAATGGTGAACTTTGTAGCCTTTTGATTGTGTCCCTTAATTGATTGAGATCTTTAAAAACTTGCATTTGACGCCTAAGCCTACCCAAGGTGCGCTACATGATAAAACAACACAAACATCCATTGTATGAAAGAAACCATGTCAGTACCAGGTGCTAGCATTGGGCAATATTATCCAAATGGCCTCAAAACGTATATATCATTCCCAGGACTTTCATTGCATTCCCTTTTTGTATGGCAGACCACAAAAACTTATTTAATATAAAGGGTCATCCAAAACCTACCTCGTGAAGTGATTGTATGACTTTCTCCATGTAAACAAGCTGACAATCATAGGCCTCAAATGGGAATTCTACATCGATTCCTCGAATCTTGTACGTCAGCATCTCTTCATTTCCTCTCTAAAGCATGACCCCTTTCTACTCACATTACTTAAATACATATATATAAACAAATTTGTTGAATGAACAAGAAAGACAATAATCAAATCAAGATTTCAGTTAGAACAGTTTGTCATCTGCTTCCAACTATACACACCTCTCAATCTCCTAATGTCTCAAAACAAAATATTAAAACTCCAATGACAATTTGTTTGAAGTTTTAATAACATCTCATTCAGTAAGACTTTCTGTTCTCAGATCATACATTTATAACTCATCCACATTTCAATTTTCCTGAAAGCAAAACCATTGTCATTTCTTTTACACTTTAGTTCTAAGAATTCACATAATCCATTTAATAAAACTTAGGAAAAGAGAGGAGCTTTCATACATACCACCACACCCACCCTCATATATTGAGCAGAGAAGCAGAAATAGACGAAGGAGACTCCTGAAATCACACACACAGCAGCGAAATAGGGGAAGAAAAACACAGTCCCATGCACCCACGGCAACTAGCAGAAACGCTGAAGGAGAAAAAACGCAGCCAACACGCAGAACTCAACACATAGATGCGACCAGAAGGAAGACGAAGCACGATGAACTGCTCCGTCACACTCCAAGGCAGCGTCGACGTTGGTGGTCAAGGGGAACGGAGGACAAGAGGGAAGCTAGGGATTTGAATTTTTCCTCCCCTTTCGCGCGAAAGTCGGTCAAAAATGGATGAGGAAAAATATCGGCTTTTTCCCGTTATGGTTTGATCAGCAAAAAAAAAAAAAAAAAAAACCGAAATACGGTAACTTGATTTGAATTCAATCTTGTCAGGCTTGAGCATTTGACATTTAATACTTTTTCTGATTTTTATTAAAAATATTCCAGCCACAAGCCAACGGTGAAAGAATTGGTTTTCGAAAAAAAAAATTACTCCACTGGGTTCGTGTGAAGGAGAACAGATGAGAAATGTAAGGTTACTCCTTATTTTCTCTCAACATATGGAAAAATATTTGGGAGAAAAATGAGGTAGGTCTCACTCTCACACTCTATTTTCTTTCTTCCTATACCTTCATCCAAACAGAAAAAAAAAAACCTATTTTTTCTTTTTATGTCTAGATGGAGAGAAAATTAAAAGGGAAATACTAGAAGAAAAAAATCTTAAAAATAATAAATTTTTTTATTATTTTTTGAAGTTCTCAATCTTAATATTCACTCCTCATATTTTCCTCCTATTTTTCTCTCCATTTAAATATAGAGTTAGTTTTCTCCTCCTTCATTTTCCTCCTTCCAGACAGAGAATTAATGTTTCCCATTTATTAATTAGATATTTTCTGCCTAGGGGAGGTGATAATTTAAGAGTTTTTTCGTTTCTCAAGTGTAATATGGAAAAATATTAAAAGAAGAAAATCAAATTAAAATTGTGTGGAGTAAGAATAAAATAAGTACATGTATGACATGATGCACTTTGTTGTATTTTAATTTAAATTATTTATTATAGTTATGTCTCTTCAAAAATTTGTTTTGACAAAAAAGAGAATCCCCAGAATAAAAGAGACTGTGAAGAAGATAATTCTTAAGGCATGGGAACTTATATTGAGGTATTCTTTTTTTTGTTGCAATTATGAGATTAAGTTATAAATAAAATTTTCCAGATATCATTGTTTAACATGTCACTACTCATGACAAATTGTCCTTCATATATATCCTCAATAAGTAAATAATAACATGAATATGTGAGTGTTTGGAATAATTTATTTTTAAGAAATAAGTATTTATTACATAAGTCTAGACAAAACTCCACTCACATACTTATCTTGTATACCATAAATCACAAATTATAAGCATTTATAAGTTAAAAATAAGTTATTCCAAACGGCACGATATTATTGTTTATGCTAAAACTTATTATCGTATACTATTTTTTGGTTGTGAGACTTTTTAGTAATTATGTTAATTTTTTGAAATCTCATATTAATTTTCTCAATAGAGGAAGAAGGAAAAAAGAATTAATATAAAAAGTAAAAATTGATATCTCAGGACTTCAAACTTTTCGGATCGGGCAAGTGAAGATGGTGTATTGGTATCTTCTACGACAAATATAATGTTTCCCCTTATTTACAATCATCTTGTAATTTCATTATTCTTTTTTCTTTGCCAAATATAACTTCATAATCCTTATATCATAAATGAAGTTTATTAATTAATATTTGAAAGTACCTGCCATGCATCATATTTTTCTAAGGGAAAAAATGTATTCTCATGGGCACTCCCTCCTTTACCTTGTCTTTTTTAGTTTTCCAGTTGTCTGAAATAAAGTTGTTTGAAAAATCGACTTCTCCTGTCAATACAATACTGATCAGTCTTTAATTATTTTTGTTCCTCTTGGCTTCTCCACAATACTCCCCAGTTTTTAATATAAGACCCATTAACTTAATTTGATTAGATTAAAGAAATTGGTTAATATGACATGTATTTTCCAAAATACCCTAATCATTTCTTTAACATTCCCATTCCATCTTTTCATTGATTATTGTTGAGGGAACATCAATAGGATATATTAGTTAGAAAAAGATTGACAAATATAAAAAATAAATGTTACATTTAGGATCAATATCAACTCCCCCAAATTATAAGCAATAATTATATATTTATATTAAATGATGTGTGTTTACCTTCGACGTCTAATAAGTGAGGACAAAATATCTTCAAACTTCGAATGAAATCTGTCCTTGGCCTCGGAGTTGTCCCATGCCAAATTGTTCCACCAATCATGATCTCCGCGGATATGTGTCAACTTAATATTCTTCACAGAATTGGAATCAAGTGGTAATTTTTTCAGCTTTGGACAGCTCTGTATGTAAATGGATCTGAGGGAAGGAAAAGGCAAGGGTGCCTTGTGAATGCTCTCAAGACTTGGTAAGCTCTGCAAATTCAGATCAACAAGAGAAGAGAATACACAAGAATCCACATTCTCATCTTCTTCTTTTATCACTTCTTCCATTGATTTACATCCATCAATGAAAAGTTGTTGAAGGAGTGGAGCATACTTGAGCCATGTCACATGAATCACTGAACATCCTTTCAATGCCACACTCCGGAGTTTGGTCAGACAACATGGATCAAAAACAGAGGAATATTGCCCACTTCCAATAATCGCCCAAGAGAAATAAATTTCCTGCAACTGCTTCATTCTTGACAAGGTTGCTAATAATAAAGGCATCTCAATCTGCCTTGTTATTAATGGGTTTTGTCCACGAATATGAAGCTTGCGTATCCAACTTTGCAATTTGGCTGACTCCATTAATTTGTTTAGGCCATCTCTACCACCGATATTTATGCACAATTCCTCTATATTTGGTAGAGACTCTAGCTCTTCTAAAATCTCTCTCTCTTCTGAATTATCTATCCAGACGTCAAGTCTAAACACTCTTAATTGTTGAAGACTTGAAAGCACTCCCAACGGAATCCTATCACGTCGATGGTGCTTGCAACTTAAGCTAACAAACTTTAAATTTGTCAAGTACCGTAAGTTCTTGAAAAACTCTTGTTGAAATTGTAGCGCACACAAACAAAGATGTTCCAGAGAAACTAAGCCCCCAATGTCAACAGATAATTCTCCACTAACGTTTAGTTTCAAGACCTTCAATCGCTTCATGTATTTTAAACCTTCCAGACATTGTCTATGGACATCATCCTCTTTCAATAAAATTAGTGTGGTGGCCTTTAGTGGATCTAAGAGTTTTCGTGATTCCCAATAATTCATTATTGAAATGCTCTGCAAAAGTTCCATGTTATCTTGACCGTGCGCTACCCACAATGCCATGTCACGGATTGTATCATGCATTTTAATTGTACGATTCATAAAAAAATCGTCTTCAACACTTTCTAGCAAGCACGAAAGCTTCAACTTTTCAATAATAGACTCACCATGACCACGCATATCTTCTACACTCATTGTCATATCTTTACAAAGAAATCTCTCCCATATCCATTCATCAATGAGGTCAAGAACTAGAATCTTGTTATCTTCTGGGTATAATGCACAGTACAAGAAACAACGTTTTAGTATCTCATCCAGCCGATCATAGCTAAATTTAAGGATAGAGAATACTTTCTTCTCCAAATCAGGTGCGGTCAATATGGAACTTGTTAAATTCTTTATTGAATGTTCCCAAGCCTCCACACTCTTCACCCCAGCCATGGCACTTCCCACTACAATTAGTGCAAGTGGCAACCTTTTACATTTTTCAGCCATCTTCTCTGCAAGCTTTGGAATATTAGGGTGTGACCTTAAAGTGTCCTCACCAACTTTCATGCAAAACAACTTTGATGCTTCTTCCTTCGTCAAAATTTCAACCTTGAATGTTCTTTCAGCTTGCATTTTCGCACACACATCTTCTAACCGTGTTGTGAATAACACTTTGGATTGAAAATTTGTTTCCCTTGGATGTGGCACTCCCACCGATTTCAAGTCGAATTGATCCCATATGTCATCCAAAAATAAAACAAATTTCTTTTGTTTGAGGACTCTATATATCTTTGCTGCTTTTTCAATTTCATTGCTACAATTCCAAATATCGTCCCCGATCCCAACAGATTTTCTAATATTATCCATAATACTATTCAAATTGAACTCTTTTGACACCACCACCCACATCACAAAATGAAATCCTAGCTTTCTCTCCCCAAGTTCATTGTTAATCTTTTTTAAAAGGGTAGTCTTCCCTACCCCACCCATCCCATACAAACCAATGACACCAACATTCTCTGCTTCAATACTATTCCACACCTTATCAAACATTGAATCCAATCCCACCGTCTCATCTGGAGGCATCTCAATTGCATTGGATGGTACCTCATGAGCAACTATAAAATCCTTACCGTAGCTTTTCCCCTCAGTTGCTAGTTCATCCACATCTTTGAGCATCTTGGCAACATTCTTTCCCAGCTTGTAGTTTGACACACAATTATTTGGACACCATTTACTTAGGCACTTCTTTTGAATTGCTAGGGCTCCTTGAGCTTCAATATCTTTTATTTCCTGTGAACACAAATATATATTTTTATGAATTTAGGCATTTGTTTGATGTCTGTACTTGATATTCACACCGCCGTATTAAGAAAGTCAACAAAGACTTTTTGCACAAGTATTTACAGAAACATAAATGCCTAATTTATATAGTACTCTATACGTATTTAAACATTAGAATTAATTACGAAATATTGCGACACTGACAAAATATAATTGAAGTAATATAAACTTATTCTCATTATTCCTAATTTTGAGTACTATTTTTATCTTTGTGAGAGTTCGAATTTATGTTTTTTTTATTATTCCTTGATTGCATAAAACATAAATACTCTAATTTTTAATAACCGTTAAGTTATATATATTTTATGCATCAAACAGATCGGATAACTAAAAAATAAGTTGAGATATGACCAACCTGTTGAACGGCTTCAGCTCGTTGAAGCCAACCATTGAGTTGGTGAGATATTTTCATGTCTGGATTGTTCTGAGCTTCTTCAATTAGTTCTTCCACATCTTTCTTAATATCTTCAAGCTTCTTACTTTTATCTTCCAGCAACTGCAGATTGGTTTCCAAATCAAAGACGAAATCAGATTCTCTTTGGACGCAGCCACAGAAACACTTGGCAGCTTCTAATATAAAAGAAGATGGATCCATGTTAGAAATGAAGGTGATGAACAGATCTGAGATGAGAATAATCTTGTTTCTGTTCTCATATGTGATTCTTAGAGGTTTACTTTAATGGTGGAAGACGCGTTGCTCCCTGTTACAGTCAAGTCGTTCCTCACTTTTTCTGATTTTTTTTTTCCTTTTCTTGTCTTTTTTTTTTCCAAAAGCCATTTGTGCAATGCTTCATACGAATTCTTGTCCAACCATCTTATGACATGTTTGTTTTGGTATTAAGATTACTTACAAGCTGTTTTCACGTAAATTGAGACAAAACTCCTCTCACATACTTATCTCGTATATCATAAATCATAATTGAAAAGCTGCTTTTAAGCATTTCAATCGTTGTTCCAAACGAGCACTTACTCATTGGCTATCGCTTGACAGGATATACTAGCATTGCTCTTTAACTTTACTTTTATTGGTGTCAAGACAATTTCTTTGCTTCCTTTGCTAAAGTTATTTATTTTTCATTTTGTCTTGAATAAAAAAAGTCATTTGTGCACTTCTAAAAATAAATAATTTCTCCATCTGCTCCTTAGTGTAAGAGCTACTGAACTAATTTGAGTATATTAAAAAAATAAAATAAATAATTGATTAAGTTGAACAAATGTGACATAATCTCTTCCTGAAATATTCTTGAGTAATCTTAAATTATATATGAGTTTATAAGTTTGATAAATTAGTTAAGGAAAAATGATAATTATAGAAGATAAACTAGATTGAGATAGGAATAGTATGATTTTTGGTAAGATCTATATATTATTAGTTTTAATTTTTTAGGAAGGCCTATGCAAATTTAAATAAAACGATAGTTAAGATTGTAATGAAATTGAAGAAAATTATAAAACTTATCCTATGAATAAAAGCAAATTCTCTGTGTAGTAGAAGGGGGGATATTTTTATCAAAAAAAAAGAAGGGGAGATATTGCATTTTTTTTTAAAAAAAATTTAGGTCAAGTTGCTTGTGTCTATTATACCAAGTTCTCTAATTACATATGTCAATAAATCCCTATTTATTTCACATAGATTTATAATTAAATAAAAATATTTTAAAAATATGATACATGGTGATGTGTGATTAAAAAATTTAATATTATGGATATAAAGAATTTGACTTAAGTATTATCGGCATTCTTTTTTATCAATTACAAATGGAAATAAGGTATTCCAATGAGTCATCACGCACTCATCATCAATCAATTAATTTCAATGAGTCATCACGCGCTCATCATCAGTCAATTAAGTGAAAACATGCATCTACAAAGAAAACATTTTTTTAGAGCAAAATTATACTGAATGGCGACATTTGCAAAATTAATTATTAATAAGGTACTTAAATTTATAGCTCACATAATGCAAATAATTAAACCGATATTTTTCATGTTTTGAAAAATTCTCCCCTAAACAGTTAAAACAGATGGTTTTAGCCTTGGATGAAAATATTTGTGTGCGAATTTTTTATATTAACGACGGTTATATTTTACAAAATTACTAAGGTTGAGTTGTACTTCCTCTAGTCCTTATTACAAGACACCAACTAACAAGTGTTTTTTATCCTTTTTATAAGGCACTTACAAGTTTCCAAGGAGCATTTAATTTGTTTTTCCATGTATGCCTATATTCAAGAAGGGTAGTAGGAGAGAGTAATAATTAATAGATATTTGAGTTTAGTGTAGTTGATAAGGGTAATGTTAGAAATTATTTAAATTTTAAGACAACTTTAATATTTTTAACTACCTTTATTGGTTTATGAGAATTAGTACTTGGTGCCTTATAATAAAGACTAGACGGAGTATATATGAATTGAAATAGTGCAAAGGCGGGATCATCAACCAGCAACACAATGATTAAATATAAAATGATTAATGGTGGATGCTCTTTTTGAACATGGGTGACATAGGTAGCCCACTTTCTCTTTTAACAAATGCTCACAAGATTCGATATTAATTGTCCGATTTTCCACAACCCACTTCGGTTTTGACTAGCTCAACCTGGTTCAACCATTGAAGCGGGTTGATGCTGCTAAATTACCCGTTGTCTTTTGCTGTGTTTAGATTGGCGGTAGCATAATGGAGAAAAGCCACGGTGTAAACTTGAGAAATGTCAGTTATTGATATAGTTGGATGGCATCATGCAATTATGACCGATCTCACTTAGTGTTAGTGGGATAAAAATTTTTATTCCTATTATTGTTGAACTATGATAAAGGAATCCATTCATGATATTCAAGAATTTTTCCAAAAATTAATGGTGGTCAAGTGCATAAGGCTCCCACTAGACGAGATCTAAGGAGGAATAGATGTATACAATCTTAACACTACAATTGGAGGAACTGTTTTTAGGATTTGAACCCATGAACTCCAGGTCACATAACAACAACCTTATTGCTGCGCCAAAACTCACCCTCAATTTTACCCAAAATTAAGATGCATTGAAAGTTTGTTAAAAAGTCCTAACTCAAGAATTTTACATAATCAACTACTTAACATCATCCATATATCCTAGATCGCCCATGCAAAGAGGTTAAATTTGTATACAATATTTCTGGTTTTGCTTTCTTGTGGGTCATAAACTCAAAAATGAATGGTTGGCTTCCCTAGAACCTGCGTCTCTTGCAACTAAATCCTATTTTTTCTGTACATGAATACAGGGTATTCAGAAAAATCTCCAATGACTTATAGGTACCTAAATCAAGAAATTTCCACTAATCTTGAGGATAAATAAAACTGCACAAACCACCACCAGTTGGTCATCATCTCAGGTAAATTTCAAAGGGTTCCTAGCATTATTCTGTCGGTTCAAGCGATTAAAAAATCATCAGTGTGTATGTGAAGACTTAAGAGGCTTAGAAAGCTTCTTCTATCACATTAAGACTCAAAGTCCAAACTTGGGTTTCAAAATCAGGAGCTCCAAATTAAATCTCAATGGACTTGCCATGATGATTAAATCTGTCAGTTCAAAAGCCAACTTTAAAACCAAACACATTGCAGTTTTTATCAATCTAAACGTAATACAAACAATTCTAGCACACTCATATTTTCCTCAACAGTCAGCGTCAAGAGATGCCTTGCCACGACAAACGGCAAAAAATACTGCTCCAGATGCAGAGGCGTCTTTCAGCTTTAGATAAATAGTCCTGCCCAAAATGTCCTTTAGCTTTGTTTTTAGAAAAAAAATGTATTTAAATGTTAATTGTGGATGAAAGTTTTCCACTTTATTACATGTAGTTATTACCTCAATTGATAGGGAAAACAAGGAAGATTGCCTGGGTTCTATGACAGGTTTCTTATGCTTGCAAATTCTCTCCCATGTTGATGTTGAGCTTGCATTGTTCTAAAAAGTAAAACAGAATACAACATGAGTTGGGAGCAAAAAGATTTTGCACCTTCATTAGTGCTTTAAGAATCTTACCATGTTTTTCTAGCACCCAGTGCATTGGTCCAAAAGGTAATAAGATGGGACGAATACAAGAAGTCCATCAGGAACAATTCAAGCCAAATTGACTAAAACATAAAACATTGTTATTAGAATTGCTACTAATCATCAGGCTTCTAATTGTCATATCCACGGTAATCAAAATCAAGATCTTATGAAGGGACGACAAGGGATAAAATAGATCTTAACACAATCAAATCAAAGATCATATATTGACCATGGATAAAAATTTTATATAAGTAAAAAACTACAAAAAAATACTCATTAAACCATCAAACAAGCATAAACACAAAATAGACAAAATGTCAATAATATGATTTATAACCGGGGGAGGGGGAACTTATGCAACCCTAGAGACCCCACGTCGTCTGATAATGATGGCACATTAAATCGGGGCAGGTCAACTACAAAATTGTCCACAAGATTGAAAAATAGACTAGTCTCAATTCCATGAAAATACATTTAGCACCCATGGCTAGCCTTCACTTCCTTTTTTGAAAATAAACTCACGTTAGAACTGAAAATCATCACAATCCTGAGGCAAAGCAATTTGTACATGCTGAGAGGCACTAGTTTAGAATTAATTAATAAATATTTTTATGTTATATTTTCTTATTTCTTTAGATACGTGAATCCTAGGATTAGATATGGATTTTATATGCTACATTAACAGATTATCATATCCTATAAGTTTGAGTGTTCAGTATAGATTCTCTTTTGACTCCCTTAGATATGTAGACAATATCTAACGCATATATATAACCACTTGTAAGATTTATCTGACCTGCCTAGTCAACAGCTAGTGATGGGCATATTGAACTCCAATATAATTAAAATCAACTCACTCATTACTCTCTAATGCATTTGGAGTCAGATGCATAAATTCACATCCAAAACTAACATGTCCATATGCATCACAAAATACCAGGACATCATTTAGCAACAACTGCAAACTATCAATAACATGTATAGACATGCACAAACAGGAAACTTTGATGGCTTAAAGAGTCATCCCAAAGCACTTCAAAATCTAAAATACATCTAGAATGCAAAAGAAGGATTAAGCCATGACAAGATGCTCCCGTCACTAGTAGTGATTCCAAGGTAGTATTACACCCATTACTATAAGAAGGTAGGTGCTTCCAAAATGGCTAGACAATTTGCACATAAGGCTTAAATTAAACAAACTCAGCATAAAAATAATTACGTCACATACCAATTGCATTACCAAGCTCTTGCTTGTACTCTATAGAATCATGTGTGCGGTAGTAAGAATTAAAAGCACGCCCTGAAGGACCAACTGGTACAACTCCAGCCCGAATCTGATTTGGGGTTATTACATGCTCATTTTCTAGCTGAATGGGAAAATCTCTGAAATGAGCAGAATCCAGTCTGTTAAGTACTATGACAATAATGATATTATCAGATAAAACACAACTAACAAGATGATTCTAACATTTTCAGCTCCTGAGCAAAAGATTCCATGGGAGATAATGTGCCAGATGTCAATATAACAGAGCCAACGGCTAACTTAGGAAAAACTTTCATAGCTATTCCTGGATTAAAGCACCACCAACTAGGGACCCTTGAAGCCTTACCTACAGCATCAAAATTTTAAGTCATAATAACAGAATGTTAAAGGGATATCTACACTTGCAGCACCACATAGTTCTATGCGAAACAACTTTCAGTGCCCATATAATGGAAAGAGTATCTTCAATAACAAGGATATAGACTAGAGTTCAGAGAGTTTAAACTTGAAAACATCAAAAGGGACAACTAACCTTGATTGTATCTATTGTATTGTAATATAGACTATAGTTTGAAGAGTTTGAACGGAAAGGTAATGCAGTGAGAATAAAAAGGCCAAATCAAACTTTCTGGTCTACATATACAATAGAAAAGGGATTCCCTTTTGCCATCTGTTGTTTTTGTTGGAATTCCATGAGTCTCAGGAAGAAATGTATGGGATATTTGCTGGTTAATGGGTCATGATTCATGGACATTCAGCGGCCAAAATCTTAATGGTTTATTGTAGATTAATGAGCTGAAGTCAAGTAATGTTGTTTTCTTATTCATTTCCTATTTCATGAGTCTAATATATATGTATCCTGTTTGTTTCCTTGTCTGGCAGAAGCTGAATAATGAACTTCTGTGGCCTACAACCCTTCATATAAAGCTACTAGTATCCTGAATGAAATAAGAAATTTTGGAGTCAATAATTTTCTGAAATTATTCACTTTCTCTGGTACAGATACCATGTGCACACAATTATATAACCATATTTAAAACCAGAAGCCACATGCTTTTTTCTCCAGCAAATTCAACAATTACTATACATCCATATCACATGTGCCCTGTTCTAGCATTAAATTTAAATATCATAGTTCCTGCAATCTACTAATATAAATACCTAATTATCTTTAACGTTATCAGTAGCTTTTGCATCAACCTCCTTCACATGAACCTTCAATGCACCAAAAACCAGTTTTAAAATTAGAAATCATAGTGGAAAGAAGACAAATCTAGACAAACATTAGCTATCAAGTATGAAGCAATGAGACAAGCAAATCCACCAGAGGTGTAACTCTAATTTCATGTGATTCCAGATTCTTACGTTACAGTATTTTTGCATGAGTACTCCGATCATCCCTGAAAACAATGTCAATGATGTCACTTATATTGTCCAGCCTGAAAATGGTGCGATTTGCCTTCTGCTGATTATCTTCCTCAAGAAGGATCCCAGCTTCTTCAATTGGACGCTTAAGCTTAGAAGCTGTCTTATGAGTGATATTAAGATCAGACAAATAAGGTCCAGGTTTGGTGCATCCCAATTCTTTGGATTCAATAGGTACGTCAGCAATTCGCTTTTCAAGTTTTAGTAGAAGTGCTGCAAGAAAGAAAAGAGTATTGTAAGCAAATCTACATCTGCAATATAATAAAATATTAGCAAAGAAGCCAGCAAAAACACTGCAATTGATCCCCAAATCATTTAGAAAAAAATTTAGAGGATGGGAATGTCATATGCATGTAGTTTCCTGCCTCAAAACAAATATAGCCAGTAAGCACAAGCAAGCTTTAGATTATACAGCTTGCCCTCAATAATGTTATGAAAACAACAAAAGGATTGTATGAATAGGAACCTTCAAGAGCATACTCTGAGAATCAAGTTCATCTTTAAGGATAGCAAAATCATCTGGATTCCGCGACTTATCATTTAATTTGTCTCTTTTGTCTATACAAAGATCAACACAACTTTGAGCCTCAGAAATGCAAGCTGTTAGAAGCCAAGAAGGCAAGTCAAAAGAGGCAGCATCAGCACATAAGCTTTCGTGCATAAATAAAAAGTGAAGAACACTGCAGTGAAAAGGACTGTATGAATATGTGATAAATATTTAGTTAGTTGTTTAAATTTTAAATTAGTTGCCATCTTAAGAATTGGCTATTCAAATTAGTTATTATATTTAGTTATTATCTCATGAAATTAATTCTTTGTTATTTAATAAGGATACAAGACAAACACACATTCAAATACTACCTCCGGTCCTAAATATAGGACAAAGTTTGTAGTGCAAATTTGCACTACAAACTTTGTCCTATATTTAGGACCGGAGGGAGTACTTTTTTACAAGAACCAAACAAATGAGTAGCAGTGTAGCACAAAGACTTCAGAGTTCAACCTATGGAGAAAATCAGACCGTCCAGTCACAACTGTTATATATATTCTTACCAGGCTGTGAGCCTCATCAAATATGAGTATGTTATCATTCCAAGAAATATTCAGAGATTTTCTATACCCACGAACAAAAAGATAGTTGTATGGTGCACACACTATATCAGCAGCCATGTGGAGTTATTTTGATAAGTAGTAAGGACTAAGGACACCTGAGGTAAAAACAAGCAATGTGAAACAATTGAGAGCCCAGCACTTGACAATTGCAGTTAGTTGGAAAAAAGGAAAATAAAGAAGCAAAGTTGCATAAAACAATTAAATTTAAACGTTCTGATTTCAGCAGCAGGAACCTACGGCCCAAATCTTTTTCCAATGTTCACCAAATCCTCAATATCTATAGGTTCTTCTCCGAGATGGGGGTTTCTCTGAGTATAGTCTAAATCTAAATGTCAATGTGCTAAAACATCCTATAATGCACAAAAACAGGCATGATATTACTTATAGTAAAAGCACTCAGATGCATAGAAAATTAGAAATTACCAAGGACAAGATCGTTATGGTTACATCGACGCTTGCCATTCTTGCCACACCTTCAGCAGAGTAACTGGCATGCATTTGTTTGTGTCCTTCCCCGAAGTAGACTCATCCAATCATGAATACACAATTGCTCCCAAGATCCTACAACAACCATTTTGGGCCTGCATTACACAAATACAGTTAAGTTCATGTATAAGACATTTTATATCACAAGTGAATAATATATTATCCTTTCAGTATTGGAGATCCTCCTTGGCTTCTAAAATTTATTCGAGTGAGTGTCTTGCTTGAATATTATATTTAGAAGATTTATCTTTGGTCTCTTAGAGTGTGAGAGTGAGATACTTGTCTCATTCCCTAATAGAATTATCTTCCTTTTTTCCATTTGTCTTCCGTTTTATATACTTCCAGATTTAGGGACCTTATAGTCGGTATCAATGCACCTACATACTTCCTTGATAACACTTAACACCCTACATGAACTACTTCAGAACACCAACAGTAAGCACAAAACATGCTATGTCAATAAGAAACATTAGACTGATCTTTGAAAAGATATATAATAGGTTGTGCAGACATAAACTGGCCTGTGTGAGGATCATTACAGCGATCACAATCAACAAAATATATGTCCACAAAGAAACTTTAGATCTTATTAGACCACTGTGAACATAAAGACCTGTATGATGTTCTTTTCAACTCTTGAATTATTTGGCGGATCTGGCTGTGAGTGTGTGAAGAATATATAATAGTAGGAAGTTTTGAGGCCTGAGGTTGTGAAGGTGAAACGTCTACTTTCCCTCAGAATTTTGAGTGGTCTTGACATTCACACCAGTTGAGAAACTGCCCAAACTCTTCCTCCAAGCTAACGTAGCACATAGAAGACACAGTGTTTTGCCAGTTCCCATTGGACTCTCCAACAGTGCATTACATTTCTGCCAGGAAACAAAATAATGTGTGTGATCAAGGCTCAAGATACAGTATGATGTTTTTGTTCGGCCAGAAATACTATGTCAATGTGACTAATAATTAGTGATAACCGTAATGGGGAATGGAAGATGTGAAAAGAATAATACTAGCTATGCTTTATCCAGTAGAATGCACAGAAGACATGAGGAATATGGACTAAAATAATCAGGACAGCTACTGATTTTGAACGAGTCATTGTTATCATTAAAATGGTGAACTTTGTAGCCGTTTGCTTGTGCCCCTTAATTGATTGAGATCTTTGAAAACTTGCATTTGACGCCTAAGCCTACCCAAGGTGCGCTACATGATAAAACAACAAACATCCATAGTATGAAAAAACCATTACATTAACAGGTGCTAGTATTGAACAATATCATCCAAATGGCCCCAAAACGTATATATTATCCCCAGGCCTTTCATTTGCATTCCCTTTTTGTACGGAAGACCACAACAATTTATTTAATAAAAAGGGTCGCTCAAAACCTACCTCCTAAAGTGATTGTATGACTTTCTCCATGTAAACAAGCTGACAAGCATAGGCCTTGAATGGGAATTCTACATCGATTCCCCCAATCTTGTACATTGGTATCTCTTCGTTTCCTCTCTAAAGCATGACTTGCACAAAGTATAAGGAGACCTTACTTCGAAAACCCTTTTGAATTTCTCCCATAAGCTTTATAGCCACATTACTTAAATACAAATATATAAACAAAATTGTTGAATAAACAAGAAAGATAATAATCAAATCAAGATTTCAGTTAGAACATTTTGTCATTTGCTTCCAATTATAAGCACTTCTCAATCTCCTAATGTCTCAAAACAAAATATTAAAACTCCAATCATTATTTATTTAAAGTTTTAACAATATCTCATTCAGTAAGACTTTTTGTTCTCACATCATATATTTATATCTCGCGCCCATTTCAATTTTCCTTAAAGCAAAACCATTGTCATTTCTTTTACACTTGAGTTCCAAGAATTCACATAATCCATTTAATAAAGCTTACGAAAAGAGAGGAGCTTTCGTACATAACACCACACCCACCCTCATAGATTGACCAGAGGAGCAGAAATAGACGAAGACGACGCCTGAAATCACACACACAGAAGCGAAACAGGGGAAGGAAAACACAGTCCCACGCACCCACGGCAACTAGCAGAAACGCTGATGAAGAAAAAAACGCAGCCAACACGCAGGCCTCAATCGAACACAAAGATGCGACCAGAAGGAAGAGGAAAGACGATGAACTGCTCCCACATATCCCAGGGTAGCTAGGGATTTGAGAGTGCTCGTATGTAGCAGAGCTTGCAACGCTTTAAAATAGCTTTTGAAGTAAAATAACTTTTCGATTGTGATCTGTATTATACGAGAGAAATTTTACATAAGTTTTAATAATTAAATTGGATTTTCAATGTATTTTAAAGATACTATCATATAATTAAGCATTAATTTAAATTGGGAATATTCATATTGAATTAGGTGTAATTTAGGGTCATAATTGATTAATTATTCATATAAATGATTTTTTAGATTTTTGATGTTATATTTTACTTAATTTTGCATTGTAGGTGTTTTAGAAAGAAATCGATATTTTTGTAGGTTTAAAATTAATATTTTAAAGATTGTGAAAGACTACAGAAAATGCCCCTAAATTTCTGAAAATTACAAACTTGCTAAGAAAAGATCTTGAGAAAAGTACAGAAAGGACCCAAATGTTTAGGAAATTTGTTTGAGCCTCAAAATATTTCAAACATTTTCAGTAAACCCTATACAATTTTTTTTATTATTGCCCATTGGTCCCTGGTCAAAACTTGCTTTTTGACCATAGACGAATTAAAGACACATATTTGACATGCATCACATCACATGATTCGGCTTTGTTTGATTTAACGAAGGTTAAGTTAGGTGAGGTTTATTTAAGTTAAGTTAGGGGAGGTTATGATTTTGTTTGGTTCAAGAAGAGGGGAGGGAAGGTTTGATATCTTGTTTGGTTCAGAATAGGAGGTGAGGAGAGTTAATTATAAGTGGATAAAAATATTCTTCTACTTACTTCCATTCTTCTTTTACAATGTATGTATTTCTTGGTTATTTCTTGTTTGTAGCTCCTAAATTGTCAGTAACAGACAAGGCAAAGGACTCAGCAAGCCAATCAGACATGAGTAAATTGTTGGCTGATCAGTCAAGGATACTTTCTTGATGCTCATGATCATATCTATTGGGGTGGAAATGCTTCATGCATTTATCCTGTCAAGGATACTTGTAAATTTAGCCTTCAAATCTTCCTCCCTAGTATGGGTAATACATATTAATTTTAGAAATTTTTGTGGCCAATTTCTCTATCCTTCGTGAATTTTCTTTTCACATGGTAACTATTGGATCAAGCTCTTCCTATCATTGATATTCTGGAAAAAAAAATCAATTGAATGTCTCTGGGCTTTGTCTGCCTATTTGTTCTAACGAAAAATCATTAGAGCATTTATTGACATGAGGAATAGTTTTGGTGGTTTTTCTTGTATAAACTTTAAACATAAAAGAGATATGCAAGGCACGCTAGCTGGTTTTAATAACTACCTATCTCACATTGTGAAGCATTAATATATATTGTTGGTATTTTGGCATATTGTTTGCATTGTTGTTGATCTCCTGATCATTCTTTTAATAATCAGCCCCAGCAGAAGAATGAAGATAAGCCGCCAAATGAGAAGGAAAAGAAATAAAGTTGTAAGTCGCCTTATCCATGTCAGTCTTTATATGTTGTTCCTTTGATAGACAAGTTAATTAGCATGTTGGACAGTGGTTCAAAATAGAGCATTATTTGGAACTGATCTTTGGTCTTATGGCCAAGTTGACATATACAAAATGAAAAAAAAAACATTTTTTGTCAGTAGCCATGGAACATACATAAAGCAACACTTCTACGTTGAAGAGATAATTATATATGTTGTACATCAACTTACATCATTACATAAAAAGTTTTATATATGATTACCCATATGGTTAGCAAGATACACAAGTCCTATATTGTTAGTTCTTTCAAAATATCCATATGGTTAACAAGTGACTATCAAAAATCATTACTCAATAAGCAAGATAGTGTAGCATCAAAAGTCTCCAAAAGATTAGCAAACTATATTGCTAACATCAAAGTCTACAAATAGTTAGCAAATTAAATCACTTGAAGCCCTTCACAATGTCCATAAGTAAGTCCTTGCGGGCAAGAAGAGGACATTCAACAAATGTTCTTAGTAGGCCACCATCACCCATAAAAACTCTATAAATCTTGGTGGCATTGGTTGTTGAGAAGCCATAATCTTGAATCAGTTTCCAGATTTCTTCCCCAGACAATTGAGGAAGCTTTCTTGATGTTTCTCTAACTATTTGAATTCTTTCTCTATCTATTTCACTTGCTTCTTTCATTGCTTCAGTTCCAGCAATCATGGCTTGATTTCCAACATTAATGGCCTATGCAAATTCATACATAACATCCTTAAGCTCAACCAAGTTAGAATCTTTCTCTTTATTGGAATTCACTCTTTGCTTCTTTCTTGAGGAACCACTTGCAACACCAAGTGAGTTCTCTTGAGTGGTGCTATTATCAAGAGCTTCAAAATCGTCTATATTTATATCATGCTGGGAACCAATATTATCAGTGTTTTTGGCTGCATCAAATAAGTCTGCCTCATTGAGTGTGTGATGCCTCTTTTTGCATCTCACCAAGTGTACAGGTGCCCTCCCCTGAAGCTCTGTCATTACCGTATAACAGAATCATTTTGTCATAGTAGGAACATTTCTTCAATTCGCAACTTGTGGCTTGGACTACAAAAGGCAAAATTTAAACAATGGTTAAGTGCAAGTGTCACAGAAAAGTTGTCACAGAACTGAAAAAAAAAACGTAACTTTGTGGGATGTTTCGTATGCCATTGAGGTGCATAGCAACAGGACAAACCATTATATATAAATATCATCTTCAGAATTGTTTCATATGCCATTATATATAAATATTGGAGAATTGCAGAATTGGACAACAAAATCGCACAATAATATGTGATGATGCAAAATTGGAAATGTAACAGCAAAATTGCAAATGCAGAATCGCACAGCAGAATTGTAGAATTGGAAATGTTACAGAATTGCAATTCAGGAAATGGAACAGTAGAATTGGAAATGTAATAGAATTAATAAGTATGTGATGATGCATTCCAACCTTCATCCATTTTGCACGTATGTAACAGAATTGAAAATGTAATAGAATGAATAAGTATGTGATTAATGGAAAATACTAACTTCTATAAGTTGGTCCCAAACTTCATCCTCAGCCTCCTACGTATGTGATGATGCATTCCAACCAAACCCACTCAATCCATTTTTAAAAATATCAAAAATTTCAAAGAATTTTTTTTTTCAAAGTTTTCCATATGCTCTTAATTCTGTCTTTGTCCATTTCAATTTCAAGCAAGGCACTCATCTCTTTCACAATATTATCATATGTTGTGCATGTGAATTGTCCATTAAGCTTGTTGCCATATTTATATTGTTCCCAAAAAGCATTAACAAGGTAGTCATCCATAGCCTTTTTTAAATTCAAAAATTGCTTCTGGTTGGTTGATTTTGGCGGCATACTATTACAAAAGGATTAAAAGTAAAGATCCAAACTTCAATAAACAATTAATAGAGATCCAAACTTGAAATAACAATACATAAAGATCCAAATTTATTTGACTCCATGGCATACTAAAACACATGAGCACTGAAAATTGAAATAAACTTGGAACAAGTTCATCATAGCATAAACTTCAAACAAATTAAGGAATATTACCACCATGTCTCACTCTCCTATTTTGATAATCTATCCACATCTCATTTGCTATAATCTCCCTAATTAATTGTCCCCTGGCAGCCTCGTCATTGTCACCACATTGATCACGACTATTATCAACAGACTCAGATTGAGTTGCAAGTTCACGATCTACTTCTTCTATGAGATCCTCGTTAGGGTCAATGCTCGTCAAGTAGTTATGAAGAATGCAACATGCTTCAATGATAAATGTTTGAGCTTTTACTCCGTATGTAGGCTCGGATGAATTGGCTAAAATGTCAAATCTTTTGTTCAAAACACCAAAAGTTCTTTTAATCGCATTACGTAGTGATGAATGCCTCAAATTGAACAATTATTTATAGTTTTGGGGGGATTTCTTTCTGAATATTCGTTCAAGTGATAACGGACTCTTCGATAAGGTGTAATCAATCCACTAGTTAGCATGAAGCCATCATCCACAAGGTAATATTTACCTTCAGGAATTTTGAGCTTATCTTCTTGTGCCAATGCATTTTTAATAATCCTAGAATTAGATGTCGTGCCTTCCCATCTAGTGAGCGCATAAGTGAATTTTAAATCAAACGAGCAAGCTGTTAACACATTTTGTGTGGGGAAGTCTTTCCTACCACGACATCGAGGAGCATCCTTACCAGATACTTTCAAACGTATGTATTCCATCTATGGCACCAAACACAATCCTTAAAAAAGGGGTAGAACTTATCATTTGCATGAATTTCAGGAGGGGCTGTTGTCCCATCAGGTTGTAGAACAAACTTATCTCCTACTTCAATAATAGCTCTTAACACATTATGAAGATGATGACTAACTGTCTTACTAGATCGTCAAAAGAAGAAATTTACCACACGATTTTTTACCCTATGGGATAATATGTAAAGAGTTTTTGCCACTTGTTTTTTCACAGTAGACTATCTTGTGGCTTTTAATCCCCACTCTTTCTAGCAAAGCACATAATGTTAGGAAAGCTCTAGGACTCATACTGATAATATTGCAGCTCCTTTCATTAGTACTTGTTTGATTCATTATTTCTTCACGCACCTTTTCCCTTTCTAAACTTATGCTATAAGTTATTTTTCTTTTATGGCTCCTCCGAATAACTAGATAGACAAAGACACACGTGAGTAGTGCTATAGCTTTTTGACACAAATCCAACCATCGATGACGCAAGACTAAATTGTTTTGAAATGACGACTCCATCTAACACACTAAGGCAACATGCACCCAATTAATACTAGACCACTTGAAACATATCAAATAGCTCCAAAAAGTTAAAGTTAAGCAAGAACTATGACTTATAATGTGTTAGTGTCTGATTATGGATTGAATATAAAAATCACAAAGTGGAAAATAAAGGAAGCATATGTGCTACTGCTTTTTTTGGTTTGCAAAACAACAAACGATACATATTGAAAAATGAAGCATATGTGCTGTTGCTTTTTTCACACATAAACACACTGTTATACGACATTAAACATGCAGGGTGGCAGCTTTTATTTGATTAAATAAATGAATCTTTTGGAAATTATGAAAAAGGAGAATAATAGTTGTCATTTTCGAAACTCCAGCCTTTATCACAAACACACCGCAATTCAAATTTACAGACAAACACACTGCAAACTCCAGCCTTTTTTCCAGTTTGAAATTAGACAGAAAAACTAGGTATCATGTCCCTCAAGTCCCAAAAACTAGATAGCAATAAGGTTATCATAAGACAATAATTAATTGCATGCTGGAACAAAAACTATTGGTAAAAAAGATCAAGTCCCTTTAATTTATTTAGTTTAGAGAAAAACATGAACAAGAAGATATTTATTTAGTTTTCTAAGAGAAATAAACACTTGGAAATAATTCAAGCAAGTTCAACCCTAACAATTGTATGATACACACACATATCCCTATAATTTATGCTTGTACTCCAAAAATAAGTTCATATAGAGTTTCTTGGTTGTAAGATAGCCTAATGAACTTTTTATGGTGTCCAAATATATAATGCAAAGAGTTATCCACTCACTTTATGAAATACAACAAAGCTACACAATAGTTGTAATTCAGATTACTCAAATTCTAATTCAAGAGCTTGTCAGATTGATTCTAATTCAAGAGCTTGTTAGATTGATTCTAATTCATATTTTTGAATCAACTACATAGCCAAGGTGCGAAATTCCACTCTGGTCCTTATCAAGGAGTACCAGATAAAACCTTCAACCAAGCATAGCCAAAGTGTGGCGGAAATAGGGAAGCTGAGATTAAAAGCACATCTCATCATCATCATTTGAAATCATCATCACCTTCACTTCCTTCTTCTACCTAAAGACACAGATCCAACATTTGTAAGTGGGAGCGTTGGAGAATGATAAAAGCTGAGTTTTTAAAATAAGAGAGGGAGTTGGACATAATCATCCGACAATACCATCATCTTCTTCCTTCGTCTTTCTTCTTCTTCCTCACCGACGACTTCACCTTTATGGTCACCGGCGGATTCTTCAAACACCACCAACCACCATCATCGTCACCTCTTCTGCCAAAACATCACCATCGTCCCTCCTATCATTACCAAGTCTCGCCATTCATCATTCACCGCAGTCAGCGAGGACCAGGAGCTGGAGGAGTGAGACACACCAATACTACCTTCATCGTTAGCAGATACTTCTCCCTTAACTCACCTTCACCGTGGCTTTCTACTTTGTTTCATCTTCTTCTAGAATTTTCTGCAACTGCAGGCGACTAAGCCCAATTTCTAGTGACCTTTATCGTCATTCCTACTCTCACCTTCAAGCACCCTCTTTGTGTACACTAACCACCATAGCTTTGAGAGCTTGAAGAGAAGGGAGACTCAACACCACCGTCACCTCCTTCTCCATTTTCCAACTCATATTTCCCGGCAAAGTTCTATGTTCTTCAGGTGAAGCTTTGAATATTCTGGCGTGTATTCCCAGTTTTCCGATGGCTAATTCCAAAGATTTGTGTTTGATGCTCAACGGACTACAGAGGGGAGTATTTAATTTAATTTTGTACCTCATTTATATATTTTGTTTGAAGTTTGATTATTGTTTGTATAATTTATGGATTAAATTTGTGTGATTGTATTGAAATTTTTTATTTGAATTAATTTGAGTGGTTTGTTTATCCATGCATTTAATTAAATTGTATTTTCATTTTAGCTATTAATTAAAAAAATCAAAAATTCATTCCCTTGTTTTATTGCATTTGCATGGTGTTTAGATTATTTAGGATTCAATAAAAGGCTTCTCTTAAAGAGAAAACGATCTTAAGTTTGCCAATACGTAAGGCTAACAAACGAAAAATTTTCCTAATCTCTAGCCTTCGCTCCTTTCACCTTCGGCATTCTTTATACTTGTCGATGGCTTTCTCCCTCACCACCATCACCGTGGGTGACCTCTCTTCACCCACACCATAGAAGGCGCGACTGAGAGCACAAATTAGAGAACTTGAGGAGTGATAGAGCTATAGATTACAGAACCAAATCATTGAACTACCTATTCTTCTCCACCTTCACCTGCTTCTTCTTTCTTCACTGCGAGAGCACTCAGGTTGAGACTAGAACCAAGAAAGCAAGACCAAAGGATGAGTTTCAGAGCTCAAAAAAAGTCATGGAGAAGAGAAAGGGATGATCCACTCCATAACTCTCACCTTTATCCAAAGTTTCAGATCAGAGTCACAGACCTTAAAGCTTGAGACAAAGATTCGATAGAGAAAGCAATTTTCCAGGGAGTCTTTGTAGTTTTCAACAAGGATTTCTTGAGATTTCTGGCAATTTTCTCCTGTTTCCGGTGAGCTCAATTTCATTGATTTTCAAAATTCCAAACAAATGGCTATCAATAGTACTAAAGCTTCAATGGGTGGCTAAGATTTCAACTCTTGATGATTGGGGATTTGGTTTGAGTTTTAGAGCTTTAATGGAGAGTTTTTCTTAATTCTTTTAAGAATTTCCTTTTGTTTTTGTAATTTCTAGCTATGTTCTAAGGTGGTTTTAGTAGGATTTTGTTGTGAGTTATTTGAACTCTATATTGTTGAATTAAGATTGCTTATATTATGTTTGGATTGGAATTATTGTGATTGGATAATTTATAGTTATATATTTCCTATTAATTCAATGAGATTATGCTTACTATGTGATTACTAGTTTGTGTAATTGATTTGGGTTAAGTTGAGTGTTGCGATTGTGTATTCATATTAGAGGAAACAACTGTATTAATGCAATCCATTTCACACATCAAGTGGTTCTTGAATAATATTTCTAAGCAGTAGTTATGAAAGCGATCATATGAATAGCTATTGATTAAAAGTGTTAGACCTAATGTGATTACTTAGGGTTTTCAATTAAGACCTTATGGATTTAAAGCTTTCATATCATTTAGTGAGTAATGATAGCCATTGAACTAATTTATCAAGAGAATTTACTTCATTCATATTCCATTAACCATGCAATTTTATAAAGAAAAAAAAAACAAAAAATAGTAGCTTTAGGATTTAATTAAATTACATTCTTCTTTTAGTTATTAATTTAAAAGAAAACCAAAACCTCATTTCCCTTTGTTTTCATTATATTTGTATGATATTTAGATTACTTAGGAATCAATAAATAACCCTTTGACAAGAGAGAACGACTATAGGTTTATCTATATATACATAATTCTTGGTTAATTTTTTATCGTAGCTCCCAAGACTACTGACAAAAGGCTCAAATCAAATATATAGGTTTTTTTTGTTTGGTAATATGGCAATATATAGTTTTGTCTCAATTATGAGATTATGCTATGAATAACATTTCCAGCGTACCTTTGTCTAAAGCATGGCACTACTTGCCACATTAATTATAGGGGAAATCCCTTAAAAATACCATGAATTCTGAAATTCCAAAAAGGTGTTGACAATATGCAAAATCTCAAATCCATAACTCATGATCAAATAGAGATTTTAAAATGTTAATGTTTTTACAAAAGCCCCTCAAATTTTTAAAAAAAATAGGAAAATGCCACCCTCGTTGAAGTACCACCGCCGGTCCACAGGCATGTCCTTCTTCTGCCCTTTTCTTTTTGTTTGACTAACTCTTATTAAAGTTAAATTTATAAGATGAAAATATACAAAATTAAGCCTTGTACCAGCATGCACCTTCAAAGCCCAGTAACGGCTGGCACCCTTTCAAAGCCCTGTACCGGCAGGCACCCTCAAAGCCCAGTAACGGCTGTCACCCTTTCAAAGCCCTGTACCGGCAGGCACCCTCAAAGCCCAGTAACGGCTGTCACCCTTTCAAAGCCCTGTACCGGCAGGCACCCTCAAAGCCCAGTAACGGCTGGCACCCTTTCAAAGCCCTATACCGGCAGGCACCTTCAAAGCCCTGTAGCGGCAGGCACCCTCAAAGCCCAGTAACGGGTGGCACCCTTTTCAAAGCCCTGTAGCGGCAGGCACCCTCAAAGCCCAGTAACGGCTGGCACCCTTTCAAAGCCCTATACCGGCAGGCACCCTCAAAGCCTAGTAACGGCTGGCACCCTTTCAAAGCCCAGTAACGGCTGGCACAATTCTTTTAAAGCCCTGTATCGGTAGGCACTATTCTTTCAAAGCCCTGTACCAACAGGCACCCTCAAAGGCCAGTAACGGCTGGCATAATTCTTTTAAAGCCCTGTACCAACAGGTATCCTCAAAGCCCAGTAATGGCTGGCATAATTCTTTTAAAGCCCTGTACCGGCAGGCACTATTCTTTCAAAGTCCTGTACCAACAGGCACCCTCGAAGCCCAGTAACGGCTGGCACAATTCTTTTAAAGCCCTGTAACGGCAGGCAATATTTTTTTTCAAAGCCCTGTATCAGCAGGCACTCTCAAAGCCTAGTACCGGTTGGCACAATTCTTTTACGCCCCACCAAAGTCCTATGCTACTAGGCGCTTCACTTCCATTCCAGGTAATCATCTATCTCCACTTGCGTTCTTCTCCCCTATGAACCAAGTAAAGAGGGGCATGGACACTGTATTTTGTCCAAACCCTCTTTGGTTCCAAGGGGGCACCTTGTTCTTTGGCCGGACAAAATACGTGTTCTTATCTTTACTTGCTTCATAGACGAAAATCTCACTTTTCTCAGCTACAAAACAAGTAAAGAGGGGAACTGTGAACACCCTATTTTGTCCGGGCCCCACTAAAAAATACAAAAAAAATTGATAATGATTGGTGTCCAAATTGACAATCATCATTGAAAGAAAAGATAAAAAAACAAAAATAAGAAAAAAATAAGAAAATCCTCCTATTGATGATGATCGTTGTCTAAATAGGCAATCATCATTGAAAGGGAAAAAATAAAAAAAAATAAAATTAAAATAAATCCCCTTATTGATATGATTGGCATTGTCATTCATTAAGGGAAAATAATAAATAAAAAACGAAAAATAAAAAATAAAAAAATCTCATTTATGTTGATAGGTTTAAATTAGGAAGTTACTTGTGGGGAGAATAATGGAATAAAAATTAAAAACGAAAAAATCTCCACTAATGGTAATTAGGTCAAGTTAGGAAGTTTTATCAATAGAAAATACAAAAAAATAAAAAAAGAAAATTAAAAAAAAAATCTCCATTGATGGTGATTGGGTCAAGTTAGGTAGTTCTTAACATTAAATACAAAAAAAAAAATCAAAAAACTAAAATTAAAAAAAAAGGAGCATTTATGAAGAAAACCCTATCTTGAGACTATAAATAGGAGTGCAAGGGTTGAAGTAAGGGGGACAAAAAATTTTGGAAGAATTTTGGGAGAGCAAGGAGATAAGGTCTGTGGTTGAGTTTTCATCCTTTTCTTTGATTTCACTTTCACATCTCATTTTTTTCTCTAATCTAATATCCCTTGGTTCATGCTTACCTCATCATGCCTAATGCTTACCTCATCATTCATGCACTATGACTTTATCCAATATGCATTACATTGCTTTACTTTGTATTATGATGTTGCTGGACATGTTTTAGCTCATTGTGGTCTTGTGGATTTGCATTTTATTGTCCAACTAAATTATCTCATATATAGGCAAGAGGTATGTGCTGTTTTATTTTCTTATGATATTAGGTGTTATGCTTAATAAATATAGATAATATAATTGTACTTGCCTCTTATTTATTATGTGATTCTATCACCCTATCTCTTATTGTAGCGGGTTCAAAGAATAAAAGGTACGCATAAATCTTCTCACCTTTGATTTCCTTTTCTTTTAACTTGTGCTATTTCTTCTTCTTCCTCTTTTTTCCTTTATCCTTTTCTTAGGTTCTCTTTCAAAAAAAAATAAAAAGAAAAAAAAATATTTTGACACATTTTGATAAATGAAAATAAAATGGAAAAACCCTTTTTTACAAGAAAATAAAAATAACGTTTTTTTTAAAAAATAAAAAATACAAACCAAATAAAAAATTATTTTTCTCAAATAAAATAAATAAACATTTTTTTCTAAAAAACACAAACAAAGTGACACGCATTTCTACCCCCCGAACTACGTGGGCTTTGATCCCTCTAAAGGGTACGTAGGCCCTAGGTTTTCATCCTAGGTCAAGTCCAATTTTGTAAATAAACATATTTTTTCTTATTTTCTTGTTGTAAATAAATGTCCTTTTTTTAAATAAATATATATTTTTTTCTTATTGTAAATAAGTGTTTTTTTTCTTCTTTAGTTTTCATTTCATTTATTTTTGTAAGTATTCTCTTTTTTTATTTGGATAATTATAATAAAGTTAAAGGCCATAATATTTTTAAATAATTAACTTAGGGTAACCATTCTTATGAATGGGTGTTGTGGGGTGCCTAACACCTTCCCCACACACAATCGACTCCTGAACCCTAAATGGTTGTTGTAGACCAGTTTCTATTTTTAAAAAGGTTTCCAAAATTATGCTTTTTTCAAAAATTTTGGTGGTGGCTCCATGTTTTTTCTAAATTCCGGGCGCTACTGTAATAGAAGGGAAAGATATGCTAAGGATGAAAACTCATTTAAAAGAAATGATCTTCCAATATTCAAGTGGATGTATGATGATGATCATATATTGGTGTAGACGTGATGTTATCAGGAGGTCCTTTGCTTTTAGTTCCTTGTAGTCCCCCTGATGGTGCCTTGCTTAATTGCCAGAGATATGCACTTTTCGATGAATGATTACGGAGTCTTCCAAATAGACAAAGTAAAGAGGATCATGGGGCTAGGATTGAATATTTGTTTAACTCGCCCTTTCAGGTTTTTGACTTAATATCTCCCAATTTTTTGCTCTAAATTTTGCCTAAGCCGCCCTTTCGGTTTTTCAACTTAGCAAGTTTTTTTTTTGCTCTAACTTTCGCCTAAGCTGTCCTTTCGGGTTTTCAACTTAGCGAGCTTTTTTTTCTTGCTTTAACTTTTGCCTAAGCCGCCCTTTCGGGTTTTCAACTTAGCGAACTTCTTTTTTTTTGCTCTAACTTTTGCCTAAGCCGCCCTTTCGGGTTTTCAACTTAATAAGCTTTTTTTTTCTTGCTCTAACGTTTGCCTAAGCCGCCCTTTCGGGTTTTTAACTTAGCGAGCCTTTTTTTTTTGCTCTAATTTCTGCCTAAGCCGCCCTTTCGGGTTTTCAACTTAGCGAGCCCCCTTTTTTTTGTTTTGCTCAAACTTTTGCCTAAGCTGCCCTTTCGGGTTTTCAACTTAGCGAGCTTTTTTGTCTTTACGCATAGCATTTCTTTACAGCATCTGAATTGATTGGCCTTGGTAGATCTTGGCCATTTATGTTTGTTAATATCAATGCCCCACCAGAGAAAGCTTGCTTAACAACATATGGGCCTTCATAATCGGAGCCCATTTACCTCTATCATCTTCTTGATTTGGCAGGATCTTCTTGAGGACTAGGTCTCCTACTTTAAACCACCTGGGTCGTAGTTTCTTATTAAAGGCCCTTGCCACTCGTGACTGATATAACTGCCCATGACATATTGCTGTGAGCCTCTTTTCTTCAATCATATTTAATTGTTCAAATAGAGAACGTATCTATTTGCTTTCATCTAGGTCTGATTCAGCCAAGATTCTCAGGGATGGTATTTCCACCTCAATTGGAGTAACAACCTCCATGCCATAAATTAAAGAGTAAGGGGTTACCCCAGTTGAAGTACGCATTGTGGTACGGTATCCGTGTAACGCATATGGAAGCATTTCGTTCCAGTCCTTATAGGTGACTGTCATTTTGCTGATAATCTTCTTAATGTTTTTATTGGCTGCCTCAACTGCACCATTCATCTGTGGCCTATATGGTGCAGAATTATGATGTTTGATCTTGAACTGATCACATAATTCTTTAACTGCTGCCTCGTTGAGGTTTGGTGCATTGTCAGTTATGATCCTCTCCGGTAACTAATATCTACAGATGATGTTGGCCTTTAAGAACTTGATGAATGCCTTCTGAGTAATACTAGCAAAGGAATTGGCTTCTACCCACTTAGTGAAATAGCAACGAGGATGAAACGATGACCATTCAAAGCTTTTGGGTTAATCGGCCCAATGACATCTATTCCCCACATGGAGAATAGCCATGGAGATACGAGACTATGCATTATAGTCAGAGGGGCATTAGCTTTGTTGGCATATATCTGGCACTTATGACACTTTCTAACATAATTGATACAATCCTTCTCCATAGTTATCCAGTAGTAACCAGATCTTTGAGCTTGTTTAGTTAATGAGTGGCCATTTGCATGTATACCGCATACGCCTTCATGGATCTCTACCATAATCTTGTGCGCCTCCCTCATGTCTACACAGCGTAGCAATGTCCCATCAAAGCTTCTCTTATATAGGACCTTATTACTAATAAAAAAGCCCATAGCCAATCACCGAATGGTCTTCTTTTCATTATGTGTCGCGTCTGTAGGGTAAGTACCATGCTCCATATACATCTTAATACTATGGTACCAGGATTGCTCGTCGTGTTCTCTTCCAATATTGAAGCAAAATGCTAGTGATCTTCTAGTCTCAATATGTATTGGCTGAACTTAGACCCCACAATCAAGTTGGATCATAACTGCTAAAGTAGCTAACGCATCAGCGAAGCGATTCTTTTCTCTAGCCATGTGATGAAAATTGATTACTTCGAAATTTTTGATCAACTCTATCAAATACTCTTGATAAGGGATCAACTTTGGGTCTTTAGTACGCCATTCGCCAGTCACCTGATAAATTATGAGAGCTGAGTCACCATAGACTTTTAGGTTTTTTTATCCCAAGATCTATGGCAACCTAGAGACCATTAATACAAGCTTCATATTCTGTCATGTTATTGGTGCAGTCAAATCCTAACTTTATAGCAATCGGAAATTGCTTTCCTTCCGAGGATATGATTACAGCCCCTACACCATTGCCATGCATGTTTGTTGCCCCATCAAAATACATTTCCCACCCGTTCGATTTGCTTTCCTCGATCAGATCTTCTGTAGCACATATGTCTTCATCTGGAAATTTGAAATCTAGTGGCTGGCATTCATCTATGGGGTTTTCCGATAAGTGATCTGCTATCGTACTACCCTTGACGGATTTTTGAATGACGTATCTTATATCATATTCAGACAATATTACTTACCACTTAGAGACTCTTCCAGCTACATGCGGGCTTTCAAAGATGTACTTGAGCAGGTCTACTCTAGAAATTAACCAAGTGGTGTAGTAAAGCATGTATTGCCTCAACCTCCTTGTAGCCCAGACTAAACCACAATAAGTTCACTCGATCATCTGGTAACGTGACTCACAATCATTAAACTTATTGCTCAAGTAGTAGATCGCTTATTCTCTTCGCTTAGATGTATCTTGTTGCCCCAGCATGGCTCCCATGGAGTTTGGTCGTATTGTCAAATACAAAATTAAAGGTCGTCCTGATACAGGAGGAACCAAAATTGGGGGATTTAGCAAATAATCTTTGATTCTATCAAATGCCTGCTGGCAATCTTCATCCCACTTTCTTGTGCAGTTCTTCTTTAAAAGCTTGAATATCGGCTCACAAGTTGCAGTCAGGTTGGTAATGAATCGTGCAATGTAATTTAGTCGCCCCAAAAAGCTTCGAACTTCCTTTTCTGTTTGAGGACGAGGCATTTCCCGTATTGCTTTTACTTTGTCTGGATTTACTGTAATCCCTTTTTGGCTTACAATGAAGCCCAACAATTTTCTAGATAAAGCCCCAAAGATTTGTTAGGATTTAGTCGTAGCTTGTACTTGCGTAGCCTTTCAAACAGCTTTCTTAACACCACAACATGGCTTTCTCCCTCAGAAGATTTAGCTACCATATCATCCACGTATACTTCAAGTTCTTTATGCATCATATCATGGAAGAGTGCCACCATGGCACGCTGATAAGTTGCCCCAGCATTCTTTAGCCCGAATGGCATGACGCGGTAACAATAAGTGCCCCATTGTGTAATAAATGTGGTTTTTCTTTGTCCTATCTATCCATAGGGATTTGGTTACACCCTGAGTACCCATCCATGAACGAGTACCTATAGCTACGGGCCGTATTATCAACTAAGGCATCAATATGAGGCAATGTAAAATCATCTTTTGGGCTAGCTTTGTTCAAATCTCGATAATCAACACACATTCGAATTCTACCACCCTTCTTTGGAACAAGAACAACATTTGCTATCCATTGTGGGTATTTAGCTACTTCCAGGAAACCCGCTTCTAATCGCTTCATCACCTCCTCTTGAACCATTAAGGACATATCGGAAGTGAGCCTCCTCAATTTCTACTTTTTAGCCTTAGTGTCTAGTAATAAGGGGATCTTGTGAGAAGCAATCCCTGAATCAACGACTGGCATGTCTTGATAAGACCAGGCGAACACATCTATGAATTCTTTGAAAAGTTCAATCATTTGCTCTCTTTCAGGGTTATTTACTATCTTTAGTTCTCTCTTTTCTTCCTCTGTGTCCATATTTATTACTTCAATTACATCTTCATGTGGGCACATTCTATTGTCGTCGGATTCGAGGATTTTTTTGTATACTTGGATGATCTCATCATCATCATACTCGTAATCATGCATATCAATGGCAACAAGCGAATCATCATTCAGGGACTCAGGAACCTCTGCTTTGGACAAGAGTTCTGAGGAAATCGATTTCCTGGAGGGCGAAAAATGAACAACAAATGAATAGAAGGAAAAAGAAAAAAAAAGAAATGGATATAAATAAGTGAATTTTATTTGCATATCATTCTTTATTCATGGTTCATATAAGAGCTCGCCTAAAGGCACATACAAAGCATAAAAAGACAACTTTTAGCTAGGCATGTTACTCTAAAATGATAGAATTGAAGGTGTCCTCAAACTCCCAATTTTCCAGAGCCCTTCCAGAATCATCAGTTGAAATCCACGTGCAGGTCTTTTTGCTTATTGTTGAAACCATTGCAACAATCGGCTTGTTTAGCACTTCAGAGGACATCAAGAATCTCTTCCTTATATGGGGATTTCAGAGTGCTAACTTCCCTCCCTATCCAATAATTCATATTAGATTCAACTTCGCTGGGATTGGATGCCATCTGACGACTACGTGAGTGCATGTTGTATAAAAGCGTAGGAGGTAGCTGGTTAGGACGTTTAGACGGAGCAATATTGTATCACCTGCTTAGAAAGGAACAAAATATCATTAGTTTATTTGAACTCACAATTTCAAGCGGGCATAGCTAGTTATCCATGGTGTATTGGTATAAAGGTATTCTGGCACAAGCATCCTCTAGCTTCCTCAGGGAATCTATTATTCCACAGGGAGAACTAGAGTTGATCATTATATAGGAGGGACCCTGAGTCCCATCCTAGCCAAGATCTTGTCATTGACCATAGTGATAAGCATGCAATACACCTTTCCTATAGAAACTTGATTTAAACCTGGTTCTTTTGCCATTTAACCTTTGTGCCAAATTTTTAGTTGTTAGATAACTTGCTTGTCCTTTATTAAAGGAAATAGAAGGAAGAGTCAAAAAGTATTTCCGAATGCATGCTATGCAGATGATTACAATATGCTTTCTAGCCTTGATATGGGTGATGGACATTGAGAAAAAGAACTTCACCTCCTCAAGAGATCCAATACCCCATAGGGAGGATGAAGTGCCCATTAACCTGTGAACGGCCCAAGCTATTACGCGGTTAAGGGTTTTGTTAAATGTTATTATGTACAAGGCTCATATCAAATGAAGCTAAATGTCAATAGATGATGCAATGATACCTCATGAGACATGAAAGAGTGATGACTTATACTCCAAATTTTGATATGGGTGATGGACATTAAGAAAAAGAACTTCACCTCCTCAAGAGATCCAATACCCCATAGGGAGGATGGAGTGCCCATTAACTTGCGAACGGCCCAAGATATTATGCGGCTAAGGGTTTTGTTAAATGTTTATTATGTCTAAGGCCCATATCAAATGAAGCTAAATGCCAATGGATGATACAAGGATATCTCATAAGATATGAAAGAGTGATGACTTATACTTCAAGTTTTGATATGGGTGATGGACATTAAGAAAAAAAACTTCACCTCCTCAAGAGATCTATTACCTCATAGGGAGAATGAAGTGCCCATTAACCTGTGAATGGCCCAAGCCATCGCGCGGCTAAGGGTTTTAAAAAATGATGATTATGTCCAAGGCCCATATCAAATGAAGCTAAAATGCTAATGAATGATATAATGATACCTCATGAGTCCTAAAGGATTATCTCTCATTGAGATGTTTTCTAATATGATTGATGGTCTTTTAGGGTCACGGACCCTTAGACTAAGGTTGACTATCTAATGTATACACTGTCCTTGCGATGTATCTTTATGTGAAGTGATGCTAGATACATACTCAAGTGGAGCGACGGTTAGTCGCTCGATCATAGGGGTTTCATTGATAATGTATGGATGACAATAATGATTATCAACAATAAATAAATATATGCCCTCCGGTGTCCTATTTTAGGAATGGCCCTAGGTTAGTGGTATCTATCCTAAGAAAGACAGGTACTAATTAATTGGGCAGGTCGATAATTTCCACTAATAGGAACAATGGTTTTAAGGTGGTTCTAATTCTCACAGATAAAGGTCTCCTAACTGCCCCTATCGTAAAGATGAAGACCCCATTTGATGAAGTTGACCTTTAGGGGTTCTGAAAACCCCACAGGGATCAACCTCACCAAATGAGTAACAGCTAGGATGAAGTATTTACAGTAACCTCAAGGGTTTCTTAAAACCCCACAGGGAGACCGCTAGAAACTTCCACTCACCTAAGGAACTCACAGACCCGGGTATAGGGCCCAAAATGTGTGTGAGGAGACTATTGTATGTGGAGAGCATACCAACCTATGGGCCTAGGTTCTACCCAACCCTCATCTGCTAACCAGATCACAAGATAGATAGAAAAAGAAAAAACAACAAACAAATAGATGAATAAGGAATTTAGAAAAAATAAAAACAACTATTCACAAAAAAACAAATAAGAAAAAGGGTAATTAAAATAAAATTAAGGCCAAATTATTTTTAAACACTTAACTTAAATGGGCTTGACTCTCAATTATATCCCCAGTGAAGTCGCCAAGCTGTAGCGCCCGGAATTTAGAAAAAACATGGAGCCGCCACCAAAATTTTTGAAAAAAGGATAATTTTGGAAACATTTTTAAAAATGGAAACTGGTCTATAAAAACCATTTAGGATTCGGGAGTCGATTGTGTGTGGGGAAGGTGTTAGGCACCCCACAATACCCATTCATAAGAATGGTTACCCTAAGTTAATTATTTAAAAATATTATGGCCTTTAACTTTATTATAATTACCCAAAAAAAAAGAATATTTACAAAACTAAATGAAATGAAAACTAAAGAAGAAGAAAAAAGAACACTTATTTACAATAATAAAAAATATATTTATTTAAAAAAAAAAAGAACATTTATTTACAACAAGAAAATAAGAAAAAATATATTTATTTACAAAATTGGACTTGACCTAAGATGAAAACCTAGGGCCTACGTATCCTTTAGAGGGATCAAAGCTCACGTAGTTCGGGGGTAGAAATGCGTGTCACTTTGTTTGTGTTTTTTAGAAAAAAAAATTTTATTTAATTTATTTGAGAAAAATAATTTTTTTATTTGGTTTGTATTTTTTATTATTTTTTTTAAAAAACATTTTTTTATTTTCTTGTAAAAGAGAGTTTTTCTATTTTATTTTCATTTATCAAAATGTGTTAAAATGTTTTTTTTTCTTTTTTTGAAAGAGAACCTAAGAAAGGGATAAAGGAAAAAAAGAAGAAGAAGAAATAGCACAAGTTAAGAGAAAAGGAAGTCAAAGGTGAGGAGATTTATGCGTACCTTTTATCCTTTGAACCCACTACAACAAGAGATAGGGTAATAGAGCCACACATACCTCTTGATCCAAATGCCACACATTCAGCAACAATACATAAGACAATTCAATGAGGCAATGGAAAGTAAATCCACATAGCTCTTGATCTCAGATTTGAAACGTCCAGCAAGGCCAACATATATTAGAGTAGGTGATTCATGCAAATGTTGAGTCATCAAGATAAACACAAAGCCAAGTGCAAAGTCATAAAACATTACAGTGGTGGGGAAAGTTAGTCAAATTCATCATCTTGCGCATATGGCTAAATATTATCAAAAAGAAAAGCATGCAAATTTAATCACAATCAAAGAGTAGTGAGCAAAATAAGATGGGCTCTTATGTTAACTACCCTTCCCCATGAGAATTATGTATGAGCAATAAAATTAACTCTCTACCTTACCTCCCTCTTTCTCCCAAAATTTTTGTCCCCTTTACTTCAACCCTTGCACTCCTATTTATAGTCTCAAAGTAGGGTTTTCTTCATAAATGCTCCTTTTTTTTTCGTTTTTTGATTTTTTTTTTTTGTATTTTATGTTAAGAACTACCTAACTTGACCTAATCACCATCAATGGAGATTTTTTTTTAATTTTCGTTTTTTTTATTTTTTTTTGTATTTTCTATTGATAAAACTTCCTAACTTGATCTAATTGCCATTAGTGGAGATTTTTTCGTTTTTAAATTTTTTTCATTATTCTCCCCACAAGTAATTTCCTAATTTAAACCTATCAACATAAATGAAATTTTTTTATTTTTTATTTTTCGTTTTTTTATTTTTTATTTTCCCTTAATGAATGACAATGCCAATCATATCAATGAGGGGATTTATTTTAATTTTCATGTTTTTTTTTATTTTTTTCCCTTTCAATGATGATTGCTTATTTAGACACCGATCATCATCAATAGGAGAATTTCCTTCTTTTTTCTTATTTTCATTTTTTTTTATTTTTTCTTTCAATGATGATTGCCAATTTGGACACCAATTATTATCAATTATTTTTGTATTTTTTAGTAGGGCCCAGACAAAATAGGGTGTTCACAATTAACCATGCAATTTTATAAAGAAAAAAAAAATAGTAGCTTTAGGATTTAATTAAATTACATTCTTCTTTTAGTTATTAATTTAAAAGAAAACCAAAACCTCATTTCCCTTTGTTTTCATTATATTTGTATGAGATTTAGATTACTTAGGAATCAATAAATAATCCTTTGACAAGAGAGAACGACCATAAATTTATCTATATATACATAATTCTTGGTTAATTTTTTATCATAGCTCCCAAGACTACTGACAAAAGGCTCAAATCAAATATATAGGTTTTTTTTGTTTGGTAATATGGCAATATATAGTTTTGTCTCAATTATGAGATTATGCTATGAATAACATTTCCAGCGTACCTTTGTCTAAAGCATGGCACTACTTGCCACATTAATTATAGGGGAAATCCCTTAAAAATACCATGAATTCTGAAATTCCAAAAAGGTGTTGACAATATGCAAAATCTCAAATCCATAACTCATGATCAAATAGAGATTTTAAAATGTTAATGTTTTTACAAAAGCCCCTCAAATTTTTAAAAAAAATAGGAAAATGCCACCCTCGTTGAAGTACCACCGCCGGTCCACAGGCACGTCCTTCTTCTGCCCTTTTCTTTTTGTTTGACTAACTCTTATTAATGTTAAATTTATAAGATGAAAATATACAAAATTAAGCAGACCAGACAAACAGTCAACTTGTAAGTTAATTATCTTAGTGCCATGTTAACAGATGAGTAGCCTAAATGAGTTGAATTACGTATGATTAGGTACAAAAATTTCAAGGGATATGGACTTAAACATGTAATTCATCAAATTATTAGATGAAACAAGCTGATTAAATAATTTTATAAATATATATAGTTATACTCAAATAGTAATTTTGACTATTAAGTTAACTCAACTGGTACACTTAGCAACTTGAAGGTCTAACTTCATCTCCTCCCGGCTTCATCGTCCATCAATCTCCCAATTCATCTCCTTCCACCAATCGTTGTACGGTTTTTGCACTCATCTTCTCTGTTAAGGATGTTCACACTTATATTGATACTTGTGAATTTGGATAATAAGGTCATTATATATCTAACTTTTGGGTGTCAACGATCTCAAAAGTTATCGCTTTAAAGCATATATAAGCAAAAAGGAACCAATTCCACTGGTGGTGGACATACACTCATTTTTTTGTGTCGTTTTCTATCTCAGATCGCATATCCATTTCCATATTCTCTATTCTTGTGGGACTTAATTAGGAAGTATTAGCAACAACATTGCCTGTTCAGATTTTTTCTGGGCATTTACAGGAAGACGTGAAAGGAGAGGGAAAAGAGTGGGGTCGCCGTGAACAGAATCGTTGAGTGAAAATGCTTTCGCGTGGTCGACGAGTAGTGGGAAGAAAACCGAACGTATACTTTAGCCAAACAAAATTATATGGAGTATGAAAAAAATACAAGGATAGATAGATATTGAAAGAATGAGAAAAAGGTCGCATGGAACTTTAAAATAAAAAAGGTTTCTCTGTCGTGTTTTACTGTAAATTCTCAAAGCAAATGGTGAAATAATTAATCAAACTATGCTAATTGGCACGAAAAAAAAGCCAAAATAATTAAAATAAAAATAAAATTGAAGATATAGCACAAAGCACACATATGATTATTAATTAGGGAGCAAGGAATACATGTTTAGTGTTAAGTAAATCACACAATACATGGCTTGTTTTATTTTTGAGTCTAAAATTAAAGTTCAGCCATACTAAGGTCTTCAAACAAGAAAGCGGGAGAAATTAAAGAACATGCTCATTACCATAAGGCAGTCGATCTGCATACTGCAATGATATCACACATATGCAGGTAATTAGTTAAAAGCACTAATAATTATAAATGAAAGTAAAAAAGATTAAATAAATTTATATATATATATATATATATATTACAATAATGTATTTACCTCTTACAACATCCCAGGAGTTAACATAACTTTTGAACTTTGATTGGAATTTGTGCTTGGCCGTGGGGTCATCCCATGTCAAACTGTCCCACCAATTTTGTTGTCCTTGGATAAGTGTCAACTGAAGTTTGGCAGAGTTGAAATCAAATGGTAACTTTTCCAGCCATGGACAACTATCTATGAGAATGGATTTGAGGGAAGGAAAAGGTAAGGATGCCCTGTGAATACTCTCAAGTATTGGTAACTTCTGCAAAATCAGCTCCACAAGAGAAGAGAATACAAGAGAAGAATCCACATTCTTATCCTTTATTGCTTCTTCCTCTTTTATCACTTCTTCCATTGATTCACATCCATAAATCTGAAGTTGTTGAAGGAGTAGAGCATACTTGAGCCATGTCACATGAGTTATTGAACACGAATAAATATCCATACTGCGGAGCTTGGCTAGACAACATGTTTCAAGCGCAAAAGGATATTGATCACTTCTGATATTCAACCCTGAGAAAAAAATTACCTGCAGCTGCTTTATTCCTGACATGGACCCAAATGATAATAAAGGCTTCTCATTCAGGTGGTCGACATAAACAATAAAAAGTTCACATATGCAACTTTGCAATTTGGTTTACTCCAATAATTTGTTTAGGCCATCGCTACTCTTGATAAGTATGCATAATTCCTCAATATTTGGTAGGCACTCCAACTCTTCTAAACTTCTTCTCTCTTCTTATTGGCTTATGAAGATGTGGCCAAGTCTACACACTCTTAATTGTTGAAGACTTGATAACACTCCCAATGGAATCTCCCATTCCATGACAGGATTAATGTATATTATTTGAAAGTCCAGAAATTTTAAACTTGTCAAGGACTGCAAGTTGATCCAAAACTCTGATTTTGGAAATCTGACCAAGATATGAAAATAAAGATATTCCAGAGAAGTTAAACCCCCAATGTCTACAAATTCTTGTCCTATGACATGTAGTTCCAAGACTTTTAATCTCTTCATGTATTTAATATCTTCCAGCTGATATTGCATCTCTTTCAATAAAACTAGTGTTGTGACATTTGTAGGATCTATACTTTTTTGTGATTCCCTATCATTTGTGATCGAAATCCTCTTCACAACTTCCATATTATCATGATCTTTTAGTAATAACCACAATGCTATGTCACGAATCATATCATGCATTTTAACTGTACGGGATATGAAAAAATCATCTTCAACACTTTCTAGCAAGCATGAAAGCTTCAACTTCTCAATAACAGACTCACCATGACCACGTGTCTCCTGAACACTCATTGGCATATCTTTATAAAGAAATTTCTCCCACATCCATTTATCAATGAGATCAGAAACCAGAATCTCATAGTCTTTTGGGTATAATGCACAATACAAGAAACATTGTTTTTGTACCTCATCTAACTTGTCATAGCTAAATTTAAGGATAGAGAATACTTTTATCCCTAAATCCAGTGCAATCCATGAAGAGCTTGTTAGATTCTTTATTGAATCTTCCCAAACCTTCACACTCCTCACTCCAGCCATGACACTTCCTAGTACAATCATGGCAAGGGGTAGCCCTTTACATTCCTTTGCCATCTTTTTTGCTAGTCTTGGAATGTTTGGGTGTGAGTTTAGAGTTTCTTCACCACCAGCAGTCCCTCACTATGTTGGCGCAATGCTCCCGATGGTAACTTCAGTGTGAAATATGCCTACGAAGGTATCTACCACTAGCAGTCCCTCACTCATCAACCTCACTGGCGACATCTTTGGCACTGGGGTGTTCCTGAAAGAGTCAAACACTTTATGTGGCAAGTTTTCCATGAGAAGCTCCTGACAAATGAGATTAGAGCGAGATATAACCCGAGTGTCCTAAACACTTGCCCCTTTCAGTGTGAGAGCGAAGAAAGCATCCTCCATGTATTGAGAGACTGTGAGCAAGCCCAGAGAGTGTGGTTTTCTTTAACTAACCATTTATACTATACTATGTTTGCTTCTGATAATTTGCAGGATTGGCTTAAATGGAATTCACAACATTCCTCAGGAAACAAGAGAATGGCTAGATGGTTATGGCAAAAAGTATTCAGTACCACATGCTGGCTACTCTGGAAGAACCAGTGCTGTCAGGCATTTGAAGGTAAAGCTGATAAACCAAAAGAGCTAGTTCACAAATGCATTCACCATCTTTCGGAAAGTGTGGAGAGTGGGCGCTTTCATCATAAAATTTTTCATGTTCCGGAGAGAGGTCTTCTAAACTGGCAACCCTCTGAAGAAGGCTATCTCCGAATCGATGTCGACGGTTCGACTGCTAGTGATGGTCAATCAGCTTGTGGAGGAGTCATCCGTGATCACCAAGGCAACTGGATACGTGGATTTCAATAGAAGTTGTGACACTCTTTCCCAACTGCTGCGGAAATCCACCCAATCCATCGAAGATTTCATCTCTGCAAGCAGTTAGGTTTCAAGAAAATCAGACTGTTTACAGACTCTCTTCAAGCCGTCCACTTACTATCAACACAATGTGGGATTGATCACCCTTTACACGACGTTATCTTAGATACCAAATCCCTTATCTATGCAGACTGGGACTTGATGATTTCCCAAACACATAGGGAGAATACTCGTTGTGCGGATTATCTTGCACGAATGGCTCATTACAACACCCAGACTTACGCCGAATTAGGGTCACCTCCGACGGAATGTATCCGTCTTTTTGCATTAGAGCGTGGTTTATTGCCACATGAACAATCGTTCGGTTCTAAACCCTTGATTTTATAATCTTTCAAGCTTTGCTTGCCTTTGTATCACAAAAAAAAAAGAGTTTCTTCACCAACTTTCATACAAAACAACCTTGAATTTCTTTTGAACTTGCATTTTTGTGCACACATTTTCTAATCATGTTGTGAATAACACTTTAGATTGAAAATTAATATCCTTTGGATGCGGCACTCCCACTAATTTCAATTCCAACTGATCCCACATGCCATCCAATAATAAGACAAATTTCTTTTGTTTAAGTGCTCCATAAATTGTGGCTGCTTTTTCATCTTGATTACTGTAATGAGTCCAAAGGTCATCCCCGATCCTTATAAGTTTTCTAATACTATCCATAATGCCATCCAAACTGGGCTCTTTTGACATCACCACCCACATCACAAAATCAAACCCAAGCCTTCTCTTGCCAAGTTCATTGTTAATTTTCTTTAAAAGGGTAGTCTTTCCTACCCGCCCATCCCATATAAACCAATGATGCCAACATTCTCATCTTCAATACTCTTCCATACCTTATCAAACATCAAATGTGATCCCACTACTTCATCCAGCGGCATTTCAATTGGCTCGGGTGGTCTTCTGTAAGCAAATTTGAAATTTTCACTGTGTTCTCCCCTTTGCTGCTAAATTATCTACATTATTGAACATCTTAGCAGATTTCTTTCCTAGCTTGTAGCTTGACTTACAATTCTTGGGGCAACATTTACTTAGGCATTTGTCTTGAATTTCTTTGGCTCCTTGGGCTTCGATATCTGTTATTTCCTGTGTTAAGTATAAATTATTAATTTGTTCAGTTTTTTTAAATTTGTATGGAGCATCTTATACGAAACATATACTTTCCAATCAATTTTCAACGAGCATGAGATAAATTTCCTGTCAGTTCTTTAATTCTAAAGGCATTTTCTCTCCCTAATGAGCTTACGAGGCCCATTTTACCTAATCTTTTTTATATCTAAAAATATTGGTAGAAAAATGGAATTTGATATATATATATATATATATATTAATCAGTTGTTAGAAATTATATCCAGCAATTATATTAGGCTGAGCTAGACAATATATATATATATATATATATATATATATATATATATATATTCATTTGTGCAACCTATGTTCTTATAAGCTCTTCCAGTACCTAAACACAAAACCTTATGGCTGAATAATATTAATTGGAGAGAACATTAAATATTATAATTATTTAAGAAGACCAAACACCAAAATATAAATTTAAAAATGCCATTTGTCCCTAGTCAAACCTCCTTTATTCCCTCTCGCCAAATCATAATCCTAAATCCTTAACCTTAAACCCTAAATTACCTAGAGAGTCTGACCTCAAAAAAAAAAAAAAAACCTTGTCATTACTTAAGCAGAAAATCCATAAACCGTCAAAACTGTTGGACACCAATTTGTATCTTTGATAATTATCTAGGGTTTAAACTTTGTAGTTGCTGATTTTCCTCTCTAAGGGCCTATTTGGTTGGAGGGGAAGGGATGAAAGGGGAGGAAAAATGAACCCCTCTTCTCATTTGATTTGAAAATTTGAAAGGGAGGGGTCCTCAAAGCTTCCATCCCCTCCCATCTAACACCCCTATTTTAGCTCCCCTTTAAATTGGGGTGGTTATGGAGGGGGTAAAAATTTTGGACCACTTTACCTTTATAACTTATGTGATATTCCAATAATTCTCATGATAAAAAATACTATGACAAATAAAAAATTATTATTATTAAAATATTTTATAATAAAATAAAAATATATTATTAAAAAATAATTTAAAATAAAAATTATATATTTAAGAATAAAAAATTAAAAAATTATAACATATGCTCATACACATTTAAATAAAATATATTATTATAAATAAAAAATATTATTATTAAATTAATTTGAATAAAAATTATGTTTTACAAATAAAAAATATTATTATAAAATTTATTTAAAATAAAACTAAATATTCATAAATAAAAATATTATAATTATAAAATATGTTAATATAATTTTAATTAAAAATATTATTGTAATGAAAAATATATTTTTTTTATTAAATTTAGAATAATATATTTTTAAAAATATATTGTTTTTATATTAAAAATAAATTATATGAAATTATGTTAAAATGAAAATATCTTATTATAAATAAAAAAATACTATTATAGTTAAAAAAAATATTATTATACAATTAATTTAAAGCAAAAATATATAATTATATTAATTAGATAAGAAGTAAATTAATTTATATAACATATAAATAAAAAATATAACTAAATATGTTATGGTAGAATGGTAAATTACTATCATTTCTCCCCTCTCATCCCATCTTAAACCAAACAATGGATAATTAAAAATCGCTCATCTCCTCCCCCAACAACTAAATCAAACAAGATAATCTTATACCCTTTCATTCCATCCCCTCCCTTTAAACCAAACAGATCCTAAAAGATTTTCATCTCCAACTAGAGCCGGAATACCACAAACACAAGGCACCAAAATAAAAATTTAAAGTTAGAAAGATATACAAAGAAAGAGGCTTCTTTGCGGGTGAGATGGCGCAATGTGTGGTCCCAACTCAGGACCATGAACATGTGAGATGTGGTCAGGGGAATATAAGTTTATTAATTGTTTGAACTCTCTCCAATTTAAATAATTTTAATTATAGATATAAAAATATTTAAAAAATATGTTTGTAAGAGTTATATTAAAACATAGGGTTAAGGTGTAATTTTAGCAATAAAATTTTTCGCTATAAGCTTTTGGGATTTGGCTTGCCTCCGTTGCTCCTTCCCCTCCACTGCATCCTTTTCTCAAAACTACATCATTTTAGTGTAGTTTTGGGAAAAGAATGATGAGCTGATCTCGTTTTTTTTTAAATGGTGTCCAATATTTTGAAGGATTTTTTTGGAAGCATGTAGCTTCTTAAAAATGTTTCAAGTAGTATACAGTATCTTAAAATAATTTTCTGTGCTTTTAACCCCTTCAAATATTTTTTCAGTTGTAACCAGTGTCTTACCAGACTGAATGTAATCTTACCCTTAATGTATTTTTTTCAGCTCCAAAAATTATTTTAAAATATTGGATGCTTCTAGAAAAATATATTTAGAGTGGGTGCAAATTAATAAACCAGTATCCTATGTTTTGGGTGTTCCCTACTATTGAGATAAATGCATTAAAGATAAAATTATAGTCAGTCTCCTAAGGCACTGGGTACAACTGAAATAATATTTTGGTTTGGTTTAAGCTTGTTTGGTTTTGTTTTGTTTGATTTTGATCCTAGTTGAAGACTATAGCGGTGTAGCTCCTAGTTGATTTTGCTAAACTAGGTTTTGTTTTGTTTTGTTTAAGCTTGTTGCTTCTGTTATATTGATTTTGTAGCTTCTGGTTTCCTTCTTTTGATTTGGCCATGCGATTTGAATTTAAAATCTTTACCAATATGAAAACTTGCTTTAGGGAATTGCTTTTGTAATTGCAATTAATCATTCCTACTTCATCTTAATTATTGCTTTAGTTGATATTGGTTATCAACTTGTGCATTGCAATTAATTATTTGTTCATGTTTGCATAACTTGGGAATTGCTTTTGAACGATGCCTTTGTAGATAGTGCCGTGTTATAACAATAAGCACCGTGTAGCAAAATTTCCTTAAATAGTGTCCTTAAAGTATTTTTAGACAATGAGTCGTCCTAGTGAGGGTACTCACGATCCAACTAATCCAAATCAGAGCAAGCCTAGCAATGCTCCGAGCTAGGAACACAATGAGCCATGTAACCGGCCTAGACGAAGGGGTAGGAGAGCCACCCGATTGACAGGCATTATTCTCAATCGGAATACCGAGGAAAAGATTCCGATTGAGTTTGATAGATATATATGAATTGACTTGTTGGTTGTATGATATGTCATGGTTGAATCCATTTATGCATATATATATATATATATATGGTGCTTTTAAACAAAACATCATACATGAGGATATATGACATGTTACAAGTTCTCAATTCAATGAGAAAGTTAAAGCAAAAGGAAATGGTAAGTGGAAGCAAACTGAACACCATATGACACTTAATAAGTATGACATTGGAGGTAGCAATCCAAGGATGCATTTTGGTAACTAACTTAATTACAAACAATTAATATATATATATATATAACACTTTTAAGACCGGTTATAATGATAAACGGTCTTAAAATTAACATTTTAAAGACCGGTTATAATCATAATCGGTCTTAAAAATGTTACATAAATCGTCTTATAAAAGAGTTCTTTTAAGATCGGAGCTCGTGAAAATCGGTCTTAAAATTATTGATTTTAGACCAGTTATAAATAGAACCGGTCTTAAAAGCTAGACTTTTAAGACTGGTTACCAAACCGGTCTCAAAAGTTAACCGGTCTTAAAAGTGACATACTTTTAAGACCGGCTGTATCAAGACTGGATCCAGAACCGGTTTAAAAAGTCAATTTTAACCGGTCTAAAAAACCCTTTTTCCACTAGTACCTGTTGAATGTTGTCAACTTTTTTCAGCCATCTATTGATTTTGTGTGTTATTTGCATCCCTTCTGTGTTCTCAGCTTCATCAACTCTTGTCTTCAAGTCCTCTTTCATGCTTTGGAGATCTTCCCATTTATCTTTCAGTGACTCCAAATTCTCTTCCAAATTAAGAATATAATCAGCTTCTTTCTTGACACAACCACACAGACACTTGGTAATGTCCCATACGATTCCCCTGACTTGATCCATATGCCTCACAGTTATTTCCAAGCAATGTTAAGCTTTCATTTCTCCAAAACCACACAACAAAGCGTGCAAGTTAGAGAAATTTATTTTTCTGAAAATAAAAAACTATATACGACACTGCATAATCAATAGAGCTTACCTCTTTGTTCCAAGATATTGCCATTTTTTATCAGTTGGCTAGCTACGCATGTATAATAGGATTTTAAACAATGATGGATTGATCTTTGTTTTGGAAGAAAATGGAGGTATCTTGTTCTTGCTTCAACTTTAATTTAAGTTCTTTTGGTTCGGCATTGATCCTTAATTTATCTGCTTTTGCTTTCTATTCTTTATTTTCAATTTTTTTTTTGTTCTTAATTGATCTGGATTGATTCTCCATGGATTTTAACCAATGCAAGTTGCCTTCTATTATTTATTTATATTTAAAAACAAAAATAATAAAATATATGTGAAGAATGTTACCAAATAAATAATAAAAAATTTCAGCTTTTCTAATTCTAGTGATATAAAATCTTTTAAGTTTATAGACTTAAGTGGATAATTTTTTTCTTATATATATCTTTTTTCACTGTATATTATATATTTTATAACCATAATTAAAAATGATTTCAAATTTTATTAAAAAAATTAATAATTGATTTCAAGAATTGCTTGTTTTTGGTTTTTTATTCGATAAATTTTCTAATTATTCTAAAATTAAAATAATATTAAAGATAAATTTGGATATATATATATATATATAATATCACTTATGTTTGTGAAAAACCATGCTCCCTTCAAAAAATTTTCATATTCCCTCCATTAGGTGTATATATATATAAAGGCAAAACTTACTCTCTCTTTAAAAATTAAGGTAATTCCCCCGGAGCCTTTTTATTTTTTGTGCTGTTCTTATTGATATGTTTTTTTTTATTTGCTACTACTATCTCCAATTCATTTTTTGTGCTGTTCTTAGTGAATAGGAGTAAAATTGACAAAACCTTATTTATTATCCTATAAGTAACTTATATTTTAAACAAATTTTTTTAAATACAAGTGACTTATAAAGAGATAAAATAGTAGAAATAATATTTTGATGATGGCCATAAACAATAAATAAATGGTGCCAACCAACTGTATCCTGTGGTGGATGAGGGAGATAATTATAATAATTTCATTACTTTAGAAGGGAAGCATACAGCCTAATTATGAAAACTGTGTCTTAAAATTTTAAAATTTTAGTAAAAACATTGCATGCAATGCAAGTACGTGTATTTAAAACTGTGTCTTATCATGTGCCCCGTTACCAATTACAGTGGAGCAGCTGTACTATGCTTTAACAAAGTGATATTTCATTTTATGACCTCAAGGAAGAAATTGGAGCCAGCTGGAGTATGGGCCAGTGACGATTATGGTTGTTATAGTGAGTTTAAGTAAACTCTTGATGATGATATAAATTCATATTGTAAATTTGTAAAAGTTTATTTTTATTATTAAATAGATATTAATCGTATATAATTAAATATTTAAAATATAAGAAAGAAAAAATTAGATATAAATATATTTTAAATATAGATAATTGAACTTAAATCCATCAACATTCAAAATATGTTATACCTAATAAAGAATTTTTTATAAAATTCATATATGAAGACATTCAATATGATCAAATCGAAAAATTTAACATAAGTTTAAGAGTAATTTAATAAGATTTTACAGATTAGAAATGTAAAAACGATAAACTCAATATATAAACTTGTAAGTTTGACTGAGTTTGCAACTAACACGAGTTTATATATAACTCAACTTGATTTTGTAAAGTAAAAATGTGAAAACACCAAAATTCGAAGAGTCAACTCATGAGTTTAATAACACCGGTAATAATAATGATATGAAATTGATATAGAGAGATTTAAAGAGAGAGGAAGAACAAGAAGGTGAATAATAAAGAACGTAGTGTTGAAGGCTACCGACGAGGGAGGGGTATGCATATACATAAGAGGAAAAAGTTAAAGTTGAAGTTGAAGTTATGAAAGTTGGAGTTTGGTGGACACTGATTGATACGCGTGCCTACCACCACAAAAAGGAAAATCCCAATTAATTCATCTCTCTTTGTATTTGATTACAAGTTTGTGAGGAAAAGGAGCAGCAACGGAAACTGGCGTATACTCTACACATTACTATAATCTGAAAAAGCATTATTTGCACTTAGTAACGTTTTCTAGCTTGTGAACTTCATTCTTCCACATCACCCCCCCCTCAAAATTATTTCTGTTCCATTATCATACTAATTCAACCACTTTCCCATATACTACCTTCGTCCCTATATATATATATATATATATATAAAAGATCATTTCAACTAAACCGTGGGGCTTTAAAAAGTGGTTAAAATTAGTTAAATATAATAAAAATGTAGGAAATATAATTTAGTTTATAAAAATACCCCTATTTGTGAATGAATGAGAGAGAGAGAGAGTAATAGTGAGAAAATGATGAAAGAGAATGTATGATAAATACTCCCTCCGATTCTTTTTATAAGAACTTAAAATTTTAAGGGTTAAGGTGCAAAAATGCACATGAGCTTTTATTAAAAGTGCATCCAACACCAAATGCTTTTTTTTGGTGCAAAAGTGACTACGTGATTAGAAAAAGGGTGCACGTAGGTGTTAGAAGAGAAAAGGCTGACCGTTAAAGCCACTTAGCTGACATGGCAGGTGATTGGGCTGCTGACTAGGATTAATGAGAAAAGTCAGTGAAAACGTGGCTTGAGCTCTTTCCGCCATTGATAATGTGAGCTTGAGCTCTCTCTCTCTCTCTTGTTTCTCACCAAAATGACGGCAACCAGATTATATGAGCAGAGAACCATCATGAGCAAGCTTGTGGGAAATTTCTGCTTTCCCCGTGTCACACCTAGAGTCGTTCGAATTTCTGTTTCTAACAATTATGCTACTGATTCTTCCAGTGACGAAGAAGACGAGAGAGGATGACGGATGACGATTTTCTTGCATGGTGAAGAAGTTCGTCCATGAGATCAGAATTGAAGACTTGTCGAGTTTCAGAGCTAATAGCAGGGAAGTTAATGGTGAATCCAGGCCCATTTTGAAGAAGAAGAGGGAAAGGCCACCTGCAAGAATGGCCAGGAGGAAACAGAGCTTCCCCGACGGGAAGAAGTTTCGCAGCGTTCGGCAGCGACTGTGGGGCCGATGGGCGGCAAAGATTCGAGACGCGATTCTAGGAGCTCGGAAGTGGCTCGGCATGTTTGACACGACAGAGGAAGCGGCTCTTGTGTACGACACAGAAGCCATTCGTCTCAGAGCAGCTGATGCTCAGACAAATCTAATCAAACAGCCAAAGAAACACGAATCTATAATGCTACCATCAAGCAATCACGAATCCCAAGGAATAGCGGAAAGTTCTCTGAAGATGAAGAGCGAGTGGTTGGAAAACGAGTGTCTACGATTCAAGCAGAGAGTGTCGCGACTTATGGTCTTCGTCTTCTTCGTCGACTTCTGTTCTTAGATATAGTGTGGGAGGGTCTTGTGAGCCTTCAGTATGGGCAGGCATAGAAGAATCCAGAGAAGGAGAAAAGTTCTCACCATCGACTCCTCTTCCTCACCGACACCGCCTCCTCCGTCACAGATCCGTAATTCCTGTGCCTCTTCCGTCGCTCTAGCTCTCTCGGCACCCACACACACTCCTTCTACTGACGCTCTCCCTCAACCCAGATCCCTCCATCTCCATCACTCTCCGTCTCCCTTCACTATCGATCTCATCTCCACCTCCGTCGATCTCTTTCTGGGCTGCCACCATCACAGATCCACCACACCTTCAAGTCTCTCAGTCTCTGTCCCAATCCGTTGTCCTCTTTCCATCTCCATCATTCTCTCACATTATCGCTATCGGTAGCAACCACAACTTGTTCCCAAATTCATCATCATCTGATTTGTTTCACAAAACGCACATGTTGCGTTTTTTGCCCAACGGTTGCAATGCGTTTTTGCCACGTTTTCACTGACTTTTCTCATTAATCCCAGTCAGCAGCCCAATCACCTGCCATGTCAGCAAAGTTAGTCAGCTAAGTGGCTTTAACGGTCAACCTTTTCTCTTCTAACACCTACTGTGACTTTTGCACCCTTTTTCTAACCACGTAGTCACTTTTGCACAAAAAAAAAGCATTTGGTGTTGGATGCACTTTTGATAAAAGCTTATGTGCATTTTTGCACCTTAACCCAAATTTTAATTGCTCTGGTTCTTTTTGTAATAGCCTGACAAGAGTTGCCTAAATATTTAATGAGTTTTTTTTTTCATTCTTACCCCTTATTAATTATATATATTGCATTAATTAAAATGTTGGTGATATTTATATTTACTTTATTTCTCTCTCTTACTTGCCCCACAAAAATAAGGATACACTTGAAAAACAACTTTTATTTTAAACATACTTATTATTTTTAACTAATTTTAACCTTTTTTTTAAAACTAAATAATTTGATTATTGAGTTCTCATCAATAGGACCAAAGAGGGAGTAAATGAAATGAGAGAATGAAAAGTACCACCCTGTACCTTTTTATAAGTTTTTTGTACCTTTTTAAAACTGTTTTTTAATAAATATTAACTAACTTTTATAGCCCTATCCCTTATTTCATTGTTCATCTTCTAGTGGTGTTGTCAAAAATAGAAATCATGATTTAAAAAAGGGGTATAAAACTGAGACAAAAGAAAAGGGCAGCAATATTGGCGGCGTGAGTCCAACTGGCCAAACGCCTCAAACGAATAACTTCATATCATTATAAGCAAATGTTGTCGTTTGTTTCCGTTTATAACCTCAAGTCATTAATGTTTACTTAAGAGAAATACATTTAGACCTTTACTGAAAATTCTATTTTTTATAAAAATAAAAAATTTAATTGGGGAATGAATAAATTTAAGTTTTGAAATATGTTTGCCTTTGTCTCCAATCCTATCCAGATCCGACAGCCACCAAAATAAAATTGATAGTTTTTAGTAGTTTGTGCTATTTTTGATATTTAATATAAGATCTAATTTATATAAATTAAATTTTATATTGAGGATCAGAGGTAATATTTTATATCTATAGTTTAAATTTTGTGTGTGTAATGTCTCTTATATTAGATATATAAAGTTGGATGGTGTTGGTCACAGACTTCGAGTATCACATAACCTTGTCGGGGGCAATGAGGGCAAATGATGAATATATTCATTACAAAGCTTTCCATATTTGGATTTTTTTCCCATAAAGGACGAGTTTAGTGTGTTTCCTCTTTTAGTATATGCTTCGGTCCTCGAGAGTAGGACCACAAATATTTGAATTTGACTTCATTTTTTAAAAATCATTTTATCACTTTTTTTTTTTGGTAATATCACTTGTATTTTTAATACCTGAGTATAACATTAAAATCAATCATAGAATCCAGAAGCATTGTTAAGATTTCACTTCTTGGTATCAACAATAGTTGCACAGAGAAATCTGTAAGTCAAGATCCTAGCTCGTAAAATTCCATAAATCTCTAATATATAATATTACTTCTATGTTTAGTTTTTTATATGCTTCATCTGTTATAATACTCAGAGATCAAAACTTTTATAATTCATATGTACGTAGTTAGTTTTTTCCCTCAAAAAAGAGTTATTTTTCAAGTTCATATTATTATTTATTAGATTTTAAAGCATTCCTATGGAATATCTTAATTAAAAAAATTACTTATTTAAGTAATTCTATAATAACTTTATTAAAACAATCAATTTGATATTTTTGTAAATAAGTAGGAGTTATTTCTGCTCAGCTTTTTGTCTGTTTTTTCCCACCATTTTCGATTCAATATAGATTTGAAATAAAAATTAAAGTGTTTCACGCCTGTGTGATATCATAACCCCCTTGAAATATATGTCTAATATAGAATGCTCTAAAATAATTAGTAAGGAAAATCGATCTTCATTAGAGAGAAGGTGTACGTGTTAATCAAAAAATATTACTCAAAATATTTAGAGTATCAAAGGATATAGGCTTACGTCTTTGAACTGACGTCTAACCGTATGAGTTTTGTTCGTTTACTCTCAAGAATGAAATATATATATATACACACACACATATAAATATAGTTTCTAAAAAATTAAAAGAAAAATCTGTACATAATTTACTAATTTTTTAAAACATATGTACAATTAAGAATAAAAAAATACTCATTTAAAATTATTTTTTGGGCCCTACCTCATGCACATCTTTTGTCTCACTCACAATTCACAAACATCATGTCCCACTAATACTGTTTGAAAACGAAAAATGATCAAGCTATATGCTTGCCTTCGTAAATAAAAAAAAAAAAAAAAACGATTTAATTTTTTAAAATGATCAAGTTACTATTTTTAATGCTTTTAATGAGTAAGCATTCAGAGATTGATTCATGTATCTGATTCCTAATATGTAATGGGTGAAAATTACGCAGGCAAAAAAAAAAAAAGGGTGAAAATTACGTAGCAATTGGAAAACAAGTGAATGAAGAGATGAGAGGGCAGACTAGGGATGCCTTAACAATAGCAATATAATTGCAGGAAAAAAAATTAAAAGGGCATATCAGCTTATTGGCTTCTTTCATTCATCCTTTTACTCTCCATTATTCATATATGACCATATTTTTATTTTTTTTAATATGGGTTTATTATTAAATGATAATAATTCTTATATGAAACACATGATCACATATGATTAAAACACTTGACGAAATGGTAGATATAAGAAACATGACCTAAGTAATCTCCTTAAATTTAAACATAAAAATGTTAAAGAGGTTATGCGCAAATATTGTTATAGGGAAAATCTTAATTAAGTTCAGCTAAAATACCAAATAATTTTTTTATCTATATATAAAACCATTTAAATGATCTATTTATATATCTAATCACAATAAATAAATAAATAAATATTATTTCATCATTTTATGTTAAAACAATTTGTTTATTTCGCATTTTACGAAACGCACTTGTCACTTAGTCAACTTCCACCCCAATAGATTATAAGCGTAAAAACTAAAAACAAATGCCTATATAACTGAAAAAATCGTAACGGCCAAATAAAAATCTAGAAAAATTATTTAAAGATACTCTAAGACTTTGTTATAAGACACCAACTACTTATTCCCTTGAATCAAGGAATGGTAGTTAAGTAAGATAAAATTATAAATACAGCAAATTAATTTCTTCATTTAAAATAAAAATAAGTTAATCTTTAGTCCTTAAGTTTTGACGTAATTGTAACTACGCTTTAATTTAGTATAATTCAATCCCTATAATTTTTACTCGGTTACAACTCAATCCTTAAACTTTGACTTACTATAACTCAATCCCTATAATTTATGGATTTTATAATTTAGTCGCTAACCTTTATTCTAAAACATGCGAATAAATTATAAAATGACTAAGTTGCATTGAGTCAAATTAAAGTTCAAGAACTAAGTCACAACAGAGTCAAAACTATAAGGATTGAATTGCACTAAGTCAAAATATAGGGACTGAATTATAACTGGGTCATAATTATAGAGATCAAAAGATTAATTTCCAACTAAAATAATACTATTGATTGTTGACGGTACTCTTTATATGTTTGACCGATGATGATGTTTATCCTTGTTGAAGGTGGCTTTGCTCTTTACAAAATCTTATCCACCCTTTTCATTTTTGCTTCCAAGGAAATCTCATAGAAACTTCATCAAATTCTTCTTCATTTCACTACCCTCTCTTTCTTCTTCGTAAATTTTGAGCCGTAAGATTTGATGGATGGTCACGATCTCTTTTTCTCCCTTTCAAATATCCCCATCACCTTCTTCTCTCCGTCCCTCACGCAACTCCATTTTAATACCCTAAATAGAATGGCTCCACTCCATATTCGTAGAGTTGATTTCATTAAATTTTCCTGTAATGAGCACATCATCCTATAGAATTATAAAATCATTAAGAGCTTTTACTTAGCATCACCAAAAACACATTCTAGCAGCATCTCGTATCATAGGAAGGGACTATCAATTTATTAGTGCTAGCAGAATTAACAAACGACTTGTTTTTATCTATATGAACTTTCTTAATGGGATCACCAATCATAAAGGATAGGTTGACCATTGCTGTTAATTTCAAATTGGCTTTAGTCCCAGTTCCTTCGATGTTTTAATAATTATTTTCTTCCTCAATGGTTTTGTTATCATATCTGATAGGTCCACTTTTGACCTCACAAAATCGATTGAGATAACTCCATAAATTTTTTAAACGTTTTGTCATATCTCAAACGATTTTACTTACATCATTGTTTATCTACAGTGATTATTGCCATTTGGCAATCTTAATTCATCAACATTAAATGTTGATTTTTGCACCATAATGTTTGTTAAGTTTTTTTTTACAACTTAGCCTCAAATTTCTTCCAATTTCAGAGTAATAAACTTTGTCTCACATTATATTTATTTTGGCCACTAGTTGATTTTCTCATACAAAACTAAAATTCAATTACATCCGTGTATTCCAATACAACGGGAATCCACTGCACATGATACCTATATTTAGGTACCCTACAAATTTTTAATTTCCCTCATGGGGCTTCATATTTAGATATGATCAGTTTCCATATAGCACAAGCTATGTTATAGGGATTAACATCCTTTGATGCAACTAATTCTCAACAATCTCTGTATACCCAAATTGAGCTATGAAATCACTTCAAAAACTATGTTAGCATCACAAGAAATATTTACAATGGTTATCAAAAACTAAACTTTAGAAACATTTCTCAATATTATATATAATCACCATTCCCTTGTGATTTGAAGACTCAAAATTACCTTTGCTTCACTCACGCTTTCATAAATTTGAAGCAACAAAACATTATAATATGTCACACAAAAACTTCATAATGCATAAAATTTGCTCTAGTTAGCAAATAACAATACATCCACATAATTATTTTAAATTACAACTTGGCTTTATCAAATGAGGCTAGAAATAATTTGTAACTTTAAAATTTATAAGGTATCCCTACATATTGGGCACCCTCACACTTTCAAATATTTCAATATATATGAAAATATTTCCAGCTTTTCCAATAAAAATTCTAATTAAATTAGATTCTCACACTACTACCTCCTCTTTCTCATAATATTTTGTACAAATATCAATTAGAACTTCTCATGATAATATATAATTCATCAAGTAAAGCAGATACCTATTATTATACTTGGCAAAGCACACTTTTTTTTTACCTCACGCAACCCGCATTTGCACATCTTTAAATGTCATTTCCATGCTTCAATAATAATTCTAACTCATTTAGAACTATATACGTGTATTGTGAAAATTCATTTAGAATATCAAAACGCAATTCAGATAACACATTATATCAAGGGCATTAAATCAATGAAATGTCACAAAAGACATTGAACAAACAATAGTTTTATTTTTTTAAAATGAAACCAACGGAAAATATTTTATTACAATAACCGAGAAACCTTTTATTATCTCCTTAAATTCTAATTAAAATTTCTCAAAACCTTCCTCTGAAAAAAATTTAAGTTCCGAAGCTCACAAGTGTCAAGTTTAAGTTCCAAAACTGACAAATGTCATGTTGAACATTTATGCGTATTTGAAGATTTATGAGCTCATCTAAAAGGTAAAAACTCATAAAATCACAAAGGCAACACACTTAAATATGAATTAAGAGTAGATAATTTTGATGAAATCATCACAGGAGGTAATAGGAAAAACTAATGGAATATATTCTTTAATTAAAATAATAAAACCTCCATTGAATATATTTAAAATAAAAAAACTCAATAACGAACCAAGTCTTAATTTTGAATGTCCAATACGGAGTACGTTCAGACAATTGACATTTAAATGTCTTTAAACATGATAAATACTCGTCAACTCACTGGCCTGATAGCAAATTTCAATTTCTTTGATAGAAAAACTGATTTATTGATGCGGGTGAATGTTAATTTTGAAAACCCATATAACGTCATTGACTAACAAACACACCAAATCAAAATGATCCTGAAGGAAGAACATGTACCTGTGGCGATAGGACCAAGTCACTTGCCTGATGAAATGATCCAGGGGTTCGTGCTAATATTAGTTCTTCATTTGAATTGTTTCAGTTTAAAACCTGTACTCCCATGTGCATCTCCACACCTTTGGGTTTTCCTGCATATTCTTAACACACAAACACTAGGCCATAGATTAAAAATCTAGATGCCTGGCTAAATTCTCTAAGTAAAGCCAAAGTGACAAAAAATTAAATGATAAACTCATCTTATTTTCTTTGTGATAAACCAAACATATTGGAGAAGACCACATCATCATGCTCACAAAATCAGTAGATATTAGCTCTTAAGATTATTGGTAGTAGCTCCTAGATTGTCACGCAACTTAATGGATTCTCCAGCTCTTCCTAGTGTTATACAGATCTTGTTAGCGGTACCACTTGCAAATAACAGAGTTGATTCAAGTCGTGTCTAAGGGCAATGTTCTTAAGAGCTATTCTGCAACTACCAGCAGATAAGAAGCGGCACTCCCCAGGATTAAACAACCTTTCCTGTAAAAACAGGGTGAACAGAACTATAAAAGATAATAGAATTGAGCAGGTTAAAATATATGCAAGAGGAGGAAGGGTAGTGCTCAAAAGCTCCAAGTCGGATACTCAAAACTTCGGTATCATGCCCTTTTATGGGCCACGGATCATTATAACATTGGGCACACTTAAACCTTTTAATAACAATTAACTCATCAGTTCATACACCTAAATACAATTAAATAAGTAGTTACATAGTCATTAACACACTTAGTGATGATTAAAGATGTCAGTTACAAATACTGAAAACTCATCATGATTATCAGAGTGACAGATTAATTAGATGGATATTTCTTATAGAGAGTGCCCAGTATCGCGTTTAACTCGTACACAAGTGAGGGGGAAATTACCGGATTTCAACTGTATTTCCGGTGGCCCATTGCCGTGTGAGTAACCCTATTCCTCCTTTTTAGTCCATTTACTTATCTAAGATCACTTATTATTATTTGGACCCCACAATCCTATACAATGCATGACTCTTCCTTTGACACACGCACACAAATTACTTACAACATGTACTTCTGAAACATTATATTAATTGTGGCTTCCTATACGCAGAGGCTGGCAATAAGATTTAACTGAATCAGCGTATTTTTTTTTGGGAAAAATAAACATTGACGTGGTAAAAATTGCCATATGTTGTTTTTGAGAATATTAGGAGCCTTGAAGGTTTACCCTCCCCCGCCAGAAGAGAAGAAGTAGAAGTTGTCCCCACAACAGCGAAAATTAAACCCAGAAACCCTAAATAAAAATTTGCCACCACAATCATCCATTTTTGTGCATCTTTCAGAAGTTTCTATGTGTTTTTCTCGAAATTCTTCCCTAGCTTTTTTGATATCATCTTTCCCCATCAATGGGTGCACTGTACACTCCACCGCCTATATTTTTAAGCAAATAAATCACCAATAACAATAATAATAATAATAATAATAATAATAATAAAGAAAATCATAATAGAGGCAAAACCATGTTAAAAAACCGAGGGCATTTAGTTTGTTTCTAACCTCAAACCATTTAGCTTCACTTCGCATCTGCATGGCAACACTCCCAATTTTGACTAATTCTCTCATTCTAAAAAATAGGAGTAATAGTTAAATCATTAAATATTTCTTAAATTGATAAAAATTTTCAAATTTTCCCATATTAAAATTCTCTCTCTATATATACAAATCATTTTCACTTCTCTCCCCTCTCTCTATTTCAAGCTATAATTAAATAAGTGTAAATTAATAATCTCTAAGTGGGCTTATATTTAGGATAAAAAATTTATTTTATGACTGATCTTATAATAACGATGAGGGTAGTATTTTTCAACTGTGTTTCTCCGATAACCTTCCAGTTTATCCATAAAGACTACACATGGCAAAGTTTTAATATATCTCAACTTACATAAAATAGTTTCTGAAATCATGATTTAGGTGTTTTCACTGAAACATAGACTCACTAGCCTTCTTCATAGAGCGCCGAACTCTGCTGCCTTGTCAATTTTGATTTGATCAGAAGTAAATTTGATTTATCGCGTGGTAATTTTTGTAGACATTTGATTTTTGAGGAAACTAATTATTTAAATATTGTTCATCAAAATCATATCTACATGCGTTGTTAATAAATAGTATGATAATTAATTTTACTGAAGTTTGAAGTTATTTATTTATATTTTTATTTTAATATTAATTTTTTAATACAAAATTTCAAATTGTAAAATAATTTGAATTAATAAATTTATTAAAAATAGAGTAGGAAAATAATTAAATTCAAAACTTATATAATTTTGTTTCATTCATCAACTTTTATTATTTAAATATAAGTGTGTGTTTGAGATAACGGTGAGAAAAATGATTTATTTTGATTCTGACTTATAAAGAATGACTTTATAAGAAAGTCAGTTTATATAATATAATTTGTGTTTGGATGAGCGATTGAATAAATGCTATTGTATAAGTCAAACTTATTTGGATTGGTAATTGAGTAAGTGCTTTTTTAAAAGTCAAAATTTGTTTGAAACTGGAAAAAATTACAGAAAACCCTACAATTTCTGAAAATTACAAGTAAATGAAGATAAGGTCCAGAGAAAATTACAAAAAAAAAAACCCAAAACTTTTAAAATTATAACTCCACCGTACATAAGTTTCAATGTTTTACATTATGATCCCTCCTTATAAACTTTTGAAATTTACAGAAAGGTCCTTGGTCAAAACTTGTGTTTTGACTAGGTTACTTCTTCTTCCTGCCAATAGAACTGGACTAAGACCAATGGCAGACACAGAGAGCACCGTGAACCATGATCGAGGAACTCTGATCCTCCGGCCTCCTCTTACCTCTGTCGTTGGATTCAGATCCTCAGCATCGACACACAACCAAAGAAGAATGAGCATAGTAGACATGGTTTCAGATCATCATCATCGACGCACGACCAGCCACAGTAGACACGGCCTTAACCTCACGAACACCACCGCTTCACCACTTTGTGGTGGCCGACCAAGAGAGGGAAGACGTTTGGATGTGGGTGCTCTCTTGGGTGGGAGAGGTTGGGCACAAAGATGAGAAGAGAGGAGAGAGAAAAAAATATTTGTTGGCAGACACATTAATTGCATAATAACAGTAATAAATGATGTTGGGTGTTGTGGCTTTTTGCAATAAGGTGGGTCCTGTGGCTTTTTCACTAAGGCATTAATTTCAGCCAAAACCCAATCCAAATAAACTTATCCAAACACTCAAAATCTTGATATCCGTTTCATATTGGGCTTATCAGGGGAAATTGGGCTTATTTGACCAAAATAAGCCCAACCAAACATACATAGTAACTTGTACTTTTTCAATTCAAATAAGCTCTTCAAAACTCAAATACACTTCAAAAAATGGAACCACAAAAAATACAAGGAAGTTATATATCAGGCACATGCTTCATGCCAATCATGCTTAATTTGATAATGATGTTTTATTTATTTATTTTTTTCTGTTTGATTTAATCTCATATGGTGTAGTCATGCAAGGTTGGCCTTTTTTTCATGCTTGTACTATAGATACTAATCAAGACAATTGGACTCTTACCATAATTGGATTGTTTCAGTTGACCATATGGTTGGGCTATTTCAGTGTCAATATGAAAATTATGTGATCAAGAAATCTGGGTCACAAAAGTCAGTGATGTTTTTTATGCACCGCTAATTTAAAGTAATCTATCACACCCTTCACATTAAAAAAGGCAATTAAAGATACTGATATATTCATGATAAAAAAAGTCTATAAAATATTAGTCTAACCCACTCCACTGATATTCATAATACTGTCTCTAATAGTGTCTTTATAATATGACATGCATTGAACCCACTCCACTGCTGTTACTAGAGTAATTTCTTGCGGTCATTTTCATTTCACATTTTTGCTGATATATAATGCTTTTTTGGAGTTTCTGCTTTGGACCTTGAAGCCCCCCACACGCACAAACCCCCCCCCCCCACACACACTCCTCTGGTCACGAATTTAAGACGTAATTAAATAATTTGAGTATATTAAGGATGTTGGTTAAGTTAGTTAATATGATATATTATTTATAAAATAGTCTAATCATCTCCATTAATTCCTTGCCTTCTCTGATAAACATGTGAAATAGGTCTTATATTTATGATCAACATCAACTCTCTAATTAGGTTTTACATTAAGGATTGAAGGAGCATATATTAGGCTCAAGACCTTGGATATAGTTATATACATGCAAGTGAGGCCATAGCAGACAGCATTTCTTATAATTAGTGTAACTTTAACTTTTGTACATACTTAGCATTTCTTTCTCTTATTCCATATTATTCCTTCCATTTATCATATAACGGAAAATGTGACAGAAAAAATGAGGTTCTGGTGTCGTTGTGGGCATCATCACGCTTATTACAGATGAGGACATTAATGGTGGGCTTACTGACCTCCACATGGTATACAAATATACAATATTAATTCAAAGCCAAGTTGTTAAAAATAATGATAATATTGATTTGAAGGTTCTCTTCACGGCGATTTTTTTTAAGCTTGTGTTCACAAGGATGAAGACAAAGCGTTAATTTAATAAAGCACCGACAATACTCCACACTCTCTCTCTATATATATACATATCTTTTTTAAGTGTCAAATTTCTAATATACAACGACTAATAAACTATAATAATATTCGTCTATTTTTGTTATGAACAAGTTATACAAATGTCTTTCCAATTTTGCATCTACATTTTTATTTTGAAAATTGTTACTAATATTTTTATGAATTTTTTTGGACTTATAAGTGAGATCAAATCATGATCCTTTTATTTACAAAAGAACTTTCATACCACTAAGTTATAAGAATACTCGCCTTTTTCTTGTCCTTTAATCCTTTTACATGGCCTCATAATTTACAGCTTCTCTTCCAACATTCACAATTATTGATGCTCAACAATAGTGGTGGGGTTAAAATTAATGGAGTCAATTCAGTTCTGGTTGTGGGGCTTTACTGAAGCTCAAACCAGATGCAGAATATATTCATTACAAAAAGAAACTATTTAAAAATGGCGTTTCCCTTGTTTGATTGGATTTGAATCAATGACACAAGGGAAGTCCTTTTCTTAAAGAGAAATAATAAAAACTTACCCCTTCTTGTAATGTAGAGATTAATGGAGATTAATGATTTTATTTCCTCGTCACTATTGGATTGAGATTGCCATGGTCACAGTAATTAGCAGGTAAGTGGAGAGTTTTGAGTCAAAAGGAGACATTGGGGGTTACTGGTGAATGATTTAAGAAAAATAATTACGAGATTCTAAATAATGAATGTAATCATAAAAAAAGTCCTAAGAACTAGTTAGAACATGGATTTGTTGTAATTTTCTGCACTAAAATTTATTATTGCATATTGCTCGCTTATCGTAGAACTTTTTGATAATTACATTTCTTTTTAAAACCTTACAATGATTTTTCCAACAATTTAAATAGTAGTTGCTTGCCTGTGAAGTGTGAACCAACCAACGGTAAGAAGGTTCTTGGATTCACTGTCACCTGCTGCTGCTAGGGAGTATGGGCCGCCAAGTCTCTCAGCTCACATTAGTGGGCTTGGGCTTTCTTTAACCACCGCCAAACTGGGCCACATCAGGCACAAGCCCAATACTGACTTTAACTTCGAACTCCTGACAACACTGTCCCTGCCTTATATGAGATTCAATTTTATAGTTCTCATGGGTAAAGAGACGTTGAGGCGTAAACTAGTTGTTGCTCACATAAATGACTATGGCACAGTAGACTATTTAGATTGAATGGCACAAGAGACCAGTAGATGACTAATGGATAATAGACTGATAGAATTGTGAACTTGATATTCCAATCAAATCAAATTCCTAGATGAACTCTGTAGACAACTATTAAAAAGTAAACAACTAGTTGAAGGAATAAGATACTTTGCTTTTGCAACCCTCTAAGTAACCTTAGATAATGAAGTGAAAGTTTAGCACCCATTTATGTTAGCGGTAGAAGCTGTTTTTATGATTTATTGTGTATGAGATAAGTATGTGAACTCCGTCCCGACTTGTATAAACGTACTTCTCAAACATTAACTCAAACATATCCTTATAGAGTGATATCTCTTGAAGTAAAATAGCTCTTTAGCTAAAGAGCCATACCCCATGTTATTTCATGAACTAACATAGCTTTAATAAAACTAACTATTTCATAAAGAACAACATCTTTTAGTGTACAGAGTCTTCTTGAACTAACATTTCCTTCCACCAAGTAGTGATCATCCCATCTTTTGGTTTTGCAACCTTCCAAAAGTGCCTTTAAGTATTATAAAGATGTGACCTTAATTTGGTGAATTTTAGTGTTGCAACCCCCAATTTACATGTATTTTATAAAATATAGCTTAATTAGTAAGGGCATGATATGTTCAAGAGACACGTTTCTTTAATTTTAAAAATATTCCAACTCATCATACTCCTCATCTTGTGGGCATACACCATAGTAAAATCAAGTGGAAGCTCATTAAAGCAAAACTTCTCAACTGGAAAGTAACATCCAAAACAACATACAATAAGATTGATTTTACAATTTTTTTTCCTTGATCATTTCATAGATTTCTCATTAACGATTTAATTACATCTCTACAATTGATCAAATTGATTGTGCAACATACGAATGTCTTGCGAACATTTTTGCATAGTAAATGCCCCGTTTGATGTATGAGAAGTGTCTTTGAAGAATAAATGAAAAAGGAGGTGGAAGTGGATAAGAAAGTGAAATGGAAATGGAAATGACTGTTCCGAATTTTATGCCTACATAGATGAATTTATAGTTTAGTGACATGAAAACTTATATAAATAATAGGTGGTGGATAAATCCTATTTATAACCACCAGTCGTTAATAACTACCCCTATGAATCAAGGGGAAAAAATATTGTGTCTATAATTCATTAGCCCAATCTTAATTCTAACATACCAAACGGGGCATAAAATGAGTCCTCACCTTCCAGCTATTTTCGCAAGATGATCATCGAGCTAGTATTGCCTATTCCTTGATAAAGACAAATAAAAGATTCATTTTCATTCAACAAAAACTAAATAATTCAAATTTATTTTTTATTTAATCGTTTCATTATATTCAGCTATTCACACATGATTACTTTCCTCTGCAGACCAATTCTGTTTTCACCCCTTCTGGTGTCATAAACAAACGCTCTTGCATTCCAATTTGGAGCTTGACTTAATTCTCCCGAAGCAGACATCTCCCAAAATAACGATTATGGAATGCCAATCTCAAATGCATGAAAAGCTTTCTAATTTAGTCCCATCATGACCTCTATTCTCATTCCTATTCTAATCACAACGTCTCTCTCTACGAAAACTCAATCCTTGAACGTATATACAAACAGAGGTGCCGAGAACTTGCGTTCAAGCTGACAGATTCTTATTCAGCCTTAAATGTTTAATTGTTTTCTTCAACATACTGCTCATACAAAGAATGATATTTGGCAGGAAGGTAATCCTTGAACCTGTGGAACACAGGAATGCAAAAGTTGCAGGTGAGGTGATGTCAGAACATCAGCAATTTCAATTTTCTTCTTGCAGAAGAACAAGACTTAAATTAATAATCAGAACTTAATCAATACATATAGCTTAATACCTTTTAAGGAGCGGTAGCCTCTCGGGTCCAGAGAACAACCTGCATATGGACTGCAAAACTTCACTCATCATCATGGCTTTAGTCCTGAGAGCCTTCATATACCTCACAAAGTCCTTATACTCTGCAAAACTCAGCTTCTCCCTAACCTGCAAGTCATCATTAAAACAAACGCTTTGTTAGAGTTCCCACCAGTAATATTAAATACAATGCCCCAAAAGACCAGACCAGCTTTGGAACTGGAAGGAACAATTTACAATTTATTGAATCATAGTCCAACGTAGAATTAATTTTAAATACATTGTAAAGTATATGTTAAATAATACTTCAAAATATCAAATGTATTAATTTATTTCAAGCCCCAAAAAAAAATTATTTAATATAATTATGGTTGTCAAGTCATGCTCCTAGTTTTTTTCTAGGCCCCGCTTATTTTATCACATAAATGCCGTCCATGAAACTTATCCCGCGTCAATCGGCAAAACAGTCCTGATTCCACGGTACTGCACTTTTAGGCAAGTAGGCAGACCAGTATTTTTAATAAATCCTTGATCAGAAGGAACATTCAAATAAGAATAAAAACTCGGATATAACAGCTAAGTCCAAATACTGATCTTAACCAAAGTGCCTGTTTGTTTTAGCTTTTTAAAAGTGCTTTTACTATTTACGAGGTAAGTATGTGAGAAGAGTTTTATCTTGATTTGTAAAAAAATGGCTTATGAAACCAGGGTTTGGGGGTTTCCCAAATAGGCACTGGGACTGAAATTGTCTAAAAGAATAACATATACCAATATGATTTATTTCACTTGTTGGGCCTCTACCACTAACATCTCAATAAATCATAACAATTAAATAGGTTATCAAATAATTGAATGAAACCAGATGCCAATATCAGACCAAATGCATCATGCATGATTCCGCACCACTGCACTTAAGCATGTAGGCAGACCAGTGTTCCCAGCATTGAAGGTCATTTCATTACCTGAACAAGGAAAGCTGATCCCCGGGTTTCATCATCTGCAGGAGGTCCAGAATCTGGAGGACGATTGTCTTTTTGTGTAAGGAGCTCAACATTCCTACTACTACTTTTGGGAGCCCCATTATCTTTATATAGCAGTTCCACACCATGTTGAGCATTTTGACGGACTATGTTCAAAAGCAAGTTAAGTTCCACAGTTCCCTTCATTGATAAGTGATATTAGATCTAAATGATTTATAATATATATTATTACCAAGTGTATGCTGATCGGAATGTTCACTATGTTGCGTTAAGTCATACTCTCCACTTATAAATCTACGCTTCTTGGCAGAAGGTGCTGTCTGTATATCCTCTACGTTTTTGGCACGTTGAGCACCAGCAGTCAAATCAATTACTTCTTCAACTCCTGATGGCATCTCCTTCCCATGTGAAACATCATTACTTATGTCTCTTGAATTCTTACAGCCTATAATTTTGCAATCGTTAAAAGCCAGAGAAGCACGATTAGCAGGTATAATTTCCCCAAGATTTGGAGCACAGCCTTCTTTAGCACCAAGTGAAGGCAATGCTTTCGAAGAGAGATTTTGAGCCACTGACGTAGTCTGCATACACAATCATTAACTGAAGAGAAGTATAGTATTGGAAATCAGTAATATCAAATAAAGATGAGTATATTCACAATGCACAATCAAGAATTTACCAGAGGAGACACAAGTTTTTCCAGGCCAAATCTGTCCAGGAAGTGCTCTGACGACTTCTCTGCGAAATTCCCTGTATAAGGATGGATTGTCTATTTCAATTAAAGTTCAAAATGAAGAAAGCAAAGAAATACTGCTCTTTTGCAGAGATTCAGATTTGAAATAATCATGGAGACTGCAGAAATGGAATCAGAAGTCTGATTTTAGATAAACGACAGTAAGTCTGTGAAACTAAACTACATCCAATCAAATGGGTTTCCAAACGAACTCAGACTTAGAGCCAGTGGCAGCATCAGTATTTCATTTACATAATTAACTTCTCTCATATTGAGTTGGTCAAACAGTAGACTTCCATATATGGTGCCATTCAACAAACAGCACAATCAACACAACTAATATTCCCCCAACCCCCTAATTTTTTTCTCCCCGTAACTGGGGGTTTGTTGAATCATGGCTGGAAAAATAGTAGTCCATATCCATTCAATATATATACATATATATAAGAAAAATTCATATTTCAACATGTTAGGAAACAATGTAAATATCCCACTTAATTAGGGATTGTTAGTATCCCACATAATTGGGGATTATGATTAGTATCATTCACCATAATGAGTTATAATGAGCCATTAATACTGAGGCTCCTACTTTGTATATAAATACCTAGTGTATACATGAATACAATACAACTTCTTCAGTGAATATTTTGATTACATGGTATCAGAGCAAAGGTGCTCTTGGTTTTTCGTTTCTGGTCTTTTTTTTCCAGCGTCGGTCAATCAGAGCGTTCTGTCCGTACTGTTCATCGTGCAAGGGACTTCGATGGCTGAGGGAATCTGAGAACACGCGCCCCACCATTGGCTCCGCCGTCCCCCGATCGGCCCGTCCCCGGAGCGCCGTCGTCATCGGACCGGTGCGTGAGTGTGACCTCCGGCGACTTTTTCGCCCCCGTTTGCTGTGCTGCCGTCGACTCACTGCCGCCGTCCTCCCTGTGGTGGTTTCGTGTTGTGGGTCTCTCCGATTGGGATCTTTGTGGTTGATTTCGGCATTTGGTCTTGTTTGCTGTGCGTTTTTGCCCCTGTTCTGGTATGTTTCTGCCATAATTGCTCTCTTGGCTGGCTTTAGGAACTGCTGTGGTCTTACTTTAGCCTTTTTTGGTTGTACCTTGCCTCTGTCTCCGGTGTGTTTCTGTTCTAGTTATCTCTATTAGCTTAGAAGCCTATTTGGTTTTCCTTTGTGTTGCTTGGCTTCACTCGCTCTTTTGGGGCTGTTTGGTGGTTGTGGTGGTGAGCCCATTTTAGTTGATTGCTTCTTTGGTGTGTGTACTTGGTTGGGGCTCCTATTTTTTGATTTGGTGCTCTCTATTTGCATTAATGGCTGATTCCAAGGCTAGTGTTACTACTGAAATTGTCCCTGTGACTAACAAAATCATTGAGCACAAATTGACCTGGACAAACTATATGGATTGGAGCAAGACTGTACGCATGTACTTGCTTAGTATTGAGAAAGAAGGCCATTTGACTGATACGCCGCCTACGGATGACCCTAAAATGGCTTGGGCTCGAGCTGATGCCCGGTTGTTCATACAAATCCAGAATTCCATTGGCAGCGAAATCCTTCCCTCGGTTAGTCACTGTAATACTGTTAAGGAACTGATGAGCTGCTTGGAATTTCTGTACTCGGGAAAAGGCAATATTACTCGCATTCATGATGTCTGTAAGGGATTCTATCGTGCTGACCAGCAAGGCCGTTCTTTGAAGATTTTTTATGTGGAGTTTAAGAAAATGTATGAAGAGTTGAAGATGTTAATGCCGCCTACCACTGACCTTAAAGTCCAGGTTGATAATATGGAGAAACTGGCGATTATCAGCTTTCTTACTGCCCTTGATCCAGCCTATGAGACAGTTCGTTCCCAAGTTCTGAACTTCCTTCGCTTCAAGATGTGTACTCTCGTGTGCTACGTGCAGATAGTCTCTTACACCCGACTCCTACTCTTAATGCTAGTGCGTTAGCTGGCCGTGGTCCCACTGATAACCGTCACCAGAGTTTCGTGCAATCTGGAAGTAGTACACCATCTTCGACCTCTGCTGATTCGCGAAACCAAGGTCCTCCTGGCTCAAGGAACAATACCCCGACCCCTGGTCCTATTGTTTGCTTCTATTGTAAAGAACCTGGTCATACCAAACGATACTGTCGTAAGTTGTAAAACAAGCTGCAACGTACTGGAGCTGGCCATAAGGCACAATCCTCAGATCAGTCGGCCAATGTTCCCTCCACTCCGAGTGCACTTGCTACAGGTAACGGTGACTCATGCCTTGCTACTTCTTCCTCGAAGTGGATTATCGATTCCGGTGCCACTGACCACATGATAGGTAACCATCATTTGTTCTCTACGTATGCACCTTATGCCAACCCCTCATCCATCACTATTGCCAATGGTTCTGCTTCTCGTGTCCTTGGATCTGGCACTGTTACACCTACATCCTCTGTTTCTTTATCGTCTGTCCTTAATGTTCCTGACCTCGCCTTTAACCTTTTGTCTCCTAGCAAGCTTACTCGTCAGTTGAACTGTTTTATCTCACTTTTTCCTGACCATTGTGTGATTCAGGATCTTACGACGAAGCGGATTATTGGTAAGGGATATGAATCTGGCGGCCATTACTTTCTTGACGATCGGGTGCCGCGTTTAGTTGCTTGCTCTGGTGGTTCCTCTCTGTTTGACGTTCATTGTCATTTAGGTCATGTGTCCTTGTCTTCCTTGAAGAGGTTATATCCTCAGTTTCATCATTTGTCATCCTTAGAGTGTGAGTAGTGTCAGTTTACCAAACACCACCGTGTTCACCTGGCATCTCGCGTCAATAAACGGGCTGCGTCCCCCTTTGACTTAGTTCATTCTGATGTTTGGGGTCCTTGTCCTGTCGTGTCCATGTCTGGTTTTAAGTACTTTGTTACTTTCGTTGATGATTTCTCTCGAACCACCTGGCTTTATTTAATGAAAAATCGTTCTGAGTTATTTTCTCACTTTTGCAATTTTTGTGCCAAAATCAAAACTCAGTTTGGTGTCTCTGTGAAAACCTTACGCAGTGATAATGCTAATGAGTATTTCTCTACCCAATTTCACGACTATATGCTTACACATGGAATGCTTTATCAGTCCTCTTGTTCGGATACACCTGCTCAGAATGGTGTAGCTGAAAGAAAGAACCGACACTTATTAGAAGTTGCCCGCGCCCTCATGTTTCAAATGCATGTTCCTAAATCCTTTTGGGTTGATGCTGTGTCCACCGCCTGCTTCCTTATTAATTGTATGCCATCTCCTGTTCTCAGTGGTGACATTCTATACACAACCTTGTTTCCTTCCAAACCCTTGTTTCCTATTGATCCCAAAATCTTTGGTTGTGTCTGTTTTGTCCGAGATATTCGTCCCTGTGTCACTAAACTTGATCCTAAAGCTCTCGAGTGTGTCTTCCTTGGCTATTCTAGGGTTCAGAAGGGTTATCGGTGTTATTCTACCGATCTTCGGCGCTATCTTGTGTTTACCGATATTACTTTCCATGAGTCCACTTCGTTCTTCCTTGTCCCTGTCCCTGCTCTACCTCCATCTCCTACCCCTGACCCCGATCTTGATCACCTCTTAGTGTATGAGGTTCATTCCCCACCAATGCAAGAGTCTGTGCCGGCCCCTGCTCCACCGCCGATCCACCATGTTTATCAGAGACGTCCTAAGGAAAGTAATGCCGCTGCTCATCTTTCTGACCTACCAATACCCGCCTCGACGCCTGATCCGCACTTAGTCCCTTCGCCTTCTCCTATTTCTGACCCTATACCAGTGCCTGATACTCTAGATCCTACTGCCCCTTCTGCTGACCTGCCCATTGCCCTCTGCAAAGGTAAATGCACTTGTACGTACCCGATTTCCTCGTTTGTTTCCTATAATCACCTGACGCCCACATCATGTTCCTTCATAGCATCCTTAGACTCTCTTACTATTCCCACCAATCTTTCCCAAGCCTTGGCCCATCCCGGTTGGTGTGCTGCGATGGAAGAGGAAATGATGGCTCTTAATAAGGCTGGTACCTGGACTCTTATTGATTTACCTACTGGAAAGAAGGTTGTTGGGTGTAAGTGGGTGTTTGCCGTTAAGACGAAAGCTGATGGCACCTTGGAATGATTAAAAGCTAGATTGGTTGCTAAGGGTTTTGCTCAAACGTATGGTGTTGACTACTCCGAAACTTTCTCCCCTGTGGCCAAGTTGTCCTCTGTTCGTCTGTTTATCTCTATGGCAGCTACCTATGGATGGGATCTTCATCAACTGGATGTTAAGAATGCTTTTTTGAATGGTGATCTTCTTGAGGAAGTATACATGGAGCAACCGCCTGGCTTTGTTGCTCAGGGGGGCATGGCAAGGTATGCCACCTTCAGAAGTCTTTATATGGTTTGAAACAGAGCCCTCGTGCTTGGTTTGACAGATTCAGTTCTATGGTTATGAAATTTGGTTTGAACCAAAGTAAATGTGATCATTCTGTGTTTTATCAACGAACAGAGGCTGGCATGATTCTCTTAGTGGTTTATGTTAATGACATTGTTATTACAGGCAGTGATACGTCAGGAATCTCATCACTCAAGGCCTTTCTTAATTCTCATTTCCAAACAAAGGATTTGGGTCCGTTAAAGTACTTTCTTGGGATCGAGGTTATGAGAAGCAAGAAAGGCGTTCTCCTAACCCAGCGGAAGTATGTCCTTGATTTGCTAAAAGAAACTGGGAAACTTGGGGCAACACCCAGTAGCTGCCCCATGATTCATAATCCCTTTTTGGACATTGATGATAGTGTGCCGTTTGATGAACTACCCGAGGATGTGAGGAAAAAGATTGATCCTGAGAAGATTAAACCGTTTGCCTACCCTGAACGATACCGAAGGCTGATTGGAAAATTAAACTATCTCACGGTAACTCACCCTGATGTAACCTTTCCTGTCAGTAGACTTAGCCAATTCATGGAAGCATCGACCGTTGCTCAGTGGGAAGTTTTGGAACATGTCCTGCATTATTTGAAGGGGTCCCCCGGTCGTGGTATACTCTATACAAATCATAGTCACACAAAGATTGAGTTTTTCTGTGATGCAGATCATGCGGGGTCAAAGACGACTAGGAGGTCCACTACAGGCTATTGCGTTCTTGTTGGTGGAAACTTGGTATCTTGGAGGAGCAAGAAGCAGGACGTAGTGGCCAAGTCTAGTGCAGAGGCCGAGTATCGAGCCATGTCTCAGTCCGTACAGGAGATTGTGTGGATTCACCAGTTAATGAAGGAGGTTGGTCTTGCCACGTCATTGCCTGCAAAGTTGTGGTGTGATAATAAAGCTGCCTTACACATAGCCTCCAACTCCGTGTTCCATGAACGTACAAAACACATTGAGATTGATTGCCACTTTGTACGTGATAAGATCAAAGAGAACGTTATCTCTACAGGACATGTACCATCTAGTGATCAGTTGGGTGATTTTTTGACTAAGGCCTTAGATGGCACACGGGTTGACTATCTTTGTAACAAGTTGGGCCTGATTAACATCTATGCTCCAACTTGAGGGGGAGTGTTAGGAAACAATGTAAATATCCCACTTAATTAGGGATTGTTAGTATCCCACATAATTGGGGATTATGATTAGTATCATTCACCATAATGAGTTATAATGAGCCATTAATGCTGAGGCTCCTACTTTGTATATAAATACCTAGTGTATACATGAATACAATACAACTTCTTCAGTGAATATTTTGATTACACAACATATGACTGCCATCTCATAATAGAAAACCTTTAAAAAGCATGCACTTCTTGACTACAACTTATTTGAAAAAAGAGAAGACCATTTTTCCTTAATGTAATGGCAGAAAAGTGTGGGACAGATAGACCACAGATAGACCACAATCAAGGAAAAGATAAAGAACACGATGCCAGACCATACTGACCCCCATTTCCAGCTTCTAATAATGGCAGCTTTGTAGGGCCACGACTTCCTCCATCACGGAAAAATCGAGTCAAAGTAAAAACCACTTCTCCAAATTTTGAGAAACACTGCAAGAATATAAATGAGTATGAGAATTCTATATTCAAAAGGTGACTCCATAAAAATAGCGCACCTTGATGTGAGGTTGTATCCAACGTGAGACTTGAGATTGACGATGTGGATATGCAAACCTATACGTACAGACCAATCAGTAAAGCAGAAAAGCACAAGTGAATCTAAAAATCATAATGGTTATATCATAAAAAGGTTAGATATTTTAAAAAGAAAAAAAAAAGACTTATAGTATTCTGAGACTACAAAATTCTCTTGTACACAGTTTGTTAGACCTACAATCAACCATGAAATTATCACAATTTAATTAGGACAGATTAAATCAATTAAATAGGTTGTTGATTATGTCAATGATTTATTGGTAATTATGATTGATTATTATAAATAATGATATAGAGATTATCATGTAATTATTAGTCATCAACATGATGCCTTGTATCCTTAATATAAATACGTGGCTTGTTCAGATCAGTACTCACTGACTACAATTCTCATTCTATTCTTGCTCTCCTTTTCCATATTATTTCCCTTGCCCTAAAATGATTATTGTGTCTCATTCCAACTACTGTGCATCACTTATCTTGGAGAACAAGCCTCGCCAACAAGTTGTTCGCTGTCAACTTAAGTTCTAATGACCCTCCCAGACATCACAACCAAAGGTCTACCCATCTAGCCATGTGCTAGCACGTGAACCATCTTTTCCGTCACCTAAAGGTTTTGTTCCAGTTAGAAGCCCCCAATTTGTCTAAACCAATTTTCCACACTCACTGGTTGGCCCCATTTGTACTATTTAGTGAATTTTTGTTGTTGTCCAGCCCTAATTCATGGTTCTTAGCCTCTATTTAGTGCTTATAAGGCCAAAACTCAGCACAACCTGGTAGTTGCATGTCCCAACCTGTGAACACCCTAACTTCAACATTAGCCTCTCCTCTCTACTAGTTGGACATCAAAATGCCTTCCTACATGGTGATCTTGAGAAAGAAGTCTAATGGAGCTACCTCGTAGATTCATTTCTAAGGAAAAGTCTACATTAGTATGCAAATCACATTGCTCTATATATGGACACAAGCAATCACCATGGGCTTGGTCTGGCCATTTTAGCAGTGCTGTTTGACAAAATCCTAATTTTTGTCCATATATGACATGGATAGCATTGCCCTAACTAATAATAATCAAGAAGAAATTTCTCAATTGAAATAGGACCTAATTGATCACTAACTTTCAAACCAAGGATTTAGGCAAACTATACCACTTCTGGGCATCAAGGTAGCTCACTCAGACTAGGGTGGTGATTTCTAAAGAAAGTACAAGGTAGATATTTTGGAAAAAATCAGTATAGTAGAATGTCAACCGGCTGACACTCAAGAAAAAGTGAAACATCGAATTAGATTCTTTTTTTCTCATTAACACCTCAAGAAAGCAAAACTAATCATAGCTTTAGTTAATTTAGAGCCAAGATATGCATTTGAGAAATATAACTCAGAAAAAAGGCAAAAACCTTTCATCACAAAGGATAATTGCTCCATAGTCATGGCGGTGACGAATTACACGTCCAACAGCCTGATTCACTGCACGTGAAGCTTGCTGATTATACCATTCTTCTCCAGTTAAAACCTGATAAAAAATTATTATATATAACAGAAACTACAAAGGGAAAAGAATTATCATATATTTTAAGTGATACCAACATTACCTTATACAATTCTCCTTGGGTTTGAGATTGTTGATCCAAATATTCTCGCTTTAAACGAACCTGCATGTTATTAAATTCAATAAATACATCTTTGTAATTACTGATTTCCATAAGTTGGCCCAGAAAAAAGAGTATAGATTTCTATAAATTAGAAATGACTGTCATGTGTTTGCTTTCTGACTATTACAATGACAACTGAGGGGTAATAAATTAACAGCTATTTATTTACAAGTTTAAGATTTTAAAACTGAAAACTGAGGCTCAAAACTTAATTTTCAGCAAGTTGGGAAACATAAGATCATGACTAATCAAAAAAAAAACAAAAAACAAAAAAAAGGGGAAACATAAGGTCATGTATAAAGCACTGATCTTAAAAGTTAAAACCACCCTGAACTGGCTCATTTTACTAGATGAACCTGGAAGTTGAACCCCAATAGCCAGAGTAGCCAAGAACTGGTTGAATAGCCAAACTTGATTAATTGACATGGTCTACTAGTAGATATGGTGGCCTCAGAAATTGCAATGTTAGCTATTCAACAAATGTATTACAAGTATTTATTCTGACTGAAAAGATAAGTGTAAATTCGAACCCTCAACCTCTACCCTCATTGGGTTACAATGATGAAAAAGAAATCCCTTTCCATCGTCTTTGTAATTGTATGATGTCTATTATATCTGTAATTCTGTATAGTTATCACCCAACAATATTGATTTCCTTTTTTGTTTTGCAACCTATGAAGTAATGGCACAATAATCACTTTCCATTAAAATTATTTTTTCCATTCCACCCATTTCCATTTTCTATGGATAGAGTACTGGTGACATTTTGGTAAACTTCTATATAACTTTCAAAAGGCTATTAGCAAAAAGTTTTACACTATTTATAGAATAGAAGGGTGGCCCAATGCCTAGGCTCCCACCGAGTGGGGTCCATAAATTTTTACAATATTTATAAACTAAATAAATGAAATTGCAATATTGTCATTGACATAGTAAAAGATAACAAAATTCTGAAGTGCAGTGTAGATTTCTGATCTAATTAAATTTTATTTTTTAAAATCTAATATTAGAAACAGGATAAATTTTTGGAACTCTTTTTCTTTTCTCACACAAAATTAGTTGTCTCAATTTCTTTTTCCTTTTTCATTTACATTCAGTAATAAATAAAACAATTTCTCGTAAGGCCGCCGCTGACCACTAATATCAATTGCCCGATTTTCACAATTAATAACTAATCCAATTTTAAAAAACCAGTCTAACCAAGTTCAACCCCACAAATAGTGAACCCTAAGAACAAGCTTTAGTGGGAAAGGAAAATCATCTTTTAGTTCCTTCAAAACACTTGTAGCATTTGCGATCATGCAAAATATTTGACACCAATTTTTTTTTTTTGACGGTCCACTTCAATAATTTTTTTTTTTGTTTGCTATTATTTTTACAATGTAAACACCCTCTACCCCCATAGGGGAGGATTTGTCACCAATTTAAACTGAAGACTTGGGAGAACTCAAATTCTACAGTAAAGGAGTGCAATGCTTGGTTTTTAGCACAAGAGGATTAGCAAGCCTAAAGTTGGAGAGGTTATGTACAATTTATCTTCAAATTTGTACACGCAATTTCTTATGGTGTCCCTTGAAATGACATTGGTTAGAGATAAACTTTAAAAGAAGTCCCATGTCCAAAAATGATATGATGAATGGCACATAAACACAGGGCAATCCTAACCAAATAGGTTAAGAAATGAAAGAGTCAAAACAGAGGCCCGTATAAAAGTCAACGAGGAACCCCCAAAGGAAAGGCCTAACCAGCACAAGATTCAAGACCCTAGAAACACTGTTAGACCTAAGTCCTAGGAAGCTCACCAAAACAAGCTTTGGCCATACAAAAAGTTAGCAAATTCAATAACAACAATTAGGCCATACAAAAAGTTCGCAAATTGAATAACAGAAACCTGTAGAAAAATGAGCCTTAACAATAATAAAGAAGGTAAGGTTAAGAAAACAAACCCTAGGATCATTACTTGTGGCAAATGGCATACCAATTATCATCACAGCTCTTCCCGTATGGTCTGCAAAATCTAATCATTCACTTACCTGTATAATTAACAACAATTAACTTTTATATGCTAGCATAAATGAACATTAAAAGCATCGAAGCAAGTCATGCTAATCAAAGTAGCTAGATAGTAAATACAAGTACATCTTGGGCATTTCTTTCCTTTTCTTTTGCCAGAATCAAAACTTAAGGTTTGACATCTCCGGATCCCTTATAGCATCTATGATGTTCATGATATATGGCACCACAACAACTTAATAAACTATATATATATGAGATGCAAGATTGTGAGGACTTCTACATCACTTGCGTAGACTGCACGCCACAATAGGCGTCATGTAAATGCTGAAGACAACAGTTTGCAATTAAGTCCATCGTAAAGGATCCATGTCGTAAAGGATATTTAAAGAAGTTATAGAAGGGGATCTATTGGCGAATAATATATCTAAGACGTTGGTTATTGATAGAGTTTGATGGCATATGCAATTATGGCTGACCTCATTTAGTGGGATAAGACTTGTTGTTCCTATTATTGTTGGACTATGATAAAGGAATCCAGTCACAATATTCAAGTACTTTTCCAAAATTTAAGATGCATTGAAAATTAAGTTTGTGTAGATAAGACACTAGACTTGTAACCAAGATTGAAATGAGCACAAAAAAAAAAAAAAGAAGTCCTAAACTCAAGAATTTATATAATCAACTACTTAACATCATCCTTATATCCTAGATCACACAAGCAAAGAGATTAAAAATATATACAATATTCTTGTTTTTGTTTTCTTCTGGGTTTTATGTAGACTTAAGAGGCTTAGAAAGCTTCTATCGCATTAAGACTCAAAAAGTCCAAACTTGGGTTTCAAAATCAGGACTTCAAAATTAAATCTCAATGGACTTGCCATGAAGACTAAATCTGTCTGTTCAAAAGTCAACTTTAAAACCACACACACTACAATTTTTATCAATCTAAACGGAATACAAACAATTCTAGTACACTCATATTTTCCTACACAGTTAGCGTCAAGAGATACCTTGCCACGACAAACGGCAAAAAATACAGCTCCAGATGCAGAGGTGTCTTTCAGCTTAGATAAATAGTCCTGCCCAAAATGACCTTTAGCTTTGTTTTTAGAAAAAAAGATGTATTTAAATATTAATTGTGGAAGAACGTTTTCCACTTTATTACATGTAGTTATTACCTCAATTGATAGGGAAAACAAGGAAGATTGCCTGGGTTCTATGACCGGTTTCTTATGTTTGCAAATTCTCTCCCATGTTGATGTTGAGCTTGCATTGTTCTAAAAAGTAAAACAGAATACAACATGAGTTGAGAGCAAAAAGATTTTGCACCTTCATTAGGGCTTTAAGAATCTTACCATGTTTTTCCAGCACCCAATGCATTGGTCCAAAAGGTAATAAGATGGGAAGAATACAAGAAGTCCATCAGGAACAATTCGAGCCAAATTGACTAAAACATAAAACACTGTTATTAGAATTACTAGTTATCATCAGACTTCTAATTGTCATATCCAATGTACTCAAAATCAAGATCTTATGAAGGGACAGCAAGGGACAAAATAGATCTAAACACAATCAAATCAAAGATCATATACTGACCATGAATAAAAATTTTAGATCAGTAAAAACCTATAAAAAATACTCATTAAACCATCAAACAACAAGTATAAACACAAAATAGACACAATGTCCATAATATGATTTATAACGGGGGAGGGGGAACTTAAGCAACCCTGGAGACCCCATGTTGTCTGATAATAATGATGGCACATTAAATTGGGACTGGACAACTACAAAATTGTCTACAAGATTGTAAAATAGACTAGTCTCCATTCCATGAAAATACATTTAGCACCCATGGCTAGCCTTCACTTTCTCTTCTGAAAATAAACTCACGTTAGAACTGAAAACCATCACAATCCTGAGGCAAAGCAATTTGTACATGTTGAGAGGCACTCGTTTAGAATTAATTAATAAATATTTTTATGTTTATTTTATATTATGTTTTCTTATTTCTTTGGTTATGTAAATCCTAGGATTAGATATGGATTTTATATACTATATTAACAGCTTATCATAGCCTATAAGTTTGAGTGTTCAATATAGATTCTTTTTTGACTCCCTTAAATATGTAGACAAAATCTATCGAAGATATGTAACCCACTTGTAAATTTTATCCGACCTGCCAGGTCAACAACTAGTGACGGGCATATTGAACTCCAATATAATTAAAATCAACTCACTCATGACTCTCCTAAGCACTTGGATGCATAAATTCACATCCAAATTAACATGTCTACATGCATCACAAAATACCAGGACATAATTTAGCAACAACTGTAAACTATGAATATTATGTATAGATATGCACAAATAGGAAACTTTGATGGCTTAAAGAGTCATTTCAAAGCACTTCAAAATCTGAAATACATCGAGAATGCAAAAGAAAGATTAAGCCATTACAAGAATGTGATGTTCCTGTCGCTAGTAGTGATTCCAAGGTGGTATTACACCCATTATTATAACAGAGACAATTTGCACATAAGGCTTAAATTAAACAAACACAGCATAAAAATAATTAAGTCACATACCAATTGCATTACCAAGCTCCTGCTTGTACTTGATAGAATCACGTGTGCGGTAGGAAGAGTTAAAAGTACCCCCTGAAGGACCAACTGGTACAACTCCAGCCCAAATCTGATTTGGGGCTATTACATGTCCATTTTCTAGCCGAATGGGAAAATCTCTGAAATGAGCAGAATCCAGTCTGTTAAGTAGTATGACAATAATTATATTATCAGATAAAATACAACTAACAAAATGATTCTAACATTTTCAGCTCCTGAGCAAAAGATTCCATGGGAGATAATGTGCCAGATGTCAATATAACAGAGCCAATGCCCAACTTAGGAAAAACTTCCATGGCTATTCCTGGATTAAAGCACCACCAACTAAGGACCCTTGAAGCCTTACCTAGAGCATCAAAATTTTAAGTCATAATAACAGAATGTTAAAGGGATATCTACACTTGCAGCACCACATAGTTCCATGAGAAACAACTTTCAGTGCCCATATAATGGAAAGAGTATCTTCAATAACAAGGTTATAGACTAGAGTTCAGAGAGTTTAAACTTTAAAACACCAAAAGGGACAACTAACCTTGATTATATCTATTGTAAATATAGACTATAGTTTGAAGAGTTTGAACAGAAAGGTAATGCAGTGAGAATAAAATGGCCAAATCAAACTTTCTGGTCTACACATACTATAAAAAAGGGATTCCCTTTTGCTATCTGTTTTGTTTTTGTTGGAATCCCATGAGTCTTGGGAAGAAACGTATGCGATATTTGCTGGTTAATGGGCCATGATTCATGGACATACAGTGGCCAAAAACTTGATGGTTTATTGTAGATTAATGAGCTGAAGTCAAGTAATGTTGCTTTCTTATTCATTTCCTAATTCATGAGTCTAATATATATTTATCTTGTTTGTTTCCTTTTCTGGCAGAAGCTGATTACTGAACTTCTGTGGCCTACACCCCTTTACATAAAGCTACTAGTATCCTGAATGAAATAAGAAATTTGGAGTCAATAATTTTCTGAAATTATTCACTTTCTCTTGTACAGATACCATGTGCACACAATTATATAACCATATTCAAAACCAGCAGTCACATGCTTTTTTCTCCAGCGAATTCAACAATTACTATACATCCATATTACATGTGCCCTGTTATCTACTATTATAAATACCTAATTACCTTTAATGTTATCAGCAGCTTTTGCATCAACCTCCTTTACATGAACCTTCAATGTACCAAAAACCAATTTTAAAATTATAAATCATAGCGGAAAGAAGACATATCTAGACAAACAACATTAGCTATCGTGTATGAGGCAATGAGACAAGCAAATCCACCTGAGGTGTAACTCTAATTTCATGTTCCAGATTCTTACCTTGTAGTATTTTGCATGAGCACTGCCTTCAACCCTGAAAACAATGTCAATGATGTCACTTATATTGTCCAGCCTGAAAACGGTGCTATTTGCCTTCTGCTGATTATCTTCCTCAAGAAGGATCCCAGCTTCTTCAATTGTACGTTTAAGCTTAGAAGCTGTCTTATGAGTGATATTAAGATCAGAGAAAAATTCATAGATATAAGGTCCAGGTTTGGTGTATCCCAATTCTTTGGATTCAATAGGTACATCAGCAATTCGCTTTTCAAGTTTTAGTAGAAGTGCTGCAAGAAAGAAAAGAGTATTGTAAGCAAATCTACATCAGCAATATAATAAAATATTAACAAAGAAGCCAGCAGAAACTCTGCAATTGATCCTCAAATCATTTGGATAAAAATTTAGAGCATGGGAATGTCATATGCATGTAGTTTCCTGCCTCAAAACAAATATGGCCAGTAAGCACAAGCAAGCTTTAGATTGTACAGCCTGCCCTCAATAATGTTATGAAAACAACAAAAAGTATGCATCTTGATAATCACATAGAAAAAGGAACCTTCAAGAGCATACTCTGAGAATCAAGTTCACCTTTAAGGATAGCAAAATCATCTGGATTCCGCGACTTATCATTTAATTTGTCTCTTCTCTCTATACAAAGATCAACACAACTTTGAGCCTCAGAAATGCAAGCTGTTAGAAGCCAAGAAGGCAAGTCAAAAGAGGCAGCATCAGCACATAAGCTTTCCTGCATAAATAAAAAATTAAGAACACTGCAGTGAAAAGGACAGCATGAATATGTGATAAATATTTAGTTAGTTGTTTAAATTTTAAATTAATTACTATCTTAAGAATTGGTTATTCAAATTAATTATTATCTCATGAAATTAATTCTTTGTTATTTAATAAGGATACAACACAAACACACTTTCAAATACTTTTTTACAAGAACAAAACAAATGAGTAGCAGTGTAGCACAAAGACTTCAGGGTTCTATCTATGGAGAAAATCAGACTGTCCAGTCACAACTTTGTTATATATATTCTTACCAGGTTGTGAGCCTCATCAAATATGAGTATGCTATCATTCCAAGAAATATTCAGAGATTTTCTATTCCCACGATCAATAAGATAGTTGTATGGAGCAAACACTATATCAGCAGCCTTGTGGAGTTCTTTTGATAAGTAGTAAGGACACCTGAGGTAAAGACAAGCAATGTGAAACAAATGAGAGCCCACGCACTTGACAATTTCAGTTAGTTGGGAAAAAAGAAAATAAAGAAGCGAAGTAGCATAAAACAATCAAATTTAAATGTTCTGATTTCAGCAGCAGGAACCTACGGCCCAAATCTTTTTCCAATGTTCACCAAATCCTCAATATCTATAGGTTCTTCTCCGAGATGGGGGTTTCTCTTTGAGTATTCTAGAATAACATCAAAATTACAATGTCAGGTTAGTCTAAATCTAAATGTCAATGTGCTAAAACATCCTATAAAGCACAAAAACAGGCATGATATTACTTAAAATAAAAGCACCCAAATGCATAGAAAATTAGAAATTACCAAGGACATGATTGTTATGGTTACATCGACGCTTGCCATTCTTGCCACGCCTTCGGCAGAGTAACTGGCAAGCATTTGTTTGTGTCCTTCCCCAAAGTAGACTCACCTGATCATGTATACACAATTGCTCCCGAGATCCTAGAACAACCATTTTGGGCCTGCATTATACAAATACAGTTAAGCTCAAGTATAACACATTTTATATCACAAGTGAATAATATATTATCCTTTCGGTATTGGAGATCCTCCTTGGCTTCTAAAATTTATTCGAGAGAGATTCTTGCTTGAATATTATATTTAGAAGATTTATCTTTGGTCTGTTAGAGTGTGAGAGTGACATACTTGTCTCATTCCCTAATAGAATTATCTTCCTATTTTCCATTTATCTTCCATTTTTTATACTTCCAGATTTGGGGACCTTATAGTCGGTATCAATGCACCTACATACTTCCTTGATAACACTTAACACCCTACATGAACAACTACTGAACACCAACAGTGAGCACAAAACATGCTATGTCAATAAGAAACATTAGACTGATCTTTGAAAAAGATATATAATAGGTTGTGCAGACATAAACTGGCCTGTGTGAGGATCATTACAGAGATCACAATCAACAAAATATATGTCCACAAAGAAACTTTAGATCATATTAGACCACTGTGAACATAAAGACCTGTATGATGTTCTTTTCAACTCTTGAATTACTTGGCGGATCTGGCTGTGAGTGCGTGAAGAATATATAATAGTAGGAAGTTTGGAGGCCTCAGGTTGTGAAGTTGAAATATCTACTTTGCCCTCAGAATTTTGAGTGGTCTTGACATTCGCACCAGTTGAGAAACTGCCCAAACTCTTCCGCCAAGCTAATGTAGCACATAGAAGACACAGCGTTTTGCCAGTTCCCGTTGGACTCTCCAACAGTGCATTACATCTCTGCCAGAAAACAAAATAATGTGTGTGATCAAGGCTCAAGATACAGAATGACGCTTTTGTTTCGCCAGAAATACTACATTAATGTGACTAATACACATAATAGTGAATGGAATATGTGAAAAGAATAAATACTAGCTAAGCTTTATCCAGTAGAATGCAAGGAAGACACGAGGAATGTGGACTAAAATAATCAGGACAGCTACTGATTTTGCATGAGTCATTGTTATCGTTAATATGGGGAACTTTGTAGCCTTTTGATTGTGTCCCTTAATTGATTGAGATCTTTAAAAACTTCCATTTGACGCCTTAGCCTACCAGCCTACCCAAGGTGCGCTACATGATAAAACAACAAAAGCATCCATTGAATGAAAAAACCCATGTCAGTACCAGGTGCTAGCATTGGGCAATATCATCCAAATGGCCTCAAAACGTAAATAGTATTCCCAGGCCTTTCATTGCATTCCCCTTTTGTACGGCAGACCACAAAAATTTATTTAATATAAAGGGTCGTCCAAAACCTACCTCCTGAAGTGATTGTATGACTTTCTCCATGTAAACAAGCTGACAATCATAGGCCTCAAATGGGAATTCTACATGGATTTCTCGAATCTTGTACGTCGGCACCTCTTCGTTTCCTCTCTAAAGCATGACCCCTTTATAGTCACATTACTTAAATACATATATATAAACAAATTTGTTGAATGAACAAGAAAAACAATAATCAAATCAAGATTTCAGTTAGAATAGTTTGTCATATGCTTCCAATTATACACACCTCTCAATCTCCTAATGTCTCAAAACAAAAAAATTAAAACTCCAATCACAATTTATTTGAAGTTTTAATAACATCTCATTCAGTAAGACTTTCTGTTCTCACATCATACATTTATATCTCATCCACATTTCAATTTTCCTGAAAGCAAAACCATTGCCATTTCTTTTACACTTTAGTTCTAAGAATTCACATAATCCATTTAATAAAACTTAGGAAAAGAGAGGAGCTTTCATACATACCACCACACCCACCCTCGTATATTGAGCAGAGGAGCAGAAATAGACGAAGGAGACTCCTGAAATCACACACACAGCAGCGAAATAGGGGAAGAAAAACACAGTCCCACGCACCCACGGCAACTAGCAAAACGCTGAAGGAGAAAAAACGCAGCCAACAAGCAGAACTCAACACATAGATGCGGCCAGAAGGAAGAGGAAGCAGGATGAACTGCTCCGTCACACTCCAAGGCAGCGTCGACGTTGGTGGTCAAGGGGAACGGAGTACATGAGGGAAGCTAGGGATTTGAATTGTTCCTCCCCTTTCGCGCGTAAAGTCGGCTTTTTCCCGTTATACTTTGTTCAGCCAAAAAAAAAAAGTTACTCAAATACTGTGGCTTGATGAGTAATTTAATGGAACTATCGTTCAGGCCTTCCGCGATTTCAATCTTGTCAGGCTTGAGTATTTGACATTTAATACTTTTTCTGATTTTTATTAAAAATATTCCAGCCACAACCAACGCTGTAAAAATTGGGGCTGAAAAAAAAAAATTACTGCATTAGCTGCGCGTGAGGGAGAGCAGATGAGAAATGTAAGTTTTCTCCTCATTTTCTCTCAACATGGAAAAATATTTGGGAGAAAAATGGGATGGTTCTCACTCTCACAATCTATTTTCTTTCCTACTTTTTGTTCTTCCTATTTTTCATGCCTTCATCCAAACAAAAAAAAAACTTATTTTTCCTTTCTATATTTTGATGGAGAGAATATTTTTTTGGGGTATATTAGAAGAGAAAACTCTTTAAAATAGTAAATTTCTTTATTATTTTGTGAAGTTTTCAATCTTAGTATTCACTCCTTATCTTTTCCTCCCACTTTAATTTTATCTCCATTCAAACATAAAGTTAATTTTCTTCTCCTTTATTTCCCTCAATCCAAGCATAGAGTTAATGTTTCTCATTTATCAATTAGATATTTTCTACGTGGGGAAGGTGATAGTTTAAGAGTTTCTTTGTTTCTCAAGTGTAATGTGGAAAAATATTAAAAGAATAAAATCAAACTAAAATTGTGTGGAGTAAGAATAAAATAAGTACATGTATGACATGATGCCCTTTGTTGTATTTTAATTTAAATTATTTATTCTAGTTATGTCTTTTCAAAAATTTGTTTTAACAAAGAAGAGAATTCCCAGAATAAAGGAGATTGTGAAGAAAATAATTCTTAAGGCATTGGAACTTATATTGAGATATTCTTTTTTTGTTACAATTATGAGAGTATGTTATAAATAAAATTTTCTAGATATCATTGTCAAACATGTCACTACTCATGACAAATTGTCCATCATATATATCCTCAATAAGTAAACAATAACATATGTTATTGTTTATGCTAAAACTTATTATTGCATGCTATTTTTATGTTGTGGGACTTTCTAGTAATTATATTAATTTTTTTGAAATCTCATATTAATTTTCTCAATAGAGGATGAAGGAAAAAATATAAAGGAAAAAAGAATTAATATAAAAAGTAAAAATTGATGTCTCAGAATTTCAAACTTTTCTGGTCGGGCAAGTCAAGATGGTATATTGGTATCTTCTACGACAAATATAATGTTTCCCCTTATTTACAATCATCTTGTAATTTCATTATTCTTTTTTCTTTGCCAAATATAACTTCATAATTCTTATATCATAAATGAAGTTTATTAATTAATATTTGAAAGTACCTGCCATTCATCATATTTTTTTTAGGGAGAATCCTTGAAAAAGAATTTGGAATTTGAGAAATGACAAATTAATTTTTTTACCATGAGTTGATTAGAAAATGTCGAAATGTGATAAAGAATTCCCAACTTTTTTCTTGAGAAATGACTGATTTGTCAATTTTCAATTTTTAAGTTCTTTTTCAGGGATTTTTCCATTTTTCTAAGGGAAAAAATTTATTCTCATGGGCATTCCCACCTTTACCTTGTCTTCTTTAGTTTTCCGGTTGTCTAAAACAAAGTTGTTTGAAAAATCGACTTCTCTTGACAATACAATACTTATCGGTCTTTAATTATTTTTGTTCCTCTTGGCTTCTCCACAATACTCCCCGGTCTTTAATATAATACCTATTAACTTAATTTGATTAGATTAAAAAAATTAGTTAATATGACATGTATTTTCTAAAACACTCTAGTCATTTCTTTAACATTCCCCTTCCATCTTTTCATTGATTATTGTTGAGGGAACATCAATAGGATATATTAATTAGGAAAAGATTGACAAATATAAAAAAATAAGTGTTCCATTTAGGACCAATATCAACTCCCCAAATATGTCATATATTAGGGATCATAGGGAGTACTGAGGCAATTGCAATTTTTTTTTAAAATTTTTGCGTAATATTTTGTTTTAAATTTTCAAAGCTAAAGGGAGAAATAATTAATCAAACTAAACTAAATGACATGAAATATTCAAGATAATTTAATTTTTTTTAAAAAAAAAAAGATATAAAGACACAAAGCACACATATGTAATTATTAGTGAGGGTGCATGGAGTACATGCATGTTGAGTGTTTAATAAATCGTACAATACATGGCTTGTTTTATTTTTAGGTCTTTAAAAACTCAGCCACACTAAGATGTTGAAACAAGAAACCGGGAGAAAGAACACACTAATGAAAACCAGCGCTCATATTGCATGCTCACCATGATGAAGCCAATCTGCAATGACATAGATAAGCGCAGGTAATTAACCAATTAATTATAAGCAATAATTATATATTTATATTATATGATGTATATTTACCTTTAGCAACTAATTATCACTCAGGACATATACAGCAGTAGTATCCTCAAACTTTGAATGGAATCTGTCCTTAGCTTCGGAGTCGTCCCATGCCAAATTGTTCCACCAATCTTGCTCTCCTGTGATAAGTGTCAACTTATGTTTGGCAGAGTTGGAATTGAGTGGTAACTTTTTCAAGTTTGGACAACTAGCTATGGTAATGGATTTGAGGGAAGGAAAAGGCAAGGGTGCCTTGTGAATGCTCTCAAGTCTTGGTAAGATTTGCAAAGTCAAATAGACAAGAGAAGAGAATACACAAGAATCCACATTCTCTTCTTCTTTTATCACTTCTGCCATTGATGCACAATCCTGGATCCAAAGTAGTTGAAGGAGTGGAGCATACTTGAGCCATGTCACATGAATCACTGAACATTCTTCCAATCTCACCTCTCGGAGTTTGGTCAGACAACATGAATCAAAAACAGAGGAATATTGCCCACTTCCAATAGGCATATGAGTGAAATAAATTTGCTGCAACTGCTTCATTCTTGACATGGTTGCTAATAATAAAGGCATCTCAATCTGGCTTCCTAATACCCCCCATTTTCTACGAATATGAAGCTTGCATATCCAACTTTGCAATTTGGTTGACTCCATTAATTTGTTTAGGCCAACCCTACCATTATATTTATGCATAATTCCTCTATATTTGGTAGGGACTCCAACTCTTCTAAAATCTCTCTCTCTTGTAAATCATCGTACCAGATGCCTAGTCTAAACACTCTTAATTGTTGAAGACTTGAAAGCACTCCCAACGGAATCCTACTATCTCTATAGTTATCGCAACTTAACAAGCTAACAAACTTTAAATTTGTCAAGTACCGTAAGTTGTTGAAAAACTCTTGTTGAAATTCTAGCATATCCAAAGAAAGATGTTCCAGAGAAACTAAGCCCCCAATGTCAACAGATAATTGTACGCTGACTCTTAGTTTCAAGACCTTCAATCTCTTCATGTATGTAAAACCTTCCAGAAATTGTCTGTGGACATCATCCTCTTTCAATAAAATTAGTGTGGCGGCCTTTGGTGGATCTAAGAGTTTTCGGGATTCCCAATAATTCATTATTGAAATGCTCTGCACAAGTTCCATGTTATCTTGATCTTGAGCTACCCACAGTGCCATGTCACGGATCGTATCATGCATTTTAATTCTACGATACATAAAGAGATCATCTTCAACACTTTCTAGCAAGCATGAAAGCTTAAACTTTTCAATAATAGACTCACCATGACCACGCATATCTTCTACACTCATTGTCATATCTTTACAGAGAAATCTCTCCCACATCCATTCATCAATGAGGTCAAGAACTAGAATCTCGTTATCTTCTGGGTATAATGCACAGTACAGGAAACAACGTTTAAGTATCTCATCTAGCCGATCATAGCTAAATTTAAGGATAGAGAATACTTTCTTCTCCAAATTAGGTGCAGTTAATATGGAACTTGTTAAATTCTTTATTGAATGTTCCCAAGCCTCCACACTCTTCACCCCAGCCATGGCACTTCCCACTACAATTAGTGCAAGTGGCAACCTTTTACATTTTTCAGCCATCTTCTCTGCAAGCTTTGGAATGCTAGGGTGTGACCTTAAAGTGTCCTCACCAACTTTCATGCAAAACAACTTTGATGCTTCTTCTTCAGTCAAAATTTCGACTTTGAATGTTCTTTTAGCTTGCATTTTCGCACACACATCTTCTAACCGCGTTGTGAATAACACTTTGGATTGAAAATTTGTTTCCCTTGGATGTGGCACTCCTACCAATTTCAAGTCGAACTGATCCCATATGTCATCCAATAATAAGAAAAATTTCTTTTGTTTGAGAACTCTGTATATCTTTGCTGCTTTTTCATCTTCATTACTATGATTCCAAGTGTCTTCCTTGATCCCAACCGATTTTCTAATATTATCCATAATACTAATCAAATTGAACTCTTTTGACACCACCACCCACATCACAAAATGAAATCCTAGCTTTCTCTCCCCAAGTTCATATTTAATCTTTTTTAAGAGGGTAGTTTTCCCTACTCCGCCCATCCCATACAAACCAATGACACCAACATTCTCTGCTTCAATACTATTCCACACCTTATCAGACATTGAATCCAATCCCACCGTTTCATCTGGAGGCATCTCAATTGCATTGGATGGTACCTCATGAGCAACTATAAAATCCTTATCGAAGCTTTTCCCCTCAGTTGCTAGTTCATCGACATCTTTGAGCATCTTGGCAACATTCTTTCCCAGCTTATAGTTTGACACACAATTGTTTGGACACGATTTACTTAGGCACTTCTTTTGAATTGCTAGGGCTCCTAGAGCTTCAATATCTTTTATTTCCTGTGAACACAAAGATATGTTTTTTGAATTTAGACATTTGTATTATGTTTGTACTTGATATTCACACCGTATTAAGAAAATCAATAAAGACTTTTTGCGCATTTACAGAAACACAAATGCCTGATTTATATAATAACCTGTACGTATTTAAACACTAGAATTAATGTTGGAAATATTACGACTCTATTAAAATTTAATTGATGAAGTTATATATGCATCAAACAGATAACTATCTAGTATTTTTTATCTCACTAAATACATACATGTGATGTGATGACTAGTTTAATTACTTTGAGAAGGGAAAGTTCAAATCTAGGATCCTAAATCAGGGGAAAATAATTTACAACAAAGGATCCTATAAATTCAAATTACTCCAAAAGGGTTTATGAAAATGATATTGCTTATTTTTTATTCAAATAAGAAATAAATCTTATTTTTCAGAAAAATAAGATTTGATGGCTTTCATGTTCAAGGGACGGTGTTTTCTCCAAAAAAAATAACATAATATCTGCTTCTTATAATGATTTGAAGATAGAAGCTTAAACATATTGATCACTTTCTAATGAAAAAAGAAATTATTATAAAAAAGTCAACTTATGTAAAGCATTTTTTTTTTAATGAAAACTGGAATCCATTAATAAACTCAAAAGATCAAGTGCGAATACAAGGAAACCAAACCTCAACCTACTATCCTTCACCAAACACTACCTCCTGGTACGAAAATAGTAGATAGTCAAGGATACAAAAGTTCCCTCTGATATTATGGGCTAACTTAGCTAAATGATTAGCTAAACTATTTTGCTCCCTAGAAATATGACTGACTAACACTGGCCAGTTCTTAAATATCTACAACCTGACATACTCTATAATATCTCTAAAGGGGTGAGTAATATCACAACCTCTAGTTAAAACATTCACAACCTCGATACAATCAGATAATACAAATATCTGAAGAATACAAAAATGTAGCTGATCATAACAATTTTATTATACAAAAAGGTAGAAAATACATCAAAACCAAAAAAATGAAAAAGAAAACAGAAAAAAGGGGAAATCGGTAAAAATTCTCTATTTAGAAATTTTATTAGTGCGTTCATAAATTTTTCAAGCAGAGACCTTTTACAGATGTTTTGCCAAAAAAAAAACACAAAGAAAGAAAGAATGAAAAAGAAAAAAAAGGAAAATATTCGAAGCTAGCGATTTAAAGGTTGTGATTTTGACTACCTTTTTAGAGACCTATTGATGAGGGGCGGTTACTTATTCATAAAGATTGGCATATTAAGTTCGTTAGTGTTCATAGAGAGGAAATTACAATTGCTGATAGTTTGGCTAAACTTTCTTATAGGATTATAGGGAATATTTATGTCTTTGATCATCCCCCACCTCTCCATCAAGAGGTGGAAGATGATGAAGTAACCTAGGTTGGGATAGTCTCTTACTCTTGCCTTTGAGCAATGAATTTCAGTTTTCAGTTAGAAAATGTTATGTTAAAAAGTAAATGATCATAATAAGTTGAGAAATAACCGACCTGTTGAATGGATTCAACTCGTTGCAGCCAACCTTTTAGTTGATGAGATATTACAATCTCTGGATTGTTCTGAGCTTCTTCAATTTGTAGTTCCACATCTTTTTTAATGTCTTCAAGCTTCTTCTTTTTATCTTCCAGCAACTTCATATTGGTTTCCAAATCAAAGACGAAATCAGATTCTCTTTGGACACAGCCACAGAAACACTTGGCAGCTTCCCATATGACTCCAATAAAGGAAGATGGATCCATGTTAGAATTGCAGGTGATGGATCAGATCTGAGATGGGAATAAACTTGTTTGTGTTCTCGTATGTGATTCTTGGAGGTCTACTTTAATGTTGGAAGACGCGTTGCTCCATGTTATAGTCAAGTCGTTCCTTTTTTCAATAAAAGTTGTTTCTGATTTTTTTTTTTCACAGCCACTTGCGCACTACCAGAGAGGTGAACCAGAAAATCATATAATATATAAAGGTATATAAAGCATCAAACAAGTCTTTTTGTCCTCTTCCTCACTTTCTGCTCGCTCCACTATCTGGAATTACTTATTAGTTATAGTGTGAAAACTGGGTCAAAATAAAAAAAATAATAAACCAGAAATCACACCAAATCATCAAAGAGTATTGTGGAGACATATCCTTTCCTTCACAATAAAGGAGAGATATATTGCAATAATTCATGAACGGCCTCTGATTCAGTAATACATAAAGGTATATTATTGACAACGATGTTATAAATTACCTCATAAAAAGCAAAAGGGAGAAATTGTATCAAAGGGATAGGAAAAAGAAGGTAAAAAGACAGAGAGTTTCACACGCCCGTATGGTTTTATCGAAAGTATTAAGAAGTGAAGAAGGGTGGGAGAAAACTCACTTGTAAAAATCACGCTGTCACTTGTCTCACTTTGTTGGCTCGGTGAAGACGATGACATGATTACGATTGTTAGCATCATAGGAGTATATGAGTATTATAAAACCTGAAGATATGAGAATAATTTTATTATTTTAGTATGGTTAATTTTATAACATTAAAATTTCTCTCTTATCTCCCTTCCAAAAGATCCTATTCTCTTTAAAATTGTTTTATTCAAAGGAAGCAACTCCCCTCCCTTCCTTGAAAAATTTTCAAGTCAAACAAGGCGAGGGGGGCAGTGATCCCCCACCCCACCCCACCCCAATCCCCTCCAAAATTCTTATACCAAACACAATTGAATCCATTCTTTAGTATAAGAGCTACCTAACTAATTAAGGTAGATGTACATTGCCTTACCTCTACAATGGAGAAATTATTTCCAGGATTTGAACTTGTGACCTCCTGATCACATGATAAATTGATTAAATTGAACAAATTTGTTATTACCTTCCCAAGATACTATCGTATAACATTAGATTATATATCAATTTTTCAATTTGGTAAAATAATTCGAAAAAACAATAAACATAGAAGATAAAATGAATTGAGATAGGTAATGCTGCCTTCGATCTTGAAAATAAATATATTAAGGGCTAGAGGAAGTATGATTTTTGCAAAGATCTATATATTATTATTTTTAATTTTTAAGGAAGGTCTATAGAAATTTAAATAAAAAAATACTTCTATACCAAAAAAGTTAATATTTTAATGAAATTGAAGAAAATAATAAAACTTGTTCTAGTAATAAAAGCAAATTCTCTGTGTAGTAGAGACGGAATCTTTTGGGGCAAAAAAGATTTGCGTAAAGTTCCTCAATCGTATATGGTTATATGTCTCTATTTTTTTTATGTAGATTTATAGTTAAATAATAATATTTTAAAAATATGATAGATGATCATGCATGTGTGATTAGAAAGCTTAACATAATGGATATAAAGAATTTGATTTAAATACTGTTTGCATTATTTTCATCAATTGAAAATAAAAAATAAAGTATTTCAATGAGTCATCATGCATCTGCAAAGAAAACATTTTTTAGAGAAGATTATGCTAAATAATGAAATTCACAAATTAATGATTACGAAGTCCCTTAAATTTATCATTCAAATAACAGAAATTATTAAACAGATATTTTTCATGTTTTGAAAAATTATTCCCAAAAAGTTCAAACAGGTGGTTTTAGCCTTGGATGAAAATAATTGTGTGCAAATTTTTATATTAATGACCGTTATGTTTTATAAAATTACAAAAAGTTGAGTTTGTATATCAGTTCAGATAATTGCAAATATGAGAGATCATCAGTTTCATCAAATTGGTAAGAATGGCGAACAAAACTTAACTATTTTGATTAAAGTAGGAAACATGTGATTAGAGAGATCATGATTGAAATTGTGTAAATGTGGGGCGTAACTTTTTTTTTTTGGGGTAAAATACCCCACCCCAACCTAACCTAACCTCCAACCAAACAAAGCCTTAATGAAACGGTTTAAAGGTTGAGTTATACTATGGAAAGTACAAGACATATACAAAACTAGAAGGCTAGTGGATTTAGGTGTGGCGTTGGCGTAATTTGAGGTGATTGAATTTGAATCTGTCACGTCCTTATTTTAATTTCACATTTACCAGAATATTAGCGGAAAATGATATGCGGTTCGGTTGGCAACACAGGAATAGCATAACTATATTGATAATATATGTATGATTATATAAATTCCCCATAGGGGTTTGTACATGATACTTACAATTAAGGTAGCCGCACAAGGCTACTAGGGTGTCTAAACTTATCCCAGTGAAATGGAGACTTCTTCCCGTCTTCGTTCCACTATTGTAATACCTTCGTACGGTACTCTGCATTGTTGTTTGCATATCTTCTATCGTCTCCTGTCTAAATTGTTGGTAGGGGAGGGTGAGATTCGAGAGAATCTCAGTAGGAAACAGATACCATAGTGCATGCATGATTGATGCTATGTGTATGACATGTTAGCTTTATCTAGATGTATGCCCCATAATGACATTTCTGTATGCTCAATGACAAGACTATGGCCACGGGGAAAACAGAAACAGAGCTTCATTTATTCAAATATACTCTACACAATCAAGTAAAGCAATCACATACATCATTACACAAGCAAAGATATCAAATACATGCAAGTAAGGTAAGTCCCCTACCTTAACCTTTTTCCATCTCGAAACGCGTGCCTCGATCTACGTGCAAACAGCTCGGGGCTCCACATTCGATCCTACAATGTCAAATGTACTATTTAGACACTTCCATAGTGTTTCTGGGGGTTATATGAATCTATCTTGAAAAATTACTAAAATACCCCCGGGGACCCAGCCCCATCGTACCCGGTCCGGCTATACCTTTCTCGAAATTCTAACCTGGGCTATCCTGACATATTTTCACCTAAAGAATCCATTTCAGAACTTGGAATTATCAAATTCAATGTAAAATTACGAAATTGCCCTTGGCAGCCCTACTTTTAGGGTTTTAGGGGCGTTTCCGTAATTATGCTTTCTCGGCCTTTTCCGAAAAAGTGCCCAACTGTAACTCCACCTAATTTTCCCTCCTGAACTCAATGGAATCATCAAATCATTGAAAATCCAACTCTAAGGCCCATTTCTAGAGATGGCTGAAACTTATAGGAATTTAGGGAAAATTGGGGTTTTTCGGTTTCGGTTCCGTAAACGCGTTCCTTTATACTCCTAAGCACTTTATTGACTATTCCATTAGGTTAAAACTACCATTTAGTATCAATTTGGGTAGTATAACAGCCCCCACAACCCATTTTCCATTTTTATACACAAAGACAATCCGGCGAAATTTCACCGATTAAATTATCTATAGCAACCAGAATAGTCAATATGCAAGAGTTTGGAAGTTACCTCAAGCTCCCACTAGCTTTTCCTTCTTGTGGCTGAAAACCCTAACTTCAAAACACCATGAATCTTGCTTCAAATACCTCAAACAACATAGAAGAGAAGCTTAGGAGAAGGATTATACACGTTAGGTACGAATTCACCGAAGAAATCGACCTATCCGTGAGTTTTCTCCTCTCCTTCTCTCTCTAAACTCTCTCTATGTTCAGCTGCTATTTGCGTCAGTTTAAGCTGAAGGAAGAAGAAGGAATATGCTTATATCATATTATATATTCTATTCTATTCATTTACTAATTTTTCCAAAAATTTCGGATTTTACAAAATTCTGGCAGATTTCTGCCCAAACTTTGAAAAATCATAACTAATTCTAGAAAAATATAATTAGAGTGATTCCAAAGCCTATAGAACCCTTATTGAGTCTAGTTTCAAGGAAAAATATAGAATTTTATTGAATGGAATCACAAAATTCCCAGAATTTCAATCTTTACATATTGTTTCAGAAACTTCACAGTTTTTCTGTGCTGACTTCAAAAATTCATATCTTTTTGTGTATAGCTCTAATTGATTCATATGACCTATCAAATTAAAGCTTAGGATGTCTAATTTCATCCTGTAAAATATCATAATTTTTTATTATCATTTGATCATTCAAATGAACATGACAAGCTTATTACCTCATAAGCGATTTCACCAAAAACATAATTACTTTCTCTAAAATTCATCATTTTACTTTCTTAATACCCCAAAGATATTAGAATCATTAGGGGATAAATTTGGGCTCTTGCTAAATTGGGACTTAGCAGTCCACTTAATTTAGGCTTATTCCCAAGCCTCAAATCCTAAATTTCAGGGTATTACAGAATCAATAATATAATGAGCATCTGGTCATGATTAAATAATTATAAAATGATCAAATTAAAGGTGAGGTGCTCTTTTTGAATTTGACTGACATAGGTGACCCACTTGCCCTTTTAACAAAAGCTCACAAGATTCGATATTATCCAGTTTTCCTCAACTCACTCCGGTTCTGACCAGCTCAACCTGATCCAACCATTGAAGCAGGTTAATGTTGCAAAATTATCCGTTCTCTTTTGGCTTTGTTTAGATTTGCGGAATGGAGAAAAGCCACTAGGTAAACTAGAAAAAGGTGCTTTTGCCCTTTTTAATTTGTTTGGCTTAGCTTTTCAAACGACCCACCTTAAAGTTAAATCAAGAAAGATAAATTGTAAAATGATGAAATTAGGTTGCCCATCACTTTGATGTGTACCCTAAACTCATCAGTTCTAAATTGTTTAGATATGATTTGTATGGTCCAATTCAATTTTTTTTCAATTAATAATTTTTTCTATCTTGATTACTACTACAACTCCAATGTCATCGCTGATCCCAACTAGTTTTCTAATATTATCCATAATACTCCCTCCGGTCCTAATTATAAGACAAAGTTGACTTTTTTGAAGAAATTAAGGAAGCCAATTAAATTACTTTAGAATATTTATATTTTTATTTTTTTCTCCAAACTAATTAATTTTACTAATAAACTAATATATAATCTAATGATACTAAAAATATAAACATTCTAAAGTAATTTAATTGGCTTCCTTAATTTCTCAAAAAAAGTCAACTTTGTCTTATAATTAGGACCGAAGGTAGTACCATCTAAGTTGGGCTCTTTTGAAACCACTGTCCACATTACGAAATTAAATCCTAACTTTTTCTTCACAAGCTCATTGTTAATTTTTTCTTTAATAGGGTAGCCTTCTCCATCCCACCCATTCCATACAAACCAATGACACCGACATTCTCTACTTCAATATTATTCCACACTTCATCAACATTAAATCCAATCCCACCGTCTCATCTTGAGGCATCTCGGCGTTACTTCATGAGCATCTTGGCAACATTCTTTTCCTGCAGCTTGTATCTTCACACATTTATTTGATCACCATTTACTTAGCGTAGCAAACAATATACGAAACATATAAATGGTATTTATTACAGCACAGCCACTTGTTTCCAATCGAAGTGTTCATATCCGTGTTATATATATGCATGACAAAATTAGCGGTTGTATGTGTGTGTGTATATTCTGAATTGAAGCAATATGGAACTAACTTGGAGAGATAAAACTAATGAAATCCAGTGCTCACACAACGATGACGAAGCGGATCTGCAATGATACATGCATGCGCAGGTAATTAGTTATAAGCAATAATCATATTTGAAAAGTAAAACAGATTAGATATATTTATATTATAATAATGTATTTAATTACCTCTAACAATAACTCAGAATCTATATGAATTTAGCTTTGAACTTTGATTGGAATTTGTGCTTGACCGCCGGATCATCCCATTCCAAGTTGTCCCACCAATTTTGACGTCCTTTGATAAGCGTCAACTTATGTTTGGCAGAGTTGGAATCAAGTGGTAACTTTCTTAGCTTTGGACAACTGACTATGTTAATGGATTTGAGGGAAGGAAAAGACAAAGATGTGCTGTGAATGCTCTCAAGTCTTGGTAAGATGATCAAACTCAGTGTCACGAGAGAAGAGAATACACAAGAATCCACATTCTCATCCTTTATCACTTCTTTCATTGACTCACATCGAAAAATGACAAGTTCTTGAAGGAGTGGAGCATACTTAAGCCATGTCGCTTGAGTTAAAGAACATAAAGAAATTGTCACGCTTCGAAGCTTGGATAGACAACATGTATCAATAAAAGAATGCTCGCTCCTAACATTCAACCCTGAGAAAGCAATTTTCTGCAGCTGCTTCATTTTTGACAAGGATAATAAAGGCATCTCATCAATCACATTATAGACTATACTAGAAAGTCTATATATGCAACTTTGCAATTTGGCTGACTCAAATAATTTGTTGAGACCATCTTCACTTCTTATCTGTATCCATAATTCCTCAATATTTGGTAAGGACTCTAACTCTTCTAAAATTCTTCTCTCTTCTAAATCAATTATTCTGCTGCCAATAAGTCTAAACACTCTTAATTGTTGAAGACTTGATATCACTCCCAATGGAATATCACATTCCATATAACTGCGTCCCTGCAAGCTAAGAAACTTTAAATTTCTTAGGTACCGCAAGTTGATGAAAGACTCTCGTTCTGGTATTTCTCCCATCACCAAAGAAAGATATTCCAGAGAGATTAAGCCCCCAGTGTCTCCAAATAATGGTCCTTTAACTTTTAGTTCCAGGACTTTCAATTTCTTCATGTATTTAATACCTTCCTGCAGACATTGTACATGGACATAATCCATTTCCAATAAAACTAGTGTTGTGGCATTTGGACGATCTTGGATTTTCAGTGATTCCCAGTAATTCATGATTGAAATCCTCTCCACAAATTCCATATTATCTTGATCATCACGTGCTAACCATAGTGCCATGTCACGGATCATATCATGCATTTTCACCGTGCGATTCATGAAAAGATCATCTTCAACACTTTCTAGCAAACATGAAAGCTTCAACTTTTCAATAACAGACTCGCCATGACCACGCATATCTTGTATACTCTTTGTCATATTCTTACAAAGAAATTTCTCCCACATCCATTTATCGATTAGCTCAGGAACTAGAATCTCATAATCCTCTGGGTACAATGCACAACACAACAAACAACGTTTTTGTACTTCATCCAACTTGTCATAGCTAAATTTAAGGATAGAGAACACTTTTATCTCCAAGTCTGGTGCAGTCCATGAAGAGTTGGTTAGATTATTTATTGAATGTTGCCAGGCCTCCACGCTCTTCACTCCAGCCATGGCACTTCCTACCACAATTAGTGTAAGTGGTAACCTTTTACATTCTTTAGCCATCTTCTCTGCAAGTTTTGGAATGCTAGGGTCTGACCTCAAAGTGTCCTCACCAACTTTCATACAAAATAACTTTGATGCTTCTTCCTCCGTCAAAGTTTCTACCTTGAATGTTCTTTCAGCTTGCATTTTTGCACACATATTTGCTAACCGTGTTGTGAATAACACTTTGGATTGAAAATTTGTTTCCCTTGGATGTGGCACTCCCACCAATTTCAAATCCAGTTTATTCCATATGTCATCCAATAATAAGGCAAATTTCTTTTATTTGAGAATTCTATATATCTTTGCTGCTTTTCATCTTGATTACTGCTTCGATTCCAAATGTCATCCCCGATCTCAATCAATTTTCTAATATTATCCATGATATTATCCAAGTTGGGCTCTTTTGACACCACCAACCACATCACAAAATTAAATCCTAGCCTCCTCTTCTCGAATTCGTTGTTAATTTTCTTTAACAACGTAGTCTTCCCTATCCCACCCATCCCATACAAACCAATGACACCAACATTGTCTGCTTCAATACTATTCCACACCTTATTAAACATTAAATCCAATCCCACCGTTTCATCTAGAGGCAACTCAATTGCTTTGGGTGGTAATTTATGATTAAATATAAAATCCTTACCAAAGCTTTTCCCCTCGGTTTCTAGTTCATCCACATCCTTGAGCATCTTTGAAACATTCTTTCCCAGCTTGTAGTTTGACTTGCAATTCTTTGAACACCATTTACCTAGACATTTGTTTTGAATTTCTCTGACTCCTTGAGCTTCAACATCTTTTATTTGCTGTGAACACAAGATTGTTAATTAGGTGCAAAACCTTATTTTTCTTACTTGTGCTGTTATTTTCAATTTTTTTATGATTTTTTAAAAAATTCATACTTTAAATGAAAGAGAAACTATCCAATTTTAGAGTATCAAATCTTTAAAAAATTATAAAAAATTGAAAACAACATCAATTTTGGTTAATTAGATATTAAAATATCACTTATTTTATATAGAATCTAATGATAATAAAAAACCTAAAAAAAAAAACATTTGGTAAGCCCCTTATTTTTAAAGGGCAACATGGGCGCACATTAGGCAACCCAGCCAACCCATGGGTTACCTTGTATTAACCATAAGTACTTTCGAGTCAGAATCACGTTTTTCGTGTGTGGGTGATATTATATGATCTTTGAATACATTCCAACTTTGATATTCACTGAATTATGAAAATCAACAAAGACTTCTTGTGCAAGTTTTTACACCAAGTTAAATTCCTGATTTATATTTATACAATCGTATGTATGCATTTAAGCACTAGAATTAATGTTGGAAATATTATGACACTATCAAAATTTAATTGAATTTTTATATTGGTTAATATGCGTCCAATATCTTGAAGTATTTTTCAGGTGCATCTAATATCTTAAGGTGTTTTGTGGTTCAATTCATTTAACTCCTTAAAATATTTTTTTTCTAGGCGTGTCCAGCACTCTAAAGTATTTTGTAGCCCAATTCTACCTTCAAAGTATTAATTTTTGTAGGAGAAATTCTGCCTTTTAAGTAATTTTTTAGGAGCAGTTTTAACTCTGCCCTTAATTATATCCCAAAAAGTCTTTTTAAGTGAAAGTGTATCAAGCATTCTAAAGCACATTTTGGTAGTAATGTTAGGGTGTTAGAGGCGCCTAGAAAAGTATTTTAGGGCACAAAATACTTTAGGATATTGAACACATTTGGAAAAATATTTGAAGGTAATATATGAATCAAAACATACTTTAAAATACTGAACACATTTAAGAAAATACTTTAGAATGCTGAAGCCACTTGAACCTTTATATATACACATATTCTTATTATTCCTAATTTTGAGTACTACTTTTATCTCTACGAGCGTTGAAATTGATGTATTGTTTAATTCTTACCTGATTGCAGAAGAAAAGACTTGATTTTTGAATAACTTTAATTTCATAAATATTTTATTCGTCAAATAGATAACTAATATTCCCTTCCATTCAAAATACTTCTTTGGTTCTGTTTCACATATACCAAGAAAAACCTTAAACTTTAATAACTTTACCTTAAAATTTAACAATTTTTTAATTTCATCCTTATTTAATATTCAAATAGCAAAGTTAACTCAATAATAAACTAAGGGTACATATATTGTACACTCATGTGAGAAATTTCATAAGATGCGTTATAAAAAGGATAAAAAAATGTCTTCTCTCCCTACTTTATGAATAGGACATGAGGATTATAAGTTTTGAATAATAATAAATTTTCGTTTATAAAAAAAATTAGTTAAGTAACATATATATCTGACATGAACTTTTTCTTTTTCAAATATTCCGTTGTTTTAAAAAGAATAAGTAAGGGAGATCAACATAAGTATGAAAAAATGATAAAAAAGATTGTATGTTAAAAAAAAACAATGAGAGAAAATGCCGTAAATTGAAAAAAAAAAAAACTGCATTAAATGATCAAACAAATTCAAATTGTAGGTTATAAAAAAAAAACTAAATCCTTTCATAAATTTAAAGCTTACATATTAAACGGAAGGTAGTATTTCTTGTATCAATAAAAATATGTGGTGTGATGATGACTTAATTTACTTCCAGAAAGGGAAAGTTCAAATCTAGGATCCAAATCAGGGAAAAATAATTAACAACAAAAGATGCTATAAACTCAAATTACTCCAAAAGGGGGTGAAAAGGATACGTTAAAAAGTAAATTAAAGCATAAGTTGAGAAATGACCTGTAGAATTACTTCAACTCGTTGCAGCCAACCAGTGAGTTGGTGAGATATTTTCATCTCTGGGTTGTTCTCAGCTTCTTGAATTTGTGCTTCCACATCTTTCTTGATTTCTTCAAGCTTGTTGCTTTTATCTTCCAGCAACTTCAGATTTGATTCCAAATCAAAGACGAAGTCAGCTTCTCTTTGGACGCAGCCACAGAAACACTTGGCAGCATCCCATATGACTCCAATAAAGGAAGATGGATCCATGTTAGCACTGAAGGCGATGAACGTAACAGATCTGAGATGAAATAAACTTGTTTCTGTCCTCATACATTGTGTGTAGGTGAAGACTTTTGAATCGGTGACACGTTGAAGGTTAGGTAGTGATTGCTCCCAAATCATTCACCTTAATGGGCTTCAACTTGGGCTTTTTTAGCTACCTCCAAATTGGGCCACTCTTCAAGCCCAAGTCCAGTACTGAATCTTGAAAAGCAGTCTAACAGCATGTTAACAGCTTATTAGTTATTTTTAGGACATTTCGCCCAATAAAATTTAATTTGCTTTTAAAGGAAGATAATTTAAAGGGCTGCATTACATCAATTTGACATCTCTCACGTCTCAGCTGGATCAAAACAAAACAGAATTAGATAGCATAATAAACTAAACAATAATAACATCAGACCTTATCCAAGGAACCAAAAAAACTCCGCTTGCCTTTATAAGTATTTATATTTTGTAATTATAATATATATAACTGATTTTTTTAATAAAATTTAAGAGAAACAAGACATATTAAAAAAAGTTGTTATAATTTAATTTAACAAGTGGAATTATTTTTAATTAAATATTTCAAATAACTGCATATAGTTTTTTTGAACAATTTTTAATATTTAGGGTCACAGGAGATCAAATAGCAGTTTTGATGGTTGAACGGGAAGGGAAAGGGTAATACAAATACTGTACCAAATATTTCTATTCTCCAAATATTGTACTACAATAACATCATTATTTTTTTTCATAAAATACCATAATCATTTTTTTTAATTCCCTTTATCTTTCTCTTAATTATTGTTAGGAGAATATTAATGGGGATAATTTTGAAAAAAGAAATTAATAAATATGAAAAACAGGTCTTACATTTAAGATCAAGATCAACTCCTTCATTAGGTTATACATTTAGGACTGTAGGAGTAATACAATAACATCATTATTACTCCCTCCGGTCCTAATTATAGGACAATATTTGGAAGTTGATCTTGGTCCTAATTATAGGACAAAATTTTAATTTTTATCAATTTCTTCCCAAAATACCCCCATTGCTTTAGATAATGGTTGGATTGCCTTGTCTGACTTGCGGTACCATGAAGTATCAAACATACACCAAATAAAATACCATAAAAGTAAACAAAGAGAGTTGGAGAGATAATACTGATTTAGATAATGGTTAGATTGCCTCATGGTAGACTCATGTAATATTCCTAAATCATCCCTATTAAATAAGGGCATTTTTGAAAAATAAATAAAATTAACTAATTTAACTACTATCCTTAATTTCTTCAAAGTTAGGTAAATATGTCCTATAATTAGGACCAGAGGGAGTATTTTTCATTCTTGGTTACCTTCCTCATTTTATCCCTTTATTTTTCAGTTCAGCATAGAAAACAATATTCCATACATATAAGGAGTATTTTGCATTTTTGTGTTTAGGCGCACAGTGATAAGCCATTTGCATGTTTCCAATCCAAGTATTCATCCATGTTGTATAGTACCTCCAGTCCTAATTATAAGATAAAGTTGATTTTTTTTGGAGAAATTAAGGAAGCTAAATAAGTTACTTAATCATATCATATGTTATGTATCTTTAGATTATATATTAGTTTATTAGTAAAACTAATTAGTTTGAAAAAAAAAACTAAAAATATAAACACTCTAAAGTAATTTAATTAGCTTCCTTAATTTCTCCAAAAAAATCAACTTTATCTTATAATTAAGACGGGAGGGAGTATATAATATGACAAAATAATGGTTAAACGTAGTTTTATTAAATCAGCAAGACTTTCAGTGCTCACATCATATATTTATATCTCATCCACGTTTCAATTTTCCTGAAAGCAAAACCATTGTAATTTCTTTTACAGTTGAGTTCTAAGAATTCACTTAATCCATTTAAGAAAACTTAGGAAAAGAGAGGAGCTTTCATACGTACCACCTCACCCACCCTCGTATATTGAGCAGAGGAGCAGAAATAGACGAAGGAGACTCCTGAAATCACACACACAGGAGCGAAATAGGGGAAGGAAAACGCAGCCCCACGCACCCATGGCAACTAGCAGAAGCGCAAAAGGGAAAAAACACAGCCAACACGCAGCGTGGACGTTGGTGGTCAAGGGGAACGGAGGACAAGAGGGAAGCTAGGGATTTGAATTTTTTCCGATTATACGGGAAAAAATGGATGAGGAAATTTATATACATAAAAAGAAAACCAAAGGAAACCAGCGCTCTTACTCAATGTTCATTGATGGTGAAACAATCTGCAATGACATGTACACACATGTGCAGAAAATTAATGATAAGAAATAATTATATATAAAAAAGTAGAAAAGTTGAAATATTTATATTATAATAATGTAATTCCCTCTGACAATATAACTTATAAGCTAAAAGCTTTGAACTTTGATTGTAATTTGTGCTTAGCCCCAGGGTCATCCTATTCCAAATTGTCCCACCAGTTTTCCTCTCCAATGATAAGTGTCAACTTATATTTGGTAGAATTGGAATCAAGTTGTAATTTTTTCAGCTTTGGACAATTGTATATGTCAATGGATTTGAGGGAAGGAAAAGGCAATGGTGCCTTATGAATGCTCTCCATGCTTTGCAAGCCAGCCAAAGTCAATGTGAGAAGAGAAGAGAGAATACAGAAGAATCCACATTATTCCCATCCTTTATTGCTTCTTCTTCTTCTTTTATCACTTCTTCCATTGATTCACAATCATTAATGTCAAGTTGTTGAAGGAGTGGATAATACTTAAGCCATGTTACATGAGTCACTGAACATGAACCCAATTTGGTGCAGAAGAATATTACCCACTTCCAATAATATTCACCCCAAAGAAATCAATTTGGTGCAACTGCTTCATTCTTGACATGGTTGCCAATAATAAAGGCATCTCAATCTAGGTGTCACGAATATAAAACTTCTGTACGCACCTTTACAATTTGGTTAATTCCATTGATTTGTTTGGGCCATCGCTACTATCTATATTTAATTATTTATGCATAATTCCTCAATATTTGGTAGGGACTCCAACTCTTCTATGCTATATTCTGTAACACGTACCTTTTCGCTAAACAATCTTAATGGGGTACCTTTTCGCTAAACAATCTTAATGGTCGAAGACTTGGTAACACTCCCAACGGAATCATATGATATCTCGTGATCATTATGATGCATACAAATCTTTTCCAGGTTCCAACATTAAGATTAAGTGATTTCTATACTAAATAGTTCAACCAATGTCACTTGACTAGACTGATCAATTCAACTTGATTAAGTTCTTTCCTCCAACATTTTACAATTTATATACCGTACAAATACTAAAAAAGGAATAAATCATTGGAATTTCCCAATAATCCTCTTTCAAACATCACCATGAAGATCTTAATAAGTTTCCAAATTTCATATTTAATCAAGATTTAAATCAAATTCAAGTCATGCATATATATATATATATATATGTATATATATATATATATATATATGTATATATATATATATATATATGTATATATATATATATATGTATATATATATATATATGTATATATATATATATATGTATATATGTATATATGTATATATTCTTCTTCACCATAAGAATACAATAGAAACACATATCAAATTAAGTTTCCTTCCTTTCAATCATTTCAACAAACACCTATACTAAACAATTCATCAAGCACCTAATGATAATCAAAGTTTAAAAGAATGCAAAATCAAATTAAACTTGTGAGCTGGGGGAACTAGGCTTTTTAATTTCCTTAGGGGAATGGTGCAAGGCTAATATTTGAATGTTCCATTTTGGATTACTAGTGACTGTGGATGTGTGGAAGATCGCGTGTAGAGGAAACCATGGAATTAATAAAATTAGTAAAACTTGGTATGTAAAACCCAGGTGATTAAACCCGGACCGGACCGGCCGGTCCGGCCCGGGAACCGGCGAACCGGCCGGTAAACCGGTCCGGTTCCCGGTCCGGTCCGGGTTGATATTTTAAAAAAAAAAAAAAATTTTAATTTTTCCTTTAGAATTTCATACTATAAGTCTAAAATTTTTAATTTCTCACCGGTTTGGTACCGGTTTAGCTCCGGTTTGACTCCGATCTGACCCACTGACCCTTGACCCAGTACCCTGACCGGTTCACTGACCGGTCCGGGTTTAATCACCTTGTGTAAAACATACTCACATTCCCACATATTAACAAAGTTCAAAACTGAGAAATGTTGCAGGGTGGGAATCTTGACGTACATATTCCACCTATAAGCTTATCCTTTTAATTAATGCTTGCCAACAACATTTCACCAGTAACATTGTGCACGCACTGTTCAGATTCATTAACCCCAAAAAATTACGTATGAATTAAATATAATTCCAACAAAACAAGGTTATCAAATCACAAATATGATGGACTTATATTTAATTTTCTTTAAACTCAAAACGGTGTTATTTTTGGCTCAATAAGGAAATATAAGTGTGTGTAAAATTCAACCCGGTTGACCCATCCAAAATTTTAACTAGAACGATCAAGGGATTGATTCGTTGGTTACACTAGTATAGAAAAGGGTTTTTAGACCGGTTTTAGATCCGGTCTTGATACAGCCGGTCTTAAAAGTATCTCATTTTTAAAATCGGTTTTGAAACCGGTCTTAAAAGTTTAACTTTTAAGACCGGTTATATTAATAACCGTTCTAAAAATAACAATTTTAAGACCGGTTGTCATGAGCACCGGTCTTAATATTTTATCATAATTACAAAAATGCCACCGGTCATATTTTTTAGACCTTATCCGATGTAATCGGTCTAAATATTGCGGTCTAAAAACCCTTTTCTGTACTAGTGTTAATCTAACGGGGTGACCCGTATCAATTGTTAGATTGAAATTTAAAGGTTCATGTTTAATATTTTCTAAAATTATTAATTAATAAAATATTAAATCATTAATAAATAAATCAACCATAAATCTATTTATTAAAACATAACAATAATTATGACCAGAGAAATTAAAAAGTAATACCTAAAGTTGTCTAACTCGCAAGTTTAAGCAAACTAGTAATAGTGACGCAAACTATCATCAATTTGAATGGTAAACTCGAAAGAGTTACTTTTATCATTAAATAGGTATTTATAGTGTATAATTAAATAACTAAAATATAAAAAATGACAAATTTGATTTAAATATATTTTAAATCCAAATAATTGAAATTAAGTATATCAACATTCATAAAGTGTCATGTTTAACAACTAAATTTATATAAAATGCATATATAAAGTCACCTAATGTAGTCATATAGAAAAAATTAACACAAGTTTAAAAGTAAGTTAACACAGTTTTGTAAGTTAGAAATATAAGATGTGTAAACTCGTGAGTTTATAACTAACACTAGTTTACCAACGACTCAACTCGATTTTATAAGGGAAAAATATAAAAAAGGTAAACTCAAAGAGTCAACTCAAGAGTTTGAAAATAATAGTAATACGTATAGCTAGCTAATTTAATTTTAATGTTATATGCTATCATCTTTTCCCTCCTTTCTCTTTGGGACTCAGCCATCAATTTACTCACTTGTCACTTATCCTCATTTGGTCATGTTCCCTTTTCATTTCCATTTTCCCATATTAAACACATCATTTTCTAAAATGGTTTAGATACGAAAATCAAGCATTTGTTCTAATTCTGTATGTCTTAGAATGAAGAGGAAGGAAGAAGAGGATATCAAGTATAGTACATTCTAAACCAAAATCAAGCATTTGTGTATTTTAACTTTTGTGTTTTGTGATCAAATTAACTAGGTTACAAGGGAGCTCAAAAAAGAACAAGCCATACTCTCTGAAAATATTAAAAGGTTCGGGGAAGAGCAGAAAGAGTACATCTTTTTTGAGTACGTGGTTGAGGGATCAAGAGCAATGACCCTGCTGATCAAGGGCGATGCATGTGAGGGACATTTTACAAAGCCAATGTCTAGAATCTTTAGGTTGATGGTTAGGGGTGGTAGGCATCCTGAAGTTGATGGTTAGGTGGGTTGTAGCCATCCTGAAGTGGATGAAGAAACGTAGAAGATAGAAGACAAGAAAGGAAATGCAAGAGGGAAAAAGGGCAAAAAGGCCACATCGCGACATCCACCATCTGAATTCGCAATTGCATAAAGTACATGTAAAAAATGTACAGTATTCATTTATACCTAGGACTGGTAGATATACATACATGCAGGTTGCGTGTAGGGGGGAGCAAATCCCAACATCCAAATTTATTGAAGTAAGTTAGAATCTGCTACACTCTAAAGGTGCAATTCCGACACCCTCTGTTTCACAATGCTTTTATTTCTCACCCACTCCTCATAGCCCTTTCGCTCTCTGAAACCGTGCTCTGATACCAAAATTGTATAGAAATGAAACTCAAGTATTTATTCTAATTCTGTATCTCTTAAAATGAAGAGGAATGACGAACAGGATATCAAATATAGTATATTCTGAAAAAGAAAAGTTGAGGAAGGAAGAAGATGATATCAAGGCAATTCAAAAAAAGATAAGCACACAGGCTGCGTGTAGGGAGAAGCAAATCCAGACTTCCAAATTTATTGAAGTAAGTTATAAACTGTTACGCCCACAGGGGCAATTCCGACATCCTATGTTTCTCAACGTTTTCGTTTCTCACCCACTCCTCACTCTTTCGCTCTCTAGAACCGTGCTCTGATACCAAAATGGTTTAGATACGAAAATCAAGCATTTGTTCTAATTCTGTATGTCTTAGAATGAAGAGGAAGGAAGAAGAGGATATCAAGTATAGTACATTCTAAACCAAAATCATGCATTTGTGTATTTTAACTTTTGTGTTTTGTGATCAAATTAACTAGGTTACAAGGGAGCTCAAAAAAGAACAAGCCATACTCTCTGAAAATATTAAAAGGCTCGGGGAAGAGCAGAAATAGTACATCTTTTTTGAGTACGTGGTTGAGGGATCAAGAGCAATGACCCTGCTGATCAAGTGCGATGCATGTGAGGGACATTTTACAAAGCCAATGTCTAGAATCTTTAGGTTGATGGTTAGGGTGGTAGGCATCCTGAAGTTGATGGTTAGGTGGGTTGTAGCCATCCTGCATGTGAGCTTTAACTCATGATCATTATGATGCATACAAATCTTTTCCACGTTCCAACGTTAAGATTAAGAGGTTTCTATAGTGAATAGTTCAACCAATGTCACTTGACTAGACTGATCAATTCAACTTGATTAAGTTCTTTCCTCCAACATTTTACAATTTATATATCGTACAAATACTAAAAAAGGAATAAATCATTGGAATTTCCCAATAATCCTCTTTCAAACATCACCATGAAGATCTTAATAAGTTTCCAAATTCCATATTTAATCAAGATTTAAATCAAATTCAAGTCATGCATATATATATATATGTGTGTGTGTGTGTGTATTCTTTTTCACCATAAGAATACAATAGAAACACATATCAAATTAAGTTTCCTTCCTTTCAATCATTTCAACAAACACCTATACTAAACAATTCATCAAGCACCTAATGATAATCAAAGTTTAAAAGAATGCAAAATCAAATTAAACTTGTGAGCTGGGGGAACTAGGCTTTTTAATTTCCTTATGGGAATGGTGCAAGGCTAATATTTGAATGTTCCATTTTGGATTACTAGTGACTGTGGATGTGTGGAAGATCGCGTGTAGAAGAAACCATGGAATTAATAAAATTAGTAAAACTTGGTACGTAAAACATACTCACATACCCACATATTAACAAAGTTCAAAACTGAGAAATGTTGCAGGGTGGGAATCTTGACGTACATATTCCACCTATAAACTTATCCTTTTAATTAATACTTGCCAACAACATTTCAGCAATAACATTGAGCACGCACGGTCCAGATTCATTAACCCCCAAAAATTACGTATGAATTAAATATAATTCCAACAAAACTAGGTTATCAAATCACAAATATGATGGAATTATATTTAATTTTCTTTAAACTCAAAACGGTTGGCTCAATAAGGAAATATAAGTGTGTGTAAAATTCAACCCGGTTGACCCATCCAAAACTTTTAACTAGAACGATCAAGGGATTGATTCGTTGGTTAATCTAACCGGGTGACCCATATCAATTGTTAGATTGAAATTTAGAAGTTCATGTTTAATATTTTCTAAAATTATTAATTAATAAAATGTTAAATCATTAATAAATAAATCAACCATAATCTATTTATTAAAACATAACAATAATTATGACCATATAAATTAAAAAGTAATACCTAAAGTTATCTAACTAACGAGTTTAAGCAAACTAGTGATAGTGAGTTAAACTATCATGAATTTGAATCGTAAACTCGAAAGAGTTACTTTTATCATTAAATAGGTATTTATAGTGTATAATTAAATAACTAAAATATAAAAAATGATAAAAATTTTATTTAAATATATTTTAAATCCAAATAATTGAAATTAAGTATATCAACATTCATAAAGTGTCATGTTTAACAACTCAATTTATATAAAATTTATATATAAAGTCACCGAATGTAGTCAGATAGAAAAAATTAACACTAGTTTAAAAGTAAGTTAATACAGTTTTGTAAGTTAGAAATGTAAGGTGTATAAACTCGTGAGTTTATCCGAGTTTATAACTAACACTAGTTTACTAGCAACTCAACTCGATTTTACAAGGGAAAAATATAAAAATGGTAAACTCAGAGAGTCAACTCAGGAGTTTGACAACAATAGTAATACGTATAGCTAGCTAATTTAATTTTAATGCTATATGCCATCATCTTTTCCCTCCTTTCTCTTTGGGACTCAGCCATCAATTTACTCACTTGTCACTTATCCTCATTTGGTCATGTTCCCTTTTCATTTCCTTTTTCCAATATTAAACACATCATTTTCCATCCACTTGTCCTCTCTCTTTAACCCCTCATCTTATTTCAATTTTAATTAATGTTTCATACATTAGATCCTATAGATAATAACTTTCTTTATTAAAAAAATTGTTTGAGACTTCAGTTATTAATAGTTATCAGCATGTTATTGAATCCTGCTCACTTGCATTAACATTATTTGGGCGTGCGTATTAATAGCTTAATGAATAAAATAGATCTTGCTTCGGAAAGCAACTCACTCTAAAATGAACAAATAATACACATCAGAATACCAAATTTAACGTATATTTATCAAACTTGAGACTATAATCTGGATGTGTGTGTATATCCGATCCCCCTTTCAGAACACCCAAACTAGTTTAACTTAACTGTGTTGTGCACGCATATTACAAGGCTAAATGAAAATAGACTCACCTATATCTCTATTTATTTTATAGCCTACTAATGAAGTCCAGGTCCATAATAAACCAAAATCTATTCAAGAATCTGACCAGATACCAAATAAGGAAGTTGATTGAGCCAGGTAATGGCAATAAAAATCTTCAGCGATAATTTGAAATGGTTCAAGGGTCAACTTCAAATCATATATTTATATTATGTGTGTATTTATATATGTATGCCCACACACACAGAAATAGAGAGAGAGGGAGAGATTTTTATTCGGGTAAGGTTTTAATCCATGAAAGTTGAGATTATGCATTCACAAAGGCAAGAATTTAAATTAGGATGACGCTAAAAGTTGTAAAATTTCTTCAATCTGTCATTTGACATGAAATTTGAAATTTCAAGGTCAGAGAAAAATTTAAACAAAGAAAAAACAAAAAGAAAGTGTGGGAATCTCTTCTTCAATTAAGGCTCTTTCTCTTGTGTGTGTTCAACACACACTCAGCCCTTTATCTATATGTGTGTAAAATTCATTCACTGGTTCGCTAAAGGAATTCATTCACTGGTTCGCTAGTCTAACCGGGTGATTCAGGTTTGGTTTTTATACCATCATTAAAATATTATACCATATGCACTACGAAAGTGAGTTTCAGCGGCGACTTTAGTGTCGCCAGAAATACTACATTAATGTGACTAATACACATAATAGTGAATGGAATATGTGAAAAGAATAAATACTAGCTAAGCTTTATCCAGTAGAATGCAAGGAAGACACGAGGAATGTGGACTAAAATAATCAGGACAGCTACTGATTTTGCATGAGTCATTGTTATCGTTAATATGGGGAACTTTGTAGCCTTTTGATTGTGTCCCTTAATTGATTGAGATCTTTAAAAACTTCCATTTGACGCCTTAGCCTACCAGCCTACCCAAGGTGCGCTACATGATAAAACAACAAAAGCATCCATTGAATGAAAAAACCCATGTCAGTACCAGGTGCTAGCATTGGGCAATATCATCCAAATGGCCTCAAAACGTAAATAGTATTCCCAGGCCTTTCATTGCATTCCCCTTTTGTACGGCAGACCACAAAAATTTATTTAATATAAAGGGTCGTCCAAAACCTACCTCCTGAAGTGATTGTATGACTTTCTCCATGTAAACAAGCTGACAATCATAGGCCTCAAATGGGAATTCTACATGGATTTCTCGAATCTTGTACGTCGGCACCTCTTCGTTTCCTCTCTAAAGCATGACCCCTTTATAGTCACATTACTTAAATACATATATATAAACAAATTTGTTGAATGAACAAGAAAAACAATAATCAAATCAAGATTTCAGTTAGAATAGTTTGTCATATGCTTCCAATTATACACACCTCTCAATCTCCTAATGTCTCAAAACAAAAAAATTAAAACTCCAATCACAATTTATTTGAAGTTTTAATAACATCTCATTCAGTAAGACTTTCTGTTCTCACATCATACATTTATATCTCATCCACATTTCAATTTTCCTGAAAGCAAAACCATTGCCATTTCTTTTACACTTTAGTTCTAAGAATTCACATAATCCATTTAATAAAACTTAGGAAAAGAGAGGAGCTTTCATACATACCACCACACCCACCCTCGTATATTGAGCAGAGGAGCAGAAATAGACGAAGGAGACTCCTGAAATCACACACACAGCAGCGAAATAGGGGAAGAAAAACACAGTCCCACGCACCCACGGCAACTAGCAAAACGCTGAAGGAGAAAAAACGCAGCCAACAAGCAGAACTCAACACATAGATGCGGCCAGAAGGAAGAGGAAGCAGGATGAACTGCTCCGTCACACTCCAAGGCAGCGTCGACGTTGGTGGTCAAGGGGAACGGAGTACATGAGGGAAGCTAGGGATTTGAATTGTTCCTCCCCTTTCGCGCGTAAAGTCGGCTTTTTCCCGTTATACTTTGTTCAGCCAAAAAAAAAAAGTTACTCAAATACTGTGGCTTGATGAGTAATTTAATGGAACTATCGTTCAGGCCTTCCGCGATTTCAATCTTGTCAGGCTTGAGTATTTGACATTTAATACTTTTTCTGATTTTTATTAAAAATATTCCAGCCACAACCAACGCTGTAAAAATTGGGGCTGAAAAAAAAAAATTACTGCATTAGCTGCGCGTGAGGGAGAGCAGATGAGAAATGTAAGTTTTCTCCTCATTTTCTCTCAACATGGAAAAATATTTGGGAGAAAAATGGGATGGTTCTCACTCTCACAATCTATTTTCTTTCCTACTTTTTGTTCTTCCTATTTTTCATGCCTTCATCCAAACAAAAAAAAAACTTATTTTTCCTTTCTATATTTTGATGGAGAGAATATTTTTTTGGGGTATATTAGAAGAGAAAACTCTTTAAAATAGTAAATTTCTTTATTATTTTGTGAAGTTTTCAATCTTAGTATTCACTCCTTATCTTTTCCTCCCACTTTAATTTTATCTCCATTCAAACATAAAGTTAATTTTCTTCTCCTTTATTTCCCTCAATCCAAGCATAGAGTTAATGTTTCTCATTTATCAATTAGATATTTTCTACGTGGGGAAGGTGATAGTTTAAGAGTTTCTTTGTTTCTCAAGTGTAATGTGGAAAAATATTAAAAGAATAAAATCAAACTAAAATTGTGTGGAGTAAGAATAAAATAAGTACATGTATGACATGATGCCCTTTGTTGTATTTTAATTTAAATTATTTATTCTAGTTATGTCTTTTCAAAAATTTGTTTTAACAAAGAAGAGAATTCCCAGAATAAAGGAGATTGTGAAGAAAATAATTCTTAAGGCATTGGAACTTATATTGAGATATTCTTTTTTTGTTACAATTATGAGAGTATGTTATAAATAAAATTTTCTAGATATCATTGTCAAACATGTCACTACTCATGACAAATTGTCCATCATATATATCCTCAATAAGTAAACAATAACATATGTTATTGTTTATGCTAAAACTTATTATTGCATGCTATTTTTATGTTGTGGGACTTTCTAGTAATTATATTAATTTTTTTGAAATCTCATATTAATTTTCTCAATAGAGGATGAAGGAAAAAATATAAAGGAAAAAAGAATTAATATAAAAAGTAAAAATTGATGTCTCAGAATTTCAAACTTTTCTGGTCGGGCAAGTCAAGATGGTATATTGGTATCTTCTACGACAAATATAATGTTTCCCCTTATTTACAATCATCTTGTAATTTCATTATTCTTTTTTCTTTGCCAAATATAACTTCATAATTCTTATATCATAAATGAAGTTTATTAATTAATATTTGAAAGTACCTGCCATTCATCATATTTTTTTTAGGGAGAATCCTTGAAAAAGAATTTGGAATTTGAGAAATGACAAATTAATTTTTTTACCATGAGTTGATTAGAAAATGTCGAAATGTGATAAAGAATTCCCAACTTTTTTCTTGAGAAATGACTGATTTGTCAATTTTCAATTTTTAAGTTCTTTTTCAGGGATTTTTCCATTTTTCTAAGGGAAAAAATTTATTCTCATGGGCATTCCCACCTTTACCTTGTCTTCTTTAGTTTTCCGGTTGTCTAAAACAAAGTTGTTTGAAAAATCGACTTCTCTTGACAATACAATACTTATCGGTCTTTAATTATTTTTGTTCCTCTTGGCTTCTCCACAATACTCCCCGGTCTTTAATATAATACCTATTAACTTAATTTGATTAGATTAAAAAAATTAGTTAATATGACATGTATTTTCTAAAACACTCTAGTCATTTCTTTAACATTCCCCTTCCATCTTTTCATTGATTATTGTTGAGGGAACATCAATAGGATATATTAATTAGGAAAAGATTGACAAATATAAAAAAATAAGTGTTCCATTTAGGACCAATATCAACTCCCCAAATATGTCATATATTAGGGATCATAGGGAGTACTGAGGCAATTGCAATTTTTTTTTAAAATTTTTGCGTAATATTTTGTTTTAAATTTTCAAAGCTAAAGGGAGAAATAATTAATCAAACTAAACTAAATGACATGAAATATTCAAGATAATTTAATTTTTTTAAAAAAAAAAAAGATATAAAGACACAAAGCACACATATGTAATTATTAGTGAGGGTGCATGGAGTACATGCATGTTGAGTGTTTAATAAATCGTACAATACATGGCTTGTTTTATTTTTAGGTCTTTAAAAACTCAGCCACACTAAGATGTTGAAACAAGAAACCGGGAGAAAGAACACACTAATGAAAACCAGCGCTCATATTGCATGCTCACCATGATGAAGCCAATCTGCAATGACATAGATAAGCGCAGGTAATTAACCAATTAATTATAAGCAATAATTATATATTTATATTATATGATGTATATTTACCTTTAGCAACTAATTATCACTCAGGACATATACAGCAGTAGTATCCTCAAACTTTGAATGGAATCTGTCCTTAGCTTCGGAGTCGTCCCATGCCAAATTGTTCCACCAATCTTGCTCTCCTGTGATAAGTGTCAACTTATGTTTGGCAGAGTTGGAATTGAGTGGTAACTTTTTCAAGTTTGGACAACTAGCTATGGTAATGGATTTGAGGGAAGGAAAAGGCAAGGGTGCCTTGTGAATGCTCTCAAGTCTTGGTAAGATTTGCAAAGTCAAATAGACAAGAGAAGAGAATACACAAGAATCCACATTCTCTTCTTCTTTTATCACTTCTGCCATTGATGCACAATCCTGGATCCAAAGTAGTTGAAGGAGTGGAGCATACTTGAGCCATGTCACATGAATCACTGAACATTCTTCCAATCTCACCTCTCGGAGTTTGGTCAGACAACATGAATCAAAAACAGAGGAATATTGCCCACTTCCAATAGGCATATGAGTGAAATAAATTTGCTGCAACTGCTTCATTCTTGACATGGTTGCTAATAATAAAGGCATCTCAATCTGGCTTCCTAATACCCCCCATTTTCTACGAATATGAAGCTTGCATATCCAACTTTGCAATTTGGTTGACTCCATTAATTTGTTTAGGCCAACCCTACCATTATATTTATGCATAATTCCTCTATATTTGGTAGGGACTCCAACTCTTCTAAAATCTCTCTCTCTTGTAAATCATCGTACCAGATGCCTAGTCTAAACACTCTTAATTGTTGAAGACTTGAAAGCACTCCCAACGGAATCCTACTATCTCTATAGTTATCGCAACTTAACAAGCTAACAAACTTTAAATTTGTCAAGTACCGTAAGTTGTTGAAAAACTCTTGTTGAAATTCTAGCATATCCAAAGAAAGATGTTCCAGAGAAACTAAGCCCCCAATGTCAACAGATAATTGTACGCTGACTCTTAGTTTCAAGACCTTCAATCTCTTCATGTATGTAAAACCTTCCAGAAATTGTCTGTGGACATCATCCTCTTTCAATAAAATTAGTGTGGCGGCCTTTGGTGGATCTAAGAGTTTTCGGGATTCCCAATAATTCATTATTGAAATGCTCTGCACAAGTTCCATGTTATCTTGATCTTGAGCTACCCACAGTGCCATGTCACGGATCGTATCATGCATTTTAATTCTACGATACATAAAGAGATCATCTTCAACACTTTCTAGCAAGCATGAAAGCTTAAACTTTTCAATAATAGACTCACCATGACCACGCATATCTTCTACACTCATTGTCATATCTTTACAGAGAAATCTCTCCCACATCCATTCATCAATGAGGTCAAGAACTAGAATCTCGTTATCTTCTGGGTATAATGCACAGTACAGGAAACAACGTTTAAGTATCTCATCTAGCCGATCATAGCTAAATTTAAGGATAGAGAATACTTTCTTCTCCAAATTAGGTGCAGTTAATATGGAACTTGTTAAATTCTTTATTGAATGTTCCCAAGCCTCCACACTCTTCACCCCAGCCATGGCACTTCCCACTACAATTAGTGCAAGTGGCAACCTTTTACATTTTTCAGCCATCTTCTCTGCAAGCTTTGGAATGCTAGGGTGTGACCTTAAAGTGTCCTCACCAACTTTCATGCAAAACAACTTTGATGCTTCTTCTTCAGTCAAAATTTCGACTTTGAATGTTCTTTTAGCTTGCATTTTCGCACACACATCTTCTAACCGCGTTGTGAATAACACTTTGGATTGAAAATTTGTTTCCCTTGGATGTGGCACTCCTACCAATTTCAAGTCGAACTGATCCCATATGTCATCCAATAATAAGAAAAATTTCTTTTGTTTGAGAACTCTGTATATCTTTGCTGCTTTTTCATCTTCATTACTATGATTCCAAGTGTCTTCCTTGATCCCAACCGATTTTCTAATATTATCCATAATACTAATCAAATTGAACTCTTTTGACACCACCACCCACATCACAAAATGAAATCCTAGCTTTCTCTCCCCAAGTTCATATTTAATCTTTTTTAAGAGGGTAGTTTTCCCTACTCCGCCCATCCCATACAAACCAATGACACCAACATTCTCTGCTTCAATACTATTCCACACCTTATCAGACATTGAATCCAATCCCACCGTTTCATCTGGAGGCATCTCAATTGCATTGGATGGTACCTCATGAGCAACTATAAAATCCTTATCGAAGCTTTTCCCCTCAGTTGCTAGTTCATCGACATCTTTGAGCATCTTGGCAACATTCTTTCCCAGCTTATAGTTTGACACACAATTGTTTGGACACGATTTACTTAGGCACTTCTTTTGAATTGCTAGGGCTCCTAGAGCTTCAATATCTTTTATTTCCTGTGAACACAAAGATATGTTTTTTGAATTTAGACATTTGTATTATGTTTGTACTTGATATTCACACCGTATTAAGAAAATCAATAAAGACTTTTTGCGCATTTACAGAAACACAAATGCCTGATTTATATAATAACCTGTACGTATTTAAACACTAGAATTAATGTTGGAAATATTACGACTCTATTAAAATTTAATTGATGAAGTTATATATGCATCAAACAGATAACTATCTAGTATTTTTTATCTCACTAAATACATACATGTGATGTGATGACTAGTTTAATTACTTTGAGAAGGGAAAGTTCAAATCTAGGATCCTAAATCAGGGGAAAATAATTTACAACAAAGGATCCTATAAATTCAAATTACTCCAAAAGGGTTTATGAAAATGATATTGCTTATTTTTTATTCAAATAAGAAATAAATCTTATTTTTCAGAAAAATAAGATTTGATGGCTTTCATGTTCAAGGGACGGTGTTTTCTCCAAAAAAAATAACATAATATCTGCTTCTTATAATGATTTGAAGATAGAAGCTTAAACATATTGATCACTTTCTAATGAAAAAAGAAATTATTATAAAAAAGTCAACTTATGTAAAGCATTTTTTTTTTAATGAAAACTGGAATCCATTAATAAACTCAAAAGATCAAGTGCGAATACAAGGAAACCAAACCTCAACCTACTATCCTTCACCAAACACTACCTCCTGGTACGAAAATAGTAGATAGTCAAGGATACAAAAGTTCCCTCTGATATTATGGGCTAACTTAGCTAAATGATTAGCTAAACTATTTTGCTCCCTAGAAATATGACTGACTAACACTGGCCAGTTCTTAAATATCTACAACCTGACATACTCTATAATATCTCTAAAGGGGTGAGTAATATCACAACCTCTAGTTAAAACATTCACAACCTCGATACAATCAGATAATACAAATATCTGAAGAATACAAAAATGTAGTTGATCATAACAATTTTATTATACAAAAAGGTAGAAAATACATCAAAACCAAAAAAATGAAAAAGAAAACAGAAAAAAGGGGAAATCGGTAAAAATTCTCTATTTAGAAATTTTATTAGTGTGTTCATAAATTTTTCAAGCAGAGACCTTTTACAGATGTTTTGCCAAAAAAAAAACACAAAGAAAGAAAGAATGAAAAAGAAAAAAAAGGAAAATATTCGAAGCTAGCGATTTAAAGGTTGTGATTTTGACTACCTTTTTAGAGACCTATTGATGAGGGGCGGTTACTTATTCATAAAGATTGGCATATTAAGTTCGTTAGTGTTCATAGAGAGGAAATTACAATTGCTGATAGTTTGGCTAAACTTTCTTATAGGATTATAGGGAATATTTATGTCTTTGATCATCCCCCACCTCTCCATCAAGAGGTGGAAGATGATGAAGTAACCTAGGTTGGGATAGTCTCTTACTCTTGCCTTTGAGCAATGAATTTCAGTTTTCAGTTAGAAAATGTTATGTTAAAAAGTAAATGATCATAATAAGTTGAGAAATAACCGACCTGTTGAATGGATTCAACTCGTTGCAGCCAACCTTTTAGTTGATGAGATATTACAATCTCTGGATTGTTCTGAGCTTCTTCAATTTGTAGTTCCACATCTTTTTTAATGTCTTCAAGCTTCTTCTTTTTATCTTCCAGCAACTTCATATTGGTTTCCAAATCAAAGACGAAATCAGATTCTCTTTGGACACAGCCACAGAAACACTTGGCAGCTTCCCATATGACTCCAATAAAGGAAGATGGATCCATGTTAGAATTGCAGGTGATGGATCAGATCTGAGATGGGAATAAACTTGTTTGTGTTCTCGTATGTGATTCTTGGAGGTCTACTTTAATGTTGGAAGACGCGTTGCTCCATGTTATAGTCAAGTCGTTCCTTTTTTCAATAAAAGTTGTTTCTGATTTTTTTTTTTCACAGCCACTTGCGCACTACCAGAGAGGTGAACCAGAAAATCATATAATATATAAAGGTATATAAAGCATCAAACAAGTCTTTTTGTCCTCTTCCTCACTTTCTGCTCGCTCCACTATCTGGAATTACTTATTAGTTATAGTGTGAAAACTGGGTCAAAATAAAAAAAATAATAAACCAGAAATCACACCAAATCATCAAAGAGTATTGTGGAGACATATCCTTTCCTTCACAATAAAGGAGAGATATATTGCAATAATTCATGAACGGCCTCTGATTCAGTAATACATAAAGGTATATTATTGACAACGATGTTATAAATTACCTCATAAAAAGCAAAAGGGAGAAATTGTATCAAAGGGATAGGAAAAAGAAGGTAAAAAGACAGAGAGTTTCACACGCCCGTATGGTTTTATCGAAAGTATTAAGAAGTGAAGAAGGGTGGGAGAAAACTCACTTGTAAAAATCACGCTGTCACTTGTCTCACTTTGTTGGCTCGGTGAAGACGATGACATGATTACGATTGTTAGCATCATAGGAGTATATGAGTATTATAAAACCTGAAGATATGAGAATAATTTTATTATTTTAGTATGGTTAATTTTATAACATTAAAATTTCTCTCTTATCTCCCTTCCAAAAGATCCTATTCTCTTTAAAATTGTTTTATTCAAAGGAAGCAACTCCCCTCCCTTCCTTGAAAAATTTTCAAGTCAAACAAGGCGAGGGGGGCAGTGATCCCCCACCCCACCCCACCCCAATCCCCTCCAAAATTCTTATACCAAACACAATTGAATCCATTCTTTAGTATAAGAGCTACCTAACTAATTAAGGTAGATGTACATTGCCTTACCTCTACAATGGAGAAATTATTTCCAGGATTTGAACTTGTGACCTCCTGATCACATGATAAATTGATTAAATTGAACAAATTTGTTATTACCTTCCCAAGATACTATCGTATAACATTAGATTATATATCAATTTTTCAATTTGGTAAAATAATTCGAAAAAACAATAAACATAGAAGATAAAATGAATTGAGATAGGTAATGCTGCCTTCGATCTTGAAAATAAATATATTAAGGGCTAGAGGAAGTATGATTTTTGCAAAGATCTATATATTATTATTTTTAATTTTTAAGGAAGGTCTATAGAAATTTAAATAAAAAAATACTTCTATACCAAAAAAGTTAATATTTTAATGAAATTGAAGAAAATAATAAAACTTGTTCTAGTAATAAAAGCAAATTCTCTGTGTAGTAGAGACGGAATCTTTTGGGGCAAAAAAGATTTGCGTAAAGTTCCTCAATCGTATATGGTTATATGTCTCTATTTTTTTTATGTAGATTTATAGTTAAATAATAATATTTTAAAAATATGATAGATGATCATGCATGTGTGATTAGAAAGCTTAACATAATGGATATAAAGAATTTGATTTAAATACTGTTTGCATTATTTTCATCAATTGAAAATAAAAAATAAAGTATTTCAATGAGTCATCATGCATCTGCAAAGAAAACATTTTTTAGAGAAGATTATGCTAAATAATGAAATTCACAAATTAATGATTACGAAGTCCCTTAAATTTATCATTCAAATAACAGAAATTATTAAACAGATATTTTTCATGTTTTGAAAAATTATTCCCAAAAAGTTCAAACAGGTGGTTTTAGCCTTGGATGAAAATAATTGTGTGCAAATTTTTATATTAATGACCGTTATGTTTTATAAAATTACAAAAAGTTGAGTTTGTATATCAGTTCAGATAATTGCAAATATGAGAGATCATCAGTTTCATCAAATTGGTAAGAATGGCGAACAAAACTTAACTATTTTGATTAAAGTAGGAAACATGTGATTAGAGAGATCATGATTGAAATTGTGTAAATGTGGGGCGTAACTTTTTTTTTTTGGGGTAAAATACCCCACCCCAACCTAACCTAACCTCCAACCAAACAAAGCCTTAATGAAACGGTTTAAAGGTTGAGTTATACTATGGAAAGTACAAGACATATACAAAACTAGAAGGCTAGTGGATTTAGGTGTGGCGTTGGCGTAATTTGAGGTTATTGAATTTGAATCTGTCACGTCCTTATTTTAATTTCACATTTACCAGAATATTAGCGGAAAATGATATGCGGTTCGGTTGGCAACACAGGAATAGCATAACTATATTGATAATATATGTATGATTATATAAATTCCCCATAGGGGTTTGTACATGATACTTACAATTAAGGTAGCCGCACAAGGCTACTAGGGTGTCTAAACTTATCCCAGTGAAATGGAGACTTCTTCCCGTCTTCGTTCCACTATTGTAATACCTTCGTACGGTACTCTGCATTGTTGTTTGCATATCTTCTATCGTCTCCTGTCTAAATTGTTGGTAGGGGAGGGTGAGATTCGAGAGAATCTCAGTAGGAAACAGATACCATAGTGCATGCATGATTGATGCTATGTGTATGACATGTTAGCTTTATCTAGATGTATGCCCCATAATGACATTTCTGTATGCTCAATGACAAGACTATGGCCACGGGGAAAACAGAAACAGAGCTTCATTTATTCAAATATACTCTACACAATCAAGTAAAGCAATCACATACATCATTACACAAGCAAAGATATCAAATACATGCAAGTAAGGTAAGTCCCCTACCTTAACCTTTTTCCATCTCGAAACGCGTGCCTCGATCTACGTGCAAACAGCTCGGGGCTCCACATTCGATCCTACAATGTCAAATGTACTATTTAGACACTTCCATAGTGTTTCTGGGGGTTATATGAATCTATCTTGAAAAATTACTAAAATACCCCCGGGGACCCAGCCCCATCGTACCCGGTCCGGCTATACCTTTCTCGAAATTCTAACCTGGGCTATCCTGACATATTTTCACCTAAAGAATCCATTTCAGAACTTGGAATTATCAAATTCAATGTAAAATTACGAAATTGCCCTTGGCAGCCCTACTTTTAGGGTTTTAGGGGCGTTTCCGTAATTATGCTTTCTCGGCCTTTTCCGAAAAAGTGCCCAACTGTAACTCCACCTAATTTTCCCTCCTGAACTCAATGGAATCATCAAATCATTGAAAATCCAACTCTAAGGCCCATTTCTAGAGATGGCTGAAACTTATAGGAATTTAGGGAAAATTGGGGTTTTTCGGTTTCGGTTCCGTAAACGCGTTCCTTTATACTCCTAAGCACTTTATTGACTATTCCATTAGGTTAAAACTACCATTTAGTATCAATTTGGGTAGTATAACAGCCCCCACAACCCATTTTCCATTTTTATACACAAAGACAATCCGGCGAAATTTCACCGATTAAATTATCTATAGCAACCAGAATAGTCAATATGCAAGAGTTTGGAAGTTACCTCAAGCTCCCACTAGCTTTTCCTTCTTGTGGCTGAAAACCCTAACTTCAAAACACCATGAATCTTGCTTCAAATACCTCAAACAACATAGAAGAGAAGCTTAGGAGAAGGATTATACACGTTAGGTACGAATTCACCGAAGAAATCGACCTATCCGTGAGTTTTCTCCTCTCCTTCTCTCTCTAAACTCTCTCTATGTTCAGCTGCTATTTGCGTCAGTTTAAGCTGAAGGAAGAAGAAGGAATATGCTTATATCATATTATATATTCTATTCTATTCATTTACTAATTTTTCCAAAAATTTCGGATTTTACAAAATTCTGGCAGATTTCTGCCCAAACTTTGAAAAATCATAACTAATTCTAGAAAAATATAATTAGAGTGATTCCAAAGCCTATAGAACCCTTATTGAGTCTAGTTTCAAGGAAAAATATAGAATTTTATTGAATGGAATCACAAAATTCCCAGAATTTCAATCTTTACATATTGTTTCAGAAACTTCACAGTTTTTCTGTGCTGACTTCAAAAATTCATATCTTTTTGTGTATAGCTCTAATTGATTCATATGACCTATCAAATTAAAGCTTAGGATGTCTAATTTCATCCTGTAAAATATCATAATTTTTTATTATCATTTGATCATTCAAATGAACATGACAAGCTTATTACCTCATAAGCGATTTCACCAAAAACATAATTACTTTCTCTAAAATTCATCATTTTACTTTCTTAATACCCCAAAGATATTAGAATCATTAGGGGATAAATTTGGGCTCTTGCTAAATTGGGACTTAGCAGTCCACTTAATTTAGGCTTATTCCCAAGCCTCAAATCCTAAATTTCAGGGTATTACAGAATCAATAATATAATGAGCATCTGGTCATGATTAAATAATTATAAAATGATCAAATTAAAGGTGAGGTGCTCTTTTTGAATTTGACTGACATAGGTGACCCACTTGCCCTTTTAACAAAAGCTCACAAGATTCGATATTATCCAGTTTTCCTCAACTCACTCCGATTCTGACCAGCTCAACCTGATCCAACCATTGAAGCAGGTTAATGTTGCAAAATTATCCGTTCTCTTTTGGCTTTGTTTAGATTTGCGGAATGGAGAAAAGCCACTAGGTAAACTAGAAAAAGGTGCTTTTGCCCTTTTTAATTTGTTTGGCTTAGCTTTTCAAACGACCCACCTTAAAGTTAAATCAAGAAAGATAAATTGTAAAATGATGAAATTAGGTTGCCCATCACTTTGATGTGTACCCTAAACTCATCAGTTCTAAATTGTTTAGATATGATTTGTATGGTCCAATTCAATTTTTTTTCAATTAATAATTTTTTCTATCTTGATTACTACTACAACTCCAATGTCATCGCTGATCCCAACTAGTTTTCTAATATTATCCATAATACTCCCTCCGGTCCTAATTATAAGACAAAGTTGACTTTTTTGAAGAAATTAAGGAAGCCAATTAAATTACTTTAGAATATTTATATTTTTATTTTTTTCTCCAAACTAATTAATTTTACTAATAAACTAATATATAATCTAATGATACTAAAAATATAAACATTCTAAAGTAATTTAATTGGCTTCCTTAATTTCTCAAAAAAAGTCAACTTTGTCTTATAATTAGGACCGAAGGTAGTACCATCTAAGTTGGGCTCTTTTGAAACCACTGTCCACATTACGAAATTAAATCCTAACTTTTTCTTCACAAGCTCATTGTTAATTTTTTCTTTAATAGGGTAGCCTTCTCCATCCCACCCATTCCATACAAACCAATGACACCGACATTCTCTACTTCAATATTATTCCACACTTCATCAACATTAAATCCAATCCCACCGTCTCATCTTGAGGCATCTCGGCGTTACTTCATGAGCATCTTGGCAACATTCTTTTCCTGCAGCTTGTATCTTCACACATTTATTTGATCACCATTTACTTAGCGTAGCAAACAATATACGAAACATATAAATGGTATTTATTACAGCACAGCCACTTGTTTCCAATCGAAGTGTTCATATCCGTGTTATATATATGCATGACAAAATTAGCGGTTGTATGTGTGTGTGTATATTCTGAATTGAAGCAATATGGAACTAACTTGGAGAGATAAAACTAATGAAATCCAGTGCTCACACAACGATGACGAAGCGGATCTGCAATGATACATGCATGCGCAGGTAATTAGTTATAAGCAATAATCATATTTGAAAAGTAAAACAGATTAGATATATTTATATTATAATAATGTATTTAATTACCTCTAACAATAACTCAGAATCTATATGAATTTAGCTTTGAACTTTGATTGGAATTTGTGCTTGACCGCCGGATCATCCCATTCCAAGTTGTCCCACCAATTTTGACGTCCTTTGATAAGCGTCAACTTATGTTTGGCAGAGTTGGAATCAAGTGGTAACTTTCTTAGCTTTGGACAACTGACTATGTTAATGGATTTGAGGGAAGGAAAAGACAAAGATGTGCTGTGAATGCTCTCAAGTCTTGGTAAGATGATCAAACTCAGTGTCACGAGAGAAGAGAATACACAAGAATCCACATTCTCATCCTTTATCACTTCTTTCATTGACTCACATCGAAAAATGACAAGTTCTTGAAGGAGTGGAGCATACTTAAGCCATGTCGCTTGAGTTAAAGAACATAAAGAAATTGTCACGCTTCGAAGCTTGGATAGACAACATGTATCAATAAAAGAATGCTCGCTCCTAACATTCAACCCTGAGAAAGCAATTTTCTGCAGCTGCTTCATTTTTGACAAGGATAATAAAGGCATCTCATCAATCACATTATAGACTATACTAGAAAGTCTATATATGCAACTTTGCAATTTGGCTGACTCAAATAATTTGTTGAGACCATCTTCACTTCTTATCTGTATCCATAATTCCTCAATATTTGGTAAGGACTCTAACTCTTCTAAAATTCTTCTCTCTTCTAAATCAATTATTCTGCTGCCAATAAGTCTAAACACTCTTAATTGTTGAAGACTTGATATCACTCCCAATGGAATATCACATTCCATATAACTGCGTCCCTGCAAGCTAAGAAACTTTAAATTTCTTAGGTACCGCAAGTTGATGAAAGACTCTCGTTCTGGTATTTCTCCCATCACCAAAGAAAGATATTCCAGAGAGATTAAGCCCCCAGTGTCTCCAAATAATGGTCCTTTAACTTTTAGTTCCAGGACTTTCAATTTCTTCATGTATTTAATACCTTCCTGCAGACATTGTACATGGACATAATCCATTTCCAATAAAACTAGTGTTGTGGCATTTGGACAATCTTGGATTTTCAGTGATTCCCAGTAATTCATGATTGAAATCCTCTCCACAAATTCCATATTATCTTGATCATCACGTGCTAACCATAGTGCCATGTCACGGATCATATCATGCATTTTCACCGTGCGATTCATGAAAAGATCATCTTCAACACTTTCTAGCAAACATGAAAGCTTCAACTTTTCAATAACAGACTCGCCATGACCACGCATATCTTGTATACTCTTTGTCATATTCTTACAAAGAAATTTCTCCCACATCCATTTATCGATTAGCTCAGGAACTAGAATCTCATAATCCTCTGGGTACAATGCACAACACAACAAACAACGTTTTTGTACTTCATCCAACTTGTCATAGCTAAATTTAAGGATAGAGAACACTTTTATCTCCAAGTCTGGTGCAGTCCATGAAGAGTTGGTTAGATTATTTATTGAATGTTGCCAGGCCTCCACGCTCTTCACTCCAGCCATGGCACTTCCTACCACAATTAGTGTAAGTGGTAACCTTTTACATTCTTTAGCCATCTTCTCTGCAAGTTTTGGAATGCTAGGGTCTGACCTCAAAGTGTCCTCACCAACTTTCATACAAAATAACTTTGATGCTTCTTCCTCCGTCAAAGTTTCTACCTTGAATGTTCTTTCAGCTTGCATTTTTGCACACATATTTGCTAACCGTGTTGTGAATAACACTTTGGATTGAAAATTTGTTTCCCTTGGATGTGGCACTCCCACCAATTTCAAATCCAGTTTATTCCATATGTCATCCAATAATAAGGCAAATTTCTTTTATTTGAGAATTCTATATATCTTTGCTGCTTTTCATCTTGATTACTGCTTCGATTCCAAATGTCATCCCCGATCTCAATCAATTTTCTAATATTATCCATGATATTATCCAAGTTGGGCTCTTTTGACACCACCAACCACATCACAAAATTAAATCCTAGCCTCCTCTTCTCGAATTCGTTGTTAATTTTCTTTAACAACGTAGTCTTCCCTATCCCACCCATCCCATACAAACCAATGACACCAACATTGTCTGCTTCAATACTATTCCACACCTTATTAAACATTAAATCCAATCCCACCGTTTCATCTAGAGGCAACTCAATTGCTTTGGGTGGTAATTTATGATTAAATATAAAATCCTTACCAAAGCTTTTCCCCTCGGTTTCTAGTTCATCCACATCCTTGAGCATCTTTGAAACATTCTTTCCCAGCTTGTAGTTTGACTTGCAATTCTTTGAACACCATTTACCTAGACATTTGTTTTGAATTTCTCTGACTCCTTGAGCTTCAACATCTTTTATTTGCTGTGAACACAAGATTGTTAATTAGGTGCAAAACCTTATTTTTCTTACTTGTGCTGTTATTTTCAATTTTTTTATGATTTTTTAAAAAATTCATACTTTAAATGAAAGAGAAACTATCCAATTTTAGAGTATCAAATCTTTAAAAAATTATAAAAAATTGAAAACAACATCAATTTTGGTTAATTAGATATTAAAATATCACTTATTTTATATAGAATCTAATGATAATAAAAAACCTAAAAAAAAAAACATTTGGTAAGCCCCTTATTTTTAAAGGGCAACATGGGCGCACATTAGGCAACCCAGCCAACCCATGGGTTACCTTGTATTAACCATAAGTACTTTCGAGTCAGAATCACGTTTTTCGTGTGTGGGTGATATTATATGATCTTTGAATACATTCCAACTTTGATATTCACTGAATTATGAAAATCAACAAAGACTTCTTGTGCAAGTTTTTACACCAAGTTAAATTCCTGATTTATATTTATACAATCGTATGTATGCATTTAAGCACTAGAATTAATGTTGGAAATATTATGACACTATCAAAATTTAATTGAATTTTTATATTGGTTAATATGCGTCCAATATCTTGAAGTATTTTTCAGGTGCATCTAATATCTTAAGGTGTTTTGTGGTTCAATTCATTTAACTCCTTAAAATATTTTTTTTCTAGGCGTGTCCAGCACTCTAAAGTATTTTGTAGCCCAATTCTACCTTCAAAGTATTAATTTTTGTAGGAGAAATTCTGCCTTTTAAGTAATTTTTTAGGAGCAGTTTTAACTCTGCCCTTAATTATATCCCAAAAAGTCTTTTTAAGTGAAAGTGTATCAAGCATTCTAAAGCACATTTTGGTAGTAATGTTAGGGTGTTAGAGGCGCCTAGAAAAGTATTTTAGGGCACAAAATACTTTAGGATATTGAACACATTTGGAAAAATATTTGAAGGTAATATATGAATCAAAACATACTTTAAAATACTGAACACATTTAAGAAAATACTTTAGAATGCTGAAGCCACTTGAACCTTTATATATACACATATTCTTATTATTCCTAATTTTGAGTACTACTTTTATCTCTACGAGCGTTGAAATTGATGTATTGTTTAATTCTTACCTGATTGCAGAAGAAAAGACTTGATTTTTGAATAACTTTAATTTCATAAATATTTTATTCGTCAAATAGATAACTAATATTCCCTTCCATTCAAAATACTTCTTTGGTTCTGTTTCACATATACCAAGAAAAACCTTAAACTTTAATAACTTTACCTTAAAATTTAACAATTTTTTAATTTCATCCTTATTTAATATTCAAATAGCAAAGTTAACTCAATAATAAACTAAGGGTACATATATTGTACACTCATGTGAGAAATTTCATAAGATGCGTTATAAAAAGGATAAAAAAATGTCTTCTCTCCCTACTTTATGAATAGGACATGAGGATTATAAGTTTTGAATAATAATAAATTTTCGTTTATAAAAAAAATTAGTTAAGTAACATATATATCTGACATGAACTTTTTCTTTTTCAAATATTCCGTTGTTTTAAAAAGAATAAGTAAGGGAGATCAACATAAGTATGAAAAAATGATAAAAAAGATTGTATGTTAAAAAAAAACAATGAGAGAAAATGCCGTAAATTGAAAAAAAAAAAAACTGCATTAAATGATCAAACAAATTCAAATTGTAGGTTATAAAAAAAAAACTAAATCCTTTCATAAATTTAAAGCTTACATATTAAACGGAAGGTAGTATTTCTTGTATCAATAAAAATATGTGGTGTGATGATGACTTAATTTACTTCCAGAAAGGGAAAGTTCAAATCTAGGATCCAAATCAGGGAAAAATAATTAACAACAAAAGATGCTATAAACTCAAATTACTCCAAAAGGGGGTGAAAAGGATACGTTAAAAAGTAAATTAAAGCATAAGTTGAGAAATGACCTGTAGAATTACTTCAACTCGTTGCAGCCAACCAGTGAGTTGGTGAGATATTTTCATCTCTGGGTTGTTCTCAGCTTCTTGAATTTGTGCTTCCACATCTTTCTTGATTTCTTCAAGCTTGTTGCTTTTATCTTCCAGCAACTTCAGATTTGATTCCAAATCAAAGACGAAGTCAGCTTCTCTTTGGACGCAGCCACAGAAACACTTGGCAGCATCCCATATGACTCCAATAAAGGAAGATGGATCCATGTTAGCACTGAAGGCGATGAACGTAACAGATCTGAGATGAAATAAACTTGTTTCTGTCCTCATACATTGTGTGTAGGTGAAGACTTTTGAATCGGTGACACGTTGAAGGTTAGGTAGTGATTGCTCCCAAATCATTCACCTTAATGGGCTTCAACTTGGGCTTTTTTAGCTACCTCCAAATTGGGCCACTCTTCAAGCCCAAGTCCAGTACTGAATCTTGAAAAGCAGTCTAACAGCATGTTAACAGCTTATTAGTTATTTTTAGGACATTTCGCCCAATAAAATTTAATTTGCTTTTAAAGGAAGATAATTTAAAGGGCTGCATTACATCAATTTGACATCTCTCACGTCTCAGCTGGATCAAAACAAAACAGAATTAGATAGCATAATAAACTAAACAATAATAACATCAGACCTTATCCAAGGAACCAAAAAAACTCCGCTTGCCTTTATAAGTATTTATATTTTGTAATTATAATATATATAACTGATTTTTTTAATAAAATTTAAGAGAAACAAGACATATTAAAAAAAGTTGTTATAATTTAATTTAACAAGTGGAATTATTTTTAATTAAATATTTCAAATAACTGCATATAGTTTTTTTGAACAATTTTTAATATTTAGGGTCACAGGAGATCAAATAGCAGTTTTGATGGTTGAACGGGAAGGGAAAGGGTAATACAAATACTGTACCAAATATTTCTATTCTCCAAATATTGTACTACAATAACATCATTATTTTTTTTCATAAAATACCATAATCATTTTTTTTAATTCCCTTTATCTTTCTCTTAATTATTGTTAGGAGAATATTAATGGGGATAATTTTGAAAAAAGAAATTAATAAATATGAAAAACAGGTCTTACATTTAAGATCAAGATCAACTCCTTCATTAGGTTATACATTTAGGACTGTAGGAGTAATACAATAACATCATTATTACTCCCTCCGGTCCTAATTATAGGACAATATTTGGAAGTTGATCTTGGTCCTAATTATAGGACAAAATTTTAATTTTTATCAATTTCTTCCCAAAATACCCCCATTGCTTTAGATAATGGTTGGATTGCCTTGTCTGACTTGCGGTACCATGAAGTATCAAACATACACCAAATAAAATACCATAAAAGTAAACAAAGAGAGTTGGAGAGATAATACTGATTTAGATAATGGTTAGATTGCCTCATGGTAGACTCATGTAATATTCCTAAATCATCCCTATTAAATAAGGGCATTTTTGAAAAATAAATAAAATTAACTAATTTAACTACTATCCTTAATTTCTTCAAAGTTAGGTAAATATGTCCTATAATTAGGACCAGAGGGAGTATTTTTCATTCTTGGTTACCTTCCTCATTTTATCCCTTTATTTTTCAGTTCAGCATAGAAAACAATATTCCATACATATAAGGAGTATTTTGCATTTTTGTGTTTAGGCGCACAGTGATAAGCCATTTGCATGTTTCCAATCCAAGTATTCATCCATGTTGTATAGTACCTCCAGTCCTAATTATAAGATAAAGTTGATTTTTTTTGGAGAAATTAAGGAAGCTAAATAAGTTACTTAATCATATCATATGTTATGTATCTTTAGATTATATATTAGTTTATTAGTAAAACTAATTAGTTTGAAAAAAAAAACTAAAAATATAAACACTCTAAAGTAATTTAATTAGCTTCCTTAATTTCTCCAAAAAAATCAACTTTATCTTATAATTAAGACGGGAGGGAGTATATAATATGACAAAATAATGGTTAAACGTAGTTTTATTAAATCAGCAAGACTTTCAGTGCTCACATCATATATTTATATCTCATCCACGTTTCAATTTTCCTGAAAGCAAAACCATTGTAATTTCTTTTACAGTTGAGTTCTAAGAATTCACTTAATCCATTTAAGAAAACTTAGGAAAAGAGAGGAGCTTTCATACGTACCACCTCACCCACCCTCGTATATTGAGCAGAGGAGCAGAAATAGACGAAGGAGACTCCTGAAATCACACACACAGGAGCGAAATAGGGGAAGGAAAACGCAGCCCCACGCACCCATGGCAACTAGCAGAAGCGCAAAAGGGAAAAAACACAGCCAACACGCAGCGTGGACGTTGGTGGTCAAGGGGAACGGAGGACAAGAGGGAAGCTAGGGATTTGAATTTTTTCCGATTATACGGGAAAAAATGGATGAGGAAATTTATATACATAAAAAGAAAACCAAAGGAAACCAGCGCTCTTACTCAATGTTCATTGATGGTGAAACAATCTGCAATGACATGTACACACATGTGCAGAAAATTAATGATAAGAAATAATTATATATAAAAAAGTAGAAAAGTTGAAATATTTATATTATAATAATGTAATTCCCTCTGACAATATAACTTATAAGCTAAAAGCTTTGAACTTTGATTGTAATTTGTGCTTAGCCCCAGGGTCATCCTATTCCAAATTGTCCCACCAGTTTTCCTCTCCAATGATAAGTGTCAACTTATATTTGGTAGAATTGGAATCAAGTTGTAATTTTTTCAGCTTTGGACAATTGTATATGTCAATGGATTTGAGGGAAGGAAAAGGCAATGGTGCCTTATGAATGCTCTCCATGCTTTGCAAGCCAGCCAAAGTCAATGTGAGAAGAGAAGAGAGAATACAGAAGAATCCACATTATTCCCATCCTTTATTGCTTCTTCTTCTTCTTTTATCACTTCTTCCATTGATTCACAATCATTAATGTCAAGTTGTTGAAGGAGTGGATAATACTTAAGCCATGTTACATGAGTCACTGAACATGAACCCAATTTGGTGCAGAAGAATATTACCCACTTCCAATAATATTCACCCCAAAGAAATCAATTTGGTGCAACTGCTTCATTCTTGACATGGTTGCCAATAATAAAGGCATCTCAATCTAGGTGTCACGAATATAAAACTTCTGTACGCACCTTTACAATTTGGTTAATTCCATTGATTTGTTTGGGCCATCGCTACTATCTATATTTAATTATTTATGCATAATTCCTCAATATTTGGTAGGGACTCCAACTCTTCTATGCTATATTCTGTAACACGTACCTTTTCGCTAAACAATCTTAATGGGGTACCTTTTCGCTAAACAATCTTAATGGTCGAAGACTTGGTAACACTCCCAACGGAATCATATGATATCTCGTGATCATTATGATGCATACAAATCTTTTCCAGGTTCCAACATTAAGATTAAGTGATTTCTATACTAAATAGTTCAACCAATGTCACTTGACTAGACTGATCAATTCAACTTGATTAAGTTCTTTCCTCCAACATTTTACAATTTATATACCGTACAAATACTAAAAAAGGAATAAATCATTGGAATTTCCCAATAATCCTCTTTCAAACATCACCATGAAGATCTTAATAAGTTTCCAAATTTCATATTTAATCAAGATTTAAATCAAATTCAAGTCATGCATATATATATATATATGTATATATATATATATATATGTATATATATATATATATGTATATATGTATATATGTATATATTCTTCTTCACCATAAGAATACAATAGAAACACATATCAAATTAAGTTTCCTTCCTTTCAATCATTTCAACAAACACCTATACTAAACAATTCATCAAGCACCTAATGATAATCAAAGTTTAAAAGAATGCAAAATCAAATTAAACTTGTGAGCTGGGGGAACTAGGCTTTTTAATTTCCTTAGGGGAATGGTGCAAGGCTAATATTTGAATGTTCCATTTTGGATTACTAGTGACTGTGGATGTGTGGAAGATCGCGTGTAGAGGAAACCATGGAATTAATAAAATTAGTAAAACTTGGTATGTAAAACCCAGGTGATTAAACCCGGACCGGACCGGCCGGTCCGGCCCGGGAACCGGCGAACCGGCCGGTAAACCGGTCCGGTTCCCGGTCCGGTCCGGGTTGATATTTTAAAAAAAAAAAAAAATTTTTAATTTTTCCTTTAGAATTTCATACTATAAGTCTAAAATTTTCAATTTCTCACCGGTTTGGTACCGGTTTAGCTCCGGTTTGACTCCGGTCTGACCCACTGACCCTTAACCCAGTACCCTGACCGGTTCACTGACCGGTCCGGGTTTAATCACCTTGTGTAAAACATACTCACATTCCCACATATTAACAAAGTTCAAAACTGAGAAATGTTGCAGGGTGGGAATCTTGACGTACATATTCCACCTATAAGCTTATCCTTTTAATTAATGCTTGCCAACAACATTTCACCAGTAACATTGTGCACGCACTGTTCAGATTCATTAACCCCCAAAAATTACGTATGAATTAAATATAATTCCAACAAAACAAGGTTATCAAATCACAAATATGATGGACTTATATTTAATTTTCTTTAAACTCAAAACGGTGTTATTTTTGGCTCAATAAGGAAATATAAGTGTGTGTAAAATTCAACCCGGTTGACCCATCCAAAATTTTAACTAGAACGATCAAGGGATTGATTCGTTGGTTACACTAGTACAGAAAAGGGTTTTTAGACCGGTTTTAGATCCGGTCTTGATACAGCCGGTCTTAAAAGTATCTCATTTTTAAAATCGGTTTTGAAACCGGTCTTAAAAGTTTAACTTTTAAGACCGGTTATATTAATAACCGTTCTAAAAATAACAATTTTAAGACCGGTTGTCATGAGCACCGGTCTTAATATTTTATCATAATTACAAAAATGCCACCGGTCATATTTTTTAGACTTTATCCGATGTAATCGGTCTAAATATTGCGGTCTAAAAACCCTTTTCTGTACTAGTGTTAATCTAACGGGGTGACCCGTATCAATTGTTAGATTGAAATTTAAAGGTTCATGTTTAATATTTTCTAAAATTATTAATTAATAAAATATTAAATCATTAATAAATAAATCAACCATAAATCTATTTATTAAAACATAACAATAATTATGACCAGAGAAATTAAAAAGTAATACCTAAAGTTGTCTAACTCGCAAGTTTAAGCAAACTAGTAATAGTGACGCAAACTATCATCAATTTGAATGGTAAACTCGAAAGAGTTACTTTTATCATTAAATAGGTATTTATAGTGTATAATTAAATAACTAAAATATAAAAAATGACAAATTTGATTTAAATATATTTTAAATCCAAATAATTGAAATTAAGTATATCAACATTCATAAAGTGTCATGTTTAACAACTAAATTTATATAAAATGCATATATAAAGTCACCTAATGTAGTCATATAGAAAAAATTAACACAAGTTTAAAAGTAAGTTAACACAGTTTTGTAAGTTAGAAATATAAGATGTGTAAACTCGTGAGTTTATAACTAACACTAGTTTACCAACGACTCAACTCGATTTTATAAGGGAAAAATATAAAAAAGGTAAACTCAAAGAGTCAACTCAAGAGTTTGAAAATAATAGTAATACGTATAGCTAGCTAATTTAATTTTAATGTTATATGCTATCATCTTTTCCCTCCTTTCTCTTTGGGACTCAGCCATCAATTTACTCACTTGTCACTTATCCTCATTTGGTCATGTTCCCTTTTCATTTCCATTTTCCCATATTAAACACATCATTTTCTAAAATGGTTTAGATACGAAAATCAAGCATTTGTTCTAATTCTGTATGTCTTAGAATGAAGAGGAAGGAAGAAGAGGATATCAAGTATAGTACATTCTAAACCAAAATCATGCATTTGTGTATTTTAACTTTTGTGTTTTGTGATCAAATTAACTAGGTTACAAGGGAGCTCAAAAAAGAACAAGCCATACTCTCTGAAAATATTAAAAGGTTCGGGGAAGAGCAGAAAGAGTACATCTTTTTTGAGTACGTGGTTGAGGGATCAAGAGCAATGACCCTGCTGATCAAGGGCGATGCATGTGAGGGACATTTTACAAAGCCAATGTCTAGAATCTTTAGGTTGATGGTTAGGGGTGGTAGGCATCCTGAAGTTGATGGTTAGGTGGGTTGTAGCCATCCTGAAGTGGATGAAGAAACGTAGAAGATAGAAGACAAGAAAGGAAATGCAAGAGGGAAAAAGGGCAAAAAGGCCACATCGCGACATCCACCATCTGAATTCGCAATTGCATAAAGTACATGTAAAAAATGTACAGTATTCATTTATACCTAGGACTGGTAGATATACATACATGCAGGTTGCGTGTAGGGGGGAGCAAATCCCAACATCCAAATTTATTGAAGTAAGTTAGAATCTGCTACACTCTAAAGGTGCAATTCCGACACCCTCTGTTTCACAATGCTTTTATTTCTCACCCACTCCTCATAGCCCTTTCGCTCTCTGAAACCGTGCTCTGATACCAAAATTGTATAGAAATGAAACTCAAGTATTTATTCTAATTCTGTATCTCTTAAAATGAAGAGGAATGACGAACAGGATATCAAATATAGTATATTCTGAAAAAGAAAAGTTGAGGAAGGAAGAAGATGATATCAAGGCAATTCAAAAAAAGATAAGCACACAGGCTGCGTGTAGGGAGAAGCAAATCCAGACTTCCAAATTTATTGAAGTAAGTTATAAACTGTTACGCCCACAGGGGCAATTCCGACATCCTATGTTTCTCAACGTTTTCGTTTCTCACCCACTCCTCACTCTTTCGCTCTCTAGAACCGTGCTCTGATACCAAAATGGTTTAGATACGAAAATCAAGCATTTGTTCTAATTCTGTATGTCTTAGAATGAAGAGGAAGGAAGAAGAGGATATCAAGTATAGTACATTCTAAACCAAAATCATGCATTTGTGTATTTTAACTTTTGTGTTTTGTGATCAAATTAACTAGGTTACAAGGGAGCTCAAAAAAGAACAAGCCATACTCTCTGAAAATATTAAAAGGCTCGGGGAAGAGCAGAAATAGTACATCTTTTTTGAGTACGTGGTTGAGGGATCAAGAGCAATGACCCTGCTGATCAAGTGCGATGCATGTGAGGGACATTTTACAAAGCCAATGTCTAGAATCTTTAGGTTGATGGTTAGGGGTGGTAGGCATCCTGAAGTTGATGGTTAGGTGGGTTGTAGCCATCCTGAAGTGGATGAAGAAACGTAGAAGATAGAAGACAAGAAAGGAAATGCAAGAGGGAAAAAGGGCAAAAAGGCCACATCGCGACATCCACCATCTGAATTCGCAATTGCATAAAGTACATGTAAAAAATGTACAGTATTCATTTATACCTAGGACTGGTAGATATACATACATGCAGGTTGCGTGTAGGGGGGAGCAAATCCCAACATCCAAATTTATTGAAGTAAGTTAGAATCTGCTACACTCTAAAGGTGCAATTCCGACACCCTCTGTTTCACAATGCTTTTATTTCTCACCCACTCCTCATAGCCCTTTCGCTCTCTGAAACCGTGCTCTGATACCAAAATTGTATAGAAATGAAACTCAAGTATTTATTCTAATTCTGTATCTCTTAAAATGAAGAGGAATGACGAACAGGATATCAAATATAGTATATTCTGAAAAAGAAAAGTTGAGGAAGGAAGAAGATGATATCAAGGCAATTCAAAAAAAGATAAGCACACAGGCTGCGTGTAGGGAGAAGCAAATCCAGACTTCCAAATTTATTGAAGTAAGTTATAAACTGTTACGCCCACAGGGGCAATTCCGACATCCTATGTTTCTCAACGTTTTCGTTTCTCACCCACTCCTCACTCTTTCGCTCTCTAGAACCGTGCTCTGATACCAAAATGGTTTAGATACGAAAATCAAGCATTTGTTCTAATTCTGTATGTCTTAGAATGAAGAGGAAGGAAGAAGAGGATATCAAGTATAGTACATTCTAAACCAAAATCATGCATTTGTGTATTTTAACTTTTGTGTTTTGTGATCAAATTAACTAGGTTACAAGGGAGCTCAAAAAAGAACAAGCCATACTCTCTGAAAATATTAAAAGGCTCGGGGAAGAGCAGAAATAGTACATCTTTTTTGAGTACGTGGTTGAGGGATCAAGAGCAATGACCCTGCTGATCAAGTGCGATGCATGTGAGGGACATTTTACAAAGCCAATGTCTAGAATCTTTAGGTTGATGGTTAGGGTGGTAGGCATCCTGAAGTTGATGGTTAGGTGGGTTGTAGCCATCCTGCATGTGAGCTTTAACTCATGATCATTATGATGCATACAAATCTTTTCCACGTTCCAACGTTAAGATTAAGAGGTTTCTATAGTGAATAGTTCAACCAATGTCACTTGACTAGACTGATCAATTCAACTTGATTAAGTTCTTTCCTCCAACATTTTACAATTTATATATCGTACAAATACTAAAAAAGGAATAAATCATTGGAATTTCCCAATAATCCTCTTTCAAACATCACCATGAAGATCTTAATAAGTTTCCAAATTCCATATTTAATCAAGATTTAAATCAAATTCAAGTCATGCATATATATATATATGTGTGTGTGTGTGTGTATTCTTTTTCACCATAAGAATACAATAGAAACACATATCAAATTAAGTTTCCTTCCTTTCAATCATTTCAACAAACACCTATACTAAACAATTCATCAAGCACCTAATGATAATCAAAGTTTAAAAGAATGCAAAATCAAATTAAACTTGTGAGCTGGGGGAACTAGGCTTTTTAATTTCCTTATGGGAATGGTGCAAGGCTAATATTTGAATGTTCCATTTTGGATTACTAGTGACTGTGGATGTGTGGAAGATCGCGTGTAGAAGAAACCATGGAATTAATAAAATTAGTAAAACTTGGTACGTAAAACATACTCACATACCCACATATTAACAAAGTTCAAAACTGAGAAATGTTGCAGGGTGGGAATCTTGACGTACATATTCCACCTATAAACTTATCCTTTTAATTAATACTTGCCAACAACATTTCAGCAATAACATTGAGCACGCACGGTCCAGATTCATTAACCCCCAAAAATTACGTATGAATTAAATATAATTCCAACAAAACTAGGTTATCAAATCACAAATATGATGGAATTATATTTAATTTTCTTTAAACTCAAAACGGTTGGCTCAATAAGGAAATATAAGTGTGTGTAAAATTCAACCCGGTTGACCCATCCAAAACTTTTAACTAGAACGATCAAGGGATTGATTCGTTGGTTAATCTAACCGGGTGACCCATATCAATTGTTAGATTGAAATTTAGAAGTTCATGTTTAATATTTTCTAAAATTATTAATTAATAAAATGTTAAATCATTAATAAATAAATCAACCATAATCTATTTATTAAAACATAACAATAATTATGACCATATAAATTAAAAAGTAATACCTAAAGTTATCTAACTAACGAGTTTAAGCAAACTAGTGATAGTGAGTTAAACTATCATGAATTTGAATTGTAAACTCGAAAGAGTTACTTTTATCATTAAATAGGTATTTATAGTGTATAATTAAATAACTAAAATATAAAAAATGATAAAAATTTTATTTAAATATATTTTAAATCCAAATAATTGAAATTAAGTATATCAACATTCATAAAGTGTCATGTTTAACAACTCAATTTATATAAAATTTATATATAAAGTCACCGAATGTAGTCAGATAGAAAAAATTAACACTAGTTTAAAAGTAAGTTAATACAGTTTTGTAAGTTAGAAATGTAAGGTGTATAAACTCGTGAGTTTATCCGAGTTTATAACTAACACTAGTTTACTAGCAACTCAACTCGATTTTACAAGGGAAAAATATAAAAATGGTAAACTCAGAGAGTCAACTCAGGAGTTTGACAACAATAGTAATACGTATAGCTAGCTAATTTAATTTTAATGCTATATGCCATCATCTTTTCCCTCCTTTCTCTTTGGGACTCAGCCATCAATTTACTCACTTGTCACTTATCCTCATTTGGTCATGTTCCCTTTTCATTTCCTTTTTCCAATATTAAACACATCATTTTCCATCCACTTGTCCTCTCTCTTTAACCCCTCATCTTATTTCAATTTTAATTAATGTTTCATACATTAGATCCTATAGATAATAACTTTCTTTATTAAAAAAATTGTTTGAGACTTCAGTTATTAATAGTTATCAGCATGTTATTGAATCCTGCTCACTTGCATTAACATTATTTGGGCGTGCGTATTAATAGCTTAATGAATAAAATAGATCTTGCTTCGGAAAGCAACTCACTCTAAAATGAACAAATAATACACATCAGAATACCAAATTTAACGTATATTTATCAAACTTGAGACTATAATCTGGATGTGTGTGTATATCCGATCCCCCTTTCAGAACACCCAAACTAGTTTAACTTAACTGTGTTGTGCACGCATATTACAAGGCTAAATGAAAATAGACTCACCTATATCTCTATTTATTTTATAGCCTACTAATGAAGTCCAGGTCCATAATAAACCAAAATCTATTCAAGAATCTGACCAGATACCAAATAAGGAAGTTGATTGAGCCAGGTAATGGCAATAAAAATCTTCAGCGATAATTTGAAATGGTTCAAGGGTCAACTTCAAATCATATATTTATATTATGTGTGTATTTATATATGTATGCCCACACACACAGAAATAGAGAGAGAGGGAGAGATTTTTATTCGGGTAAGGTTTTAATCCATGAAAGTTGAGATTATGCATTCACAAAGGCAAGAATTTAAATTAGGATGACGCTAAAAGTTGTAAAATTTCTTCAATCTGTCATTTGACATGAAATTTGAAATTTCAAGGTCAGAGAAAAATTTAAACAAAGAAAAAACAAAAAGAAAGTGTGGGAATCTCTTCTTCAATTAAGGCTCTTTCTCTTGTGTGTGTTCAACACACACTCAGCCCTTTATCTATATGTGTGTAAAATTCATTCACTGGTTCGCTAAAGGAATTCATTCACTGGTTCGCTAGTCTAACCGGGTGATTCAGGTTTGGTTTTTATACCATCATTAAAATATTATACCATATGCACTACGAAAGTGAGTTTCAGCGGCGACTTTAGTGTCGCCGCTGAAAGTGTTGTTTGAAATTTTAAAAAAAAAAATTTTAAAACACTTTCAGCGGCGACTATTAAAAGTCGTCGCCGAAAGTGTTGTTTGAAATTTGAAAAAAAAAATTTTTAAAACACTTTCAGCGGCGACTTTAGTGTCGCCGCTGAAAGTGTTGTTTGAAATTTAAAAAAAAAATTTAAAACACTTTCAGCGGCGACTATTAAAAGTCGCCGCTGAAAGTGCATTTCAGCGGCGACTTTAATGTCGTCGCTGAAAGTCTTTTTCATATTTGTTTTATTAATATTTTTTAAAAATAATATTTATAAAATTTAACTATTAATTATTAAATAATTCTATTTAACATTAATTATTAAAATTATATTATTATTTATTAATATTATATTTATAATTTTTTATTAAAAATAATATTTATGATATTAAATTATTATTTATTAAGTAATTTTAATTAAAAAAATTTTAAATTTAAATATATCAATATTTTTTTCGTTTTTATTTAATTTTTCATTACTTTTAATAATATAATATTTAATTAATAATTAATTATATGTATATAATTAATTAATTATATGTATGTATGTTTATATATATGATAATATTTTATATATATATATAATAATATGTAATAATATAACATAAGTTCATTTCGACGCAACTGGTAGAGACTCGCGCGCTAAGGCATCGGCTCTCTGAGGTTGCGGGTTCAAACTGGAAGAGAGTCACATGGAGGAATTATGAGGAGGCGACACGTGGCAGCACAGCGAGGCAACACATGGCAACACGAGGAGGTGACACATGGCAGCACGAGGAAACATAAAAAATTAAATTTTTTGAATTTTTTTTTAAAAAAATTAACACTTTTAGCGTCGACAAAAGTCGCCACTGAAAGTCACCTTCAGCGGCGACACAAATGTCGCCGCTGAAAGTATACTTTGAGCAGCGACAAGAATTGTCGCCGCTAAAACTTTCAGCGACAGTCGCATAGGCGGCGACTTTTTATCGTTGTTGAAAGTCTTTCAGCGGTGACTTTTAGACTTTCAGCGGCAACAAAAGTCACCGCTGAAAGTCTTTTTTTTTGTAGGGATGGCTTCCATTTCATTAATTGTCACCCACATATATACTCTATAAGATATAAGAATCAGAAACCATAGGTTGAAAACGGATGTATTAATTTATCCATTCTTGTATTTTATTATGCCAATTTTAGATGTATAGCTTGCTTTCTTTTCTTTTCTTTGCCAATGGCTTTCTTTATTTTTCACTACTACAGATTTGCACATTTATAATGCTTAATACATAATGGTTACAACTAATAAATATCATGTCTGTCGAAGCGGGGGTCGCGTAAGGATATATAATCCTTAAAAGTAACAGTTAATTATATGCACTGTCATGTGGAATTCATAAAAACACAAAAATAACGGTTGTAGTTAATAACCATAATTTATTTAGTGACAAAACTGACAGTTCTTTCAAAACAATCATCATATAACACTTGCAAATGATTCGACTTCCAACCTTACATCAACGAAAATACAAAAATAACGGTTATCTTAAATGACGGTAAAGTATAAATGACCAAAATAACTTTTCATGAGAAACAACCGTCATTTAAAGAATAACTTTTAAAAGCACCACCTCCTCCTTCTCCAACTACATACTCTTTTCCCACTGATTTGACACAACCTTAGCCGCCTCGGGGTCAAATCACAATTTACCACAAATTAAATGCAAACAACTCGGGATCGTTCTCTTATCAAGGAACCTTTTATTTTGACTTCCTTAGGAAATATTAAGTGCTATAAACATGGTTAGAAAAGGGGTTTTTGAAATTGATTTTTTTGAAATTAAAATTTATGAAAATAAAGCTATTCCTAATTTTTTTGGTATTTGGAAAATAATAAAGAAATGATTTGGATTAAAAAGGGATAATATGATAAGATGAACCTTGGTGGCAAATTTGGTGGCTTTCCTAGCTCTTTAAAATAATTTGGGAGTTACTTTTGCATCAAGTCAAATTAAAAACCCTAAGCAATCGCATTAGATCCAATCTACCTAATAAATGACTAATCATACAATCGCATTCTTAATCACCTCTTAGGCAAATTGCTAAAAACTCACTTGATGTGTATTGAAAATGAATTAATGCACTTGGTTCCTCTTAATTGAAAACACAATCGCGACATTCAAATCAAAATTAAATCCATCACACGACCTAGATATCACATAGAATATATAACTTCATTAATCCAATAGGAAAATAAGTTGAATAAAATTCAAATGCACCAATACCAAATTCAACACAAGATATTAACCAACATAGACAAATAATCACTCATCTAAATCTCAAGACATATGTATCCCAATGTAAAATTACTCCGCAGAGACATAATGTATAAATTGAGCAAATGGAAAATAATAAACTCCCCTTATAGAATCTTAAAGCTCTAACCACTTCTTCTACCACCAAGACTCACCGGAATCTAGCCACACATAGTCATGACCACAACACACTCCAACATAACCTCACAAACAACGTTGAAAACCATAGAGAAACCACTGACCAAACTGTATGAGCTTGGATTGAGAAAAAAATGGAATTAAATGTTAGAAAGAAGCAGGACCGTGGGTTCTTTAGAAAATGAGAATGACAATGAATTGAGCTAGAGAGAATGGATATGGAAGGAATGATGATGGTGGTGGTTTCTTGGAGATGCAGAACATTGGCTAGTGGTGAAGCTTGATGGAAGTGTGGACGATAGTGCTGAAAATAGAGTGATCACGGTGGTGAGAGGATGAGGAACAAAGAAGGTAGTGGCATGGTGGTTCACGGTGGTGATTTGGTTTGGAAGAGATGGACGTGGTGATCGGAGAGACTGACAGACGGAGGTCCGACGGTGGTGGTGGTCTCTCCGGCGGTGGTCGTGGTTCAGACTCGCGTCTCTATGGTCCGAGAAGCCCCCTCTGTTTTCTGCAACTTGTCTCGGCCTTCCCTTCTCTCCAAACCAGACAGCAGCTAGGTCGACTGTGACGTGTGGTCGCCGGCGCTGGAAGTGAGGAAGGAAGGAGGAAGATGGTAGGCGATCGATGATCCTCTCTGCCGTGCGCCGCTCACCCCTGTTCTCTCTCTCCTTTTTCTTTCATTCTCCGGTCTATGTCTCTCCTTCCCAGCGGCGCTCTTTTAAGTTCTCATTCTTGGTCTCTCTCTTTTTCTTTTCCAGTGGTGCCTTTGTTTCTTTTCCTTCTCGGTCTCACACTGTTTCTGGTTCTCCTAATCTGAACCTCACCGGCGACGGAGAGAATGGATGAAAGGAAGTGAAGGTCGCCGGTGAGGGCAGAGGTAGTCTAGGTCATGATCCCCTCTGTGTGTTGCAGCGCTGATCTATATATCACTCTTAGCTTGCTCTCTACCTGTCGGGTCCTGCTGTATCCGAATGCTATATCCAGCCAACCAAGTCGGGTCTCCGTTTCCAGCGTTCTCGGGTTGCAGATGATGAATAGTAACCTTGGTCAAAACTTGCGTTTTGACCAGGGACTAAAATGAAATTATTAAAAGTTTGGTTGAGGGACTTAAGTATAATTTTTAAAATTTTGGCAGGGTCAAATGTAATTTCTTAAACATCTGGGTTTTTTTCTATGATTTTCCAGGCCCCTTTCTACATATTTTTGTAATTTTCAATAAATCTTGGGACCTTTTCTGTATTTTTTCTAACCCTCAAAATATTAATTTTGACCCTTTAAAATCTCCAATTTCCTTCCATAACACTAACAATGCAAAATTAAGCATAAAATAGCATTAAAAATCCAAGAAAAAATTATAAAAATAATTAATAGATTATGACCATTTTGCCCCTAATTACATTTAATTTAATACAATTGTTCTTAACTAAAATTAATGATTAATCATACAATAATATTCAGAAAATACATTTAAAATCCCAAATTAATTATGAAAAATCATGTAAAAATATGGTTCAATCACCCACTTGCCAACTACTCTTATTTTAATTACCTTTTCATAAATCTCTAATTAATTCTCACCTATTTAAACCCTAGGGATCAAAGCTCTTCCTTGACCAGCTCTTCCTCCTCCGTAATTATGATATTCTCATTGGTTGAGAATGGAATTCATGATGATTGGATATGTGAAATTTGTGATTACAAGTTTCTCATATCTAGTCATCACAAATTCCAAGGACAAATATTTAAAGGGACTCACACGTTCGGCTCAAAAATATACATCTTTTGTTCTCTCTTTGAATGAGAAAGTTGAATAATTAACTGGAGAATGAAGAATTTGATGATGTATCAATTCCTTCATCTTCATAACTTTTTATTTTGTTTGGTTTTTTACATTTTCTTGCTGTTTTTTAATGTTTTTCTGTAATATTGTGGTTAATTATGCAATTAATAGTAGACACCAATAAATTAAAAAAATTTTGTCAAATACATAACGATTAACATATAAAAATTGTTACTTATTATAATACCATTTCAAATTCCTAACGGTTATTAAGAATTAACCATCATCATTAATAAAATCTAATGATTTAATACTAAAAGACGCAACAGCTTGATAATCCACGAAACCCTCTGCATATAAACAACCAAAAACTGAACTTAGGTACTTCTCTACTTCCATTTCAACTTCTCAAAGTCAACTTCTAATTCACCAAAAAATATGCACAAACGCAAGTTAACTTCTAATTCATCATCTGGCAAAAATCCGAAAGATGAAACAAGCATAGAAGGTCTCGTCCATGCAACTTATGAGCTCCATCAATAGTCTAGGTTTACCTGTAAGAACAAGGATGCATGGACCAGTATTTAAAGGAACTTACTTCTCTTGTTTGCTCTTTGAACAAGAAGATGGACAAGTTTTTTTTTTTTTTTGGACAAAAGATGGACAAGTTATTGGAGAATGAAGAATTTGATGATATATTATATTCTTAAAATATCTCTGTAACTTTTAAATGAGGCCAAAATTAAACTTATGCTTTTAATTAATTCTTTGCTACATCATTTATCCAATTAAACATAATTTACATTTATATAATTGATTATATAACCGAAAAGAGTATATATGTATGCATGCAGTCCTATATAAGTGATTAGAGAAGGAGAGGATCCATTTGGGTTATCTTTCCTACATTCATGCGGACAAACAAAAGCTTGTTGCTGCGAGCAAAGGTGTTTCATTGCGGTTGTTTTAGAAATTGAGATTGATTTAATAAGCTGACATAAAATATTTATACTATGAATATACATATTGTTTACAATATGTGGGGACCCTGTAATCTAGATAACACCATGCACATGCACCCCTCAAGATTTTCATAAGCATGAGGTTGTGAGTTTGAACACTCTCTAGAGGATATAATGAGTACATGAGTTATGGTTAAAAAAATACATATTGTTTATAATATAATAGATGTCAGTGCTCATAATTACGGTTGTGTTCCTGCTTTCTCCGCTTCTCCATATGCTCATAATACAATTTTTGTTATCCAAAACACAAATATATTATAATTAACCACAAATAAAAATGTCAAAAAATCCTATTGCCATGAAATAATATGTCTAGCATATACTTAAAAGTTAATCTTTCATTCAAAAGTTCAGCATAAGTAGCTCTACTTCACTTTAGAGCTTCCACTTGAGTCTAACAAAAAGCACGTCACAAGCTTTTCATTTATTATTATTGTTGTTGTTGTTGTTGTTGTTGTTGGTGGTGCTGCTGCTGCTGCTTCCATGTGTTGTTGTTGTTGTTGTTGTTGTTGTTGTTGTTGTTGTTGTTGGTGCTGCTGCTGCTGCTTCCATCGAAAAAGGTTTAAAAAAAAAAAGAACTAGACTAGACGTGCATTGGAACTCATCGGCCATCGCAAATCAAAATCTACACTGAACTTTGAAGATGACGATATGGGAATTGCACATATAGACACCGCCAAGTTTGCACATATTTTTTTAAGTTTTCCATTAAAAACATATGAAACAATGTGCTAGAAAATTACTATCTTTATTTTATATAAAATCCTACTGTTTTTATTTACTCAGCTTTTCAATCTTTTTCAGTAATCATCTTCCATGTTTTTAGTACTGAAAATAATTAAACATTAGCTAGCGTTGAAAACATGGTGAGTCTGGAAAGCACCTAAGATGATTACTAAAAAAAAAATGGTTATTGAAAATGTTATATTATATCTAAATATTGTTCAGGAGCATCATATTTTATACTTTATGCTTATATTAAATAAATGCAAATTATATATAATTAAATGAAATAAAAATTTAAAATAAAATTAATGTGTGTGTATATCACGTACAGTAATTATTATTAGTGTTTCATGTCATAAATTTAGAATATATATCACTTGTAACATATGTCTCTATCCCTAAAAATCAAACAACCTATTTTTGCTTGATGGAAATTTCTCACCTCGGGCTTCCCATCTATATATCTCTTTCTTCTTCATTGCTTACTCCTTCACAGTTGCCTTCATCTTCGCCATGCAAGTATCAGTCAGAAATTAAAGGCCTTCATTGATTTGTATACATTTAAACATATTATCTATACATACCAATGTTTCACATTTCAACAGTTCAGAAGGAAAATGGGAAAAGAAAGGGAACGAGCAAAGGAGGGAACTGAAACATTTATAATCAGAAGAGAATATAGAAAAGTGAGAAAAATCGCAACAACTTTTTTTGACCTCTATTACACTGAACCATCATCTTTCAATTTAAAGTCATTATATAACAGATATTATTAATTGTGGATGTCTCTTTCGTCCTTGCTGCTTGCTGGTTCTCTGCCTTGTTTCCTTTCTCCATTGCTTTTTGAAACATCGACTCACTAGCCTTCTTCATAGAGCACTGAACTCTGCTGCCTTGTCAATTTTGATTTGATCAGAAGTAAATTTGATTTATCGCGTGGTAATTTTTGTAGTCAAGTGATTTTTGAGGAAACAAATTATTTAAATATTGTTCATCAAAATCATATTTACATGTTTTGTTAATAAATAGTATGATAATTAATTTTACTGAAGGTTGAAGTTATTTATTTAGATTTTTTATTTTAATATTAATTTTTAATTCAAAATTTCAAATTGTAAAATAATTTCACTTGATAAATTTATTAAAAATAGAATAGGAAAATAATTAAATTAAAAACTTATATACTTTTGTTTTCATTCATCAACTTTTATTATTTAAATATAAGAAACTTGTACTTTTTTAATTCAAATAAGCTCTTCAAAACTCAAATACACTTCAAAAAATGGAACCACAAAAAATATAAGAAAGTTATATATCAGGCTATCAGGCACACATGCTTCATGCCAAACATGCTTAATTTGATAATGATGTTTTATTCATTTTTTTTTTCTGTTTGATTTGATCTATATGGTGTGGTTATGCAAGGTTGGCCTTTGTTTTCATGCTTGTACTATAGAGATTAGTGAAAATAATTGGACTCTTACCATAATGGATTGTTTCAGTTGACCATATGGTTGGGCTATTTCAGTGTCAATATGAAAATTATGTGATCAAGAAATCTGGGACACAAAAATCAGTGATCTTTTATATGCACAGCTAATTTAAAGTAATATATATCACATCCTGCACATTAAAAAAGGCATACTGATATGATATTTATGATAAAAAAAAGTCTATAAAATATGAGTCTTTGTAATATGACATGTATTGACCCCACTCCACTGCTGTTACTAGAGTAATTTCTTGCGGTCATTTTCATTTCACATGTTTGCTGATATATAATGCTTTTTTTTTTTGGAGTTTTTGCTTTGGACCTTGAAGCTTCACACACACACACACACACTCTTCTGGTCATTAACATGAGACCTAATTAAATAATTTGAGTAGATTAAAGATGTTGTTTAAGTTAGTTAATATGATATATTATTTATAAAACAGCCTATTATCTCTGTTAATTCCCTCCCTCCTCCGATAAACACATGAAATAGGTCTTATATTTATAATTAACATCAACTCTCTAATTAGATTTTACATTAAGGATTGGAGAAGTATATATGAGGCTCAAGACCCTAGTTATAGTTATATACATGCATGTGAGGCCATAGCAGATAGCATTTCTTATAATTAGTGTAACTTTAGCTTTTGTACATACTTGGCATTTCTTTCTCTTATTCCATATTATTCCTTCCATTTATCATGTACCCTCTCCTACCTATCTTTACTCTTTATTTATTTATTCATTTTTGATAACATGAAGAGAGAACAACATATCAGCTTAGATCTCTATGAAGTATCCATTCAAGCTCTGGCGGAGCTTGGTACACCATGTGCAGACCCAGTGGCACGTTAAGCCCTTCCTTGGCAAGATGATCCGTGGCTAAATTATGCCATCTCCGTACGTGTTGTAGATTCACATCCCATTCCCTTTGTAGCATTATCTCACACTGCATCAATAATCCCTTTATCAACACGAGTATCGCAAGCCCCATCTTTTATGAGAAGAATTGCTTCCTCAGAGTCTAACTCCATCTCAGCTTTACGAAAGCCCAAGTCCCAGGCAAGTTTGAGGCCATAGAGGCATGCCCATAATTCTGCAGTCAATGGGTTGCCTTCGTCAAATCTAAACATAAATCCTCTAACAAGACGACCCACATGGTCTCGTATCAAACCCCCGCAAGCGGCTCTCTTCGTACTGTAGGAGAACACACCATCCACATTAATTCGGATACATTATGGGTCAGCTGGGTTTCGCCGGGCAAGCTGATCATCTTCTCTATTTAGAACCAGTCGTCCCTTCTGTATCTTTGCATATGCATCGGTTAAACTTTATAGCATCGCTCTTGAACTTGTCTTGACTACCTCATTCGAGACCTTCTTCCTTTCGAAAACCCATAGATTTCGTCTCCTCCAGATCCACTAGCACACAATGGTAAAAACCAATCTCCACTCATCCTGTTGGCTGTTGTTACTCATCGTTAGGTTCCAGCAAAACCAATCAGCAAAGTCCAAAGAGGTGAACTTCCTCCATGCAGTGGGATGCACGAGATCCTTCCATAGGCTCCGTGTACCTTTACAGTCCCTGAGGACGTGGAGGGTGTCTTCACAATGTACCTGGCATATTGGGCACCGGTCATCCTCGTTTAAGCCTCTCTTCACTCGAGATGAATTAGTTAGTAACTGCCTCCTAGCAGCAAGCCATAAGAACATTCTACACCATTCTGGGATCTGTAGTCTCCATAGCTTTGCCCAGAAAGGGTCTTCATAATTCTGTGTATCAAGGGAGTGGTATGCCGACCTTACAGAGAACATCCCAGAGTTATTCCCTTTCCAGCGAACATTCCCTCCATCTATAACTTCCATGCCTTTCTCAACACCCTCCCATGTTTCCCTGATGCCCATCCAGACATTGGAACCTGGTTTCTTTGAGTCAAACTTCAGTAGGATATCTGTACCGCATCAATATTTATCCCGGATCACTTTTACCCATAAGTCATCTCTACACTTGACAAAATTCCATCCTAGTTCATGAATAGCGAATAATTCTGTTGCCTGGCATACCGAAGCCCAAGACCTCCACTTCGCTTAATTAGGTTTGCACACCTCATCCCATGATACCAGAGGAATCTTTTTATGTTCATCAGAGTTTCCCCACAGAAATATTTTATTATATTTATCAAGTGCTTCCCACATACTAGTTGGTAAATAGGAGGTTTGCATGATATATCCCAGGATTGCTGAAGTGACAGAAGTGATCAGTGTCACCCATCCTGCCGTCGATAAAGAATTCACTTTCCATTGATCAAGCCGTCGTTTGACTTTATCTATCACCTCAATATATGTATCCTTGGAAACACACTCATGATGCAATGGCACACCAAGATATTTCCCTACGTTTCCAGTTTGGGTAAACCCAAGAACTGCACCAATCTCTCTGCTACAATTATGATTAATATCTCTCGAAAAGAAAACCTGAGTTTTACAAGGGTTCACCTTTAAACCTGAACTTGCACAAAAGACATCCAAGCACTCTTTAATTACATTTTCCTGCTGAATCGAGGCCTCCGCACATAAGAGTATATCATCTGCAAAGAACAAGTGTGAGATGGGTAGACCAATTCACGTAAGCCGAATCGGTTTCTAAGTATTATTCCCCATCCTCATTTGTATTAAGTGGGCCAGTTTCTCCATGCAAATTACAAAAAGATACGGTGAGATGGGGTCCCCTTGCCATATACCTCTGGAGGCCAAGAAAGTATCAACTTTTTCACCATTCCATAATAACTGCATGCTAGAGGAGGACACACAATTTGAAATGATTTCTATCAAATGCTGTGGAAGATGAATCTCTGACAAACAAGACTTAAGAAAGCACCAGTTTACTCGGTCATAAGATTTTTCTAGGTTGATTTTGATAGCCATATATCCTTTATTGCCCTTCATGGGGCGCATTAAGTGAATGACCTCTTGAGCCACAATAATATTATCACTACTATTCCTTTCGGGCACAAAGTTACATTGATTTGGTGAAATAATCTGAGGTAGAAATCTTTTCATCCTAGCCACAATCACTTTTGTAACAACTTTATATATTACATTGCACAGGCTGATGGGGCGAAGATCCCGCATTGATTCTAGAGGTTCTTTCTTTGGAATTAACACAATAAGCGTCCCATTCACTTTACGAATATCTTGCGGGTTAGAGAAAATATTTTTAACAAAAGTAAAGACAGCAGAGCGTACTGTGGCCCATTGATTTTGATAAAAAAGGGGATTAAATCCATCCGGCCCTGGAGATTTAAGTGCACCCATACTGAAAATAGCTTCTTTAATTTCCTCCTCCTATACTTCTCTACCATACCATCTAAGCAAATCAATATATAATCAAATACCTTCCTTTTTTGCAGAGAGGCTGGAGTACTGTTCATAAGCCAGTAAGCTGATGAATAGTCTCGGCTCCATCTTGGCTCCACCTTGGGCTCGATGTTTGGTATTTGAAATTTGAATTTCAACTTTATTATTTTTCAATGACTCGGAGATGTCAGGATAAGCCATGCCTCTCTTCTATTTTTTCATCTTCTTTCTCTTTCTCATTTTCGTTGCTAGGGCGAGGCACCTCTGTTTCTTCACCGAAATCTGTCCCCTTTCTTGTAGCTGCCGCCGTTGGTACAGTTTTTTAGTCTGTTTTCTTCTCATCTTCTCAATGCTATAAAAGGTTTGTACTCTTCTTCCATTCTTTCCTTTGTTTCTGTTCTCTCCCCTTCTTCCTTTAAATTCTGTGATCTATTTGTTACGGTATTTTAAGGTTTTCGGGTTTCCTTATGGTGTATCGTCCCTGTAGCCCCAAGGGTTTCAGAAATTTCTCCCCACCAAATTTCTTCTTGCGACTCAAATTTCTTCTTCCGAAAACTCGCCGGAGTTCTGATGCCAAGAGCTTGAAGATGCCACCGACAGATTCCAGTCCCTACTCAGCGAAGGAGCCTCTGCTTCAATCTTCAAAGGTATTTTAAATGACGGCACGTTGGTAGCTGTCAAGAGAATCAATGGCTAAGAAGGAGTTCAAATCGGAAGTTCCGTCGCTTGAAGGTGCAGTTTTTTGGAATGATTTATTCATATGACATTGTGCTATGTCATGTTATTTTGATGATGCATTTACATTTCGTAGATGCTTTTTATGGGAAGAAGGAGAGATTTCCAGAAGGCTTTTGTTAATTTCAAGAGAAGCACAACATTAATTAGTCTTTTGATTTCTAGCTATTCAATTTCGATTGCTAGATATAAATGGCTGAAGTATCTAAATTGCTGTCTGAAGTTGCGGGAGACAAAAGGTAAGGTTGTGATCAAAGCTTGTGATCTTCACCATTTATATGTTACTATATGTTAATAACATAGGAAGCATAAGCAACTCAACCTCTTTTTTTTTTAAATTTTACTGTTTCAGCTTAGCTGGCTAGCTGGCTGTCTCTTCACAGTTCCCATCTTCTTATTTGATTTTTCTTATAACAGTAATGTGGTGGCGATTTCAATTATTATTTGCTTTTGGTGTTTGTTATGCATGATATCATTGAAATGACTCATCATAATCAGCAAAATCTTCATTTATATATATGGACCTTTCTTTTTTAGAATGATGAGCACAATTCAATTTATAACACAAATACCTCACTAACACAAAGAATGAATTATTTGTCTGATAACTATCTCTCATGTGGGCAAAGTAACAAATATGTCTTATTCCCTTTTATTGTTTATCATTTGATTTCCATCTTTCAATTTTTTGTGTCCACCTAAAAACCTGGCTAATTCAAATTTACATGGGACATGGTGGTATTGATATCATCCATCAGGCTACATGTTCCAACAAGAAGTTCCTTCTTTGTATTGGTATGTGGTCAAATCACAAAAAAAAAACAGCATGTCCTTTTAGCCATTGACTTTTCATGTTGCTTTCATCTGCTGCCACATAAACAACATATGTTTTTAAAATCAAATACATTCTTCTTCCTATATTGTCATAAATGTCACTCCATCAGCCTTTTTATTTTGTTTTTACAATTGATTTTATTACATGTGACTACATGGGAGGATAATCATGGACGGTTCCTACTTCATTTAAATAATAAAGTTGATTTTAATATTGTAGTCACATCATTATATAGTCTTCTGATGCTCCATGTATATACTAAGAAAAGCTTTTTTATTTTGTTTTAGACTCATTTATGGACACACCTATCCATAGGAATTAATTTTATTTTCCTCTCATCCTACTGTTTTTGTCCCTTGCAAGAACATTATCATTTTTTTTGGTTCAAAGGAGGGAATATATGAATCGACGGCTCGAACTCAGAACCCCCAAACCATCTGCAGAAGATGATCCAGAAAGCTACGAGGGAGAAATCATTTTGATCCCCGTGCTTTGAAAGCATTGAATCTTGACCTTCTTGCATTCTACTCAATATGCATTGATATCTTGAGATCAGAAGGCAGTTCACATAAGGAAGTAGACTCAGTTAATCCAGTACAGTTCTGTGAAGATGGTCTTGTCTGTGTATCATCTTTTAAATGTTTACCTCCAAGGAGTACTAAAACTGCTGTCATGTTCTGCACCTTGCATAAATTTGTGATAAGCGCGTCATCTCATTCTGATTATGATCCTTCTACAATTACATATCTGTTAGACTCCATAATATTTTGTACTTTAGAGGTAATTCTATTTTTGGCTTTGTTTTACTTGCTGCCCGTGTTACCTTATTCTATTCTCCAAAATTTTATTGCTACAGATAATTTTTTGCACGATTTTGATGCTGTTTTGAAATGATAAGAAAATGGAAAACTGTGAAATAATGACAATTCATGACAATTGAGACTTGATAGTATTGGGGCTTATTAGTTTTGGCCAAGTTTGGGATACTTTAATTTCACGTTATTTGAACAATTTAGTTGGATTTCAGGGATCCCACTCTACATATTCAATCTAATGCTTTTTATTCCCCCCCCCCCCAATTGTTGTGTTTTTTCTTCCTTTTTTTGTTTCAGTTTCTACTCAATAAAAGGGGCCTGAAGGTAAACGTCCTAGCAGTAAAGCAAGATTACTAATACAGAAATGCACTAAGCGATGTAAGGGATTAGCATTTGATATACTTAGAAACCATTATAATAATAGCAATATATAATTCATATGGAAGCATGTCTTGCCAAATATGTTTGCCCATGCATAAACCTTTGACATTGAGGGAAGTAGTGGTAGGATTTTATTAAGCAATTTTGTTAAATGTCTTCATTTATTGCTGTAGTAGGTATAGTTAATCTTCGTAGCTTTGTTCTATTCTCCAGTGCAGTGTAAATGTTGCTCATTTTTTTTTCAGTATTTAATTACCAAACAAGTTATAGTCATAGTGGGGGTTTTTTTTTCTCAATAATACATATATGCATGTATTCAAGAATAAATAGAATTGGGCAATAAGAATAAGAAACTAATATAATATTTATGGGTATTTGTTTCTACCTGATTTTTTAACAGCAAATCATGTTTATCAAAGTCATATTAAAGGTCTACTTGATTGACTCATGAATGAGTGAATTAGATGGTGATGGAACATTTTAAAGTATTTTTGTCCGAGTTACAATGGAACTAATATGTTCTTAACTTTATCCATTTCAAATGGTAAAAAAAATGTACAAGAATTCAATAGTTTTAGGCTATAAGTCCTTTATCATTTCATTACCTACTCCACTGTTCAGCATTTTTATCAAAGTACTCTTTATTCATTTGCAGTTGTCATTGCTAGGTGATGAAGTGAATAGTATAAATCCTTGAGCAGTGTGATGATATGAATCCTCTGCAATTTCATTCACACCAAAGCTTTGGCCGAAGCCTTTGCAGTGTATCAGGTTGAAAAGTTCTAGGTGGTGCAACCTATTTATTAAATATCCTAGCTTACATGCAAGCGGGAATTTGATTTTATATGGCCAATTTCATGATGTAGTGAGAACTTTGTGGTATAAACACTTATTTTCCTCCGTTTCAAGTGTTTTAACTATCAGGTTAAGTAAATCTCAAATTTCAATATCAGATGTCATCCAAATCCTTGCATAATAGAGTTACATTTCAGCAAGGTTTAGTGAAGATTTCCTGCAGATTTCTCTCACTTTTTTTGTGTGAATTTGGCCTTAGACATACTTTCTCATCAATATGCATGCTCATACCCAAGACCCTGCAAATCTTATAGCTTTGTACTCATATGGTTGTTCAGCTCTAAGGACTTCCTCATCCTCTCTTTTTTTTTGTCCATATAGTAGAATTGTTAGCTTTTTGAAAATTTCAATGCATAGATTCCTAATTCATGAATTACATGTTCTTAAAGTTGTGGTGTCATAGGTGTTATGATGACTAAAGATTTAGTCTACATCTTCCCCATTTTTGGTGTCAATTTGGCCTTCTAGAAAGTATTGGTTGATATTTCTCCTCTCTAATTGGAATTGCGCATGGCCTAATTTTACACTATGATGGAGCTTGCATGAATGTTCAAAACGAATAATTTGATAACCTACTATGAAGTTAATTCATAAAGGGGAGTAAATGCTAATGGATTGTTATAATGAACAATATTATTCAATGCTTTGAGTGAAGGCATCCAATGCAACTCAAGGCAGCAGTAACTTGAGGAATGTTATTTTTGGGCAGTTAGATATATCCTTTCATATATTTAATTCTCTCACACCTATTTGATCAAATCTCTTGAGGTATTTTTAGCCAGATCAATTCATATATTCAGTTACTTATTGTGATAGTAATTGAATAAATGTTGAAAATGAATTGTTTGATAACATACAATAAAGTTAATTCATTGGAGGGAGTAAATGCTAATGAGTTGTTGTAATTAATATTATTTAGTACATTTTAGTGAATGCATAAAATACACAAACAATAAACATTTCTATAAATTATTTATTTAGGAATTATACCCTTAGAGAAGTTGTTTGGGGTAGTAAATGAAAGTTTTTATCTGACCGATTGATGCAAGACCAACAAACACTGCAAAGATTGTTGTGTAAAAGGAAGTTTTAGAAATGTAGATGCTTATTTATGATCATACAAGGTGACAAGCGAGATATAGTGCATTTCTGTTCATGAATGCAAGGTTTTGTGTTGTGCACAAAAACAGTGTGAAATACATTATTTTTATTGCATATAGAATGTAACTAATTGATGTGATGAAAAAAAAGACAGATATTTTTACTAAATAAATAGATGTCTATAAATGATTGTTACAGTATAGTCTCACCGTGCAACGCACGGGTAGGACCTGCTCAGTTAGTATTCATCATAGGCTAAAAACAGGCAACAATAAACATGTAATGTGTATGCAACCATAGGAACGTTTTGTCTCTGTTCACAATTCCCATGCAACGCACAATGACAACATACTACACTTATATAACTGTTGTCATCTTATGTGTACTTTAATGATTTAAATGAACTATTGCAATAAGGAAAATTATTCAAATTTATGTAATTATTCTTATTAATACACATGAAAAATTAGTGAAACTGAAAACACACAAAATGGGCAGAGAATTTAATAGTATGTAAAAACTCTCCGTGCAACACACGGGTAGCTCCTGCTCGATCTTATCAATGCTTGGATAGGTGACGGTGCAGCTAAGTGTTGGATAGCTTCTTTAAAGTTATAGGTCTGAGTATAATGGAAAATGTGCCAGAAAAAAGGAGGGTGTGGTGTCATTCTGGGCATCATCACGCTTATTGACAGATGAGGACATTAATGGTGGGCTTACTGACCTCCACATGGTATACAAATATACAAAATTAATTCAAAACCAAGTTGTTAAAAATAATGATAATATTGATTTGAAGGTTCTGTTCGCAGGGATTTTTTTTGAAGCTTGTGTTCACCAGGATGAAGACAAAGCGTTAATTTACTAAAGCACCAACTATACTCCCCACCCCCTCTTTCTCTCTATATATATACATATCTTTTTTAAGTGTCAAATTTCTAATGTACAAATGTCCTTCCAATTTTGCATCTGCATTTTTATTTTGAAAATTATTACTAATATTTTTATGATTTTTTTTAAAATTATAAGTGAGATCAAACCATGAACCTGTTATTTACAAGAGAATTTTCATGCCACTAAGTTACAAGGACGTTAGCCTCTCTCTTGTCCTTTAATCCTTTCACATGGCCTCATAAGTTACAGCTTCTCTTCCAACATTCACAATTATTGATACTCAACAATAGTGATTGGGTTAAAATTAATGGAGTCAATTCAGTTCTGGTTATGGGATCATCCCATCGTTTGGTTTTGCAGCTTTCCAAAAGTGCCTTTAAATATTATAAAGATGTGACCTTAATTTGGTGAATTTTAGTGTGGCAACTCCCAATTTACATGTATTTTATAAAATATAGCTTAATTGATGATAAGGGCATGATATGTTCAAGAGACACGTTTCTTTAATTTAAAAAATATTCCAACTCATCATACTCCTCATCTTGTGGGCATACACCATAGTAAAATCAAATGGAAGCTCAATAAAGCAAAACTCCTCCACAGGAAAGTGACATCCAAAACAATATACAATAAGATTGATTTTACATTGTTTTCTTTCTTGATCATTTCTTACATTTCTCATTAACGATTTAAATACATTTCTACAATTGATCAAATTGCTTGTGCAACAAGCGAATGTCTTGTGAACATTTTTGCATGGTAAATGCCCCGTTTAATGTATGAGAAGAGTTTTTAAATAATAAGTGAAAAAGGAGGTGGAAGCGGATAAGAAAGTGAAGTTGAAATGGCTGTACTGAATTTTATTCCTACATAAATGAATTGTAGTGTGGTTACATGGAAACTCATGTAAATAACTGGTGGTGGATAAATCCTATTTATAACTACCAGTCATTAATAGCTACCCCTCTGAATCAAGCGGAAAAAAAATATTCTGTCCGTAATTCACAAGCCCAATCTTAATTCTAACATACCAAACAGGGCATACAATGGGTCCTTACCTTCCCAGCTATTTTTGCAAAATGATCATCGAGATGGTATAGATAAAGATAAAGATAAATAAAAGCTAAATGACTGGGAAGATTCATTTTCATTCAACAAAAGCTAAATAATTCAAATTCATTTTTTATTTTATCGTTTCATTACATTCAGCTATTCACACATGATTACTTTCCTCTGCAGGCCAATTCTGTTTTCACCCCTTCTGGTGTCATAAACAAACGCTCTTGCATTCCAATTTGGAGGTTGACTTAATTTTCCTGAAGCAGACATCTCCCAAAATAACAATTATGGAATGCCAATCTCAAATGCATGAAAAGCTTTCTAATTTAGTCCCCATCATGACCTCTATTCTCATTTCAATTCTAATCACAACGTCTCTATCTACCAAAACTCAATCCTCGAACGTATATACAGAGGTGCCGAGAACTTGTGTTCAAGCTGAGAGATTCTCATTCAGCCTTAAATGTTTAATTGTTTTCTTCAACATACTGCTCATACAAAGAATGATATTTTGCAGGAAGGTAATCCTTGAACCTGTTGAACACAGGAATGCAAAAGTTGCAGGTGAGGTGATGTCAGAACATCAGCAATTTCAATTTCCTTCTTGCAGAAGAACAAGACTTGAATTAATAATCAGACCTTAATCAATACATATAGCTTAATACCTTTTAAGGAGCGGTAGCCTGTCGGGTCCAGAGAACAACCTGCATATGGACTGCAAAACTTCACTCATCATCATGGCTTTAGTCCTGAGAGCCTTCATATACCTCACAAAGTCCTTATACTCTGCAAAACTCAGCTTCTCCCTAACCTGTAAGTCATCATTAAAACAAACGCTTTGTTAGAGTTCCCACCTAATATTAAATACAATGCCCCAAAAGACCAGACCAGCTTTTGAACTGGAAGGAACAATTTACAATTTATTGAATCATAGTCCAATGTAGAATTAATTTTAAATACATTGTAAAGTATATGGTAAATAATACTTCAAAATATCAAATGTATTAATTTATTTCAAGCCCCAAAAAAAATCATTTAATATAATTATGGTTGTCGAGCCATGCTCCTAATTTTTTTCTAGGCCCAACTTATTTTATCACATAAATGCCATCCATGAAACTTATCCCGCGTCGATCAGCAAAACAGTCCTGATTCCACGCTACTGCACTTTTAGGCAAGTAGGCAGACCAGTATTTTTAATAAACCCTTGATCAGAAGCAACATTCAAATAAGAATAAAAACTCGAACATAACAGCTAAGTCCAAATACTGATCTTAACCTAAGTGCCTGTTTGTTTTAGCTTTTTAAAAGTGTTTTTACTATTTACGAGGTAAGTATGTGAGAAGAGTTTTATCTCGATTTATGAAAAATGGCTTATGAAACCAGGGTTTGGGGGTTTCCCAAATAGGCACTGGGACTGAAATTGTCTAAAAGAATAACATATACCAATATGATTTATTTCACTTGTTGGGCCTCTACCACTAACAACATCTCAATAAATCATAACAATTAAATAGGTTATCAAATAATTGAATGAGACCAGATGCCAATATCAGACCAAATGCATCATGCATGATTCCGCACCACTGCACTCAAGCATGTAGGCAGACCAGTGTTCCCAGCATTGAAGGTCATTTCATTACCTGAACAAGGAAAGCCGATCCCCGGGTTTCATCATCTGCAGGAGGTCCAGAATCTGGAGGACGATTGTCTTTTTGTGTAAGGAGCTCAACATTCCTACTACTACTTTTGGGAGCCCCATTATCTTTATATAGCAGTTCCACACCATGTTGAGCATTTTGACGGACCATGTTCAAAAGCAAGTTAAGTTCCACAATTCCCTTCATTGATAAGTGAAATTGGATCTAAATGATTTATAATATATATTATTACCAAGTGTATGCTGATCGGAATGTTCACTATGTTGCGTTAAGTCATACTCTCCACTTATAAATCTACGCTTCTTGGCAGAAGGTGCTGTCTGTATATCCTCTACATTTTTGGCACGTTGAGCACCAGCAGTCAAATCAATTACTTCTTCAACTCCTGATGGCATCTCCTTCCCATGTGAAACATCATTACTAATGTCTCTTGACTTCTTACAGCCTATAATTTTGCAATCGTTAAAAGCCAGAGAAGCACGATTAGCAGGTATAATTTCCCCAAGATTTGGAACGCAGCCTTCTTTAGCACCAAGTGAGGGCAATGCTTTCGAAGAGAGATTTTGAGTCACTGACGTAGTCTGCATACACAATCATTAAGAAGCTGAAGAGAAGTATAGTATTGGAAATCAGTAATATCAAATAAAGATGAGTATATTCACAATGCACAATCAAGAATTTACCAGAGGAGACACAAGTTTTTCCAGGCCAAATCTGTCCAGGAAGTGCTCTGACGACTTCTCTGCGAAATTCCCTGTATAAGGATGGATTGTCTATTTCAATTAAAGTTCAAAATGAAGAAAGCAAAGAAATACTGCTCTTTTGCAGAGATTCAGACTGAAGAAATGGAATCAGAAGTTTGATTTTAGATAAACGACAGCAAGTCTGTGAAACTAAACTACATCCAATCAAATGCGTTTCCAAACGAACTCAGCATTAGAGCCAGTGGCAGCATCAGTACTTCATTTACATAATTAACTTCTCTCATATTGAGTTGGTCAAACATTAGACTTCCATATATGGTGCCATTCAACAAACAGCACAATCAACACAACTAATATTCCCCCAACCCCCCAATTTTTTTCTCCCCGTAACTGGGGGTTTATTGAATCACGGCTGTAAAAATAGCAGTCCATATCCATTCAATATATATACATATATATATAAGAAAAATTCATATTTCAACATATGACTGCCATCTCATAATAGAAAACCTTTAAAAAGCATGCACTTCTTGACTACAACTTATTTGAAAAAAGAGAAGACCATTTTTCCTTAATGTAATGGCAGAAAAGTGTGGGACAGAGACCACAATCAAGGAAAAGATAAAGAACACGATGCCAGACCATACTGACCCCCATTTCCAGCTTCTAATAATGACAGCTTTGTAGGGCCACGACTTCCTCCATCGCGGAAAAATCGAGTCAAAGTAAAAACCACTTCTCCAAATTTTGAGAAACACTGCAAGAATATAAATGAGTATGAGAATTCTATATTCAAAAGGTGACTCCATAAAAATAGCGCACCTTGATGTGAGGTTGTATCCAACGTGAGACTTGAGATTGACGATGTGGATATGCAAACCTATACGTAAAGACCAATCAGTAAAGCAGAAAAGCACAAGTGAATCTAAAAATCATAATGGTTATATCATAAAAAGGTTAGATATTTTAAAACGAAAAAAAAAAAGACTTATAGTATTCTGAGACTACAAAATTCTCTTGTACACAGTTTGTTAGACCTACAATCAACCATGAAATTATCACAATTTAATTAGAACAGATTAAATCAATTAAATAGGTTGTTGATTATGTCAATGATTTATTGGTAATTATGATTGATTATTATAAATAATGATATAGAGATTATCATGTAATTATTAGTCATCAACATGATGTCTTGTATCCTGAATATAAATACGTGGCTCGATCAGATCAGTACTCACTGACTTCAATTCTCATTATATTCTTGCTCTCCTTTTCCATATTATTTCCCTTGCCCTAAAATGCTTCTTGTGTCTCATTCCAACTACTGTGCATCACTTATCTTGGGTAACAAGCCTCGCCAACAAGTAGTTCGCTGTCAACTTAAGTTCTCATGACCCTCCCAGACATCACAACCAAAGATCTACCCATCTAGCCATGTGCTAGCACGTGAACCATCTTTTCCGTCACCTAAAGGTTTAGTTCCAGTTAGAAGCCTCCAATTTGTCTAAACCAATTCTCCACACTCACTGGTTGGCCCCATTTGTGCTATTTAGTGAATTTTTTTTGTTGACCAGCCGTAATTCATGGTTCTTAGCCTCTATTTAGTGCTTATAAGGCCAAAACTCAGCACAACCTAGTAGTTCCATGTCCCAACCTGTGAACATCCTAACTTCAACATTAGCCTCTCCTCTCTACTAGTTGGACATCAAAATGCCTTCCTACATGGTGATCTTGAGAAAGAAGTCTAATGGAGCTACCTCGTAGATTCATTGCTCAAGGGAAAGTTTACACAAGCAATCACATGGGCTTGGTCTGGGCATTTTAGCAGTGCTGTTTGACAAAATCCTAATTTTTGTCCATATATGACATGGATAGCATTGCCCTAACTGATAATAATCAAGAAGAAATTTCTCAATTGAAATAGGACCTAATTGATCACTCACTTTCAAACCAAGGATTTAGGCAAGCTATACCACTTCTGGGCATCAAGGTAGCTCACTCAGACTAGGGTGGTGATTTCTAAAGAAAGTACAAGGTAGATATTTTGGGAAAAATCAGTATATTAGAATGTCAACTGGTTGACACTCAAGAAAAAGTGAAACATCGAATTAGATTTTTTTTCCAATTAACACCTCAAGAAAGCAAAACTAATCATAGCTTTAGTTAATTTAGAGCCAAGATATGCATTTTGGAGAAATATAACTCAGAAAAAAGGCAAAAACCTTTCATCACAAAGGATAATTGCTCCATAGTCATGGCGGTGACGAATTACACGTCCAACAGCCTGATTCACTGCACGTGAAGCTTGCTGATTATACCACTCTTCTCCAGTTAAAACCTGATAAAAAATTATTATATATAATAGAAACTACAAAAGGAAAAAGAATTATCATGTATTTTAAGTGATACCAACATTACCTTATACAATTCTCCTTGGGTTTGAGATTGTTGATCCAAATATTCTCGCTTTAAACGAACCTGCATGTTATTAAATTCAATAAATACATCTTTGTAATTACTGATTTCCATAAGTTGGCCCAGAAAAAAGAGTATAGATTTCTATAAATTAGAAATGACTGTCATGTGTTTGCTTTCTGACTATTACAATGACAACTGAGGGGTAATAAATTAACAGCTATTTATTTACAAGTTTAAGATTTTAAAAATGAAAGCTGAGGCTCAAAACTTAATTTTCAGCAGGTTTGGAAACATAAGGTCATGACTAATCAAAACAAAAAAAACAAAAAAAAGGGGAAACATAAGGTCATGTATAAAGTACTGATCTTAAAAGTTAAAACCACCTTGAACTAGTTCATTTTACCAGATGAACCTGGAAGTTGAATCCCAGTAGCCAGAGTAGCCAAGAACTAGTTGAATAGCCAAACTTGACCAATTGACATGGTCTACTAGCAGATATGGTGGCCTCAGAAATTGCAATGTTAGCTATTCAACAAATGTAGAACCAGTATTTATTCTGACTGAAAGGATAAGTGTAAATTCGAACCCTCAACCTCTGCGCTCATTGGGTTACAATGATGAAAAAGAAATCCCTTTCCATCGTCTTTGTACTTGTACGATGTCTATTATATCTGTAATTCTGTATAGTTATCACCCAACAATATTGATTTCCTTTTTTGTTTTGCAACCTATGAAGTAATGGCACAATAATCATTTTCCATTAAAATTATTTTTTCCATTCCATCCATTTCCAATTTCTATGGATAGAGTACTAGTGACATTTTGGTAAACTTCTATATAACTTTCAGAAGGCTATTAGTAAAAAGTTTTACACTATTTATAGAATAGTAGGGTGGCCCAGTGCACAAGGCTCCCACCGAGTGGGATCCATAAATATTTACAATATTTATAGACTAAATAAATGAAATTGCAATATTGTCATTGACATAGTAAAAGATAACAAATTCTAAAGTGCAATGTAGATTTCCGATCTAATTAAATTTTATTTTTTAAAATCTAATATTAGAAACCAGATAAATTTTTGGAACTCTTTCTATTCTCACACAAAATTAGTTGTCTCAATTTTTTTTCTTTTTCATTTACATTCAGTAATAAATAAAACAATTTCTGGTAAGGCCACAGTGGCCGCTGACCACTAATTTTTTGGGGGAAAGGAGAATCATCTTTTAGTTCCTTCAAAACACTTGTAGCATTTGCGATCATGCAAAACATTTGACACCAATTTTTTTTTTTGACGGTCCACTTCAATATTCTTTTTTTTTATTATTATTTTTACAATTTAAACACCCTCTACCCCCATAGGGGAGGATTTGTCACCAATTTAAACTAAAGACTTGAGAGAACTCAAATTCTACAGTAAAGGAGTGCAATGCTTGGTTTTTAGCACGAGAGGATTAGCAAGCCTAAAGTTGAAGAGGTTATGTACAACGTATCTTCAAATTTGTACACGCAATTTCTTATGGTGTCCCTTGAAATGACATTGGTTAGAGATGAACTTTAAAAGAAGTCCCATGTCCAAAAATGATAAGATAAACAGCACATAAACACAGGGCAATCCTAACCAAATAGGTTAAGAAATGAAAGAGTCAAAGTAGAGGCCCGTATAAAAGTCAACAAGGAACCCCCAAAAAGAAGGCCTAACCAGCACAAGATTCAAAACCCTAGAAACACTGTTAGACCTAAGTCCTAGGAAGCTCACCAAAACAAGCTTTGGCCATACAAAAAGTTAGCAAATTCAATAACAACAATTAGGCCATACAAAAAGTTCGCAAATTGAATAAAAGAAACTTGTAGAAAAATGAGCCTTAACAATAATAAAGAAGGTAAGGTTAAGAAAACAAACCCTAGGATCATTACTTGTGGCAAATGGCATACCAATTATCATCACAGCTCTTCCCGCATGGTCCGCAAAATCTAATCCTTCACTTACCTGTATAATTAACAACAATTAACTTTTATATGCTAGCATAAATAACATCAAAAGCATAGAAGCAAGTCATGCTAATCAAAGTAACTAGATAGTATATACAAGTACATCTTGGGCATTTCTTTCCTTTTCTTTTGCCAGAATCAAAACTTAGGTTTTGACATCTCCGGATCCCTTATAGCATCTATGATGTTCATGATATATGGCACCACAACAACTTAATAAACTATATATATATGAGATGCAAGAATGTGAGGACTTCTACATCACTTGCATAGAACTGCACGCCACAATAGGCGTCATGTAAATGCTGAAGACAACAGTTTGCAATTAAGTCCATCATAAAGGATCCATGTTGTAAAGGATACTTAAAGAAGTTATAGAAGGGGATCTATTGGCGAATAATATATCTAAGATGTTGGTTATTGATAGAATTTGATGGCATATGCAATTATGGCTGACCTCACTTAGTGGGATAAGACTTGTTATTCCTATTATTGTTGGACTATGATAAAGGAATCTAGTCACAATATTCAAGTACTTTTTCAAAAATTAAGATGCATTGAAATTAAGTTTGTGTAGATAAGACACTGGACTTGTAACCCAGATTGAAATGAGCCAAAAAAAAAAAAAAAAGAAGTCCTAAACTCAAGAATTTTATATAATCAACTACTTAACATCATCCTTATATCCTAGATCACACAAGCAAAGAGATTAAAAATGTATACAATATTCTTGGTTTTGTTTTCTTCTAGGTTTTATGTAGACTTAAGAGGCTTAGAAAGCTTCTATCGCATTAAGACTCAAAAAGTCCAAACTTGGGTTTCAAAATCAGGACTTCCAAATCAAATCTCAATGGACTTGCCATGAAGACTAAATCTCTCTGTTCAAAAGTCAACTTTAAAACCACACACACTGCAGTTTTTATCAATCTAAACGGAATACAAACAATTCTAGTACACTCATAGTTTCCTCAACAGTTAGCGTCAAGAGATACCTTGCCACGACAAACGGCAAAAAATACAGCTCCAGATGCAGAGGTGTCTTTCAGCTTAGATAAATAGTCCTGCCCAAAATGACCTTTAGCTTTGTTTTTAGAAAAAAGATGTATTTAAACATTAGTTGTGGAAGAATGTTTTCCACTTTATTACATGTAGTTATTACCTCAATTGATAGGGAAAACAAGGAAGATTGCCTGGGTTCTATGACTGGTTTCTTATGTTTGCAAATTCTCTCCCATGTTGATGTTGAGCTTGCATTGTTCTAAAAAGTAAAACAGAATACAACATGAGTTGAGAGCAAAAGGATTTTGCACCTTCATTAGTGCTTTAAGAATCTTACCATGTTTTTCCAGCACCCAATGCATTGGTCCAAAAGGTAATAAGATGGGAAGAATACAAGAAGTCCATCAGGAACAATTCGAGCCAAATTGACTAAAACATAAAACACCATTATTAGAATTACTAGTTATCATCAGGCTTCTAATTGTCATATCCAAGGTAATCAAAATCAAGATCTTATGAAGGGACAGCAAGGGACAAAATAGATCTAAACACAATCAAATGAAAGATCATACACTGACCATGAATAAAAATTTTAGATCAGTAAAAACCTACAAAAAATACTCATTAAACCATCAAACAACAAGCACAAACACAATAGACACAATGTCAATAATATGATTTATAACGGGGGAGGGGGAACTTAAGAAACCCTGGAGACCCTATGTTGTCTGATTATAATGATGGCACATTAAATCGGGGCAAGACAACTACAAAATTGTCTACAAGATTAAAAAATGGACTAGTCTCCATTCCATGACAATACATTTAGCACCCATGGCTAGCCTTCACTTTCTCTTCTAAAAAAAACTCACATTAGAACTGAAAACCATCACAATCCTGAGGCAAAGCAATTTGTACATGTTGAGAGGCACTAATTTAGAATTAATTAATTAATATTTTTATGTTTATTTTATATCATGTTTTCTTATTTCTTTAGTTATGTAAATCCTAGGATTAGATATAGATTTTATATACTATATTAACAGCTTATCATAGCCTATAAGTTTGAGTGTTCAGTATAGATTCTTTTTTGACTCCCTTAGATATGTAGACAAAATCTACCGAAGATATGTAACCACAAGTAAATTTTATCCGACCTGCCTGGTCAACAGCTAGTTACGGCATATTGAACACCAATATAATTAAAATCAACTCACTCATGACTCTCTTAAGCACTTGGATGCATAAATTCACATCCAAAACTAACATGTCTACATGCATCACAAATTACCAGGACATAATTTAGCATCAACTGTAAACCATCAATATTATGTATAGATATGCACAAATAGGAAACTTTGATGGCTTAAAGAGTCATTTCAAAGCACTTCAAAATCTGAAATACATCGAGAATGCAAAAGAAAGATTAAGCCATGACAAGAATGTGATGTTCCTGTCGCTAGTAGTGATTCCAAGGCTGTATTAGACCCATTATTATAACAGAGACAATTTGCACATAAGGCTTAAATTAAACAAACTCGGCATAAAAATAATTACGTCACATACCAATTGCATTACCAAGCTCCTGCTTGTACTCGATAGAATCACGTGTGCGGTAGGAAGAGTTAAAAGAACGCCCTGAAGGACCAACAGGTACAACTCCAGCCCAAATCTGATTTGGGGCTATTACATGTCCATTTTCTAGCCGAATGGGAAAATCTCTGAAATGAGCAGAATCCAGTCTGTTAAGTACTATGACAATAACGATATTATCAGATAAAATACAACTAACCAAATGATTCTAACATTTTCAGCTCCTGAGCAAAAGATTCCATGGGAGATAATGTGCCAGATGTCAATATAACAGAGCCAACGCCCAACTTAGGAAAAACTTCCATAGCTATTCCTGGATTAAAGCACCACCAACTAAGGACCCTTGAAGCCTTACCTAGAGCATCAAAATTTTAAGTCATAATAACAGAATGTTAAAGGGATATCTACACTTGCAGCACCACATAGTTCTATGAGAAACAACTTTCAGTGCCCATATAATGGAAAGAGTATCTTCAATAACAAGGTTATAGACTAGAGTTCAGAGAGTTTAAACTTTAAAACATCAAAAGGGACAACTAACCTTGATTATATCTATTGTATTGTAATATAGACTATAGTTTGAAGAGTTTGAACAGAAAGGTAACGCAGTGAGAATAAAATGGCCAAATCAAACTTTCTGGTCTACATATATTATAGAAAAGGGATTCCCTTTTGCTATCTGTTTTTTTTTTGTTGGAATCCCATGAGTCTTGGGAAGAAACGTATCCGATATTTGCTGGTTAATGGGCCATGATTCATGGACATACAGTGGCCAAAAACTTGATGGTTTATTGTAGATTAAGGAGCTGAAGTCAAGTAATGCTGTTGTCTTATTCATTTCCTAATTCATGAGTCTAATCTATATTTATCTTGGTTGTTTCCTTTTCTGGAAGAAGCTGATTACTGAACTTCTGTGGCCTACACCCCTTCATATAAAGCTACTAGTATCCTGAATGAAATAAGAAATTTGGAGTCAATAACTTTCTGAAATTATTCACTTTCTCTTGCACACAATTATATAACCATATTCAAAACCAGCAGTCACATGCTTTTTTCTCCAGCAAATTCAACAATTACTATACATCCATATCATATGTGCCCTGTTATCTACTATTATAAATACCTAATTACCTTTAATGTTATCAGCAGCTTTTGCATCAACCTCCTTCACATGAACCTTCAAAACCAGTTCTAAAATTATAAATCATAGCGGAAAGAAGACATATCTAGACAAACAACATTAGCTATCGTGTATGAGGCAATGAGACAAGCAAATCCACCTGAGGTGTAACTCTAATTTCATGTGATTCCAGATTCTTACCTTATAGTATTTTGCATGAGCAGTGCCTTCATCCCTGAAAACAATGTCAATGATGTCACTTATATTGTCCAGCCTGAAAACGGTGCTATTTGCCTTCTGCTGATTATCTTCCTCAAGAAGGATCCCAGCTTCTTCAATTGTACGCTTAAGCTTAGAAGCTGTCTTATGAGTGACATTAAGATCAGAGAAAAATTCATAGATATAAGGTCCAGGTTTGGTGTATCCCAATTCTTTGGATTCAATAGGTACATCAGCAATTCGCTTTTCAAGTTTTAGTAGAAGTGCTGCAAGAAAGAAAAGAGTATTGTAAGCAAATCTACATCAGCAATATAATAAAATATTGACAAAGAAGCCAGCAGAAACTCTGCAATTGATCCTCAAATCATTTAGATAAAAATTTAGAGCATGGGAATGTCATATGCATGTAGTTTCCTGCCTCAAAACAAATATAGCCACAAAGCACAAGCAAGCTTTAGATTGTACAGCTTGCCCTCAATAATGTTATGAAAACAACAAAAAGCATGCATCTTGACAATCACATAGAAATAGGAACCTTCAAGAGCATACTCTGAGAATCAAGTTCACCTTTAAGGATAGCAAAATCATCTGGATTCCGCGACTTATCATTTAATTTGTCTCTTCTCTCTATACAAAGATCAACACAACTTTGAGCCTCAGAAATGCAAGCTGTTAGAAGCCAAGAAGGCAAGTCAAAAGAGGCAGCATCAGCACATAAGCTTTCCTGCATAAATAAAAAATGAAGAACACTGCAGTGAAAAGGACTGCATGAATATGTGATAAATATTTAGTTAGTTGTTTAAATTTTAAATTAATTACTATCTTAAGAATTGGTTATTCAAATTCGTTATTATCTCATGAAATTAATTCTTTGTTATTTAATAAGGATACAACACAAACACACTTTCAAATACATTTTTACAAGAACAAAACAAATGAGTAGCAGTGTAGCACAAAGACTTCAGGGTTCTATCTATGGAGAAAATCATACCTTCCAGTCACAACTTTGTTATATATATTCTTACCAGGTTGTGAGCCTCATCAAATATGAGTATGCTATCATTCCAAGAAATATTCAGAGATTTTCTATTCCCACGATCAATAAGATAGTTGTAGGGAGCAAACACTATATCAGCAGCCTTGTGGAGTTCTTTTGATAAGTAGTAAGGACACCTGAGGTAAAGACAAGCAATGTGAAACAAATGAGAGCCCACGCACTTGACAATTTCAGTTAGTTGGAAAAAAAGAAAATAAAGAAGCAAAGAAGCATAAAACAATCAAATTTAAATGTTCTGATTTCAGCAGCAGGAACCTACGGCCCAAATCTCTTTCCAATGTTCACCAAATCCTCAATATCTATAGGTTCTTCTCCGAGATGGGGGTTTCTCTTTGAGTATTCTAGAATAACATCAAAATTACAATGTCAGGTTAGTCTAAATCTAAATGTCAATGTGCTAAAACATCCTATAATGCACAAAAACAGGCATAATATTACTTAAAATACAAGCAACCAGATGCATAGAAAATTAGAAATTACCAAGGACAAGATCGTTATGGTTACATCGATGCTTGCCATTCTTGCCACGCCTTCGGCAGAGTAACTGGCAAGCATTTGTTTGTGTCCTTCCCTGAAGTAGACTCACCTGATCATGTATACACAATTGCTCCCGAGATCCTAGAACAACCATTTTGGGCCTGCATTATACAAATACAGTTAAGCTCAAGTATAACACATTTTATATCACTAGTGAATAATATATTATACTTTCGGTATTGGAGATCCTCCTTGGCTTCTAACATTTATTCGAGTGAGATTCTTGCTTGAATATTATATTTAGAAGATTTATCTTTGGTCTGTTAGAGTGTGAGAGTGAGATACTTGTCTCATTCCCTAATAGAATTATCTTCCTATTTTCCATTTATCTTCCATTTTTTATACTTCCAGATTTGGGGACCTTATAGTCGGTATCAATGCACCTACATACTTCCTTGATAACACTTAACACCCTACTTGAACAACTACAGAACACCAACAGTGAGCACAAAACATGCTATGTCAATAAGAAACATTAGACTGATCTTTTGAAAAAGATATATAATAGGTTGTGCAGACATAAACTGGCCTGTGTGAGGATCATTACAGTGATCACAATCAACAAAATATATGTCCACAAAGAAACTTTAGATCATATTAGACGACTGTAAACATAAAGACCTGTATGATGTTCTTTTCAACTCTTGAATTACTTGGCGGATCTGGCTGTGAGTGCGTGAAGAATATATAATAGTAGGAAGTTTTGAGGCCTCAGGTTGTGAAGTTGAAATATCTACTTTGCCCTCAGAATTTTGAGTGGTCTTGATATTCGCACCAGTTGAGAAACTACCCAAACTCTTCCGCCAAGCTAATGTAGCACATAGAAGACACAGCGTTTTTCCAGTTCCCGTTGGACTCTCCAGCAGTGCATTACATCTCTGCCAGAAAACAAAATAATGTGTGTGATCAAGGCTCAAGATACAGAATGACACTTTTGTTTCGCGAGAAATACTATGTTAATGTGACTAATAATTAGTAATACACATAATAGTGAATGGAATATGTGAAAAGAATAAATACTAGCTAAGCTTTATCCAATAGAATGCAAGGAAGACACGAGGAATGTGGACTAAAATAATCAGGACAGCTACTGATTTTGCATGAGTCATTGTTATCGTTAAAATGGTGAACTTTGTAGCCTTTTGATTGTGTCCCTTAATTGATTGAGATCTTTAAAAACTTGCATTTGACGCCTAAGCCTACCCAAGGTGTGCTACATGATAAAACAACACAAACATCCATTGTATGAAAAAAACCATGTCAATACCAGGTGCTAGCATTGGGCAATATCATCCAAATGGCCTCAAAACGTAGATATTATTCCCAGGCCTTTCATTGCATTTCCTTTTTGTACGGCAGACCACAAGAATTTATTTAATATAAAGGGTCGTCCAAAACCTACCTCCTGAAGTGATTGTATGACTTTCTCCATGTAAACAAGCTGACAATCATAGGCCTCGAATGGGAATTCTACATTGATTTCTCGAATCTTGTACGTCGGCATCTCTTCGTTTCCTCTCTAAAGCATGACCCCTTTATAGTCACATTAGTTAAATACATATATATAAACAAATTTGTTGAATGAACAAGAAAGACAATAATCAAATCAAGATTTCAGTTAGAACAGTTTGTCATCTGCTTCCAATTATACACACCTCTCAATCTCCTAATGTCTCAAAACAAAATATTAAAACTCCAATCACAATTTATTTGAAGTCTTAATAACGTCTCATTCAGTAAGACTTTCTGTTCTCACATCATACATTTATATCTCATCCACATTTCAATTTTCCTGAAAGCAAAACCATTGTCATTTCTTTTACACTTTAGTTCTAAGAATTCACATAATCCATTTAATAAAACTTAGGAAAAGAGAGGAGCTTTCATACATACCACCACACCCACCCTCGTATATTGAGCAGAGGAGCAGAAATAGACGAAGGAGACTCCTGAAATTACACACACAGGAGCGAAATAGAGGAAGAAAAACACAGTCCGACGCACCCACGGCAACTAGCAGAAACGCTGAAGGATTAAAAACGCAGCCAACACGCAGATCTCAACACATAGATGGGTCCAGAAGGAAGAGGAAGCACGATGAACTGCTCCGTCACACTCCAAGGCAGCGTCGACGTTGGTGGTCAAGGGGAACGGAGGACAAGAGGGAAGCTAGGGATTTGAATTTTTCCTCCCCTTTCGCGCGTAAAGTCGGTCAAAAATGGATGAGGAAAAATATCGGCTTTTTCCCGTTATGGTTTGATCAGCAGGGAAAATAAAAACACCAAATACTGTAGCTTGATGAGTAATTTAATGGAACTATGGTTCAGGCCCTCGGCGATTCTTGAGCATTTGACATTTAATACTTTTTCTGATTTTTATTAAAAATATTCCAGCCACAAGCCAATGCTGTAAAATTTGGGTTTGAAAAAAGAAAAATTACTCCACTAGGTGCGCGTGAGGGAGGGCAGAAGAGAAATGTAATGGCCCGTTCCGTATAAGGAATATATGTCGAAATAAAGGAAAAGAAGGGAAGTGAATAGAAAAGGAGGGAATATTGCAGAGAACTTAAAGATATATTTATTTGATAGATATGGGAAGATAACTTAAATAGAAGGAAAATGAGACATTTGATAGAAAAAAAATAGAATAACGGAAGTGGAAAAAAATACGTGAAATAGCCATAATACCCTTATAATAAAGTAATAAAAAAAATGGTTTAAAAGTTGTAAATCAATTTACCACTATTGTAAATCGATTTACAATGGCTTCAAACTAGACCGCTACTTCATTGTTTCGTCTTTCAAATCATTTTCCTCATGAACTCCCTTCACCCAAGCCTTAAACTCGTCCCAGCTCCCTTTTTTAACACATTTTTAAAAGTAATTTGAACCTCAATAAACCCATCACCAATTTGATATATATATATATATGTAAAGTGTTTACATATATATATATATATATATATATATATGTAAAGTGTCATGAAAATGCAAGATTAAAATTTTTTTGCTTTCTTCTCATTCAAGTTATCATATTGTCTTGGCTAATAAATGGAACCACTGAACTAAATCGATTTGCCATTTTGACAAATCGATTTACATAAATGGATGTACATAATCTATTAAAATACTTTTCCATGAGAAAGGGACACATTTCAAATATGATGTCACTTTGACAACTAAATCGATTTACCACATTTCAAAACATCACATAGCAAATCAATTTATCATATTATTCAAATCGATTTATCATGATAACTAAATTTTATAATATAAGGTAAATCGATTTAATATATAGACAAATTGATTTCCATAAGCCTTATCTAGATTAATCCCATTTTACTAACAATGGCTATGAAACAATAGCTATGAAATCTATCGGTGTCGAGATCATCAGAGTGATGTCCCTGTCTCTATCTTACACTGTAATTTAAATTTTTTATGGATATATTTGTCTTTTAGATTTTCCCTCTTACAAGGGAAGATGGGTTCCCACCAATTTTGGTGGGAACTAATCTTCCCATATTTTAGGGAACTTTAAAGCAGAAAGGAACTTGAGTTCCTAAAACATTCATCATCTAAATGTGTTTTCACTTAAGGAACTTGCTCATTTTCCTTTCCCTCATGACCTTTTCTATGCAACAAACGGGCCCTAAGTCTTCTCCTCATTTTCTCTCAACATATGGAAAAATATTTGGGAGAAAAATGGGGTGGTCTCATACTCACACTCTATTTTCTTTCTTCCTACTTTTCATGCCTTCATCCAAACAGAAAAAACCCTATTTTTTTCTATATTTGCATGGAAAGAAAATTAAATGGGGAAATACTATAAGAGAAAACTCCTAAAAAATTAATAAATTTCTTTACTATCTTTTGAAGTTTTCAATCTTAGTATTTACTCTTCATATTTTCTTCCCATTTTTCTCTCCATTCAAACATAGAGTTAATTTTCTCCTCCTTCATTTTCCTCCCTCCAAATAGAGAGTTAATGTTTCTCATTTATTAATTAGATACTTTCTGCGTGGGGAGGTGATAATTTAAGAGTTTCTTCGTTTCTCAAATGTAATGTGGAAAAATATTAAAAGAATAAAAATAAAATTATGTGTAGTAAGAATAAAATAAGCAATGTATAACATGATGCCCCTTGTTGTATTTTAATTTAAATTATTTATTATAGTTATATCTCTTCAAAAATTTGTTTTAACAAAGCAAATAACCCCTAGAATAAAGGAGGTTGCGAAGAAGATAATTCTTAAGGCATGGGAATTTATATTGAGGTATTCTTTTTTTGTCACAATTATGAGATTAGGTTATAAATAAAATTTTCTATATATCATTGTCTAACATGTCACTACTCATGACAAATTGTCCTCTATATATCCTCAATAAGTAAGCAACAACAGGAATATGTTATTGTTTTTATGTTAAAACTTATTATTGCATATTGCTCTTTTATTGAGTGACATTTTAGTAATTATATTAATTTCTTGAAGTCTCATATTAATTTTCTCAATAGATGAAGAAGGGAAAAAAATAAAGGAAAAAAGAATTAATATAAAAAGGAAAAATTCGTGTCTCATGATTTCAAACTTTCCGGATCGGACAAGTAAAGATGGTATATTGGTATCTTCTACGACAAATGCTTCCCTTTTTTTTTCACAATCATCTTGTAATTTCAGTATTCCCTTTTTTTTTGGGCCAAATATAACTTCATAATTCTTATTTCGTAAATGAAGTTTATTAATTAATATTTGAAAGTACCTGCTATGCATCCATTTTTCTAAGCGAAAGCATTTAGTGATCTCATGGACACTCCCATCAAAACAATACTGATCGGTCTTTAATTATTTTTGTTACTCTGGGGCTTCTCTACAATACTCCTTCTATTTTTAATATAAGACCAATTAACTTAATTTAATTAGATTAATGAAGTTAGTTAATACGACATGTATTTTATAAAACACCATATTTATTTCCTTAACCTCTCAGTATCAATAGAATATATTAATTAGAAAAATATTGACAAATATAAAAAATAGATATTATATTTAGGACCAAGTCAACTCCCAAATATGTCATATATTAAAGATCCTAGAGAGTACTAAGGCAATTGCAATTTTTTTAAAAAAAAATTGCGTAATATTTTGTTTTAAATTTTCAAAGTTAAATGGAGAAATAATTAACCAAACTAATTGACATGAAGAAGTCAAGATGATTTAAAAATTAAAAAAAAAAAGATATAACAACACAAAGCACGCATACATAATTATTAGTGAGGATGCATGGAGCACATGCATGTTGAGTGTTTAATAAATCGTACAATACATGACTTGTTTTCTTTTTGGGTCTAAAATAACTCAGGCACACTAAGGTCTTGAAACGAGAAACTGGGAGAAAGAACACTAATGAAAACCAGTGCTCATACTGCATGCTCTCCATGATGAAGCCAATCTGCAATGATATAGAAAAGAGCAGGTAATTAATTAATTATAAGCAATAATTGTATATTTATATTATATGATGTATGTTTACCTTCGACAATTAATAACTCAGGACTAAAGATATTTGACCTTTGAATGGAATCTGTCCTTGGCGGCAGAGTCGTCCCATACCAAATTGTTCCACCAATCACGCCCTCCATAGATAACTATCAACTTATGTTTGGCTGAGTTGAAATTGAGTGGTAACTTTTTTACCTTTGGACAAAGGTATATGTGAAGGAATTTGAGGGAAGGAAAAGGCAAGGGTGCCTTGTAAATGTTCTCAAGTCTTGGTAAGTCGTATAAAGACAGATCGACAAGAGAAGAGAATACACAAGAATCCACATTCTCTTCTTTTTCTTTTATCACTTCTTCCATTGATGCACATCCATGAATCCTAAGTTGTTGAAGGATTGGAGCATACTTGAGCCATGTCACATGAGTCACTGACCAACATGACTCCAATGTCACACTCCGAAGTTTGGTCAGACAACATGGATCAAAAACAGAAGAATATTGTTCACTTCCAAGAATATTCACATAAAAGAAATCAAGTTGCTGCAACTGCTTCATTCTTGACATGGTTGTTAATAATAAAGGCATCTCAATCTGGCTTTTTAATACCCCTTGTCCACTAATATCAAGCTTGCGTATCCAACTTTGCAATTTGGTTGACTCCATTAATTTGTTGAAGCCATCTCTATTTATATTTATGCATAATTCCTCTATATTTGGTAGGGACTCCAGCTCTTCTAAATTCCTTCTCTTTTCTGAATCAGCTATCATAGTGTTAAATCTAAACACTTTTAATTGTCGAAGACTTGAAAGCACTCCCATCGGAATCCTATAACGTTGAAATTCATCGTAACAAACCAAGCTAAGAAACTTTAAATTTGTCAAGTTCCGCAAGTTGTTGAAAAGCTCTTGTTGAAAATCATACACTTGCAAAGAAAGATGTTCCAGAGAAACTAAGCCACCAATGTAAAGAGATAATTCTCCTTCGACTTGTAGTTTCAAGACCTTCAACCTCTTCATGTATCCATCAAAACCTTCCAGAAATTGTTCACTACGTACATACTGCTTTTCCAATAAAATTAGTGTGGCGGCATTTGGAGGATCTAAGATATTTTGTGATTCCCAACGCTCCATGATTGAAATCCCTTGCACAAGTTCCATGTTATCTTGATCATGTGCTACCCACAATGCCATGTCACGGATCGTATCATGCATTTTAATTGTACGATCCATAAAAAGATCATCTTCAACACTTTCTAGCAAGCACGAAAGCTTCAACTTTTCAATAATTGACTCACCATGACCACGCATATCTTCTACACTCCGTGTTATATCTTTACAAAGAAATCTCTCCCATATCCATTCATCGATAAGGTCAAGAACTAGAATCTCGCTATCCTCTGGGTATAATGCACAATACAGGAAACAACGTTTTAATATTTCATCCAGCTGATCATAGCTAAATTTAAGGATGGAGAATACTTTCTTTTCCAAATCAGGTGCAGTTAATATGGAACTTGTTAAATTCTTTATTGAATGTTCCCAAGCCTCCACACTCTTCACTCCAGCCATGGCACTTCCCACTACAATTAGTGCAAGTGGCAACCTGTTGCATTTTTTAGCCATTTTCTCTGCTAGCTTCGGAATGATAGGGTCTGACCTCAAAGTGTCCTCACCAACTTTCATGGAAAATAACTTTGATGCTTCTTTCTCCGTCAAAGTTTCTACCTTGAATGTTCTTTCAGCTTGCATTTTAGCGCACACATCTTCTAACCGTGTTGTGAATAACACTTTGGATTGAAAATTAGTTTCCCTTGGATGTGGCACTCCCACCAATTTCAAGTCCAATTGATCCCATATGTCATCCAATAACAAGACAAATTTCTTTTGTTTGAGAACTCTGTATATCTTTGCCACTTTTTCATCTTCATTACTATAATTCCAAGTGTCTTCCTTGATGCCAACCGATTTTCTAATATTATCCATAATACTATTCAAATTGGGCTCTTTTGACACCACCACCCACATCACAAAATTAAATCCTAACTTTCTCTCCCCAAGTTCATTGTTAATCTTTTTTAAGAGGGTAGTTTTCCCTACTCCACCCATCCCATACAAACCAATGACACCAATAGTCTCTGCTTCAATACTATTCCACACCTTATCAAACATTGAATCCAATCCCACCGTCTTATCTAGAGGCATCTCAATTGCATTGGATGTTACCTCATGAGCAACTATAAAATCCTTACCGAAGCCTTTCCCCTCAGTTGCTAGTTCACTGACATCTTTGAGCATCTTGGCAACATTCTTTCCCAGCTTGTAGTTTGACACACAGTTATTTGGACACCATTTACTTAGGCACTTCTTTTGAATTGCTAGGGGTACTTGAGCTTCAATATCTTTTATTTCCTGTGAACACAAAGATATGTTTTTTGAATTTAGACATTTGTATTATGTTTGTACTTGATAATCACACCGCATTAAGAAAATCAACAAAGACTTTTTGCGCATTTATAGAAACACGAATGCCTGGTTTATATAATAATCTATAAGTATTTAAACACTAGAATTAATGTTGGAAATATTACGACACTATTAAAATTTAATTGATGAAGTTATATATGCATCAAACAGATAACAATCTAGTATTTTTTATCTCACTAAATATGTGATGTGATGACTAATTTAATTACTTTGAGAATGGGAAAGTTCAAATCTAGGATCCTAAATCAGGGGAAAATAATTTACAACAAAGAATCCTATAAATTCAAATTACTCCAAAAGGGGTTATGAAAATGATATTGCTTATTTTTTATTCAATAATAAATAAATCTTATTTTTCAGAAAAATAAGAGTTTATGGTTTTCATGTTCAAGGGACGGTGTTTTCTCCAAAAAAAAAAACATAATATCTGCTTCTTATAATGATTTGAAGATAGAAGCTTAAACATATTGATCACTTTCTAATGATAAAAAAATTATTATAAAAAATTTAACTTATATAAAGCATTTTTCATTATACAAAAATGTTGAGAATAAATCGAAACCAAAAAAATGAAAAAGAAGAAAGAAAAAAGAGGAAATCGGTAAAAAGTCTCTATTTAAAAATTTTATTAGTGTGTCCATAAATTTTTCAAGCAGAGACTCTTTTACAGATTTTTTCCAAAAAATGAAAAGAAAGAAAGAATGGAAAAGGAAAAAAAAGGGAAATTTTTGAAGCTAGCGATTAGAGGTTGTGATTTTGACTACCCTTTTAGAGATCTTATTGATGAGAGGCGGTTACTAATTCATAAATATTGGCAGATTAAGTTCGTTAGTGTTTATAGAGAGGAAATTACTATTGCTGATACTTTGGCTAAACTTTCTTATAGGATTATGGGGAATATTTATGTCTTTATCATCCTCCACCTCTCTATCAAGAGGTGAAAGATGATGAAGCAACCTAGGTTGGGATAGTCTTTTACTCTTGCCTTTGAGCAATGAATTTTAGTTTTCGGTTAAAAAATGTTATCTTAAAAAGTAAATGATCAAAATGAGTTGAGAAATAACCGACCTGTTGGATGGATTCAACTCGTTGCAGCCAACCATCTAGTTGGTGAGATATTAAAATCTCTGTGTTGTTCTGAGCTTCTTCAATTTGTAGTTCCACATCTTTCTTGATGCCTTCAAGCTGCTTCTTTTTATCTTCCAGCAACTTCATATTGGTTTCCAAATCAAAGACGAAATCAGATTCTCTTTGGACGCAGCCACAGAAACACTTGGCAGCTTCCCATATAAAGGAAGATGGATCCATGTTAGAATTGAAGGTGATGGATCAGATCTGAGATGAGAATAAACCTGTCTGTGTTCTCGTTTGTGAGTCTTGGAGGTCTACTTTAATGTTGGAAGACGCGTTGCTCCATGTTATAGTCAAGTCGTTCCCTTTTTTTTTTTTTTGGTCAATCAAGTCGTTCCTTTTTTCAATAAAAGTGTTTCTAATTTTTTTTTTTTTTCACAGCCATTTGCGCACTACCAGAAAGGTAAACCAGAAAATCATATAACATATAAAGGTATACAAAGCATCAAACAAAGGAGGAAACTGGATCTGCGGATTAGTAGCAAGCTGACTTCTGTACTAGTAGCTGTGGCTGAGCTTATAGGGATAATACATGGACTCTACCTATGTTGGGCCAGGGGTTATACGAAAATTTGCCTATTTTCTGATTGTGTGGAGGCTTGCTAATTGAGGTTGTAATAACAACCATCCTTTTAAAGATATTGTAGATGAAGTTAGATTACTCTGTTGCAGAGATTGACATATTGTATACAACAATCTCTATAGGAAAAACAATGATTTAGCTGATTATCTTGTTAGGATGTCTCATAATCTGACAGAAATTTTTACATCTTTGATCAACAATCACATCCTATTTAGGAGGCGGTCATAAAGGTTTCTAGTTTTTTGGCTCTAGAGCCAATAGACTCCGTATTATTCAAGAAAAAAAAAAAGCATCAAACAACTCTTTTTGTCCTCTTCCTCGCTTTCTGCTCGCTCCTGTATTTGGAATTACTCATTAGTTATAGTGTGAAAACAGGGTCATAATAAAAAATACTACCTCCGGTCCTAAATATAGGACAAAGTCTGTAGTGTAATTTGCATTACAAACTTTGTCCTATATTTAGGACCGGAGAGAGTAATAATAAACCAGAAATAACAACAAATCATCAAAGAGTATTGTGAAGACATATCCTTTCCTTCACAATAAAGGAGAGATCTATTGCAATAATTCATGAACGGCCTTTGATTCAATAATATACTCCCTTTAGTTCTGTTTATAAGCAACTTTCTCTTTAATTGCGTAAAACAAACTTATAGTTAAAAACAATAAATATGTTAAAAATGTTATGTTTTTTCCATATATGCCTCTATTTATGAAAAGAGTATAGGAGAGAGAATAGATAAAAAGTATGAGAGATAATGAGTATAAGATATGAGAGAGAATGAGTGTTTAATAAGGGTAAAATAAAAAAAGAAGCTTATATTTTCATATAAAAGGTGAAAGTTGCTTATAAAAGGGACTAGCCCTATAAGAGATAAAGTTACTTATAAACAAGACTGGAAAGAGTATAATATTATTGACAACAATGTTATAAATTACCTCATTAAAAGCAAAAGGGAAAAATTTTAGCAAACAGAGTTTCAGACGCTCTCACTTGTCTCACCGTGTTGCCTCGGTGAAGACGATTATATGATTAAAATTGTTAGCATCAAAGGAGTATATGAGTATTATAAAACCTGAAGATATAAGAGTAATTTTATTAGTCTAGTATATTTAATTTTAAAACATTAAAATTTCTCTCTTATCTCCCCTCCAGAAAACCTCTTCTCTTTAAAATTGTTTTATCTAAAGGGAGCAACTCGCCTCCCTTCCTTAAAAAGTTTTCAAGTCAAACAAGGGGACTGGTTTGAACAAAAAAAACAAAAAAAACAAAAAAACAAAACAAGGGGACTGGCATAGCGGACCCCCCACTCCCCTCCAATCCCCTCCAAAAATTCCAGTACCAAACACAACTGGATCCACTTTTAGTATAAGAGTTATCTAACTAATTGGGTAGATTAAGGATCGCCTAGTGCACAAAGCTCCCATTATGTGCGGTTGGGAAATGATAGATGTATTGCAACCTTCACTTACAATGGCGAGGTTGTTTTTAGGATTTGAACCCATGACTCCTGGTTATACGATAAATTGATTAAATTGAACAAATGTGATATTATCTTCCTAATAAGATACTTTCGTATAACATTAGATTATATATTAACTTTTAAATTTGATAAATTAGTTCTAGAAAAAACAATAAACATAGAAAATAAAATAGATGGAGATACTAAGGACTGCTTTGGATCTTTAAAATAAGAGTAAAATACTCTGACCACCCTTCAGTTTTGCCTTAATTACACATACCCCCTTTATTTTAAAAATATACACTTAAGTCCAAACAGTTAACTCTGTTAAGAATATTCTAAAAAGATTCCAAAAATATATTTTTTAAATTAAATTTATTTTTTCTTGCACATTTTGACTAAAATAGTTTTAAAGAATTTAAGAGTTTTTTTATCTATTCCTTAATTTCTATTTTTATCTTTACAAGTAGTTATTTGTTTGATGATTTTAGCATTGGTTAATATAAATATCACAAACGTTGAATATTCAAGCAATATTTTAAATAAAAATATGCTTGATCAAATGTGTTTATAAATATTTGTGGAAAAAAATATTAAATTATAAATTTAAATGACACATACAATCTCATACTTATATAGTTTATTATATTTGATAAAAATATGTGTTTAATATATATTTTAAGTCAAAATTAATTTATAATATCAAAATTAATAAAATTTTTAAAAAATTAGAAAGTTAGAGAATCTAATAGAATAAATCTATGGTTGTATAAATTTTTATTAGCCCTTATATATATATATATATATATATAATACTGAAGAAAGGCATTTTGGTTAAAAAAAGCTTAAAAGTTAAATTTAACGGTCAACTAACGGTTTGGGTGGATGGAAATAGAATCTCAAACTATAAGGGAGGTTTGTGTAACATATATTTTAGTTTTAAGGGAGTTTTATATGGATTTCCAAAATAAATGGAAGATCTGTGTAATTAAGGCAAAACAGAGGGGAGGTTAGAATATTTTACTCTTAAAATAAATATATTAAAGACTAGAGGAAGTATGATTTTTGCAAAGATCTATATATTATTATTTTTAAATTTTAAGGAAAGAATATACAAATTTAGATAAAAAATTACTTTTATACCAAAACAGTTAATATTTTAATGAAATTAAAGAAAATTATAAAACTTGTTTTTGGAATAAAAGCAAATTCTCCGTGTGGTAGAGACGGAATTCTTTTTGGGGGAAAAACCTTACGTAAAGTTTCTCAATCATATATGATCATATGTCTCTATTTATTTTATATAAATTTATAGTTAAATAATAATATTTTAAAAATATAACACATGATCATATGTGATTAGAAAGCTTAATTAACATAATAAATAAAATGAACTTGACTTAAGTATTGTCCGCATTCTATTTATCAATTAAAATTAAAAAAATAAAGTATTTCAATGAGTCATCATGCATCTACAAAGAAAATATTTTTAGAGAAAATTACGCTAAATGATGAAATTAACAAATAAATTATTAAGAAGTCCCTTAAATTTATCGTTCACGTAATACAACTTATCAAACAGATATTTTTCATGTTTTGAAAAATTATTCTCAAACAGTTCAAACTGATGGTTTTAGCCCTGGATGAAAATGATTGTGTGCAAATTTTTTATATTAATGACAGTTATGTTTTTTTTTTTTTTCGATAGACAATGACAGTTATGTTTTAACATTGTATAGCAGTTCAGATAATTGCAAATATTAGAAAGCACCAGTTTCATCAAATTGGTAAGAATGGCCAAGAAAGCTTAACTATTTTGATTAAAGTAGGAAATATGATTAGAGAGATCATGATTGAAATAGTGTAAAGGTGGGGCGTAATTTGAGGCGATTGAAGTTGAATCAACAATACAATGAGCATCAAATGGTCATAATTAAATAATTATAAAATGATCAAAGGTGAAGTGCTCTTTTTGAATTTGGCTGACATAAGTGACCCACTTGCTCTCTCAACAAAAGCTCACAAGATTCGATATTATCCTGTTCTCCTTAACCCACTCCGATTCTGACTAGGTCAACCTGATCCAACCATTGAAGCAGGTTGATACTGCAAAATTACCCATTCTCTTTGGCTATGCTTAGATTAACAATCGTAGAATGGAGAGAAGTCACGATGCAAACTTGAAAAAGGTGCTTTTGCCCCTTTTAATTTGTTTGGATGAGCTTTTTAAACGACTCATCTTAAAGTTAAATCAAGAAAGAGAAATTGTGTCGATGAGAGTTGGTATATATGGTCAGGAATGGGTTTGGATCCCAAAAGGATCCAATTTCAATTCCTTGCTGTTGTGAGGGTTCTTTTGATAGGCGATCTCACAAGTTCCTTGTAAGTACTCTTTGAACCCTACGACCATGTTCTGATCTTGGTGGGATGATCGGTGCCAGACTCACCTAAACTTTTATTTTAAAAAAAAACAGAGAGAGAAAGAGAGAGTTTGTAAAATGACGAAATTATATGCCTGAAGACTTTTGTTGATGGGTTGGGAGGGAACCCATTAGGGTGCCCATCACTTTGATGCGTACTCTAAGCTCATCAGATCTTGGCTGTCTACATGTGATTTGTACGGTCCAATTCAATTTTTTTTTAATTGATAATTTTTTCCGTCTTGATTACTACTACCACTCCAAATGTCATCCCTGATGCCAACTAGTTTTCTAATATTATTCCTAATACCATTTAAGTTGGGCTCTTTTGAAACCACGGGCCCGAAATTAAATCCTAGCTTTTTCTTCACAAGCTCATTGATAACTTTTTCTTTAATATGGTAGCCTTCTCTGTCACGTCATGAAATTCAAGGATGACTGGCATGGAATATGAGAAAACCTCACATTTACTAAGCCCTGAACATAACGATATTTGCTTGACAAATTGATTATAATAGTATTTACAATATCATAATTAACATAATAATCTTATATATAGATATACCATTTCTAATTCGTATATAAACATATATATATTTCTTACAAACAAAAATATTAAGCTTTTGTAGACACTTCGACAGTCTCCTTTATAAGTTGGACTTCCCAAAAGTTCTACAATAACCTATTAGTTGAGCATAACATACAAAGCTCTGCTTGACAACAACATATACATGAACATATATTTCAAAATATTAAAAGAAGACAAAGATCCTGCCTATAGAAGACGTGGAGCCTCTAAACTACAAAAGTAAATGCATAGATGAAAGCTTAACTTAACAACGACTAGCTAGCAACTATTCCAAAATACATCTGCTAGCTTGATCAGCAATGAGAGTCTTCACCGTTCAACTGAACATGTGAGATCAGTAGTGCTATCTGAGGCCAAAATAATTTTTCGATAAATAATATCCTGTTAATAGAAGTAAATAAAATACTGAAGGAATCAATTAACCAAGTAAAATTTCATAATAACTAGATGACAACTATGTTTAACTTTCAAGTACAAAATCATAAATGTAGATAAAATTATATAAAAGGTTATTGGTAAGAAAATACCATGTAAACAAGCAACTCATTAATGAAATTAAGTACCAACTGGTATGAAAAATCCATTCTGAATGAGGATTTAAATGGAATAAGTAACAAGCATGGACACATAATCTATGAGGGTAACTAATCAAGCGTACTAATTGAACCATATTTTTACATGATTTATTTGGGATTTAAATGCATTTTATGAAGCATTATTGCATGATTAAGCATTAATTTTGATTAGGAACAATTGTTTTGAATTAATGGTAATTAGGGGCAAAATGGTCAAAATTATTAATTATTTTGTACAATTGTTTCTTAGACTTTTTTTTTTTTTGAACAAATTGTTTCTTAGACTTTTAATGCTACTTATGCTTAATTTTTGCATTGTTGGTGTTGTGGAAGGAAATTGGAGATTTTAGAGGGTTAGAATTAATAATTTGAGGTTTGGGAAAAATTACAAAAATGGTCCCTAAACTTTCTGGAAATTATAAGTGAATGTAGAAAAATATGGGAGGAAATTACAAACAAGGACCCAGGAGTTTTAGAACTTATATTTTGTCCCTACAAATATTTCAAACAATTGCTCTGTAATCCCTCACCCAACGCTTTTACTCTTTTCAGATAGATCCCTGGTCAAAGTCCATTTTCACCAGGGCCTTCATCTTCAAGAGAGGCAGGCCGACAAAGAAAAAAAAAATGGGCAGAAACGCAGCTGGGCTATGGGTGATTGGCCCAAGTTGGGACGAGCTGCAAAAAAAAGAAGATGCCAGACGCGGGCCCAAGCCCAAACCAGTTGAAAAGAAACAGAAACGGAGGGAACCCGAGAGTTAAGCTGAGAGTGAAAATAAAACACCGGGCGCCGCAACAGACGAGGACCATCTTCGATCATCGAATCATCGCATCACCTGGACCAGCACTCCTTCCTTCCTTCCTTCTTGGTCGCCAGCGATCTCATCCCCTCCATCGTCGCCGGCGACCTCCTCCATAGTCACCCACAGCCGTGAACCGTAGAGGAGGAGCTGAGAGTTTGAAAGAGTTGAGGCTGCAAGCTTGGGTCTTCGCGGAGAGCTGGAGAGGTGAAGGTAAGGAGACGGAGCACCACACCGTCGACGACGTCCCACCGTCGGCCTCTCTCATCTTCGAACACCACCACCGTCATTGCATTCTTCCTCTCCGACCGCTGTTCTTCACCGCCGGTTGGAGGATCTTTCTTCAGCACCAACACCACCTTCACCTTCCTCCAACGTGTTCTGCAACTTCCGGCAGAGCAAAGGAGAGAGTTGCAGAGAAGAGCTTTAACAACCCCGACTACCACCGCTGTTTCCAGTTTCTGGTGTGATTTTCCATATTCCGGCGAGAAGCTCCAGTTTCCGGCAAGCTAAACCCAGTTTTCCGGCGGCTCTTATTCCATTAATTCCATTGATCTTTTTCTTCTTCCCTAACCATTTTCAACATCACCATTGACTCTTGTCCACTTCCACCTTCTGACCTTCGATACTCACTCCCACAAACACCTCCAGTTCATTCCCCTGCTCTTTACCATTCCACTGCCTCCTCTGTTCTCACAGCCACTTGCATCCCATCTCATGTTATCCATTCTTCTTCTCCACAACTCCAACACCACCTTGACTCCATCGTGATTGTCAGCCGCCTCTTCTGTTCTTCACTTTCAATTTCTATGGTTCTAAGTTTTGAACAAATTGTGATTAATTCAAATCAATGAGGGGCTTATTTCTTTGCTTCTTGGTGATGATGATTTGTGCTTGAGCTTTAATGGACTTCAAAGGAGAATTTTGCTATCATTCCATTAGTCTAGGATTATATATTTGGATTGCCTAGTTTTTGGAATTTTTATATATGTGATTCTGGAACTGAGATTGATGTTAATTGTCTTTGTTGGTTTGATATCTGTAGTTGAAATTGGATTTTGTAGTGTGAAAATTATATATGTTTGAATTTCTTTGTGGTTGCAATGAGATTATGTTAATTAGCGTGTTATTGTCTAGTTAATGTGGTTGATTTGTATCCTTGAGGGACTGTTTAGCACTCAAATTCAAAAAGACTCATGTTGCATTATTCCAATTTTAATTGCACATTAAGTGGTTTTTAACAATATTTCAAGAAGTAGTAGTTAGTTATATTTGTAGGAGCTACTATTAATTGGGATTATTGGACTCAAGTGTTATTTTGAGGTTGCTCCTAAGACTTAATGAATTCTTAACTCCCATAATCTTTTTGAGCAAGGATTGTCATTTATTCATTACCAAGAGCATTCTTTATTCATATTTTCCATTTCATACCATCCCATTCAATCTTATCCATCCCATTTTTATAAGAAAAATACCAAAAATAATAGTTTAGCATTTAATTAATTTGCATCTTTCTTTTAATTATTAATTTCAAAAACCAAAACCTATTTCCCTTTGCTTTTATTGCATTTGCATGATAATTAGATTACTTAGGTAGCTCAATAAAGACTCCTAAGAGAACGACCCTAGTGTTGCATTGTACTGCAATTCTTGGTTATAAATATTTTGTATTTGACCCTAAGGTGTAAAGACACGGTCAAATCACGTACCTCGAGGGCACGAAAACAAGCATGGACACAGTCCACGGTGGTAAGTGACCAATCAAGCGCAACACTAGGCCACAAAACAAGCATAGGTACAAGACCCATGAATAACAATCACGAGAATGAATCCTACGAATATCAAGCATGAGTACTGTGCCCACGAATGTTAAGTGAGTTCAAGATTAACCATGGCACCACAAGGACTAATAGTATTGCTATTAGTAAGCAACGTTATGTATTCAGTCCTCTCAAAAACATTTTCAAGCATGCTTAGGGCCAAATTATCAAAACAATAAAACGTTCTTTTTTCAATAACATGATGGCCTATATCAAATACGATATACCAGTATACCTCAACATGAAAGTTCACAAATAATATTTCAAAACTTTTCTTCAAATTCAATCTGTTGACAAAAACCTTTCCAAGTAATAAAACTTACACACGAACATTCTGAAATGCAAGATTATCTTAACATAAAAATTTGTGAAAGATATCTTGAAACTTTCTTATCGTTTACATGTATGGTCATGAATTATACTATGAGCCAATAGAAGAATAAATAATAATAACAACATATACAATCATCAATCCTTACTTATTTCAATATAAATAAGAAACCAAATAATTCTAATAAAACTTTCTTGATAATACCATGCTTTGAATGAGGTAATTAATATGAAAGTATAACAAGTAGTAACATATCATTTATAAATATTAAAATGGGATACTATTCACTCACCTGATGCGCTTTCAAATTCATAACTTACTCTAATTTATTCAGCTCTGAATTGTGTTCACTCAATTTCCTAATGTCCTGAAAGCAACAACATTAATGCTCAAATTACAATTTATACATAAAATTTACATAAATCATGTTCAATCAAACTCTTCATTACTGCTTATTATAATAATCTTTGTCTTAGTTTTTACAATCATCAACATAATATTAAACTCCATAAGCCATTAATCAATAAAAGCTTAATGCCACAATATATATATATATATATATATATATATATATATATATTTTGCCACTCCATCAAATGGAAGATAAATCACTCATCAAATCAAAAGCACACATTTAAAAGTTTAAGTAGGTAAATCAATTCCCTTAACTTTATACACTAAGCAAAGGTGCAATTTTAATAATAAAGTTTTGTGCCAAGGGCAACTAGTACCATAAAGTTTTTAGAGAAGCTAAAACACACACAAACATTGAAAAGTTAGGCAATTTTACTACAACTGTTAAGTTTGAGATAACGTTCATTAGTTTAGGCAGAGTGGGTCCCACCCATTGCACAATTGTCATTTATTTGTCTCCTTTGACAGTTTGAAAGCAACAAGTCTGAAGACACCTGAGGACATCTATTTTCCTTGAGTCATCCGTTGAAGACGCATCTCCCTCCCTGAGCCCTCAATTAGAAACGCTCAAAGACCTTTTCTCGCTTCAATTCTTTCAGACTCTGTAGGTGGGAGTGACTTAACTCCATTCGGCTCCTCCATTGAACAATCTATCAACAAGAAGAAAGGAGTAGTGGAACTCATAAATATCTATCAGGAAGGAGGACAAGGATTTAAAATTGTCAAAAGTGGTAGGTAGGAGCCTTGTATATCCGTCAAACTCATAACTCTGAACCCTTTTCTGCTTCTATAAATATTTGTCAAACTCAGAACTGAAGCAGTCACAAGTGTCGTTGAAACACAAGAACCCAGTCGCAAAGATGGCGTCATCGTCATCTTCTACAGTTGGAAGATGCAAAAGGAGAGTGTCTTTGCTAAGGCAACCCAGTCGCAAGGATGAATATGAAGGTCCAAGGAGGTATTGGCATCATAGGTCATTGGCATCCTGATGGTCGGCATAGACGGAAGCAATTCAAGGAAGAGGTTTTATGGATGTCGAAACTACTACAAGGTAAGGAGTGGATTTCAGAAAGTCGATTGGGTGTGGGTCTTATGTAAATTATAATGTGTGCTCATGAACAATGACAGGATGGGGGTGTGGCTACTTTGCATGGCATGATGGTGAGTTTGGTGAAAGGGCAAATACTGTGATTAAGGAGCTACTTGATGACATAGATATACTTTACGATGTGAATAGCATGTCTCGAAGAGGAAATGATGGACGTAGATTCTTTGAAGGGCTCGACGCAATATGAGGTAAAGTGAGGATTTTTAAACACAGAGATGAGATTAATGATAATTAAGAAACTTAGAATGGCAGAGTTGAAGTTCAACATAGCCTTGGCTTTATTGTTAATTATGTGGCTGTGGTTGTTTATTATGTAGTGTGATTGTGAAAATGAAGAATAATGGAAGGTGAAGAACAAGCAAATGCATGTATGTGCTTAGGTATTGTTATTTATACATGTTGTATGATGTTGTTATGTCAAACACTTCAAATTGAACCAAGTTATATATATTCACAATGAAAAGCCATCACAAAATTCCCAGCTATTTTTTTATTTGCCAACAATTCCTAAGTGATATATACAACTTATTATATATATATATATGTATATATATATTAAGCCTCACACTTAGTGATACTATTCCTGTAATGACAGAGTGAAGGCGTAAATAGTTGAAAGAAATGGAAGACATTAGTCAAAAAAACAAGGATTGTAGAGAATAATCATAAAGAAGGAAATAAGAAATAATATGACTGTTGAAATATAATCGTTGGAAGCTTCTGATATAGAAATCCATTTTCCAATTCATGTGTTAATCTTTATCTGATCACTTGAAAAATACTTAATCACTAATATAATGAAGTGTTAGAGTGATTAGAAGCAAGAAGAATGAATTACAGAATCATTCCAACAATTTTCTGAAATTTTGAGTTTTTCGGAGAACGAAGATGTTCAAATAAGCCTATGAATCTAATAACCATAATTTTTCTGATATAACTTTAAATTTGGCAAATGACCTATCATCAGAAAAGTCTTCCAATCTACATTCCAATGAAACAAGAATCAGCTCCAAACTCATTGTATTCTGAAAGTTATAATCCAAATAGTGACTATTGTTCTGGACAGAGTTTGAATTCATGAGTGTCAACTTTTAGAAAACATATCTCTTCGTATATAACTCCAAATATAACCCATGACCTATCCATAGAAAGTTCTTTAAGTCTAGTTTCATATACCACTAGTTTCATCTCAATCGGATTTTTGTTTTGAGAGTTATGTCCAAAATATTAAACCTATTTTGAAATATGATGGTGATTTGAATGTCATTATCCAAAATTCATATCTCCTTCATCTGAGCTTCTTTAAACTTGATCTTGATGTCAAAATGACGTATTAGAAGCCTAGTTTCATATGAATTAAATTTTACATCAATCGGAGTTGTGTTTTGGGAGATATGACTAAATTACTAAAGCTCTATTATACAGAGTGAAAATAGAGTCAAGTGATAAATCGATTTGGTTTCTTGATAAATCAATATGATGGAAAGAGTATCTTCAATAACAAGGTTATAGACTATAGTTCAGAGAGCTTAAACTTTAAAGCATCCAAAGGGGCAACTAACCTTGATTATATCTATTGTATTGTAATATAGACTATAGTTTGAAGAGTTTGAGCAGAAAGGTAATGCAGTGAGAATAAAAAAGGCCAAATCAAACTTTCTGGTCTACATATACCATAGAAAAACCTTTTGTTATCCGTTTTGTTTTTGTGGGAATCCCATGAGTCTTGGGAAGAAAAGTATCCGATATTTGCTGGTTAATGGGCCATGATTCATGGACGTTCAGTGGCCAAAACCTTGATGGTTTATAGTAGATTAATGAGCTGATGTCAAGTAATGTTGTTTTCTTATTCATTTCCTATTTCATGAGTCTAATATGTATTTATCTTGTTTGTTTCCTTTTCTGGCAGAAGCTGATTACTGAACTTCTGTGGCATACACCCCTTCATATAAAGCTACTAGTATCCTGAATGAAATAAGAAATTTTGGGGTCAATAATTTTATGAAATTATTCAGTTTCTCTTGTACAGATACCATGTGCACACAATTATTTAACCATATTTGTAACCCCCTACCTTAATAGCCAAATTTATAGTTCGAGAATGCATTATTAAGTTAAAATAGAAACCAGCGGTTAATTTAAAACTTTTTCCAAAACTTGTTTAGTGCGGTCTCACGTTCACATCTCGAATATAATTGGTCTGTCCAGTTCGGTTTCATTCATACATATCAGAGTGCAACCAAAAATTCCTGACAACGCTCAGGTTTCGTTACTTAATAAAGGGTTTACAACGCTTAGTTTCCCATATAGGGGATTACACAACACTATTCAATATATACAACATGTGCAAATAATCTCCAACAAAATATGACAACCAACTACCAAAATTCAAACTCCTAGCTAGGAGCTTTTAACCGCCCATCGTCACTTGCTTTTCCTTTGAACCGCTTGCCCTTGCTATAGGTTAGTCATTGGAAAGAATGAGATTCAAAAGAATCTCAGTAGTAACAATTCACTTATAACATGTACAATCATAAAGCATGTAAGCAAATCACAACAACAACAACACAACGGTATTTTTGCGACAACTTTTGCTGCATTCACAACAGCATGTTTCGCAACAGCACAACAACGGCATTTCACAACGGCAATGTTATATCATGGCATATTCAATGAAATGACATACATGCAAGGCATCATACACATAATAAGAGAAAGAGTCACTACTTTGTTCTTTCCGCTCGTGCACTAGCACTGGTTTATCACGTGCAGGGCAAATATCAAATCCTATAATTAGAATTTCAACGATAGGTTATTACTTAATCGAATTCTTTAATTCAAACACTCAAGTTGGTTATCATTAGGGATATTTAATCAAATCAACTAAGGATTTAAAGTGGTCAATTAACCTAAAAGACGAATTTCTAACTTCAAAGTTCAACAATACTACATTATATCATTACATCTTCAATTTCCGCATAAGGGACCAAATCTGCCAGAATTTTCTCCCGACTTTGAAAAATCATAACTAATTCTACAAAAATTGAAATGAGGTGATCGCAAGTCCTATGGAAAGATATTGAAGTCCTCTTCATAGGAAAAATATGAATCATTACCGGAAATCACCACATAATTCCAGAATTACACAAAATCCCACACTGCTCCAGAATTAAATCCAGTTTCGACATCAAACTTTGGGCAACCAGAACTCCCAACTCAAAAAATGAAATGACACAAATTATTTATCTATTTTGAAGCTTGGAATGTGAAATTTAAGACTATAAAGTTTCATAATTTTTAGATATCATTTGGTTATCCAAAAATACCACACAAGTAGAGTACCTCGCTGGAATTCTGTTCAAGCTGAAAACCCAGATTTACATTTTGAGTTTCAATGACCCAAAATTCACAACCCGGGGCTATTCCCACATAAGTTTTCATGTAGAACACAATGGTAATATCAAAATTAACAAATTCCCACTTGTTCTCCATATCCTGTTTTGGCAGAAAATTCAAAATAAATTCTAACAATTACCAATTTCCAATTTCAGCATCAAACTTATGTCAAATGGTTTCCAATCATCATAAACCACCAATAACATAACCAAAACATCATGAATTACCCAAACCCTTGTTTGGCCAAAATCAGGGCAGATTTACACATGCCAACATTCTCATTCAACAAACACAACCAATAGCTCAAATTGATGCTAATACTCACCTATTGCTCCTCCTTAAGTTCTTTCTTTGATTCTTCAGCTTTTGTTCTTGGATGGTGGCTCAAAACACCTTCTCTTGAAATTCTAAAACCATAGGAATGAAGCTCTCATCAAGAGGAACAATGTTTATGAAGGACACTTGAGCCATAGATGAGGTTAAGGAGGTGAAAATCAAGGTAGAAAGTCTCAAACCAAATATAACTTCATAATTCTTATATCGTAAATGAAGTTTATTAATTAATATTTGAAAGTATCTGCTATATATGCATTCTATTTTTCGAAGGGAAAGCATTTAGTCTCATGGGCACTCCCTCCTTTACCTTGTCTTTTAAGTTTTCCGGTTGCCCAAAACAAAGTTGTTTGAAAAATCGACTTCTCCCATCAATACAATACTGATCGGTCTTTAATTAATTTTGTTCCTCTTGGGCTTCCCTACAGTACTCCTCCTGTAACTAATTTAAGATTTGTTAACTTAATTTGATTAAATTAATGAAGTTAGTTAATATAACATGTATTTTGTAAAACACCATAGTCATTTCCTTAACCTCTCCTTTCCATCTCTTCATTGATTATTATTGAGGGAGCATCAATAGGGTATATTAATTAAGAAAAGATTGACAAATATAAAAAATAGGTCTTACATATAGGATCAAGGTCAATTCTCCAAATATTTCATATATTAAGGATCCTAGGGAGTACTAAGGCATTTGAATTTTTTTTTAAATTTTTGTGTAACATTTTATTTTAAATTTTCAAAGCTAAATGGAGAAATAATTAATCAAACTAAACTAATTGACATGAAAAAGTCAAGATAATTTAAAATTTTAAAAAAAGATATAACACACAAAGAACGCATATGTAATTATTAGTGAGGATGCATGGAGTACATGCATGTTGAGTGTTAATAAATCGTACAATACATGGCTTGTTTTATTTTTGGCTCTAAAAAACCTCAGCCACACTAAGATGTTGAAACAAGAAACTGGGATAAAGAACACTAATGAAAACCAGTGCTCGTCCTGCATGCTCACCATGATGAAGTCAATCTGCAATGATATAGACAAGAGCAGGTAATTAATTAATTAATTAATTATAGCAATAATTATATATTTATATTAAATGATGTATGTTTACCTTCGACATTTAATAACTTAAGACTAAAGAAATTGGAACTTTGAATGGAATCTGTTCTTGGTGGCGGAGTCGTCCCATGCCAAAATTTTCCACTGTTTATTATCTCCTCTTATATGTGTCAACTTATTTTTAGCAGAGTTGGAGTTGAGTGGTAACTTTTTCAAGTTTGGACAATTGCTTGTGTTAATGGATTTGAGGGAAGGAAAAGGCAAGGGGTGCCTTGTGAATGCTCTCAAGTCTTGGTAAGTCGTATAAAGACAGATCGACAAGAAAAGAGAATACACAAGAATCCACATTCTCTTCTTCTTCTTGTGTTAAGAGAAGAGAAATATCACTTCTTCCCTTGATTCGCATCTAGAAATCCAAAGCAGTTGAAGGAGTGGAGCATACTTGAGCCATGTCAGATGAGTCACTGACCAATATGACTCCAATCTCACACTCCGGAGTTTGGTCACACAACATGGATAAAAAATAGAAGAATATTGCCTGCTTCCAATATTCACCCAAGTGAAATAAATATGCTGCAACTGCTTCATTCTTGACATCATTGCTAATAATAAAGGCATCTCAATCTGGCTATCTAATACCCCTTGTCCACTAATAAGAAGCTTGTGTATCCAACTTTGCAATTTGGTTGACTCCATTAATTTGTTTAGGCCATCTCTACCACCGATATTTATGCATAATTCCTCTATATTTGGTAGAGACTACATCTCTTCTAAAATCCTTCTCTCTTCTAAATCAGTTATCTAGGTGTCAAGTCTAAACACTCTTAATTGTTAAAGACTTGAAAACACTCCCAACAAAATCCTATTATGTCAAAAGTGATTGTAACTTAACAAGCTAACAAACTTTAAATTTGTCAAATACCATAAGTTGTTGAAAACTCTTGTTGAAATTCTAGCACATCCAAAGAAAGATGTTCCAGAGAAAGTAAGCCGACAACGTCAAGAGATACTTTTCCTCTTACTTTTAGTTTCAAGACCTTCAATTTTTTCATGTATCTAAAACCTTCTAGATATGTTTGGCAAATTCCTACTTTTATTATATATTTTTATATTTTATTTAGGGATTTTTGTCATAATAATTGAGCTTAAAATGTCTTATTTATACTTCATTGAGATTAAGAGTAAATAGATTAAATTAGGACTAAAAAGGGTAAAATTGACAAAATAATCACATTTACTCTTAATCATTGATTCTTGGGAGGATTTGACATTGGTTTAATTGTTATCAATTGAAAGTCCTTGAAATTTTGCATTAAAATTGGAAATGACAGATTGGGGCTTGAATTTCAGAAATAACATTTTGGTCCCACGAATTTGAAAAATGCCAGTTTAATCCACGAGTAAAACTGCTGCGTTTTATCCCTGAAGTTAGGTCAGCTGAGAGCTTCTAAAAATATACTCAATTGCGGAGCCTGGACATTCACGAAACAGAGCTCCAGCCGCAACACACACATTGAACCTTCATCTATCACCTTCCTCCCTCGCCGGCGGCATCGTCCACCACCCCACAGCCGCCGGCGAGTCTACCATTCCAGATCAAGAGTTGCTGTGAGCTGAGATGAGAGGGAGAGTTGGGAGACAGAACAGACGCGAGAGAGAGCGAGAAGCTGCCGTGAGACCTTTCCCTTCATCACCTTCACCATCTCCGTCCACCACCGTAGCCAGCGACGTCCCTTCCTCCATTGTCGCTGGCGACCTCCTTCCTTCACACATTGCACCGTTGTTCCCTTCAACTGAAGACAGAGATCACCGCCGCGGCAGAACAAAACGGAGGAGCTGGGAGCTAGCCGCGACTGTGAGTTGAGAACCGAGTGAGGAGGAGCTTCAGTCGCGATCTTCAACAATCAACAACTCGCATCCACCATCATCTTCATTCCCTCACTGCCAAGTTCAGTTGCTGCGAAGGTAGAGCAGAGAAGCAGATTTCCTTTTTTCTCTTCTCTGATTTTATACCGTCATAACCGTGGCTTGCTCTATTCTGCTTCTGAAAATATTTCGGCACCCAATTTCATTGTTTATAGCTAATTGGTTCATTGATTCAATGGAAGTGGCTAGAGGATCATTCTCTTGATGATGGAAGCTAAGGGCTTGAGTTGTAAGCATGGAGTTTTATGTTTTAATCATATAAGAAAAATATAACTAAATGGAGATTAGGCGTACCTGGACGAATCCATGTTCAGATCCGGTCAAAGCTCCAATCCTCCATATTTATGCATACATAATTATTAGACTACTAGAGCTTAATTGTGATTTGCACAGCAAATCACCAGAACCAGAAAGATGGTAGGAGAGAAGAGAATTGCCAGAAAACTCAATGGCGGGGTGAATTGCAATTGAGGAGGCATATCCTATTTATAGTGGTTTATGGAGGCCACTAATTAGGAAACGTGTGTATCCCTTCTTGCCTTCCAAGACAGCAATTAATTGTCTCTCAATTAATTCCCTAATTATGGTGATTTGTTCCTCTTTTAACAAATCCATAATTATTGCTGAATTATTCCCCAATCTGCAATTAATGCTGATTTTATTCTTATTTGATTAGACTACTTATTTCCTAATCAAATAGTACTGCCCATCAAGGGCGGACTTAGACCCAAAGTCCAACATCTCCCACTCGCACTTGATGGGCCTCCCATCGTGCATGCATTACTCTTTCTTGTTTCATATTTGGCGTGTGCCGTGACTGCGTGGGTAAAAACGTCTTTAAGATTTGGTGCTTGTGATACTAGAAATCCCTCATATTGGATCAGCATCCAAGGACACCTTTTATATATAACCGTAAGCTATATGTTCATTGCCTCATATGCCCTAGATTCTCCCATACATATTACTCATGGCATATCTAATCCCTCTCGAGTTACTGACTATATTGTTAATATGACTTACGATGTTGTAAATATAGTATAATATGTTGTAAACAATGATAATGGTTAAATTGCTTGGGGTTATTTTTGTAAATGGACATTGGGAATTCATGTTAGAAAAGTCTCTAAAAACTTTTCTGATCATTGACTTTTCAAAGAGAGTTTTTTTTTTATATATTTTCTGTTGCTTGGGACCTAGGTGTCATTTTCCCTATTTGATAAAGATTCTAGACATTAAAGTTTCCAAAGCTTCAGGATTATGATTCATGGCCTCTTTAATAGATCTATTATTTCCTCTCACTGTCACGTTTGTTCTCCTTGAATGCCACATACACAATTCAAAGTTTTAGTTAACGGATGTTTATGAGAAAGTTAACGATTTGTGGTGGATGCTCCCATTTAAATTGTTTATATATATTTTTTTACTCCTTTTAAAAGATAAATGTGTCAGACGCCTCTCAAATAAAAATTCATTAATAAATCTGCACTTTAACCCTTGAATTTTTCCTCCCCTTTCGTGCATAAAGCCGGTCAAAAATGGATGAGGAAAAATATCGGCTTTTTCCCATTATGCTTTAATCTTGTCAGGCTTGAGTATTTGACATTTAATGCTTTTTCTGATTTTTATTAAAAATATTCCAGCCACAAGCCCATGCCGTAAAAATCAACATACTCAAGCTCAGATTGGACCGGCCGGTCCGACCATGAAACTATCGGTCCGGTGGTCCAACCGGTCCGGTTTGGCTATTAACCCCAGTTCGATTGGGTTTCATGCGGATTGACCGGTTTTTTTAATTTTTTAATATTTTATTCAAATTTTCATATAAAAAATTCTAAAATCTTCCCTTCCTCACCGGTCTAGCCTCGATTTAGCACCGGTTTAACTCCGATCTGACCCACTAACCTTTAACCCAGTACCCCGACCAGTTCAGTGACCGGTCCGGGTTTCAGAACCTTAGTAAAAATTTACTCCACTAGGTGCGCTTGAGGGAGAGCAGATGAGAAATGTAAGTTTTCCGCTCATTTTCTCTCAACATATGTAAAAATATTTGGGAGAAAAATGGGGTGGTTCTCACTCTCACAATCTATTTTCTTTCCTACTTTTCATGTCTTCATCCAAACAAGAAAAAACTTATTTTTCCTTTCTATGTTTTGATCAAGGTTATGGAAACCGGACCGGGTAGTGAACCGGTCGGGGTACTGGGTTAAGGGTCAGTGGGTCAGACCGGGACCAAACCGGAGCTAAACCGGGACCAAACCGGTGAGAAATTGAAAATTTTAGACTTATAGTATGAAATTCTAAAGGAAAAAGTAAAAAAAAAAAAAAATTTTTTTTTTTTAAAAAATGTAAACCGGACCGGGAACCGGACCGGCCAACCGGCCGGTTCGCCGGTTACCGGGCCGGACCGGCCGGTCCGGTCCGGTTTTCAGAACACTGGTTTTGATGGAGAGAATATTAGGGGGGATATTAGAAGAGAAAACTCTTTAAAATAGTAAATTTGTTTACTATTTTATGAAGTTTTTAATCTTAGTATTCATTCCTTATATTTTCCTCCCACATTAATTTTATCTCCATTCAAAAATAAAGTTAATTTTCTTCTCCTTCATTCCCCTCAATCCAAACATAGGGTTAATGTTTCTCATTTATTAATTAGATATTTTCTGCATGGGGGAGGTGATAATTTGAGAGTTTCTTTGTTTCTCAAGTGTAATGTGGAAAAATATTAAAAGAATAAAATCAAATTAAAATTTTGTGCAGTAAGAATAAAATAAGTGCATGTATGACATGATGCCCTTTGTTGTATTTTAATTTAAATTATTTATTATAGTTATGTCTCTTCAAAAATTTGTTTTAACAAAGGAGAGAATCCCCAGAATAAAGAGATTGTGAAGAAGGTAATTCTTAAGGCATTGAAATTTATATTGAGGTATTGTTTTCTTGTTGCAATTATGAGATTATGTTATAAATAAAATTTTTTAGATATCATTGTCTAACATATCACTGCTCATGACAAATTGTCCTTCATATATATCCTGTCAATAAGTAAACAATAACATGAATATGTCATTGTTTATGCTAAAACTTATTATTGCATACTACTCTTTTGTTGTGGGATTTTTTAGTAATTATATTAATTTTTTGAAATCTCATACTACATTTGGTTATAAATGTAAGACAAAGTTGACTTTTTTTGGAGAGATTAAGGAAGCTAAATAAGTTACTTAATCATACCACATGTTATGTATCCTTAGATTATATATTAATTTATTAATTAAACTGATTAGTTTGAAGAAAAAATAAAAATAAAAATATTCTAAAGTAATTTAATTAACTTCTTTAATTTCTCTAAAAAAGTCAACTTTGTCTTATAATTAGGACCAGAGGGAGTATTAATTTTCTCAATAGAGGAAGAAGGAAAAAAATTAATATAAAAAATAAAAATTGATGTCTCAGGATTTCAAACTTTTTGGATCGGGCAAGGGAAGACGGTATATTGGTATCTTCTACGACAAATATAATGTTTACCCTTATTTACAATCATCTTGTAATTTCATTATTCTTTTTTCTTTGCCAAATATAACTTCATAATTCTTATATCATAAATGAAGTTTATTCATTAATATTTGAAAGTACCTGCCATGCATCGTATTTTTCTAAGGGAAAAAATTTATTCTCGTGGGCACTCCCACCTTTACCTTGTCTTTTTTAGTTTTCCGGTTGTCTAAAACAAAGTTGTTTGAAAAATCGACTTCTCCTGTCAATATAATACTGATCAGTCTTTAATTATTTTTGTTCCCCTTGGCTTCTCCACAATACTCCCCATCTTTAATATAAGACCTATTACCTTAATTTGATTAGATTAAAAAAATTAGCTAATATAACATATATTTTCTAAAACACCCTGGTCATTTCCTGAACATTCCCCTTCCATCTCTTTATTGATTATTGTTGAGGGAGGATCATAGGATATACATTTAAGACCAAGGTCAACTTCCCAAATATATCATATATTAAGGATAACATATAGTACTAAGGCAATTGCAATTTTTGTTTTAATTTTTACGTAATATTTTCTTTTAAATTTTCAAAGCTAAACGGAGAAACAATTAATCAAACTAAACTAACTGACAGGAAAAAGTTAAGATAATTTAAAAATTAAAAAAAAAAAAGATATAATGACACAAAGCACGCATATATAATTATGAGTGAGGATGCATGGAGTACATGCTTGTTGAGTGTTTAATAAATCGTACAATACATGGCTTGTTTTATTTTTGGGTCTAAAAAAACTCAGCCACACTAAGATGTTGAAAAAAGAAACTGGGAGAAAGAACACTGATGAAAATCAGTGCTCACACTGCATGCTCACTCTGATGAAGCCAATCTGCAATGATATAGACAAGCGCAGGTAATTAATTAATTAATTATCAGCAATAATTATATATTTATATTATATGATGTGTGTTTACCTTGGACAACTAATAACTCGTCCCAGTATCTTGAAACTTTGAATGGAATCTGTCCTTGGTCTCGGGGTCGTCCCATGCCAAATTGTTCCACCAATCATGCCCTCCATAGATAAATGTCAACTTATTATTCTTGGCAGAATTGGAATCAAGTGGTAATTTTTTCAGCTTTGGACATCTGGTTATGTAAATGGATCTGAGGGAAGGAAAAGGCAAGGGTGCCTTGTGAATGCTCTCAAGTCTTGGTAATTGCCGCAAAGTCATCATGACAAGAGAAGAGAATACGAAAGAATCCACATTATTCTCATCACCTTCTTCTTCTTTTATCACTTCTTCTATTGAATCGCATTCAAAAATGTGAAGCTGTTGAAGGAGTGGAGCATACTTGAGCCATGTCACATGAATCACTATACATCCTTGCAATGTCACACCCCGGAGTTTGGTCAAACAGCATGGATAAAAAACAGAGGAATATTGCCCGCTTCCAATATTCACCCAAGTGAAATTAATTTGCTGCAATTGCTTCGTTTTTGACACGGTTGCTAATAATAAAGGCATCTCAACCTGCTTTGTTAATGCCCCTTGTCGACCAATATGAAGCTTGCGTGTCCCACTTTGCAATTTGGTTGACTCCATTAATTTGTTTAGGCCATCTCTACCACCTATATTTATGCATAATTCCTCAATATTTGGCAGAGACTCCAATTCTTCTAAAATCCTTTTCTCTTCTGAATAAGTTATCGGGGTGTCGAGTCTAAACACTCTTAATTGTTGAAGACTTGAAAGCACTCCCAACGAAATCCTATTATATCGTAAGCGATTGCGACTTAACAAGCTAACAAACTTTAAATTTGTCAAGTGCCATAAGTTGTTGAAAAACTCAGTTTGAAATTCTATCACACGCAAAGAAAGATGTTCCAGAGAAACTAAGCCCCCAATGTCAACAAATAATTTTCCTTTGACTTTTAGTTTCAAGACCTTCAATCTCTTCATGTATGTAAAACCTTCCAGACATTGTCTATGGACATGATCCTCTTTCAATAAAATTAGTGTGGTGGCCTTTGGTGGATCTAAGAGTTTTCGTGATTCCCAATAATTCATTATTGAAATGCTCTGCACAAGTTCCATGTTATCTTGATCTTGCGCTACCCACAGTGCCATGTCACGGATCGTATCATGCATTTTAATTGTACGATACATAAAAAGATCATCTTCAACACTTTCTAACAAGCACGAAAGCTTCAACTTTTCAATAATAGACTCACCATGACCACGCATATCTTCTACACTCATTGTCATATCTTTACAGAGAAATCTCTCCCACATCCATTCATCAATAAGGTCAAGAACTAAAATCTCACTATCTTCTGGGTATAATGCACAGTACAGGAAACAACGTTTAAGTATCTCATCCAGTTGATCATAGCTAAATTTAAGGATAGAGAATACTTTCTTCTCCAAATCAGGTGCAGTTAATATGGAACTTGTTAAATTCTTTATTGAATGTTCCCAAGCCTCCACACTCTTCACCCCAGCCATGGCACTTCCCACTACAATTAGTGCAAGTGGCAACCTTTTACATTTTTCAGCCATCTTCTCTGCAAGCTTTGGAATGTTAGGGTGTGACCTTAAAGTGTCCTCACCAACTTTCATGCAAAACAACTTTGATGCTTCTTCCTCCGTCAAAATTTCAACCTTGAATGTTCTTTCAGCTTGCATTTTTGCGCACACATCTTCTAACCGTGTTGTGAATAACACTTTGGATTGAAAATTTGTTTTCTTTGGATGTGGCACTCCCACCAATTTCAAATCGAATTGATCCCATATGTCATCCAAAAATAAGACAAATTTCTTTTGTTTGAGCACCCTGTATATCTTCGCTGCTTTTTCATTTTCCTTGCTATGATCCCAAATGTCATCCCCGATCCCAACAGATTTTCTAATATCATCCATAATACTATTCAAATTGAACTCCTTTGACACCACCACCCACATCACAAAATGAAATCCTACCTTTCTCTCCCCAAGTTCATATTTAATCTTTTTCGAGAGGGTAGTTTTCCCTACTCCGCCCATCCCATATAGACCAATCACACCAACATTCTCTGCTTCAATACTATTCCACACCTTATCAAACATTGAATCCAATCCCACCGTTTCATCTGGAGGCATCTCAATTGCATTGGATGGTACCTCATGAGCAACTATAAAATCCTTACCGAAGCTTTTCCGCTCAGTTGCTAGTTCATCCACATCTTTGAGCATCTTGGCAACATTCTTTCCCAGCTTGTAGTTTGAGACACAATTATTTGGACACCATTTACTTAGGCACTTCTTTTGAATTGCTAGGGCTCCTTGAGCTTCAATATTTTTTATTTCCTGTGAACACAAATATATTTTTTTATGAATTTTGGCATTTGTTTGATGTCTGTACTTGATATTCACACCGCCGTATCAAGAAAAGCAACAAAGACTTTTTGCGCAAGTATTTATAGAAACATAAATGCCTAATTTATATACTACTCTATGCGTATTTAAAAATTAGAATTAATGTTCGAAATATTGCGACAGTGACAAAATTTAATTGAAGTAATATAAACTTTTTCTCATTATTCCTAATTTTAAGTACTATTTTTATCTTTGTGAGAGTTGGAATTTATGTTTTTTTTTTTATTGTTCCTTGATTGCATAAAACATAGATACTCTAACTTTTAATAACCGTTAAGTTATAGATGTTTTATGCATCAAACAGATCGGATAACTATTGAGTATTTTTTATCTCACCAAATACATGTGATGTGATGACTGCTTCAATTACTTTCAGAAAGGGAAAGTTCATAGACAGGATCCTAAGTTGAATAAATTCAAAATACTCGAACAGCGGTTATGAAAATGATATGTTAAAAAATAAATGATCATAATGAGTTGAGAAATGACCGACCTGCTGAATGGCTTCAACTCGTTGCAGCCAACCATTGAGTTGGTGGGATATTTTCATCTCTGGATTGTTCTGAACTTCTTCTTCAATTTGTTCTTCCACATCGTTCTTAGTATCTTCAAGCTTCTTACTTTTATCTTCCAGCAACTGCAGATTGGTTTCCAAATCAAAGACGAAATCAGATTCTCTTTGGACGCAACCACAGAAACACTTGGCAGCTTCCCATATAAAAGAAGACGGATCCATGTTAGAAATGAAGGTGATGAGCAGATCTGAGAGTAGGATAATCTTGTTTCTGTTCTCATATGTGATTCTTAGAGGTTTACTTTAATGGTGGAAGACGCGTTGCTCCCTATTACAGTCAAGTGGTTCCTCACTTTTTCTGATAAAAGTTGTTTCTTTATTTTTATTCTCCCAAAGCCATTTGTGCAACGCCACATCCGCATTCCTACCCAGACAGGAGATACTTTATTGTTTTTTAACTTTTCTTTTATTGGTGTCAAGACAATTTCTTTGCCTCCTTTGTTTAAGTTATTTATTTTTCATGTTGGTGTTTTAACTATAAGTAACTTGTAAAATTTGTTTTTACTAAATATCATTTTGTCTTGAATAAGAAAAAAGAGTCATTTGTGCACTTTTAAAAATAAATAATTTCTCAATCTGCTCTTTAGTATAAGAGCTACTGAATTAATTTGAGTATATTAAAAAGATAAAATAAATATTGATTAAGTTAAACAAATATGACATGATCTTTTCTTAAATTATTTTCGTATAACCTTAGATTACACACGGGCTTATAAGTTTGATATATTAGTTCAAAGAAAAATGATAATTATAGAAAATGAACTAGATTGAGATAGGTAAGATCTATATATTATTAGTTTTAATTTTTTAGGAAGATCTAAGCAAATTTAAATAAAACGATAGTTAACATTGTAATAAAATTTAAGAAAATTATAAAACTTATCCTATGAATAAAATCAAATTCTCCATGTGGTTTGAAGTGGAGATATTGCACTTTTTGTTTAAAAAAATGGGAAAATGTCAATTAAATATCATTTGAAATTGCAAAACCCCAAAAAGCTTGTTAACACTTTAAAAAGACATAAATGTACCAAGTATCAAATTGGGATTTTCAAGTTTTGACACTTTTACCATTTTAGCTCTCAATTTTTTTTAAAAAATAAGAGTGGTGCCCCTACCTGAGCACCACCGCCGGCGCTCTGGGGGCCAGTCGGGACCCCCGACGGCCAGAGCTCCAGCCGGCGGGATTTTTTTAGTGGGGAAAGGGTGTTTTTTTTTTTTTGTGAAAAAAATTGGTTGAGAATAACAAGGGGTGGGATCGAATCCATCTCACCTCTTTACCAAAGGGGCATGGTGGTCATTGGGCCACCAAAGCTCATTTGATATATCTATGTTTTACTAAAAATGTATAATATAAATAAAGGTGTAGTAACTTTGACAAAATCAATAATGACTTTGACAAATTTAGTAATGGTATTGATTAAACCGTGTGCTGATGAACCTCAACTTGCATGTTTTCATCAGCATTTTTGCACAAAACGTTTTTGTCAAAACCATTATAATTCTTGTCAAAATCATTACTAAACTTGTCAATCTTATTACTGAATTTGTGAAAATCATTTTATTTATATTATGAATGTTTTCATAATGGAATCTCATAATGGGATTGTCAAAATCATTACTAAACTTATCAATCCTATAACTAAATTTGTTAAAATCCTTTTATTTATATTATGAATGTTTTCATAATGGGGTTGTCAAAACCATTATAATTCTTGTCAGTTATGGGATTGACAGGTTTAGTTCTTGTCAAAATCATTTGCTGATGAATCTTGACTTACATGTTTTCATCAGCACTTTTTCACAAAACGCTTTTATCAAAATCATTACTAAACTTGTCATTTCTATTACTGATTTTGTTAAAGCCATCATTCCATTTTTTATATCATACATACATACATACATAATATATATGATTTTGACAAGTTTAGTAATATTTTCATAAGAATTGTTAGTTCCTGCAATCTGCTATTATAAATACCTAATTACCTTTAACGTTACCGGCAGCTTTTGCATCAACCTCCTTCTCATGAACCTTCAATGTACCAAAAACCAGCTTTCAAATTAGAAATCATAGGGGAAAGAAGACAAATCTAGACAGACAACATTAACTATCATGTATGAAGCAATGAGACAAGCAAATCAACCTGAGGTGTAACTCTAATTTCATGTGATTCCAGATTCTTACCTTCTAGTATTTTGCATGAGCAGTGCCTGCATCCCTGAAAACAATGTCAATGACGTAACTTATATTGTCCAGCCTGAAAACGGTGCTATTTGCCTTCTGCTGATTATCTTCCTCAAGAAGGATTCCAGCTTCTTCAATTGTACCCTTATGCTTAGAAGCTGTCTTATGAGTGATATTAAGATCAGAGAAAAATTCATGGATATAAGGTCCAGGTTTGGTGTATCCCAATTCTTTGGATTCAATAGGTACGTCAGCAATTCGCTTTTCAAGTTTTAGTAGAAGTGCTGCGAGAAAGAAAAGAGTATTGTAAGCAAATCTACATCTGCAATATAATAAAATATTAACAAAGAAGCCAGCAGAAACACTGCAATTGATCCTCAAATCATTTAGATAAAAATTTAGAGCATGGGAATGTCACATGCATGTAGTTTCCTGCCTCAAAACAAATATAGCCAATAAGAACAAGCAAGCTTTAGATTATACAGCTTGCCCTCAATAATGTTATGAAAACAACAAACAGTATGCATCTTGATAATCATATAGAAAAAGGAACCCTCAAGAGCATACTCTGACAATCAAGTTCACCTTTAGGGTCTGTTTGGTATGAGGGATTTGAAGGGAAAGGAAGGAGAGGGAAAATTTTTATGAGTTGGATTTAAGAAAATTAGAGAATTGGGGTTACAAAATTTTAATATAGATAATATATAAGATTAAAGAGTAAGAAAACTTAATTAAAAACTTTATACCCCACTTTTCTCATTTTTTTAAATCCATTTCAAAAAAATTTTCTCTCCGCCCACTTTCCCTCCCCTCCCCTCACACCAAACAAGCCCTTAAGGATAGCAAAGTCATCTGGATTCCGTGACTTAGCATTTAATTTGTCTCTTCTGTCTATACAAAGATCAACACAACTTTGAGCCTCAGAAATGCAAGCTGTTAGACGCCAAGAAGGCAAGTCAAAAGAGGCAGCATCAGCACATAAGCTTTCCTGCATAAATAAAAAAAGAAGAACACTGCAGTGAAAAGGACTGTATGAATATATGATAAATATTTAGTTAGTTATTTAAATTTTAAATTAGTTACTATCTTAATAATTGGTTATTCAAACTAGTTATTCTATTTAGTTATTATCTCATGAAATTAATTCTCTGTTATTTAATAAGGATACAACACAAACACGCATTCAAATACTTTTTTATAAGAACAAAACAAATGAGTAGCAGTGTAGCACAAAGACTTCAAAGTTCTACCTATGGAGAAAATCAGACCGTCCAGTCACAACTTTGTTATATATATTCTTACCAGGTTGTGAGCCTCATCAAATATGAGTATGCTATCATTCCAAGAAATATTCAGAGATTTTCGATACCCACGATCAATAAGATAGTTTATGGTGAAAACACTATATCAGCAGCCTTGTGGAGTTCTTTTGATAAGTAGTAAGGACATCAGAGGTAAAGACAAGCAATGCGAAACAAATGAGAGCCCAAGCACTTGACAATTTCAGTTAGGAAAAAAAAGAAAATAAAGAAGCAAAGTAGAATAAAACAGTCAAATTTAAACGTTCTGATTTCAGCAGCAGGAACCTACGGCCCAAATCTTTTTCCAATGTTCACCAAATCTTCAATATCTATAGGTTCTTCTCCGAGGTGGGGGTTTCTCTTTGAGTATTCTAGAATAACATCAAAATTACAATGGCAGGTTAGTCTAAATCTAAATGTCAATGTGATAAAATATCCAATAATGCACAAAAACAGGCGTGATATTACTTAAAATAAAAGCACCCAGATGCATAGAAAAGTAGAAATTGCCAAGGACAAGATCGTTATGGTTACATCGACGCTTGCCATTCTTGCCACGCCTTCAGCAGAGTAACTGGCAAGCATTTGTTTGTGTCCTCCCCTGAAGCAGACTCACCTGATCATGAATACCCAATTGCTACCGAGACCCTAGAACAACCATTTTGGGCCTGCATTATATAAATACAGTTAAGCTCATGTATAGCACATTTTATATCACAAGTGAATAATATATTATCCTTTCAGTATTGGAGATCCTCCTTGGCTTCAAAAATTTATTCGAGTAAGATTCTTGCTTGAATATTATATTTAGAAGATTTATCTTTGGTCTGTTAGAGTGTGAGAGTTAGATACTTGTCTCATTCCCTAATAGAATTATCTTGCTATTTTCCATTTGTCTTCCATTTTTTATATTTCCAGATTTAGGGACCAAATAGTCGGTATCAAAGCACCTATCATACTTCCTTGATAACACTTAGCACCCTACATGAACAACTACAGAACACCAACAGTGAGCACAAAACATGCTATGTCAATAAGAAACAATAGACTGATCTTTGATAAAGATATATAACTCATTGTGCAGACATAAACTGGCCTGTGTGAGGATCATTGCAGCGATCACAATCAACAAAATATACGTTGACAAAGAATCTTTAGATCATATTAGACCACTGTGAACATAAAGACCTGTATGATGTTCTTTTCAACTCTTGAATTACTTGGCAGATCTAGCTGTGAGTGCGTGAAGAATATATAATAGTAGGAAGTTTTGAGGCCTCAGGTTGTGAAGTTGAAACGTCTACTTTGCCCTCAGAATTTTGATTGGTCTTGACATTTGCACCAGTCGAGAAACTGCCCAAACTCTTCCGCCAAGCCAATGTAGCACATAGATGACACAGCGTTTTGCCAGTTCTTGTTGGACTCTCCAACAGAGCATTACATCTCTGCCGGAAAACAAAATAATGTGTGTGATCCAGGCTCAAGATACAGTATGATGCTTTTGTTTGGCCAGAAATACTATGTCAATGTGACTAATAATTATTGATACTGGCAATGGTGAATGGAAGATGTGAAAAGAATAAATACTAGCTATGCTTTATGCAGTAGAATGCAAGGAAGACATGAGGAATGTTGACTAAAATAATCAGGACAGCTACTGATTTTGAACAAGTCATTGTTATCGTTAAAATGGTGAACTTTGTAGCCTTTTGATTGTGCCCCTTAATTGATTGAGATCTTCGAAAACTTGAATTTGACGACTAAGCCTGCCCAAGGTGCGCTACATGATAAAAAGGGTCATCCAAAACCTACCTCCTGAAGTGATTGTATGACTTTCTCCATGTAAACAAGCTGACAATCATAGGCCTCGAATGGGAATTGTACATCGATTCCCCGAATCTTGTGGGCCGGCATCTCTTTGTTTCCTCTCTAAAGCATGACCTGCATAAAGTATAAGAGCCGTTACTTCGAAAATCTTTTTGATTTTCTCCCGTAAGCTTTATAACCACATTACTTAAATACATATATATAAACAAATTTGTTGAATGAACAAGAAAGGCAATAATCAAATCAAGATTTCAGTTAGAACATTTTGTCATTTTCTTCCAATTATACGCAATTCTCAATCTCCTAACGTCTCAAAATAAAATATTAAAACTCCAATCATAATTTATTTAAAGTTTTAATAATATCTCATTCAGTAAGACTTTTGGTTCTCACATCATATATTTATATCTCACCCACATTTCAATTTTCTTTAAAGCAAAACCATTGTCATTTCTTTTACACTTGAGTTCCAAGAATTCACATAATCCATTTAATAAAACTTACGAAAAGAGAGAAGCTTTCGTACATACCACCACACCCACCCTCGTAGATTGAGCAGAGGAGCAGAAATAGACGAAGAAGACGCCTGAAATCACACACACAGCAGCGAAACAGGGGAAGGAAAACACAGTCCCACGCACCCACGGCAACTAGCAGAAACGCTGATGAAGTAAAAAAAGCAGCCAGCACGCAGGCCTCAATCGAACACAAAGATGCGACCAGAAAGAAGAGGAAAGACGATGAACTGCTTCCTCACATCCCAAGGCAGCGTCGACGTTGGTGGTCAAGGGGAACGGAAACGGAGGACAAGAGGGAAGCTAGGGATTTGAAGTTTTTCCTCCCATTTCGCGCGTAAAGTCGGTCAAAAATGGATGAGTAAAAATATCGGCTTTTCCCCGTTATACGTTGAGCAGCAAAAATCGTTTACTCAAATACTGTAACTTTATAAGTATTTTGCTGATTGGCTTTGGATCCATTTAATGGAAAAATCCAGTTAACGAAACTCGTTCAGGCCCTCAGCGATTTCAATCTTGTCATTTCTTTTCCTTTTTAAAGCTTTAAGGTGGTCCTTAATGTGGATACATAAATCGCCTTTCTTCGCAATGGAGTTGATACGCTGCAAATCTGGAGCTCAAAGAACAATATGAATCTCAACTCTCAACTTCTTCAAGATTCACTAATGACAGTCCTCAGAGATATGGAGAACCTACTTGAAGCCTTCACCGCCACATCTGTCATGCTATTTTCCTTTGATAAACATAGTAATGATTATATTTTCAGGTCTTGTAATATGTTCAACTCACATATGTTCGTCTAAGTATTCGTAATATATTGATCTTTTTTTTAAAAAAAAAAAAAAAACCAAAGTAGACAATCCCCGGCATAAAGGACGTTGCAAAGAAGATAATTCTTAAAACATTAGAACTTATATTGAGGATTTTTTTTTTGGTTGCAATTCTGAGATAATGTTTTAGATTTTGACAAAAAAAAATCATGTTATAGATAAAAATTTCTAGAAATCATTATTTAATGTGTCACCACTCATGACAAATTATTATCCATATATTATAATTTTTTCCATGAATTATATGGGAAAATTCCAATTAAATCCAACTAAAATATCCAAATTTAGATTGAGGCCTGCACTTTTAATAAATCTGCTATAAGGCCAAGAGGCTTCATGAAGGATTTCTGAATGTATTGATTTTACTTATTTGCCCTTTTGCTCTCCTCTCAGCCTCTTCTCCCTCCATGGATAGGGGGCCAGGTCAGTACTAGGACAACTGCCTTGCTATGGGCATGACGCAACCTATCTCCACCATCGATTGTACAGCTTATTTACTTTTGCAATTGGAGTCTGTGACACTTCCAATTTGCAGTTTGCTTCTTTCTTTTGTCTTTCAAATTTGGTGGTTGATGGTGGGAGCTTTAATTTGTTTAATTTTGTAGGGACATACGAGTTCAACAGTTAACTTTACTTCTTTCATATGCAGATAAATGGATTTCGGCCTTCAACAAGTATACGTGGATAATGATGACCCATAATTCATTCAGAGTACGTGTTTGTGTTTTTCTTTCCATATTTTGAGATGTTGGAGAGAAAGTGATGGAGTTAAACATCACACAACGTTGCCTGGCATGCAGATGGTGAATCAGAGATTCAGAGAAACCCCAGGATGGAACTTGAAGGGGAGGAGAGGAGAACAGGGGAGAATGAGACGTGAGGAAGAGGGAGAAGGGTAGAGATGAGGAGCATAAGAGAATATAGGTAAAATCAATGAATTCTGAGATCTGTCAGCCATTAGACCTCATGGCCTTGTAACAGATTTGTTAAAGGGAAAATTGTGAAAAAATCCCTCATTGGCAACTTATTTGTTAAATGGGACCTTCGCGTGCAGATTATCTTCCACATGTGCAGAATATCTTCCCTGGTGTGCAGATGATCTTCCCTGTGTGCAAAATTCTTCCCTATACGTGTGCAGAAATCTTCCCTACATATGTAGAAATCTTCCCTCCGTGTGCAGATATCTTCCCTCTATGTGCAAGATATCTTCCCAGGTCCCATTTAGCAAATAAGTTGTCTATGAAGTCTTTTTTAGCAATTCTCCCTTTATTAAAAGTGTATGTATAAATTTGGATTTAGATATTCTAACTAAATTTAATTGAAATTTCTTTTAATTATATCTTCAATAAGTGAACGACATAAATTTGTTATCATTTTTTAATTTTTACTCGAAAACTTGCAATTGCATATTGTTTGCTTATTATGAATCTTTTAAGTAATTATATTAATTTATTTTTTTAATATAAATTATATTAATTTCTTGAGACCCTCATGTTGATTTTCTCAAGAAAGGAAGAAGAAAAGAAAGAAAGGAAAAAAGAATTAATATAGGAAAGAAAAAAAATGTTGTCCCATGATTCAAACTTTCCCTATAAGTAGGGATGGCATAGTGGTATCTTCTACAAAAAATGTTTTCCCTCGTTTAGAATCATTTTGTGATTTCATTATGCTTTTTTTTTTTATCAAATATAACTTCATAATTCTTATATCGTAAATGAAGTTTATAAATTAATATTTGAAAGTACGTACCATCCTATTTTTCTAAGGGTATGTTTGATATGAGGAATTTGAAGGGAAAATTTTTATAAATTGAATTCAAAAAAATTAGAGAAATATGATTGAAATTTTTTAATTAGTTGTCATTTTAATTATATCTTATCTTTATTAAAATTTTATAACTTAAATTTTTCAATTTTTTTAAAACCAACATAAAAATCTTTTTCCCTTCGTCTCCCCTCATACCAAACAACCGTTAAAACGAAAATTGTTTGAAAAATCGACTTCAAATCTCCCATCAATACAGTACTCATTCTTCAATTTTTTTTGTTCCTTTTGGCTTCTCTATAACACTAAGCATTTGCAGTTCTTTTTTTTTTTTTTTGCGTAATATTTTATTTTAAATCTTCAAAGCTAGCGAAATGGAGAAAGAATTAATCAAACTAATTAAACTAGTTGACATGAAAAAAACAAGATAAATTTAAAAAAAAAAGATATAACGACAAAAAGCACGCATATATAATTATCAATGAGGATGCATAGAGTACATGCCCGTACAATGTTGAGTGTTTAATAAATCATACAACACATGGCTTGTCTTATTCTTGAGTCTACTAAAAGCTCAGCAGCCACACAGCAAGGTCTTGAAACAAGAAAGCGGGAGAAAGAAAACTATAATGAAAACCAGTGCTCATACTACAGGCTCACCGTGATGAACAAGCCAATCTGCAATGATATATGCAAGCGCAGGTAATTAATTAATTAAAGGCATTAAATATTATATATCTATATTATATGATGTATACATACCTTCGACAACAAATAACCCAAACCCAACAGTTTGGAACTTTGAATGGAATCTATCCTCGGCCGCGGAGTCGTCCCATGCCAAATTGTTCCACCGATCACGCTTTCCATAGATAACTGTCAACTTATGTTTGGCAGAGTTGGAATTGAGAGGTAACTTTTTCAGCTGTCGACAATTGTTTATGTAAATGGATTTGAGGGAAGGAAAAGGCAAGGGTGCCTTGTGAATGCTCTCAAGTCTTGGTAATTGCTTCAAAGTCATCGTGACAAGAGAAGAGAATACGGAAGAATCCACATTATTCTCATCACCTTCTTCTTCTTTTATCACTTCTTCCATTGAATCGCATTTAGAAATGTAAAGCTGTTGAAGGAGTGGAGCATACTTGAGCCATGTCAGATGAGTCACTGACCAACATGACTTCAATGTCACACTCCGGAGTTTGGTCAGACAACATGGATTAAAAACAGAAGAATATTTTTCACTTCCAAGAATATTCACATCAAAGAAATTAATTTGCTGCAACCGCTTCATTCTTGACATGGTTGCTAATAAAGACATCTTAACCGGGCTTGCACGAATATCAAGCTCGCGTATGCAACTTTGCAACTTGGTAGACATGAATAATTTCTTGGCACCCTCTTCAATACTTATATGTATCCAAAATTCCTCAATATTTGATAGGGATTCCAGCTCTTCTAAAATCTTTCTCTCTGATGACTTAATTATCGAGGTGCCAATAAGTCTAAATACTCTTAATTGTTGAAGACTTGATAACACTCCCAATGGAATATGATACATTCCATTGAAATGCTTTTCTCCCAACTGCAAACTAAGAAACTTTAAATTTGTCAAATGCCGCAAGTTTTTAAAAAATCCTTTACTTGGAATTTCTTCCGCCATCACCAAAGAAACATATTCTAGGGAAACCAAACCCCCAATAGTGGTGGCTTGGAGGATCTAATTTTTTTTAAATTCCCAATAATTCATGGTTGAAGTCCTTTGAACAAGCTTCATATTAAGTTGATCATGTGCTACCCACAATGCCATGTCACTGATTGTATCATGTATTTTAATTGTACGATTCGTAAAAATATCATCTTCAACACTTTCTAGCAAGCATGAATTTTTCAAAATTTCAATAACAGGCTCACCATGACCACGCATATCATCTAAACTCTTTGTCTTATCCTTGCAAAGAAATTTTTCCCACATCCATTTATCGATAAGATCACGAACTCGAATCTCACTATCCTCTAGGTACGATGCACAATATAAGAAACAACGTTTTAGTACCTCATCCAGCCGATCATAGCTAAATTTAAAGATAGAAAATACTTTCTTCTCCAAATTTGGTGCAGTCAATATGGAACTTGTTAGATTTTCCATTGAATGTTCCCAAGCCTCCACACTCTTCACTCCAGCCATGGCACTTCCCACTACAATTAGTGCAAGTGGAAACCTTTTACATATTTTAGCCATCTTCTCTGCAAGATTTGGAATGCTAGGGTCTGACCTTAAAGTGTCCTCACCAACTTTCATACAAAATAACTTTGATGCTTCTTCTTCCATCAAAGTTTCTACCTTGAATGTTCTTTCAACTTGCATTTTAGCACACACATCTTTTAACCGTGTTGTGAATAACACTTTAGATTGAAAATTAGTTTCCCTTTGATGTGGCACTCCCACCAATTTCAAATCCAACTGATCCCATATGTCATCCAATAACAAGGCAAATTTCTTTTGTTTGAGGAATTTATATATCTTTGCTGCTTTTTCATCTTGATTACTGCATTTCATACTATAAGTCTAAAATTTTCAATTTCTCACTGGTTTGGTCCCGTTTTAACTCCGGTTTGGCCCCGGTTTGACCCACTGACCCTTAACCCAGTACCTTGACCGGTTCAATACATGGTCCGGGTTTTAATACCTTGACTGTAATACATTGTGGGTAGGTAAAGACTTTTTTTTTATATATATACAGAAATTTTAGGAAATAGGTTAGGTTCACCCATATTTTAAGGGCAGAACTCTAAGTTGGGATGCCTCCCCCAATGCCTCGACTGAATCACAACTAAGTGGACTTCCCCGGGATCGAACCCTCTCCCTTTGGTGAGAGTGTCCGACCCCTTCTCCAGCTGAACCCAAGAATGAGGCGTTAGGTGAAGACTTTTGAATACGTGAGATGCTGAAGGTGAGGTAGTTATTGCTCCCAAATCATTGACCTTAGTGGGCTTCGACTTGGGCTTTTCTAGTTACCTCCAAACTGGGGCACTCATCAAACCCAAGTTCAGTACTGGATTTTGAAAAGCAGTCCAACTTCATGTTAGCTGCTTATTAGTTATTTTTAATACTCCATCCGATCCATAATATAGGGTACTTCAATTAATTTACGGGAAATAAGAAATTCAAGTTAACTCAATAAATATGTCCTAAATTGAAATTTTTTGCCACTTTTACCCTTGTTGGAAAATGTGTTTGAAAATTTATTGAGTGGTCAAATTGAAAATGAGTATTAATTATAGGGACAAAACTGAAAAATAAGCATTAATAATCCTACAAATAACTTATATTGTGAACCAAGCTATTTTTCTTTAAGTGTCCTATATTGTGGACCGGAAGGAATATAGTTCGCCCAATAAAATTTAATTTGCTTCTAAGGGAAGATAATTTAAAGGACCGCATTACATCAATTTGATATGTCTCAAGTTTCAGCTGGATCAAAACAAAATAGAACTTGACAGTATAATAAACTAAACAATAATAACACCAGACCTTATCCCAGGAACTAAAAAAATATCCGTTTGCCTTTATAAGTGTTTATATTTAGTAATTATAATACATATCACTGATTTTTTTAATAAAATTTAGGAGAAACAAGACATATTAAAAATTTGTTATAATTTAATAACATTTGGAATTGTTTTTAATTAAAAATTTCAAATAACTTCATTTAATTTTTTTGAACATTTTTTAATATTTAGGGTCAAAGGAGATCAAATAGCAGTTTTAATGGTTTGACGGAAAGGGAAAGGGTAATACAAATACTGTACCAAATATTTCGATTCTGCCAGATACTCTCTCCAATCATATTTATAAACAACTTTCCTCTTGATTGCGTAAAACGAATATGTAGTTAAAAGCAATAAAATGTGTTAAAAATGCCATGTTTTTTCCATATATGCCTCTATTTATGAAAAGAGTATAATAGAGAGAATAGATTAAAAAAAAAAAAGAGATAATGAGTATAAGATATGAGAGAGAATGGATATTTAATATGGCTAAAATAGGAAAAAGAAGCTTGCATTTTCAGACAAAAATTGAAAGTTGCTTATAAAGGGGACCAACCCTATGAGAGAGAAAATTGCTTATAAATAGAACCGGAGGGAGTATTGTATTATAATAACATCATTATTTTTTTCCATAAAACACCATAATCCTCAACTCCTTTTATCTTTCTCTTAATTATTGTTGAGGAAACATTAGTAAGGGTAATTTTAAAAAAAATTAATAAATATGAAAAACATGTCTTACATTTAAGATCAAAATCAACTCCTCCATTAGATCTTATATTAAAGGCCGGAGGAGTAATACAATAACATCAATATTATTTTTCATTCTTGGTTACGTTCCTCATTTTGGCCCTTTATTTTTCAGTTCAGCATAGAACAGCATAGAAAACAATATACCATGCATATACCATGCTTATTGAACCCGGACCGGACCGACCGGTCCAGCCCGGGAACCGGCTGGTGAACCCATCCGGTTCCTAGTCCGGTCCGGGTTGGTATTTTTTTTAAAAAAAAAAAAATTTAAGTTTTCCTTTAGAATTTCATACTATAAGTCTAAAATTTTCAATTTCTCACCGGTTTGGTCCCGTTCTAACCCACTGACCCTTAACCTTTAACCCAGTACCCCGACCGGTTCAATGCCCGGTCCAAGTTTTAATACCTTGGCATATACGGATTATTTTGCATTTTTGTGTTTAGGCGCACAGTTAGCCATTTGCATGTTTCCAATCCAAGTATTCATCCATGTTATATATATAATGTGACAAAGTAATGGTTAAACGCAGTTTTATTATATATCAGTAAAACTTTCAGTTCACACATAAGGCTTAAATCAAACAAACTCAGCATATAAATAATTACGTCTCATACCAATTACATTATCAAGCTCCTGCTTGTACTTTATAGAACCACGTGCGCGGCACGAAGAGTTAAAAGTACACCCTGAAGGACCGACTCGTACAACTCCAGCCCAAATCAGATTTGGGGTTATTACTTGCTCATTTTCTAGCCGAATGGGAAAATCTCTGAAATGAGCAGAATCCACTCTGTTAAGTACTATGACTAATGATTTTTCAGATAAAATACAACTAACAAAATGATTCTAACATTTTCGGCTCCTGAGCATCAAAAAGGACAACTAACCTTGATTATATCTATTGCATTGTAATATAGACTATGATTTGAAGAGTTTGAACAGAAAGGTAATGCAGTGAGAATAAAAAGGCGAAATCAAACTTTCTGGTCTACATATACTATTGTAAAGGGATGGAATTCCAAGAGTCTTGGGAAGAAATGTATAGGATATTTGCTGGTTAATGGGCCATGATTCATGGACATTCGGTGGCCAAAATCTTGATGGTTTATTGTGGGTTAATGAGCTGAAGTCAAGTAATGTTGTTTTCTTATTCATTTCCTATTTCAGAAGTCCAATATCCTGTTTGTTTCCTTTTCTGGCAGAAGCTGATTACTGAACTTCTGTGGCATACACCCCTTCATATAAAGCTACTAGTATCCTGAATGAAATTAGAAATTTTGGAGTCAATAATTTTCTGAAATTATTCAGTTACTCTTGTACAGATACCATGTGCACACAATTATATAACCATATTCAAAACCAGAAGTCACATGCTTTTCTCTCCAGCAAATTCAACAATTACTATACATCCATATCACATGTGCCCTGTTCTAGCATTAAATTTAAATATCATAGTTCCTGCAATCTACTATTATAAATACCTAATTACCTTTAACGTTATCAGCAGCTTTTGCATCAACCTCCTTCACATGAAACTTCAATGTACCAAAAACCAGCTTTAAAATTAGAAATCATAGTGGAAAGAAGACAAATCTAGCAAACAACATTAGCTATCGTGTATGAAGCAATGAGACAAGCAAATCCACCTGAGGTGTAACTCTAATTTCATGTGATTCCAGATTCTTACCTTGTAGTATTTTGCATGAGCAGTGCCTTCATCCCTGAAAACAATGTCATTGATGTCACTTTTATTGTCCAGCCTGAAAATGGCGCTATTTGCCTTCTGCTGATTATCTTCCTCAAGGAGGATCCCAGCTTCTTCAATGTCATTGATGTCACTTATATTGTCCAGCCTGAAACTGTCATTGATGTCACTTATATTGTCCAGCCTGAAAATGGTGCTATTTGCCTTCTGCTGATTATCTTCCTCAAGAAGGATCCCAGCTTCTTCAGTAACCATTAAGTTATAAATATTTTTAATAGGGTTAAGGTGCAAAAATACCCATGAACTTTTCTCAAAAGTGCATCCAACATCATAAACTTTTTTTAGGTGCAAAAATATCCATGAACTTCTCAAAATGGGGCAAAAATGTCACACCGTTAATGGGTACAAACGTCCGTTTTGTGGGACCCACAATATTATTTTTGGAGGTGCAAAAATATCCATGAACTTTTCTAAAAAGTACACCCAACACCATAAACTTTTGAAAAGTTCATGAACATTTTTGCATCCAGAAAAAATTTTATGGTGTTAGGTGCACTTTTTAGAAAAGTTTATGGGTATTTTTACACCTCAAAAAATAATATTGTGGGTCCCACAAAACGGACGTTTGTACCAATTAACGGTTTGACATTTTTGCCCCATTTTGAGAAGTTCATAGGTATTTTTGCACCTAAAAAAAGTTTATGGTGTTGGATGCACTTTTGAGAAAAGTTCATGGGTATTTTTGCATCTTAACCCTATTTTATACATCAAATAGATAAGTAGTATTTTTTACCACTAAACTCGTTGTCGCTTTGCTTTCATGCATAAAGGGAAAGTTCAAATCAAGGATCCAAATCAGAGTAAAATAATTAACAAAAGACCTTATAAATTCAATACATCAAATAAATGATCATAATAAGTTGAGAAATGACTGACCTGTTGAGTAGCTTCAATTCGTTGCAGCCAACCATTGAGTTGGTGAGATATTTTCATCTCTGGATTGTTCTGAGCTTGTTCAGTTTGTTCTTCCACATCTTTCTTAATATCTTCAGGCTTCTTACTTTTATCTTCCAGCAACTTCAGATTGGTTTCCAAATCAAAGACGAAATCAGCTTCTCTTTGGACGCAGCCGCAGAAACACTTGGCAGCTTCCCATATAAAAGAAGATGGATCCATGTGAGTAGCACTGAAGTGGATGAACAGATCTGAGATGAGATGTTGAGGAGTTAAGAATCAACTCAGAGTAAACTTGTTTCCGTCCACACATGTGACTGTTAGAAGTCGACTTAGTTATTGGAAGACTCGTTGCTCCATCTTACAGTCAAGTCATCTCTCAAAAACATGTGGCTCAGAAAATGCATATTAATTCCACAAGATATGGAAGCTAGGGAGGCATGGAAATTTCAACCAAATTTTAAAAATATCTACTTTTTCTGAAAAGCATTTTGCATTTTTATAAATAGAGCATTATAAGAGTAAATCTTACCTGTGTGTAAGTGAAGACTTTTGAATCCGGTGAGGTAGTGATTGCTTGCCCGCGAACCAACCAACGGTCAAAAGGTGGTAGATTCAGAGTATGTTTAAGTTATCTTTTAGGTAATAGCTTCCACACAAAAAAAAAACGTACTAAAATTTAAGGGAAAAAAATCAGTTTGCAATTATAATATATATTACTGATTTTTTTAATAAAATTTAAGAAAAACCAAACATATTAAAAATTTATTATAACGTAGAGTGAAATACTCTAACCACTTTTTTGTTTTGTTTTAATTATACAAATCTCCCATATATTTTAAAAACACACAATTTAGTCCAAACCATTAATATCGTTAAAGGAATGTTTTAAAAAGATTCTTAAGATGGGCTCAGGTGGAACCATTTGAGCTCTGATTCAACTGCAGAGGAATCAATTGGTCGCAAATGAGGCCAAATGTTTCGGTAATCGATTTGGTTCTGCAGAGTGAGATGGTGAAGTGGAGGATTCATGGGAGAAATTCAATGTGAGGGTGAGTGATGAAGTGATGTGTTTGGCTTTTGTGGACGGAGGATTGGATTAGAATCCAAGAAACGGGATAGTGATTGAGGGACATCAATTGGAGGATTGTCAGCCCTTCTCTTTTGATGAGCAATTCTTCTTGTTCTAATTTCAGGTTCGGTTACATATATTGCCTCTGAATCAGTTTGAATGTTATTTGTCTCAGCTATTCGCTGTTCATATGATGAGGCATATATATATATCCTTCTTGTTTCTTTATCCTGTAGAATGCAAGGAAGACCCGAGGAATGTGGAATAAAATAATCAGGACAGCTATTGATTTTGAATAAGTCATTGTTATCGTTAAAGATTGTGCCTGTTCGTTGATTGAGATCTTTTAAAAATTTGCATTCAACGCCTAAGCCTATCCAAGGTGTGCTACATGATAAAACAATAAACATCCATTGTATGAAAAAACCATGTCACTACCAGCTGCTAGCATTGGACAATATCATCCAAATGGCCTAAAAAGTAAAAACGGATATGTTATCCCCATGTCTTTCTTTGCATTCCCTTTATACGATAGACCACCAAAATTTATTTAATAAAAAGGGTCGTCCAAAACCTACCCCTTGAAGTAATTGTATGACTTTCTTCATGTAAACAAGCTAACAATCATAGGCCTCGAATGGGAATTCTACATCCTACATCAATTCCCCGAATCTTACACGTCGGCATCTCTTCGTTTCCTCTCTAAAGCGTACGAAGTATAAGGAGGCCTTTCTTTGAAAATCCTTTTGAATTTCTCCCATAAACTTTATAATCACATTACTTTAATATATATATATATATATATATATATAAATATAAACAAAATTGTTGAATGAACAAGAAAGACAATAATCAAATCAAGATTTCAGTTAGAACAGTTTGTCATCTGCTTCCAATTATACACACCTCTCAATCTCCTAATGTCTCCAAACAAAATATTAAAACTCCAATCACAATTTATTTGAAGTTTTAATAAATCTGATTCAGTAAGACTTTCTGTCAAAGCCATTGTCATTTCTTCTACACTTTAGTTCTAAGAATTCACATAATCCATTTAATAAAACTTAGGAAAAGAGAGGAGCTTTCATGCATACCACCACACCCGCCCTCGTATATTGAGCAGAGGAGCAGAAATAGGCGAAGGAGACTCCAGAAATCACACACACACAGGAGCGAAATAGGGGAAGGAAAACACAGTCCCACGCACCCATGGCAACTAGCAGAAACGCTGAAGGAGAAACAACGCAACCAACACGTAGACCTTAACACATAGATGCAACCAGAAGGAAGGGGAAGAACGATGAACTGCTCCGTCACACTCCAAGGCAGCGTCGACTTTGGTGGTCAAGGGGAACGGAGGACAAGAGGGAAGCTAGGGATTTGAAATTTTCCTCCCCTTTAGCGCGTAAAGTCGGTCAAAAATGGATGAGGAAAAATATAAGCTTTTTCCCGTTACGCTTTGATCAGCAAAATTTTTTTTACTCAAATACTACTGTAACTCGATTGGTAAGTAATTTGTTAATCGATTGAAGGCTCATTTGGAAGAGCTTATTTTTGAACAATAAGTGCTTATAATTCGTAATTCACGATATATAAGATAAGTATGTGAGAGGATTTTTTTCTCGGCTTGCGTAATAAGGACTTATTTCTCAAATTTAAGCTCTTCCAAACACACCTTCATTCGCTAGCTCTATTTAATGGAACTATCGATTTGAAGAAACTCGCTCAGGACCTCCGCGATTTCAATCTTGTCAGGTACTCAAGTTTGAGCATTTGACATTTAATACTTTTTCTGATTTTTATTAAAGATATTCCAGCCACAAAGCCAACTCCGTAAAAATTGGGTTTGAAAAAAAAAAAAAAAATACTCCACTAGGTGCGCGAGGGAGAGCAGATGAGAAATGCGAGTTTTCTCCTCATTTTCTCTCATCATATGGAAAAAGATTTGGGAGAAAAATGGGGTGGGGTCTGACACTCTCACTTTTGCACTATATAATATTTTCTTCCCTACTTTTCTTTCTTACTAATTTTTATGCCTTCATTCAAACCGGAGATAACCTATTTTTCTTTTTTATGTTTAAATAGAGAGAAAATTAGGAAAAAATAATACTAAGAGAGAAAACTTTCAAAAAATAATAAATTTCTTTACCACTTTTGAAAGTTTTCAATCTTAGTATTCACTCCCCCTATTTCCCCCCATTTTTTTCTCTATTTAAACATAAGCTTAGTTTTCTTTTCCTTCATTTTCCTCCGTCCAAATAGAGAGTTAATGTTCCTCATTTATTAACTAGATATTTTTCACATGGGAGGAGGTGATAATTTAAAAGTTTCTCAAATATTGCACTTTTATTAATTTCTCAAATGTTGGTCTGTTTGGTTTGAGGAGAGAAGAGAGATCATCATTCTCTCATTTGATTTGAATTTTTGAGTAGAATGAGGGACAAAATTTTGACTCTCATTTCCCTTTTCTCCCTTTATTTTTAACTTTCATTACAAATGATCACCTCCTCACCCGTCTAACAAACTAAATAAAATAACCCCTCCTCACCCCTCTAACAAACTAAATAAATTAACGTACCCCTCCCGTTCCCTCCCCTCAAACTAAACACATCCATAATGCAGAAAAATATTAAAAGAATAAAAACATAATTGTGAGGAGTAAGAATAAAATAAGTATATGTATAACATGATGCCCCTTGTTGTATTTTAATTTAAATTATTTATTATAGTTATATCACTTCAAAAATTTATTTTAACAAAGAAGAGAATCCCCATAATAAAAAGAGGTTGCCAAGAAGATAATTCAGGCATTGGAACTTATATTGAGGTATTCTTTTTTTTTTTTTTGTCGCAACAAGCATCAAGAATCGACTTTTCCTTTAGTGCATTCAACACATAACATGCATTCCAATCAACCTAATGTATCAACTAAACATAAACATTACAGGAAAAAATTTATCCAACAGTACAATAATCAGTAAGCAAGCTAGAACACATCAGTATTTTGTCTTCATATTGTGTTTGATGTCCTTGAAAGTGTCTAAGGATATATTGGGGTATGGACACAACTTCTGAAGCCCCAATTTCTCTTTTCCTGCATCAGTTCTCTTCCACGCGCTTCTACCTCTCATCCATTGATGCTCTCCTTCACGATCACTTGAACTGCCAAGTAAAAATTGCAGATAATAGTATTACGAAATCATTTAGATAATATTGCCTAGTGAAAAATACCTTTTTATGCAGCTTCCATAGAACAACTCTATCTCCACACTTCTGACTAACAGCCTAACACTATTATGGATTGCATAAGGAAAAAGCAAAACAAAGAAAATCCCCTAATCTCTAGGAGAAACTGAGAGATATAAATATTGCACATTATATCCTTATAAAATTACGCGTAAATACAAGAACTTAATGCAGGCCAATTGTAGCTAAAAACAAATCAAAAAATCATATCACTTCTGCCTCCACTCCTTTGACTAACAACAATATGAATTGCATTACATATACCAATGAAGATCCAAACATTAGTCTTCCTGCATAATATCCCCCAATATTGGGAGGATTTGATAGAGTGACACCAAACTGATAGTACAAAAAGGAACCAAATAATTGAAAACTTTGCACTTTTGTTCAGTAAGAATCCTTGTCCTATCTGCAATCCCTGAAAAAAGGGAAAACATATGTACTAAAAAAATTTGGTTTGTGAAGGTTAAAAACGCCTATTCCTAATAAAAAGAAACACAGTCATTGGTTCTTATCCAAAGGTAAAAAGCACAACTGTTCACTGAATCTTGTGGAAATCAAACAAAGACAGTACCATTACTCACTCAACCATCCCACCCTCTATCAACACACTGACCAAATCTAATGAAAACCTCACCCAATTGTTCATCTTTCATATTTTGCATTAATAATTATAATATAGTCAAATATAACTTGACATGATTAATAATGTAGTCATGTCCTATGCAATTCAAATAAACAATTATCACATTTCAAACTCAAGACTTAATCAACCACTTTCTAATTTCTGCATTCTAAAATAAATCATTGGTGAACCTCTTAAAACTGTTCGATAAATATATTTGATGATTAAGGTGTCCTTACAGTCTCTAAATGATTGTTTAAAGATGTTTGTTTAAGGTGGAACTTTTCAGAATTAGTAAAAGTCATGCTGTCCAAATTTCAAAGAGGATAATGACACTCATAAACTAATGGATATATGCTATTTAGTATTGGTAATATAAAGGGAATTGAATGTTGCTAAATCTGAATAGGGACACATCATGTCAAACGTGTGAAAAATTCCTAACTTGGAAAAAATACTACTATCAGATGAAAACTATCATTTGATTTTAAATCCAATCGTCAATTCCCAGTTTTCAACAATCATAAAAATCCTTTACTCAAATCAGTATAAATCACTCATTCAGTTGTTTAGACCCCATCATCAGATGGAAAAATAAAATATCAAAATCTGAAACTGAAAAGGGAGAAAAAACAGAGTAACAGATTTAATAATGGATGCCTGAGCAAAGCCAATCCTGAAGGCAATTAGGAGTATATTTTTCCTCTTCCATAAGCATCTTTATATAATATTTGTCTTGATTGACATCTTTATATAATATCTACTTTGACTTTCATAAGTCTTTGGCAATGCTAAAGGCCACTAGATTTGGTGACTCTTTTAGCATCACCTACTTCAAAATAGGCTAGTTGTACCCACCGTTCAAAGGATAAAGAACCAATGAAAGACATCACCTCATAATGCCACAACAAGTGATGGAAGTCTATTGAAGTATGTTTCCCCACTGAACTATAGTAGTATCTGCTGCTACTCCTATTCGACCACCATACCTCCCCTGTAACTATCAATAGCTCTTTGTACTTTGGAACTGAGAATTTTTTGCAAAAATGGGTTCAATATAACCGTTATATTGAACAAAATCTCTAATAAATGCAGAAAGGGACATTAAGTAGATGGCAGGCCTGCGGAAAGTCTTCAGCAACCATAACTCCTCTCTACCAAACATGTCAGTAAACTATGAAAACAGTAACCACACCATAACTCAAAGATAAAACAAATAACTGTTGGGTCATATGCAACGTAGAGAATAAACTGGACTACGAATCAATATTCTCCAAGGAACAAAAAACCGGACCGGTCAATGAACCGGTCACGGAACAGGTTCAAGGGTTAATGGTTCAACCGGGGTTGAACCGGTGATCAAACCGGTAGTCGAACCGGTCATATTAAAATATTACCAATTATTAGTAACAATATATATATTAATATATTCTTAAACTTCTATAGATAAAATCAACTGATTATATTAGATTTGATTACTTGAATCATATAAAATTAATTGACTATTTTATTCTTTTTATTTTTTAATTTTGTAGCCTTAAAATTAAAATTTGTTCTTATAATTTAGTAAAATATTATAGATTGTATGTATATCGATCTAAATCTATGGTTTTCTTTCTTTTTCAGCTTTTTTTTGAACCGGATATCTCATTTTTTTTAAAAAAAAAAAAAAAGCAGCAAACCGGTTGAACCAGTGACCCACCGGTTTTGGACCGGTTCCCACCGGTTCGAACTCCCCCCTCTCTAAAACAGCAAACCGGACCGGATTGAGGACCGGTTCACCGGTTTTCCGGTCGGACCGGCCGGTCCGGTCCGGTTTTTCATTCATTGATATTCTCACACTCATACTGACCTCTATGTAACTTCAGTCATTCAAACTTTTTTTTTGTCTTGTTGCTTCATTCATTCAAACTACACTTTACCGACACTCTAAACTTGATTCAATTTGGTGATTGTTACTTTTCCTCTGTTAGCAAAATAAACACCTCTTCTACTAAAAGGGCCCCACAGTTTACATAAAATACAAAACATACATATTTTACTGCTCAATATGGAATGCTATACAAGCATACTAGTTTCTCGTTTGAAGAGGAACACTGAAAAAAGACATCCCATTTAATCACTAATTCCTTTTGATATGATAATACTGTTCATATCTCTTAAACCAAATTACTTCATTTATTTTTCATATATGTATATAGATAGATAGATAGACAATATTTGAAATACAATAAATTTTCTTAAAACTTCAACACAGAAATTACAGGACCACAAACACACATAGTAGAATATCATAGGTATATTTTTTTTTTGCCAACAGAATGTCATAGGTATGTAGCTGTTGATATCTACAGAAATGTCCTGTGTGCTTAAGTGAAAGTACATAAAGATTGTCAGCATGATACATTGATAAAGGGTGTGTTTAGATTGACGATTGGATAAGTGACTTATTTTTATTTTAACTTATGGAATCTTAAAATTGGAAAAAAAAATAAAATTAGGTAAAATGATGAATGTTTAGATTGGCGATTGGATAAGTGATTTATATAAAAGTGAATGATGTTTGGTTTGGCTTTTGTATTATTTAAAAGAAAAAATTGTAAAAATTATGAAAAATGAAAAAATGAAGGGATAATTATGAAAAAAAACTTTATTGGCAACTTAATTGCCAAATGAGACTTGGGAAGATATCTACACACGGAGGAATTTTTTCACAATTTTTCCAAAAATTAACTTTGAAAATTTGGCAATTATACAATTTTAAATAAAATTATATCAAACTCTAATTTAAATTGGTACACTCTAAAAATCTTTTCTATTGTGCACCTCAAACTTAAATTTTATAAATTATATCAAACTCTAATTTAAATTGGTAAATTCCAAAAGTCTTTTCTATTATGCACTTCAAACTTAAATTTTATAAATTATATCAAACTCTAATTTAAATATTAAATCTTAACTCATATTTTCACATAACTCAAAATCTAATAAAATAAAATGATTAAAACTTCAATAATACCTCTAATAATCCAAATAAATTATTTAAACTAAATTTAATCGATAAAAATATTATATAAAAATTAATTTATGATATGTTTATAAAAAAAATTAATTATAAAATCATAAAACAGCTGAACAGTAAATTTAAACCGATGTGTTGCGGCTCTAATAGTCTGACAAAAACCAAAGAAAAAACAAAAGGCAAAATCAAAAGCATGAGACCAGACCCAATAAATAAATCGGGTATAAAAAATGAAAAGGGGAAGGCAGGAAAAGGACAAGAAGAAGTGGAATACTGAGAGGATCATGAGAGGGAAGAGGATGCCGGAGGGAAGATGATGAGCCACTGTACAGAGCCGCGAATAAATCCATCGGAGAGAAGGTCACCATGAATCAGACGAACAAAATGTCGTTTGGAGACCTCAAGTTTGAACTTGAAGAATGGAGGAAGCCAATGATAACCCTGGAGATAAAGGAGAGAGACCATTGGACAAGAGGATGGAGGCTGAAGCTTCCCATTGGAAAGAAAAAAGAGCAGGGGTAAAGAGACTGGGTGAATGGGCTTCGGGCAGGAAAATTTAAGAGGGAAAGGGAGAGAGATGAAAAGCTTAAAATCGAAAAAGAGAGAATACTGATGGAATTTCAAAATTCAAAATTCAAAACTAAAATGCTCACCGCACTTTTTGTCCATGCCTCATTTTCCTTTCTTTCCCGCTCCGCCTCCTTTTCCTTTCCTTCCCGCTCCGCCTCCGCCTCCGCCTTCTCCTCCGCCTCCTTTCTTTCCTGCTCCGCCTGCGCCTGCGCCTCCTTTCTTTCCCGCTCCGCCTGCTCCAGCGTCTCCTTTTCCTTTCTTTACCGGTCCACCTGCGCCTGCGTCTCCTTTTCCTTTCTTTCCCGCTCCGCCTGCGCCTGCGCCTCCGTTTCCTTTCTTTCCCGCTCCGCCTGCGCCTGCGCCTCCGTTTCCTTTCTTTCCCGCTCCGCCTCCTTCGAGTTTTTCACGACGTTGGCGTTATATCAATCAACAGAAAGGGAAACAATATTATTATTATGATAATACTAATATTAATACTAATAATAAAAAAAAAAACTAAAACTCTTCTTTTTTTTAGAAACTTTTAAATATTATTTTTTTTAAATTTCTTTCCTAAACTTAAAACTTATATTCTAAATTGAAATCCTACAAATGATTCGTTCAAATATATCAAAATAGATACCAAATTTATTAAAAATTGGAACTCATCAACTCTCACCTATCATCTATCCCCCGCATCCCCTACAAACCAATGACACCAACATAGTCCGCTTCAATACTATTCCACACCTTATTAAACATTAAATCCAATCCCACCGTTTCATCTACAGTCAACTCAATTGCTTTGGGTGGTAATTTATGATTAAATATAAAATCCTTACCAGACCTTTCCTCCTGCTTTTTTAGATTAGCCACCTCCTTGAGCGTCTCTGAAACTTCCTTTCTCAGTTTCTTCGAAGACGATGGACGTTTGTTTGTAATTTCTCTTTCAATATCATTTATTTTCTGCGAACACAAGATTGTTAATTAAATGAGAGAGGATGCAGTAAAACGGGGAAAAAAAAACAGCATTAAATGACAAACAAATTCAAATTGTAGCTTATAAAAAGGGTTAATAATCTTTAATCCCTTAAGTTTGCCATTATTTTACTTTTAGCCCCTCAAGTTTTAAAGCATAAGTTTTAATCTCTCAAGTTTCATTTTATTTAAAATATTAACCCCTATAACTTAATAAAAACTTAGATCATTTTACCCTTACAAAGATCAAAACCAATAGTTTGAATCTCAAAGGACTAAAACCAAAATTAGAGTAAACTTGAGATACCAAAGATGATATTAACCCTTATAAAAAGAACTAAACCCTTTCATAAATTTGAAGCTTATATTAGATAGTATTTCTCTTATCACTAAATACATGTGGCATGATTATGACTAAGTTACTTTGCAAAAGGGAAAGTTCAAATCTAGGAGGAAAAATAATTAACAAGATCTTATAAACTCAAATTACTCCAAAAGGGGGTTGAAAAGGATATGTTATAAAGTAAAGCATAAGTAATTATTTTATTCCTTAAAAAGTAGCGCCTCCTATACGCGGTAAGTCTAGGGTTCGGTCGAAGTGCATCTTCGTTTGGGTTTCCTTCGTCGTGAGAGAGATGGTGACAGCAATAGGCGGTGGGTGTTGGTTTTTGCTCGAGATTTCATCCGACAAGGGCGAGATCAAGGGTTGGGGCTTGACTTTGAAGGGATCCGAGTCGTCGAATTTGTTGGTGGCTAAAGCTTCAAAGATTGTCGGGAACTAGAATATGAAGATTCCAAAGCTAGATGCGCACAAGCAGTGGAATGGACTGTGCTTGGGTTTGGAAGAGGTGAATCTTACATCGCATTTCTCACTGATGGTTGATGGCTGGCCTACAACCACCCTGCCACCATGAGTTCCTCTGCTTGGTTGTACCAGAGTTGGGGGGCATTTTTGGTAGTGGTTTGGTGTCTTGGTCACCCTTGTTAATTTTGACGTTTTTGCTTTTTGCAAATGTTTGGGTGTTGTTGGTTTTGCCTTCTTTTGTGGGTTAATGTTGGTTGTATGGGATGTTGGCTTTCTTCTATTATGATCGTTGTTCTTCTGGGTTTTGTTTTCAAATCCTAGATGTTTAACCACTCTTCTATTATAAGGGGTGGATTTGAAGCTGCATTTGAAGTTGCAGTAATATTGGCATCAAGGAGGGTGGGCTCAGGAGAGCGTGTCTTTGGACAACCACCCTCTATTGCCTTTCCTTTGATTATGGTGGAATGAAAAATGGACCCTTACCTTTGACCTGCAAGATCTTGGCTGTAGTTGGTCCTTTGGTTGTGGTAGTATTTGGTGTGTCTGTAAGCTTGGTTTAAGCTTTTCTTTTTGGTTTGTTTTAGACTTTCAATGTCTGTAGTTTGATTTCGTGTGTGTTCGCCTACCCCCAAAATCATGGTTTTAGAAACATTTTTTCGTAAATTGAGATAAAACTCCTCTCACATACTTAACTCGTAAACTGTAAAATCTATTCTCGAAAAGCTAATATGAAACACACAAGTGAATGAAATTCTTCAATCTGGCCGAAAAAAAAAAGTAAAGCATAAGTTGAGAAATGACCTGTAGCCTTTTTTTCAAGTCGTTGCAGGAGCTCCGCTATTTCCTTCTCTTTGATCCGAGCTTCTTCAGTTGTGGCTATCACTTTCTTAATAGTGTCTTCAAGCTTCTTCTTTGCAACTTTCAATTTGGTTTTCAAATAAAAGTAGACAATCGGTATGAAAAATCCTCCAATAATCGAAAATGGATCCATGTTGGAACTTAGAACTGAAGGCGATGATGAACAGATCAGAGGTCAAAAATATGAGGAAGGCTGCAATAAAATAAACTTCTCACATGCATCCAAATCCTTTGATTTATTGGCTGGTAATTTATAAAATATGCCGAAACCAATCTCTTTCTTGGGTTACATGAAAGTAAATTGTTTTAAACGCTTAACGAGCATTCCCATTAATTGAAGTTGGCGTATATGGCAGAACGGAAATTCAGAATATATAATTAAGATTACTATCTTACAGAAATTTTATTTAAGTTTTAATATATCATTAAACAATTGAAACAAGTGGAAATGAAAAATGGTGTGAAACTAACAGATCAAGAACACAATCGTCTCCCAAGAAAAATAAAAATCAATGTCCCAATATATCATTATCATTGCATCGATGTGTGTGGGTGTGTAAATCTAATGCAAATTAACGCACAGTGTTCATTATCATGAACTTTGCAGCTGATTCATTAACTCTGTTATACAAGGGGAAAATGTGTGAAGTCCTTTCAAATTATATAACATTCTAGAAACAGACCGCCATCATTGAACTCATTAGGAACATGGCTTTTTCTGACATGTGATGAATAGTTCAAACATAGACATTTTAATTACATAAGGAACGAGGAAGAAGATCAACATACCTGGATCGATCAGAACTTTTCTGGTAAACTAAGAGCAATAGTGATATCTGAGCAGAGAGCGATGCAGTTTTAAGCGAAGAAAAAGTTTGCTGGGAAACGTCCTTATCAGTATGGGGAATATTCAGTACACAGCAAGTTGAATATTCAAAAGCGCGTTTTAAACATGGTCGGTGGGTCAACGAGCTGCAATAATACATCTTAGTGGAATTCTCTGCTGGAAGCTATTGGAAGCGAGAAACAATCAGATTTTATTGGCTAGTAAATGAAGTGCTCTCCCTATCTAATCACATCAGCCAAGCAAAGCAAGCTCTAGCTTCATTAAATATTGATTTTTGGTAAGATCTATATATTATTAGTTTTAATTTTTTAGGAAGATCTAAGCAAATTTAAATAAAACGATAGTTAAGATTGTAACGAAATTTAAGAAAGTTATAAAACTTATCGTATGAATAAAATCAAATTCTCCCCATGTAGTAGAAGCGGAGATATTGCACCTTTTGTTAAAAAAATTTAGGCCAAATTGCTTGTACCAAATTTTCCAATTACACGTGTCAATACATCCCTATTTATTTTATGTAGATTTATAGTTAAATAATAATATTCTAAAAATATGACACAATATCATGTGATTGCAAAACTTAACATCATGATATAAAGAATTTGACTTGACTTAAGTATTGTATGCATTCTTTTTTAACAATTACAAATGAAAATAAAATATTGGGAGAATGACAGTGAGATTTTTAATCCTAGTAAAGTCCCTATGAAAAATCAAAACATGAAAAAATGACTCAAAATATTATAAAAATACGTTTAACAAGTTGTTTTTCTTATGGAGGTTTTATTGGAATTTTATTTGATCCATGGACCTACATTCTCCCTAAAGTATTTCGATGAGTCATCACGCACTCATCATCAATCAATTAATTTCAACGAGTCATCACGCATCCATCATCGGTCAATTAAGTCCGTCTACAAAGAAAACATTTTTTAGAGAAAATTATACTGAACGGCGACATTTGCAAAATTAATTATTAAGAAGGTCCTTAAATTTATAGCTCACGTAATGCAAATAATTAAACCGATATTTTTCATGTTTAGAAAAATTCTCCCCTAAAAAGTTCAAACAGATGGTTTTAGCCTTGGATGAAAATAATTGTGTGCAAATTTTTTATATTAACGACCCTTATATTTTACAAAATTACTAAAGGTTGAGTTGTATATATGAATTGAAATAGTGTAAATGTGGGCATCAACAACCAGCAACACAACGATTAAACATAAAATGATTAAAGGTGAGATGCTCTTTTTGAACATAGGTGACAGGTGGCCCACTTTCTATTTTTACAAAAACTCACAAGATTCTATATTAATTGTTTGGTTTTCCTCAACCCACTCCGGTATTGACCAGCTCAAACCTAGACCAACCATTGGAGTGGGTTGATGCTGCAAAATTACCCATTCTCTTTTGTTGTGTTTAAATTTAAACTGACGGTGGCATAATAGAGAAAAGCCACTGTGTATATTTGGGAAAGGTGCTTTTGCCCCTTTTAATTTGTTTGTATTGGCTTTTTTTTTTTTATTACATCGGCGACCGGGATTGAACCCGGGGGGAGAAGCGCCTAAAGGCGCTGGTCTTTGTATTGGCTTTTTAAACAACCAACCTTGAAGCTAAATCAAGAAAGAGAAATTGCAAAATGGCAAACCTGTAGTAGAAGAGTTTTGTTGATTGGTTAGAAGGAAACTGGTTTCGGTGTCCATCACTTTGATTGGTATCCTAAGCTCATTAGATGTAGATCGTCCATATCTTATTTGTACGATCCAAGCCAGAGATAATAATGCCTTATAATAGGACACTGAGCCCACTAAAGGAAGATATTTTGCAAGGACTTGATCATATGAATCTTACTTCTCTTCAGTTTCAATTTGTTTTTCATTCAGCATAGACAATTACCTGTTGAGGCGGGTTGATGCTTCCAAATTACCTGTTGTCTTCATCAGTGGATGATGATCTAATCCAGTAAATTCTAGGCATCAAAATACTAGTCATAGTATTGATCAAGTAGATTAAGCGTCAATAACTTTTTAAAAAAAAAAAAAAAAATAGGCGTCAACAATGAGAAGCATTTGCAATCATGCAAAATATTTGTCACAAGAGAATCACCTTTAGGGAGATTGCTATTCCAAACAAGCATTTAGCTTTTGGGAAAAAGGAAAGTAATCTTTTAGCGCCTTCAAAACATTTATAGCATTTGCAATCATGCAAAATATTTGTCGCCAATTTTTTTTCGACAGTCCAATATTTTTTTTTACAATGTAAACCAAACCCCCCCCCCCCCCAATCCAAAAGAAAAAAAACGGGGGAAGATTTGTCACCAATTTAAACTGAAAACTTGGGAGAACTCAAATTCTATAGTAAAAAAGTGCACTGCTTGGTTTTTAGCACGGGAGGATTAATGTTTCGAGTGTGAATGATCAATTAAATAGTGTAAGTGTACTGTCGTAATCAAGTAATATAGAAGTGAGTAGAGTATCGTTCCCACGAGGATTGATCACTAAGTACCAAAATTGGTAATTTTAATTCTATTTAGTCTATCGATAAATTGGTAATTGAGAGTACAAATAAAAGAAAAATAATTAAATATGAGTGCAGATGATATGAAAATAAATATGAGAAAAAGTCCTAGGGATTAGATTTCACTTAATAAATTTCGGATTGAATCACTTATCTATTCTAACCCAATTTATTCCACATGATTGATAGTCGAGTTTCCCTAATTTAATTACTAGCCTCTTCCAAGGTCAAGCAATTCTATAATTAATTGCTAATCCAATATATTCCTATATGAATTTAAGCAATTAATTATGCATTAAGATTTATGAAACTCAATAAGACTACACAACTCATATGAATATATTCCTATTTCATATGCAAGTCATAGTTTTAATTGTAGGATCTACACACATGCATCTCCTTCCGGTCTCAGTATGCATATTGTAATCATTCAAAAGGTGGCCAATCAAATGAAAGCATTAAGAACAATAATTAAAACTTAATCATGAAGGAGACATTAAAACTAGATTTAATAAGTTAAGATTCAATCCGTCATTAGTAAGCTAAGTCATCACCCTAAGAAAATGAAAATTTAGCTCATGATAAAATAAAAAACAAAATCAAAATAAATTGACATTATATGAAGCTAGAATGCAATCTTCATAAATACTGCATAAACTTGAATATTAAATTCTCAAACATAAATATACAACCAAAAAGATACATGAAAAACTGGAAAATTCTAGCCGTCCATTTAGGAAGTAAAACATTTCATGTAGGCAGCATGCAAAAAGTAATACAATACTAAGCCTTCCATGTAGGAGACATGAAAAAAATAATACAATACATAAAATTAAAAACAAAAAATAACACAATTTATTTAATTTTCTCCTGCTTCATTTTCCTCCCTCCAAACAGAGAGTTAATGTTTCTCATTTATTATAATTAGATATTTTCTGCGTGGGGGAGGTGATAATTTAAGAGTTGCTTCGTTTCTCAAATGTAATGTGGAAAAATATTAAAAGAATAAAAACAAAATTGTGTGTACTAAGAATAAAATAAGCAATGCATGACATGATGCCCCTTGTTGTATTTTAATTTAAATTATTTATTATAGTTATATCTCTTCAAAAATTTGTTTTAACAAAGCAAATAACCCCTAGAATAAAGGAGGTTGCAAAGAAGATAATTCTTAAGGCATGGGAATTTATATTGAGGTATTCTTTTTTTGTCGCAATTATGAGATTAGGTTATAAATAAAATTTTCTAGATATCATTATCTAACATGTCACTACTCATGACAAATTGTCCTCTATATATCCTCAATAAGTAAACAACAACAGGAATATGTTATTGTTTTTATGTAAAAACTTATTATTGCATATTGCTCTTTTATTGTGTGACATTTTAGTAATTATATTAATTTCTTGAAGTCTCATATTAATTTTCTCAATAGATGAAGAAGGGAAAAAATAAAGGAAAAAAGAATTAATATAAAAAGGAAAAATTCGTGTCTCATGATTTCAAACTTTCCGGATCGGACAAGTAAAGATGGTATATTGGTATCTTCTACGACAAATGTTTCCCTTTTTTTTTTTACAATCATCTTGTAATTTCAGTATTCCCTTTTTTTTTTTGGGCCAAATATAACTTCAGAATTCTTATTTCGTAAATGAAGTTTATTAATTAATATTTGAAAGTACCTGCTATGCATCCATTTTTCTAAGCGAAAGCATTTAGTGATCTCATGGACACTCCCATCAAAACAATACTGATCGGTCTTTAATTATTTTTGTTCCTCCGGGGCTTCTCTACAATACTCCTTCTATTTTTAATATAAGACCTATTAACTTAATTTAATTAGATTAATGGAGTTAATTAATAAGACAAGTATTTTATAAAACACCATATTTATTTCCTTAACCCCTCCCTTCCATTTCTTCATTGATTATTGTTGAGGGAACATTAATAGGATATATTAATTAGAAAAATATTAACAAATATAAAAAATACCTATTACATTTAGGACCAAGTTAACTCCCAAATATGTCATATATTAAAATCCTAGAGAGCTAACGCAATTGCAATTTTTTTTTAAAATTTTTGCGCAATATTTTGTTTTAAATTTTCAAAATTAAATGGAGAAATAATTAATCAAACTAAACTAATTGATATGAAGAAGTCAAGATAATTTAAAAATTTAAAAAAAGAAGATATAACAACACAAAGCACGCATATGTAATTATTAGTGAGGATGCATGGAGCACATGCATGTTGAGTGTTTAATAAATCGTACAATACATGGCTTGTTTGATTTTTGGATCTAAAATAACTCAGGCACACTAAGGTCTTGAGACAAGAAACTGGGAGAAAGAACACTAATGAAAACCAGTGCTCATACTGCATGCTCTCCATGATGAAGCCAATCTGCAATGATATAGACAAGAGCAGGTAATTAATTAATTATAAGCAATAATTATATATTTATATTATATGATGTATGTTTACCTTCGACAATTAATAACTCAGGACTAAAGATATTTGACCTTTGAATGGAATCTGTCCTTGGCGGCAGAGTCGTCCCATACCAAATTGTTCCACCAATCACGCCCTCCATAGATAACTGTCAACTTATGTTTGGCTGAGTTGAAATTGAGTGGTAACTTTTTTACCTTTGGACAAAGGTATATGTGAAGGACTTTGAGGGAAGGAAAAGGCAAGGGTGCCTTGTAAATGCTCTCAAGTCTTGGTAAGTCGTATAAAGACAGATCGACAAGAGAAGAGAATACACAAGAATCCACATTCTCTTCTTCTTTTATCACTTCTTCCATTGATGCACATCCATGAATCCTAAGTTGTTGAAGGATTGGAGCATACTTGAGCCATGTCACATGAGTCACTGACCAACATGACTCCAATGTCACACTCCGAAGTTTGGTCAGACAACATGGATCAAAAACAGAAGAATATTGTTCACGTCCAAGAATATTCACATAAAAGAAATCAAGTTGCTGCAGCTGCTTCATTCTTGACATGGTTGCTAATAATAAAGGCATCTCAATTTTTAATACCCCTTGTCCACTAATATCAAGCTTGCGTATCCAACTTTGCAATTTGGTTGACTCCATTAATTTGTTGAAGCCATCTCTATTTATATTTATGCATAATTCCTCTATATTTGGTAGGGACTCCAGCTCTTCTAAATTCCTTCTCTTTTCTGAATCAGCTATCATTGTGTTAAATCTAAACACTTTTAATTGTCGAAGACTTGAAAGCACTCCCAAAGGAATCCTATAACGTTGAAATTCATCGTAACAAACCAAGCTAAGAAACTTTAAATTTGTCAAGTTCCGCAAGTTGTTGAAAAGCTCTTGTTGAAAATCATACACTTGCAAAGAAAGATGTTCTAGAGAAACTAAGCCACCAATGTCAAGAGATAATTCTCCTTCGACTTGTAGTTTCAAAACCTTCAACCTCTTCATGTATTCATCAAAACCTTCCAGAAATTGTTCACTACGGACATACTGCTTTTCCAATAAAATTAGTGTCGCGGTATTTGGAGGATCTAAGATATTTTGTGATTCCCAACGCTCCATGATTGAAATCCCTTGCACAAGTTCCATGTTATCTTGATCATGTGCTACCCACAACGCCATGTCACGGATCGTATCATGCATTTTAATTGTACGATCCATAAAAAGATCATCTTCAACACTTTCTAGCAAGCACGAAAGCTTCAACTTTTCAATAATTGACTCACCATGACCACGCATATCTTCTACACTCTGTGTTATATCTTTACAAAGAAATCTCTCCCATATCCATTCATCGATAAGGTCAAGAACTAGAATCTCGCTATCTTCTGGGTATAATGCACAATACAAGAAACAACGTTTTAATATTTCATCCAGCCGATCATAGCTAAATTTAAGGATAGAGAATACTTTCTTTTCCAAATCAGGTGCAGTCAATATGGAACTTGTTAAATTCTTTATTGAATGTTCCCAAGCCTCCACACTCTTCACTCCAGCCATGGCACTTCCCACTACAATTAGTGCAAGTGGCAACCTGTTGCATTTTTTAGCCATTTTCTCTGCTAGCTCCGGAATGATAGGGTCTGACCTCAAAGTGTCCTCACCAACTTTCATGTAAAATAACTTTGATGCTTCTTTCTCCGTCAAAGTTTCTACCTTGAATGTTCTTTCAGCTTGCATTTTTGCACACACATCTTCTAACCGTGTTGTGAATAACACTTTGGATTGAAAATTAGTTTCCCTTGGATGTGGCACTCCCACCAATTTCAAGTCCAATTGATCCCATATGTCATCCAATAACAAGACAAATTTCTTTTGTTTGAGAACTCTGTATATCTTTGCCACTTTTTCATCTTCATTACTATAATTCCAAATGTCTTCCTTGATCCCAACCGATTTTCTAATATTATCCATAATACTATTCAAATTGGGCTCTTTTGACACCACCACCCACATCACAAAATTAAATCCTAACTTTCTCTCCCCAAGTTCATTGTTAATCTTTTTTAAGAGGGTAGTTTTCCCTACTCCACCCATCCCATACAAACCAATGACACCAATAGTCTCTGCTTCAATACTATTCCACACCTTATCAAACATTGAATCCAATCCCACCGTCTTATCTAGAGGCATCTCAATTGCATTGGATGTTACCTCATGAGCAACTATAAAATCCTTACCGAAGCCTTTCCCCTCAGTTGCTAGTTCACTGACATCTTTGAGCATCTTGGCAACATTCTTTCCCAGCTTGTAGTTTGACACACAGTTATTTGGACACCATTTACTTAGGCACTTCTTTTGAATTGCTAGGGGTACTTGAGCTTCAATATCTTTTATTTCCTGTGAACACAAAGATATGTTTTTTGAATTTAGACATTTGTATTATGTTTGTACTTGATATTCACACCGCATTAAGAAAATCAGCGAAGACTTTTTGCGCATTTATAGAAACACGAATGCCTGGTTTATATAATAATCTATAAGTATTTAAACACTAGAATTAAAGTTGGAAATATTACGACACTATTAAAATTTAATTGATGAAGTTATATATGCATCAAACAGATAACAATCTAGTATTTTTTATCTCACTAAATACATACATGTGATGTGGTGACTAATTTAATTACTGAGAGAATGGGAAAGTTCAAATCTAGGATCCTAAATCAGGGGAAAATAATTTACAACAAAGAATCCTATAAATTCAAATTACTCCAAAAGGGGTTATGAAAATGATATTGCTTATTTTTTATTCAATAATAAATAAATCTTATTTTTCAGAAAAATAAGAGTTTATGGCTTTCATGTTCAAGGGACGGTGTTTTCTCCAAAAAAAAAAAAACATAATATCTGCTTCTTATAATGATTTGAAGATAGAAGCTTAAACATATTGATCACTTTCTAATGATAAAAAAATTATTATAAAAAAGTTAACTTATATAAAGCATTTATCATTATACAAAAATGTTGAGAATACATCAAAACCAAAAAAATGAAAAAGAAGAAAGAAAAAAAGAGGAAATCGGTAAAAAGTCTCTATTTAAAAATTTTATTAGTGTGTCCATAAATTTTTCAAGCGGAGACTTTTTTACAGATTTTTTCCAAAAAACGAAAAGAAAGAAAGAATGGAAAAGGAAAAAAAAGGGAAATTTTTGAAGCTAGCGATTAGAGGTTGTGATTTTGACTATCTTTTAGAGACCTTATTGATGAGGTTGCGATTACGGATTCATAAATATTGGTAGATTAAGTTCGTTAGTGTTCATAGAGAGGAAATTACTATTGCTGATAGTTTGGCTAAACTTTCTTATAGGATTATAGGGAATATTTATATCTTTGATCATCCTCCACCTCTCTATCAAGAAGTGAAAGATGATCAAGAAGTGAAAGATGATGAAGCAACCTAGGTTGGGATAGTCTCTTACTCTTGCCTTTGAGCAATGAATTTTAGTTTTCAGTTAAAAAATGTTATCTTAAAAAGTAAATGATCAAAATAAGTTGAGAAATAACCGACCTGTTGGATGGATTCAACTCGTTGCAGCCAACCATCTAGTTGGTGAGATATTAAAATCTCTGTATTGTTCTGAGCTTCTTCAATTTGTATTTCCACATCTTTCTTGATGCCTTCAAGCTGCTTCTTTTTATCTTCCAGCAACTTCATATTGGTTTCCAAATCAAAGACGAAATCAGATTCTCTTTGGACGCAGCCACAGAAACACTTGGCAGCTTCCCATATAAAGGAAGATGGATCCATGTTAGAATTGAAGGTGATGGATCAGATCTGAGATGAGAATAAACTTGTCTGTGTTCTCGTATGTGACTCTTGGAGGTCTACTTTAATGTTGGAAGACGCGTTGCTCCATGTTATAGTCAAGTGGTTCCTTTTTTCAATAAAAGTGTTTCTAATTTTTTTTTTCACAGCCATTTGCGCACTACGAGAAAGGTAAACCAGAAAATCATATAATATATAAAGGTATATAAAGCATCAAACAAAGGAGGAAACTGGATCTGTGGATTTAGGTGTTTTCGGATTAGCTTTTAGAGAATAGTTTTTGGAGAATAGCTTTTAGAGAATAGATTATAAGGAGAATAGATTATGGAAAATCATAGTTTTAATAAAATGAGAGTGTTTGGATGTTGTGATCAGAATAGCTTTTTTCATGGTCAAATTACTAAAAAGGACATTAACTTTTGTGATAATTACATATAAAGAATAAGATTATATTTTAAGTATTATTTAAGGGGTAAGGTATAAATTTAACAGCTAAGTTTTTTTCGAGGAATGTCTAGTGCAAATAAATTTTGAAAGATGGAAAATAATAATGAACAATCAAAAAATATGTAAATTTAACAAAACTGTTAAATTTTACATATTGACATTAAATTATAAAAGAAGAAAACCCCTAACAATATTAAAAATGATGCATCTTAACCCATTATTTAACATAAAATTTCATAATTAATACAAAAAATGAAATAAATTTTTCTATATGTAATGTTAATTAATTTAATTATTTTTTATAATATAATTAAATTAAATAAATAAGTCTTATATTAAATATAAGAGAGAGTATTAAAATTTTAAAATCTTTAAAAAAAAGTGACGAACGAAAAAGAGAAAATGGTGAAATGAAAAAATAAAGGAAGAGAGAGAGTGTGTCTGTGGGACCCACATGAAAAAGAGCCAATAACAGAGTCAGTGGGGCCCACACAAGCAAGAAAAGAAAAAAAAATCAGACAGTGTCTGTGCGCGTGGGACCCACGGAGAAAAAGAGCCAATAAGAAAAAGCAGTGGGGCCCACATAGAAAAAAAATCGAATTGCTAATAGCTTCTGGACAAAACCATGGTTTCAGCTTGAAACCATGGTTTAAAACAAAAAACGGTATTATAAGGAAATGATCAGTGTTCGGCAATTTTTTCTCAAAACCTTGGTTTTACCAAATAATTGATTTTTTCCCTGCTATCCGAACACACACTTAGTAGCAAGCTGACTTCTAGCTGTGGCTGAGCTTATAGGAATAATACATGGACTCTATCTATGTTAGGCCAGGGGTTATAGGAAATTTTGCCTATTTTTTATTGTGTGGAGGCCATTAATCTAGTTACTTGAGGTTATGATAACAACCATCCTTTTAAAGATATTGTAGATGAAGTTAGATTACTCTGTTATAAAGATTGACATATTATATACAGTCATCTCTATAGGAAAAATAATGATTTAGCTGATTATCTTATTAGGATGTCTCATAGTCTGATAGGGAATTTTTGTATCTTTGATCAACAACCACTTTCTACTCAGGAGGCGTGGTCGTTGATGAAGGACCCTAATTTTTTGATTGGTACATTGTATGCTCTGTTATTGAACCAATAGACTTCATATTATTAAAAAAAAAAAAAAGCATCAAACAACTCTTTTTGTCCTCTTCCTCACTTTCTGCTCGCTCCTGTATTTGGAATTACTCATTAGTTATAGTGTGAAAACCGGGTCATAATAAAAATAATAATAAACCAGAAATCACCACAAATCATCAAAGAGTGTTGTGAAGACATATCCTTTCCTTCACAATAAAGGATAAGGAGAGATCTATTGCAATAATTCATGAACGGCCTCTGATTCAATAATATACTCCTTCCGGTCCTATTTATAAACAACTTTCTTCTTGATTGCGCAAAATAAACTGATAGTTAGAAACAATAAATGTGTAAAAAATGCCATGGTTTTTTCCATATATGCCCATATTTATGAAAAGAGTATAGAAGAGAGAATAGATAAAAAGTATGAGAGATAATGAGTATAAGATATGAAAGAGAATGGGTATTTAATAAGGGTAAAATAAAAAAAGAAGCTTATATTCTCAGATAAAAAGTGAAAGTTACTTATAAAAGGGATCAACCCCATAAGAGAAAAAGTTGTTTATAAATAAGACATGAGTGACTATAATATTATTGACAACAATGTTATAAATTACCTCATTAAAAGCAAAAGGGAAAAATTTTAGCAAAGAGAGTTTCACACGCTCTCACTTGTCTCACTGTGTTGCCTCGGTGAAGACGATTATATGATTAAAATTGTTAGCATCAAAGGAGTATATGAGTATTATAAAACCTGAAGATATAAGAGTAATTTTATTAGTCTAGTATATTTAATTTTAAAACATTAAAATTTCTCTCTTATCTCCTCTCCAAAAAACCCTCTTCTTTTTAAAATTGTTTTATCTAAAGGGAGCAACTCGCCTCCCTTCCTTAAAAAGTTTTCAAGTCAAACAAGGGGAGTGGCATAGCGGACCCCCCCTCCAAAAATTCCAGTACCAAACACAACTGGATTCGCTTTTTAATATAAGAGCTACCTAACTAATTGGGTAGATTAAGGACCGCCCAGTGCATAAAGCTTCAATTAGATGCGGCTGGAAAAGGATAGATGTATTGCAACCTTCATTTACAATGGAGATATTGTTTCTAGGATTTGAACCCATGACTCTTGGTTATATGATAAATTAATTAAATTGAACAAATGTGATATTATCTTCTTAAGATACTCTCGTATAACATTAGATTATACTCCCTCCGGTCCTAATTATAAGACAAAGTTGACTTTTTTGGAGAAATTAAGGAAGCCAATTAAATTGCTTTAGAGTATTTATATTTTTAATTTTTTCTCCAAACTAATTAATTTGGCTAATAAAATAATATATAATCTAAGGATATTAAAAATATAAACACTCTAAAGTAATTTAATTGGCTTCCTTAATTTCTCCAAAAAAGTCAACTTTATCTTATAATTAAGACCGGAGGGAGTATATCAACTTATAAGTTTGGTAAATTAGTTCGAGAAAAAACAATAAACATAGAAAATAAAATAGATTGAGATACTAAGGACTGCTTTGGATCTTTAAAATAAATATATTAAGGACTAGAGGAAGTATGATTTTTGCAAAGATCAATATATTATTATTTTTAATTTTTAAGGAAAGTATATACAAATTTAAATAAAAAATTACTTTTATACCAAAACAGTTAATATTTTAATGAAATTAAAGAAAATTATAAAACTTGTTTTTGGAATAAAAGCAAATTCTCTGTGTGGTAGAGACGGAATTCTTTTTGGGGAAAAAAACTTACGTAAAGTTCCTCAATCATACATGATTACATGTCTCTATTTATTTTATGTAGATTTATAGTTAAATAATAATATTTCAAAAATATAACACATGATCATATATGATTAGAAAACTTAATTAACATAATAAAAACAAGGAACTTGACTTAAGTATTGTCCGCATTCTATTTATCAATTAAAATTAAAAAAAATAAAGTATTTCAATGAGTCATCATGCGTCTACAAAGAAAATATTTTTAGAGAAAATTACGCTAAATGATGAAATTAACAAATAAATTATTAAGAAGTCCCTTAAATTTATCGTTCACGTAATACAAATTATCAAACAGATATTTTTCATGTTTTGAAAAATTATTCTCAAACAGTTCAAACTGATGGTTTTAGCCCTGGATGAAAATGATTGTGTGCAAATTTTTTATATTAATGACAGTTATGTTTTAACATTGTATAGCAGTTCAGGTAATTGCAAATATTAGAGAGCACCAGTTTCATCAAATTGGTAAGAATGGCCCACAAAGCTTAACTATTTTGATTAAAGTAGGAAATATGATTAGAGAGATCATGATTGAAATTTGAAATAGTGTAAAGGTGGGGCGTAATTTGAGGCGATTGAAGTTGAATCAATAATACAATGAGCATCAAATGGTCATAATTAAATAATTATAAAATGATCAAAGGTGAAGTGCTGTTTTTGAATTTGGCTGACATAAGTGACCCACTTGCTCTTTCAACAAAAGCTCCCGAGATTCGATATTATCTGGTTCTCCTCAACCCACTCCGGTTCTGACCAGGTCAACCTGGTCCAACCATTGAAGCAGGTTGATGCTATGCTTAGATTAACAATTGTAGAATGGAGAAAAGTCACGGTGTAAACTTGAAAAAGGTGCTTTTACCCCTTTTAATTTGTTTGGATAGGCTTTTTAAATGACTCATCTTAAAGTTAAATCAAGAAAGAGAAATTGTGTCGATGAGAGTTGATATATATGGTATGGGTTTGGATCCCAAAAGGATGCAAATTCGATTCCCTGCTGTTGTGAGGGCTCTTTTGGTAGGCGATCTCACGAGTCCCTTGTAAGTGCTCTCTGAGCCCTACGACCGTGTTCTGGCCTTGGTGCGATGATCGGTGCAAGATCCACCTAAACTTTTTTTTAAAAAAAAAACAGAGAGAGAGAGAGAGAGAGAGAGAGAGAATTTGTAAAATGACGAAATTATATGCCAGAAGACTTTTGTTGATGGGTTGGGAGGGAACCCGTTAGGGTGCCCATCACTTTGATGCGTAGTCTAAGCTCATCAGATCTTGATTGTCTACATGTGATTTGTACGGTCCAATTCAATTTTTTTTTTTTTTTCAATTGATAATTTTTTCCGTCTTGATTACTACTACAACTCCGAATGTCATCCCTCATCCCAACTAGTTTTCTAATATTATTCCTAATACCATCTAAGTTGGGCTCTTTTGAAACCATCGGCCCGAAATTAAATCCTAGCTTTTTCTTCACAAGCTTATTGATAACTTTTTCTTTAATATGGTAGCCTTCTCTGTCACGCCATGAAATTTAAGGATGACTGGTATGGAATATGAGAAAACCTCACATTTACTAAGCCTTGAACATAACAATATTTGCTTGACAAATTGATTATAATAGTATTTACAATATCATAATTAACATGATAATCTTATATATAGGTATACCATTTCTAATTCGTATATAAACATATATATTTCTTACAAACAAAAATATTTAGCCTTTGTAGACACTTTGACAGTCTCCTTTATAAGTTGGATTTTCCAAAAGTTCTACAATAACCTATTAGTTGAGCACAACATACAAAGCTCTGCTCGACAACAACATATACATGAGCATATATTTCAAAATATTAAAAGAAGACAAAGATCCTGCCTATAGAATACGTGGAGCCTCTAAACTACAAAAGTAAATGCATAGATGAAAGCTTAACTTTACAACGACAAGCAACTATTCCAAAATACATCTACTAGCTTGATTAGCAATGAGAGTCTTCACCGTTCAACTGAACATGTGAGATCAGTAGTGCTATCTGAGCGAAAATAATTTTCCGATAAATAATATCCTGTTAATAGAAGTAAATAAAATACTGAAGGAATCAATTAACCAAGTAAAATTTCATAATAACGAGACGACAACTATGTTTAACTTTCAAGTATGAAATCATAACTGTAGATAAAATTATATAAAAGGTTATTGGTAACAAAATACCATGTAAACAAGCAACTCATTAATGAAATTAAGTACCAATTGATATGAAAAATCTATTCTGAATGAGGACTTAAATGAAATAAGTAACAAGCGTGGACACATAATCTATGAGGGCAACTAACCAAGCATACCTCGAGGGCACGAAAACAAGCATGGGCACAGTCCACGATGATAAGTGACCAATCAAGCGCAGCACTAGGCCACAAAACAAGCATAGGTACAAGACCCATGAATAACAATCGCGAGAATGAATCTCATGAATATCAAGCATGAGTACTATGCCCATGAATGTTAAGTGAGCTCAAGATTAACCATGGCACAACAAGGACTAATAGTATTGCTATTAGTAAGTAACATTCTGTATTCAGTCCTCTCAAAAATGTTTTCAAGCATGCTTAGGGCCAAATTATCAAAACAATAAAAAGTTCTTTTTTCAATAACATGATGGCCTATATCAAATACGATATACCAATATACCTCAACATGAAAGTTCACAAACAATATTTCAAAACTTTTCTTCAAATTCAATCTGTTGACAAAAACCTTCCCAAGTAATAAAACTTACACACGAACATTCTGAAATGCAAGATTATCTTAACATAAAAATTTATGAAAGATATCTCGAAAATTTTCTTATCGTTTACATGTATGGTCATGAATTATACTACGAGCCAATAGAAGAATAAATAATAACAACATATACAATCATCAATCCTTACTTATTTCAATATAAATAAGAAACCAAATAATTCTAATAAACCTTTCTTGATAATAACATGCTTAGAATGAGGTAATTAATATGAAGGTATAACAAGTAGTAAAATATCATTTATAAAGATTAAAATGGGACACTATTTACTCACCTGATGTGCTTCCAAATTCATAACTTACTCTAATTTATTCAGCTCTGAATTGTGTTCACTCAATTTCCTAATGTCCTGAAACCAACAACATTAATGCTCAAACTACAATTTATACATAAAATTTACATAAATCACGTTCAATCAAACTCTTCATTCTCCTTATTATAATAATCTTTTTCTTAGTTTTTACAATCATCAACATAATATTAAACTCCATAAGCCATTAATCAATAAAAGCTTAATGCCACAATATATATATATATATATATATATATATATATATATATATATATATATATATTGCCACTCCATCAAATGGAAGATAAATCACTCATCAAATCAAAAGCATATATTTAAAAGTTTAAGTAGGTAAATCAATTCCCTTAACTTTATTCACTAAATAAAGGCGCAATTTTAACAACAAAGTTGTGTCAAGGGCAACTAGTACCATAAAGTTTTCAGAGAAGCTAAAACACACACAAACATTGAAAAGTTAGGCAATTTTACTACAACTGTTAAGTTTGAGATAACGTTCATTAGTTTAGGTAGAGTGGGTCCCACCCATTGCACAATTGTCATTTATTTGTCTCCTTTGACAGTTTGAAAACAACAAGTTTGAAGACACCTGAGGACATCTATTTTCCTTGACTCATTCGTTGAAAACGCATCTCCCTCCCTGAGCCCTCAATTAGAGACGCTCAAAGACCTTTTCTCGCTTTAATTCTTTCAGACTCTATAGGTGGGAGTGAGTTAACTCCATTCGGCTCCCCCATTGAAGAATCTATCAACAAGAAGGAGGGAGCAGTGGAACTCATAAATATCTATCAGGAAGGAGGACAAGGATTCAAAATTGTCGATTTACCTTATTTTATAACATTTAGATGCCATGGTAAATCGATTTAAATGGTAGTAAATCGATGTTCTTGAGTTTTGGAAACCATATAACCTTCGGCCAAATTTGTAAATCGATTTGCAACTTCCATAAGTCGATTTATTTCACATTTAAAAATTTTTACAACATTCATTAATTGATTGACTTGTCTCCCTTTCTCGATTTCAACCTCGCTTTTCACTCTCTCAGATTGACAATCGAATGCCCTACCACATTCGTCATTATCAGCTTCCTCCTCGCAAGAACGACATATCCACTTCAGCAACACTTTGTCTTTTCAGATTAGTGTGTTTGCCTTTTCTTAGTCTGTGAAGAGAGATATACAAACTGAAGCTTTTCTTTTTTTAATTCAATAGTTTTTTCAGATTCGTGTGTTTGCCTGAACCTTTTCTTTTTTTAATTCAAGGGTTTTTTTAATTAACACCAGTACATGTTAGCAAATATAAAGAGATCATTCCAAGTCACCAATTCATACGTTGCCATGTCATTATTTCAGGTCAAATGTTTTTCTCTCTCATTTTCCAGTTTGGTCAACGTTAACAAATATGAAGCCTATGGTAAAATGGCTCTACTTTTCAATTTTTATGTGTGTTTAAGCCCATCTAAAAACTTTATGGTGCTTGTTGCCCTTGGCACAAAACATTGTCGTTGAAATTGCACCTTTACCCTTATACATTATATGCTACAATAAATCAATTTCTTCAATCACACAACTCATCAAACACCTCGTAGGCATAAAACTATCTCATAAAGAAAGAATCTTAATTCACAACTAGCAACTATAACCAAGCATCATATAATCTATCAAAAGTTTCCCCAACCTTAATCTTTTATCAAATTCATCAACACTATAATATCTTGGATTTCAGCATAGAACTAAAAACCTTAATCCAACCAAACTACTTGCCATACATTTTAGCAAACACCTTATGTGCATCCATATTTAAGCAAATTTATTACGCTTATTGAACTAAAATCTAAGTTTATTTGTGTGTTTTATATAAATTAAAAAAATAATTAAATTCTTGCATTAGTCATCATCTGAGAGAAATTGAAAAAAAAAAAATTATTCAAAAGTTTTTATAGAACCCATCTATAAACACATACATACAAACATAATGAAAAAGTTGAGCCATAACGCTTAATAAATTATTCAATAGTTCATGCCACCAAAGCATCGAGAAGATTCCTAGCAATGAAACATTTGTCACAGCCCACATAACACAAAGAATTATAAATAAACATCCATGAGAGCCACAAAAGTTCAGGAAAAAATAGGATTCTTTTGATTTTCTTTTTCCAAAAATGTCAACACACATATATTTTGTGACAAAGAGCAGTAGCAAAGGATATGAACCCCAAAACAAAGCACGCATCTCAGCAGCAACGTAAAAAAATAGAGGAAGTGATTCCCAGGTCCAAGTTGCATATCCCAGAAACAGAACACCAAGTTGGCCAAAAAAAAGAGTACATATTTCTATAAATTAGAAATGACTGTCATGTGTTTGCTTTCTGATTATTACAAGGACACTGAGGGGTAATAAATTAACAGCTATTTAATTACTAGTTTAAGATTTGAAAAAATGAAAGCTGAGGCTCAACTTAATTTTCAGCAGGTTTGGAAACACAAGGTCATGACTTATCAAAAAAAAAAAAGGGAAACAGAAGATCATGTATAAGGCACTAATCTTAGAAGTTAAAACCACCCTGAACTGGCTCATTTGACCAGATGAACCTGGAAGTTGAATCCCATTAGCCAGAGTAGCCAAGAACTGGTTGAACAGCCAAACTGGACCAATTGACATGGTCTACTAGCAGATATGGTGGCCCCACAAATTGCAATGTTAGCTATTCAACAAATGTAGAACAAGTATTTATTCTGACTGAAGATAGGTGTAAATTCGAACCTCAACCTCTGCCCTCATTGGGTTACAATGATGAAAAAGAAATCCCTTTCCATCATCTTTGTAATTGTACGATGTCTATTATATCTGTAATTCTGTATAATTATTACCCAACAATATTGATTTCCTTTTTTTTTATAACCTATGAAGTAATGGCACAATAACCGTTTTCCATTAAAATTATTTTTTCCATTCCATCCATTTCCATTTTCTATGGACAGAGTAGAACTAATGACATTTTGGTAAACTTCTAGATAACTTTCAGAGAGTTATAAGCAAAATGTTTTACAATATTTATAGCATAGTAAGGTGGTCCAGAGTACAAGACTCCCACCGAATCGGGTCCATCAATATTTACAATATTTATAGACTAAATAAATCAAATTGCAATATTATCATTGACATAGTAAAAGATAACAAAATTCTAAAGTGCAATATAAATTTCTGATCTAATTAAATTTTATTTTTTAAAATCTAATATTAGGAACCAGATAAATTTTTGGAACTCTTTTTCTTATCTCACACAAAATTAGCAGTCTGAATTTTTTTTATTTTTCATTTACATTCTGTAATAAATAAAACAATTTCTGGTAAGGCCACAGGCCACTAATATTAATTGCCCCATTTTCACAATTAATAACTAATCAATTTTAAAAAACTAGTCTAACCAAGTCCAACCTCACAAATAGTGAACCCTAAGAACAAGCTTTTGGGGAAAGGAGAATCATCCTTTAGTTCCTTCAAAACACTTGTAGCATTTGCGATCATGCAAAATATTTGACACCATTTTTTTTTTTGACGATCCACTTCAATATTCTTTTTTTTTTATTGTTATTATTTTTACAATGTAAACACCCTCAACCCCCATAGGGGAGGACTTGTCAGTGTCACCAATTTAAACTGAAGACTTGAGAGAACTCAAATTCTACAATAAAGGAGTGCAATGCTAAGTTTTTAGCACAAGAGGATTAGCAAGCCTAGAGCTGGAGAGGTTATGTACAATTTATCTTCAAATTTATACACGCAATTTCTTATGGTATCCCTTGAAATGACATTGATTAGATATAAACTTTAAAAGAAGTCCCATGTCCAAAAATGATAAGATGAACGGCACATAAATACAGGGCAATCCTAACCAAATAGGTTAAGAAATGAAAGAGTCAAAGCAAAGGCCCGTATAAAAGTCAACAAGGAATCCCCCCTCCCCCCAAAAAACGGCCTAAGCAGCACAAGATTCAAAACCCCTAGAAAAACTGTTAGACCTAAGTCCTAGGAAGCCACCAGTACAAGCTTTGGCCATACAAAAAGTTCGCAAATTCAATAACAACAATTAGGCCATACAAAAAGTTCTCAAATTCAATAACAGAAACTCATAGAAAAATAAGCCTTAACAGTAATAAAGAAGGTAGGGTTAAGAAAACAAACCTTGGGATCATTACTTGTGGCAAATGGCTACCAATTATCATCACAGCTCTTCCCGCATGGTCTGCAAAATCTAATCCTTCACTTACCTGCATAATTAACAACAATTAACTTCTATATGCTAGCATAAATGAACATTAAAAGCACCCAGGAAAGTCATGCTAATCAAAGTAGCTAGATAATATATACAAGTCCATCTTTGGGCATTTCTTTCCTTTTCTTTTGCCAGAATCAAAACAACTGAAGTTTTGACATCTCCGGATCTGTTATAGCATCAATGATGTTCCTGGTATATGGCACCACAACAACTTAAATAAACTATATATATATGAGATGCAAGATTGTGAGGCCTTCTACATTACTTGCATAGAACTGCACGCCACAATGGGTGTCATGTAAACGCTGAAAACAACAGTTTGCAATTCAGTCCATCATAAAGGATACTTAAAGAAGTTATAGAAGGGGATTTATTGGTGAATAATACATCTAAAACGTTGGTTAATGATAGAGTTTGATGGCATATGCAATTATGGCTGACCTCACTTAGTGTGATAAGACTTGTTATTCCTACTATTGTTGGACTATGATAAAGGAATCCAGTCACAATATTCAAGTATTTTTCCAAAAATTAAGATGCATTGAAAATTAAGTTTGTGTAGATAAGACACTGAACTTGTAACCTAGATTGAAATGAGCAAAAAAAAAAGGTCCTAAACTCTAGAATTTTATGTAATCAACTAATTATCCTTATAACCTAGATCGCACATGCAAAGAGATTAAAAATGTATACAATATTTTTGGTTTTGTTTTTCTTCTGGGGTTTGTATAGACTTGAGAGGCTTAGAAAGCTTCTTCTATCACATTAAGACTCAAAAAGTCCAAACTTGGGTTTCAAAATCAGGACTTCCAAATTAAATCTCAATGGACTTGCCATGAAGACTAAATCTATCTGTTCAAAAGTCAACTTTAAAACCACACACATTGCAATTCTTATCAATCTAAACGTAATGCAAACAATTCTAGCACACTCATATTTTCCTCAACAGTCAGCGTCAAGAGATACCTTGCCACAACAAATGGCAAAAAATACAGCTCCAGATGCAGAGGTGTCTTTCAGCTTAGATCAATAGTCCTGCCCAAAATGTCATTTAGCTTTGTTTTTAGAAAAAAGATGCATTTAAATATTGATTGTGGAAGAATGTTTTCCACTTTATTACGTGTAGTTATTACCTCAATTGATAGGGAAAACAAGGAAGATTGCCTGGGTTCTATGACAGGTCTCTTATGTTTGCAAATTCTCTCCCATGTTGATGTTGAGTCTGCATTGTTCTAAAAAGTAAAACAGAATACAACATAAGTTGAGAGCAAAAAGATTTTGCACCTTCATTAGTGCTTTAAGAATCTTACCATGTTTTTCCAACACCCAATGCATTGGTCCAAAAGGTAATAAGATGGGAAGAATACAAGAAGTCCATAAGGAACAATTCAAGCCAAATTGACTAAACAATAAAACACTGTTATTAGAATTGCTACTAATCATCAGGCTTCTAATTGTCATATCCATGGCCTCAAAACGTATATATTATCCCCAGGCCGTTCATTGCATTCCCTTTTTGTACGGCAGACCACAAAAATTTATTTAATAAAAAGGGTCGTCCAAAACCTACCTCCTGAAGTGATTGTATGACTTTCTCCATGTAAACAAGCTGACAATCATAGGCCTCGAATGGGAATTCTACATCGATTTCTTGAATCTTGTACGTCGGCATCTCTTCGTTTCCTCTCTAAAGCATGACCAGCACGACCAAGAATTTCTAAACCCTTTTGAATTTCCCCCATAAGCTTTATAGTCACATTACTTACATACATATATATAAACAAATTTGTTGAATGAAGAAGAAAGACAATAATCAAATCAAGATTTCAGTTAGAACAGTCTGTCATCTGCTTCTAATTATACACACCTCTCAATCTCCTAATGTCTGAAAACAAAATATTAAAACTCCAATCGCAATTTATTTGAAGTTTTAATAACATCTCATTCAGTAAGAATTTCTGTTCTCACATCATATATTTATATCTCATTCCCATTTCAATTTTCCGGAAAGCAAAACCATTGTCATTTCTTTTACACTTGAGTTCTAAGGATTCACATAATCCATTTAATAAAACTCAGGAAAAGAGAGGAGCATTCATACATACCAGCACACCCACCCTCGTATATTGAGCAGAGGAGCAGAAATAGACGAAGGAGACTCCTGAAATCACACACACAGCAGCGAAATAGGGGATGGAAAACACAGTCCCACGCACCCACGGCAACTAGCAGAAACGCTGAAGGAGAAAAAACGCAGCCAACACGCAGAACTCAACACATAGATGGAAGAGGAAGCACGATGAACTGCTCCGTCACACTCCAAGGCAGCGTCGACGTTGGTGGTCAAGGGGAACGGATGACAAGAGGGAAGCTAGGGATTTGAATTTTTCCTCCCCTTTGGCGCGTAAAGTCGGTCAAAAATGGATGAGGAAAAATATCGGCTTTTTCCCGTTATGCTTTGATCAGCCGGAAAAAAAAAAACAAAATTACTCAAATACTGTTGCTTGATGAGTAATTTGATGGAACTATCATTCAGGGGATTCAGTTTCCCTGCTCATCCTTGGGATGAGCAGGGAAATCTGGACCGTCCAGATTTCTCTGGACGGTCCAGATTTAATTTTTTTTGTTTTTTAATTTTTTTAAAAAAATTAGTTTAATGGGTACAGAATCTAAAATAAAGATAATCTCTTAACTAACAGTTTCCCAAAAAATGATTATTTTATTCCACAATCACCCATTTAAAAAAATCAAATCTGAACCGTCCAGATCCAGATCTGGACGGTCCAGATCTGGATGAGCAGGGAGAGCTCATCCTTGGGATGAGCTCTGAAACCGGGTCCTTCATTCAGGCCCTCGGCGATTTCAATCTTGTCAGTTCTGCTTGGATTAGCGGAGAAGTAGTTTTTTTTGGTAATATGATTTTTAGAAAAGTCTTTAGTTATAAATGTAATTTGTGTTTGAATTGACGGTAGCAAAAGTGATTTTTTTTTTCTAAACTTAAATATGTTTGAATTTGAATAAAAAAAAATATATTTGGATTAGTGTTTAAAAAACCCATTTAGATGACAAATGACTGAAAAGGACATAAATCTTACTGAATACTATATATTTATGTATATATATTATTTATACATATTATGATAATTGTAGTGAAAAAATATAAATAAAATTTGATAAAATAAAAAAATTTCAATTATCATTGAAAAAAAAAGGAAAATATACTAAAATATTTAATTAAAAATGATTAAATTTATATTTAAATTAGAATACATATATAAAATAGATCATTATTTTTTATCATCTACCCCTAACCTAGATACACAGACAATCTAGATCATGAATTCCAAACCTGGATGTAAATGTATTTTGGAGGTTTGTGTCAATTTGTCAAACAACTTTATTAGAGGGGATATATTCAATGTGATGACATCATACTCATCCTTAGTTGTGTTTGTGGAATTGGTGTTTATTTGGAAGAGCTTATTTTTGGGTAATAAGTATTTATAAATCGTGATTCACGATATACGAGGTAAATATGTGAGAGGAGTTTTATCTCGGCTTGCATAATAAGGACTTATTTACCCCCAAAACGTGTTTCCAAACACATCCTGACTTGGTGTTCTGGTCAGCCACCCCAGGAAGCAGCTTCTTAACCCCTGAGAAGCACCTGGATTCAACTACTTTTTTTTTAAGCCTAGTGTTGCTAGTCCCTAACCCAAACGGAGGGAAGATAAGCCAACTAGGCTTTTGGAAGCTTTTTGGCGGTTAATTGGGCCTTTTTTTCCCACCGTGTTCCTAAACAAACCCTTAGGGCCCGTTTGGTACATTAGAATTGATTTTAATGGAAATGGATATGGATATGGATATGAAAATGAGGTTTAAAAGTATGTTTGGTATGCTATGGAAATGAAATCTAATTTTTATACAAAAATACCAAAATGCCCATCTAAATAAAATAAAAAAAAAATCTTCCACATCGTTGCAAATCTCAGAAACTTCACTCCATGTCTCCATGGCAGTTGCAGGAACTCGTGTGGTTTGAAATATTCATGGCAGATCTGAAATCTTCAACATGGCAGTTTGGAATTCGCCGTTTGGTAGATCTGAAATGCAGGGACTCGCCTTTTGGAATCAACTCCATGACAGATCTGAAATCTTCAACATCGTGGCACAATCGCTGGCAAAAATGGAGAAGAAGGCGAAGATGAAGATGGGGAGAAGACGAGGTCAGAGATTCGTGGGATGTCGCCGTCGCCATCGCCGTCATGTTTGTGGGCACAAGCTGTGGCGGATCAATGGAAGGACGACGGAGAATGTGGTGGGTGGTGGGTGGGGTCATGCGAAGGTTGAAGGGTATGATGGAATTTAATCATGTGGAATTGCAAATCTTTACTTTCTTGATGGAAACCAATTTGGTGGAATTGGTGGTTTTGGCTTCCACGTGTGGAAATGATTTCCATGTCTATTTCAACCATACCAAACACACTTAAGACATGGAATTAAATTCCATTTCCATTTTCAACAGCCTAATTCCAGCGTACCAAACAGGCCCTTAGGCTTGAGTATTTGATATTTAATACTTTTTCCTGATTTTTATTAAAAATATTCCAGCCACAAGTTAACACTGTAAAAATTGGGTTTGACAAAAAAAAAATTACTCCACCTGGGGAGAGAGGAAGAGAAGTATAAGTTTTCTCCTCATTTTCTTTCAACACATGAAAAAATATTTGGGAGAAAAATGGGGTGGGTCTCACTCTCACACTCTATTTTCTGTCCTACTTTTTTGTTTCTTTTTACTTTTCATACCTTCATCCAAATAGGAAAAAACCTATTTTTCCTTTCTATATTTGGATTAAGAGAAAATTAGGGGGGAAATTATTAAAAAAGAAAACCCCTATAAATAGTAAATTTCTTTACTATTTTTTGAAGTTTTCAATCTTCGTATTCACTCTTTATATTTTCCTCCCATTTTTCTCTCCATTCAAATATAGAGTTAGTTTTCTTCTCCATCATTTTCCTCTATCCAAATAGAGAGTTAATGTTTCTCATTTATTAATTAGATACTTTCTGCATGGGGCAAGTGATAATTTAAAAGTTTTTTCGTTTCTCAGGCGTATTGCGGAAAAATATTAAAAGAATAAAAACAAAATTGTGTGGAGTAAGAATAAAATAAGTACATGTATGACATGATACCCCTTGTTGTATTTTAATTTAAATTATTTATTATAGTTATGTCTCTTCAAAAATTTGTTTTAACAAAGCAAAGAATCCCTAGAATAAAGGAGGTTGCGAAGAAGATAATTATTAAGGCATTGGAACTTATGTTTGTCGTAATTATGAGATTATGTTATAAAGAAAACTTTCTAGATATCATTGTCTAACATGTTACTACTCATGACAAATTGTCCTATATATATCCTCAATAAGTAAACAACAACAAAAATATGTTATTGTTTTTATGTTAAAACTTATTATTGTGGGACATTTTAGTAATTATATTAATTTCTTGAAATCTCATATTAATTTTCTCAATAGAGGAAGAAGGAAAAAAATAAAAAATAAAAAGAATTAATATAAAGAGGAAAAATTGCTGTCTCATGATTTCAGACTTTCCGGATCGGATAAGCAAAGATGGTATATTGGCATCTTCTACGACAAATGTTTCTCCTTATTTACAATCATCTTGTAATTGCATTATTCTCTCTGTTTTTTTTTTTTTTTGCCAAATATGACTTCATAATTCTTATTCGTAAATGAAGTTTATTAATTAATATTTAAAAGTATTTGCTATATATGCATCCTATTTTTCGAAGGGAAAGCATTTGGTCTCATGGGCACTCCCACCTTTACCTTGTCTTTTAAGTTTTCCGGTTGCCTAAAACAAAGTTGTTTGAAAAATCGACTTCTCCCATCAATACAATATTGATCGGTCTTTAATTAATTTTGTTCCTCTTGGGCTTCCCTACAGTACTCCTCCTGTAACTAATATAAGAACTTTTAACTTAATTTGATTAGATTAATGAAGTTAGTTAATATGACATGTATTTTGTAAAACACCATAGTCATTTCCTTAACCTCTCCCTTCCATCTCTTCATTGATTATTATTGAGGGAGCATCAATAGGGTATATTAATTAGGAAAAGATTGACAAATATAAAAAATAGGTCTTACATTTAGGATCAAGGTCAACTCTCCAAATATTTCATATATTAAGGATCCTAGGGAGTACTAAGGCATTTGAATTTTTTTTTTAAATTTTTGTGTAACATTTTATTTTAAATTTTCAAAGCTAAATGGAGAAATAATTAATCAAACTAAACTAATTGACATGAAAAAGTCAAGATAATTTAAAAATTTAAAAAAAGATATAACACGCAAAGAACGCATATGTAATTATTAGTGAGGATGCATGGAGAGAATATTAGGGGGGTATTAGAAGAGAAAACTCTTTAAAATAGTAAATTTGTTTACTATTTTATGAAGTTTTTAATCTTAGTATTCACTCCTTATATTTTCCTCCCACATTAATTTTATCTCCATTCAAACATAAAGTTAATTTTCTTCTCCTTCATTTCCCTCAATCCAAACATAGAGTTAATGTTTCTCATTTATTAATTAGATATTTTCTGCATGGGGGAGGTGATAATTTGAGAGTTTCTTTGTTTCTCAAGTGTAATGTGGAAAAATATTAAAAGAATAAAATCAAATTAAAATTGTGTGCAGTAAGAATATAATAAGTGCATGTATGACATGATGCTCTTTGTTGTATTTTAATTTAAATTATTTATTATAGTTATGTCTCTTCAAAAGTTTGTTTTAACAAAGGAGAGAATCCCCAGAATAAAGACATTGTGAAGAAGGTAATTCTTAAGGCATTGAAATTTATATTGAGGTATTCTTTTTTTGTTGCAATTATGAGATTATGTTATAAATAAAATTTTTTAGATATCATTGTCTAACATATCACTGCTCATGACAAATTGTCCTTCATATATATCCTGTCAATAAGTAAACAATAACATGAATATGTTATTGTTTTTGCTAAAACTTATTATTGCATACTACTCTTTTGTTGTGGGATTTTTTAGTAATTATATTAATTTTTTGAAATCTCATACTACATTTGGTTATAAATGTAAGACAAAGTTAACTTTTTTTTTAGAGATTAAGGAAGCTAAATAAGTTACTTAATCATATCACATGTTATGTATCCTTAGATTATATATTAATTTATTAGTTAAACTGATTAGTTTGAAGAAAAAAATATAAATATAAATATTCTAAAGTAATTTAATTAACTTCCTTAATTTCTCCAAACAAATCAATTTTGTCTTATAATTAGGACCAGATGGAATATTAATTTTCTCAATAGAGGAAGAAGGAAAAAAAATTAATATAAAAAATAAAAATTGACGTCTCAGGATTTCAAACTTTTCGGATCGGGCAAGTGAAGACGGTATATTGGTATCTTCTACGACAAATATAATGTTTACCATTATTTACAATCATCTTGTAATTTCATTATTCTTTTTTCTTTGCCAAATATAACTTCATAATTCTTATATCATAAATGAAGTTTATTAATTAATATTTGAAAGTACCTGCCATGCATCCTATTTTTCGAAGGGAAAAAATTTATTCTCGTGGGCACTCCCACCTTTACCTTGTCTTTTTTAGTTTTCCGGTTGTCTAAAACGAAGTTGTTTGAAAAATCGACTTCCCCTGTCAATACAATACTGATCAGTTTTTAATTATTTTGTTCCCCTTGGCTTCTCCACAATACTCCCCATCTTTAATATAAGACCTATTACCTTAATTTGATTAGATTAAAAAAATTAGTTAATATAACATGTATTTTCTAAAACACCCTAGTCATTTCCTGAAGATTCCCCTTCCATCTCTTTATTGATCATTGTTGAGGGAGGATCATAAGATATACATTTAAGACCAATGTCAACCTCCCAAATATATCATATATTAAGGATAACATATAGTACTAAGGCAATTGCAATTTTTGTTTTAATTTTTATGTAATATTTTCTTTTAAATTTTCAAAGCTAAACGGAGAAACAATTAATCAAACTAAACTAACTGACAGGAAAAAGTTAAGATAATTTAAAAATTAAAAAAAAAAAGATATAACGACACAAAGCACGCATATATAATTATGAGTGAGGATGCATGGAGTACATGCTTGTTGAGTGTTTAATAAATGGTACAATACATGGCTTGTTTTATTTTTGGGTCTAAAAAAACTCAGCCACACTAAGATGTTGAAAAAAGAAACTGGGAGAAAGAACACTGATGAAAATCAGTGCTCATACTGCATGCTCACCCTGATGAAGCCAATCTGCAATGATATAGACAAGCGCAGGTAATTAATTAATTAATTATCAGCAATAATTATATATTTATATTATATGATGTGTGTTTACCTTGGACAACTAATAACTCCGCCCAGTATCTTGAAACTTTGAATGGAATCTGTCCTTGGTCTCGGAGTCGTCCCATGCCAAATTGTTCCACCAATCATGCCCTCCATAGATAACTGTCAACTTATTATTCTTGGCAGAATTGGAATCAAGTGGTAATTTTTTCAGCTTTGGACATCTGGTTATGTAAATGGATCTGAGGGAAGGAAAAGGCAAGGGTGCCTTGTGAATGCTCTCAAGTCTTGGTAATTGCTGCAAAGTCATCATGACAAGAGACGAGAATACGAAAGAATCCACATTATTCTCATCACCTTCTTCTTCTTTTATCACTTCTTCTATTGAATCGCATTCAGAAATGTGAAGCTGTTGAAGGAGTGGAGCATACTTGAGCCATGTCACATGAATCACTAAACATCCTTGCAATGTCACACTCCGGAGTTTGGTCAAACAGCATGGATCAAAAACAGAGGAATATTGCCCGCTTCCAATATTCACCCAAGTGAAATTAATTTGCTGCAATTGCTTCATTCTTGACACGGTTGCTAATAATAAAGGCATCTCAACCTGCTTTGTTAATGCCCCTTGTCGACCAATATGAAGCTTGCGTATCCCACTTTGCAATTTGGTTGACTCCATTAATTTGTTTAGGCCATCTCTACCACCTATATTTATGCATAATTCCTCAATATTTGGTAGAGACTCCAATTCTTCTAAAATCCTTTTCTCTTCTGAATAAGTTATCGGGGTGTCGAGTCTAAACACTCTTAATTGTTGAAGACTTGAAAGCACTCCCAATGAAATCCTATTATATCGTAAGCGATTGCGACTTAACAAGCTAACAAACTTTAAATTTGTCAAGTGCCATAAGTTGTTGAAAAACTCAGTTTGAAATTCTTGCACACGCAAAGAAAGATGTTCCAGAGAAACTAAGCCCCCAATGTCAACAAATAACTTTCCTTTGACTTTTAGTTTCAAGACCTTCAATCTCTTCACGTATGTAAAACCTTCCAGACATTGTCTATGGACATGATCCTCTTTCAATAAAATTAGTGTGGTGGCCTTTGGTGGATCTAAGAGTTTTCGTGATTCCCAATAATTCATTATTGAAATGCTCTGCACAAGTTCCATGTTATCTTGATCTTGCGCTACCCACAGTGCCATGTCACGGATCGTATCATGCATTTTAATTGTACGATACATAAAGAGATCATCTTCAACACTTTCTAACAAGCACAAAAGCTTCAACTTTTCAATAATAGACTCACCATGACCACGCATATCTTCTACACTCATTGTCATATCTTTACAGAGAAATCTCTCCCACATCCATTCATCAATGAGGTCAAGAACTAGAATCTCACTATCTTCTGGGTATAATGCACAGTACAGAAAACAACATTTAAGTATCTTATCCAGCCGATCATAGCTAAATTTAAGGATAGAGAATACTTTCTTCTCCAAATCAGGTGCAGTTAATATGGAACTTGTTAAATTCTTTATTGAATGTTCCCAAGCCTCCACACTCTTCACCCCAGCCATGGCACTTCCCACTACAATTAGTGCAAGTGGCAACCTTTTACATTTTTCAGCCATCTTCTCTGCAAGCTTTGGAATGTTAGGGTGTGACCTTAAAGTGTCCTCACCAACTTTCATGCAAAACAACTTTGATGCTTCTTCCTCCGTCAAAATTTCAACCTTGAATGTTCTTTCAGCTTGCATTTTCGCGCACACATCTTCTAACCGTGTTGTGAATAACACTTTGGATTGAAAATTTGTTTCCTTTGGATGTGGCACTCCCACCAATTTCAAGTCGAATTGATCCCATATGTCATCCAAAAATAAGACAAATTTCTTTTGTTTGAGGACCCTGTATATCTTCGCTGCTTTTTCATATTCCTTGCTACGATCCCAAATGTCTTCCCCAATCCCAACAGATTTTCTAATATCATCCATAATACTATTCAAATTGAACTCCTTTGACACCACCACCCACATCACAAAATGAAATCCTAGCTTTCTCTCCCCAAGTTCATATTTAATCTTTTTTGAGAGGGTAGTTTTCCCTACTCCGCCCATCCCATATAGACCAATCACACCAACATTCTCTGCTTCAATACTATTCCACACCTTATCAAACATTGAATCCAATCCCACCGTTTCATCTGGAGGCATCTCAATTGCATTGGATGGTACCTCATGAGCAACTATAAAATCCTTACCGAAGCTTTTCCCCTCAGTTGCTAGTTCATCCACATCTTTGAGCATCTTGGCAACATTCTTTCCCAGCTTGTGGTTTGACACACAATTATTTGGACACCATTTACTTAGGCACTTCTTTTGAATTGCTAGGGCTCCTTGAGCTTCAGTGTTTTTTATTTCCTGTGAACACAAATATATGTTTTTATGAATTTTGGCATTTGTTTGATGTCTGTACTTGATATTCACACCGCCGTATCAAGAAAAGCAACAAAGACTTTTTGCGCAAGTATTTATAGAAACATAAATGCCTAATTTATATACTACTCTATGCGTATTTAAAAATTAGAATTAATGTTCGAAATATTGCGACAGTGACAAAGTTTAATTGAAGTAATATAAACTTTTTCTCATTATTCCTAATTTTAAGTACTATTTTTATCTTTGTGAGAGTTGGAATTTATGTATTTTTTTTTTATTGTTCCTTGATTGCATAAAACATAGATACTCTAACTTTTAATAACCGTTAAGTTATAGATGTTTTATGCATCAAACAGATCGGATAACTATTGAGTATTTTTTATCTCACCAAATACATGTGTGATGACTGCTTCAATTACTTTCAGAAAGGGAAAGTTCATAGACAGGATCCTAAGTTGAATAAATTCAAAATACTCGAACAGCGGTTATGAAAATGATATGTTAAAAAATAAATGATCATAATGAGTTGAGAAATGACCGACCTGCTGAATGGCTTCAACTCGTTGCAGCCAACCATTGAGTTGGTGGGATATTTTCATCTCTGGATTGTTCTGAACTTCTTCAATTTGTTCTTCCACATCGTTCTTAGTATCTTCAAGCTTCTTACTTTTATCTTCCAGCAACTGCAGATTGGTTTCCAAATCAAAGACGAAATCAGATTCTCTTTGGACGCAACCACAGAAACACTGGGCAGCTTCCCATATAAAAGAAGACGGATCCATGTTAGAAATGAAGGTGATGAGCAGATCTGAGATGAGGATAATCTTGTTTCTGTTCTCATATGTGATTCTTAGAGGTTTACTTTAATGGTGGAAGACGCGTTGCTCCCTATTACAGTCAAGTGGTTCCTCACTTTTTCTGATAAAAGTTGTTTCTTTATTTTTATTCTCCCAAAGCCATTTGTGCAACGCCACATCCGCATTCCTACCCAGACAGGAGATACTTTATTGTTTTTTAACTTTTCTTTTATTGGTGTCAAGACAATTTCTTTGCCTCCTTTGTTTAAGTTATTTATTTTTCATGTTGGTGTTTTAACTATAAGTAACTTGTAAAATTTGTTTTTACTAAATATCATTTTGTCTTGAATAAGAAAAAAGAGTCATTTGTGCACTTTTAAAAATAAATAATTTCTCAATCTGCTCTTTAGTATAAGAGCTACTGAATTAATTTGAGTATATTAAAAAGATAAAATAAATATTGATTAAGTTAAACAAATATGACATGATCTTTTCTTAAATTATTTTCGTATAACCTTAGATTACACACGGGCTTATAAGTTTGATATATTAGTTCAAAGAAAAATGATAATTATAGAAAATGAACTAGATTGAGATAGGTAAGATCTATATATTATTAGTTTTAATTTTTTAGGAAGATCTAAGCAAATTTAAATAAAACGATAGTTAACATTGTAATAAAATTTAAGAAAATTATAAAACTTATCCTATGAATAAAATCAAATTCTCCATGTGGTTTGAAGTGGGGATATTGCACTTTTTGTTTAAAAAAATGGGAAAATGCCAATTAAATATCATTTGAAATTGCAAAACCCCAAAAAGCCTGTTAACACTTTAAAAAGACATAAATGTACCAAGTATCAAATTGGGATTTTCAAGTTTTGACACTTTTACCATTTTACCTCTCAATTTTTTTAAAAAAATAAGAGTGGTGCCCCTACCTGAGCACCACCGCCGGCGCTCTGGGGGCCAGTCGGGACCCCCGACGGCCGGAGCTCCAGCCGGCGGGATTTTTTTAGTGGGGAAAGGGTGTTTTTTTTTTTTTTGTGAAAAAAATTGGTTGAGAATAACAAGGGGTGGGATAGAATCCATCTCACCCCTTTACCAAAGGGGCATGATGGCCATTGGGCCACCAAAGCTTATTTGATATATATATGCTTTACTAAAAATGTATAATATAAATAAAGGTGTAGTAGCTTTGACAAAGTCAATAATGACTTTGACAAATTTAGTAATGATATTGATTAAACCGTGTGCTGATGAACCTCAACTTGCATGTTTTCATCAGTATTTTTGCACAAAACGCTTTTGTCAAAACCATTATAATTCTTGTCAAAATCATTACTAAACTTGTCAATCTCATTACTGAATTTGTGAAAATCCTTTTATTTATATTATGAATGTTTTCATAATGGAATCTCATAATGGGATTGTCAAAATCATTACTAAACTTATCAATCCTATAACTAAATTTGTTAAAATCCTTTTATTTATATTATGAATGTTTTCATAATGGGGTTGTCAAAACCATTATAATTCTTGTCAGTTATGGGATTGACAGGTTTAGTTCTTGTCAAAATCATTTGCTGATGAATCTTGACTTACATGTTTTCATCAGCATTTTTTCACAAAACGCTTTTATCAAAACCATTACAATTCTTATCAAAATCATTACTAAACTTGTCATTTCTATTACTGATTTTGTTAAAGCCATCATTCCATTTTTTATATTATACATACATACATACATACATACATATATATATATATATATATATTAATTTATATATATATGATTTTGACAAGTTTAGTAATATTTTCATAAGAATTGTTAGTTCCTGCAATCTGCTATTATAAATACCTAATTACCTTTAACGTTACCGGCAGCTTTTGCATCAACCTCCTTCTCATGAACCTTCAATGTACCAAAAACCAGCTTTCAAATTAGAAATCATAGGGGAAAGAAGACAAATCTAGACAAACAACATTAACTATCATGTATGAAGCAATGAGACAAGCAAATCAACCTGAGGTGTAACTCTAATTTCATGTGATTCCAGATTCTTACCTTCTAGTATTTTGCATGAGCAGTGCCTGCATCCCTGAAAACAATGTCAATGACGTAACTTATATTGTCCAGCCTGAAAACGGTGCTATTTGCCTTCTGCTGATTATCTTCCTCAAGAAGGATTCCAGCTTCTTCAATTGTACCCTTATGCTTAGAAGCTGTCTTATGAGTGATATTAAGATCAGAGAAAAATTCATGGATATAAGGTCCAGGTTTGGTGTATCCCAATTCTTTGGATTCAATAGGTACGTCAGCAATTCGCTTTTCAAGTTTTAGTAGAAGTGCTGCGAGAAAGAAAAGAGTATTGTAAGCAAATCTACGTCTGCAATATAATAAAATATTAACAAAGAAGCCAGCAGAAACACTGCAATTGATCCTCAAATCATTTAGATAAAAATTTAGAGCATGGGAATGTCACATGCATGTAGTTTCCTGCCTCAAAACAAATATAGCCAATAAGAACAAGCAAGCTTTAGATTATACAGCTTGCCCTCAATAATGTTATGAAAACAACAAACAGTATGCATCTTGATAATCATATAGAAAAAGGAACCCTCAAGAGCATACTCTGACAATCAAGTTCACCTTTAAGGATAGCAAAGTCATCTGGATTCCGTGACTTAGCATTTAATTTGTCTCTTCTGTCTATACAAAGATCAACACAACTTTGAGCCTCAGAAATGCAAGCTGTTAGACGCCAAGAAGGCAAGTCAAAAGAGGCAGCATCAGCACATAAGCTTTCCTGCATAAATAAAAAAAGAACACTGCAGTGAAAAGGACTGTATGAATATGTGATAAATATTTAGTTAGTTATTTAAATTTTAAATTAGTTACTATCTTAATAATTGGTTATTCAAACTAGTTATTCTATTTAGTTATTATCTCATGAAATTAATTCTCTGTTATTTAATAAGGATACAACACAAACACGCATTCAAATACTTTTTTATAAGAACAAAACAAATGAGTAGCAGTGTAGCACAAAGACTTCAAAGTTCTACCTATGGAGAAAATCAGACCGTCCAGTCACAACTTTGTTATATATATTCTTACCAGGTTGTGAGCCTCATCAAATATGAGTATGCTATCATTCCAAGAAATATTCAGAGATTTTCGATACCCACGATCAATAAGATAGTTTATGGTGAAAACACTATATCAGCAGCCTTGTGGAGTTCTTTTGATAAGTAGTAAGGACATCAGAGGTAAAGACAAGCAATGCGAAACAAATGAGAGCCCAAGCACTTGACAATTTCAGTTAGGAAAAAAAAGAAAATAAAGAAGCAAAGTAGAATAAAACAGTCAAATTTAAACGTTCTGATTTCAGCAGCAGGAACCTACGGCCCAAATCTTTTTCCAATGTTCACCAAATCTTCAATATCTATAGGTTCTTCTCCGAGGTGGGGCTTTCTCTTTGAGTATTCTAGAATAACATCAAAATTACAATGGCAGGTTAGTCTAAATCTAAATGTCAATGTGATAAAAAATCCAATAATGCACAAAAACAGGCGTGATATTACTTAAAATAAAAGCACCCAGATGCATAGAAAAGTAGAAATTGCCAAGGACAAGATCGTTATGGTTACATCGACGCTTGCCATTCTTGCCACGCCTTCAGCAGAGTAACTGGCAAGCATTTGTTTGTGTCCTCCCCTGAAGCAGACTCACCTGATCATGAATACCCAATTGCTACCGAGACCCTAGAACAACCATTTTGGGCCTGCATTATATAAATACAGTTAAGCTCATGTATAGCACATTTTATATCACAAGTGAATAATATATTATCCTTTCAGTATTGGAGATCCTCCTTGGCTTCAAAAATTTATTCGAGTAAGATTCTTGCTTGAATATTATATTTAGAAGATTTATCTTTGGTCTGTTAGAGTGTGAGAGTGAGATACTTGTCTCATTCCCTAATAGAATTATCTTCCTATTTTCCATTTGTCTTCCATTTTTTATATTTCCAGATTTAGGGACCAAATAGTCGGTATCAAAGCACGTATCATACTTCCTTGATAACACTTAGCACCCTACATGAACAACTACAGAACACCAACAGTGAGCACAAAACATGCTATGTCAATAAGAAACAATAGACTGATCTTTGATAAAGATATATAACTCATTGTGCAGACATAAACTGGCCTGTGTGAGGATCATTGCAGCGATCACAATCAACAAAATATACGTTGACAAAGAATCTTTAGATCATATTAGACCACTGTGAACATAAAAACCTGTATGATGTTCTTTTCAACTCTTGAATTACTTGGCAGATCTAGCTGTGAGTGCGTGAAGAATATATAATAGTAGGAAGTTTTGAGGCCTCAGGTTGTGAAGTTGAAACGTCTACTTTGCCCTCAGAATTTTGATTGGTCTTGACATTTGCACCAGTCGAGAAACTGCCCAAACTCTTCCGCCAAGCCAATGTAGCACATAGATGACACAGCGTTTTGCCAGTTCTTGCTGGACTCTCCAACAGAGCATTACATCTCTGCCGGAAAACAAAATAATGTGTGTGATCCAGGCTCAAGATACAGTATGATGCTTTTGTTTGGCCAGAAATACTATGTCCATGTGACTAATAATTATTGATACTGGCAATGGTGAATGGAAGATGTGAAAAGAATAAATACTAGCTATGCTTTATGCAGTAGAATGCAAGGAAGACATGAGGAATGTTGACTAAAATAATCAGGACAGCTACTGATTTTGAACAAGTCATTGTTATCGTTAAAATGGTGAACTTTGTAGCCTTTTGATTGTGCCCCTTAATTGATTGAGATCTTCGAAAACTTGAATTTGACGACTAAGCCTGCCCAAGGTGCGCTACATGATAAAAAGGGTCATCCAAAACCTACCTCCTGAAGTGATTGTATGACTTTCTCCATGTAAACAAGCTGACAATCATAGGCCTCGAATGGGAATTGTACATCGATTCCCCGAATCTTGTGGGCTGGCATCTCTTTGTTTCCTCTCTAAAGCATGACCTGCATAAACTATAAGAGCCGTTACTTCGAAAATCCTTTTGATTTTCTCCCGTAAGCTTTATAACCACATTACTTAAATACATATATATATAAACAAAATTGTTGAATGAACAAGAAAGGCAATAATCAAATCAAGATTTCAGTTAGAACATTTTGTCATTTTCTTCCAATTATACGCAATTCTCAATCTCCTAACGTCTCAAAACAAAATATTAAAACTCCAATCATAATTTATTTAAAGTTTTAATAATAGACTTGTTTGTTTAAGCGTTTTGTACAGGAAAAACGCACTTATTACGCAAGCCGAGAAAAAACTCCTCTCACATACTTACCTCGTATACCGTGAATCACGAATTATATGCACGTTTTGGACAAAAATAAGCCATTCCAAACGCATACAATATCTCATTCAGTAAGACTTTTGGTTCTCACATCATATATTTATATCTCACCCACATTTCAATTTTCTTTAAAGCAAAACCATTGTCATTTCTTTTACACTTGAGTTCCAAGAATTCACATAATCCATTTAATAAAACTTACGAAAAGAGAGAAGCTTTCGTACATACCACCACACCCACCCTCGTAGATTGAGCAGAGGAGCAGAAATAGACGAAGAAGACGCCTGAAATCACACACACAGCAGCGAAACAGGGGAAGGAAAACACAGTCCCACGCACCCACGGCAACTAGCAGAAACGCTGATGAAGTAAAAAAAGCAGCCAGCACGCAGGCCTCAATCGAACACAAAGATGCGACCAGAAAGAAGAGGAAAGACGATGAACTGCTTCCTCACATCCCAAGGCAGCGTCGACGTTGGTGGTCAAGGGGAACGGAAACGGAGGACAAGAGGGAAGCTAGGGATTTGAAGTTTTTCCTCCCATTTCGCGCGTAAAGTCGGTCAAAAATGGATGAGTAAAAATATCGGCTTTTCCCCGTTATACGTTGAGCAGCAAAAATCGTTTACTCAAATACTGTAACTTTATAAGTATTTTGCTGATTGGCTTTGGATCCATTTAATGGAAAAATCCAGTTAACGAAACTCGTTCAGGCCCTCAGCGATTTCAATCTTGTCATTTCTTTTCCTTTTTAAAGCTTTAAGGTGGTCCTTAATGTGGATACATAAATCGCCTTTCTTCGCAATGGAGTTGATACGCTGCAAATCTGGAGCTCAAAGAACAATATGAATCTCAACTCTCAACTCTCAACTTCTTCAAGATTCACTAATGACAGTCCTCAGAGATATGGAGAACCTACTTGAAAGCCTTCACCGCCACATCTGTCATGCTATTTTCCTTTGATAAACATAGTAATGATTATATTTTCAGGTCTTGTAATATGTTCAACTCACATATGTTCGTCTAAGTATTCGTAATATATTGATCTTTTTTTAAAAAAAAAAAAAACCAAAGTAGACAATCCCCGGCATAAAGACGTTGCAAAGAAGATAATTCTTAAAACATTAGAACTTATATTGAGGATTTTTTTTTTGGTTGCAATTCTGAGATAATGTTTTAGATTTTGACAAAAAAAAATCATGTTATAGATAAAAATTTCTAGAAATCATTATTTAATGTGTCACCACTCATGACAAATTATTATCCATATATTATAATTTTTTCCATGAATTATATGGGAAAATTCCAATTAAATCCAACTAAAATACCCAAATCTAGATTGAGGCCTGCACTTTTAATAAATATGCTATAAGGCCAAGAGGCTTCATGAAGGATTTCGGAATGTATTGATTTTACTTATTTGCCCTTTTGCTCTCCTCTCAGCCTCTTCTCCCTCCATGGATAGGGGGCCAGGTCAGTACTAGGACAACTGCCTTGCTATGGGCATGACGCAACCTATCTCCACCATCGATTGTACAGCTTATTTACTTTTGCAATTGGAGTCTGTGACACTTCCAATTTGCAGTTTGCTTCTTTCTTTTGTCTTTCAAATTTGGTGGTTGATGGTGGGAGCTTTAATTTGTTTAATTTTGTAGGGACATACGAGTCCAACAGTTAACTTTACTTCTTTCATAGATAAATGGATTTCGGCCTTCAACAAGTATACGTGGATAATGATGACTCATAATTCATTCAGAGTACGTGTTTGTGTTTTTCTTTCCATATTTTGAGATGTTGGAGAGAAAGTGATGGAGTTAAACATCACACAACGTTGCCCGGCATGCAGATGGTGAATCAGAGATTCAGAGAAACCCCAGGATGGAACTTGAAGGGGAGGAGAGGAGAACAGGGGAGAATGAGACGTGAGGAAGAGGGAGAAGGGTAGAGATGAGGAGCATAAGAGAATATAGGTAAAATCAATGAATTCTGAGATCTGTCAGCCATTAGACCTCATGGCCTTGTAAGAGATTTGTTAAAAGTGTATGTATAAATCTGGACTTAGATATTCTAACTAAATTTAATTGAAATTTCTTCTAATTATATCCTCAATAAGTGAACAACATAAGGGTGTATTTGGGATAGTGGTAGGAAAAATGACTTATATGATTCGGGCTTAGTGTGCGTTTGGAATGGCTTATTTTTGTCCAAAACGTGCTTATAATTCGTGATTCACGGTATACGAGGCAAGTATGTGAGAGGAGTTTTTTCTCGGCTTGCGTAATAAGTGCGTTTTTCCTGTACAAAACGCTGAAACAAACGAAGGCTTATTAAAAATGACTTAATAAATAAGTCGATATTTATAATGTGATTTATGTTTGGATGAGCGGTTTAATAAGTGATTTTTCATAAGTGACTATGTGTTTGGATTAGCGATTGAATAAGTGCGTTTTTAAAAGTAAAAACTTGAAGGGTATTTATATATTCTTCAAATTTTAATAACCCTGTTGCAGTATGCTCCACTTGCACCATCACCAGCTATGAATTTGTAACTGTCATGTCTAATCTCTAATATAAGAACTATTTAAAGAATTGATCTTGGTTTTAAATATAAGGGTAAAGATGCAAGTTTACCTATAAACTTTTATCAAAAGTGCACTCACCAGTCACCACCATAATTTTTTTTAGGTGTAAAAGTATCTATAAACATTCAGAATAGGAGCAAAAGTAACATCACCATTAAAATAAGCTAACCAGAGTTATTTTTTGTAGTGGGATCCATAATATTGTTTTGAAAGTGCCAAAATACCCTCAAGGAAAAAGACAACCCTCTCCATCCCTGCCTCTCCTTCATCCTCTGACTCATCAATACTGCCAGAACAACGATCACCATGAAATTCAAACTGGAATCATCATTGAACATTAACTAGATTTTACAAATAAAAAAAATTGATGGAGAACACGTTCAACAAGGTGAAGGTCTACTGCCATGGTTTAAGAAAATTCTTAACAAATGCCAAATACAATGAAAAAGGCTAAAAAAGCATGAATCAGTGGAAGATGTAATCTAGCTAGAATCTTATCAGAAATATTACAAAACCATATCCAAGTGAAGCCATCACAGCATAAGGCAAAAAAAGCCAAAAGCATCTGACCTTGAAGGGATAATACCGAAGAAACAAGAATGAACTCTAAAGCCACATATCTCGTTTACAGTGAGAAACACGTTCAACAAGCCACCGATTACAGACCAAGATTCGAAGGCAAAAATCAAGGCATGGAGAGCCTACCATCGGTCCAAGTCAAAAGCCGTGGTTGCTTCGAAGTACATCCCTGGGGTTCTTAAATCTGAATCACCATTGTGGTGAAGATTTGAAGGGGTGAGTCTTAGATTTGCAAGCCATTATGTCTGTGACGGAGTGAGAGGCAAAAGTCATAACTCAGATCTCGCCGTCGTTGTCGTCATCTTCTGTTGTCTCTGATCTGGATCGGAGGACAGCATAAAGGATTTCCTTTCATCTTAGATCGCCGTCGAAGGTCAAAGGAGACTTCCAAAATTAGAAAATGGCGGGGCTGCTTTCTGGTCCTTGTTGGGTGATCGCTGTCGAATTCTATCATCACTCTAGAGGCTCATGCTCAGATCGAGGGTGGTTTCTCAGTTGGGGTATTTTTGGTATCTTCATAACAAAAGTGTGGGTTGAAATAGGTATAAATTAGCGAAAGAGGACGGGAAGACGACGGAGACAGCTAGAGAGCGAAGACGGACTACACAGCTTCATCGGCTACAACCCTCGCCGCCGACGAGAGGGAGACGAAGACCAGCGACAGCGACCGCAACAGGAAACTGAAGCAGAGCATGTGAAAAAAGATTCCCTTGCAGCAGGCGTCGAGCAGCTTTGCGCAGGGAGAGAGGAGTGAAAAATTAAAAAGAGTAGGTGAGGTAAATAAATCCAACGGTAATAAAACGTGAAACGGGTTTGTAAAAAGCCAGGTCCAATAGCTTATGCGAAATGCGATTTTTTTAACCTCAAACCCAAATAGAAAAAGCCCAGCCAAACACAGAAAATTGGATCACGTTTTTTTTTCGGGCTTATCTAGTCAAAACGGGCTTATTTGGCTATTTTAAGCCCAACCAAACACTCTATAAATCTGTTATCATTTTTTAATTTTTACTTGAAAACTTGCAATTGCATATTGTTTACAAGAAAGAAAGAAGAACCAGGTCAAAAAAAAGAAAGGAAGAAGAAAAGAAAGAAAGGAAAAAAGAATTAGTGTGTGTTTGGCAACATCCCAAACCATAGTTTGTGCAACCCGAGACAAAACTCCTCTCACTCATTTACCTCATAAGTCATAAAAACTATTAAAAAAAGCTAATCCAAACATACACTTAATATAGGAAAGAAAAAAATGTTGTCCCATGATTCAAACTTTCCCTATAAGTAGGGATGGCATAGTGGTATCTTCTGCGAAAAATGTTTTCCCTCGTTTAGAATCATTTTGTGATTTCATTATGCTTTTTTTTTTGGCCAAATATAACTTCATAATTCTTATATCGTAAATGAAGTTTATAAATTAATATTTGAAAGTACGTACCATCCTATTTTTTTAAGGGTATGTTTGGTATGAGGAATTTAAAAGGAAAATTTTTATAAATTGAATTCAAAAAAATTAGAGAAGTAGAATTGAAATTTTTTAATTAGTTTTTAGTTTATATCTTATCTTTATTAAAATTTTGTAACTCAAATTTTTCAATTTTTTTAAAACCAACATAAAAACCTTTTTCCCCGTCCTCCCCTCATACCAAACAACCGTTAAAACAAAATTGTTTGAAAAATCGACTTCAATTCTCCCATCAATACAATACTCATTCTTCAATTATTTTTGTTCCTTTTGGCTTCTCTATAACACTAAGCATTTGCAGTTCCTTTTTTTTTTTTTTGCGTAATATTTTATTTTAAATTTTCAAAGCTAGCGAAATGGAGAAAGAATTAATCAAACTAATTAAACTAGTTGACATGAAAAAAAAAAAAAAGATATAACGACAAAAAGCACGCATATAGAATTATCAATGAGGATGCATATAGAGTACATGCCCATACAATGTTGAGTGTTTAATAAATCATACAACACATGGCTTGTCTTATTCTTGAGTCTACTAAAAGCTCAGCAGCCACACAGCAAGGTCTTGAAACAAGAAAGCGGGAGAAAGAAAACTATAATGAAAACCAGTGCTCATACTACAGGCTCACCATGATGAACAAGCCAATCTGCAATGATATATGCAAGAGCATGTAATTAATTAATTAAAGGCATTAAATATTATATATCTATATTATATGATGTATACATACCTTCGACAACAAATAACCCAGACCCAACAGTTTGGAACTTTGAATGGAATCTATCCTTGGCCGCGGAGTCGTCCCATGCCAAATTGTTCCACCAATCATGCTTTCCATAGATAACTGTCAACTTATGTTTGGCAGAGTTGGAATTGAGTGGTAACTTTTTCAGCTGTCGACAATTGTTTATGTAAATGGATTTGAGGGAAGGAAAAGGCAAGGGTGCCTTGTGAATGCTCTCAAGTCTTGGTAATTGCTTCAAAGTCATCATGACAAGAGAAGAGAATACAGAAGAATCCACATTATTCTCATCACCTTCTTCTTCTTTTATCACTTTTTCCATTGAATCGCATTTAGAAATGTGAAGCTGTTGAAGGAGTGGAGCATACTTGAGCCATGTCAGATGACTCACTGACCAACATGACTTCAATGTCACACTCCGGAGTTTGGTCAGACAACATGGATTAAAAACAGAAGAATATTTTTCACTTCCAAGAATATTCACATCAAAGAAATTAATTTGCTGCAACCTCTTCATTCTTGACATGGTTGCTAATAAAGACATCTTAACCGGGCTTGCACGAATATCAAGCTCGCATATGTAACTTTGCAACTTGGTAGACATGAATAATTTCTTGGCACCCTCTTCAGTACTTATATGTATCCAAAATTCCTCAATATTTGGTAGGGATTCCAGCTCTTCTAAAATCTTTCTCTCTAGTGACTTAATTATCGAGGTGCCAATAAGTCTAAATACTCTTAATTGTTGAAGACTTGATAACACTCCCAATGTAATATGATACATTCCATTGAAATGCTTTTCTCCCAACTGCAAACTAAGAAACTTTAAATTTGTCAAATGCCGCAAGTTTTTAAAAAATCCTTTACTTGGAATTTCTTCCGCCATCACCAAAGACACATATTCTAGGGAAACCAAACCCCCAATAGTGGTGGCTTGGAGGATCTAATTTTTTTTTAAATTCCCAATAATTCATGGTTGAAGTCCTTTGAACAAGCTTCATATTAAGTTGATCATGTGCTACGCACAATGCCATGTCACTGATTGTATCATGTATTTTAATTGTACGATTCATAAAAATATCATCTTCAACACTTTCTAGCAAGCACGAATTTTTCAAAATTTCAATAACAGGCTCACCATGACCACGCATATCATCTAAACTCTTTGTCATATCCTTGCAAAGAAATTTTTCCCACATCCATTTATCGATAAGATCACGAACTCGAATCTCACTATCCTCTAGGTACGATGCACAATATAAGAAACAACGTTTTAGTACCTCATCCAGCCGATTATAGCTAAATTTAAAGATAGAAAATACTTTCTTCTCCAAATTTGGTGCAGTCAATACGGAACTTGTTAGATTTTCCATTGAATGTTCCCAAGCCTCCACACTCTTCACTCCAGCCATGGCACTTCCCACTACAATTAGTGCAAGTGGAAACCTTTTACATATTTTAGCCATCTTCTCTGCAAGATTTGGAATGCTAGGGTCTGACCTTAAAGTGTCCTCACCAACTTTCATACAAAATAACTTTGATGCTTCTTCTTCCGTCAAAGTTTCTACCTTGAATGTTCTTTCAACTTGCATTTTAGCACACACATCTTCTAACCGTGTTGTGAATAACACTTTAGATTGAAAATTAGTTTCCCTTTGATGTGGCACTCCCACCAATTTCAAATCCAACTGATCCCATATGTCATCCAATAACAAGGCAAATTTCTTTTGTTTGAGGAATTTATATATCTTTGCTGCCTTTTCATCTTGATTACTGCATTTCATACTATAAGTCTAAAATTTTCAATTTCTCACTGGTTTGGTCCCGTTTTAACTCCGGTTTGGCCCCGGTCTGACCCACTGACCCTTAACCCAGTACCTTGACCGGTTCAATACATGGTCCGGGTTTTAATACCTTGACTGTAATACATTGTGGGTAGGTAAAGACTTTTTTTTTATATATATACATAAATTTTAGGAAATAGGTTAGGTTCACCCATAATTTAAGGGCAGAACTCCAAGTTGGGATGCCTCCCCCAATGCCTCGACTGAATCACAACTAAGTGGACTTCCCCGGGATCGAACCCTCTCCCTTTGGTGAGAGTGTCCGACCCCTTCTCCAGCTGAACCCAAGAATGAGGCGTTAGGTGAAGACTTTTGAATACGTGAGATGCTGAAGGTGAGGTAGTTATTGCTCCCAAATCATTGACCTTAGTGGGCTTCGACTTGGGCTTTTCTAGTTACCTCCAAACTGGGGCACTCATCAAACCCAAGTTCAGTACTGGATTTTGAAAAGCAGTCCAACTCCATGTTAGCTGCTTATTAGTTATTTTTAATACTCCATCCAATCCATAATATAGGGTACTTCAATTAATTCACAGGAAATAAGAAATTCAAGTTAACTCAATAAATATGTCCTAAATTGAAATTTTTTTCCACTTTTACCCTTGTTGGAAAATGTGTTTGAAAATTTATTGAGTGGTCAAATTGAAAATGAGCATTAATTATAGGGACAAAACTGAAAAATAAGCATTAATAATCCTACAAATAACTTATATTGTGAACCAAGCTATTTTTCTTTAAGTGTCCTATATTGTGGACCGGAAGGAATATAGTTCGCCCAATAAAATTTAATTTGCTTCTAAGGGAAGATAATTTAAAGGACCGCATTACATCAATTTGATATGTCTCAAGTTTCAACTGGATCAAAACAAAATAGAACTTGACAGTATAATAAACTAAACAATAATAACACCAGACCTTATCCCAGGAACTAAAAAAATATCCGTTTGCCTTTATAAGTGTATATATTTAGTAATTATAATATATATCACTGATTTTTTTAATAAAATTTAGGAGAAACAAGACATATTAAAAATTTGTTATAATTTAATAACATTTGGAATTGGTTTTAATTAAAAATTTCAAATAACTTCATTTAATTTTTTTGAACATTTTTTAATATTTAGGGTCAAAGGAGATCAAATAGCAGTTTTAATGGTTTGACGGAAAGGGAAAGGGTAATACAAATACTGTACCAAATATTTCTATTCTGCCAGATACTCTCTCCAATCATATTTATAAATAACTTTCCTCTTGATTGCGTAAAACGAATCGGTAGTTAAAAGCAATAAAATGTGTCAAAAATGCCATGTTTTTTTCCATATATGCCTCTATTTATAAAAAAGGGTATAACAGAGAGAATAGATTAAAAAAAAAAAGAGATAATGAGTATAAGATATGAGAGAGAATGGATATTTAATATGGCTAAAATAGGAAAAAGAAGCTTGCATTTTCAGACAAAAATTGAAAGTTGCTTATAAAGGGGACCAACCCTATGAGAGAGAAAATTGCTTATAAATAGAACCGGAGGGAGTATTGTACTACAATAACATCATTATTTTTTTTCCATAAAACACCATAATCATTTTCCTCAACTCCTTTTATCTTTCTCTTAATTATTGTTGATGAAACATTAATAGGGGTAATTTTAAAAAAAATTAATAAATATGAAAAACAGGTCTTACATTTAAGATCAAAATCAACTCCTCCATTAGGTCTTATATTAAAGGCCGGAGGAGTAATACAATAACATCAATATTATTTTTCATTCTTGGTTACGTTCCTCATTTTGGCCCTTTATTTTTCAGTTCAGCATAGAAAACAATATACCATGCATATTCCATGCTTATTGAACCCGAACCGGACCGGTCCGGTCCGGGAACCGGCTGGTAAACCCATCCGGTTCTCGGTCCGGGTTGGTATTTTTTTTAAAAAAAAAAATTTAAGTTTTCCTTTAGAATTTCATACTATAAGTCTAAAATTTTCAATTTCTCACCGGTTTGGTCCCGGTCTAACCCACTGATCCTTAACCCTTAACCCAGTACCCCAACCGGTTCAATGCCCGGTCCAAGTTTTAATACCTTGGCATATACGGATTATTTTGCTTTTTTGTGTTTAGGCGCACAGTTAGCCATATGCATGTTTCCAATCCAAGTATTCATCCATGTTATATATATAATGTGACAAAGTAATGGTTAAACGCAGTTTTTTTTTTGAATGGAAACTGGAATTCATTAAGTTACAACTAAGAACTTAATACAAATCAAAGGCGAAATCCCAAATCAATCATCAACGACCGCCTCCTCCACAATAGAATGCCCTAACCTGGTAAGATGATCAACATCTCTATTCTGTTCTCTAGGAATATAATTCAACAAAACATGTCAATTCCTAGATAACCATAATCTAGCTTCTACAATAACAACACTGAAAGGGTGGTATTGCTCTCCACCTCTCGTTAACAAATTGATTGCCTTAATGCAATCAGTGTGAATAAGAATGTGTAGCCTCTGCTCCAACAAATCTGAAGTCCTTGGATAATTGCTAAGATCTCAGTGATTGCAGGAGGAACTGTTAACAGCTTACAGGTGAATCCCCCAAGCCAAGCTCCTTCCGTATCACGTAGAACTCCCCCACAGCTGCATTGACCTGAGTCCATAGCCGAACCATCTACCTCCAAGTGAACAAATCCCGCATGCCTGTCCCTCGCACTCTGATCTGCAGAAGATTGATGAGAGTAAAACTGGCAATGGGAGAGCAGATCCTGATCCCAGCTAGCGCGAAAGAAGCTGGCCTGGCCATCCTGAGCATAAGACTCCAACTCCTCACCAAAGACTTTCCTGCATCTAGTTGCCCATATATCCCAACAGACATAACCAAACAAGAAAGCCCATTGGACTTTTCTCGTGAAGTCTCTTCCCAATCCATGCTTAAGATTCCAATTTATCCACTCTCTCCCTTGTAATGATGTGAATTTATCCCATAAGGTCGGGTGGATTAAAACAATCCATCGCTCTCGAGCATTCACACAGTCTCTAAGCATGTGCATCATGTCCTCCTCTTGGTTACAGCCGAAAGAACAACTTGCCGAATCCAAGAGGCCTCTATGAGATCTCAATTTCGCCGTATGAAGACGATCATGAGAGGCTAGCCATATAAAAGATTTGATCTTTTCTAGAATTGAGCATCTCCACAGTGTTCTGCAGAATGGTTCTCTGACAGCTTGAGTACCTACAGAAAGAAAATAATATGCGGATTTAACAGAAAAACAGCCATCCGAAGACGGCTTCCAGTAATACTTATCCTCCCCTCTCTCCTCACGAGGAGGCTGGGCGCGCATAAGACAATCAATAACATGAGGTTGGAACCATTGGCTAAGCATATCCCTGTTCCATTCTCCCAACAGGTTAGTGTAGTCACTCATTAAACGCAGTTTTATTATATATCAGTAAGACTTTCAGTTCTCACATAAGGCTTAAATCAAACAAACTCAGCATATAAATAATTACGTCTCATACCAATTACATTATCAAGCTCCTGCTTGTACTTTATAGAACCACGTGCGCGGCACGAAGAGTTAAAAGTACACCCTGAAGGACCGACTCGTACAACTCCAGCCCAAATCAGATTTGGGGTTATTACTTGCTCATTTTCTAGCCGAATGGGAAAATCTCTGAAATGAGCAGAATCCACTCTGTTAAGTACTATGACTAATGATTTTTCAGATAAAATACAACTAACAAAATGATTCTAACATTTTCGGCTCCTGAGCATCAAAAAGGACAACTAACCTTGATTATATCTATTGTATTGTAATATAGACTATGATTTGAAGAGTTTGAACAGAAAGGTAATGCAGTGAGAATAAAAAGGCGAAATCAAACTTTCTGGTCTACATATACTATTGTAAAGGGATGGAATTCCAAGAGTCTTGGGAAGAAATGTATAGGATATTTGCTGGTTAATGGGCCATGATTCATGGACATTCGGTGGCCAAAATCTTGATGGTTTATTGTGGGTTAATGAGCTGAAGTCAAGTAATGTTGTTTTCTTATTCATTTCCTATTTCAGAAGTCCAATATCCTGTTTGTTTCCTTTTCTGGCAGAAGCTGATTACTGAACTTCTGTGGCATACACCCCTTCATATAAAGCTACTAGTATCCTGAATGAAATTAGAAATTTTGGAGTCAATAATTTTCTGAAATTATTCAGTTACTCTTGTACAGATACCATGTGCACACAATTATATAACCATATTCAAAACCAGAAGTCACATGCTTTTCTCTCCAGCAAATTCTACAATTACTATACATCCATATCACATGTGCCCTGTTCTAGCATTAAATTTAAATATCATAGTTCCTGCAATCTACTATTATAAATACCTAATTACCTTTAACGTTATCAGCAGCTTTTGCATCAACCTCCTTCACATGAACCTTCAATGTACCAAAAACCAGCTTTAAAATTAGAAATCATAGTGAAAAGAAGACAAATCTAGCAAACAACATTAGCTATCGTGTATGAAGCAATGAGACAAGCAAATCCACCTGAGGTGTAACTCTAATTTCATGTGATTCCAGATTCTTACCTTGTAGTATTTTGCATGAGCAGTGCCTTCATCCCTGAAAACAATGTCATTGATGTCACTTTTATTGTCCAGCCTGAAAATGGCGCTATTTGCCTTCTGCTGATTATCTTCCTCAAGAAGGATCCCAGCTTCTTCAATGTCATTGATGTCACTTATATTGTCCAGCCTGAAAATGGTGCTATTTGCCTTCTGCTGATTATCTTCCTCGAGAAGGATCCCAGCTTCTTCAGTAACCATTAAGTTATAAATATTTTATAGGGTTAAGGTGCAAAAATACCCATGAACTTTTCTCAAAAGTGCATCCAACACTATAAACTTTTTTTAGGTGCCAAAATATCCATGAACTTCTCAAAATGGGGCAAAAATGTCAAACCGTTAATTGGTACAAATGTCCGTTTTGTGGGACCCACAATATTATTTTTTGAGGTGCAAAAATACCCATGAACTTTTCTAAAAAGTGCACCCAACACCATAAACTTTTGAAAAGTTCATGAACATTTTTGCATCCAGAAAAAATTTTATGGTGTTGGGTGCACTTTTTAGAAAAGTTTATGGGTATTTTTACACTTCAAAAAATAATATTGTGGGTCCCACAAAACGGACGTTTGTACCAATTAACGGTTTGACATTTTTGCCCCATTTTGAGAAGTTCATGGGTATTTTTGCACCTTAAAAAAGTTTATGGTGTTGGATGCACTTTTGAGAAAAGTTCATGCGTATTTTTGCACCTTAACCCTATTTTATACATCAAATAGATAAGTAGTATTTTTTACCACTAAACTCGTTGTCGCTTTGCTTTCATGCATAAAGGGAAAGTTCAAATCAAGGATCCAAATCAGAGTAAAATAATTAACAAAAGACCTTATAAATTCAATACATCAAATAAATGATCATAATAAGTTGAGAAATGACTGACCTGTTGAGTAGCTTCAATTCGTTGCAGCCAACCATTGAGTTGGTGAGATATTTTCATCTCTGGATTGTTCTGAGCTTGTTCAGTTTGTTCTTCCACATCTTTCTTAATATCTTCAGGCTTCTTACTTTTATCTTCCAGCAACTTCAGATTGGTTTCCAAATCAAAGACGAAATCAGCTTCTCTTTGGACGCAGCCGCAGAAACACTTGGCAGCTTCCCATATAAAAGAAGATGGATCCATGTAAGTAGCACTGAAGTGGATGAACAGATCTGAGATGAGATGTTGAGGAGTTAAGAATCAACTCAGAGTAAACTTGTTTCCGTCCACACATGTGACTGTTAGAAGTCGACTTAGTTATTGGAAGACTCGTTGCTCCATCTTACAGTCAAGTCATCTCTCAAAAACATGTGGCTCAGAAAATGCATATTAATTCCACAAGATATGGAAGCTAGGGAGGCATGGAAATTTCAACCAAATTTTAAAAATATCTACTTTTTCTGAAAAGCATTTTGCATTTTTATAAATAGAGCATTATAAGAGTAAATCTTACCTGTGTGTAAGTGAAGACTTTTGAATCCGGTGAGGTAGTGATTGCTTGCCCGCGAACCAACCAACGGTCAAAAGGTGGTAGATTCAGAGTATGTTTAAGTTATCTTTTAGGTAATAGCTTCCACACAAAAAAAAACGTACTAAAATTTAAGTAAAAAAAATCAGTTTGCAATTATAATATATATTACTGATTTTTTAATAAAATTTAAGAAAAACCAAACATATTAAAAATTTATTATAACGTAGAGTGAAATACTCTAACCACTTTTTTGTTTTGTTTTAATTATACAAATCTCCCATATATTTTAAAAACACAATTTAGTCCAAACCATTAATATCGTTAAAGGAATGTTTTAAAAAGATTCTTAAGATGGGCTCAGGTGGAACCATTTGAGCTCTGATTCAACTGCAGAGGAATCAATTGGTCGCAAATGGGGCCAAATGTTTCGGTAATCGATTTGGTTCTGCAGAGTGAGATGGTGAAGTGGAGGATTCATGGGAGAAATTCAATGTGAGGGTGAGTGATGAAGTGATGTGTTTGGCTTTTGTGGACGGAGGATTGGATTAGAATCCAAGAAACGGGATAGAGATTGAGGGATATCAATTGGAGGATTGTCAGCCCTTCTCTTTTGATGAGCTATTCTTCTTGTTCTAATTTCAGGTTCGGTTACATATATTGCCTCTGAATCAGTTTGAATGTTATTTGTCTCAGCTATTCGCTGTTCATATGATGAGGCATATATATATATCCTTCTTGTTTCTTTATCCTGTAGAATGCAAGGAAGACACGAGGAATGTGGAATAAAATAATCAGGACAGCTATTGATTTTGAATAAGTCATTGTTATCGTTAAAGATTGTGCCTGGTAGTTGATTGAGATCTTTAAAAAATCTGCATTCAACGCCTAAGCCTATCCGAGGTGTGCTACATGATAAAACAATAAACATCCATTGTATGAAAAAACCATGTCACTACCAGCTGCTAGCATTGGACAATATCATCCAAATGGCCTAAAAAGTAAAAACGGATACGTTATCTCCAGGTTTTTCTTTGCATTCCCTTTGTACGACAAACCACCAAAATTTATTTAATAAAAAGGGTCGTCCAAAACCTACCCCTTGAAGTGATTGTATTACTTTCTTCATGTAAACAAGCTAACAATCATAGGCCTCGAAAGGGAATTCTACATCCTACATTGATTCCCCGAATCTTACATGTCGGCATCTCTTCGTTTCCTCTCTAAAGCGTACGAAGTATAAGGAGGCCTTTCTTCGAAAATCCTTTTGAATTTCTCCCATAAACTTTATAATCACATTACTTCAATATATATATATATATAAATATAAACAAAATTGTTGAATGAACAAGAAAGACAGTAATCAAATCAAGATTTCAGTTAGAACAGTTTGTCATCTGCTTCCAATTATACACACCTCTCAATCTCCTAATGTCTCCAAACAAAATATTAAAACTCCAATCACAATTTATTTGAATTTTTAATAAATCTCATTCAGTAAGACTTCCTGTCAAAGCCATTGTCATTTCTTCTACACTTTAGTTCTAAGAATTCACATAATCCATTTAATAAAACTTAGGAAAAGAGAGGAGCTTTCATGCATACCACCACACCCGCCCTCGTATATTGAGCAGAGGAGCAGAAATAGGCGAAGGAGACTCCAGAAACCACACACACAGGAGCGAAATAGGGGAAGGAAAACACAGTCCCACGCACCCACGGCAACTAGCAGAAACGCTGAAGGAGAAACAACGCAGCCAACACGTAGACCTTAACACATAGATGCAACCAGAAGGAAGGGGAAGAACGATGAACTGCTCCGTCACACTCCAAGGCAGCGTCGACTTTGGTGGTCCAGGGGAACGGAGGACAAGAGGGAAGCTAGGGATTTGAAATTTTCCTCCCCTTTAGCGCGTAAAGTCGGTCAAAAATGGATGAGGAAAAATATAAGCTTTTTCCCGTTATGCTTTGATCAGCAAAAATTTTTTTACTCAAATACTACTGTAACTCGATTGATAAGTAATTTGCTAATCGACTCATTCGCTAGCTCTATTTAATGGAACTATCGATTTGAAGAAACTCGCTCAGGACCTCCGCGATTTCAATCTTGTCAGGTACTCAAGTTTGAGCATTTGACATTTGATACTTTTTCTGATTTTTATTAAAGATATTCCAGCCACAAAGCTAGAGGTGGTAATATGGTCCGGCCTGGTGGGTTCGGGCCAACCCACCATAGGTTGGGATCATATGGGTTCGGTCCTAAAAGGATCGCATCAATATGGGTTGGCTACCCATAACCGCTGGGTTGGCGGGTTGGGCGGGCCAACCCATATTTTTTTTTTCAATTTTTTTTAATAATATACTAAGATTGTTTTTTTTAAATACAATAAGATTGTTTTCTCTACACACTTAAACATAACAAAATTAAAATACATTACAAATTAAATATTCATCACAGGTCCATACACAACAAAATAAATATAAATCCACAAGTCATCAGTATAACTTAACAATAATCAATAATTAGTTAATATTAAAGGTGTTTTAATTTGAAACACGCTGAGGAGAGTAGGGATTGAGGAGAAATGGGTTGGACTTTGGACTTTGGAGTTACGGTTTTGGACACTTGAACTGTTGGCTAATGGCTCTTCATTTTCCCTCTTAGTTTAAAAAAAAAATATGGGCAAACCCGTAACGGGTTGGGACCATATGGGTTTGAACCAAAAAGGACCGCATCAATATGATCCCAGTTTTGTATAACCCAAACCGCCCATTTTGTCGGGTTGGGCGGGCTCGACCCACGGTCCCAACCCATATTACCACCTCTACACAAAGCCAACTCCGTAAAAATTGGGTTTGAAAAAAAAAAAATACTCCACTAGGTGCGCAAGGGAGAGCAGATGAGAAATGCGAGTTTTCTCCTCATTTTCTCTCATCATATGGAAAAAGATTTGGGAGAAAAATGGGGTGGGGTCTCACTTTTGCACTATATTTTCTTCCCTACTTTTCTTTCTTGCTAATTTTTATGTCTTCATTCAAACCGGAGATAACCTATTTTTCTTTTTTATGTTTAAATAGAAAGAAAATTAGGAAAAAATAATACTAAGAGAGAAAACTTTCAAAAAATAATAAATTTCTTTACCACTTTTGAAAGTTTCCAATCCTAGTATTCACTCCCCCTATTTTCCCCCACTTTTTTCTCTATTCAAACATAAGGTTAGTTTTCTTCTCCTTCATTTTCCTCCGTCCAAACAGAGAGTTAATATTCCTCATTTATTAACTAGATATTTTTCACATGGGAGGAGGTGATAATTTAAAAGTTTCTCAAATATTGCATTTTTATTAGTTTCTCAAATGTTGGTGTGTTTGGTTTGAGGAGAGAAGAGAGATCATCATTCTCTCATTTGATTTGAAATCTTGAGTAGAATGAGGGACAAAATTTTGACTTTCATTTCCCTTTTCTCCCTTTATTTTTAACTTTCATTGCAAATGATCACCTCCTCGCCCCTCTAACAAACTAAATAAAGTAACCCCTCCTCACCTCTCTAACAAACTAAATAAAATAACGTACCCCTCCCCTCCCCTCAAACTAAACACACCCATAATGCGGAAAAATATTAAAAGAATAAAAACAAAATTGTGTGGAGTAAGAATAAAATAAGTATATGTATAACATGATGCCCCTTGTTGTATTTTAATTTAAATTATTTATGATAGTTATATCACTTCAAAAATTTATTTTAACAAAGAAGAGAATCCCTAGAATAAAAAGAGGTTGCGAAGAAGATAATTCAGGCATTGTAACTTATATTGAGGTATTCTTTTTTTTTTTTGTCGCAACAAGCATCAAGGATCGACTTTTCCTTTAGTGCATTCAACACATAACATGCATTCCAATCTACCTAATGTATCAACTAAACATAAACATTACAGGAAAAAATTTATCCAACAGTACAATAATCAGTAAGCAAGCTAGAACACATCAGTATTTTGTCTTCATATTGTGTTTGATGTCCTTGAAAGTGTCTAAGGATATATTGGGTATGGACACAACTTCTGCACCCCAATTTCTGTTTCCTGCATCAGTTCTCTTCCATGCACTTCTTCCTCTCATCATTGATGCTCTCCTTCACGATCACTTGAACTGCCAAGTAAAAATTGCAGATAATAGTATTAGGAAATCATTTAGATTATATTGCCAAGTGAAAAATACCTTTTTATGCAGCTTCCATAGAACAACTCTATCTCCACACTTCTGACTAACAGCCTAACACTATTATGGATTGCATAAGGAAGAAGCAAAACAAAGAAAATCCCCTAATCTCTAGGAGAAACTGAGAGATATAAATATTGCACATTATATCCTTATAAAATTACGCGTAAATACAAGAACTTAATGCAGGCCAATTGTAGCTAAAAACAAATCAAAAAATCATATCACTTCTGCCTCCACTCCTTTGACTAACAACAATATGAATTGCATTACATATACCAATGAAGATCCAAACATTAGTCTTCCTGCATAATATCCCCCAATATTGGGAGGATTTGATCGAGTGACACCAAACTGATAGTACAAAAAGGAACCAAATAATTGAAAACTTTGCACTTTTGTTCAGTAAGAATCCTTGTCCTATCTGCAATCCCTGAAAAAAGGGAAAACATATGTACTAAAAAAATTTGGAGCCCGTTTAGTTCAACCCCATTGCATGCCTGTAATGTTAATCATGATTGCATTATCAAGAGAAGAGTGTTTGGTAGCTCTTTAGCATGGTAATAAGGTTTACCATGGTAATGAAGATTACCAAAAAATTGGTAACCCTCATTCATACCTCCCCCCCAATGAATCCTCATTACCATCCCATTGCATAGTCTAAAAAATCCAATTTACCCTTTAGTTTCCTTTGTCTTTGTTTCACTTATTTCATTTCACTTGTCGCATTACGTCACAACTGCCACCGCCACAACCTCTTCCTCTTCCACCGCCGTCACCTCCACTCTCTGCCGCCACCACTATCTCCTCCACCACCGTCACCTCCATCCACCACCACCCCCGGCCCCGCCACCGGCCCACCGCCCGCCGCTGCCCCCGCCCGTCGCCGCCAGCCCACCACCCACCACCACCTCTTCCACCCCCTGCCGCCACTACCACCTTCTCTTCCACCGCCCACCACCTACCACCACCTCCTCCACCCCCACCGCCTATTGCCGCCACCACCACCACCTCCTCCTCCGCCGCCCCCACCGCTTATCGCCCACCATCACCTCCTCCACCCCCATCGCCCACCGCCACTACCACCTCCTCCTCCTCTGTCGCCACCCTCGCCTACCGCCACCACCTCCCTCCTCCACCGCCCCCACTGACCCACCGCCCATCGCCCACCGCCCACCACCACCTCCTCCACCCCCATCGCCCATTGCCCACCACCACCTCCTCCATCCCTACTGCCCACTGCCACTACCACCACCTCCTCCTCCCCCGCCACCCTCGCCTACCGCCACCACCTCCTCCTCCACCCCCCCCCGGCCGCCGCCGCCGCCGCCACCACCTCCACTGCCGCCACACCTGGCCCACTGCCCACCGCCACTGCTACCACCTCCTCCTCCACCCCCGCTGCCCACCGCCACTACCTCCTCCTCCTCCATCCCCGCCGTCGCCGTCTTGTAACTATTTTTTCTACAAAGATTATATTAAGGGGTAAAATAGACTTTGTGTAATATTTTAATTTTAAATAATTGTTAAAATATTAACTCATTGCACATTGCTTAAAAATCAAACCAAACACTACCCTTGTAATTAATATCGCATTGTATTACCATTGCATCGCATTACACTGCACCGCAGGGTGTAATGGGATTGAACCAAACGGGCCCTTGGTTTGTGAAGGTTAAAAACGCCTATTCCTAATAAAAAGAAACACAGTCATTGGTTCTTATCCAAAGGTAAAAAGCACAACTGTTCACTGAATCTTGTGGAAATCAAACAAAGACAGTACCATTACTCACTCAACCATCCCACCCTCTATCAACACACTGACCAAATCTAATGAAAACCTCACCTAATTGTTCATCTTTCATGTTTTGCATTAATAATTATAATATAGTCAAATATAACTTGACATGATTAATAATGTAGTCATGTCCTATGCAATTCAAATAAACAATTATCACATGTCAAACTCAAGACTTAATCAACCACTTTTTGGTATGGAAACCAAACTCAAATGTGTTTATTCAAAACTCAGATGCATTACAATGAAAAACACACACCTATTTATACTAAAATCACAACCTTGTAAATTCTTTAAAATAATGCAAAAGTCAGAACTTGCAGCCAAACACCAACCCCTCTGTCGACGTTCCCTGTTCACAATGTCATGGCATACGTCATATGCTTTATTTTCATGTCAACGTTGGCTGCTCTGCTCTGTTTCATTCTCCTTGTTCTGTTTCACTTTCTAACTTCTGCATTCTAAAATAAATCATTGGTGAACCTCTTAAAACTGTTCGATAAATATATTTGATGAATAAGGTGTCCTTACAGTCTCTAAATGATTGTTTAAAGATGTTTGTTTAAGGTGGAACTTTTCAGAATTAGTAAAAGTCATGCTGTCCAAATTTCAAAGAGGATAATGACACCTATAAACTAATCGATATATGCTATTTAGTATTGGTAATATAAAGGGAATTGAATGTTGCTAAATCTGAAAATTCCTAACTTGGAAAAAATACTACTATCAGATCAAAACTATCATTTAATTTTAAATCCAATCGTCAATTCCCAGTTTTCAACAATCATAAAAGTCCTTTACTCAAATTAGTATAAATAACATCACTCATTCAGTTGTTTAGCCCCCATCATCTGATGGAAAAATAAAATATCAAAATCTGAAACTGAAAAGGGAGAAAAAACAGAGAGAGTAACAGATTTAAAAATGGATGCTTAAGCAAAGCCAATCCTGAAGACAATTAGGAGTATATTTTCCCCCTTCCATAAGCATCTTTATATAATATTTGTATTGATTGACATCTTTATATAATATCTACTTTGACTTTAAGAAGCCTTTGGCAAAGCTAAAGGCCACTGGATTTGGTGACTTTTTTAGCATCACCTCCTTCAAAATAGGCTAGCTGTACCCACCCTTCAAAGGATAAAGAACCAATGAAAGACATTACCTCATAATGCCACAATAAGAGATGGAAGTCTATTGAACTATGTTTCGCCACTGAACTATAGTATTATCTGCTCCTACTCCTATTCAACCACCAGACCTCCCCCTGTAACTATCAATAGCTCTTTGTACTTTGGAATTGAGAATTTTTTGCAAAAATGGGTTATATTGAACAAAATCTCTGATAAATGCAGAAAGGGACATCAAGTAGATGGTAGGTTTGCGAAAAGTCTTCAGCAACCATAACTCCTCTCTACCAAACATATCAGTAAACTATGAAAACAGTAACCACACCATCACTCAAAGATGAAACAAATAACTGTTGGGTCATATACAACGCAGAGAACAAACTGGACTAAGAATCAATATTCTCACACTCATGCTGACCTATATGTAACTTCAGTCATTCAAACTTTTCTTTTTTGTCTTGTTGCTTCATTCATTCAAACTCCACTTCACCGACACTCTAAACTTGATTCAATTTGGTGATTGTTACTTTTCCTCTGTTAGCAAAATAAACACATCTCCCTACTAAAAGGGCCCCACAGTTTATATAAAATATAAAACATATTTTACTACTCAATATGGAATGTTATACAAGCATATTGGTTTCTTGTTTGAAGAGGAGTACTGAAAAAAGACATCCCATTTAATCACTAATTCCTTTCGATACGATAATATCTCTTAAACCAAATTACTTAATTTTTCATATATGTATATAGATAGATAGATATACAATATTTTAAACTACCTTTTCTTAAAATTTCAACCCAGAAATTACAGGACCACAAACACACAGTAGAATATCATAGGTATATAGCTCTTGATATCTACACAAATGTTTTGTGTGCCTGCGTGTTTGGTTCAACGGGGGCGAGGTTCATTAAAATTAGGTTAGAAGAGGTTATGAACTTTGTTTGATTAAAAAAAAAAGGGAGGTGAGGTTTGGTTTCTCGGTTCAGAAGAGTTGACAAGAGAAGCTAATTATAAATGGATATATATACCCTGGTCTCTTTATTTATATATTTTACTTTTTCTTTTACAAGTATATTTGACATATACTTGGGCCGAATAACTAAACAATTTATAGCTAAACAAAAGAAACAGAAGCATGGCATCAAATTATTACAGTTGCCAAGTTCTCATATGAACCAAGGTCATGTGGATGTTTATAATATGCCCCCAATGTCTTGATTTATAATCAGTCCTTTCAGTTCCAAAATGAAAAACAGAGTACTGACTATTCATTATTGTGCTAGAAGCTCATAAGTCACAACCACCCAACGTGTTGCGCCTCTAATAGTCTGACAAAAACCACAGAGAAAACAAAAGGCAAAATCAAAAGTATAAATAAATCTGGTATAAAAAATGAAAAAGGGAAGGCAGGAAAAGGACAAGAAGAAGAGGAATACTGGGAGGATCATGAGAGGGAAGATGATGAGCCACCGTACAGAGCCGCGAATAAATCTATCGGAGAGAAGGCCATGAATCAGACGAACAAAATGTAGTTTGGAGCCCTCGAGTTTGAACTTGAAGAAAGGAGGAAGCCAATGATAAGCTTGGAGATGAAGGAGAGAGAACATTGGACAAGAGGATGGAGGCTGAAGCTTCCCCTTGGAAAGAAAAAAGAGCAGGGGGAAAGAGACTGGGTGAATGGGCTTCGGGCAGGAAAAATTTTAGGAAAAATCATTCTCGAATCCCAAACAACTGACATTTTCCCAGAAAACTCTTAGAAAAAACTCAAATATTAGAAAAGTCCCTATTTTTTCCCAGAGTAAAATGGTACACATGCCCCCAATTGTAATTGTAAGAATAGAAGCTTCAGAAAGGAAAGGGAAGACACAACTTTTCTCGTTAATGAGACAGAGAAATGAGGTGAAAGGGACAGGTTGGAACTGTAACATTGAATGGATCAAGTGTAGTGTTGAATTTCTTGGCAAATGATCAAATTTGCAAGCTCCACCTACTGGTACAGAAGTATAACAGCAAAATGTTTTTTTTGTGCGAACGTTGGATGAAGTGAGATTGGGGGTTGGTGAAAGGTCGGTGCTTGGGGTCAATAGTGGACAAAGTGGTAAGAGGTAGATAAGTAATGGCATGATTTAGGTAAAGATATGATCTTGAGCATTGTAGTTGGGGTTTCAATGAGGTTGGGTAGTGTTAATGTCATAATACTCTGTTTTTTGAGAAGATTATAGAGGAAGTGATATGTTTAAAGTGGGAATGGTTGATTGTCATGTTGGTGGGATGCTGTGAAAACGCTGATATGGAAAAAAATTAAATTGTTATTAATTCACATAGTTGTAGTTGTTAATATAACTGTAGTAGTTGTTAATACAGAAAATAAGGTTAGGTGTCATAGTGCTCTGTTTTTGGGGAACATAACAGAGGAAGTGATATGTTTGAAGTGGGAATGGTTGATTCTCATAGTGGTGGGGTGCTGTGAAAATGCTGATATAGAAAAAAAAAACAAACTGTTGTTAATTTGTGCAATAATAGTTGTTAATATAACAGTTGTAGTTGTTAATATAGAAAATGAGGTTGGGTGTCATAATGCTCTGTTTTTGGGAAAGGAAATAGAGGAAGTGGTATGTTTGAAGTGGAAATAGTTGATTCTCATAGTGGTGGGGTGATGTGGAAAGGCTGATATGAAAAAAACACAAATTGTTGTTAATTCATGCAGTAGTAGTTGTTAATATAACAGTTGTAGTTGTTAATATAGATAATGAGGTTGGGTGTCATAGTGCTCTCTTTTTGGGAAAGGTAACAAAGGAAGTGGCATGTTTGAAGTGGGAATGGTTGATTGTCATGGTAGTGGGGTGATGTAAAAATGCTGATATGGAAACAAAAAATTGTTGTTAATTCATGCAGTAGTAATTGTTAATATAACTTTTGTAGTTGTTAATACAAAAACTATGCTATGTTTTTAGGTAATGTAGAGTGTGTTTGGAACAGCGATTGATAATTGGGCTTGTTGTGATATTACTTTTGGTAAAAGCCAAATTAAGTAATGTAATTTATGTTTGGATTGGCGATTGACGATTGAGCTTTTGTAAAAATAAAACTTGTTTGGATTGGGTTAACCAAAAGGGCTTTTGTGATAATGGTAAGAGAGAGTAGGTGGAAAAATATTTAAAAAATCAAGTAAATATTTAAAAATTACTTTAAAATATTATGTGCTACTGGAACAATATTTTAGAGTAGGTGGAAATCAATAAATCAATATTCTAAGTTTTGGGTGCTCTTTACTACTAAAAAAAATATATTAAAGGTAACATTGTAGTCAGTCTCCTAAGACTGGGTACAACTAAAAAATTATTTTAAAAAGTTAAAAGCACAAAAGAATATTTTAAAGTAATTTTTGAAGCTGAAAAAGTACATTAAAGGTAAAATTATAATAAATATGATAACACACTAGGTACACCTTGAAAAATATTTTAAGGGTTTAAAAACACCAAAAAAATATTTTAAAGTAATTTTTGGAGCTGAAAAAGTACATTAAAGGTAAAATTGAAATCAGTCTGATAACACACTGGGTACAGCTGAAAAATATTTTAAGAGATTAAAAACACCAAAAAAATATTTTAAGGGGTTAAAAACACTCAAAAAATTTTTTTGAGTGGGTACAACTAGAAAGTGGGTAAAATTGCAATCAGTCTGATAGCACACTAGGTAGTGGGTATAACTAGAAAAATATTTTAAGGGGTTAAAAACACTCAAAAAATATTTTTTGATACTACATACTATTTAAAAAATATTTTATGGGAAAAGTCAATATCATACAACTAAATTCCAGACAACCCAATCTAGCATAAAATGTCATTAGCTTTTAACAAAAGCTCCATTTTCTAGCTTCTCCCAATTGAGCTTTCACCAATTGGGTTTTGGCAAAAGCTCAATTGTCAATTGGCCTCTCCAAACACTCAAATTTGAGTTCTCAATTGACAATTGAGCTTATGATCTTCAATTGGGCTTAAAAGGGGTTCCTAAACACACACATAATAGAGAGCCCTGTTGTTTGACAACCTAACAGAGATATGACTTTGTTTAAAGTGGGAGTGATTGAATGTGATTGTGCTTTGTGTGATTACAAAAAGTTGATATGATAGTAAAAGAAATGTTAATATGTATATATTCAATTGTTAATTTTGATGTGGAAGTTGTTAAACACATTTATAGTGTTGTAAACATACCACTTCACAGTGTTAACTAGAGAAAACATTGTTTCGGGGAGGAAAGTGGAGTAAGTTGTAAATAACAATCAACCTGTTGTTAATACATGCTTGACGAGTTGTTAAAAACCGTTTGGCATACTTAATATGAGAAAACATTGTTTCAAGAATAAAGGTGTTGGATGTTGTAAATCACAGTTAAAGTGTTGTTAATGCACGTTTTAGTAGTTGTAAATAGACCGTTTGGCATACTTAACATAGAAAAACATTGTGTCAAGAAGAAACGTGTTGGAAGTTATAAACCACACTGAAAGTGTTATTAATGCACGCTTTAGTAGTTGTAAACAGACAGTTTGAAATACTTAACGTGGAAAAATTGTGTCAAGAATAAACGTGGAGGAAGTTGTAAAACACATTCAAAGTGTTGTTAATACACGCTTTAGTAGTTGTAAACAGACCGTTTGCCATACTTAACGTGGGAACACATTGTTTCAAGAAAAAACATGGAGGAAGTTGTAAAAAACACTCAAAGTATTGTTAATGCACACTTTACGAGTTGTAATTAGATGTTTGCCATACTTGATACGATAAAACATTGTTTCAGGGAAGAACGTGTAGGAAGTTGTAAAACACACTCAAAGTGTTGTTAATGCACACTTAGTAGTTGTAAATAGACCGTTTGATATACTTAACGTAAGAACACATTGTTTCAAGAAGAAACGTGGAGGAAGCTGTAAAAAAACACTCAAAGTGTTGTTAATACACGCTTTACGAGTTGTAACTAGACGTTTGCCATACTTGACGTGATAAAACTGTTTCAGGGAGGAACGTGTAGGAAGTTGCAAAACACACTCAAAGTGTTGTTAATGCACGCTTTACTAGTTATAAACAGACCGTTTTCCATACTTAACGTGATAAAACATTTTTTCAGGGAGGAACGTGTAGGAAGTTGTAAAACACACTCAAAGTGTTGTTAGTACATGTTTTATGAGTTGCAAACAGACCGTTTGTCATACTTAACGTGATAAAACATTGTTTCAAGGAGGAACGTGGAGGACCTTGTTAAACACACTTAACCTATTGTTAATGCATGCATTAACAACAGGTTGAGTGTGTTTAATAACGTGCATTACGAGTTGTAAACAATCCGTTTGTGATACTTAACATGAAAAAAATTGTTTTAGGGAGGAACCTTGAGTACGTTGTTAAACACACTCAACTTATTGTTAATATACGCTTTACGGGTTGTAAACAGTCCGTTTGGCATACTTAACATGATAAAACATTGATTCAAGAAGAAACTTGGAGGAAGTTGTCAAACGCATGCAACTTGTTGTTAATACATGCTTCACAATTTGTAAATAGCCCATTTTGCAGTAACCAACTTTTTGAACAAAGGTTATTTCATTGCGATATGCAAAGTCTCTTGTACAACAAAATGAACTTGTTTCAACACAAACATAACCACTTATAGAGCAAGGCACATGCAGTTGTAAAAATGGCTAAAGAAGTTGTAAATATAAAATTGTCACTTACACACGGCAGTGAACAAAAAGCATTGCATGATTGTTTTTCCTACAACAAGGCTTTCCCACCACAAGGACATCAGGTTCTCAAAAGACCCACAAAATAACAACATAACTACATAACATAATGTGTTTCCTATAAAATAACATCACATACACTTTTGGCTGTCTCTCTTCGTCTTTATGTTTCCTTTTTCTTTTGTTCGGCATTTTCTTCTTAACCTAAAACATAATTACTACTTCAATCACCCACCATTACTCCTTATCGTGGTTGACGAAAGAAAAGATGTAATGATATTATCAATTCAAAAAACCACTAACAAAGACATTCCTTGTAATGATATTTAAAACATAATGAAGTATGAAGCATGATTTAAATTCTCATAATGAAAACGAATAGAGCATAATGTCATTACTACTTATCTTCAATATCTCTGTTGATCACATTTAAAACATACCAGAAGTAAGAAGCCTAACCACAAAATATCAATTATGACTTTGACCAGTCTGCACAAGCTAGAAAAGATATAGCACAAAGCAGAAAATATTGTCATTTATCAACTTTTGTACCTTAAACTTCGGTGCCAAAAGGAAAAAGTCTCCTCTAATGAACTCAATCTGATCACACACTCCATAGATAGCAGCATTATGCGTTGCATAATGCTAAAGTATATCAACTTTAATTTTCATATTTGCCCTTAATCAATTACTTATAAAGAAGTATTTCCAAATAATAATTAATATACTTCCTACAACTTTCACAAAGTTCAGAGTAAAATGGTATGATTGTGAAAAAAAATATGATACAATATCTTATATTTTGAGACAAAAAGAGGTTCTAATTAAAAGGTTTCTTAAAAAAAAGAGACGCAGTGAGTATATATGTATCTACTTTGTGCTATAAATAAATTTTTGGTTTTCAGGTCTTAACAATTTCATTTTAATCTCTGTTACATTGGGAGGTCTTAAGTTTCTTTGATTTATAGAGAATAAAATACTACTCGGTCACAATAAAATTTCAGAATTCAAATTTAAAAGAGGGTTTTTTAGGATGGGGGCATGTTCAATATCAGAAGCAAAATTCAGCAGTGAAATGACAGCAACCGTTTAATATCTCAGCAAGCAAAGATTCATTTTTGTATATATATATGTATATATTCAGTTTAAAAGGCTTGCAAACTCACAACCTTATTTAAGGGTATACATATAAAAAACTATGGAAAAATTCATTAGCCCAATGATAATGTTCAAAATGATGCAATTCTGCCAAAATTTTAGTTCCACGTGCAGATGGACAATCTGAGTTCATAATTAATGCAATAATCACAAATTAGCAGCTTAAATGCAAGGATGAGTTTGCTTTTCAAATTTTTTTTTTTTCAATTTAAACCAGCAAACTCATTTCGCATCAACTAATTCAGTTTCTCAAACCAATCAATTATATCACCGCAGTTATGTACTCAGTCTAGCATAACCTAAACCAAGCTCACATCAACTCACAATTCTCATCCAAAACCAGCAAGTCTAGTCATACTTTGCAGCAATTTATGGCAACTAAATAGAGGTTAGCCTCAAGTAATCAAGTGTTAGGAAGATTAATAAATAATCTCAAACAAGTTTCTTTCTGCTTTTTTACTAAGTACTCAGTTTAGCGCCATAAACTATGCTCAGACTAATTCATGACAACAGCAATTATTTTCAGTAATCCAAAACTACCACAAATATACAACAATGCCCAAGAATGACAGCAATGAGACAATGCTTGCACTCACACCAACAAATCCAACAATTTACACAATACGACTATGCAACTCTTAAAATTTCATGAGTAATTCAACATATACCAACACTCACAGCAGCGACTGACACCGACTAGGATGGAAGTAGCGACGGAAGGCAACTGCGGGAGGAGCAGCGATGGACCGCGACTGGAGGCGAAGCAACAATGACGGATGGTAGTGGCGACTTCGATCGGAGCAATGACGGACACTCGGAGCAGAGGAGCGATGACGGACGCCGCTTGGAACCTACTGCCAGCGATGGAGAGGCACACCAAACGACCGGACCAACGATGGAAGGAGAGCAGGGCAAGCTCCTGTTCAAAAATCACAGTTTTGCGATTTTGGGAATTTGCTTTGAATAAAGAAGAGTTTAAATTACAAGAGGGGCATTTGTGTCATTTTACTTTAGGAAATAATATCAGAAAAGTCCATTTTCCTAGAATTTTTCTGTGAATATATCTCTTCCTTGGGACCTGAAAGTGATTTTCCCAAAATTTTACAGGGAAAGGGAGAGAGATGCAAACCTTAAAATCAAAAGAGAGAGGACACTGCTGGAATTATTAAATTAACATTCACAGTAACATTGACCTCCACTCCTTCTCTTCCTTTCTTCGCCGCCTCCTTTTCCTTTCTTTCCCTCTTAGCCTTCGCCTCATTTTCCTTTCTCTCCCTTTCCGCCTCCGCCTCCGCCTGCGCCTGCGCCTTCGCCTTCGCCTTCGCCTCCTTTTCCTTTCTTTCCTTATCCGCCTTTGCCTTCGCCTCCTTTTCTTTCCTTTCCCTTTCCGCCTTCGCCTCCTTTTCCTTCCTCTTCCTTTCCACCTTCGCCTCCTCCTCCTCCTCCTTTTCCTTCCTTTCCCTTTCCGCCTTCGCCTTCACCTTCGCCTTTGCCTCCTTTTCCTTCCTTTCCCTTTCCGCCTTCGCCTGCGCCTCCTTTTCCTTTCTTTTCCTTTCCGCCTTCGCCTTTGCCTCCTTTTCCTTTCTTACCCTATCCGCCTTCGCCTCCTCCTCCTTTTCCATGTTAGAATTGAAGGTGATGAAGTGATGAACAGATGAGAGATGAATTTGAGGAATTAAGGATCAACTCAGGGTAGACATGTGACTATTAGAAGTCTACTTGATTATTGGAAGACGCGTTGCTCCACGTTACAGTCAAATCATCTCTAAAAAACGTGAGGCTCAGAAAATGCATATTAATTCCACAAGATAAGGAAAGCTAGGGAGGTTTGGAAATTTCAACCAAATTTTAAAAATATCTAATTTTTCTGAAAAGACATTTTGCACTTTTATAAATAGAGAATTATAAAAGTAAATATTACATGTGTGTAAGTGAAGACTTTTGAATCCGTGGACATTGAGATGGTGATTGCTTACCCGCCAACCAACCAACGGTCAAAAGGTGCCAGATTCAGAGTATGTTTAAATTAATTTTTGGAAAATAGCTTCCACAAAAAAATGTAACAAAATTTAAGGAAAAAAAAATCAGTTTGAGATTATAATATATATTACTGATTTTTTAATAAAATTTAAGAAAAACCAGACATATTAAAAATTTATTATAACATAGAGTGAAATATTCTAACCACTTTTCTGTTTTGTCTTAATCACACAAATCTCCTATCTATCTTAAAAACATACAACTTAGTCCAAACAATCATTAACATTGTTAAAAAAATATTTTAAAAAGATTCTTAAGAGTGGCTCAAGTGGAACCATTTGAGCTCTGATTCAACTACCGGGGAATCAATTGGTCGCAAATGGGGCCAAATGTTTTGGTAATCGATTTAGTGCCGCAGAGTGAGATGGTGAAGTGGAGGATTCATGAAAGAAATTCAATGGTGGGGGTGAGTGACGAAGTGATGTGTTTGGCTTTTGTGGACGGAGGATTGAATTTGAATCCAAGAAACGGGATAGTGATTGAGGGATATCAGTTGGAGGATTGTCAGCCCTTCTCTTTTGATGAGCAATTCTTCTTGTTCTAGTTTCAGGTTCAGGTTCGGTTATACATATATGGCCTCTGAATCAGTTTGAATGTTATTTGTCTCAGCTATTCCCTGTTCATATGATGAGGTGTGTGTGTGTGTATCCTTCTTGTTTCTTTATCCTGTAGAATGCAAGGAAGACATGAGGAATGTGGAATAAAATAATCAGGACAGCTATTGATTTTGAACAAGTTATTGTTATCGTTAAAGATTGTGCCTGTTAGTTGATTGAGATCTTTTAAAAATCTGCATTCAACGCCTAAGCCTATCGGAGGTGTGCTACATGATAAAACAAGAAACATCCATTGTATGAAAAAACCATATCACTGCCAGGTGCTAGCATTGGACAATATCATCCAAATGGCCTCAAAACGGATATGTTATCCCCGGGCCTTTCTTTGCATTCCCTTTTTGTATGACAGACCACAACGATTGTATGACTTTCTTCATGTAAACAAGCTGACAATCATAGGCCTCGAATGGGAATTCTACATCCTACATCGATTCCCCGAATCTTACACGCCGGCATCTCTTCGTTTCCTCTCTAAAGCGTACGAAGTATAAGGAGGCCTTTCTTCAAAATTCCTTTTGAATTTCTCCCATAAACTTTATAATCACATTACTTCAATGCATATATATAAACAAAATTGTTGAATGAACAAGAAAGACAATAATCAAATCAAGATTTCAGTTAGAACAGTTTGTCATCTGCTTCCAATTATAGCACGTCTCAATCTCCTAATGTCTCCAAACAAAATATTAAAACTCCAATCACAATTTATTTGAAGTTTTAATAAATCTCATTCAGTAAGACTTTCTGTCAAAGCCATTGTCATTTCTTCTACACTTTAATTATAAGAATTCACATAATCCATTTAATAAAACTTAGGAAAAGAGAGGAGCTTTCATACATACCACCACACCTGCCCTAGTATATTGAGCAGAAGAGCAGAAATAGACGAAGGAGACTCCAGAAATCACACACACAGGAGCGAAATAGGGGAAGGAAAACACAGTCCCACGCGCCCACGGCAACTAGCAGAACTGTTCCCTGAATCTTGTGGAAATCAAACAAAGACAGTACCATTACTCACTCAACCATCCCACCCTCCATCAACACACTGACAAAATCTAATGAAAACCTCACCCAGTTGTTCATCTTTCATCTTTTGCATTAATAATTATAATATAGTCAAATATAACTTGACATGATTAATAATGTAGTCATGTCCTATGCAATTCAAATAAACAATTATCACATTTCAAACTCAAGACTTAATCAACCACTTTCTAATTTCTGCATTCTAAAATAAATCATTGGTGAACCTCTTAAAACTGTTCGATAAATATATTTGATGATTAAGGTGTCCTTACAGACTCTAAATGATTGTTTAAAGATGTTTGTTTAAGGTGGAACTTTCCAGAATTAGTAAAAGTCATGCTGTCCAAATTTCAAAGAGGATAATGACACCTATAAACTAATGGATATATGCTATTTAGTATTGGTAATATAAAGGGAATTGAATGTTGCTAAATTTGAATAGGGACACATCATGTCAAACGTGCGAAAAATTCCTAACTTGGAAAAAATACTACTATCAGATGAAAACTATCATTTAATTTTAAATCCAATTGTCAATTCCCAGTTTTCAACAATAATAAAAATTCTTTACTCAAATCAGTATAAATAACATCACTCATTCAGTTGTTTAGCCCCCATCATCAGATGGAAAAATAAAATATCAAAATCTGAAACTGAAAAGGGAGAAAAAACAGAGAGTAACAGATTTAATAATGAATGCCTGAGCAAAGCCAATCCTGAAGACAATTAGGAGTAAATTTTTCCCTTTCCATAAGTATCTTTATATAATATTTGTATTACTGGTCAAAAAATATATAATATTTGTATTGACTGACATCTTTATATAATATCTACTTTGACTTTTAAGAAGTCTTCGGCAAAGCTAAAGGCCACTGGATTTGGTGACTTTTTTAGCATTACCTCCTTCAAAATTGGCTAGCTGTTCCCACCCTTCAAAGGATAAAGAACCAATGAAAGGCATCATCTCATAATGCCACAATAAGAGATGGAAGTCTATTGAACTATGTTTCCCCTCTGAACTATAGTATTATCTGCTCCTACTCCTATTCAACCACCATACCTCCCCCCGTAACTATCAATAGCTCTTTGTACTTTGGAACTGAGAATTTTTTGCAAAAATGGGTTATATTGAACAAATCTCTGTGCAGAAAGGGACATCAAGTAGATGGTAGGTCTGCGGAAAGTCTTCAGCAACCAAAACTCCTCTCTACCAAACATATCAGTAAACTATGAAAACAGTAACCACACCATCACTCAAAGATGAAACAAATAACTGTTGGGTCATATACAACGTAGAGAACAAACTGGACTACGAATCAATATTCTCACACTCATGCTGACCTATATGAAACTTCAGTCATTCAAACTTTTTTTTTTGTCTTGTTGCTTCATTCATTCAAACTACACTTTACCGACACTCTAAACTTGATTCAATTTGGTGATTGTTACTTTTCCTCTGTTAGCAAAATAAACACATCTTCTACTAAAAGGGCCCCACAGTTTATATAAAATACAAAACATAGTTTACTACTCAACATGGAATGCTATACACGCATTCTGGTTTCTCGTTTGAAGAGGAATACTGAAAGAAGACATCCCATTTAATCACTAATTCCTTTCGATACGATAATACTGTCCATATCTCTTAAACCAAATTACTTCATTTATTTTTCATATATGTATATAGATAGATATACAATATTTAAAATACAATAAATTTTCTTAAAACTTCAACAACGAAATTACAGGACCACAAACACACAGTAGAATATCATAGGTATATATATATTTTTTTCCCAACAGAATATCATAGGTATATAGCTCTTGATATCCACACAAATGTCTTGTGCGCTTAAGTGACAGTACATAAAGATTGTCAACATGATACATTGATAAAAACAAAATCAACAATCAAATAAAAGAAATCCAGTCAGCTGAACAAAAAATTTGAAGACGCTGCATGATCAAAACACATCCTTCCATATATTAAATCGTTTCCACAAAATACTTCAAAGACAGAGGCTTTACATATCAACCATCATTGGACGAAAACCAAAGATCAAAAGAATTATATATTGTTTCATCAATGGTCACAAAAGATCATTTCACAACAAAAAGAAAACCACCATACTTGGCAGAAGAACTATACAATTTATAGCTAAACAGAAGAAACAGAGGCATGGCATCAGGTTATTACAGTTGCCAAGTTCTCATATGAACCAAGGGCATATGGATGTTTATAATATGCCCCCAATGTCTTGATTTATAATCAGTCCTCCCAGTTCCAAAATGAAAAACAGAGGACTGACTATTCATTATTGTGCCAGAAGCTCATAAGTCACGACCACCCAATGTGTTGCGCCTCTAATAGTCTGACAAACACCAGAGAAAAAAAAAGGCAAAATCAAAAGTATGAGACCAGACCCAATAAATAAATCTGGTATAAAAAATGAAAAGGGGAAGGCAGGAAAAGGACAAGAAGAAGAGGAATACTGATAGGATCATGAGAGGGAAGAGGATGAACCACCGTACAGAGCCACGAATAAATCCATCGGAGAGAAGGCCACCATGAATCAGACGAACAAAATGTCGTTTGGAGCGCCTAAGTTTGAACTTGAAGAAAGGATGAAGCCAATGATAACCCCGGAGATGAAGGAGAGAGACCATTGGATAAGAGGATGGAGGCTGAAGCTTCCCATTGGAAAGAAAAAAGAGACAGAGTGAATGGGCTTCGGGCATGAAAAAGTACGGGGAAAGGGAGAGAGATGCAAACCTTAAAATTGAAAGAGAGAGAACACATTACGCGGAAAAGGTTTTTGGGCACTTTTATCAACCCAGCGCACTTCTATTATTTTATGAAGTATGGATAGATAAAAGGGAGAATTGTCCAAAAATATCTTAGGGTAAATTAATTGCTGATTGTTATTAAGTATGCAAGCGATCTTCTGTGTGTGCAAGCGATCTCTCGTTTTGTGTAAATCATTTTCCATGTGTGCAAAAATCTTCCGTATAAATGTGCAAGCGATATTTCGTTTTGTGCAAATCATCTTCCATTTTGTACAAACCATCTTTCATGGTAGCATTCAGCAATTAATTTGCCAAAAAAGTATTTATCAGCAATTCTCCCTAGATAAAATTTAGAGTAAAATATTCTAATATCTCTTATATTTTATCTTAATTATACGGATCTCTTTTTTATTTTAAAAAGATATATTTAAATCTAAACTATTAACTCTATTAATGATTTTTATTTTTTAATTAAAATTTATATTAAAATAAATTTTATTTACTAATTTATTTTTCATCATTACTAATTTTCTAATTTTGACTAAAATTGTTTAAGTAATTTAAGAGTTTCTTTTTCTTTTTCTTAACTTATTTTTTACTGTTTTAAATAGTTATATGCTAAATTTTTTTCATATTAAGATTAATTCTTAATTAATTTAATTAATGTAGACATAAAAAAATTAATTAAAAATATGATTAATCCTATTAATAGATGCATACTAAAACAAACATGTTTATAAATATTTGTGCAAAAAATGTATTTCAAAAATTAAAAGTTAAAATTAATATACGTCATATATTGTATCAAATTTACATTATTAATAGCATATTGTGAATAAAACATATTTCTTTTTTTTCTTTTTGCCTTTCATTTGAAAGGCATATTTTTTAGTCTTTTAAAAGAATACTAAATAAACAAGTTTCAATAGATATGATAAAAATTTAAAAATTTTATAATATAATAAAAATTACAAAATTTTATAATATATATTGAAAATTTTGAACATACATGTATTAGAATTATTTTTTTATATAAAAATTTATTTTTAGGTAAATATAAATGTTTATTCATTTATTGAAAAAGGGGTATTTTAGTCAAAGTAGATGTTTAATAGTCAAACTTAACGTTCAACTAATAGTTGGGTGGATGGAAATAGAATATCAAATATGTAAGGGAGGTTTCTGTAACTTGCATTTTAATTTCAAAGGAGGTCTATGTACGTTTTCAAAATAGAGGGGAGGTTTGTATAATTTAGGTAAAATAGAGGGGTGATCAATGTATTTTACTCTAAAATTTATTGTTCCAGGGGTTTTATTACATTTTTAAAGAAAATTTTCATTCCATTATATTTTTATTCTAAAAAGTCTAAAAATATTAGTTTTTAAAGCATTTTAGTTTAATTGCAATTTGGTTGTTAGATAAAAAGTTCAAAATCCTTTTTTAATCTTGTTTTTTATTCTAATCATCACATTTAGTTGCTATGTAATTAATAAAAGGCTCCTCAAAAAATGATCGGGGATTGCACTCTACTCCTTCCGGTCCTATTTATAAGAAACTTTCCCCTTGATTGCGCAAAACCAACTAGTAGTTAAAAGTCATAAGTGTGTCAAAAATGCCATGTTTTTTTCATATATGCCCCTATTTATGAAAAGAGTATAAGAAAGAAAATAGATAAAAAGTATGAGAGATAATGAGTATAAGATATGAGAGAGAATGAATATTTAATAAGGGTAAAATAGAAAAGAGAAGCTTACATTTTCAGACAAAAAGTGAAAATTATTTATAAAAGGGACCAGTCCTATGAGAGAGAATGTTGTTTATAAATAGAAGTGAAGGGAGTATATTACAATCATTGGTCAAATTTTGAAAAAGTTACCCAAACATAAGCTGACAACGCTATCTTCAATATATGCATGTGCAGGTAATAAATTAATTAATCACAAGAAATAATTATATATTTATATTATCTGATATGTATATTTACCTTTACCAATTAATAACTCAGGACCCGATAGCTTGGAACTTTGAATGGAATCTGTCCTTGGCCGCAGAGTCATCCCATGCCAAATTGTTCCACCAATCTCGTTGCCCTTTGATACAAGTCAACTTATGCTTGGCAGAATTGGAATTGAGTGGTAACTTTTTCAGGTTTGGACATCTCAATATGAGAATGGATTTGAGGGAAGGTAAAGGCAAGGGTGCCTTGTGAATGCTCTCAAGTCTTGGTAAGTTGTGCAAAGTCAGATCAACAAGAGAAGAGAATACACAAGAATCCACATCATTCTCTTCTTCTATCACTTCTTCCAGTGATTTGCATTCAGAAATGCCAAGTTGTTGAAGGAGTGGAGCATACTTGAGCCATGTCAAATGAGTCACTGCACATAAATACAATGTCACCCTTCGGAGTTTGGTCAAACAACATGGTTCAAAAACAGAAGAATTTTGCCTACTGCCAATATTCAATATCCCAAAGATATCAAATTGCTGCAGCTGCTTCATTCTTGACATGGTTGCTAATAATAAAGGCATCCCAATTTGGTCTGCATGAATATGCATTAGCACGCTTATGCAGCTTTGCAATTTGGTTGACTCCATTAATTTGTTTATGCCAGCTGTACTCTCTATATATATGCACAATTCCTCAATATTTGGTAAGGACTCTAGCTCTTCTAAAATCCTTCTCTCTTCTGAAAAATTTATTCTGCCATCAACAAGTCTAAACACCCTTAATTGTTGAAGACTTGGTAGAACTCCCAACGGAAATGTATGAAATCCTGTGCTATTCCAACTTATCAAGCTAAGAAACTTTAAATTTGTCAGGTACTGTAAGTTGTTGAAAAACTCTTGTCCAAGAGTTTCGTCTACCTCCAAAGAAAGATATTCCAAAGAAACTAAACCCCCAATGTCAACAGATAATTCTCCCTTGACTTTCAATTTCAAGACCTTTAATCTCTTCATGTATTTAAAACTTTCCATACATTGTCTATGGACATAATGCCATTCCAATAAAACTACTGCGGTGGCCTTTGGAGGATCTAAGATTTTCCGTGATTCCCAACGACCCATGATTGAAATCCCCTGCATAAGTTCCTCAGTATTTTCATCATGTGCTACCCACAGTGCCATGTCACGGATTGTATCATGCATTTTAATTGTACGATTCATAAAAAGATCATCTTTAACACTTTCTAACAAACACGAAAGTTTCAACTTTTCAATAATGGACTCACCATGACCACGCATATCTTCTACACTCTTTGTCACATCTTTACAAAGAAATTTCTCCCACATCCATTGATCGATTAGATCGAGAACTTGAATCTCGCTATCTTCTGGGTATAATGCACAGTACAAGAAACAACGTTTTACTATCTCATCCAGCCGATCATAGCTAAATTTAAGGACAGAGAATACCTTTTTTTTCCAAATCTGGTGCAGTCAATATGGAATCCGTTAAGTTCTTTATTGAATGTTCCCAAACGTCCACACTCTTAACTCCAGCCATGACACTTCCCACTACAATTAGTGCAAGTGGTAACCTGTTACATTTTTTAGCCATTTTCTCTGCTAGCTTTGGAATGATAGGGTTTGACCTCAAAGTGTCCTCACCAACTTTCATACAAAATAACTTTGATGCCTCTTCCTCCGTCAAAGTTTCTACCTTGAAAGTCCTTTCAGCTTGCATTTTAGCGCACACATCTTTCAACCGTGTTGTGAATAATACTTTGGATTGAAAATTAGTTTCCCTTGGATGTGGCACTCCCACCAATTCCAAGTCCAGTTGATCCCATATGTCATCCAATAATAAGACAAATTTCTTTTGTTTGAGGACTCTATATATCTTTGCTGCTTTTTCATCTTTATTACTATGATTCCAAATATGTTCTCCGATCCCAACTAATTTTCTAATATTATCCATAATACTATCCAAGTCGGGCTCTTTTGACACCACCAACCACATCACGAAATTAAATCCTAGCTCTTTCTGCCCAAGTTCATTGTTAATCTTTTTTAAGAGGGTAGTCTTCCCTACCCCACCCATCCCATATAAACCAATGACACCAACATTCTCTGCTTCAATACTATTCCACACCTTATCAAACATTAAATCCAATCCCACCGTCTTAACTAGAGGCATCTCAATTGCTTTGGGTAATACCTCGTGAGCAACTATAAAATCCTCCTTACAAAAGCTTCTCCCCCCAGTTGCTAGTTCATCCACATCTTTGAGCATCTTGGCAACATTCTTTCCCAGCTTGTAGGTTGACACACAATTCTTTGAACACCATTTACTCAGGCACTTTTTTTGAATTGCTTGGGCTCCTTGAGCTTCAATATCTTTTATTTCCTGTGAACACAAAGATATGTCTTTTGAATTTAGGCATTTGTTTTATGTATGTACTTGATATTCACACCGTAATAAGAAAATCAACAACGACTTTTTGCACAAGTATTTATAGAAACATAAGTGCCTGATTTATATAATACTCTGTACGTATTGAAACACTAGAATTAATGTTGGAAATATTACGGCACTATCAAAATTTAGTTGAAGTTATATATACATATTCTTATTCATAATTGAGTACCAATTTTATCTCTATGTGAGAGTTGGAATTGATGTTTTTTTTTTTCATTGTTTCTTGATTGCATAAAACATAAATACTTTAATTTTCAATGACCGTTAAGTTATAAGTATTTCATACATCATCAAACAGATAACTATTGACTATTTTTTATCCCACTAAATACTTGTGATGTGATTACTCACTTATTTAATTACTTTCAGCAAGGGAAAGTTCAACTCCAAGATCCTAAGTCAAGGGGAAATAATTCACAACAAAGGATCTTATAATTTCAAAATACTCCAACAGGGTTTATGAAAATGATATGTTAGAAAGTAAATGATCATAATGAGTTGAGATATGACCGACCTCTTGAATGGCTTCAACTCGTTGAAGCCAACCATTGAGTTGGTGAGATATTTTCATGTCTGGATTGTTCTGAGCTTTTTCAATTTGTTCTTCGACATCTTTCTTAATATCTTCAAGCATCTCACTTTTATCTTTCAGCAACTTCAGATTGGTTTCCAAATCAAAGACGAAATCAGCTTCTCTTTGGACGCAGCCACAGAAACACTTGGCAGCATCCCATATGACTCCAATAACAGAAGATGGATTCATGCTAGCACTGAAGGCGATGAACAGGTCTGAGATGAGATGTTGAAGAGTTAAGAATCAACTCAGAGTAAACTTGTTTCCGTCCTCAAATGTGACTACTGGAAGTCTACTTAATTCTTGGAAGACGCGTAGCTACATGTTACAGTCAAGTCACCTCTCAAAAACGAGTGGCTCAGAAAATGCATATTAATTCCACTAGATATGGAAGCTAGGGAGGTATGGAAATTTCAACCAAATTTTAAAAATATCTAATTTTTCTGAAAAGACATTTTGCACTTTTATAAATAGAGCATTATAAGACATTTCTTTTTAAATTTATGTATAGTAATTGTGCTATATATAGATGTGTGTAGCCTGTATAAAATATCCATGTATGTACTGTGAGGAAAGATCTAGAATTTATGCATTTGATCTGGACTTCTTCGGCTGTGTGCATTTTGGGTTTCAATAATATTACATGTGTGTAAGGGAAGACTTTTGAATCCGTTGACAGTGAGGGAGTGATTGCTTAACCAACCAATGGTCAAAACTCAAAAGGTGATAGATTCAGAGTATGCTTGAGTTAGTTTTTAAAGAATAGCTTTTTAAAAAAAAAATTATAAAAATGATTTTAAAAAATAAATTCTGGAAAATATCTTTTAAAAAGGTTGAAAAAAATAGCTTTTAGAAAACTATGGTTTTCTTACCAAAAATAGATTCTAGATCAGGAGAAAAAACAGTGATTGGCTGGCTTGCACTAAAACCATGGTTTTAGTTAAAAAATTGATTATGACAAAAATGAGAATGTTTTGGTTGTTTATCTCAAAATAATGATCCAAACACACAAAACGCCGCTTGCTTATATTGTGGCTCCCAAATCTTTCATCTTAGTGGGCATGACTTCGGCATTTCTAGTTACCTCCAAACTGGGCCACTCATCAAGCCCAAGTCCTAGGACTCAATCTTGGAAAACAGTCCAACCGTATGTTAATATTTTTGTTTTTTTTATCCACTGGGTTGGATCTAGTCCCTCACAATATAGCAAATCAAGATTTGAATCCTTAGTGAGAGAGATGCCCATATTTAATGGCCGATAGTACCTCGAACAAGATTACCTTCAATAGAAAGATACTTATGCCCAACCAAAACAAATGTTTTTTTTCCAACGTATGTTAATATGGTATTAGGTGCTTATTACTTATTAGTTATTATTAGGACATTTAGCCCAATAAAATTTAATTTGCTTTTAAAGGAAGATAATCTAAGGATGTGTTTGGTTCAACGGAGGTTAGGTTAAGTGAGGTTTACTTAAGTTAGATTAGATGGGGTTATAATGTTGTTTGATTCAAACAGAGGGTAGGTGAGGTTTAGTATCTTATTTGGTTCAGGAGGTTAGGTTAGGTGAGTTAATTATAAGTGGACAAAAATACCCTTCTACATATTTTCCTTCATCTTTTACAATGTATTTATTAATAATGATTATTTGTAAAATTATTATTTACAAAATAATTATTCTAATAATTATATACACTTCTTTCACATATTCTTCTATTTTTATAATATGAATCATTCCAATAATCCCAAAACTTCAAAAGAGTTCTGGAAAAAGAAAAAGAAAGAACATAAAATATGAAAAATGATAGTGAATGAATGAAATAGAAAGCAATTCGCCTTACAAGTTCAGTGCGATTCTCAGCTTACCCAGAATACAAGGCTATTCTCAATTCGGCATTATTTAATAGAGGAGCTTTATCTTCATACTCAATAGAGGAGCTCGCCTTTAGTTTCAATGGTGGAAAGGATTCAACAGTTTTGTTGCACCTACTCAGAGCTGGACAGTGACGACTTACAGGGGAGGGCAGTGCTGAAATTTTAAAAAATTGTCATGAACAATTTAGTCACAATTAGAAAAAAAAATTCTCTTACCTAGAAAAAACCTCAATTTTGGAGGGTTCACAACTTAGGTTAGATGACCACTAGAAGATAAAAAAACATTCCACACCTAACTTAACCTCCTTCCAACCAAACACCTATTTTTAATCTCCAACCCCACCCCAACCCAACCTAACTTAATAAAGCCTCCAACCAAATAAAGCTTAAAGGACTCCATTACATCAATCTGACATCTCTCGGTTTTAGCTATATTGAAATAAAACAGAACTGGACATTAAAATAAACTAAACAATAATAACACCAAACCTTATCCAAGGGGGAAAAAAAATCAATTTGCAATTATAATATATATTACTTATTTTTTTAATAAAATTTAAGAAAAACCAGACATATTAAAAATTCAATTTTCAATTATAATATATATTACTTATTTTTTAATAAAATTTAAGAAAAACCAGAAATATTAAATATTTTATTATAACATAAAGTGAAATATTCTAACTACGATTATGTTTTGCCTTAATTACACAAATTTTCCATATACTTTAAAAACATACAATTTAATCCAAACCATTAACATCATTAAAAGAATATTTTAAAAAGATTTTAAAGAGGGGCTCAGTTGGAACCATTTGAGCTCTGATTCAACTACAGAGGAATCAATTGGTCGCAAATGGGGCCAAATGTTTCGGCAATCGATTGGGTGCGTCAGAGTGAGATGGTGAAGTGGAGGATTCATGGGAGAAATTCAATGGTGGCGGTGAGTGATGAAGTGATGTGTTCGGCTTTTGTGGACGGAGGATTGAATTTGAATCCAAGAAACGGGATAGTGATTGAGGGCTATCAATTGGAGGATTGTCAGCCCTTCTCTTTTGATGAGCAATTCTTCTTGTTCTAATTTCTATTGCCTCTGAATCAGTTTGAATGTTATTTGTCTCAGCTATTCCCTGTTCACATGATGAGGCATATATCCTTCTTGTTTCTTTATCCTGTAGAATGCAAGGAAGACATGAGGAATGTAGAATTAAAAAATCAGGACAGGTACTGATTTTGAATGAGTCATTGTTATCGTTAATGATTGTGCCTTTTAATTGATTGAGATCTTTACAAAATTTGCATTTGACGCCTAAGCCTATCGGAGGTGTGCTACATGATAAAACAAGAAACATCCATTGTATGAAAAAACCATGTCAATACCAGGTGCTAGCATTTGACAATATCATCCAAAAGGCCTAAAAACGGATATGTTATCCCCAGGGCTTTCTTTGCACTTCCTTTTTTGTATGACAGACCGCCAAAATTTATTTAACAAAAAGGGTCGTTCAAAACCTACCCTTTGAAGTGATTGTATGACTTTCTTCATGTAAACAAGTTGACAATCATAGGCCTCGAATGGGAATTCTACATTGACTCCCTGACTCTTGCGCGCCGGCATCTCTTCGTTTCCTCTCTAAAGCATGGCTTGCACGAAGTATAAGGAGACCTTTCTTCCAAAATTCTTTTGAATTTCTCCCATAAACTTCATAATCACATTTCTTCAATACATACATATAAACAAAAAAGTTGAATGAAAGAAGAAAGACAATAATCAAATCAAGATTTCAGTTAGAACAGTTTGTCATCTGCTTCCAATTATAGCACGTCTCAAACTCCTAATGTCTCAAAACAAAATATTAAAACACCAATCACAGTTTATTTGAAGTTTTAATAAGTCTCATTCAGTAAAACTTTCTGTCAAAGCCATTGTCATTTCTTCTACACTTTAGTTCTAAGAATTCACATGATCCATTTAATAAAACTTAGGAAAAGAGAGGAGCTTTCATACATACCACCACACCCGCCCTCGTATATTGAGCAGAGGAGCAGAATAGACGAAGGAGACTCCAGAAATCACACACATAGGAGCGAAATAGGGGAAGGAAAACACAGTCCCACGCACCCACGGCAACTAGCAGAAACGCTGAAGGAGAAACAACGCAGCCAACACGCAGAACTTAACACATAGATGCGACCAAAAGGAAGAGGAAGCACGATGAACGGCTCCGTCACACTCCAAGGCAGCGTCTACTCTTTGGTGGTCAAGGGGAACGGAGGACAAGAGGGAAGCTAGGGATTTGAATTTTTCCTCCCCTTTCGAGCGTAAAGTCGGTCAAAAATGGATGAGGAAAAATATAGACATTTTCCCGTTATGCTTTGATCAGCAAAAAGTTTTTTACTCAAATACTACTGTAACTTGATTGATAAGTAATTTGCTTATCGACTCATTCGCTAGCTCCATTTAATGGAATTATCGATTTGAAGAAACTCGCTCAAGTCCTCCGCGATTTCAATCTTGTCAGTTACTCAAGTTTGAGCATTTGACATTTAATATTTTTTTTATTTTTATTAAAGATATTCCAGCAACAAGCCAACTCCGTAAAAATTGGGTTTGAAAAAAAAAAAAAAAATACTCCACTAGGTGAGAGAGAGAGAAAGCAGATGAGAAATGTGAGTTTTCTCCTCATTTTCTCTTATCATATGGAAAAAGAATTGGAAGAAAAATGAGGTGGGTCTCACTTTTGCCGTCTATTTTCTTCCCTACTTTTCTTTCTTGCTACTTCTTATGCCTTCATCCAAACAGGAGAAAACTTATTTTTCCTTTTTATGTTTGAATAGAGAGAGAATTAGGGAAAAATAATACTAAGAGAGAAAACTTTCAAAAATAATAAATTTTACCACTTTTAAAAGTTTTTAATCCTAATATTCACTCCCCCTATTTTTCCCTACTTTTTTTCTATCCAAATATAAGGTTAGTTTTCTTCTCCTTCATTTTCCTCCATCCAAACAGAGAGTTCATGTTCCTCATTTATTAACTAGATATTTTCCGTATGGGAGAAGGTGATAATTTAAAAGTTTCTCAAATATTGCACTTTTATTGGTTTCTCAAATGTGGGTGTGTTTGGTTTGAGGAGAGAGGAGAGATCATCATTCTCTCATTTGATTTGAATTTTTGAATGAAAAGAAGGCCAAAATTTTGACTCTCATTCCCTTCTCTCCCTTTATTTTTAACTTTTATTATAAAAGATCCCCTCCTCGCTCCTTTAACAAACTAAATAAAGTAACCCCTCCCTAACCCTCTAACAAACTAAATAAAACATCGTATCCCTCCCCTCCCCTCAAACTAAACACACCCATAATGCGGAAAAATATTAAAAGAATAAAAACAAAATTGTGTGGAGTAAGAATAAAATAAGTATATGTATAACATGATGCCCCTTGTTGTATTTTAATTTAAATTATTTATTATAGTTATATCACTTCAAAAATTTATTTTAACAAAGAAGAGAATCCCCGAAATAAAAAGAGGTTGCGAAGAAGATAATTCAGGCATTGGAACTTATATTGAGGTATTCTTTTTTTTTTTGGTCGCAACAAGCATCAAGAATCGACTTTTCCTTTAGTGCATTCAGCACATAACATGCATTCCAATCAACCTAATGTATCAACTAAACATAAACATTACAGGAAAAAATTTATCCAACAGTACAATAATCAGTAAGCAAGCTAGAACACATCAGTATTTTGTCTTCATATTGTGTTTGATGTCCTTGAAAGTGTCTAAGGATATATTGGGTATGGACACAACTTCTGCACCCCAATTTCTCTTTCCTGCATCAGTTCTCTTCCATGCACTTCTTCCTCTCATCATTGATGCTCTCCTTCACGATCACTTGAACTGCCAAGTAAAAATTGCAGATAATAGTATTAGGAAATCATTTAGATTATATTGCCAAGTGAAAAATACCTTTTTATGCAGCTTCCATAGAACAACTCTGTCTCCACACTTCTGACTAACAGCCTAACACTATTATGGATTGCAAAAGGAAGAAGCAAAACAAAGAAAATCCCCTAATCTCTAGGAGGAACTGAGAGATATAAATATTGCACATTATATCCTTATAAAATTATGCGTAAATACAAGAACTTAATGCAGGCCAATTGTAGCTAAAAACAAATCAAAAAATCATATCACTTCTGCCTCCACTCCTTTGACTAACAATAATATGAATTGTATTACATATACCAATGAAGATCCAAACATTAGTCTTCCTACATAATATCCCCCAATATTGAGACGATTTGATAGAGTGACACCAAACTTATAGTACAAAAAGGAACCAAATAATTGAAAACTTTGCACTTTTGTTCAGTAAGAACCTATCTGCAGTCCCTGAAAAAAGGGAAAACATATATGTCCTAAAAAAATTTGGTTTGTGAAGGTTAAAAACGCCTATTCCTAATGAAAAGAAACCTAGTCATTGGTTCTTACCCAACGGTAAAAAGCCCAACTGTTCCCTGAATCTTGTGGAAATCAAACAAAGACAGTACCATTACTCACTCAACCATCCCACCCTCTATCAACACACTGACCAAATCTAATGAAAACCTCACCCAATTGTTCATCTTTCATTTTTTGCATTAATAATTATAATATAGTCAAATATAACTTGACATGATTAATAATGTAGTCATGTCCTATGCAATTCAAATAAACAATTATCACATGTCAAACTCAAGACTTAATCAACCATTTTCTAATTTCTGCATTCTAAAATAAATCATTGGTGATCCTCTTAAAACTGTTCGATAAATATATTTGATGATTAAGGTGTCCTTACAGTCTCTAAATGATTGTTTAAAGATGTTTGTTTAAGGTGGAACTTCTCAGAATTAGTAAAAGTCATGCTGTCCAAATTTCAAAGAGGATAATGACACCTATAAACTAATAGATATATGCTATTTAGTATTGGTAATATAAAGGGAATTGAATGTTGCTAAATCTGAATAGGGACACATCATGTCAAACGTGCGAAAAAATCCTAACTTGAAAAAAATACTACTATCAGATGAAAACTATCATTTAATTTTAAATCCAATTGTCAATTCCCAGTTTTCAACAAACATAAAAATTCTTTACTCAAATCAGTATAAATAGCATCACTCATTCAGTTGTTTAGCCCCCATCATCAGATGGAAAAATAAAATATCAAAATCTGAAACTGAAAAGGGAGAAAAAACAGAGAGTAACAGATTTAATAATGAATGCCTGAGCAAACCCAATCCTGAAGACAATTAGGAGTATATTTTTTCCCTTCCATAAGCATCTTTATATAATATTTGTATTGATTGACATCTTTATATAATATCTACTTTGACTTTCATAAGTCTTTGGCAATGCTAAAGGCCACTAGATTTGGTGACTTTTTTAGCATCACCTCCTTCAAAATAGGCTAGTTGTACCCACCGTTCAAAGGATAAAGAACCAATGAAAGACATCACCTCATAATGCCACAACAAGAGATGGAAGTCTATTGAACTATGTTTCCCCCACTGAAATATAGTACTCCTTCCGGTCCTAAATATAGAACATAGTTTGTAATGAAAAGAGGTAGTATTATTTGCTGCTACTCCTATTCAACCACCATACCTCCCCTGTAACTATTAATAGCTCTTTGTACTTTGGAACTGAGAATTTTTTGCAAAAATGGGTTATATTGAACAAAATCTCTAATAAATGCAGAAAGGGACATCAAGTAGATGGCAGGTCTACGGAAAGTCTTCAGCAACCATAACTCCTCTCTACCAAACATGTTAGTAAACTATGAAAACAATAACCACACCATAACTCAAAGATAAAACAAATAACTGTTGGGTCATATGCAACGTAGAGAACAAACTGGACTACGAATCAATATTCTCACACTCATGCTGACCTATATATAACTTCAGTCATTCAAACTTTTTTTTTTTGTCTTGTTGCTTCATTCATTCAAACTCCACTTCACCGACACTCTAAACTTGATTCAATTTGGTGATTGTTACTTTTCCTCTGTTAGCAAAATAAACACATCTTCTACTAAAAGGGCCCCACAGTTTACATAAAATACAAAACATATTTTACTACTCAATATGGAATGCTATACAAGCATACTGGTTTCTCGTTTAAAGAGGAATACTGAAAAAAGACATCCCATTTAATCACTAATTCCTTTTGATACGATAATACTGTTCATATCTCTTAAACCAAATTACTTCATTTATTTTTCATATGCGTATTTAGATAGACAGATAGACAATATTTAAAATACAATAAATTTTCTTAAAACTTCAACATAAAGAAATTACAGGACCACAAACACACATAGTAGAATATCATATGTTTTTTTTTTTTTTTTTGCCAACAGAATGTCATAGGTATGTAGCTCGTGATATCTACACAAATGTCTTGTGTGCTTAAGTGCATTAAGATTGTCAACATGATACATTGATAAAGGGTGTTTTTAGATTGGTGATTGGATCAGTGACTTATTTTTATTTTAATTTATGGAATTTTAAGATTGGAAAAAAATAAGATTAGGTAAAATGATGAATGTTTATATTGACAATTAGATAAGTGACTTATATAAAAGTGAATGATGTTTGATTTGGCTTTTACATAAGTGACTTTTGTATTATTTAAGAGAAATAATTGTAAAAATTATGAAAAATGAAAAAATGAAGGGATAATTATGAAAAAAAAACTTCATTGGCAACTTAATTGCCAAATGGGACCTGGAAAGATATTTACATATGGAGGGATTTTTTCACAATTTTCCCAAAAATTAACTTTGAAAATTTGGCAATGATACAATTTCAAATAAAATTATATCAAACTCTAATTTAAATTGGTACACTCTAAAAGTCTTTTCTATTGTGCACCTCAAGCTTAAATTTTATAAATTATATCAAACTCTAATTTAAATTGGTACACTCCAAAAATCTTTTCTATTGTGCACCTCAAGTTTAAATCTTATAAATCATATCAAACTCTAATTTAAATATTAAATCATAACTCATATTTTCACATAACTCAAAATCTAACAAAATAAACTGATTAAAACCTCAATAATACCTCCAATAATCCAAATAAATTATTTAAACTAAATTTAATCGGTAAAAACACCATATAGAAACTAATTTATGACATATTTATAAAAAAAAATTGATTATAAAATCATAAAACAACTAAATAATAAATTTAAACTGATTAAAATTAATTATTAATTATTCTCTATATTTCTACATGCATATATTGACAAAACTCAAAACTTGCCTAAACTTTTATTCCAAAATATTCTCTAATTAACAGAATATTACTATCTAAAGAAAGAGAAAATTATTTAGAACATTTTCATAAAATAAGTTTTGTGATTAGAAGTGATTTTAAGTACTTCATTGATCTTCAAAGATCTTCAAAACAAAAGCCATCACTTGAAGGCTCATTCTTAAGCAAATTTAAGCTCTAATTCTGAGTTTATCAGGATTGAGACTTTTTTAAACTTTTTTCTTAAAGCCCATCACCCAACTAAACACACCCAAATGAATAAATCATTGTTCATACACGATTAACCCACTCAAACATCCGATTGGCCTATGAAATGGTAAAACAAACACGCACAAAAACAAAATCAACAATCAAATAAAGAAATCCGGTGAGTTGAACAAAAAATTTGAAGACGCTGCATGATCAAAATACATCATTCCATATATTAAATCGTTTCCACAAAATATCAAGGTATTGAAAACTGGACTGGATATTGAACCGGCTGAGGCACTGAGTTAAGAGTCAGTGGTTTAGACCGGAGTCAATCCGGGGGTCAGATCGAGATTAATTAAAAAAAATATATAATTTAAATGTTCATACATACCATTTAAAAAACTATATGAGAGTTATTTTTCAACTAATAATCCAATTTAACCTCCTTGAAACCTAATACCTACAAAAATATCATTAAGTATATAAGGATTTTTCCCCAACCAATGACAAAAGTATTCCACAATCCTTTTAAAGCTCCTTATAAATCAAAAACTGTTAGGAAATTTTTTTTAAAAAAAAAAAGCCAAAACAACTTCATTTGTAGTGTAAAAAAGTAGAAAAAAAAAAGATCAGACCGTGACTAGTTCGAGTCATGCCGGTTCAGATTGGGTTGACCGGTTCAACGATTTTTTCCCTCAATTGAATCGGACCAGTGACCGATTTATCAGTTTCTGGTCTAAATTGGTTCGTTCCGGTTTTCCATACACTACAAAATACTCCAAAGATAGAGAATTTACATATCAACCATTATTGGACGAAAATCCAAAGATCAAAAGAATTATATATTGTTTCATCAATGGACACAAAAGAACATTTCACAACAAAAGGAAAACCACCATGCTTGGCAGAATAACTATAATATTTATAGATAAACAGAAGAAACAGAAGGATGGCATCAAATTATTACAGTTGCCAAGTTCTCATATGAACCAAGGTCATATGGATGTTTATCATGGTTCTGGAAACCGGACCGGACCGGCCCGGTAACCGGCGAACCGGCCGGTTGGCCGGTCCGGTTTCCATTTTAAAAAAAAAAAAAAAAATTTTTTTTACTATTTTCTTTAGAAATTTATACCAATAAGCCTAAAATTTCCAATTTCTCACCGGTTTGGTCCCGGTTTAGCTCCGGTTTGGTCCCGGTCTGACCCACTGACCCTTAACCCAGTACCCCGACTGATTCAATACCCGGTCCGGATTTTAATACCTTGATGTCTATAATATGCCCCCAATGTGTTGATTTATAATCAGTCCTCTCAGTTCCAAAATGAAAAACAGAGGACTGACTATTCATTATTGAGCTAGAAGCTCATAAGCCACGACCAGCCGATGTGTTGCGCCTCTAATAGTCTGACAAAATCCAGAGAGAAAACAAAAGGCAAAATCAAAAGCATGAGACCAAATCCAATAAATAAATCGGGTATAAAAAATGAAAAGGGGAAGGTAGGAAAAGGACAAGAAGAGGAATACTGAGAGGATCATGAGAGGGAAGAGGATGCCGGAGGGAAGATGATGAGCCACCGTACAGAGCCGCGAATAAATCCATCGGAGAGAAGGTCACCATGAATCAGACGAACAAAATGTCGTTTGGAGTCCTCAAGTTTGAACTTGAAGAAAGGAGGAAGCCAATGATAACCTTGGAGATGAAGGAGAGAGACCATTGGACAAGAGGATGGAGGCTGAAGCTTCCCATTGGAAAGAAAAAAGAGTAGGGGTAAAGAGACTGGGTGGATGGGCTTCGGGCAGGAAAAATTTTAGAGGGAAAGGGAGAGAGATGAAAAGCTTAAAATCGAAAGAGAGAGAACAATGATGGAATTTCAAAACTAAAATGCTCACCACACTTTTTGTCCATGCCTCATTTTCCTTTCTTTCCCGCTCCGCCTGCGCCAGCGTCTCCTTTTCCTTTCTTTCCCGGTCCACCTGCGCCTGCTCCTCCGTTTCCTTTCTTTCCCGCTCCGCCTGCGCCTGCTCCTCCGTTTCCTTTCTTTCCCGCTCCGCCTGCGACAGCGTCTCCTTTTCCTTTCTTTCCCGGTCCGCCTGCGCCTGCGTCTCCTTTTCCTTTCTTTCCCGCTCCGCCTGCGCCTGCCCCTCCGTTTCCTTTCTTTCCCGCTCCGCCTCCTTTGAGTTTTTCACGACGTTGGCGTTCTTATCAATCAACAGAAAGGGAAACAATATTATTATTATTATAATACTAATATTAATACTAATAATAATAATAATAACTAAAACTCTCCTTTTTTTTAGAAACTTTTAAATATTATTATTTTTAATTTCTTTCCTAAACTTAAAATTTATATTCTAAATTGAAATCCTACAAATGATTCGTGCAAATATATCAAAATAGATATCAAATTTATTAAAAATTGGAACTCATCACCTATCACCTATCACCTATCCCGCCCATTCCATACAAAATAATTTTTATTAATAAATATATTATAAAAGAAGAAAGAAAATGTATAGAAGGACATTTTAACTTCCTATAGCCTAACTTAACTTAAATAAATCTCACTTAATCTAACCTTCGTTGAACCAAACAACATTATAACCTCTCCTAACCTAACTTAAATAAACCTCACTTAACTTAACCTTCGTTGAACCAAACAAAGCTTTAATACTATTCCACACCTTATTAAACATTAAATCCAATCCCGCCGTTTCATCTACAGTCAACTCAATTGCTTTGGGTGGTAATTTATGATTAAATATAAAATCCTTACCAAACCTTTCCCCCTCCTTTTTTAGCTTAGCCACCTCCTCGAGCATCTTTGAAACTTCCTTTGCCAGTTTCTTCGAATACCATGGAGGTTTGTTTTGAATTTGTCTTTCAATATCATTTATCTTCTGCGAACACAAGATTGTTAATTAAATGAGAGAGGATGCGGTAAAACTGGAAAAAAAAAACAGCATTAAATGTCAAACAAATTCAAATTGTAGCTTATAAAAAGGGTTAACAATCTTTTCTCGCTTAAAGTTTACCATCATTTTGCTTTTAGTTCTTCAAATTTTAAAATATAGGTTTTGATCCTTCAAATTTCATTTTGTTTAAAACATTGGTCTTTATAACTGAATAAAAACTTATATTATTTTGCCCTTTCAAGGATCAAAGCCAATAGTTTGAATCTTAAAGGATTAAAACCAAAATTAGGATAAATTTAAGAGATCAACAATGATATTAAAAAGGACTAAACCCTCTCATAAATTTGAAGCTTGTATTTTAAACGAAAGAGAGTATTTCTCTTATCACTAAATGACTACTCAGGGATTATCAACAAAAAAAAAAAAACACATGTGGCATGATTATGACTAATTTACTTTCAGAAAGGGAAAGTTCAAATCTAGGATCCAAATCAGGGAAAAATAATTAACAACAAAAGATCTTATAAACTCAAATCTGGGATCCAAATCAGGGGAAAATAATTTGTTTTTTATAGTATGTGGTGTGTCTGTAAACTTGGTTTAAGCTTTTCGTTTTGGTTTGTTTCAGACTTTCAGTGTTTGTAGTTTGATTTCTAGTTTAATGAAATTCTTCAATCTAGCCCAAAAAAGAAAAAAAGAAAGAAAGAAAAGCATAAGTTGAGAAATGACCGGTAGAATTGTTTCAACTTCTCGCTTCCAATCCTCGAGTTTGCGCTTCATCCCTTTGTCCCGAGCTTCTTCAATTGTTGCTTTCACATTTTTGTTGATTTTTTCAAGCTTCTTCTTTTCATTTTGCAGCGAATCCAGTTTGGTTTTCAAATAAAGGATGCAGGCGGATTGCCAGTTGACGCAGGCACAGACACATTTGGCAGCAACAGATATGACTGCAATAACCGAAAATGGATCCATGCTAGAACTGAAGGCAATGAACAGATCAGAGATGAATTATTGAGAAATTAAGAATCAACTCAGAGTAGCCTTGTTTCCGTCCTCACATGTGATTGTTAGAAGTTCACTTAATTATTGGAAGACGTGATGCTCCATGTTACAGTCAAGTCATCAGTCAACAACATGGACCTCAGAAATTGCATATTAGTTTCTAATCATCCATTGCATATGGACATTTTGAATTTACGGTCCCTCATTTCCTCCTATTGGGATATGGAAATTTCTCACTCGTATAGAGAATATCGACAATGTGCTGATTATCTTGTTAAGAGGACGTGATATTGTGTTCATTTGGAATAGCTTATTTTTGGGTAATAAGTGCTTATAAATCGTGATTCACGGCATACAAGGTAAATATGTGAAAGGAGTTTTATCTCAGCTTGCGTAATAAAGACTTATTCTCTAACATTAAATGATCCCAAACACACACATTGTTCAGGAGTACAGGGAATTGGGAACTGCCCCTTTAGTTTGTGTTGATCTTTTTGAGAGCGAATGTGGACTCGTGTCACAGGGTCATGAAGTGTTGTCTAGTTCTTAGATTAGACGTTTTGTAAACCACAAACCGTGTGCTTGCCATTGTAAAAAAAAAAAATTGCATATTAATTCTAAGGAAGCAAGGGAGGCATGGAAATTTCAACCAAATTTTAAAAATATCTAATTTTTCCGAAAAGATATTTTGCACTTTTATAAATAGAGAATTATACAAGTAAATATCACATATTTGTCAGTGAAGTCTTTTGAATCCGTTGACCGTGAGGCACTACTAGCTTGTCCACCAACCAATCAACAGTCAGAATATATTAATGTTAGTTTTTAGAAAATAGCTTTTTTTTTTTAAAAAAAAGATAAAGGTAACTTTAAAAAATAAATTTTGGAGAATATCTTTTGGTGAGTGTTTGGTTTGGTTTTTTGAGCCTAATAAGCCCGTTTTTTAACCAATAAATCTGAATAAAAACGTAACCCAATTTGACAATGTTTAGCAGAATTTTTTACAATAAAATATAAACTCGATAAGAATGCTTTTTGAATAAGCCCCATCTACTTATCTATTTTTAAGAAATTGTATGAGCTTTTTATTTTTCAGTCGAAAGATTGGCATCAGATTTTAGTTGTTGAGATAAATCTGTCAACAAGGTGTCCAATTTTTTATTTTAATTATCCTTATCATCACATAACGTCATTACAGTGATTAACTGTTTTTTTTCCGGATACAATGTATTGAGAGGATCAGAGAAGACAAAAAGGCTACTAGTTTGGTTAAATTCAATGAATAAAAATTTTTTATCCTAAATATAAGTCTACCCTGTAAGCAAAAAAACAAAAAAGCCTACCATGTTTTCAAATTTACGGGACATATGATCTAATTAGTTATGTAATAATTTTATGTGAAATTATGTATTTTGGCATCACATTTTCTAACTTCAATTTTTCCACTAATTTTTAATTTTAAATATCTTGTTTTGTTATAATTAATACAAAAGCACTCATATAATCGCCAATCCAAATAAGTTTTTACTTTTAAAAAAGTACTTATACAATCGCCAATCCAAACAAGTTTTGACTTATGGGAAATCACTTATTCAATCGTTCATCCAAACATAAATCATATTACAAAAACTGATTTTTTAATTAAGTCATTTTTAATAAGTCAGAATCATAATAAGTCATTTTTCCTACCGTTATCCCAAAGACTTACTTAAAAAAGTTGGGAAAAATAGCTTTTAGAAAACTATGATTTTATTTTTGTTTTTTTTTGCTCAAAGAAAACTATGATTTTATTGGCAAAAAAGAAAAAAGAAAACTATGATTTTCAACCTAAAAAAATGAGGAAGACTGCAATAATACACCTTAGTGGGTGGGTGAAGACGCGTTGCAATAATTCGTGAGATGTTGACAGTGAGGTAGGCCAGTTGGGTTAACGATGATAGATGTGATTTTTTTTTTAATATGATTTTTATATAGTTAAGATAGGATAAAAATTAAATTATAAATATTATTTGTATTCAAATTGATAGTGGCAAAAGTAAACTTTTTCAATAAACGATTTTTAAGATTCTTCTCATAAGCTACTTTTAGAAAAAGAGCTCATTTATCAAAATGCCAACCCAAACATATTAAAATGACACCATACGTTATCCAAGGAACCAAAAAAAATCCGTTTGCCTTTATAAGTATTTATATTTATAATATATATCACTGAATTTTTTACTAAAATTTAAGAGAAACAAGACATATTAAAAATTGGTTATAATTTAATATCACATTTGGATTTATTTTTAATTAAAAATGTCAAATAACTTCATATAATTTTTTTGAACAATTTTTAATACTTAGGATCAAAGGAGATCAAACAGCATTTTTGATGGTTTGACAGAAAGGGAAAGGGTAATACAAATACAGTACCATGCCAATGCCAAGTATCAATCAATTAACTTTATTCTATAAATCTCGTATTACCAGCTTTGATGGTTTGATCAAATAGCAGGTTTGATGGTTTGACGGAAAGGGTAATACAAATATAATACCATGCCAATGCCAAGTATCAATCAATCAATTAATTTTATTCTATAAATCTTCTATTACCAGCTTCATAATCCAATTACATTTGAATCAGGTCGAATAATTATAGTGCTAATTACATTAATACACATATATAATAACTGGTAAATAACAATTGTGCTAACCTTTCAAATTTCAAATAATAACTGTAATCTTCCACGATACCAACTGACTGCCTTAATCCCAACCAATTTTCCAATATTATCCATAATACTATCTAAGTTGGGCTCTTTTGACACCACCACCCACATCACAAAATCAAATCCTAGCTCTCTCTTCCCAAGTTCATTGTTAATCTTTTTTAAGAGGGTAGTCTTCCCTACCCTACCCATCCCATATAAACCAATGACACCAACATTCTTTTCTTCAATACCATTCCACACCTTATCAAACATTAAATCCAATCCCACTGTCTTATCTAGAGGCATCTCAATTGCTTTGGGTGGTACATCGTCAGCAACTATAAAGTCCTTACCGAAGCTTTTCCCCTCAGTTGCTAGTTCATCCACATCTTTGAGCATCTTGGCAACATTCTTTCCCAGCTTGTAGTTTGACACACAATGAACACCATTTACTTAGGCATTTGTTTTGAATTGCTTGGACTCCTTGAGCTTCAATATCTTTTATTTCCTATGAACACAAATATATGTTTTTTTAATTTAGGCATTTGTTTTATGTATGTACTTGATATTTACACCGTATTAAGAAAATCAAATATCAATGACGAATTTTTGCGCAGGTATTTACAGAAACATAAATGCCTAATTTATATAATACTCTATACGTATTTAAACATTAGAATTAATGTTCGAAATATTACGACACTGACAAAATTTAATTGAAGTTATATAAACCTATTCTCATTATTCCTAATTTTGAGTACTATTTGTATCTTTGTGAGGGTTGGAATTTATGCATTTTTTTAATTATTCCTTGATTTCATATTAGCATAAAATATAAATACTCTAATTTTTAATAACCGTTAAATTATAAATATTTTATGCATCAAACAGATCGGATAACTAAAAAATGAGTTGAGAAATGACCGACCTGTTGAATGGCTTCAACTCGTTGCAGCCAACCATTGAGTTGGTGGGATATTTTCATCTCTGGATTGTTCTGAGCTTCTTCAATTTGTTCTTCCACATCTTTCTTAGTATCTTCAAGCTTCTTACTTTTATCTTCCAGCAACTGCAGACTGGTTTCCAAATCAAAGACGAAGTCAAATTCTCTTTGGACGCAACCACAGAAACACTTGGCAGCTTCCCATATAAAAAAAGATGGATCCATGTTAGAAATGAAGGTGATGAACAGATCTGCGATGGGAATAATCTTATTTCTGTTCTCATATGTGATTCTTAGAGGTTTACTTTAATGTTGGAAGACGGGTTGCTCCCTGTTACAGTGAAGTCGTTCCTCACTTTTTCTGATAAAAGTTATTTCTTTTTTTCTTTTTCCTTTTCGTTTCTTTTTTACCAAAAGCCATTTGTGCAATTCTTTATCCTTATTCTTATCCAGCCATCTTACTCATTGGCTATCACGAGATACCAGCATTGCTTTTTAACTTTTCTTTTATTGGTGTCAAACCAATTTCTTTGCCTCCTTTGCTTAAGTTATTTATTGGTGTTTTAACTCTAAGTAACTTGTAAAACTTGTTTTTACTTAATATCATTTTGTCTTGAATAAAAAAAAGTCATTTGTGCACTTTTAAAAATAAATAATTTCTCAATCTGCTTTTTAGTATAAGACCTACTGAACTAATTTGAGCATATTAAAGACATAAAATAAATTATTAATTAATTTAAACAAATGTGACATGATCTTTTCTTGAAATATTCTTGTATTACCTTAGATTATACATGGGTTTATAAGTTTGGTAAATTAGTTCAAGGAAAAATGATAATTATAGAAGATAAACTAGATTGAGACAGGTATAGTATAATTTTTTGTAAGATCTATATATTATTAGTTTTAATTTTTTAGGAAGATCTAAACAAATTTAAATAAAACGATAGTTAAGATTGTAATGAAATTTAAAAAAATTATAAAACTTATCGTATGAATAAAATCAAATTCTCCATGTACTAGAAGCGGAGATATTGCACTTTTTATTAAAAAAATTTAGGTCAAGTTGCTTGTGTAGTTGTGTTTATTATGCCAAGTTCTCTAATTACACATGTTAGGCTAAAGTATACGTTTGGTCCTTTATGTTTACGTCAAGTATCAATTTAGCCCCTTAAGTTTATAAAGTCAATTTTCAGTCCCTTAATGTTAACACCGTTAACTCCTACTAATGGAAAATGCTAACATGGTGAATTTAATGTTGACTCAGCAATAAATTGCTGATAAATGATACTTAAATTTCAGTTTTTTAATAATTTTTATATTTTAAAATTTAAATAAAGACAAAAACTGAAAATGATCTCTTCTAGTGGACAACTGGGTCTTCCTCTCCGACCCACTGATGCATATGCATTAGTACAAGGTATTATCCTTTCTTTATTTTCACTTACAAACCCATTAATTTCACAAGGTATTATCGTAACCTTCACCAATTCGATCAACCACTTGTGATAGTTCAATTAGTTGTCTTTGTCTGCATCGATGAATATGAAATCAAGGCTCCCATGATTCTTTTCCTGTAATTCACCCCTACAATCATAACACTCTATGTCTTTATTTTTTACCCGAAGACCCAATTCCTAGTTTCTCTGTTAATGTCCAAGGGTTTGGAGAGGGAGACGCCACAGTCAACCACCGGAAAGAGATAACCCATTTTCAGCTTTTGCGATATTTTAATTTTAAAATATAAAAATCATCATATTTAAAAAAAATAAAATCCAAGTATGATTTGTTTGCATTTTATTACTCAGCATTAAATTCGTAATATCAGCATTTTCTGTTAGCGATAGTTAACAGCATTAATATTAGAGGACTAAAAATTGACTTTATAAACTTAAGGGATTAAACTGATACTTGATGTAAACATAAAGAACTAAATATACACTTTAACCCATATGTTAATACATCCCTATTTATTTCATGTAGATTTTTAGTTAAATAGTACTCCCTCCGATTTTAATTATAAGTTAAAGTTGATTTTTTTAGAGAAATTAAGGAAGATAATTAAATTACTTTAGAGTATTTTTATTTTTATTTTTTTCTCCAGACTGATTATTTTGACTAATAAACTAATATATAATCTAAAGATACATAACATATTATATTATTAAGTAACTTATTTAACTTCCTTAATCTTTCCCAAAAAATGTCAACTTTATCTTATATTTAGGATTAAAGGTAGTAATATTTTAAAAATATGACACAAGTTCACGTGATTGGAAAATTTAACATCAATGGATATAAAGAATTTTCTGAGCGAAAAAAAAAATATAAAGAATTTGACTTGAATATTGTTCACATTCTTTTTTATCAATTACAAATGAAAATAAGGTATTTCAACGAGTCATCACGCTCTTGTCGTCAATCAATTAATTTCAATGAGTCATCACGCGCTCATCATCAGTCAATTAAGTCAAAAGTCAAAACATGCACCTACAAAGAAAACATTTTTTTAGAGACAATTATACTTAATGGCGACATTTGCAAAATTAATTATTAAGAAGGTCCTTAAATTTATAGCTCACATAATGCAAATAATTAAACCGAAATTTTTCATGTTTTGGATGAAAATAATTGTGTGCAAATTTTTTATATTATCCACCGTTATATTTTACAAAATTGCTAAAGGTTGAGTTGTATATATGAGTTCAGGTAATTGCAAATGTGAGAGCATCACATTCATCAAAATAGGTAAGAATGACCAATAAAACTTGAATTTTGATTAATGTAGGGAACACATGAATTGAAATAGTGTAAAGGTGGGCATCATCAACACAATGATTAACGGCCTGTTTGGATTAACATGCTAGAAATGACTTTTTTTCAATATGACTTTTCTAAATTTAATATATGATAAAAATCAGATTGTAAATATGATTTGTATTTAAATTGACGGTGACAGAAGTAACTTTTTTTTCTTCAAAAAAACCAAACTTTTGAGCTTTTTCTCAAAAGCTACTTTTGAAAAAGAAATGACTCAATTGTCAAAATACCAACCCAAACACTCTAATTAAACTCCACGAAACTTTTGTTTTTTTTTGTTTTTTTCACAAAAATGCCACTTTTGGGGTGACACAGCGCCATCCCAAAATGGCTCTAGATATAAAATGATTAAAGGTAAGATGCCCTTTTGAACATGGGTGACATAGATGGCCCGCTTTCTCTTCTAACAAAAGCTCACAAGATTCGATATTAATTGTCCGGTTTTCCTCAACCCAGTCTGGTTCTAACCATCTCAACCTGGTCCAACCATTGGAGGGGGTTGATGCTACAAAATTACCCATTCTCTTTGCTATTTTAAATTGGCGGTGGTATAATGGAGAAAAGTTACAATGTAAACTTGAGAAAGGTGCTTTTGCCCTTTTTAATTTGTTTGTATTGTCTTTTTAAACAACAAACCTTGAAGCTAAATCAAGAGAAAGAAATTGCAAAATGGCGAACCTGTAGTAGAAGAGTTTTGTTGATTGGTTAGTAGGGAATTGGTTACCCTAAGCTCGTTAGATGTAGATCGTCCAGATCTTATTTGTACTGTCCAAGAGATAATAATGGCTTATAATAAGACAGCCCAATGAAGGAAGATATTTTGCAAGGACTCCATCATATCAGTCTTACTTCTCTTCAGTTTTGATTTGTTTTTTATTCAGCACAGACAAATCACCTGCTGAGGCGGGTTGATGCTTCCAAATTACCTGTTGTCTTCGTCAGTGGAAGACGATCTAATCCAGTAAATTCTGGGCATCAAAATACTAGTCATAGTATTGATCAAGTAGATTAAGCGTCAATAACTACCCAAAAAAAGATTAGGCGTCAATGATGAGAAGCACTTGCGATCATGCAAAATATTTGTCACAAGGAGAATCAATTTTTAGGGAGAATAAACTTTTGGGGAAAAGGAGAATAATCTTTTAGCGCCTTCAACATTTACAGCATTTGCGATCATACAAAATATGTCACCAATTTTTTTTTTTCGACTGTCCACTTCAATATTTTTTTTATATTGTTATTATTTTTACAATGTAAACCACCCCCTAAAAAAAATAGGGGAGGATTTGTCACCAATTTAAACTGAAGACTTGGGAGAACTCAAATTCTATAGTAAAGGAGTGCAATGCTTGGTTTTTAGCACAAGAGGATTAACCATGGGTTTAAGAACCGGACCGGACAGGACAGTCTGACTGGTTGGACCATCAGCCGGTCAAGAGGGCGGGCCGGGTTACTTCGTCGAGCCGTTTTCGTTATAGGACCGTTTTGGATCTTTTTTGAACCGCTTTTGAGCCGAGAACCGTTATTGGGCCGGAATCCGGAACGGGTTTCTAAGAACCGGCCGGCCCAATAACTCACTTTACAAAAAAATAACCCAGAATTTTTTTTTAGTTTTGATTCTAGAGACTAGAAAGTTTGCAAAGAAAAAAGAAGAAGCTTAATATAGAAAAACACATGTTTATATTGTTTAATCTCATATCTGTATTATGTACATCTTTTTATTTTTAAATGATAAATATGTTCTCATTCTTCTCAAATGGCTCATGGCTCATAAATCTACATCATCTTGTTTGTTATTTTAAAAAGGTTAATATATTTCATATATATATATATATATATATATTTGCAGGGCAGTAGGATATGTGCTTCAAATCTATCTTAGAGTTAGATGTACAAGTTTAAAATTGTTTAAAAAAAGAACATTATTTTATTTTAATAATTTTATACCAGAAGAACATATTAACATAATTAGATTTGTATAACCCTTGAGTGGTAGATATTTTAAGCATTTATCCTGATAGGTGACAATTGATGAGGTTTTTAAATGGTGTTTTATAACTTTACTAATTTCATATGAAGTTAGACTAATGACTAATTATTGTAAAATATATATATATATATATATATATATATATACACACATATATATAATATTTTTAAATTTAATTATTACGTCACCGGTCCGGCTAAACGGCTCAACCGGTCCAACCGGTTGACCCTTGACCTGCTGACCTTTCCAGCTCGACGTCCGGTCCGACTTTTAAAACATTGGGATTAACAAGCCTAAAGTTGGAGAGGTTACGTACAATCTATCTGCAATTTTGTACATGCAACTTCTTTTGGTATCGCTTGAAATGACACATTGGTTAGAAGATAAACTTTAAAAGAAGTCCCATGTCCAAAAATGATAAGATGAACAAAACATAAACACAGGGCAGTCCTAACCAAATAGGTTAAGAAACGAAAGAGTTAAAGAAAACGCCTGTATAAAAGTCAACAAGGGATCCCATAAAAAGGCCTAACTAGCACAAGATTCAAGACTCCTAGCAAAACTGTTAGATCTAACTCCTAGGAAGCTCTCACCAGTACAAGCTTTGGCCATACAAAAGTTAGCAAATTCAATAACAACAACAAGGCCATACAAAAAGTTAGCAAATTCAATAAAAGAAACTAGTAGGAAAATGAGCCTTAACAATAACAAAGAAGGTAGGGCTAAGAAAACAAACCTTAGGATCATTACTTGTGGCAAATGGCATACCAATTACCACCACAGCTCTTCCCGCATGGTCTGCAAAATCTAATCCTTCACTTACCTGTATAATCAACAACACCTAACTTCCATATACTAGCATAAATGAACATTAAAAGCACCCAAGCAGGACATGCTAATCGAAGTAGCTAGATAGTATATACAAGTACATCTTGGGCATTTCTTTCCTTTTCTTTTGGCAGAATCAAAACAACTGAAGTTTTGACATCTCCAGAGATCCCTTATAGCATCTATGATATTCATGATATATGGCAGCACAACTACTTAATAAACTGTAAATATATGATCAACTACTTAACATCATCCTTATATCCTAGATCGCACATGCAAAGAGATTAAAAATGTATACAATATTTTTGGTTTTGTTTTCTTCTGGGTCGTAAATTCTCTCCCATGTTGATCTTGAGTTTGCATTGTTCTGAAAAGTAAAACAGAATACAACATGAGTTGAGAGCAAAAAGATTTTGCACCTTCATTAGTGCTTTAAGAATCTTACCATGTTTTTCCAGCACCCAATGCATTGGTCCAAAAGGTAATAAGATGGGAAGAATACAAGAAGTCCATCAAGAACAATTCGCGCCAAATTGACTAAAACATAAAACACTATTATTAGAATCACTACTAATGATCAGGTTTCTAATTGTCATATCCAAGGTAATCAAAATCAAGACCTTATGAAGGGACGGCAAGGGACAAAATAGACACAAAATACTCATTAAATCATCAAACAACAAGCATAAACACAAAATAGAGACAATGTCAATAATATATTTTATAATGAGGGAAGAGGAACTTGAGCAAACTTGGAGACCCCATGTTGTCTGATAATGATGGCACATTAAATCGGAGCAGTACAACTGCAAAATTGTCGACAAGATTGAAAAACAGACTAGTCTCCATTCCATGAGAATATTTTTAGCACCCATGGCTAGCCTTCACTTTTGAAAATAAACCCACGTTAGAACTGAAAACCAAGGTAATTAAACTCGGATCAGTCAATGAACCGGTTGGGGTACTGGGTCAAGGGTCAGTAGGTCAGACCGGAGTCAAACAAAAGCTAAATCAGGACTAAACCGGTGAGAAATGGAATATTTTAGACTTATAGTATGAAATTCTAAAGAAAAAATTTAAAAAAATTAAAAAAATTTGACCCGGAACGGTTTCCGGTCTGGTTCGGCTGGTCTGGTCCGGGTCAAATAACCCTACTGAAAACCATCGCAATCCTGAGGCAAAGCAATTTGTGCATGTTGAGAGGCACTAGTTTAGAATTAATTAATAAATATTTATACTTTTATTTTATGTTATGTTTTCTCATTTCTTTAGTTATGTATATCCTAGGATTAGATATGGATTTTATATACTATTTTAAACGCTTATTATATACTATCTATCTTAAACGAATAAATCTGAGATAGTTGGATCCGTTTCGTGATACTAGGGTTAATTTAGGTTTGCTTATACATACCATTGTGTTCATGGTTTTATTTAAGGATTAAAAATAAAAACAAGTATTTTTTGCCTCTTCCTTCAATCCTACCGTACACAAACTGGCAAGCTGCTGGGCTGCAAGACCGTGAGCTTGAATGATCTTACAATCATTTTCATGATGCTGATTGCCATACCTATATCCACATTTCAGCTTAAAATGCATCTTCCAAAAAATAAACAAAGAAAAAATCTCACAGGTAAATATATCCAACCGGGAGAATACATTCAATTCGTTCTTGTAAGTTTGACTGTTCAGTATAGATTCTATTTTGACTCCCTTTGATATGTAGACAATATCTATTACAGATATATAACCACTTGTAAATTTTATCGGACCTGCCTGGTCAACAGCTAGTGATGGGCATATTGAACTCCAATATAATTAAAATCAACTCAGTCATGACTCTCTTAGGGCCTATTTGGATTTGCAGTGGCAGAAGTGGTGTTTTTGTTTTGGACAAACTAGACTTTCGAGCTTCTTCTCAAAAGTTGCTTTTGGAGAAAAAAAGTTCAATTGCCAAAACGCCAACCCAAACACTCTAGTTTTCAAAAAGTCAGAAGCCACCGTGATTTTTTAAAAAAAAACCCATTTGAGATGGCAAACAACCATCCCAAACAGGCACTTAAGCACTTGGAGTCAGATGCATAAATTAACATCCAAAACTAACATGTCTATATGCATCAGAAAATACAAGACATAATTTAGCAACAACTGTAAACTATCAATATTATGTATAGACATGCACAAACAGGAAACTTTGATGACTTGAAGAGTCATTCCAAACTCCAAAGCACTTCAAAATCTGAAATACATCTAGAATGCAAAAGTAGGATTAAGACATGACACGAATGTGATGTTCCTGTCACTAGTAGTGATTCCAAGGTGGTATTACACCCATTATTATAACAAGGTAGGTGCTTCCAAAATGTAAGAGACAATTTGCAAATAAGGCTTAAATTAAACAAACTCAGCATAAAAATAATTACGTCACATAACAATTGCATTACCAAGCTCCTGCTTGTAGTCTATAGAATCACGTGTGCAGTAGGAAGAGTTAAAAGTACGCCCTGAAGGACGAACTGGTACAACTCCAGCCCAAATCTGATTTGGGGTTATTACATGCTCATTTTCTAGCCGAATGGGAAAATCTCTGAAATGAGCAGAATTCACTCTGTTAAGTACTATGACAATAATGATCCTTCAAATAAAATACAACTAACAAAATGATTCTAACATTTTCAGTTCTGAGCAAAAGATTCCATGGGAGATAATGTGCCAGATGTCAATATAACAGAGCCAACGCCCAACTTAGGAAAAGCTTCCATAGCTATTCCTGGATTAAAGCACCACCAACTAAGGACCCTCGAAGCCTTACCTACATATACTATAGAAAAGGGATTCCCTTTTGCTATCTGTTTTGCTTTTGTTGGAATCCCATGAGTATTGGGAAGAAACGCATGGGATATTTGCTGGTTAATGGGCCATGATTCATGGACATTCAGTGGCCAAAACCTTGATGGTTTATTGTAGATTAATGACCTGAAGTCAAGTAATGTTGTTTTCTTATTCATTTCCTATTTCATGAGTCTAATATATATTTATCTTGTTTGTTTCCTTTTCTGGCGGAAGCTGATTACTGAACTTCTGTGGCCTACACCCCATCATATAAAGCTACTAGTATCCTGAATGAAATAAGAAATTTGGAGTCAATAATTTTCTGAAATTATTCAGTTTCTCTTGTACAGATACCATGAGCACACAATTATATAACCATATTCAAAACCAGAAGTCATATGCTTTTTGATCCAGCAAATTCAACAATTACTATACATCCATATCACATGTGCCCTGTTCTAGCATTAGATTTAAATATCATAGTTCCTGCAATGTACTATTATAAATACCTAATTACCTTTAGCGTTATCAGCAGCTTTTGCATCAACCTCCTTCACATGAACCTTCAATGTACCAAAAGCCAGCTTTAAAATCAGATTCATAGCGGAAAGAAGACAAATCTAGACAAACAACATTAGCTATCGTGTATGAAGCCATGAGACAAGCAATTCCACCTGAGGTGTAACTCTAATTTCATGTGATTCCAGACTCTTACCTTTATAGTATTTTGCATGAGCAGTGCCTTCATCCGTGAAAACAATGTCAATGATGTCACTTATATTGTCCAGCCTGAAAACGGTGCTATTTGCCTTCTGCTGATTATCTTCCTCAAGAAGGATCCCAGCTTCTTCAATTGTACGCTTAAGCTTAGAAGCTGTCTTATGAGTGATATTAAGATCGGAGAAAAATTCATTGATATAAGGTCCAGGCTTGGTGTATCCCAATTCTTTGGATTCAATAGGTACGTCGGCAATTCGCTTTTCAAGTTTAGTAGAAGTACTGCAAGAAAGAAAAGAGTATTGTAACCAAATCTACATCTACAATATAATAAAATATTAACACAGAAGCCAGCAGAAACACTGCAATTGATCCTCAAATCATTTAGATAAAAATTTAGAGCATGGGAATGTCATATGCATGTAGTTTCCTGCCTCAAAATAAATATAGCCAGTAAGAACAAGCAAGCTTTAGATTATACAGCTTGCCTTCAATAATGTTATGAAAACAACAAACAGTATGCAACTTGATAATCATATAGAAATAGGAACCTTCAAGAGAAAACTCAGAATCAAGTTCACCTTTAAGGATAGCAAAATCATCTGGATTCCGTGAGTTATCATTTAATTTGTCTCTTTTGTTCATACAAAGATCAACAGAACTTTGAGCCTCAGAAATGCAAGCTGTTAGAAGCCAGGAAGGCAAGTCAAAAGAGGCAGCATCAGCACATAAGCTTTCTCCCGCATAAATAAAAAATGAAGAACACTGCAGTGAAAAGGACTCTATGAATATGTGATAAAGATTTAGTTAGTTATTTAAATTTTAAATTAGTTACTATCTTAAGAATTGGTCATTCAAATTAGTTCTTATATTTAGTTATTATCTCATGAAATTAATTCTTTGTTATTTAATAAGGATACAACACAAACACACATTCAAATACTTTTTTACAAGAACAAAACAAATGAGTAGAAGTGTAGCACAAAGACTTCAGAGTTCAGAGTTCTACCTATGGAGAAAATCAGACCGACCAATCACAACTTTGTTATAAATATTCTTACTAGGTTGTGAGCCTCATCAAATATGAGTATTCTATCATTCCAAGAAATATTCAGAGATTTTCTGTACCCACGATCAATAAGATAGTTGTATGGTGCAAACACTATATCAGCAGCCTTGCGGAGTTCTTTTGATAAGTAGTAAGGACACATGAGGTAAAGACAAGCAATGTGAAACAAATGAGAGCCCAAGCACTTGACAATTTCAGTTAGGAAAAAAAGAAAATAAAGAAGCAAAGTAGAATAAAGGCATGTTTGGGAGAGCTTATTTTGAGAAAATAAGCCCAATTTACGCAAGCCAAGAAAAAACTCCTCTCACATACTTACCTCGTATACCGTGAATCACGAATTATAAGCACTTATTGCCCAAAAATAAGTTCTTCCAAACGAGCACTAAAACAATCAAATTTAAACGTTCCGATTTCAGCAGCAGGAACCTGCGGCCCAAATCTTTTCCCAATGTTCACCAAATCCTCAATATCTATAGGTTCTTCTCCGAGATGGGGGTTTCTCTGAGTATTATAGAATAACATCAAAATTACAATGTCAGTTTAGTTTAAATCTAAATGTCAATGTGCTAAAACATCCTATACTGCACAAAAACAGGCATGATATTACTTAAAATAAAAGCACCCAGATGCATAGAAAAGTAGAAATTACCAAGGACAAGATCGTTATGGTTACATCGATGCTTGCCATTCTCGCCACGCCTTCGGCAGAGTAACTCATACCCCTCAATGCCATAATGAAAATCAGTGCTCATACTGCATGCTCACCATGATGAATCCAATCTGCAATGATATATGCAAGCGCAGGTAATTAATTAATTAATTATAAGCAATAAATATTATATATTTATATTATATGATGTATATTTACCTTTAGCAGTTAATAACTCAGGACCAAATAGCTTGGAACTTCGAATGGAATCTATCCTTGGCTGCGGAGTCATCCCATGCCAAATTGTTCCACCAATCTCGACGTCCTTCGATAAGTATCAACTTATATTTGGCAGAGTTCAAATTGAGTGGTAACTTTTTCAGGTTTGGACATTCCAATATGTAAATGGATTTGAGGGAAAGAAAAGGCAAGGGTGCCCTATGAATGCTCTCAAGTCTTGGTAACACGAGCAAAGTAAGATTGACAAGAGAAGAGAATGCGAACGAATCCACATTATTCTCATCATCTTCTTCTTTTATCACTTCTTGCATTGATGAGCAATAAGAAATGCTAAGTTGTTGAAGGAGTGGAGCATACTTGAGCCATGTCACATGAGTCACTGAACATGCACACAATGTCACCCTTCGAAGTTTGGTCAGACAACATGGATCAAAAACAGAGGAATATTTCTCGCTTCCAATAATGTTCATCACCTGATAGAAATAAATTTGCTGCAGCTGCTTCATTCTTGACATGGTTTCTACCAATAAAGGCATCTCAATCTGGCTTTCACGAATAGAAAGCTCGCGTATGCAGCTTTGCAATTTGGTTGACTCCATTAATTTGTTTAGGCCATCTCTACTATTTATTTTTATCCATAATTCCTCAATATTTGGTAGGGACTCCAACTCTTCTAAAATCTTTCTATCTTCTGAAATGCGGATCTTTAAGCTATACTGTCTAAACACTTTTAATTGTTGAAGACTTGATAGCACTCCCAACGGAATCATATTATATCCTGTGTCATTGTAACTTACCAAGCTAAGAAACTTTAAATTTGTCAAGTATCGTAAGTTGCTGAAAAACTCTTGCCCTGGAATTTCATCCACCTCCAAAGAAAGATATTCCAGAGAAACTAAGCCCCCAGTGTCAACAGGTAATTCTCCTTTGACTTTTAGTTTCAAGACCTTCAATCTCTTCATGTTTTTAAAACCTTCCAGAAATTGTTCGCTATGGACATGACATTGTTTCAATAAAATTAGTGTGGTGGCACTTGGAGGATCTAAGATTTTCCATGAATTCCAACGCTCCATGATTGAAATCCCTTGCACAAGTTCCACACTATCTTGATCGTGTGCTACCCACAGTGCCATGTCACGGATTGTATCATGTATTTTAATTGTACGATACATAAAAACATCATCTTCAACACTTTCTAGCAAGCATGAAAGTTTTAACTTTTCAATAATAGACTCACCATGACCACGCATATCTTCTACACTCTTTGTCACATCTTTACAAAGAAATTTCTCCCACATCCATTGATCGATTAGATCAAGAACTAGAATCTCGCTATCTTCTGGATATAATGCACAGTACATGAAACAATATTTTAGTACCTCATCTAGCCGATCATAGCTAAATTTCAAGATAGAAAATACTTTCTTCTCCAAATCTGGTGCAGTTAATATGGAACTTGTTAAGTTCTTTATTGAATGTTCCCATGCCTCTACACTCTTCACTCCAGCCATGGCACTTCCCACTACAATTAGTGCAAGTGGCAACCTTTTACATTTTTTAGCCATCTTCTCTGCAAGCTTTGGAATGCTAGGGTGTGACCTCAAAGTGTCCTCACCAACTTTCATGCAAAATAACTTTGATGCTTCTTCTTCTGTCAAAGTTTCCACCTTGAATGTTCTTTCAGCTTGCATTTTCGCGCACACATCTTCTAACCGTGTTGTAAATAACACTTTGGATTGAAAATTAGTTTCACTTGGATGTGGCACTCCCACCAATTTCAAGTCGAATTGATCCCATATGTCATCCAATAATAAGACAAATTTCTTTTGTTTGAGGACTCTGTATATTTTTGTTGCTTTTTCATTTTCATTACTACGATTCCAAAGATCTTCCCTGATCCCAACTGATTTTCTAATATTATCCCTAATACTATCCAAGTTGGGCTCTTTTGACACCACCACCCACATCACAAAATTAAATCCTAGCTCTTTCTTCCCAAGTTCATCGTTAATCTTTTTTAAGAGGGTAGTCTTCCCTACCCCTCCCATTCCATATAAACCAACGACACCAACATTTTCTGCTTCAATACTATTCCAAACCTTATCAAACATTAAATCCAATCCCACCGTCTTATCTAGAGGCATCTCAATTGCCTTGGATGGTAACTCGTGAGCAACTATAAAATCCTTACAGAAGCATTTCCCCTCAGTTGCTAGTACATCCAAATTTTTGAGCATCTTGGCAACATTCTTTCCTAGCTTGTAGGTTGACACACAATTCTTTGAAAACCATTTACTTAGGCGTTTGTTTTGAATTGCTTGGACTCCTTCATCTTCAATATCTTTTATTTCCTGTGAAGACAAAGATGTGTTTTTTGAATTTAGGCATTTGTTTTATGTACGTACTTGATATTCATACCGTATTAAGAAAATCAACAACGACTTTTTGCGCAAATATTTACAGAAACATAAGTGCCTGATTTATATGATACTCTGTACCTATTGAAACACTAGAATTAATGTTGGAAATATTACGGCACTATCAAAATTTAATTGAAGTTATATATACATATTCTTATTCCTAATTTTGAGTACTAATTTTATCTCTATGTGAGAGTTGGAATTGTTGTATTTTTTTTATTGTTCCTTGATTGTATAAAACATACATACTTTAATTTTCAATAACCTTTAAGTTATAAATATTTCATACATCATCAAACAGATAACTATTGACTATTTTATACCCCACTAAATACTTGTGATGTGATTACTTATTTAATTACTTTCAGCAGGGGAAAGTTCAAATCCAGGATCCTAATTTACAACAAAGGATCTTATAATTTCAAATTACTCCAACAGGGATTATAAAAATGATATGTTTAAAAGTAAATGATCATAACAAGTTGAGAATTGACCGACCTGTTGAATGACTTCAACTCGTTGCAGCCAACCTTTGAGTTGGTGAGATATTTTCATCTCTGGGTTGTTCTCAGCTTCTTCAATTTGTGCTTCCACATCTTTCTTGATTTCTTCAAGCTTGTTGCTTTTATCTTCCAGCAACTTCAGATTTGTTTCCAAATCAAAGACGAAGTCAGCTTCTCTTTGGACGCAGCCACAGAAACACTTAGCAGCGTCCCATATGACTCCAATAACGGAAGATGCATCCATGTTAGCAATGAAGGCGATGAACTTAACAGATCTGAGATGAAATGTTGAGGAAGACTCAACTCACAGTAAATTTGTCTCCGTCCTCGTATGTGATGATTATAAGTCTACTTAATTATTGGAAGACGCGATGCAATAATTTTACAAGATATGGAAGCCAGTGAGGTACGGAAATTTCAACCAAATTTTAAAAGTATATATTTTCTCAAAAAAAAGATAATTATGAAAGTAATACTGTAATACGGGTCGGTGAAGACTTTGGAATCCGTGAGACGCTGACGGTGAGGAAGTTGTGGCTCCCAAATCATTTACCTTAGTGGGCTTCGACTTGGGCTTTCCTAGTTACCTCCAAACTGGGCTACTCATCAACCCAAGTCCAGTACTGAATTTTGACAAGCAGTCCAATGTTATTAATAGGACATTTAGCCCAATAAAATTTAATTTTCTTTTAAAGGAAGATAATTTAAAAGGCTCCATTACATCAATCTAATATCTCTCAACTTTCAGCTAGATCAAAGCAAAACAGAACTAGACAATATAATAAACTAAACAATAATAACACCAGACCTTATCCAAGGAACAAGGGGAAAAAATAATTTTGCATTTATAATATATATTACTGATTTTTTAATAAAATTTAAGAAATATCAGACATATTAAAAACTTATTATAACGTAGAGGGAAATATTGTAGCCATTTTTCTGTTTTGTCTTAATTACACAAATCTCCCATCTATTTTAAATGGGTCATTGTTATTGTTAATATGGTGAACTTTGTAGCCTTTTGATTGTGCCTTTTAATTGATTGAGATCTTTAAAAAAATTTCATTCGACGCCTAAGCCTATCCGAGGTATGCTACATGATAAAACAAGAAACATCCATTGTATGAAAAAACCATGTCAATACCAGGTGCTAGCATTAGACAATATCATCCAAATGGCTTCAAAACGGATATGTTATCCTGAAGCCTTTCTTTGCATTCTCTTTCTTTTTGTACGACAGACCACCAAAATTTATTTGATAAAAAGAGTTGTTCAAAACTTACCCCTTGAAGTGATTATATGACTTTATCCATGTAAACAAGCTGACAATCATAGGCCTCGAATGGGAATTCTATATCAATTCCCCGAACCTTGCACGCCGGCATCTCTTCGTTTCCTCTGTAAAGCGTGGCTTGCACAAAGAATAAGGAGACCTTTCTTCGAAAATGCTTTTGAATTTCTCCCATAAACTTTATAATCACATTACTTCAATATATATATAAACAAAATTGTTGAATGAACAAGAAAGACAATAATCAAATTAATATTTCAGTTAGAACAGTTTATCATCTGCTTCCAATTATACGTGCTTCTCAATCTCCTAATGTCTCAAAACAAAAAATTAAAACTCCAATCACAATTTATTTGAAGTTTTAATAACAGCTCAGTCAGTAAGACTTTTTGTTCTCACATCATATATTTGTATCTCATCCACATTTCAATTTCCCTGAAAGCAAAAGCATTGTCATTTCTTTTACACTTTAGTTCTAAGAATTCACATAAGAGAGGAGCTTTCATACATACCACCACACCCACCATCGTATATTGAGCAGAGGAGTAGAAATAGACGAAGGAAACTCCGGAAATCACACACACAGGAGCGAAATAGGGGAAGGAAAACACAGTCCCACGCAACTAGCAGAAATGCTGAAGGAGAAAAAACGCAGCCAACATGCAGAACTCAACACATAGATGCGACCAGAAGGAAGAGGAAGCCAGATGAACTGCTCCGTCACACTCCAAGGCAGCGTGGTCGTCGGTGGTCAAGGGGAACGGAGGTCAAGAGGGAAGCTAGGGATTTGAATTTTTCCTCCCCTTTCACGCATAAATTCGGTCAAAAATGGATGAGGAAAAATATCGGCTTTTTCCTATTATGCTTTGATCAGCAAAAATAACTTGCTCAAATACTGTATCTTGATTGATAAGTAATTTCCTTGTTGACTCATTCCCTCACTCCATTTAGGTTTTGTTTGGTTCAACGAAGGTTAAGTTAAGTGAGGTTTACTTAAGTTAGATTAGAAGAGGTTATAATGTTGTTTGGTTCAACGAAGGTTAGATTAAGTGAGGTTTATTTAAGTTAAGTTAGGTTAGAGGAGGTTAAAATGCCCTTCTACATATTTTCCTTCTTCTTTTATAATGTATTTATTAATAATAATTATTTATATAAAATTATTATTTATAAAATAATTATTCGTGTAAGCATATAAATAATTATTTAGAAAATTATTATTATTTGAAAAGTTCGTTGAATCAGGAGGTCAAGTTAGGGCAGTGTTGGAATTTTAAAAAATTGTCATAGGCAATTTAGTCACAATTGAAGACAAATATTCTCTCACCTAGGAAAAACCCCAATTTTGGAGGTTTCAGAACCTAGGTTAGGTTACCACTAGAAGACAAAAAAACATCCAACACCTAACCTAGCCTCCTTCCAACCAAACATCACTTTTTTACCCCTAACCTACCCCAACCTAATCTAACCTCCAACCAAACAAAACCAACCCCACCCAAATCTAACCTAACCTCCAACCAAACAAAGCCTTAGAGTGAGTATTTGAATAATATTGATACCACGGTTTTAGAATCATAAACGCTATTCTCAACAAAAAAAAAAAAACTAATCCAAATTCACATTTAATGGAACTATTGATTTGAGGAAACTCGTTCAGGCCCTCCACGATTTCAATCTTGTCAGGTGCTCAAGTTTGAGTATTTTATATTTAATACTTTTTCTGATTTTTATTAAAAATATTCCAGCCACAAGCCAACAGCCAACGTTGTAAAAAAAAAATTACTCCGCTAGGTGCGTGTGAGGGAGAGCAGATGAGAAATGTGTGTTTTCTCCTAATTTTCTCTCAACATATGGAAAAAGATTTGGAAGAAAAATGGGGTGGGTCTCACTCTTATACTCTATATATATATATTTTTTTTTTATAACAATAGGAAACTCTAGGAAATTAATGTAACCCCTTACCTTAATAACCCAATTTATAGTTCGAGAATACGTCATTAAATTAAAATAGAAATCAGTAGTTAATTTAAAATTTTTCCAAAATCTGTTTAGTGCAGTTTCACGTTCACATTTCGAATATAATAGGTATGTGCAGTTCGGTTTCATTCATACATATCAGAGTACAATAAAAAATTCCTGACAATGTTCAGGTTTCATTTACTTACTAAAGGGTTTACATGGCACAATGCCCATTTAAAGTTTCCCATACAGGGGATTACACTACACCATTCGTTATATACAATATGTACAACTACTCCCCAATAAAATATGATAACCAACTACCAAAATTAAAACTCCTAGTTAGAAGCTCTAATAGCCCTTCATCCCTTGCTTTTCTTTCGAACTACTTGCCCTTGCTGTAAGTTAATCATTGGAAAGAATGAGATTCAAAAGAATCCCAGTAGTAATAATTCACTTATAACATGTACAATCACAAAGTATATAAACAAATCACAACAACAACAACACAATGGCATTTCTGCGATAACTTTTGTTGCATTCACAACGGCATGTTTCACAACAGCACAACAACGGCATTTCACAACGGCTATGTTACATCACGTCATATTCTATGAAATGACATACATGCAAGGTATCATATACAGAATAAAAGAAAGAGTCATTACCTTGTTCTTTCCGTTCGTGCTCTGGCACCGGTTTATCACGTGCAAGGCAAATATCAAATCCTATAATTAGAATTACAGGCGACAAGTTATTACTTAATCAAATTCTTCTTTAATTCAAACACTCAAGTTGGTTATCATTAGGGACATTTAATCAAGTTAACTAAGGAGCTAAAGTGGTCACTTAACCTAAAAGGTCAATTTCTAACCTCAAAGTTCCACAATATTACATTATGTCATAAAATCTTCAATTTTCGCATAGGTGACTAATCTACCAGAATTTTTCAACAACTTTAAAAAATCATAACTGTGGAGGCCCATCTTTAAAATATATTTATATAAAACAAGAAAAGATAGAGGCAAAAAAAAATTATTATAAAGAGATAAACAAAATAAAAATAACAAATAATAATAATAATAATAGTAATATTCCTCAGATTTTTTTCCCTCCCTCCTTGTATCCCCTCAATCCGTCGAATTCAAGCCGGACCAGAGAAGCTTCGAGACCTCTGAATGTTGAACTTCATTTTCTCCTTCTACTAATCTCTGCCACAGCTTCTGTCCTTGATTTATCTTCATCATTGCAGCGTGTGCGTGTCTTTGATCGTTCCCGTTGTCTTCCTCTTTTGCTCAAGATTTTGGGGCATAGCTTTTTCTCGTTTCTCTCTCCAATTGATGCCGTTCAAAGCAGAAACAAAAGGGGTTGATTTTTCTGAGACTGTTTGACACCCCGACTTCTTACAGTTCATCGTCTTCCTTCCATCGTTGTAGCATGGGTGTGCTGTATTTTTCCCCTTCCTCCTATTTGGTTGCAGTCATGCGTGATTATGGGGGTCTTATTTCTTTTTGCTTCCCCTCTTCAAATAGAAGGCTGTGGTACATGGGTATGTTTAAAAAAAAAAAAAGTATATCCCTCTCCCTGAATTTATGTATCTGTCGTGTGTGGGTGTTGAGTTTCAATGATTTTTCTTATATTATTTCTGTGGGTTGTGTTTGGTGAAGAAAGGATAGTTGAAGTTTAAATAAGTTGAAATTGTAGACTCACAAGCCTGATGAACTTGTTGGAAATATATATAGATGCACACAAGGTGTTTGTTAAAATGTATATGAGAAGAGTTTGGTCGAATCCGAAGATTAAATCACTTATTGAGCTAGCTATTTGATAGCTACCAAATGTTTGGGGAAAAGCTTGAGTAAAAAAAGAAATTTATTGTGTGATGAGTATGTAGAAGATATTATTCAGAAGTCGTTTAATTTCTATGTCGAGACTTGAAATTTGATCTATGATGCCTATATATACATATACTTTGTTCTTTTCAATTGCGGATTAAAAGCTGAGCATATATGTACGAAGTAGCTAAAGTAGTTTACTTCTAAGCTTGTGGGTATAATGTGCGCACATGTTTTATCTGCATGTGGGGTGTTGGTATATATTATCATGTTATGATTCACAAAGATTAGCTTTTTTTTTTTGGGTTTTGCAAATGTTAAGGACAGGGAAGTTACATAGAGAACGTGACAGAGTTATAATATATGTATTATAAATTTGTGTACGGTTACAATTGGAGTGACAATAATGTTATTTGTATGCTAGGGGATTAAGGTTGAATCATATTTGAAGATTATTAAATAGGACATACTATGACTAATGGGATTGACAAGTAAGTAGATAACGCCCCACTTGATCTAGAAAGGACATTGCTTTTAGACTCTACCTCCAACGTTTTCATAGGTTTTTGTTTTCTTATAAACGTTTTCTTGAGCATCAATATTTTAGAAAATGACACGTGAAAGCTTTGAAAGAAAAGAAAATAACATGAGAATTTTGTTAATTTAATTTCTTCATTTTCCCTTCACTTTCTCTTACATGTATGGAAGGGATAGATTTTTTGAAAAGGTAACACTTATCCAGTTTGTATTGAGATTGATTTGAGTTGTAAGATTGTTTACTTCCATGCATGCCGGAAGATGTTTTTAAGGGACTAAAAGCATAACACTGATTGCTAACGGCAGTATCCGTCAGCCCTTGGCGCGCCATGGCACACCCAGCTAGCAAGGTGATTAGGAGGTGCTAGCCCCGTGTGACGGCCAACACACATGGAACAAAGGAGGGTTTTCGTGAGTATCACTCACACCAGTTTTTCGTGGCTTTTAGCTGCGCTGGAATGGTTACTTGCCCATGTGGACTGTGTGTCCACACCTGTTATTGTTCTGTCTAGGTCCTGGTAAAATATTAAAATTGTTTTGATTGGTTAAATGATATTCAAGTAGGTTCTTTGAATTCATTTATATTTTTAATAGTGTGATTGTATCTTTCCTTGTTTTCTTGCAGCTTTAGTTACTTAAATGTTTATACGATGAACATTCATATAATTGAATCCTTATTGTTTAAATGTCAAGTTTATCATCATTTCATATTTATTGCTTATTGTGGGGATGTTATTTACTGGAAAATTATTTTGGTATTCAGATAGTAGAAGTGAACATACTCCTCTAGCTAATTCTTGAAGGCGTTCTCCTAGAATCAGAAGCATTTGATTGGTACCTGAATTGCATGGGCTAATGTAAATATTTAATCATACTTTTGAATGTTGTGTTAGAGTCGCTCCACATATTCTATAGGCTGCTTAATATTTTGTTTATAAGATATATGCTTTATATATATGGACTATAAATGGTATACGGATATGTAGGATTATTATACTAATTATGATATTATAAATGATGATATATTATTATGTTAGGTAAATATTGTCATGTTAAAGACTTATGGGATATGAGATTTTCTTATATTCCGTGTTGGTTACCCCTGAATTTCAGGGCGTGACAATAACTAACTCTATAAAAATTGAAATGGAATGATTCCAAAGGCTATGCGACCCTTATTTAATCTAGTATTAAGAAAAAATATCACCCACAGCCAGCTGGATACACAGCATTCCCAGAATTTTCATATGTTGCACACTGTCAAAATTCAACCCAGATTTCATGACCTAACTTTAAAAATTCATAACTCCTAGCTCACAAATTGAAATAACATGAAATATATGTCCATTTTGAAGTTTGACATGTGAACTTTAAAACTGGAAAGATTCAGAATTTTTAGAGATCATTTGGTTATCCAAAAATACCATACCAATAAGGTACCTTGTTGGAATTCTGTTCAGGCAAAAATCTAGTTTTGCATTTTGAGTTTCAATGACCCAAAATTCATAACTTGAGGCTATTCCCACATAATTTTTCGTGTAGAACACAATGATAACATCAAAATAAACAAATTCCTACTCATTTTCCATGTCCTGTTTTGGCAAAAAATTCAAAATAAACCCCAACAATTACCAACTTTCAATTTCAGCATTAAATTGATGTCAAATGGTTCCCAATCATCATAAACCACCAATAACATAACCAAAACATTATGAATTACCCAAAACCTTGTTTAGCCAAAATCAGGGCAGATTTACACATGCCAAAATACTCATTCAACCAACACAACCAATAGCTCAAATTGATGCTATTACTCATCTAGTGCTCCTCCTTAAGTTCTTTCTTTGATTCTTCAGCTTTTGTTCTTGCAAGGTGGCTAAAAACTCCTCTTCTTCAAAAAAAAAACCATAGAAATGAAGTTCTCATCAAGAGGAACAAAGTTTGTGAAGGACACTTGAGCCATAGATGAGATTAAGAAGATGAAAATCAAGGTAGAAAGTCTCACATTCAATGGCCTCTTCTTGCCTCTCGTGTTGTAGCTGCTGAACCGACTTAAAGATGGAGAGATAGGGTGATAAATTATCAGATTTTTCCTTTCCCTTATCACTTAAAGTCCAGCCGAAGGACTTGAAAGGAAAAATGATCTATCAAAATTATCACACTTCCACCTCCTCAAAATAATATATTTTAATAGCTTTAACATGTGCCAAATAAATTGATATCATCATCTTTTCTCTTTCCATATACTTGGCCAAAAATTGCTTCTTGTTTTAACTAAAAAAAGACTTTGAATTATCATATCTTCCTCCTCCACATATTTTATTTAGAGTTGCAATATTTGACCATAAGACTTTTTCCATCACCTTTTCTCTTCCTTCATCTTAACTTGACCGAAACTACACCTTAAAGAGGCTATATATATTTGATTCAATTCCCTCTTCCTTTTCCTTTATATTAGCCGAAATTATTGACTAAGAGGAAGAATTGTTTACTTAATGCTCTTCCTTTCTCTTTTGTGACTTGGACGTCCCAACATAAATAAAGAGAAGTGAATAAATTTTACCAAGTCTTGCCTTTTTGCATGTTTGTGTGGCATGTTGACTAGACCTCCTCTCCTTCTCTTGAATTTGGACGTTAATAAGAGGCCTTGGATGAATTAAATGGCTTCTTAATTAAGTCATTTTCACATTCTTAAAATAATATATTATTAATTACAATTTATCACATATACTTTGACTTTTCAACTCTTCATTTACTTGACTATAAATGTTCCAACCTTTTGAGTACATTTTGGGGCATTACAATTAAGGCCTTGTTTAGTAGTATGGAATTAGAGAGGAGGAAGTGGAAGTAAAAGTGGAAACCAACTTATTAGATGTTTGGTGCAATGGAAGTGACTTCTTGGTGGAAGTGGCTTCCACCAAAATCGATGGAATTCACTTCCATTACTCACCCCTAAGAAGTGACTTCCACTGTCACTGCCATCTTCCAAATTCCCCACTTGCCCTCCCATTTTCTATTGCCTTCATTGTCATCGACCTCCATCACAGCCACCAACCTCCATCATGCCCATCACATCCTGTTCAACCGCTGTCGCTCCCTCCCTCTTTGTCGTCCACATTTGTCTCCTGGAAACTGGTGGTGGCAAGGATGGCGGAGGGGGTGAGGACGATGGCATAGCAACAGCGGCGGCGGTGACGCATCAACAGTGGCAATAACGGCACATCAACAGCCAAGACGACAACGACTCCGATTGCATTCGAACCTCCATCTTCCCAGATCTAATATGACTGCAATGCATCAACAACCAAGACAACAACAACGCGGGTTGCGAATCTGGCAATTTTTTCCCCTTCGATTGTGATTTTTCTGACAATTTTTTTCCTTCGATTGCGAATCTGGAAATTTTTTTTTCTTATTCATCAAAGAGCTAGAAATCTGGTTCTCGTTCAACAACGAAATGACAGTTTCGATTTTGATTTTTTTTCCTTCGTTTGTGATTTTTCTTTGGCTTTTGAATGTGTTGATGAATGATATTTGAGTTTGGATTTGATTTGTATATTATTTAGATTGATGATTGAGCATGGATGAATTGTTTTGGTTGATGATTTGCTGCCGGGGATGGTCAATTTCTGGTAAAACATGGGTCGTCGATTAAAACCCACTTCCATCTTCACTTCCACTGCCAATTCTACTTCTATTTCTACTTCCAATTCTCTAAAATCTTTTCCATTATACCAAAAGGGGCATAACCCTTATCAATAACTAGTAACCCAGCCAGAACATCAGAGATCTGGTGAATCATATGGAAGCCTGGTAAGATAGACAAACTTTCTTTTGCAAGGTAGCCTGCGGTCGAATTAGCTCTTCTGCTGATCTGTCTAACATCAACGCACCAGTCCCTCTTTAGCAATGATTGAGCTTCCTCCACAATGCTGCGATCTGCATGAGTCTCATGACCACTGCCTAACAATAGCCGAATTGCCTCCATGGAGTCTGACTCCAAGATAATGTTTCGGTACCCCAGATCCCAAGCGATCTTCAAGCCGTGGAGGCATCCCCATAACTCGGCTGTCAAAGTATCTCCCTCCTCAAGTCGACACATGAATCCTCGAATCAACTCACCATGATCATCTCTCAAAACCCCACCATAAGCATTACTGTTCGTGAGGTAGGAAAATGCACCATCCACATTAACTTTAATGTTCCCTTGAATTGGCGGGGTCCACCTGAATGACAGACCATTCGTAGTGTCATGCACAATATTTTGCTTAAATAGCTTCACAAAAACCTCCTGAGTGCTCGTGACCAGCGCATGCACCTTATTCACCAGATTATTATTTGAGACTTTTCTATCTTCAAACACAGATTGCGCCTCCTCCAAATCCACCAACATGCAATGGTAAAGGTAGCAGCCCACTCATCCCTTACGTACGTGTTGTGTTTAGACAGGTTCCAACGGATCCAACCGGAAAAGTCAAGTGAGCTAAATTTTTGCCATAGAGCCGGACTGATTAGATCTCTCCACACCCCTTTAGAATGCTCACAATCACGTAACAAGTGGAGCAAGTCTTCTGTATGACTCCAGCATAGTGGGCAACAGTCATCATTGGTCAACCCTCTTACTCGCCGAGATGCATTAGTAAGAAGCCTTTTATGTAAAACAAGCCTCATGAACAAGCGACATCGCTCAGTGACTTTTAACCTCCATACCCGTTCCCACAACGGATCACACACTATTTTCTTCCCTACTTTTCTTTCTTCCTACTTTTTATGCCTTCATCCAAATAAGAGAAACCCTATTTTTCCTTTCTATGTTTGGTAGAGAGAAAATTAGGGGAAAATAATACTATGAGAGAAAACTTCAAAATATAATAAGTTTCTTTACCGTTTTTAGAAGTTTTCAATCACACTATTCACTCTCTCCCTATTTTCCCCCACTTTTCTCTCCATCCAAACATAAAGTTAGTTTTTTTCTCCTTCATTTTCCTCCGTCCAAACAGAGAGTTAATGTTTCTCATTTATTAACTAGATATTTTCTGCGTGGGAGGAGGTGATAATTTAGAACTTTCTCACTTTTATTGGTTTCTCAAATGTAATGTGGAAAAATATTAAAAGAATAAAAACAAAATTGTGTGGAGTCAGAATAAAATAAGTACATGTATAACATGATGCCTCTTATTGTATTTTAATTTAAATTATTTATTATAGTTATGTCCCTTCAAAAATTTGTTTTAACAAAGAAGAGAACCCTCAGAATAAAGGAGGTTGCGAAGAATATAATTTTTAAGGCATTAGAACTAATATTGAGGTATTCTTCTTTTTCACAACAAGCATAGACTTTTCCCACGCAATGCGAGGGATGATTTTGCTTTAGTGCATTCAACACATACCATGCATTCCAATCAACCTAATGTATCAACTAAACATAGAGATCACCGGAAAAAAGTTATCCAACAGTACAATAATCAGTAAGCAAGATAGAACCCATCAGTATTATTGTCTTCATATTGTGTTTGATGTCCGTGAAAGTGTTTAAGGATATATTGGGTATGGACACAACATCTGAAGCACCAATTTCTCTTTTCCTGCAACAATTCTCTTCCATGCACTTCTTCCTCTCATCCATTGATGCTTTACTTCAACATCACTTGATCTGCCAAGTAAATATTGCAGATAATAGTATTAGGAAATCATTTAAGATTATATTGCCAAGTAAAAAATACCTTATTATGCAGTTTCCATAGAACAACTCTATCTCCACACTTCTGACTAACATCCCAACACTATTATGGATTGCATAAGGAAGAAGCAAAACAAAGAAAATCCCCTAATCTCTAGGAGGAACTGAGAGGTATAAATATTGCACATTATATCGTTATAAAATTATGCGTAAATACAAAAACTTAATGCAGGCCAATTGTAGCTAAAGACAAGTCAAAAAATCATATCATTTCTGCCTCCACTCCTTTGACTAACAACAATATGAATTGCATTACATATACCAATGAAGATCCAAACATTAGACTTCCTGCATAATATCCCCCAATATTGGGAGGATTTGATAGAGTGACACCAAACTTATATAAAAAAAGGAACCAAACTTTTTAGAAGTAGTAAAAGTCATGCTGTCCAATTATCAAAGAGGATAATGACGCCTATAAACTAATGGGTATATGCTATTTAGTATTGGTAATACAAAGGGAATTGAATGTTTCTAAATCTGAATAGGGACACATCATGTCAAACGTGCGAAAAATTCCCAACTTGGAAAAAATACTACTATCAGATGAACACTATCATTTAATTTTAAATCCAATTGTCAATTCCCAGTTTTCAACAATCATAAAAATTCTTTACTCAAGTCAGTATAAATAACATCACTCATTCAGTCGTTTAGGCCCCATCGTCAGATGGAAAAATAAAATATCAAAATCTGAAACTGAAAAGGAAAAAAAACACAGATAGTAACAGATTTAGTGTGCGTTTGGAATGGCTTATTTTTGTCCAAAACGTGCTTATAATTCGTGATTCACGGTATACGAGGTAAGTATGTGAGAGGAGTTTTTTCTCGGCTTGCGTAATAAGTGCGTTTTTACTGTATAAAACGCTTAAACAAACAAGTCCTTAATAATGGATGCTTAAGCAAAGCCAATCCTTAAGACAATTAGGAGTATATTTTTTCCCTTCCATAAGCATCTTTATATAAGATTTGTATTGATTGACATCTTTATATAATGCCACAATAAGACATGGAAGTCTATTGAAATATGTTTCCCCACTGAACTATAGTATTATCTGCTACTACTCCTATTCAACCACCATACTCTTTGGTAACTGTCAATTAGAGCTGGAAAAACAGGCTGAGCTCGTCGGGCTGGGCTTAAGATTTTTGCCTAAAAAATGAAAGCTTTTAAAATTATTTATATGATAATATTATTATTGATTCTTTATATTTTATTAATGATATTGTAAATATTTAGTTGTTATTATCTTTTCTAGAATTAAGTTTCATAATAATATCTTGTATTAATAATCCTAAAAATTAAAAACTTATAAAAGATATTTTGTATTTCATAAGTATTCTTACCAATTTTGTATTTTTAACTTATTTTTTGCTGATTGTTTTATTTATATTTTGTGTTGTTTATTTTGTTGACTACTTACACTTTTCAAGACATATTTATGAAGTATTTTTAATTTTGTTAAGCCTTCTCATTAATTATTTGTAATCGTGGTATGTAGACAATAGTTTATCTTTGATTATGACTTAATGACTGTATTTGTTTGTTGCATGATGCATACCATTTATACTCTAATTTTAACAACATTTATGTGTTAAATTAGGGATTTCATTGTTATAAGTTTTTTAAAAAAACTGAAAAAAAGTAAAAATTGTAAAATCTTGTGAAAAGGGCTTTAGGTCTTGTGGGTCGACCCTGACCCGCATGCTTTTGGGCCGGGCTTTGAAAAACAGTAATTTTTCTTACCTCGGGTCTAAAAGGGCTGACCCTTTTAAGCCCTGACCCGTCAAGGGTCGGCCCTAATTCCTAGCTCTACTATCAATAGCTCTTTGTACTTTGGAAATGAGATTTTTTTGCAAAAATGGGTTACATTGAACAAAATCTCTAATAAATGTAGAAGGGACATCAAGTAGATGGTAGATCTGCGGAAAGTCTTCAACAACCATAACTCCTCTCTACCAAACATGTCAATAACCCAGAGTTTTGAAAACTAGACCAGATCGGCTAGTCCAGGCGGAAAACCAGCCAATCGGTGGTCCAACCGGTCCAGTCCAGTAGGTAACCCTGGTTCAACTGGTTTTTTTGTGGTTTGACCGGTTTTTGAGCTGTTTGAGTGATTTTCCTTATATATATATATATATATATATATATATATCTATTATTCAGAATTTCATATAAATAGTCCTGAAATCTACACTTTCTCACTGGGTTAGTTTCGGTTTGACTCCGATTTGACCCACTGACCCTTGACATTGTACTCGACTGGTTCAGTAACTGCTCCAAATTTTAGAACCTTACGGAAAACTATGAAAACAGTAACCAGACCATAACTCAAAGATAAAACAATTAACTGTTGGGTCACATACATCGTAGAGAACAAACTGGACTAAGAACCAATATTCTCACACTCATGCTAACCTACGTAACTTTAGTCATTCAAACTTTTGTTTGTCTTGTTGCTTCATCCATTCAAACTACACTTTGCCGATCCTCTAAACTTGATTCAATTTGGTGATTGTTACTTTTCCTCTGTTAGCAAAATTAACACATCTCTCTACTAAAAGGGCCCCACAGTTTATATAAAATATAAAACATATTTTACTACTCAATATGGAATGTTATACACGCATACTGGTTTCTTGTTTGAAGAGGAATACTGAAAAAAGACATCCCATTTAATCATTAATTCCTTTTGATACGATAATATCTCTTGAACCAAGTCACTTAATTTATTTTTCATATATGTATATAGATAGATAGATAGATATACAATATTTAAAATACAATAAATTTTCTTAAAACTTCAACTCAAAGAAATTACAGGACCACAAACACACACAGTAGAATTTCATAGGTATGTAGCTCTTGATATCTACACAGATGTCTTGTATGCTTAAGTGACAGTATATAAAAGATTGTCAACATGATACATTGATAAAAACAAAATCAACAATCAAATAAAAGAAATCCGGTCAGCTGAACAAAAAATTTGAAGATGCTGCTTGATCAAAATACATCATTCCATATGTTAAATCGTTTCCACAAAATACTTCAAAGACAGAGGATTTACATATCAACCATCATTGGACGAAAATCCAAACATCAAAAGAATTATATATTGTTTTTTCAATGGTCACAAGACCATTTCACAACAAAAAGAAAACCATCATACTTGGCAGAATAACTATACAAACTATAGCTAAACAGAAGAAACAGAAGCATGGCATCAAATTATTACAGTTGCAAATTCTCATATGAACGAAGGTCATATGGATGTTTATAATATGCCCCCAATGTGTTGATTTATAATCAGTCTTCTCAGTTCCAAAATGAAAAACAGAGGACTGACTAGTCATGATTGTGCTAGAAGCTCATAAGTCACAAGTCACAACCACCCAATGTGTTGCGCCTCTAATAGTCCGACAAAAACCAGAGAGAAAACAAAAGACCAAATCAAAAGAATGAGACCAGACCCAGTAAATAAATCTGGTATAAAAAATGAAAAGGGGAAGGCAGGAAAAGGACAAGAAGAAGAGGAATACTAAGAGGATCATGAGAGGGAAGATGATGACCCACCGTACAGAGCCGCGAATAAATCCATTGGAGAGAAGGCCACCATGAATCAGACGAACAAAATGTCGTTCTGAGCCCCTAAGTTTGAACTTGAAGAAAGGAGGAAGCCAATGATAACCCTGAAGATGAAGGAGAGAGGCCATTGGAGAAGAGGATGGAGGCTGAAGCTTCCCGTTGGAAAGAAAAAAGAGCAGGGGTAAAGAGACAGGGTGAATGAGCTCCGGGAAGAAAAAGGGAAGGGAGAAGCTGTAGTGGAGTTAATTATAAGTGGACTAAAATACCCTTTTACATATTTTTCTTCTTCTTTTACAATGTATTTATTAATAATAATTATTTATAAAATTCTTATTTATGAAATAATTATTCTAACAATTATATACACTTCTTTCATATATTTATCATTTTAAGACTTAAGACAATAAAAAAGATTAAAGAAAAAGAAAAGAAAATTTGTTTCTGATCACTAAATGCTTTTCATATTTAATGTTTTCCCTCTTCTTTCGATATTTAAAAAATTAGAAGAAAGACTTTATTTTATCATAGAAAGGGTACCCATAAGAAAAAAGCTTGCTAGCAGGCAAAATCACATAAATAAAAAAGTTACTCTTCTCTTTTTATAATACATAAAAAGATGAGTTATAAAAAAAATGGATTTAAATTAATTAAAGACCATAAATATATATATATATATATATATATATATATATATATAACTCACTTTTAAAAAATATCCTTGTTTATAGAAAAAAAAAGTGAGAAAATAATTATTTAATGCAATGAAACTAACTATTAATTAATGGTAGTAGAAATGATAAATGATAATTTAAATTTTAGATAAAATATAAATGATTCATCCAATCCCTAAAAATATTCTCCACTTTGGATCTATTTTATTCTTCTTCTTCTATGCTTTCTCCATGATTCAACCTTTACAAGCAATAGATACAAAAATGCAATTTAAAATCTAAAAAGCAAGTATATAAATGAATAGAAAGAGCCTTAAAACAATTGGCCATGCGAATTAATAATAAACACAGATGAAAGTAGAATGCAGTAAAATCGATGTCACCAAAGAATCAAGTCCTTCTTTTGGGTTGTATACATTTTGCTTAGCCAAATACATGGTCAATAACATAGAAAATCCCATCAATTGTCAAAGAAGCCTCAGCAATATTAGTTGCCACAACTACTTTTCTCTTCCCAGGAGGTGTAGGATCAAAAATCATAAATTGCATTTCACTATGAATAGCACTATAGACAAGTAGAATAATCAACTCTGGAACATTCTTACCTAATCCTTTCATTCTCTCATAAAGAGATTGGCAAGCAAAATCAATTTCCTCTTGACCAGTCAAGAAGAGAAGGATGTCTCCTTCTGGTTATGTCAAATGAATTTGTAGGATAGTGATTAATTCTTGTACATTGAAGAGATAATTAGATATGTTGCATATCAACTTACATCATTACATAAAAATCTAAAGCTTCCATATGGTTAGCAAGCTACACAATCCTATATTGCTAATTCTTTCAAAATATATATATGGTGAACAAGTGATTATCAAAAATCATTGCTCAATGAGTAAAATATTGTAGCATCAAAAGTCTTATTAAACTATATTGCTAACATCAAAAGTCTACAAATGGTTACCAAACTTAGCAAACTAAATCACTTCAAGTCTTTCACAATATCCATAAGTAAGTCCTTACGGGTAAGTAGGGGACAATCAACAAATGTCCTCAGTAGGTCACCATCACCCATAAGAACTCTATAAATCTTGGTGATAGTGGATGTTGAGAAGCCACAATTTTGAATCAATTTCCAGATTTCTTCCCCAGACAATTGAGGAAGCTTTTTTGATGTTTCTCTAGCTATTTCATTTGCATCTTTCATTGCTTCATTTCCAGCAATCATGGCTTGATTTCCAACGTTAATGGCCTATGCAAATTCATACATGACATCCTTCAGCTCAGCCAAGTCAGAATCTTTCTCTTTATTGGAATTCACTCCTCGCTTCTTTCTTGAGGAACTATTTGCAACACCAGGTGAGTTCTCTTGAGTGGTGCTATTATCAAGAGCTTCAAAATTGTCTACATTTATATCATGCTAGGAACCAACATTATCAGTGTTGTTGGCTGCATCAAATAAGTCTGCCTCATTGAGTGTGTGATGCCTCTTTCGCATCTCACCAAAGTGTATGGGTGCCTTCCCTTGAAGCTCTATCATTACCATATAACAGAATCATTTTGTCATAGTTTGGGTAAGGAACATTTCTCTAATTCACAGCTTGTGGCTTGGGCTACAAAAGGCAAAATTTAAACAATGGTTAAGTGCAAGTGTCATAGAAAGTCATCACAGAACTGGAAAAAAATGCAACTTTTTGTGGGATGTTGGGTATGCCATTGAGGTGCACAGCAACAGGACAAACCATTATATATAACTATCATCTTTAGGACTGTTTTGTATGCAATTATATATAAATATTGGATAATTGCAGAATTGGACAGCAGAATCGCATAGCAATATGGGATGATGCAGAATTGGAAATGTAACAACAGAATTGGAAATGCAGAATCGCACAACAAAATTGCAGAATTAGAAATGTAACAGCAGAATTGGAAATGCATAATCGAACAACAGAATTGGAAATGTAACAGAATAGCAATTCAGGAAATGGAACAACAAAATTGGAAATGTAACAGAATTAATGAGTATGTGATGAAGCATTCCAACTTTCATCCATTTTGCACGTATATAACAGAATTGAAAATGTAACAGAATTAATGAGTATGTGATTAATGGAAAATACTAACCTTTATAAGTTGGTCCCAAACTTCATCCTCAGCCTTCCATATATGTGATGATGCATTCCAATCAAACCCTCTCAATCCATTCTTAAAAATATCAAAAACTAGATGTTCATTACCGCAAGTGCACGGATCGCGTCAAGTAATAAAGTGATAAGTAAATATTGTTCCCTCGAGGATTTGAGTAACAAATTAGTCAAGCAAAAGGCTTGGTGAATTCGATTAAGTTGAGCCAAAACATGTTGGTGTAAACAAAGTTTCAAAAGATATATTTTTGTAAAAACTAAGAATTACTGAATAAAGACCTGATTCTTGTGATTTCAACAGTTGTAATAAACCTAGGATTGTTCATCCCTTTTGTATTTCATAAACTTGATTTACTTCCTCTCCAAGAATCTTTCCATGGGATATATATATATATATATTAGTCTAAGGTTCACAAGTGTTTGATTAAGCTCTCTCAAGTCATAACCAACTCTGTACCTTCAATTAACATGTACAATTTCTTACTACCGTTAAGAGAAAAATACTCATTAGGCACCAACCTTAATATGACAATGCTAGGCTAATAACTATATCTCTATGTTACTAACAAACCATCCATTTAGCTCATAAACTTCAAGTCTAGCATAATTTTACCAAAGGTCTACAAGTAAGTTAACTCTCTCAAGCTTAACTTAATTGAACAAATCGTCCACAGTGATGGCCAGTCACGAATAGTAGTGAAAACAGGGTAAAATCAACATATATATGCCATTAGATACTTAAAAGAGAAGGAATCAAGTTTAATCCATACACAGGTTCATAAACAATCCCAGAATGAAAGTTTAGCTACTCATGTTCAAGAAATGGATACAAAAATACAGAGCGTGAACTGCCATATCAGCAAAATGAAGAAGGGGTAAGAAATCAGTATAATCAAGGAAAACCAGCTCAAATATGCAAATCTTCAATCCCCACTTGATTTCCCTTGCTTTATGGAAAACACAAGCTTAGAGGAGTGTCACAACCACCTCTCTAGGTATTTCCGCATCAGGATCCCTCATTTCAGTCTCTAGTTTCGGCTTTTATACGCCCTGAATGTCAAAACACATAGCACCTGTAGCGAGAGTTGGCCGCGGCCAGGAGGTATGTGGGCCGTGGCCAGTGAGCTTTTGTGCTTCCATTGGTCATAGCCAGTGATTATGTTGGCCATGGCCAGTAAGTTATTGACCACTTATTGGCTGCGGCCCAAAGATACTTGGCCGCAGCCAGTGAATATGTTGGCCGCGGCCAGAAACTCTACAGTGCAAATTTGTCCCTTGCCAAGATCTGTTCTCATCCCTTCTTGCAATTCCCGGGCACGGTTGATGGCTTCAACTCCATTTCACCTTCTTTTCATTGAATTTGGCTTTCTTTGGCTCCAACTGTGACTGAATCTTTATCCTTTCAACACAAAGAACACACAAAAGATCACAGTTTGGTAATCATAACAGATATTCACATATTTCCCCCACATTTATACTCTTTCTGTGCCAAGTATGTATAGAACACATTTCCTATACTTTAACACTCCCAAATGCCCATTAGTACACCCAAAATATGGAAGAAATAGGAAGAAATGTGCAATTCTAACAAGAATTTCATGAGGTTAACACTAGAGAGAATTTTTTTTTTCAAAATTTTCCACCTGTTCTTAATTTTATCTTTGTCCATTTCAATTTCATGCAAGGCACTCATCTCTTTCACAATATTATCGTATGCTGTGCATGTGAATTGTCCATTAACCTTGTTGCTACATTAATATTGTTTCCAGAAAGCATTAACAAGGTAATCATCCATAGCCTTTGTCCAATTCAAACATTGCTTTTGTTGGTTGATTTTGGCGGTATACTATTACAAAAGTATTAAAAATAAAGATCCAAACTTCATTAAACAATTAATAAAGATCCAAACTTGAAATAACAATACATCAAGATCCAAACTTCAAACTTCAAACTTATTTCACTCTATGGCACACTAAAACACATGGGCACTTCAAATTGAAATAAACTTGGAACAAGATCATCATATCATAAACTTCAAACAAATTAAGGCACATTACTACCATGTGTCATTATCCTATTTTGATAATCTATCCACATCTCATTTGCTATAGTCTCCCTAATTAATTGGCCCCTAGCAGCCTCGCCATTGTCACCGCGTCGATCACAACTATTATCAGCAGACTCAGATTGAGTTGCAAGTTCACGATCTACTTCTTCTATGAGAACCTCGTTAGGTTCAATGCCCATCAAGTAGTTATGAAGAACGCAACATGCTCCAATGATAAATGTTTGAGCTTTTACTCCGTACGTAGGCTTAGATGAATTGGCTAAAATCTCAAATCTTTTTTTTAGAACACCAAAAGTTCTTTCAATTGCATTATGTAGCGATGAATGCCTCAAATTGAACAATTTTTTAAAGTTTTGGAGGGAATTTCTTTCTGAATAATCCTTCAAGTGATAGCGGACTCCTCTATAAGGTGTAATCAATCCACTAGTTAGCATGAAGGCAGCATCCATAAAGTAATATTTACCTTCAGGAATTTTGAGCTTATCTTCTCGTGCCAGTACATTTTTAATAATCCTAGAATCAGATGCCTTGCCTTCCCATCTAGTGAGTACATAAGTGAATTTTAAATCAAATGAACAAGCAGCTAACACATTGTGTGGGGAAGTTTTTCCTACCACGATATCGAGGAGTATCCTTACCAAATATTTTCACACGTATATGTGTTCCATCAATGGTACCAACACAATCCTTAAAAAAGGAGTAAAACCTATCATTTGCATGAATTTCAGGAGAGACTGTTGTCCCATTAGGTTGTATAACAAACTTATCTCCTACTTCAATGATAGCTCTTAACACATAATGAAGATGACGACTAATTGTCTCACCAGATAGTCGAAAGAAGAAATTTACCACATAATTTTTTGCTCTATGGGATAATATATAAAGATTTTTTGCCACTTGTTCTTCCATAGTAGACCATTTTGTGGCTTTTAATCCCCCTCTTTTTCTAGCAAGGCACATAATGTTAGGAAAGCTCTAGGACTCATACAGATAATATTGTGGCTCCTTTCATTGGTACTTATTTGACTCATTATTTCTTCATGCACCCTTTCCCTTTTTGAACTCATGCTATAAGTTATTCTTCTTTTATGGCTCCTCCAAATAACTAGGTAGACAAAGACACATATGAGTAGTGCTATAGCTTTTTGACGCAAATCTAACCATTGATGACGCAAGACTAAATTATTTTGAAATGCTGACTCCATCTAACACACCAAGGCAACATGCACCCAATTAATACTAGACCACTTGAGACATATCAAATAGCTCCAAAAAGTTAAAGTTCAGCAACAACTATGACTTATAATGTGTTAGTGTCAGATTATGGAATTGTAGAATATAAAAATCAAAAAGTGGAAAATAAAGGAAGCATATGTGCTACTTCAATTTTCTGGTCTGTAACAAAAATAATATATACAAATCTGGTACCAATGTTCCAATAATAATTTTCTCACCAAGGCCAGTCAAAGTAAAATTTGATTCCAACACTATTAGTTTCCAAAATTAGATACAACCATTTAACCACTTCAACAATAAAACAAATAACAATAACCTACAACAATAGAAAACAGTTTATAAGCCATCACACCAAATAGGTCCAGTGTGTCTTCATTCTTTAACTGGTCTTATAATATTAAAATGCAATACTTCATCTTAACAAATAAGCTGACAGACAATATAAGGAATAAACAAGATTTAATCATTAAGTGAACTTTGAAACTCAAAAAAACAAGTGAGTTATCACCATCTTATTGCAGTCAAGTCTAATAATTCTTAAACCCGATTTTGTTGAGATGATTCAGTGTAAGCATAATTATTTATACCATCCATCTCTAATTTCTTTCTGGCCTTAATTCCTCCATGATTGTGCTACATGAGATTTTTTACTTTTTGTACCACAACACATTTGCATCTTCAAATTGCATGTAATTAACCAAAAGTACGAAACCACCCTACCTCAAAATTTTATCTTATCGAGTATTTTCAGGTGATAATGTATATTCAACTTAAGAGCTCATCCCTCTTAATAAGGAGCAGTGTAAGATATGGCAGACAAAATTTTAATTGCTATGCTTCAAACCATAATTTCGATTAATAGATAAACATAAGAACATATCATAGCTCATGCTCATGGATGCAAGTCAATGAAAGAACAGCCCTTTGATCTCTCAAATTTGGTGTTCATGGAAAGCATTTAACTCTCAAATACCCATCCAATTTGACATTATCAATGTGGTGATCCAAAACACCCAAAATCATTTTAAGGAAATTTCATCTTTTCCAGTTTGAAATTAGAACAACTATTAATTGCGTAGCTAGAATGAAACATAGTAAAGCAAAAAAGCATTAACCCAAATCAGCTAGAACGAAATAAGGAAGAACGAAACAGGGAAACACAGCAGAACACAAATCAGACAAGGAAGCATAGTAAAACACAGCAAAATCCAGAAAAGCTAGAACAAAACAGGGAAGAGCTAAATCCTTGATCTACCCCAATGAACGAGCAACCAACAGAAAAATCATCACAAAAAATAATCTTACTTGAACAAACGAGCTGAGCAACTGACAGAGTAGGAGGTGGCGGTGGCGGCTGGAGGACGAGCTCGAGACGACGTTGGAGGAGCAAAGTCGCAAAGGAGTTGACGTGATTTACAGGACAAATGGATTGACAACTACCTTCGACGATCAACGATGGTGGTAGCAAGACAGTTGGCGGTGACGGCAACTGGAGGACTAGCCGGAGACAACGCTCAAATGTAGAGCGCGCGAACAAGAATGGGATTTCTTGTAGGAGAGGGAATGAAAAAAAATGAAATGTAGAAGGACATACGCTTTTTGTAGGGGAGGGCAGTGCTGGAATTTTAAAAAATTGTAATGGGCAATTTAGTCATAATTGAACACAAATATTTTCTCACCTAGAAAAAACTCCAAATTTAAAGGTTTTGTAAAGTGGGGGAGGTTACCACTAGAGGACAAAAAACCTCTCACACCTAACCTCACCTCCTTCCAACCAAACACTTATTTTTAATCTCCAACTCTCTTTCAATCTAACGTAACCTAATAAAACCTCTAACCAAACACAGTCTAACAGTATATTTGGTTCAACAGATGTTAGATTAGGTGAGGTTCATTAAAGTTATGTTAAGAGAGATTATGAGTTTTGTTTAGCTCAAAAAGAAAGGAGGGGAGGTTTGATTTTTTATTTGGTTCAGAAGAATAGGTGAATGAAGTTAATTATAAGTAAATAAATATACCTTGTCCTCTTTATCTATATATTTTATTGTTCATTGCTTTTTCAGTTTTGCGAAGACGACGCAAGCAGGGGCCTCCGATTTCTAACTGTTCATCATCTTCTTCTTGAGCGATGTTAAAGAGTGAGCAAGGGAGAGGAGCTAAAGGAAGACAGCATCGACTTGATAGAGGATAAAAGGAACCACTTTGCCATCTCTATCTTCTTATTCTCCTCTTCTTTATGGCGAGGATGTGATTTCTGGGAGCAACAAAATTGTCTTCTGCTTCCCTTCTTCAGGTCTAACGAGTAAAACAAAGAAGGGGCTGTTTGGAGGACACGCATGGGGTTGGAAGAAGGAAGCCACTAGGATCAGCCATCATAATCTTCATCAAAGAGGTGAGAGAGGATAATGTTGCGGCAAAGAGAGGAGAGGAAAAAATGCGTTTTAAATAGGACGGGTAAGCTTGGAATATTGAAAATTAAGCATGGGCATTTGATTAGTGCATGTTTGGGAAAGCGTTTTGTACAGGAAAAACGCACTTATTACGCAAGCCGAGAAAAAACTCCTCTCACATACTTGTCTCGTATACCGTGAATCACGAATTATAAGCACGTTTTAGATAAAGATAAGCCATTCCAAACGCACACTAAAGTGAGATACAAGTAGTGTTTCTCTCCCCTCCAAAAACGTCCAATTTTAAAGGGTAGAGAGAGGAGGGGAGTAGAAAATAACAAAAATTTTAATCTCACCTCATTTTCCCTTCTTCAAACCAAACATATTTTTTCCACCCTCATCTAACCTCTTTCCCAAAAACCCCCAACTAAAATTGAAAGAGAGAGAACACATGGAGTGACGAGGGAATTTCAAAATTCAAAACTAATATGCTCACCGCACTTTTTTCTGTACACGAAGCCTAACACTGAGCCACACTGTTTATAGAGCAAATATCAACTCAATAAACAGTAATTTTAGTAAGATACTAAAAATTAGACTGGACATTGAACCGGTTGAGGTACTGGGTCAAGGGTTAGTGGTTCAAACTAGAGTCAACCTGGGGGTCAGACTGGGGTCATTTAAAAAATATATATATATATATATATATAATTTAAATGTTCATCCATACCATTTAAAAAATTACATAAGAGTTTTTTTTTTCAATCAATAATCCAATATAACCTCCCCAACCTAATGCCCACGAAAATATTGTTAAGTATATAAGAATTTTTCTCCAACTAATGCCAAAAATATTCCACAATCCTTATAAAACAACTTGAAAATTAAAAAATTTCGGGAAAATAATTTTTCTAAAAAAAAAAGAAGGCAAAAACAACACAGTTTGGGACATAAAAAAGTAAATTTTTTTTTTAAAAAGATGCAACCAGTGACTCTGTCGGGTTGCAGTGAGTCAACCTCGGTTCAGACTGGGTCGAAACAGTGCCAAGACATTGATTGAACCGGACCGGCCAATTGGCCGGTTCGCTGGGTTCCGGTTCAAACCGGTTGGTCCGGTCCAAATTCATAAACCATGAATTTTAGAGAGGAGCCACATATAAAAAGGCTTAGCGAACAATAAAACACAAAATATTTTAATGATATATTGATTATAAGATTAGTTTATAAATAAATTTTCTAGATATCATTATCAAACAAGTCACTGCTCTGTCTGCTCATGACAAATTGTCCTTCAAATATCCTCAATAAGCAAACAACAACATGAATATGTTGTTATTTTTTATGTTAAAACTTATTATTGCATATTACTCTTTTGTTAGAGGGACTTTTTAGTAATTATATTAATTTCTTGAAACCTCATATTTATTTTCTCAATAGAGGAAGTAGAAAAAAATAAAGGAAAAAAATTAATATAAAAAAGAGAAAATGTAGTCTCATGATTTCAAACTTTCGATAAGTAAAGATGGTATGTTGGTATCTTCTACGACAAATATACTGTTAGTGTTTCCCCTTGTTTAGAATCATCTTGTAATTTCATTATTCTCTTTTTCGCCAAATATAACTTCATAATTCTTATATCGTAAATGAAGTTTATTATTTAATATTTGAAAGTACCTGCCATGCATCCTATTTTTCTAAGGGAAAACATTCATTCTCAGGGGCACTCCCATCTTTACCTTTTCTTTTATGTTTTCGGGTTGTCTAAAACAAAGTTGTTTGAAAAATCGACTTCTCCCATCAATACAATACTCGGTTTTTAATTATTTTTGTTTTTCTTGGCTTTTCTACAATACCCCTCCTCCTTTAATGTAAAACAATTTAATTTAATTTAATTTGATTAGATTAAGGAAGTTAGTTAATATGACATATATTTTATAAAACATCATAGTCATTTCCTTAATCTCCCCCTTCTATCTCCTCATTGATTATTGTTGAAGGTGCATCATTAGGATAAATTAATTAAAAAAAGATTGACAAATATAAAAAATATCTATTATATTTAGAACCAAGGTCAACTCTTCAAATATGTCATATATTAAGGATCCAGGGAGTAGGCATTTGCAATTTTTTTAAATATTTGCGCAATGTTTTCTTTTGAATTTTCAAAGCTAAATGGAGAAATTATAAATCAAACTAAACTAATTGACATGAAAAAGTCAAGATAATTTACAAATTAAAAAAAAAGATATAACGACACAAAGCACGCATATGTAATTATTAGTGAGGATGCATGGAGTACATGCATGTTGAGTGTTCAATAAATCGTACAATACATGGCTTGTTTTATTTCTGGGTCTAAAAAAGCTCAGCCACACTAAGATGTTGAAACAAGAAACTGGGAGAAAGAAAACTAATGAAGACTAGTGCTCATATTGCTCACCATGATGAAGCCATATATGATATATGACAAATTCCTATTTTTATTATATATGTTTATATTTTATTTGTAGTTTTTGAAATAATAATTGAATTTAAAATGTCTTTTTTATGATTAATGGTGATTAAAAGTGTTTATATGAAATTAAGGTTGAAGAAGGACAAAAATGTTATATATTTTATGATTTACCTTAATTGATTTATTTTTGGAATATAAAATATTATATTTTAGGTTTATTTTCTTTGTTGATCAATTTGGGGAAATTACAGAAAAAACCCAGAATTTATGGAAACTATGAACTAATGAAGAAAGGAACCATAAAAAATTACAGAAAAGGCCCAAAAGTTTTAAAAATTACAATTAACTCATAAAAGCTTGGAACTTTGAATGGAATCTGTCTTTGGCCGCAGAGTCGTCCCATGCCAAATTGTTCCACTAACCTTATTGTCCGTTGATACATGTCAACTTATGTTTGGCAGAGTTAGAATTGAGTGATAACTTTTTCAGGTTTGAACATTCAAATATAAGAATGGATTTGGGGGACGGAAAAGGCAAGGGTGCCTTTTGGATGCTCTCAAGTCCCGGTAACATGGACAAATCTAGCATGACAAGGGAAGAGAATACGAAAGAATCCACATTATTCTCATCATCTTCTTCTTCTTCTCTCACTTCTTCCATTGATTTGCATGCAAAAATGCGAAGTTGTTGAAGGAGTGGAGCATACTTGAGTCATGTCACATGCGTCACTAAACATTCATGCAATATCACGCTTCAGAGTTTGGTTAGACAACATAGATAAAAAACAGAAGAATATTGCCTACTTCCAATATTCAATATCCCGGAGATATCAAATTGTTGCCGCTGCTTCATTCTTGACATGGTTGCTAATATTAAAGGCATCCCAAAATTGTTCTTATATTGCGTAATCCTTCTCCTAAATTGTTCTTCTACGTGAATTAAGGTGTTGGAAGCTAAAATTTCATTGTTATGAAGAACTAGGGCTTTGGCCTAAAGGGGAAAAGCCAGAGGGAGATTAAGGTAACTTTCGAAACTTCAATCTTTGATTGTTCTGGCTGCTATGGGTAATTTAATCGGTGAAATTTTGCCGGATTGCCGTTGGTTTAAAATTTTGTAAATGTGTATGCCTAGGGGTTATGCTGCCGAAATTGGGTCTTAATGTTAGTTGTAACCTAATGGAATAGTCAATAAAGTGGTTAGGAGTAGAAAGAAACGCGTTTATAGAGCTGAAACCGAAAAAACCCCAATTTTTCCCAGAGTACTTGAGAATTTTGGCCAAGGATGTTAGAGGGCCTTAGGGTTGGATTTTCGATGATTTGATAATTCCATTGGGTTCAGGAGGGAAAATTAGGTGGGGTTACAATTGTTCACTTTTTCGGAAAAGGCCGAAAAAACATAATTACTAAAACGTCCATGAAACCCTTAAAGTGAGGCTACTAAAGGTAATTTTGTAATTTGATATTGAATTTGATAATTCTGAATCCGGAAATGGATTCCTTGAGCAAAAATATGTCAGAATAGCCCATGTCAAAATTTCAGGAAAAGCCTATGTCAGAATAGCCCATGTCAAAAATATTAGTGACGTAATTTCCGTCGCTAATCTGTTAGCGACGGAAAATGGTCCGTCTCTAAAAAGGCCGTTACTAATTCTGTTAGCGACAGAATTGAAAATTCCGTCTCAAATTTAGAGACGGATTAGCGATGAAAATTCCGTCTTTAATCTGCAACAGAAATTCCATCCCTAATGACAAATTCCGTCGCTAATTTTTGAGATGGATTAATGACAGAAATTTCGTCGCTAATTTTTGAGACGGATTAGCGACGGAATTTCTGTCTCTAATCCATAGTAAAGTAAAAAAAAATTAATTCTATTATTAATTTCTGAGACGGATTAACAACGGAATTTCCGTCTCTAATTTGTCCAAGATTAGCAACGGAATTTTCGTATCTAATCGGTCACAAAATTTAAAAAAATAATTAATTCCATTATTAATTTCTGAGACGGATTAGCGATGGAAAATCTGTCGCTAATCCGTTGCAAAGTGAAATATTTTTTTAAAAAATAATTTAATTTTGTGACAGAATTTCCGTCATAAATTCGTCTCTAAGCTTTTTTAATTTTCTCTCTCCAATTAATTTTTTATTTTAAATTTAACGATAAGTCAACCTTAATAACCTATAGTGGTTAAAGAACTGAAAGTGAAATTAAATTGATTGCAAATAAAATCAAATCCAAACCAATTTCTAAAATGATAATAAGTTAACAATTACAAAGGAACAAAAGTACTAAAGTGAAAATATATATAATATATCAAACAAACCACACAAATATTTAATGTAGTCAAACAACCTAGTAAACACCCTATCTTATGGTATCATCAGTGGTATGAGCTTCAGGGTTTGAATTGTTGACAGCCCTAGAGAGTTTTTGCTCAAGTGCTTCCAACCTAGTTAGAAACGTATAGACCAATCAGATCAAAGGAAAAACTCTTTTACACAATTCTAGAGACACAAAATAGAAACGTATAGACCAATCAAATCAAAGATTTTTCTGGGCTCAAATATAGATAGTTGCAAATTCCAGCCACAAATCAATTTAGCCCAAGAGTCAGTGAATAGCTCAGCTGTGAAAAATTAAATCTTCTCAAGAACATATGCAACATATAATATACCAGATTTGAAGAGTATAATTCCAATCAGTAATGAGTTATATGGCTCTAACTGATGCATGAAATAGATCAAAGTTCAATTTCCTTACACCACAACAATGCAATCTTTAGCAATGAAAGCAACAACAAGCAAATTGGTTATGGTTTGCAAAAATTCATAGAAAGATTGTGCCAGAACACCCAAAGAGTCAGCAATTGGATGTTTGCAGTATGCAAAGTCAAGTACCAAGAAAATCCAGCAGAGAACTTGATGCAAGTATCAACAAGAATTTCAGTGAATAAAGCTTCCCACAGATTCAATTTCGTTAAGCCAAAGGACAGCGTTATTGCCCTCTATATCAGCAATTCACAAGTGCAACACAAAGCAGCAACCAGAACAGCGAAAATGTATCATGAACTCACCCTTAAAAGGCTTAACAAGCTGCTACAACAAAATTAGTTAAAGCCCAATAATATGGATATTCAATTTATCTTTAACTATATTTTGACAGCTTGATGATTAAGTCCCAATCAATGATAGCAAAGTGGTTCAAATTCAACAATAGTGCAGTCAAATTCTTAGAAAGACAAATTCACTATTGGATAAAAAAAATTAATATATGAATTAACCCACATCATATTGTAGTAATAGATTCAAGACAATGAAATTTTCTCAGCAAAATTTCAAAAATGCAACAAAGTTTCAGAGAATTAGAGAAAGAATTTAGTGGCAGCAACCAGATTGAATGAATTCACATACTGAAAAATTAGAGAATTAGAGAAAAAAGATTGATTTATCTATCAATACTACGAAAAATTGAAAGGAGTCATAACATTATTACTTGAATGAATTCACATACTGAAAACATTGCTAAGAAATAAAACACACCCTCTACCATGTTTGCATGGTTAAACAGGTGCAAAATTTGCAAGAGAGAAGATGGTGCTTCTTTTTTACTGTAATTATTCACCTTCTAGTTTATTTAACCGATGTTGAATCTGACTTTTATTCTTTGACATTAATGCCATTTTCATGGCTCTTGCCTATGAATGGTAGTTGATGCCTACCAAGATCGATGAAACTAAAACCAAGGCTGGGTTCTCATTAGGGTGTCAGAGTATGGATGAGAAATATTTTGAATCGGACCAAGATTTGATGGTAGGGTTCCGACGCTGTGACTGATAAAGGATGAAGAAGAAGACAAAGCCATGGTGTTGAAATGGTAAAGTAAGGAAGAGAAAAGCAAATTGCTAAATGAGTCGGTGAGAGGAAAAAGTGACTGAATGTCATAGATCACAAGAAGACGAAATAGCAAAAAGGGAGAGGTTAGTAGGTTGTTTTCTCTCTCTTGAAAAGTGTGCACAGCTTCATTATTGGTATGGGTGAACAACTCCAACGGAAACTTCCGCCAGATCGGCCTTCTGATCTTCTTGTATGTGGCAGTAAAAAGAAAAAAAAGAATGATAATCTTTCTTCAATGGTACCGGACACAGAGATGGTTGATGAAGGAATATCTGCAAATGAATCAGACACTCAAGACTGTATGGAGCATGATATCATAGATGCGAATACATCAGATGCGAGTGGGAAGAAATAGATCTCCTATAAGGCCTCCTTACTTGGCTTCAATGGTATAGACAATGGAGGTGATTGTGCGGAGGATGAAGCTCTGTTATCGGATGTCCTTAACAGAGAATGGGCTTTACCAAAAATCACAGAGGAGGTCAAAACTCTTATGCAGCATAATCCTGTTGTTCCTGTTACAGCAGAAGAGTATAGTGATTGGTGCAAGCCATGGAATGCTGCCCTGATTATCACGGTGCTAGGTCAGAAGTACAATGTATATACTCTTAAGACCCATCTATCCCAACTGTGGAAGACTCAGGAATTCGATTTAATCGACCTGCCTAATAATTATTTTCTAGTCAGATTTTTGCAAAAGGAAGGATGGGCAAAACTCTATCACAGACTTCTTTATGATGGACCATGGGTGGTCCAACAACACTCTGTCCTTGTTCAGCGATGGTCCCCCCATTTTGATTCGTTCAATAATCCTTTGGGCAGGGTAGCAATTTGGGTTAGGATTCCTAATATTCCTATGCAATGTTACAATGCGACATTCATCACCAGACTGGGCAACAGAATAGGGAAAACAATGAGGATTGATCTGCTCAATCCTTCAGTGTCGACATCAGACATAGCAAGTGTAGAAGTTGATTTAAGGAAGAAATTGGTACTGAGAGTAATTGCAGCACATCAAGCATTCCAGGTTGAATATGAAGGGATTAATCCCATCTGCTTCGCGTGTGGCCGATATAGACATCAGAAAGAAAGTTGCCAATGGACGTATGCTGATCCATACACGGCTAGAGAGAAGCTACAAGAACGGTTCACACCTCAACCCCTGTCTACACCGATGACGAAGATAAACCCAGCTTCCGATGAAGAGTTCGGCCCATGGATGATCGCTGGCCATTCCAACAAAGCTCGAGTTTCAAAAAGAAATGGTCCTCGAGAAGGCAAGTCAGATCAGAACAGAGGATATCGGGCAGCAAAAACTACTGAGAAAGGAGGTGCTAGCTCGCAGTTTAAAGCACTGATGGGGCTGGATGAAGAAGAGGGGTTCCTTGGGGATGGAACGGCTATCATGACGCAACACCAGGGTTCAGATCGAGCAGGAGAATTGCAGGTAGTAGGTGACCTGGAAGGAGTGGGTGTCTCTAGTAAAAAGAATAAGAAGGAAATTGATTTGACTAGAGAAGGGTTATCTCTATCGACAGAGAAGGTGGAGATCAAGACACACAATGGAAAAGAAAGTGGGAAAGCTGGGCTTTAGATTGAGAAACATAAACTCAAAAATAGAATGGTAGGTGATGGTCAACCCGTGAGTAAGGGTCATGAAAAAAGCCTATGATCGACTTGATTGGGAATTCTTAAGAACCACTCTTATTAGTTTAGGTCTATCTGATAGGATCATTCAGATCATTATGGCTTGTACCTCTTTGGTGTCTATGAAAGTTTTATGGAATGGCACAGAATCAAATTCTTTTTGTCCGACTAGGGGGCTAAGGCAAGGTGATCCGCTTAGTCCATACTTATTTGTCTTGTGTATGGAACGACTGAGCCAAATGATTACCAGAGCAGTTGTTAATGGGAATTGGAAGGGTCTGAAATTTAACAGCCATTCACCAACAATCTCTCATTTATTCTTTGCAGATGATCTCCTATTGTTTTTAGAAGCCTCATCTGAACAAATAGAGACGATGAAAGAGATAATGAGGGTTTTCTGTGAAGTCTCTGGACATAGGATTAATCTTACAAAATCTAAGGTTTTTTGCTCTAAAAGCGTTCATATTAATAGAGCCTTAAGTTTGGCTTATAGTTTGGGGATAGGTATTACAGGGGATCTAGGGAAATATCTGGGAGTCCCACTTTTGCACAGGAGAGCTACTAACCTTCATTTCTTTCCTATCATTCAACAGGTTAGGAAGAGATTAGCAAATTGGAAGGGCAGGTTTCTCACAATGGCAGGCCGAACGGTTTTAATCAAAGCGGTTTTGGCCACTCTTCCTAGTTACCAGATGCAAACAACTCTCCTACCTAAAGGAGTTTTATAGGACTTGGAAAAAATCAGTCGATCTTTTCTTTGGAATCAAGGTCAAGAGGGAAGAAAGATGCATCTTATTGCATGGAACCAAGTTACTTAGACTAAAGATATGGGTGGGTTAGGTATTAAGGACCTTCAAACTCAAAATAAGGCCTACATTATGAAACTTTGTTGGGGTCTATTAACTAAGCCTGAAGCCCTATGGGTACAGTGTTTAAAAGGAAAATATGGATGTGGTGATGGTTTATATCCCATGATTTTCAAGAAACCGAACCAGTCTATCATTTGGAAGAGTATTACAAATGTATGGGAACAATTTTATAAAGGAATGGGTAGGTCTCTAAAGGATGGCACGACTAGTCAAGTCTGGTGGGATTTATGGACTCCAATTAATGAGCCACTCATATTTTATGTTGATCGAAACATTCATCTCCTGGATCCAAGTGCTAAAGTGAGAGATTTTGTCTTGGATAATGGGAGATGGAATCTGGCTAAGTGGAGTGAGTTTATTCCTCGCTGGGTAATCAACATCATTGATAAGGTGCATCCTCCTCATAGGAGTGAAGCTGATTCTTTTTCTTGGAAATATTCTTCTGATAACTATTTCAGTGTCCGGACAGCATATAAATTCTTGTCTACACAAAATTTCAGAATTCGCCGGATCTTTGGAAGAAAGTCTGGAGATTACCGATACCAGAAAAAGTAAAATTTTTTCTCTGGCAAGCTATTCATGAGAGACTTCCTACTAACCTCCTCCGGGCTCAGAGAGAATTAGATCACAGTGCGAAATGTCCTTTTGAGTGTCAAAGAGAGGAAACAGTATTACACATTCTAAGAGATTGTGAGATTGCCAGAACTATATGGATATCTTTTGTTAAACCAGCTCATCGTTTTAGATTTTTCTGTACTAACTTGCAGGTTTGGCTCAAGGAGAATATGTCCCTTAACATGGGATGTGACAGATTTCAGAGATGGCCGTGGACAAAAATTTTCAGTCTCACATGCTGGCTATTGTGGAAGAACAGGTGCCAAGGAGTAATGGAAGGAGTTCAAGCACAACCCAAGGAGGTCGTTCACCAAACCACCTTTCATCTACTGGAGTCTAGTATCTTTGGGAAGATTAAGCATCAATTCCTGCAGTTTGGAAGGGATGAAGATAGCTTATGGGAGCTACCGCCAGAGGGATATGTAAGCCTTGACTCTGATGGTTCGGTCAACGCGTATCGAGCAGTGGCATGTGGCGGGGTAGTTCGTGATGATCATAGCCAATGGGTCCTTAGATTTCAAAGACAACTTGGGAACCAATCCCCCACTTCTGCAGAATTATCAGGGCTTTTGACAGGCCTTCAGTTGTGCAAACAACATCAGTTCTACAAGGTGAAGGCCTACACAGATTCTATGGAGGTACTCAACCTGATTTTGAGAGATGGTGGACATAATCACCCACTAAGATCTGCAATCAATGCAGTGAGAGAACTAATATTCTCAGATTGGCAGATTGAGCTGTATTATGCACCACGAGAAACAATTCAGTATGCCAACTTTCTAGCCAGAGAAGCTCACCATATATTGGGCGGACTAGTGATTCTTCCAGTTCCACATCCGAGTTGTAGACAATTTTTGAGGGAGGACCTTACTCTTAGAAGGTCCTCAGCCTTCTCTAATGTAATGTAGTTTCCATGTAATGGCCTTATATATATATATATATATATATATATATATATAAAATAAATAGCAAAAAGGAAAAAAATTTTGGGAAGAAAATAAGGAGTTAAATACTTTCTTAATGCTTTGATACCATATCATAGTTATAAACAAGAAAAGAAATGAATTTGAGAAATGATTTTCATTATTGAATATTGAGATACAAATGTCTTTATATAGACTGAAAAATAAGATGCCGGCTGTACAAATGAATTAATTACTAGTCTAACTAATTGGCTAAACTGTTCGTTTGAGATAACTTATTTTTGGATAATAAGTGCTTATAAATCGTGATTTACGATATACGAGGTAAGTATATGAGAAGAGTTTTATCTCGACTTATGTAATAAGTGATTATTAACCCCTAATAAGCAATATCAAACAAACACATATATGATTAGCTATAACTAAATATCCTCTAATAAAAAAAATTATTTTTGGCCAAAAAAAAGGTTACACTCCCTCTCCTCGCGCAAGTAAGAAAGTCTTCTAATTAATGATTGCTTTACTTTTTAACTCATTGTATGAGAGAGAAAGAGAAAGGGTGGTGATAGATAATAAATATATATTTAAAAATAATATTTTATAAGAGTAAAAGAGATTCATTTTATCAATTTAATACCCATTTTAAGTATTTCTTGATTGTGTGAATTACTTACCAATGTTTTATATTTTCGGCAGGAGGGAATATATGTAGATAAATAGATTGACTGACTTTTCACTTAATGGATACTAAGTTTGATTATTACGAATAACTATGAAATGTGTGCCGAACTATATTTTTGTATGGTTTTAAGAAGAATACACTAATTATCATTATCTCTCTACCGCAACTTCTTTAAAGAATACACTAGAATTTTATGCTCTTCTATTAGGAGAACTACAATCACGTACAGTTGCAGTGATAATTGTTTTAACTTTTAAGAAGAATAAAATGAATAAGTAATTGTCAATACTTTTTCAAGAATACAATAATACTCAAATTAGCTGCTGGCAAGAAAAAAATCCAAATCAATTTTGTACTCCCAGCTATTAACTCTCGGCAGGATAGTTATTATATAAATATAAATATAAATGAATTACTAGTAAATATAGCATGATTTATTGATTGAAGTGAAAATTAATCAGTACCATCTCCCTCCTGTCATTTTTATAAGGGTCTAACATTTGAATTATCTTTAGTGAATTGGTCATTTTTATAAAAGTCTAATAGGAGTTGTTTGAACATTTAATGAATTTTTTTTTATTGTTATCCTCAATTAATTATATGCATTGCATTAATTAAAATGTTGATAGTACATATATTTACTTTATTTCTCTCTCATTTTTGCCTTTTATAAATAAAAACATACTTAGAAAATAAAGTTTATTTTAGATATATTTATTATTTTTAATTAATTTTAATTACTTTATTAAATCGTGTGATTTTGATTATGGAGCTTTTATAAATAAGAAATGACAGTAGTATATATAATTTCACTTTTCTATTTTGTCAATAACGCTCTTTTTACTATTAAATTCTGCTAACCTAATTACTAAATTAAACCCTAATTGGCTGTTTATTTCTATTTTGTTTTATGTTTTTGTTCAACTTCAACTGTCAAGAACGCAAGCCGTCTGATCCGCCACTGTCTTCTTGGCCCAACCCTTCGTTTCATGTGTATAACTGTAAGAGTATTTCGGTAATTTCACACCTTCCTCTGTCGTAAGAAAAGAGAGGTCATGCGCGCGCGCAAATCATCTGAGGTTCATTCCGGTGCGAAAGAGACCTTGCAGGGTCTCTTGCGTGCCGTTTCTCTCTTTCTCTCTCTCGCTCACAAGCTTCTTCTTCGTCTTCTCTCTCTACTGAATCTCCATTTTCTGGCCATTGCATATTCTCTTCCGTTTCCTCTTGATTATTTTCTGGGTTTGATTTCCTTGTCGGTATCTTAAAATTAGTTTCTTCTTTACTACCCAGCCTCTTTAATTTGTTTCTTCTAGTTTTCTTGGGCTTTTCTCTGTTTAACTCGGCGCGACTTGAAGAATTAAACAAAGCCACACTACTATAATACTATCTCATTCTTGTGCCTTTTTGTTATCTGCCTATTTGGATGTGTTCTGATCCTTTAGTTACCAACATGCTTGACAAATTCTTGAAGCCGAAATTCTATAGAAAATGGTACGGCACTGACCTTGAGATAATGTTGATTCTCTTCCTTTTGAATGATGATGATTTTCTGGATTTTGTTCCTTAATCCCATTTTTTGTTTTCGGTTTCGCTTTTGAAACAGCAAAGCGTACCTGGATTGCACAAAGTCGCGGCTAGAGGCGATCCGGAACAAGAGAAAAGCAGTGCTGAAGTTTCTGACGAAAGATATCGCCGATCTTCTCAAGAATGGCCTTGACGACAGGGCATATGGACGAGTAATTTCCCTAATAATTTTTAACTAAATGGTTAATTGTTTGACACTCTTGCTTTAATCATTTTATCTTGTCTGAACTCACATGGATATTCATACAGCACTTTTACAATTTGTTAGGATGGCATCTTAAGCGAATGTCGAACTCCTATGAATTTTGCCTTTTGAAGTGTCAATTCTTTAATAAACAATTATTTTTCCAGGCCACGCTGCGCGGAATTGAATTTTCTGTAATGCAGACCTGTTAGTCGATTCTCAGCTTCAAATCTGTTTCATTAAGATTATAACATCTCCTTGATATCTAATCTAATTGATTTACTTGTGGGTCCACTTGTTGTTCTCCAGACCATAGACAATGATGAATTTATCTGGAAGGGGAAAGAGAATTAGTTAGGTGTAATGTAATTACGTTGATCACGCTCTCCTTTATCATTCCCATAATCATTACGTAATTTTCACGTCCCAGAATTGTAATTCTCCATTTGATCTCTCGTCAATATTTTTCTTTTTCCGTCCAAATTAAGAAGGGATTTGGGGAATTTCAGTTGAAGTGATCCTAAGCAAAAACAGAGGACAAATAAGACTTAAACTCTAGAACTGCACATTTTTGTTCTTGAGGACCATTTGAGTAATTGGCATTTCAGAGGAATGGAATTATTAATCTTTTGCACATTATGCAGGCTGAAGGGTTCTTGGTTGAGGAAAACACGTCAGCTTGTTACGAACTTGTTGTACAGTTTGTTGGGTGCGTATCAGATCATCTTCAAGTCCTTTCTAAGGAGAGGTATGCTGTTCTCTGTAATATAGCATGTTCTTCTATTTGCCCTTAAGATCATGAAAATTTCAGTGTTTACCGAAGACTTGGGAACTTATTACCTACATGATTGGGCTTAACAAATTGGAATAACCCTAAACTACACACCATTAGTAGTTAATATGCATGCCTCTTCAGACATGAAATATTTTCTACTTGCACACATTTAATCAGTGTCGGTTCACATAACGAATCTGTCAATATGCAAAAGCTTCAAATCAGAAGTAACACTGTTTTTAATTTTCTGAATCAGTAATTGCCCTGATGAATGCAAGGAGGCTATACCGTCATTGATATATGCTGCTGCAAGATTTGCTGATCTGCCTGAATTGCGGGACCTCAGAACTCTGTTCAAAGAGAAGTTTGGGGATTCTCTTGAACCTTATACAAGTAAAGAGGTGAGACAAAACAATGACTCCATCTTTAGACGAGAAAATGTTGTTCTCTTGGGTATATCTTCTTAGTCTGACCACTTAATTAACTAAATAATGGCTCTTTCTTAATTAGTTTTTGGAGAAGTCGAGGCCACAACCTACCAAAGAAATGAAGATTCAGATATTAAATAAAATAGCACAAGAATTCTCTATAAAGTGGAATAGCAGGGCTATGGAGGAGAAACTCAATATGTCCTATTCATCTCGTCAAGTAAGTCTGTCTTCACAATGAACTTGTTTACTTTCAAGAACAAGTTTATCACAGAACCATGAAATGGAAGAATAAAGATGCATTGAAGATGCCACATTCTCCTCACATGGCAAGGTATGGTTCTTGTTGCAGGAGAGGCCTAGGATGACATCACTGAACTCAAAGTATATCAGTAATAATGAAGAAACATTGAGGCTTCAGAGCAGTAGTGACGACGAAACAAGTACAAGCGTATCGTCCCAGTCCCAGGATCGCTCAAAGACTCGTTCAAGCTCATTAGGAAGTTTTTCTGAGGGTGATGAGTTAGATTACTATACCAAGAAACCATCTCAACATAAGATTGTTCCTCCTCATCCTCCTTGCGTCATACCAAAACTTGACGTTGTTAAAGAGCCAGTTGTTCAAGAGAAGCCAAAACCAAAGTCAGTAAGAACCAGAGGTTCCAGAACACCAAGTGGTCTTCAAAAAATTGTTTCTGACATTGATTCTAGTAATGAAGATGATAGAGTAATGGACGAGCTTTTGATGCATTACAGTATGAAAAGATCTAGTTCTGAATTGAAGTGGCGGAAGAAGAACACAATTAGGTACATAAAATTAGATTCAGATGGGCAGCATAAAAGAGGAACATCTCTTCCTGCTCAACTCTTAGCTTCTGTACAACCAGAAATGCAGAGTGAAGGAGCAAAGCATGTGCATCCTAAGCTCCCAGATTATGATGACTTAACAGCTCGTCTTGCATCTATCAGAAGGAGGTGAAAACAAACACAAGATTTTTTTTTTTTTAATTCCTTTTCTCTCTTCCTTTTTCGGTGTTTGTGTAATTTTCTTATGTAAACATTGGCAACCATCTAAAAAATGAGAGTTTTTTGGTATAAACAAGACAGTCAGAGAAATATACAGAGAGAAATGTTATTTTCTGAAAATTGCTTTTACAACTTTCCTCACATATTATGTAGTATAATGGTAGCATCTTGAAATGGGACAAAGTGGCAGTCATTCTTTTAATGGCAAACAAGTTCCTTGCTCATTCATGTAATGATAGATTGTTATATTACCTATTGTGTTTACTATAAGACTCAATTAACTTATTTAATGAGATTAAGAAAGATAAATAACTTATTTAATTTTTTTGTTAATAAATAAATTACTTAATTATAGCATATATTACATAATCTCTATAAAATATTATGTGTATGGGTTTATAAATCAGTCGAATTAATATAAAAAAAAGATAAATATAAATATATTAAAATAATTTATTTAACCCTAATAATCTCCTTAAATTGTGGGTAACTGATTTTTCAATTTTATATTAAAAAATTGATATAATGTTCTAAAATGGGAATGACGGGTACAAAGAGGCTCAACCAAAACTGCAAAAGTTCACCTACATCCTCGTTTTGCTTCTTCTGTCAGTCACCTAACAGCTTTATTTTGCTTCTTGTATTATTTATTTATTAACGTAATAAAAAATTAATATACGGTATTATACTAATTTTATGATGTACGTAGTACTAGTATTATTTTCTGCATAGACTGTCTGCCTCTGTCACTGTGCCGGTGTCATGTGTCTGTCTGTATCCCCACACAGCAAAACGGCGCCGTGAGGTTGCCCCACACTGTGTTTTCTTGTCTGCCCGACTTTGTAGTTTGCAATTGCAAGTTGCAACTTTTTCCCTCTGCCATCTCCAAAGTTTCATAATCCCCCTCAGGGTCTTCATGATTAGTGAGCAAAACTTGAGATTCAGCACAGTGAAGAGATGGGCTGCACACAGTCGAAGATCGAGAACGAGGAGGCCGTGTCTCGTTGCAAAGAACGAAAGCAGTACATGAAAGAGGCTGTCACTGCTCGTAACGCCTTCGCCGCGGCACACACCTCCTACGCCACCTACCTCAAGAACACCGGCGCCGCCTTGAGTGACTTCATCCACGGCGAGGTTCAAAACCTTCAGTCAGCTGCCGGTTCAGCTGCTCTACCTAGTAATGCTCAGATCCCGGCGCCGATTCCGCCGTTCGAGGTTCCTCTACCGCCGCCTCCTCTGCCCGATTTCTCCCCTTCTCCTCTTCAGCGCGCCGCAACTATGCCCGAGATCAAGATGACCAAGCCGGAGACGACGCCGGTGGGGACGATCGTTGAAGAGGAGGAGGAGAACGAGATGGAGAATGAGGGATCTGTGAATGGTGGTTTGAGAAGAAAAGGAAGCAACAGAAGAAGAAGTGGAACTAAGGAGGCGACGGAAGAGGCAGATCGGCGTCCTATTCCGCCGCCGTCGTCAAAACCAGAGCCTCAAGTGGAGACTCATCATCTTCATACGATGAGCGATCAGCCTCAGCAGAGTTCCACCTGGGAATATTTCTTCTTTCCTTCGATGGAAAACATGCCTGGGACGAGCTTGAGAGGGGAAGACGAAGATAACTTAAGTAAGGAGGATAATGAGAAGACGACATTTGATGAAAAGCTTAGTAGGTTAGATGAAGATGTTGAACAGAGTATGAACAATGAGAAGGATGAGGTACCTGAGCCTGAAGCAGCAGCGCCTGAACCTAAGCAGGAGGAAGTGGTGGAGCCACCTGAGCCGCCGCCGCCGCCGGCCGTAGCTTTGACGACACCGGTGGGGAAAGGCTTGAAGAAGGGGAAGCAAGGGCAGGTTTCAATGGAGGGGAAGAGGATTGTGATATCGACTCTCAATCTGATCCAGATATTTACTGAACTTGATGACGATTTTCTAAAGGCTTCGGAAAGTGCTCATGAGGTTTCCAAGATGCTTGAGGCTACGCGGCTGCATTATCACTCCAATTTTGCTGATAATAGAGGTAATTCTCTTGACAATTCTTTGTTGAATGTTTCTGGGCTTCAAATGACCAAAAGGTAAAGTTACTTCGTCTTTGCAAACATGCTTTTTTTATCAAAGTATAAATAAGCAGAGAAATCTTTGTTGAAAAATTAAAGCTTTCTGGTTTAAAAATATTCTTGCGTCACGTTAAACCCCTAAAACATTTTTCACAACTGAGTGACTAAGTTGGCATTTAATTCATAGGTTTCATAGCATCTTTATTTAGTCGAAGAAGAAATAAACTGCACGTGCAGCATGTTAATTGTGCTCTGTCTATGTCTCAATTTGTTTTTGTTTTCACATGTCCCCTGCGGAATTGTAATCTCCCCCCCCCCCCCCCCCTTTTTTATGAATTTGTGCAGGTCATATTAATCACTCTGAAAGAGTGATGAGAGTTATTACATGGAATCGATCCTTTAAAGGAATGCCTAATCTTCTGGACTATGGGAAGGATGACTTCGACTATGACGAGAATGAAACTCATGCCACTATCTTGGACAAGTTGCTAGCATGGGAAAAGAAACTATACGACGAAGTTAAAGTAAGTTGCCCTGTTTCACAATGTATCTAAATGCCAAATGCCAGTTGATGAATTGATAGAAGTCTTACCTGCTATCTTCTCTTTTTGAATTTAAACAATTTTTCACATAGTGGGTCATCTAACATTGACGTGGCATCATCAAGTATAAGCTCTCACTCTGCAAATTGTTGATTCACAGCTCTTGATGTAGCGAGTCAATATTATCACTTCTTCCTTTTCTGTCATAAACACATTTCTTATACCACGACGGGTCCGAATTTTGATTATTTCTGGGTTTATAATGTTGTCATACGTATTTCTTGTTCTATTCAAAATGTTACAGCTGAATGTTGTTTGATAGGCAGGTGAAATTATGAAGTTTGAATACCAGAGAAAAGTTGCCTCCCTTAACAAGCTAAAAAAAAGAGGAACCAACACTGAAGCACTGGAGAAAGCAAAAGCATCTGTCAGCCAGTTGCATACAAGATATATTGTAGATATGCAGTCCTTGGATTCAACAGTCTCTGAGATTAACAGTTTACGTGACGAACAGTTATACCCAAGGCTTGTTAGTCTTGTTGATGGGTAAGTTACAATGTAGAAATTAGAATCAATAATTACATATGGCTGGTATTTCGAGTTCCTGGCCTTATATAGAATATATCTCGCCAAACATGGAGGGGTTGAATTTAGTGTCTGCTAATTTTAGAGGCTGAAATCTCGAGAAAATATTTCTATTTTGATAATTTGCTTTTTTGCCATCTACCAATTGTTGAACCTTGTGGATGGTGGTGCTGTTAGGCCATTACATACCGCGTTCATAATACCTATATATTACCTTAGAGACACAGTTCCTATAACATTAGTTTTTATAGTTGATTATAGTCTACTAAGATATGTGAATACTGTCTAAAGATGGGTTTTCTCTTACTGGCAATAAAGTTTCAAAATGTATTTCTTCTGATTTTATTTTCACATCTTCAAAATGCCAGTTAATTCTAAAATTGATTGATATTGGCTTTTACCAAATTGGTATCAACTCTTCTTTATAGATGTTTATAGAGTATTCTACATGTCATATATCTTTGAAGAAAACTGAATCTCTAGGAGAAATGAGTTTTCCATCTTTCTTTCTGGAAATCTGTTTGGTTTGGTTATCTCATGATAACTTGTTCCCAGAGAAGTGCATATATATCTGTCCAAACACGTGCACACTCCGGAGACTTCTCTGCAAATATTGATGGTTCATGATGTGTTACAGGATGGCCACTATGTGGAACACCATGCACGATCACCATGAGAAGCAGTCTAATGTTGTGATGTTATTGAAATCTCTGGACTCCCAGTCAACTACTGAAACAACTGAGCACCATCATGACCGAACATGCCAGCTATTGGTTGTAGTGCAAGGGTGGTGCTCGCAGTTTGAGAAGTTAGTAACCAATCAAAAGGGGTACATAAAGGCCCTAAACCGTTGGTTAAAACCAAATCTTATACCAATTGAAAGCAATTTGAAGGAGAAGGTTTCTTCGCCTCCAAGAGTTAGAAATCCCCCTATACAAGGGCTCATTCATGCCTGGCAAGACCACCTGGAGAAGCTTCCCGATGAGCTCGCCAGAACAGCTATATCCAATTTTGCTGCTATGGTAGAACAAATTTTCCACCAACAACAAGACGAGATGGCTTTGAAAAGAAAGTGCGAAGAATCACGAAAGGAGCTCTCTCGCAAAACCAGGCAATTTGAAGACTGGTATCACAAGTACCTTCAAAGGAAGATACCGGATGAGCCTGATCCAGACAGGCCAGAATCTGTTACTGCTATTGATGAGATTGTTGTAGAGAAGCAATTCTTGGTTGACCAAGTGAAGAAGAGGTTGGAAGACGAAGAAGAGGCCTATGCAAAGCAATGTGTTCAGGTGAGGCAAAAATCTCTAGCAAGTCTCAAAAATCGATTGCCGGAGCTCTTTCGGGCCATGTCAGATTTTGCTCTTGAATGTTCCAGAATGTACAGTGATATGAGGTCTCTGACTATACGGCAGAACCCAAACTCAGGCCAAATCTTGTCATGAGTCATGTGTTTGTGCATTTTTCTTAGTAGAGTAATTTTCTTTTTTTGATGTGTTGTATAATACTTCCCCTGTATTTTTCTGATTGACAAGGCAAGAAAATTCTATTGTTAAATAGACTCAGTCAAATTGTCTATCCAAATTTAGAGAATGTAATTATATTATTCGGGCTGACCCATTTTCCCACATCTAATTAAAGTACCGGGTCTATTTATGAGCAACTTTTCTCTTGATTGTGTAAAATGAGCTGGTAGTTAAAAACAATAAGTGTGTAAAAAATGTCATGCTTTTTTTTCATATATGCCCCTAGTTATGAAAAGAATATAGGAGAGAGAATAGATAAAAAGTATGAGAGATAATAAGTATAAGATATAAGAGGGAATGAATATTTAATAAGGATAACATAAAAAAAAGAAGCTTACATTTTTAGACAAAAAAAGTGAAAGTTGCTTATAAAAGATATTATCCTTATGAAAGAGAAAATTGCTTATAAATATAACTGGAGGGAGTATATGCATTGATTTATCTTGAGGCGGTTGCAAGAAATGGCCAATGTTAATATTTAAACACCACAAAAGGCCATCCCAATTTGTGTAGATCTTGAACAAGCTTTGAATAAGGGAGAGCAGGTTGAGGATTTGAATAGGATTGGTATTGAAGGAAAACTATATGAACAACCAGAAAGTGCATCAAATAGCTTGAAAGAAAGCTGTAGGAACAAGAGTCCAAATCAGAAGTAAATTACATGAAATTAAAAAAAAAAAAAATCCCTCCTCTGGAGGAGTTCAAAATATTCAGAAAATGATGTATTTCACGGGAAAGTTAATGGACCATGATGATGATATCACTTGATCTACATAGGAATATCACTCATGTTGAGCAACAAAAGAGTTTTCTTCTTCTATCTTGTACATTATTAAGATTCATCCCAGTAGGTTTTAGGGGCAATACTCTTGCTAGTCTCTTAGCTGCATTGAGAATTAAAAAAAAAAATTGAGCAAATTGTTTAAAATAAATTAATAACCAACCACATCAAAAACATTATATTGTTTAAAAAAAACTCAGCATGTACCTATTTCATAGAAAAGTTCATTGATATTCTCCGCAGTCAAAGCAGAAGTTTCCATGAAGAACATTCCATTCTCTTGAGCAAATTGCTCCCCTTCCTGAAATCATGTTTAACCAAAGAGGGAACATAACAATTAAAAAGAAAAGTCAATTGAGAAACATATATATACTTGAAACGAACAAAATTCATATCCACTAGCTTCTGATTGTGATATGTTTTCTAATGCGTAGGTGAAAATAACAGAGAAAACCATGGATTTCATAAAGAGTAAGTGAGATCATAATGATACCTCATATTCAACCTCTCTTGTTTGTTCCAAGTCAGATTTATTTGCTACTAACGCCATCACCAACTTTTGACTTCCTACAAAGAGGGCTTTTAGTTTTCTATAGACAGACATGTTCTAAATGTTTGGAATACAGAACCTGCATTATTCATCTCAGATTCAGGCAAATAAAGAAACAAGAACAGGTTTATCCTTGTAGAAACTCTAGGCTTCTGCTAATGGCCAATTAATAGATGATCGATAATGCCGAATTACCGTGTCGTTGCAATTCACGAACCCATTTTTTGGCACGAACAAATGTATCCTGAAAGAGGGTAAAATAAGAGCAATCTCATTGCTAATTACAGTTAAAAATGAATTTAAGATTCATGTATCTGATCATGCAGGATTTGGGTTCTCTTTCCTTTTTTCCCCTATTCTTAGTGAATGTATACACAGACACATTGGAGATTATAATTTGGATGACTGATCAATATCATTAAGGCAAGTTTTGGCTCTTTCCAACATAAAGAATGATCACAGGAAGCAGAACTAATTTGGACCATCACTTAAAAAGTTTAAGCTTGGCAGCATCATAAAGCACCAGCAAATCAAAACAATCACTGGGATTTCTTAATCAATTCAAATTTAACAAGTCCATACTTACAACACTTGACAAATCATACACAACAATGGCGGCGGCTGCTCCACGGTAGTACATAGGAGCCAAGCTGTGATATCTTTCTTGTCCTGCTGTGTCCCATATGTCAAATTTCACAGTAGCTTCAGAAAGGGACAATATTTGAGTGAAAAAAGCAGCTCCTATGGTTGGTTCCTGTAATTATTAGTAGATCACTCTCAGATTCCTAAATTAAAAGTTCCCTAAGTGTTGCAGCATTAGTAAAGAAAGCAAAACTTTGGACCTGAAGAAAACTTAATTAGAAGAACCAAACCTGGTTATGAAAGAATTGGCCTCTTACAAATCTTAACACTAAACTGGTCTTGCCAGTTCCCATATCCCCAAGAAGCACCTGCAAGAAGAAATAGAGGAAAAAGAACTGATTTTTTATTGCAATCAGACTTGAGGGTACTATAAAAGATGTATCTAAAGATTTACTCTGTTTACTGTATTAACCAAATCATTACTTTTGTGGAACGGATTCAGAAATAATATTCTTTTTATACAGATTCTACTCCATAATGGCTTTCATGCTAGTAAAAGGAACAAGGGATTGTGAACAAGTATAGAGAGAGGCAGCCCCCCAAAAAAAAAAAATGTATAGGAAATAATTTAAGGTAAGACATACCCACCAGCTTGGCTTGAATGATCTTATTTCCAGGCCTCGACATGTTGCTAGCTAAAAGTTTATCAGAAATTTTTGCAGAAGCAAAAGAACGATACTAGGATGAAGGAGAGTGTTGTTATAGATCAGAGAAGGAGAAATCAAAAGCGAGACTCTGGTTTGGGCACGTGATGCAGAACAAGGAAAGAGAAGACTGGTGGTTTCGTTTAGCTTTGACTGTTAGTTAGTCCAATTTTTTTCTCATAAATCTTAACGTTGGAGTTGGGACTTGATAGGAATCTAGAGGGCAATTCCATCAATTTGTTTGTTAGATATCTAGTGTGGCATTTAACTTTTGAGAGGTAAATAACTTATTCAACAGGGCTCTTAATTAAGTCATTTTGTTTTTATTTTCTTTGAAATTTTATTATTTAATAGTCATTTTGTATTTACTATATTTTTTAGAAAGATTTGATACTTTTTTAGATATTTTGGATTATCCTAAGCATCTTTTAAATTTATTAGTATTTTTTTTCCTTTTATGTTCAAATACACCCAGTGCTTCTACTTATTACACAAACATAGCATCGCGACGTTAGCGTTCCAAAATATACTTTGGCGGAATAGAGAAATGCTTAAAGCCACTCGTCAACATCAAGGCTTGTTTAGCTAAAATATTGGCAACTTGATTCGCATGTTTATCACACCAAGTCACTTGCATGTCCTATTCTCTTCCTAGTACGCTCTTCAGCTCGCTAAGTGGTCCTTCAAGGTCTAGAAGATTAGCATCATAACATTCTAGCACCTGTATAAGTTCCTTGCAATCAGTGTCTAATATAATGTGCTTGAAGCCCCTGTCCCAAGCACTTTTTAATCCTCATAGAGCACCCCAAATTTCTGACTGAAAATTGTTCCCACCACCCAAAGTACACATGAACCTAGCAATCATGTCTCATTTATCACTCCGCCAAACACCACCACCACTCAACTTCCATCCTGGTTACTCGAGTCATCCACATTAACCTTTATAAAACCCGCCGCCGATACCTTCCACACTTCACTCTAGTTATGATGCAAGTTATCATCAAACGCTTCCATTTTTGCCCACCTAGCATAAGCTGTAACTTTGGAGATGATGGATATAGAGTATTCGCGGGTAACGTTAAACACCTATTATTCCGAGCTAGCCACAGTTGCTGACACATTAGCGTAAACCACACTCTCCATTGGACGCCCATAACTTCGAAATGGTGGCGCAAGTTTCATTCAACCCACCTACTAACATCATTAACCATAAAGAACTGGGATATGTGGGCTTTGGATATAGTCCGCATCCATACCTTCGTCGCTAGACTGCAATCTATTAGTACATGGAGACCACTCTCAAGTGGGGATGAACATGACGTACATGCTGTATTGCCTGTCATTCCTTAGGCAAAATGACTTGCATTCGTAAGTAAACGATCTCTATAATAGAGCCAAAGAAAGGTCTTCCATCACTGAGGCACATGGAGCTTCTAAATACTTGTCCAAAGCCCTCCTCTAAAGGTATCACCCACCCTCTTCAGACTTTAGATAAGCTGACCTGTTAGAGAACACGCCAGACGGAGTCAATCTCTAAGACGGAACGTCATCACTAAAAGCATCTCATTGAAGGCTCAATATATTTTGAACAACATCCTGAGGAAGAAATGCGTCAAGTAATTGATTATTCCACACTCCTGCTTCAGTTACCACATTTGCAACCTTAAGCTCTAGGAGGTTTAGTTGTATTTCCCGAGTAGCCAAATCCTGTAGTCTCACGTCGCCCTTTAGCCAATGGTCTTGCCAAAACCGAACCATATTACCACTACCCACTTTCCATGATAATCCTTCACGAAACATCTCCCACATATTCTTAATTCCCTTCCAAACTCTAGATCTAGACCTCTTCACATCAATCCTAGGAAGAAAACCATTTCCACACTTATACTTTTCTCCTATAAATCTAACCCACAAAGCATCTCTCCTCTTTAACAAAGAACATCCGAGTTTCATCATTAGGGCGTCATTTTGTAACTTGGCCTATCTCAACCTAAGACCACCCTTCATCTTTGTAGAGCACACATCCTTCCAAGCCACTAGATGTAACTTCCTATTGGTAGCATCTCCCCCAGAGAAAACGTTTGTATCTCATATCTATTTCAGAACACGTTTCAACTGGGAGAGGTGCCAACTGCATCGTGTAAGTCAGAATAATGGCCATAACAGAAGACACTAGAGTGTGTCTAGCTGCCAATGATAAAGATTTGGCTTTCCAATTCGATAAGCGAGTGTCCATTTTATCCAAAATAAGCTGGTACGTGTTCTTGGAGGCCCTCTTGTGATGGAGAGGAACTCCAAGATACTTTCCCAAATCTGTTGTAGGTGTGAACTCCATGAACTCACTAGTGTGTTGAACCCTAGTATGATTCACATTTCTAGAGAAAAAGATTCAGGACTTTGAATTGTTTACCTTCTCTTTAGATGCCAAACAAAAGTCATTTAAGCAAACTTTGATGACCCCTGCTTGATCCAAGCTAGCCCCTGCAAATAAAATAAGATCATAAGTAAAAAATAAGTGAGACACGACCGTACCATTCTTTTGAAGTCTGAATGGTTTTCAATTATTTGCATTCATTTCACTCTGAATAAGGTAAGCAAATATCTCCATAACGAGTACAAATAAGTATGGAGACATAGGATCTTCTGACCATATTCCTCTAGAAGCACTAAAACTTTCACCTTTCATACCATTCCACAACACCCTCATACTAGGAGAATTAGTGCAACTTGCAATCACATTAATCATATTCTGGGGAAGATTCAATTCTTGTAAAGAGTTGACCAGAAACAACCATTTTACTCGATCATATGCTTTTTTCGAGATCAATTTTAATAGTCATAAACCCTTCCTCCCCTTCTTTTTCAGCATGGAGTGAATAATTTCTTGAGGTAAAATAATATTGTCAACACCTTGCCAACCAAGGATAAAAGTACACTGATTTGGGGCCATCACTTGTGGCATTATATTCATCAAGTGATTAGAAATTACCTTCACAAGTACCTTGTAAATCACATTAGACAAACTTATTGGTCTGAATTCACAAATTGTCTCTGGATGCTTAGTCTTAGGGATAAGAACAATATTAGTGTCAGTTATTTGACTAATAGTAGTAGGGTCAGCATACAACTTGTGAATCATGCTCACTACTGAATCCCCCACCGTCTCCCACTAGTTCTAAAAGAACAGGGGATTCAAACCATCTAGCCCTGGGGCTTTGAGTGCTCCCATAGAGAACATAGCTTGTTTAATTTCTACCAGACTCAGATCGGCAGCTAACCTTCCTCTCGATCCCTCCTCCATCTCCGGGTAACGTAAGCCATAATTAATGGTGGCTTGAGATTGATCCTTACAACTATTCAAAATTTTATAAAACTTGGAACCAATCCTCATAATCACATCCATATCATAAACCCACTCCCCATTCTACATATGAATAGCTTCCACCCGATTCCTCCGTCTTCTACTATTCGTCATTGAATGAAAAAACTGAGTAGTCTTGTCGCCTGCATTATACCAATTACATCAGGGTCGCTGCCGCCACATGACCTCTTCTTGAACGAGAGTTTCCTCCACTTGCTTCCATATGATCTCATGCTAACAAATGTTAACAACCTCCATACGTCTAATGAGACGGGCTTTCCATTTATTCACATCACCAGACACGTTCTTATTCCATTCTTGAATAATACACATGGGACGATTCACATTTTTCATTCCAATCACTACTTACAACCCATGAGGCCTTAAACAATCTTTGGAAATTCGCATTTCTTCTTCTTATGACATTATTCCATGTATGAGTTGCTGATCTCAAGGATATTGTTCAATATCTTATTATCATATCCTTGATTTAATATTTTATATCCTCAATATTTTTATTTTTTAATGTTTTGATTAGAGTTACAAAGTTTTTTTATTTAAACGTCAAGTTGTATTCAGTTATACAAATTATGAAGTTATAAATGAGAATTCTTATTTAAATGAGTATTCTTATTTATAAGTGTTTTGCTTGTGTTATTTTTTTTATTTTTGTATTCAGGATAGAAAAATAGAATAAATCAAATTTCCGGGTTTTCGTGTTAGGATTTTCTTATTCATCCTTGGCGTTGGGGTTCTCTTACCCATTAAAAGCACTGTTTATGCATGCCAATATCTTTGAATCTTGTGGGACCTGCTAACTGCCAGTATGTTCTCTTTGGGTTATAGCAGGAAACAAAAAATATCCTCCTCATACAATGAATATAGTGGAAGAAAATATCTCTGATCACCCAGATAACAAATAATAGCAACATAAACTTAAGTAGTACGGTGAGGAGAGAAGGTGGGATAATTTTGCGTAGAACTTAATGAAGAGAGTGTGACCGAAATTTTAACTAGCCCAGACAAACTATAAGGGGCTATTTGGCAGGGGCTTTGAATTGGAATGGATGGGAGAGAAAGGAAAATTTTTATGGATTGAGTTTTTTTAAAAAAATTAGAGAAGTGAAATTACATAATTTTAATTCTCTATTTTTTTTACCACCACTCTCTCTCTAAAAACTAAGAGTGAGTTTTTTTTAAGCTATGCACTTGTCATCAGTTCAAAATATAAGTTTCAAATTGTTGAAGGGTACATTTTTTTTTATAAGGTTTAGTTTGGATTTATTTGATCATTAATGCTTTTTTTTTTTCATTTTTACCCATGATTAATTATGTCTATCTCATTTTTTTCACTCATTCTCTCTCTTACCCACCCTTGGTATAAATAAAGGTATTTTAGGAAAACAAGCTGCATTTTTTTTCATATTTATTATTTTTTTACCTATGATTAATTGATTAATCAATTTTTTGAGTCATGTAATTTAGTTATTTGGAGTTTTTTTTTGCTAAGCATAGGTACTTTTTTGTTGAAGGTAATTCTATTCGAGATATTGTTAGGCATTAAATATAGGGACCTCTTCTAGTGGAGATTCTAACCTTGATTCACTATGTTGTGAAGAACTAACCACTTCATTTTATTGGTTGGAGATTGTATTCTGAAGTAAAGGTAGTATTGCATGACATAAATAACCTGTCCTCAAACATAATGAAAAGGATAATGAAGAAGAAAGAACCAAAATGTGTGTTTCAAACTTCACAATTCCAATGCCACACCATCTTGCAAATAAAATATAAATTATGATTAGCTAAGTAAACTTGTTTTAACATGTTGCTTACAAACAATGACATCAATTAGATCACTTTTTTTTTTATGCTTGATTATTTGCAACACAATCTTTAATTTTAAGTCGAAGGCAATTTTTTTCACTTTCTTAGATAGAATTTTTGTGAATCCAACAAATCTATTCCAACGTACACTTTAAGCAAAAGAAACAGTGACAGCAATAATACAAACACTTATTGAAACACAGAAAATCACAAAGAAGGAAACCCCCACTTCAATTTCCCACATAAAAACAAAACACACGAAACAGCATCCAAAGAAAAATCCTCTTCATATAATTCATCCATAAGCTTATAAAATTCTTAAAAATCAAAACTTTCTTTCTTCCAATAAATTTCCCTTTTGAAATCACAAGCTTTTTTTAGGTTGTTACAGCCATGGCAGCTTCAAAGGCAATCAGCTACGCCCTCCTTCTTCGTCCTTTTCAACAGAAATACCAAAACGACGTCGTTTTACCCATCTACAAACCCTCCCCGACCAGCTGTCGACACCTCATCATCTGGGCCGTCGGCGTCGTGCTCTTCCTCGGGCTCGTGTACATTTGCTGGCCGTCCGATCCGGTCCTGAAGATTGAACGGCTGAAGCTGAACAGGATCAAGGTGCACACCTTGCCTAGACTGTCGGTGGATATATCAATGTTGGTGACGGTGAAGGTGCACAACGGCGACGTGTACTCGATGAACTACAAGTCGCTGGACGTGGCTGTGGGGTACAGGGGGAAGAAGCTGGGGCACGTGAAGTCGGAGCATGGTCACGTGAGGGCAAAGGGGTCGTCGTACGTGGACGCCAGGTTGGAGTTCACCGGAATAAGAGTGTTGTCCGACGTGGTGTACTTCCTGGAGGACCTGGCCAAGGGCTCCGTCCCTTTTGACACTTCCACGGAGGTCGAGGGCTACATGGGCCTCCTTTTCTTTGATTTCCCCATGGAGGTATTTATTACTCCCTTTACTTAATATAAGATATATTTACCTAATTTGATTAGATTAAGGAAGTTAGTTAATATGAAATATATTTTCTAAAACACTCTAGTCATCTTTCTTAATTCCTTCATCTTCTCTCCTTCTTAATTATTGTTGAGGGATCATTAATAGGGGTAAATTTGAAAAAGATTAACAAATATAAAAACTATGTCTTATATTTAAGACTAAAATTAACTCCCTAAATATGTCTTATATTAAGAACGGAGGGAGTATTTATTAATAATTTTTGTGCTGTTAAATATTTGAATAAATTAAGGTCAAAAAAATATTTGAATAAATTATTAATTATGAATTTAATCTTTAACTTGGTTTTGCAAAATCTACGCTCTCTCTCACACACTAGGTAGGATTCTATATAAAGAGTTTAAAATTTGGGAAATTGCTGGGGTTCCCAAAAAGAGATATAATCACTAAAATATGTGGGACCTCATAGTAAATTTTTCTTTGATTTTTTTTTTTCAGCCAACTATGCTTATGAGACTGACAAAACGTCTATAATCTAAAAAAGAACACTATTTTAGAGTTATGATGTGTATAGTTTAGCTTAAAGAACAAAAGTTCCACTTTTATAATTGTGATAAACATCACATCTATATTTTTCTTAATTTTGTGGTTAATTACTTGGGGAAAAAAAATACCACTTAAAATAAACTTCAAAATCTTAAATCAGTCTTATTGACAACAACAATATAGTTATTAACTACACTTGAGTAACAATTGACAACTTATTTTATGAGAAAACTACTGATTTGAGATTTTGAAATTTAATTGATATTTTCTTATATTTTTCTCTAATTATTTTCCATTATTGTTTACGAAAATTCTAATAGTGACTTATCTTTGTGATCTTCCAATAGGCCAAACTGCGGTGTGAGGTTTTGGTTAATATTGCAAATCAGGCCATTGAACACCAAAAGTGCCGCCGGAAGGTAATCACTATATAAATTAAGCATATCCTGTAATTATTCATTTAGCTATGTATACATTGCAAAATTTAATATATCCAGTAGACTGATATACTAGTAGGTTGTTCTACGTATATTTGGCTTATTATAGAATCAGAGTTGATGTCATATAACTAGCATATACTTAAAGTTAAGCCAAATTATTAGGTATAATTGTATTATCAAAATCTTCGATGATGGAATTACGCCAAAGAAATAGCCAACTAGAGACGTACATTATAAAGAACAAGTTATAATACTTTAATTTGTAGTGTATGTATGAATAATATGATTTGCAATAGATTCTATATTTTTACAAGTGATGTGGGAAACACTATACATATCAATCTAGTTAGTGTTGTGTTTTGTCCATGAAAAATGTGCTACTAATTACTATGTTATGCCCTTATACGAGGTTTCAGGGGTGAGTTGAAGATGAAGCTTCAAAAGCTATATGGCTCCAATGTCTGTATATACAAGGGATCGATGATCATAGTGATGTAATTGTACGTGTAAAAATATTATTATTTAGTAATGTAAATTATATTATTTATCATGCCTCATTTGGACTGTAGTACTGATTGTGGATCCTTTCACTTCGGGAAAAAAAAAATTAAAGTTTATGTGTATTATATTATAGCTTATCTTATGCATCGAAATGAACCAGGCTTTAGTTTTGAAATAATTATGCCTTCACATGGAGTCTAAGATATATTGTCCGTATTATTCATGATATATGAATAATTTAATATTTTTTATAAATTTTAAATTTATTTTTTTTCCTTTGGTATCGTAATGCTGTTAAACTAGTTTCTTTCTCAATAATCAAATTCAACTCCCTATGAATGGAATCTGTGTCTAACTCATGAAAACAAACAATAATATTGTCACACTATACTGTAAAAAGTAGAATGATGCTAAAAAAAAAATTGGGGAACAATAATGTGATTTAATGTGACCTTGATGTCACTATTAAATGTGTTGTTATTATCAGTCATCACGATAGGATATAAATTATAAGAATCAGTTATAAATAATACAAATAGTTAATTTTCTAACTCTGCAATAATCCATATATCTAAGAATGATCTCTACTTTCAATATTGGTTTGAATATGGGGTATATCAGAAACAATATTAATTAATATTTAATCATGATGATGATAATGATGTTGATTAGAGGAGGGTGATGCATAGGTACATAGTTATGATATTATTCCTATGGGGGATAGGAAACCCTCCACTTCCCTTACCGTCGATCAACTTTGAATGGTGTGATTTAATATCTTATACAAATATTATTATAATATCAAATAACAAAAACTGCATATAAATAAATTTAAATAATTAAATTTTGATCTAAATAGTTCATATCTTTATACTTTTATTGAAATATGTGTATAAATAAATATACACACTTTTTACAGGATATTAAATCTCAATCATTTAGAATTGATCTAACAGTGATAATAAAGAAGTGGAGGGTAAGGGGAGTGTAGACGCTTCTTTCAATTGCAGCACTCTTCGTATATGCTAAAGAGGTTGGTTGTGAGTCCCATTTCTAAGTGGAAAAAATTGGTTAAAACATTTACTACATTTTGTCCCACTCTTTCTTTTCTTTCCTTGCTTTTTCTTCCTCTTTTCCCTACCTACTTTCATTTTTTACTCACAATTATGTAAGGCCAAGAATATTCCAAAAGCATCTCAATTTGGAATAAACGCAAAGAAGGATCAATCAGGCAGAATCTATCGATCACACAAATAATTAAGCAGCTGTAAAATTTGCAGAGACTTCAAGTACGTATAGTTGAGTCCCAATTATTGATATACTCTCCAATATGTACAGTAATGTAATTATATATTCAAAGAGAAAGCGATAAAATAGTAAGATTAATTATGTGTATGTAATTTATTTTTCATACTTCTATTATTTTGTTTTTCCTTTCTTCCTTTGGTAATTAAAAGTTTTTATGAGTTGGCCTTTAAGGAACCACTAATACACAATAGGGCTCGTGACTCACAGAGTATTTATATGGTTACAATAATTAATTTATATTGAATTATATATATGCAATAAGTAAATATATAAAAGATAAAGCATATATAGTATTCAATCACAAATAATATAATGATTTTTAGTTATATTATTATCATTGCTGAACAATTTTTTATGAGATGCAATTTTTTGACATCAATAATCGTTACCATAAGGTCATAGTTTTATAATATTCAACACTTTTAAGTTATTATTAATTTTGAATATTCCTTTACCGTGTACATAGCATGAGTGTTCGCCGTTTAGCTTCCGCAAGCGCACGGGTCGCAAGTAATAATTTAGTGAGTAAACGAGTGTCGATCCACAATGACTATGACGAAAATGAGTTAATTATTGTAATTATGTTCTTAACTAGGTTGAATGAAATCATTTGAAATTGAGTATGTCAATTAAGGAAATTTGATAAAAACAGTAAGGTAAAATAAAGGTGATTGTAAAATTGATTCTACTTCAAGGTTTAAAGGCTTATGATTACTTCTTCTTCATTGTATTTCATGAAACTATGCAATTGATTCACTTATGCTAATTGTGTGAGTCCATATGCTAGTCAAAGATTCTAAGATCATCAATCAAGCTCTCTCAAGTCAAGATTGATTTTTAATCTTCATTAACAATATTCAATCTCTTGTCTATCATTAATGAAAATCATCTTTCCCAAAGCAATTCTTCATTAGACTATGCTAGGTTGTTAGATATATCTCTATTCTAACAACAAACCATCCATTTAATCCTTAAACTTCAAGTCTAGCATGATTTTTCTCAAGTTCTACAACCAAAATAGCTCTCTCAAGCATCATTCAATTGAACCAAACTAATCATGTGGTGATCAAACACAAGATAGTAATTAAGCATGGAGAAAAATCAGCATATATTCTCAACAATTAGCAAAAGCAAGAAAATATAGTAGTTTTAATCCATACAATGAGTAGAAGTAATCCTAAATGAGAGTTTTAGCCACTCATAGTCAATACAAACCAACAACTCAACATAAAACTCATAACCATATCAGCAAATGGGAAGAGAAGAGGGGGAAAAACCAGAAAAAGAGAAGAAAATCTTGAATTTCTCTAAGAATCTCCTCCAAGAAGCACCAAAATCCTCCTCAAGCTCTCCAAGAAGCCTCCTTGCGGTTCTTGAGCTCTTCCTTGTGCAGAATGTCTGTTTTTCGGCACCTCCATTAGGTTAAAAACACAACTGAAGCTTCACTTTTTCAAAACGCACAGTTGCAGTATCGCAACTTTGCTTTCGCTTTGCTATAGCGAACCCACAGCATACGTGGTCAGAAGGGCCTATTTTTGATGTGTTTTCGCTTTTGATTCGCTATAGCGAACCCATAGCGTACGTGGTCAGAAGGGCCTATTTTTTATGTGTTTTTGCTTTTGCTTCGCTGTGGCGTAGCAAAAGCAACCGGGGGCATCTTCAAGCTACTTTGATCTTCCTTTTTGACTTTTATTTTTCTTTTCTCCACCTCCAAGGATCCATGTAAGCTTCCATTTCTTGTCATCATCCTCCTACAAAAAGAAGGATTTTATGAGCTTTCCAAATTTCTTCAATTTAATCTAAAACCCTATACATCTAGCTCAAAATTTGCACTTTTTCAAGTATTTTCAACACATCACATTTTCCTTCATATGTATAAAGTTTATGCACAATTTTAGTTTAAAACCACAAATATATAAGAAAAATGTGATGAAATACAAGAATTTTCAGAGAATAACAATGAGAGAAGTAAAATCAATTTATAAGAGATCAATTAGATCAAACTTAATTATGGTTTTTATATGTCGTTGTTGTTTAAAACTTTAACTACGTCAATGGTAAAAGTTTGAGCTTCCCATGCAATCGGGAGAAGGTAATGCTTGTTCTATCAAAGTAGCAGAAAAAAGATAAAATGAGTGTAGTGTATTTTTCATATATGTCATATAAAGTACAAACTCTTGTTTATAAAGGCTCACACAAAATTCATGGAATACAAAATAAATCATAAATTATAGTACATGAATTTCCTATATCAATAGCGGAAGACTTATAAGAATTACCTCTTGTCATTGCTAAGCTTTGATCAAAGAGAAAACTCACAAATCTTGATAAAAAAAGAGATGCAAAAGAAAGTAAAGATAGAAGGCAATTGTCAGGTCTCTTTCTGATTGATTATGGGCACAATGATGACAATTGGGTTAAGAATCGTCGTCAGTTAGCGAATCTCATGTGAGCATACTAGGTTTTTCTAACCCTTGTATCTATTGACCATAAACTCAATTGTGTGTTTTCTCACAATCAGAGATATGACATTAATATTTAATAACTCTAATCTTGAATTGGGTCTGGATATGACTTACGGGTCACACTCAAGATATTTTAATTAATTACCTAAACAATAATAACTAATAATAATCATAATATATTAATAAAATATTGCTCGCTCTTAGCCCCTTGCTTCGTACAAACACATAGGCTTGAAGTCTGACCAAGTCTTGACACATTTCACACCACCAAATTAGCTTCTTCTGTTTCTTTTTTCAGTTCATTTCCATAAATAAAACCACTTCACCCGTTTTATTAGGATCTTATCAAAACTAATGGTAAAGGTTAAATTTGGCAATTAGAGAGTGTGGAACCGGTTTGAGCGTCAATCCATTCAATTACTTTTTAACACATGCCTACTTCAGTGCTTTACTCCGCACTATAATTAATTTGTGGATAAATAAATAACCTAGCAAGTGTGCATATACGCTTCAAAAAAAAACATGCACAACATTTGTCCCAAAACCAGGAGAAGTTGAATTGTGAATTGAAGATGGTGAGCTTGAGAAGATTGTGGAGGAAGATGAAGAAGCAGAAGAGGAGGTTTTCTAGGGGTTCATCGCCTACGGTTCAAAATGTACGGTACGACATAGATTCTTACTCTCAGAACTTCGACGACGGTTATTCCTCAGACCTTTCTAGATCTTTCTCAGCTCGTTTTGCTAATCCCTTTTCTAAGGCTGGTGAAGTAGTAATGCTTAATGATGAAGATAACAACAGCGAAATGAGTTGTTGACATGATCCGTTCTTTAATTTACAACAGAAATGATACAATCTACATTCTGTGGGCAGATGTAGATTATTACCTGTAAATTAAATACATACCTATAGGTTAATATATAGAATATTTAATTTTTATGTGAATATAATGCTATCAGGTAAAAAGAAAATTATGAGAAGTATTCCTTATAAACGGTGAACAATTGATCGGCTCATTTATTATTAGATTATTGTAATACAATGCAATGCTCATATCAAAATTTTCACTTATTTGAGTATGTTTTGAAGTTAATGGATATTGAAGGACCGTCTCTTCTTCCGTGTGTGTTGGTTGAAGCATCACTATGAAAAAAACAGTTTCCGTTACTAATTTTTCCGTGTTACCCAAGAAATTTCTGTTGCTAATTACCCACGGAATATTTCTATCACCGTTGTAAAATTCCTCACAAACTTTGGGATAGCCTATTATTCCAACTCAGCGATGGAAAATTTCCGTTGCTAATCTGTTGCCAATCTATTTATTTTTATAATTTAAAAATGCCGGGTGGAACCTCTCAGAAGCCACCACGTGGCCCCTCTGCGAGCTGTCACATGTCCCCGCTGGCCATATATGCAATGTGGGAAACGATTTCACCGTCGGGCTGTATAAGTGTAGTGAGTGAATGATATGATTTGCAATAGATTCTGCATTTTTATAAGTGAGTTGAAGATAAAGATTCAAAAGATTACTCCAATGTCTGTGTGTGTGTGTGTGTGTGTGTGTGTAAGGGATGCATGATCATGGCAATTAATGTGATTGTATTTTAGGGCTTAAAACATTTAGTAATGTAAATTATGCATTTATTATTTATCTCGCCTCATCTGCTGAACTGGTATTCATTGAGCATCCTCATTTGAAGAAATTACAAATGCATGTATTAGAATTAACTTATCTATCAAAATGAATCAGGCTATATATGGGCTTAATTATGCTTCACACCGCAGTCTAAAATTGTTCTTGTTATTCATGACTTTATGTATAATTAATATACATTTTTTTATAGATTTTAGATTTATTTAATTTTCTTTTAGAATCATAATGATGCGAATAGGTTTCTTTATTAATATATATTGATCATTCAAATCCTTATATGAATTTGTGTCAAATAAGAGCAGTATACAAAGCTCCCATTATATGAGATTTATAAAGGATAGATGAATGTAGCATTACCTTCTTTATAAGGAGAGAGGCTGTTTTCTAGGATTTGAACTCATAACTTTGAGTCACATGGCAGCTAGCAACCCCACCGTTGCTCCAAAACTCACCCAAATTTCTTTTAAATTTTTGTCTAACAACATCAAAAAGATTTTCTCTCTTAAGATATTAACAAATTTAGGCTTAGTTTGAATGCGAAGGAAAATAGGAGGAGAGATTGCGAGAATACCAACATCCCTCCTAATTACACACACATACTCTCTCATCCATATTTCCTCCGTATCTAAACAAAGGGTAAAAGTGAAGCCAAAAATTTTGGAGAGGGTGAGAAGTGAGGGGGAAAAATGTTCTCCCATAATATTTTCTTTGGGCAGACACAATGGTATTTGCACATATTTAAATAAAATGAAAGGGTGGCCCAGAGGCTCCCACTAGGTGAGTTTTAAAGAGGGATAAATGCATGCGGTCTTATCTGCGCAAATAGAGAGGTTGTTTCTAGGTGTTGAACCCATGACCTCTAAATCACATGACAATGACCTTATTGCAGCACCGAGGCTCACGCTTTATTTGCAAAAATAATGTGGTTTATGAAAAAAAGGAAACAATGATATAAATGAGAAATACCACTGATTTGACAAGAACTTAGCGGTCTTGGGGTCAAATCACAAATTTTATCACAAGTAAGAATGCAATATATTTCAAACAACCCGGGATTGTTCTCTTATCAAGGAGCCTTTTATTTTGAATTCCCTAGATTAGCTTAAGTTCTAAAAAAAGGGTTAGAAGAGGGGGTTTTGAAATTGGTTTTTTCTAAACTAAAATGCATGAGAACAAAGTCATCTCTAATTTGTTTGGATTTTTGGAAAACAATGAAGGAATGTTTTGGATTAAAAAGGGATTATATGATGAGTGCTCTTGGTAATGAAGAAAGTGGCTATCCTTGCTAAAAAAGGTTATGGGAGTTAAAATTTTAAATCCCAAGGAAAAAAACAACTTCAAAATAATGTTTGAGTTCAATATTCTCAATTAATAGTAATTCCTACAACATAACTAACTACTATCTCTTGAGATATTATTTAAAATCACTTAATGTGCAATTAAAATTGAAATGATGCAAATTATTCTTTTCAATTAAAATATTCTAACGAACCATTTAAGAGTTAAAATCAACTATGATTACCAATCAATAATATGACAACAAGCATAATTTCATCTAACTCATCAAAAGAAATATATATAGATATATATATAGATATATTCTCATATATATGTGAACATCAAGATACATCATCCAATCAAAACTACAATGATCAATCACATGAAAATCATAACTGCAATTCAAGTCTCACAACTTTCATAATGATAAACTTAAACTAGGAAATCAAATACATAGTCTAAGCATAAGATTGAACAAAAAAACTCCCCTGTTAAAGCACAAATGCTCAAGCCACAAATCTCCATCACAAGCAGCAGCAAAATCAGTCACTCATAGCTCTAATTGCAATCTCAAATTGTACACAACACTGAAAATCCATGGAAAAAGAGTGAAAAACCGAATATGGAAGTGGAGAAGAAGAGGAGGCTGTCGTGTTTGTCAAGTGTGGTGAGGAAATGAGAAGCAATCTTAATGGTGCTGGACTTAGATGGTGGAAGGAGGAAGAAAAAGGTCAACGGCGGTGAAGGATAGAAGAAGCTAGCAGTGATGGTGGTTTTCAGTGGTGAGAGTCAAGAGGTGAAGGGAAGAGAGAGTGAAAGTGGAGAAAGTAAGAGGGAGACGACGGTGAAGGTGGTGGAATACGACAGCGGAGGAGGAACGATAGTGGTGTTGGCGATGAGTGACGGAGCTCGATCTCTCTCTCTTGCCTCTGTTTCGAATCAGTCCGCAGCGTTCTCTATGTTCATCTCTCCCCACCGTTTCGGCCTTCCAGCTCCGGCTTCCGGCGGTGACAGTGAGGTTGGCTGACGGTGGAAGTGTGGAGGAAGGACCGGTGGTCGGGTGGTGGTTATGAGCCGTGGTTTCTCCTTCTTCCTCGTTCAAAATCAAGCTTTTGATCCTTAGATCTCTCGCGGCGCCTCTACTCATTCTCTGATGGTGAAGATGGAGGAAGTGGCAGAGGAGGTCGATGGTGGTTGTGGAACCTTCGGCGACGGTGGTGGTGGCTGATAATGGAGGTGAGGTGCTGGGTTAAAAAAGAAGAACCGCTTCCAAGCTCTGGTTTTCGTTTTCTTTTCGCGGCGCGACAGACACGAAGCCCGGGCTTCCCCCATGAAGAAGAAGGTCCAGCGAAAATAACTTTAGTTTTGACCAGGGACAAAATGAAAATTTTTAAGAGTTTATGGAGGTACGGAATTGAAAATTTTAAAATATTATGGGCTAAAAGGTAGCTTTAAAAAAATTTGGGCCTTTCTATGTAATTTTCTCTGATCCCTTTCACATTAATTTATAGTTTCCAGAAATTCTGGGCATTTTCTGTAATTCTCTTCAATACTCAAAAATATTAATTCTGACACAATTGACATTTTCCACATTCTCCAATTTTCTTCTATAATAACACCTACAATATAAAATTAAGCATAAGGCGGCATCAAAAGTTTAAGAAATCATTTGTATAAATAATTAATAAATCATGACCATTTTACCCCTAATTAGACTTAATTCAATATAAATGTTCCTAACTCAAATTAGTGTTTAGTCATGTAATAATGGTCTATGACATATATTAAATTTCCTAAATTAATCATGAAAAAACATATCAAAATATGGTTCAATCAACCACATAGATGTAGCATCTTTTTTGTTCCCAAATTAAATTATGCCATTATTCTCATATTTAAATATATATACAAAAAAACGGTGTAATGATGCTTATTTTAAAAAATACTTTGGCATTTAAGAAACGCTAAAGCTTTTGACGCCATTAAAAATACTTATAGCGCTTTTCAATTTACAAAAACGCCATACATTACTTGGTCAAATTAAATAAGTAAACTAATTACATATGACACTTATTTAAATAAGCGCTAAAGGAGGGCATTCAATTTTTTTTTAATAATTTTTCTAAATATTTCTTTTCCTGTATGGTGTAATGCAAAAACAAATGCCTGATGACCATATATATTTTTTAGCAAACAAATGATCATATATTTCGTCTAGTAGGCAAATTATAATACAAAACGATATGGTCATTTTTTTTAATTATTTTCTTTTCTTGATAAAACAAGCAAATTACGATACGATGGTAAAAAATGCAAAACATTAACTACAATGATTTGTATTACAATAAAATCACTACAATATTATTATATTTGTAAGCTTAAACATTAAAAAAAATTAACAATGTATAGGAAGTTTAAACTGACAAAGTTGAAACTTCAAATCAATACCTGAAAAATAAAAAATATGAGCAAACATATAAGAGTCATTATAGATTTTAACCAAAAAGAAAAAAAAAGAAAAAGAAAACATGGATCAAATTTTTAAAAACCAATGCTTACAAGCTAGGGATCTCCTACTTCTACTTGCTGCTATCAAAGAGAGGAAGGAGTGGGGATAACGAATAAGAAAAGCTGGTAGACCAATAAAGTGGGAAAGTAATGAATCGAAGTTATGGGAAATGACAAGCAGGAGAGCGAAAATGACGGGATGACAATGGTGGGGTGTTTAAATTTTGTAAACAGGGGAAGCTTTAGCGCTTCATTAAAGAGTGTCATTGCTTCCCATTGTCAAAATAAAATTAAAAAAAAGTGGAAGCTTTGGCGCTTCTTTAGGAAGCGCCAAAGCTTCTATTGTGTTTTTTATTTTTTATTTTTTTAATATGAAGTTTTGATATTGTGTTTATGTAATTGGTTGGTTTAACTATATTTTATGTGTTGATTCTTTCTCTAACACTGATCAAGTATATAATTAAATATCTTACATGAAATGGCTTCTTTATGTAGCAATTGCTTCCGGAATAGATTGACACATAGGCAACGGATTCCAAAATTGAGATGAAGCATGATATATATTATTAAGATAACGTTTGGAATACAACTTTAACCATGAATTAAGTATGGGCCATCTTTATATATTTTTTTTATTTTTTTCTTTTGGAATGTGGCCTTTTTAAAAAAAATTGATAAACTTCATAGAGCTCACTCAGTTTTACGCTTCATTATAAGTGCAAGTTAATACTAGTGATAATAATATATTCAAGCAGATAATATTATATCTATAAAAAGAAAGAGCAAAAAGTATGACAAACATATCATATAATGTTATGTTGATTGTAACTATTAAACCTTTATCAATAATAAATGTATAACAATATAATGACCCAAATTAAAAAAACACAATTAATTTAAATTTACTTTATAGCTAGACACACACACAATCGAAGAAGCTGACTGAACTTTTTTTTTTAAAAAATATATAGGAAGCTTTGGTGCTTCCTTAGGAAGTGTTAAAGCTTCCTATTACAATATTTTTTTTTAAACATTTTTCTTTTGAATTGTGGCCTTTCTAATTTTTTTTAAAGTACATAGGAAGCTTTGGCGCTTCCTTAGGAAGCACCAAAGCATCCTATTATAATATTTCTTTTTTTTTTTAGTTTTTTCTTTTGGAATGTGACCTTTTTAAAAAAAATGTAAAAAAATACATAGGAAGCTTCCTATTATAATTTTTTTTTAGTTTTTACTTTTGGAATGTGACCTTTTTAAAAAAAATTAGATTTTTCTTTTGGAATGTGGCCTTTTTTATAAAAAATTTTTTGATGAACTTCATGGCGCTCACTCGGTTTTATGCTTCATTATAAGTGCAAGTTAATACTAGTGACAATAATATATTCAAGCATATAATATTGGATCTATAAAAAGAAAGAACAAAAATTAAGGAAAACATATCATATAGTGTTATATTGATTGTAACTATTAAACCTTTACCAATAATAAATGTTATGACCCAAATTAAAAAAAAAACTTCATTTAAATTTTTTTAAATAAAGCATAATGCAAATCCAATAGGCATATTACAATAGTCAGAAAGAAATTAAACTTCTTTTGTTAAACATATATGCAAGGCCGTAGGAAGATTAAAAAGAAAAAAGAAATAATATATTAAACTTCATATTATATATATATATATATATATATATATATATATTAATTAAAAAATATAGGATGCTTTGGCGCTTCTTAGCGAAGGGCCAAAGCTTCCTATTATATTTTTCTTTTTTTTGTTTTTGAAAAATATAAGAAGCTTTGGCCCTTCCACATAAAGCGCCAAAGCTTCTTATTGTTTTTTTTAAAATATTGATGACATTGTTTGGCGCTTATTCAGGAAAGCGTTATAAAAAGTTAACATCTATTATGACGCTTATAATTGTAAACGCCAAAGCTTCAAAATAACCTTGATTTTAAAAAATAAATAATTATCTTTGGCGCTTTTTAAAAAACTACCACAAGAGTTGCGCCACTAAACCCATTTTTTATAGTAGTATATTAAGAGTTAATTAACAAAAATAACGTGATTTAATGTTAACTTAATGTCACTATGAAGTGGGTTATCAATTTATCATCACTATATAAATATAAAATATAAGTTATATATAAATAATATAACTTGTTAATTTTTCTAAACTCTCTGCAATATGTAAAGCTGTCCAATTCTAACCTATAATTACAACTATGTCACCGGCTATATTTTGGACGTCCCCTTTTAAAAAAGGGGGACGTCCCTTAGGCTAGTAATAAGAATATCCTGTGGTAGTGGAATCATCATTAACATGTATGATAGTTTTGAAGTGAATGGATGGTGAAGGAATGGTCTCTGCTTTCAATATTGGTTAGAGTAAGGGTGATGCAAATATATACATATATATATAGTTCTATTATATATCTGTCCTCTTTCTTTCACTTTACTTTCTTCTTCTTTTCCTTCTTCTAATATTTACTTTCATTTTTTACTCACAATATGAAAAACCAAAATTCCAAAAGCATCTAAATTTGAAACAAACGAAAAAAGGGGAAAAAGGATCAGTCAAGAAGAATCATGGGTTAAAAAGTTAAGCAGCTGCAAAATTTGTCAGACCGCGAGACTTCAAGTAGTTGAGTCCGAATTGATAGAATCTCCAATAGGTACAAAGATGCAATTATATATTCAAAGGGAGAGCCATAAAGAAGCAAGATTTTGTATTTTTTCTATTTTTTAGTACTTTTATTATTTTTTTCCCCTTTATTTTTTGTAGTTATAAGTTCCTGAGTTTGAGTTGGCTACTAAAAAGACCACTAATACAATAGGGTCTTATGACATTCAAAGATTGTTTATAAGGTAACAATGATTAATTTATATTGAATTATGTGCAATATAATTAAATACGGAGTATATAAAGGTAGAATAGAATATTCAATCACAAATAATTTAGTTTGACCTGATTCCTTATTCAACTTTCTTTTGATGATGACTAACTTGATAAGCGATAATCCATAAATCGAGAAATCTCTAATAAGATTCTGTCACATTGAATTCAAAGGATATAACAGAATGTTCCATTTTATAAACACCCAGCTCTTTTTGGAAACAACAAATTCTTTGTATGTAAACAACCTTAATTTGTTTCCATGGTTCACCTCATCAATGGCCAACATATTTTTTCTCACCCATGTGCATCTCACTTCATAAAGTTATAAGGTCCATTCACACCTCATTTTCAACAATAAAGCCTTACATTAATATGCTTATGTGTAGTTGCTGACACAAAGTAAGAAACTTTATACCATTCCACGCCACCAAATCAGCTTCGGTGTCTTTTTATTCATTCCCAAAAAAACCAAGTCACATGCTTTATCTTGATCTTACCCAACCTAATGATATAGGTGAATTTGGCAGTAATGAAGTGTTGGGACATATATATAGCATTGATTTGTATGTCAATTCAATTTACTCTTTAACACGTCATGCGAGCTTCAGTGTTTTACTTTAGACTAAGTAATTTGTGGTATAAATAACTTAGCCAGTGCGCATAAACTTCAAACATACACAACAATATTGGTCCCAAAACCTGAGCTCTCTCTCTCTCCCCCCCTCTAAATCTATCTATTTCTTCGAGGTTTTAGTGGGAATCAAAAGAAGAAGCAAATATAAGCAGAAGTCGAATTGTGTGTGGATTGAAGATGGTGAGCTTGAGAACGATGTGGAGGAAGATGAAGAAGGAGAAGAAGAGGTTTTTCGGGGGTTCATCGCCTACAGTTCATATTTTACACTACGACATTGATTCTTACTCTAAGAACTTCGACGATGGTCATTCAACAGACACAGATGATGCTTCTAGATCTTTCTCTGCTCGTTTTGCTATCCCCTTTTCTAAGGGTTGTGAAGTAGTGCTTAGTGATGATGAGAACAGAAGCGAAATGAGTTCTTGATCATTTCTTTAATTTGCACCAGAAACCGTACAAATCTCTATTGTGTAGTGTAGCTTACCTGTAAATTACCGCGAGCGCGCATAGAATTTTGGTGGTTTGTGAATTGCAAACATGATTTGTGAATTACTCGTTGGATCATAAATGTAAGAACTAGTTTGGAAGTGAATGTTGGTACCATATCCTTAATTTTATTATATATTTTTACATTTTATATTAGGATTTTGTTATAATAATTGAACTTAAAATGCTTTTTTTGTAATAAATTGAGATTAAGAATAAATACATCAAATTAGAACTTAAAAATACAAAATTATCAAAAAATTATAATTATTCTTAATTATCAGTTGTTTAGAAGATTTGATGTTGGGTTAATTATTTTTAATTGCAGGTGTTTGGAAAGTTGGATTAAAACTGAAAATGGTAGTTGGGAGCTCGAATTTCAGAAATAACAGTTTAGTTCCACGAATTTAAAAAATACCAGTTTGGTTCATGAGTAAAACTGCCACGCTCCGCTTTACCCTCTGAAATTAGGTCAGTTCAGAGCTTTATCCTATGAAATTGGTTTAATTATTTTTAATTGTAGGTATTTAAAAAATTGGATTGAAATTGAAAATGACAGTTGGGAGCTTGAGTTTTAGAAATAATAGTTTAGTTCCATGAATGTAAAAAATACAAGTTTAGTCCATGAGTAAAACTACCACGCTTCGCTTTATCCTATGAAATTAGGTCAGTTCAGAGCTTTACCGTCTGAAACTGGGTTAATTGTTTTTAATCGTAGGCACTTGAAAAATTGGATTGAAACTAAAAATAACAGTTGGGAGCTTGAGTTTCAGAAATAACAGTTTCGTTCCACAAATGTAAAAAATGCCAGTTTGGTCCATGAGTAAAACTACCGCGCTTCGCTTTACCCTCTGAAATTAGGTCAGTCCAGAGCTTCACCTGCAGAGAAAAAACCAGAGCTTCGGCCGCGAAACTTCAGAACCTGAGCTTGAGACCTTCGCTTTTCACCTTCACTCCGCTCACTCCTTCCACCGTCGTCCTTCTCAGTCGTCGGCAACGTCCCCTCCTCCATTGTCGCCGACGACCTTCACTTCCTCACCATCACCCTCTTGAGCCAAGAAGGAGAGGACGACTTTCAGAGGTAAAAGAGAGAGCCTACGGAAGGAAAAAAAAAAGAGGAAGTCAAAGATTTTCCCATCATCGTTTATCTCCGGCTTACCATCACCTTCACCTTCGACTTCCTTCTTCTTCACCGCCGATTTCTTTCTCCACCATAGGAGAGGCTGATTTTGAACGGACAAAGACAGAGCCGCGACAGAGCAGAGGGTCGGACTCACCATCACCATCTCCACCTTCACTCTCACCACGCCATCACCTTCATCTGACGCCTCCACCGTCCTTATTCCTCACCTGTCGAGTTTCATCTTCCATCTCCATCTCCACCGACAACTTTCGTTTCCCTTCAACCAGCCGTGTTCCTCTGTTTCCTTTCCATTACCACCCAATAATCATCATTTTTTTTCATCATAAATCTTTCTGTCCGGTGGTGATTTCATGGCTGGATATTTTAATCAGAGAGTGATTATGCTTCTTGAAGCTACTTCTATAAATTGTGGTGGCTAATTTCTCATCTTCTAAATAATGGATTGAGTCTTGAGCCTGGAGCTTCATAAGGAATGTCTTATCATCTAATTTCTATATTTAATTTTTTATTTTAGTTAAATTCTAGATTTAGAGTTTAATTAACAGTTTGGATTGGAGTTTTGCATTGAGGTTCTATGCATTTCTTGAGAATAGATGTGTATTTGGATTTTAATGTTATGTATTTAACACTTAGCTTCGTTAGTAGCAATTTCATATAATTAACTTAGTACTCCCTCCGGTCCTAAATATAGGACATAGTTTGTAGTGTAAATTGCATTACAAACTATGTCCTATATTTAGGACCGGAGGTAGTATAATTTTGTTTGAAGTTGTTATGAATACATAATTGTGATTGTAATGTAAGGGTTTTTTGTTACTTGTGTCATTGTATTTCATTTATTCAAATTGTTAGTGTTTAAATTGGATGTCGGTTAAAGCAATGAATTCACCTAACTCAAGTTAGTTCAAAGAATCTTTTGGACATTTTTGTAAAACTAGGACATTCTTATTATCTTTTGAAGTAAGAACAGATAAAATTCATTGTTTTAGGAGATTCTCATCATATTTTTAAAACCAATTTCCATTTCACTCCATTTGATACTAAAAAATCCAAAAATATTTGTTGTAAAGTGTTTTAGTTTTAATTGCAATCTAGTTGATAGTTTAAAAAAACAAATCCTTTTTATTGTTTTATACTAATCATTGCACTTATTTTCTATGTAATTAATAAAAGGCTCATCAAGAGACGATTCGAGATTACATCATTTATTGTAATCTAAGTGTCAATCCTTTGATTAATTGGTATCTTGAGTCTTTAGATTGCATTTTAGGTAGTTTTACATGTTTTTCATAGTATCTCGTAACATTTTGCATCTTTCATAGAAATTTTTGAAGAAATACAAACAAATATCTTGATTTTCTTTCACTTTTTGCATTTTTCTTGCATACACTTGATTTGTAGCTAGAAATCACACTAGTGGAAAAAGGGCTTTTTAGACCGGTTAAAATTGACTTTTTAGACCGGTTCTGGATCCGGTTTTGATACAGTCGATCTTAAAAGTATGTCACTTTTGAGACCGGTTTGGTAACCGGTCTTAAGAGTCTCACTGTTAAGACCGGTTGTATTAATAACTGGTCTAAACATAACAATTTTAAGACTGATTTTCATGAGCACCAGTCTTAAAAGAACTCTTTTGTAAGGCGATTTATATAACATTTTAAAGACCGATTATAATTATAACATGTCTTAAAAGTTATTTTAAGACCGGTTTTATATATAATCGGTCTTAAAAATTTTAATTTTAAGACCGGTTGTACATAAAACCGGTCTTAAAAAGTTAATTTTAAGACCGGTTATATTAGTAACCGGTCTTAAAAGTGTTATATATTTTTTTAATTGTTTTTTATTAGATTAGTTACCAGAACACATCCTTGAATTACTACTTCCAATACCATACTTATTAAGTGCCATATGTTGTTCAAATTGTTTCCATTTACTATGTCCTTTTGCTTTAACCTTCCACTTACCATTTCCTTTTGCTTTAATCTTCTAATTGAATTGGGAACTTGTAACATGTCATATATCCTCATGTATAATGGTTTGTTTAAAATCATAATATATATATATATATATATATATATGTATAAATGAATTCAACCATGTCATATCATGCAACCAACAAGTCAATTCATCAAAATATACAAAAATCATGTTAAAACCAATAAACATGTCAAATCATGCAACCAACAATATTTGCAACCAACTAACATGTCAATTCATCAATATATACAAAAAAAATTCCTTAATTTTACAAGAACTCACTGTTGTAAAAGTTCATAAATGAATTCAACATAACAATTGCGAATATGCTCAATATCTTCTTCTGGAAAGGGGTCAATAAGTTCAAACATCTGAAACACCAAAGCCAGACAAAACATTAACTTCACTTAAAAAAAATAAAAGTAATACAAAATTTTTGAAATATATATACATTTACCTCTTCAGTAAGTTCTGTCGTGCCTAGGATAATAATATTATACACGTGCCTCAGAATATACAACCCATACAAGTTGGACCCCGGTGGTTGTCTACGGGTCTAAAAAATAATATGATATCATTAAAACAAGTATAAAATTAAAGCATGGCTTATTATTGAATACATTCTTGAAACAAACAAATATGTAACTAACCTTTGGCAAGATCCATGTAGGGTCTTTTACCTCACGCATAGGCCTACCACAAGCAGCGTGTTGGAATGTCTGCATAGCCCATATCATCAACATCACAAAGGTTACTTATTTTATACAAATTCCATAAATTTTGCACACGGAAGGTAATTAATAATGCAAGAAAACTTACATCTTCAAGCTCTTCTTCAATTCACTAGTTGGCTTGCTGAGGTGAGGTGGAGGGAGCATAAGAGGATGACAGATTAACTCTTACACAAAATAGCCAATTGCTAGTGATCATTGAAAAAATGGAAGACTTTTAAGCAAATATAAAACATTATGTATATTATGAAATATAAATTTGTTTCTTACCCATGCAAATATGGAGCCAAGAAACACTCAATTGAAGTTTCACTGAGCCTGTGCGATAAGTATGTGTGTCTGATAGAAGCAGTGGTCCCTGTGTAGTAGAGTTGAACTGGGCATAGGAGTCCAAATTTATCGGTTTTGCCAGAGTCAACCAACCTACGATGCATGCATCTACAATAATTCAAGCAGGGACATTAAATCAAAGTTTAACAGTGTAATTTGTAAAGTATTAACTTCCAATTTGAGAAGATACTTACATAAAAAATAGCTGGACAATCGAAATTATAAGCTGTTGTAGAGGAGCTACCAGGGACATTAAATCATCCCTCTCAAGATAGCATTACGCCCTTGACTTGCCAACAGCTGACTCAGTAGTCTAATCTCTTGTTGCAAAGGACGTATCATATGCCATCAGAATCACTTGCTGCATGACATTTAATGGAGGCCGTGAAACATCTTGAGTAGAGGGAGGTGGAGGTGGAGGTGGCGGGGCTTCCTCAACTCGATCAGAAACAAGGTTCTTTAGCCACAAGATGAAAGAGTTGATGACATTTCCCACAACCTTGAAGTCATCAACAAGGATAGGGAGAGGTGCATCTGCAACTATCACCTCTTCAACTGCCACTCTAACTTGATCATCCTTTATTTCTTGGTGGTGGACAATTGATCCCAAGTTGTTCACGCTTCCCCTAGCAACCAATCGTCTCAGAGGATCCTCCACAAACAAGTCACAAGGCTCACCAATCTCTTTTCCAGGACCCTTTGATGACTGACCAATGTAACTCCCTTTAGTGCTCTGTTTAAGGTTTAGGGAATGAGCCTGGGGAGCACTGGTATCTGCTTGTCTTGTGCTCGTCATGATCATCCATTCCTCCTTCATCTTGCTGAACCTTTCTTCAAATCGTGCATCAAATGATGCTTCTGCATCGGCCCTAGCTTCTGCCCTCACAGTAGCCAATATACGCTCCATCTCCTCCCTAATCACCTACTTGAGGAACGGCGTGGGGGTGCTTCAAAGTAATCCCTTATGCCTACCCCTCCTCTAATCCCCCTGACACAGCCGAGATGCTCAGGTTTTCCTGTAGCTACGGTCAGGATGTCATTCCTCTCATCCCACCTAAACAATCCCTCGGCTTGTTTTTTTGAAGCTCCTCCTATAAGACATAGATGACAAATGTTAATAATGAAATTTATTTACTAAATAATTAATAACAACAAGTCAACAACAATACTTTCTCACCGATTATACGAGATTGTTCACTCTTATAAGACTCGCTCCTCTTTTGGTGAGTGAACAACCACTTTTCTTCTCGACGTATTGGAGATGGTAGAGAAAGAAGAACAGAAGGACCGGATTGAGTTGCTTCTTCCAATCTCTTCCGTTTGGCCGCCAACAAGTCTTTTTCGGCCTTCGTATACCCCCACGAGACATTGTATGGGGGCAATCATTCTTTCTACCACTCTCTTGGGCAATTTTCCTTTTTTCTTGCGAATAAGAAATCAAAATTAAGTCATTGTAAATCAATAAAGACAATTCATAATTCATAAGCAAATCAATTGCAAAATAAGTCAACTCACCAATGCTTCTAGAGTAGTCCGAAGCCGTCTAAATTCTTGCCAAGTCTGTTCGTCAATAAAAGAATACTGATCACACGGATTAGGAAGAGGCTGACCTTCTTCCACCTCGATATGCACGTAATTGTTGGCTAGACTTGTCTTAAACTTCCTCCAGCGTTCATCACAATACGTCATTGTCTTGTCATACAAGACTTCACTCTCAGGAATGTTGTAAGTGAGCTGGATAGTTTCCCAAATAAGTTGATTCACACCTTTATCCACATTTCTCCACTACTCTATCAAGATGCTAGGCTTGTTGCGTGCTAGGAGGCCGACAAAACTCCTATACTGTTAGGCATTAGGCCCAATTGGTTTCCAATAACTATTAAACTCAATCGGAATCTTTTCCCTGGTATTTCGATTGAGAGGAATGTCTCTCAATCGGGTGACTCTCCTACCCCTTCGTCTAGGCCGGTTACTTGGCTCACTGTGTTCCTGGCTAGGAGCATTGCTAGGCTCGCTTTGATTTGGATTAGTTGGATCGGGAGTACTCTCACTAGGACGACTCCTTGTCTAAAAACACTTTAAGAACACTATTTAAGGATAGCTAGTAAAGGTTTAAGGAAATTTTGCTACACGACACTATCTACAAAGGCATCATTTAAAAGCAATTCCCAAGTTATGCAAACATGAACAAATGATTAATTGCAATGCACAAGTTGAACATACATGCAAAAATAGGAGTTAATGTCTGTTATGGAATGTATAAGGGTAGCTTGATAGGGACCTAAGTGCATAAACTAGATTAGTCTAAATAAGGACTTAAGTGCAAACTCACATAATTGGATAGTTATTAGTGAATAATGTGCAAGGAAGTTAGTAGCTGTTGGGAGAGGTCGGCTATTATGTTATAAATAGCCTATGCACCCTCCATTGTATCAGTTTTGACCTGAGTTGTTCATTGAGTGATATTCTAAAACAACATTTCTCTTCTCTACTCTCCTATACTTCCCTCACTTTTTGTTCTTCTCTCTTTCTCTCTTTCTGATTTCTTATAAGGTCAAAATTGATACAATTATGTGAGTTTGCACTTAAGTCCTTATTTAAACTAATCTAGTTTATTCACTTAGGTCCCTATCAAGCTACACTTATACATTCCATAACAATGTCAGCACAAGTTGAAAAAAGTTGAACATAAATTCATTAGGAGGCCGACTCAGAAGCAACACCAAAGCTCATATCAAGCAATATTAGCACTACCTTATCCAGAGTTTTACTATATTGAACATGCAAAAATACAGAACCAAAATTGAACCCTTCTCGTACACAACAAAAAAAACCCAGGTCCACAGAAGCATAAGGACATTAACCTCAGACATACATAAATTATGTAAAACTCTTCAGAATAATTAACGGTACCTTCAACCTTTGCTTGAGGATCCTCTTCTTTCTCTAGATTTGAACAGTCTTTGGCCACTTTATGTATCAAGTAAGGTCTCTCTTAGGAGGCAATGGACGCTTCTGAAAAGTGGGTTGACGAGTTGCTGCAAGAATCAAACAAAGAAAATGGAGATTTCAATGTAATACCCAAAAACGAAACCATTTATTTAATTGAACACTTGGCAACTGAAACACAAACCTGACAATAAAAATGAGGTTGAGAATGAAACCAATAAGAGGGAACAAACGACGATAGCCTTACGGCAATGTATTCAACCGTAAATCTACATTGACAGCGGCGAAGTTAAGGACGGAGGAGAGAAAGGGAAAGGAGGAGCTGCCACGAACAGACGCAGGGGTTTCACTGATGTGCTTGAGTCTTAAATTTTAGAGTTAAAATTAGGCGCCTTTTGAAATCCAGGTCAGTTTTGAGACCGGTTGTAATTAACAACCGATATTTAAAAGTAATATTTAAGACCGGTAATTAAAACCGGTCTCAAAATTAAGATTTAAGACTGGTTATTAATAAATAACCGATCTTAAAAATAGAAACTTTTTAAGACCGGTTATTAAATAATAATTGGTCTTAAATTTTTAATATTTAAGATCGGTTTTCATATACAGCTAGTCTTAAAAATAAAAATGATTTTTTTTAATTGTCTTTAATTCATATAATATTTTCTAGATCAGTTATATTTAGAACCGATCTAGAAAATATATTACATGTATTTATTTTTTTAATTGTATATATTTTAAGACCAGTTTTTATTATAACCGGTCTTAAAATTATTTTTAAGACTGGTTTTAAATATAACTGGTCTTAAATGTATTTTTAAGACCGGTTATAAATATAACCGGTCTTAATATTTCATCATAATTATAAAAATGCCACCGGCCATATTTTTAAGACCTTATATGATATAACCGGTCTAAATGTTCTGGTCTAAAAACCCTTTTCTGTACTAGTGTCAATGTTATACACTTACAAATTGATTGGAGTTTGATTAAAATTTGGTTACGCCTACATTTGAGTTGGCTGTCAATTTTCGAAAATTTTGCCTAAAAATTTTTGAGCTTAGTTTCCCAAGGATTTGGGCCATTTTAAGCCATCCTAAAGATAAGACTTTTTTTTTTCTTCATTTTTTCTCTTATATTTATAATTTTTCTTCAAACTAATTTATCTGATTTATAAAGTGATATATATATATATATATATTATAGGGTTATGATGCAATTTAACAACAAAGATTTTAGCCATGAGTGTATGATACAATTAAGTTTGAAGTGTGTAAAAGTAGACATATTATTTTAATAAAAACAAAATTTTTTTAGCAATTTTATTAAATTGGCTCAAACATTTGTCTCTTTTTTTTATGTTTGACCCATTTGTTCCCCCTCCAATTTTACCTAAAGAAACTTCATATTTCCAAGTGCACATCTGAGAATATTTTATAAGTAGATTTGCACCTTAACCTTGTATTAATTGAAACATATTGTTTGGAAAAATTCTAAAATAATACTCATAGGTTCTTCTCTCCATTAGAACAATAGGGCCAATATGCTCATTATTAAATTTGTTGAAGAGATAAAATATAATCAAGGTATATCATTTTAATTAGGGGTTAAATTTTAGGGTCTCATGACTCAGGGTGTTTATAAGGTTACAATTGATTAATTTATAATGAATTATATTGAATAATTAAATATACGAAGATAGAATATGACATTCAATTACAAATATTAAATAATTTGCCTTGATTCTTTATTTAACTTTCTTTTGATTATGACCAACTGACGACCCATAAAATCAAGAAATCTCTGATAAGATCATGTCATATTAGGTTCAAAGGATGTAACAGAATGTTGTATTATATGAACGGCCAACTCTTTTTGGAAACAACAAATTCTTTGTAGGTAACCCAAAAAAAAAAAAAAAAAAACAAACAAACAAACAACAACAACGTTAATTTGTTTCATTTCATTAGCCAACATACTTTTTTCTCTCCCATGTGCACATGACTTCATAAAGTGATCAGATCCATTCACACCCCATTTTCAACAATATAAAGTCTTACATATACGTATGTTTGTGTGTAGTTGCTGACATAAAGTAAGAAACTTTATACCATTAATTCCACGCCACCAAATCAGCTTCTTCTGTTTCTTTACCTTCATTTCCATAAAACCACGTCACGCTTTATACTAATCCTACAAAAAAAAAAAAATGACAAAGGTGGATTTTGCAGTGATGAAGTGTAGGGACATAAATAGATTCAATTACTTTTTTTACACCTCATGCGTGCTTCAAAGTTTCACTCAACACCAAGTAATTCGCAGTCTAAATAACCTCGATAGTGCGCATATAAACATCATGAAACACAACATTGCTCCCAAAACCTGAGCTCTCTCTCTCTCTCTCTCTCTCTCTCTCTCATCTATATCTGTCTATCTCCATCTATTTCTTCAAGGTTCTAGCGGGAATTGTGCGAGGACTGAAGATGGTGAACTTGAGAACATTGTGGAGGAAAATGAAGAAGGAGAAGAAGAGGTTTTTTAGGGGTTCATCGCCTACAGTTCTTAATGTACAGTACGACATTGATTCTTACTCTCACAACTTCGATGATGGTTATTCCTCAGACCCAGATGATGCTTCTAGATCTTTCTCTGCTCGTTTTGCTATTCCCTTTTCTAAGTCTTTTGACAAGAGCTGTGAAGTAGTGCTTAGTGATGATGATAACAGCAGCGAAATGAGTTGTTGATATAATCAGTTCTTTAATTTATACCGGATATTGTACAAATCTCCATTATGTGAGTAGGTCTAGCTTACCTGTAAATACATACATATATATTCATATACAGAATTATGGACAGTTGATCGCTCCTCTATTAGATACTTGTAATACAATGTCCAATGCTCATACCTATAGTTGTTATCGGTATCTCGATCAATACTGAATATATATATTGAAGTATGATGGGTACAATGTAGCAGAGCAGTGATAATAGTGACAATAAGGGTGATCAAAGAGGTTGGTTCGTAGTGACGAAATTGATGCAAATTAATATTTATTATATCTTTGTCCCACTCTCTTTGTTTCTGTCTCAACATTACTTTACCTTCGTCCTGGCCATTTTCTTTTCTTTTTCTGTCTTCCAATACCTAATTTCACAGAAGGAGTTAATAATGCTGAGGAGGTAATAATTACTCTTTCATGTCTCACGAAGGATTTGGAATAATTCTGGGAATCAAATGCTTATAGCTAGGAAGTTGAGTTGGGAAGCTCCAGTCACTGGCAGTGTTAAAATTAATTAGAATAGTCTGGTTTTTGTCTCGTTATTATTTGATATATATTTTTTTACCTGAAGTTATTATTGATCTTATGGTATAAGTTGTACTGATGGGCTTATTTTTGTTGTTTTGGAACGTATAGCTTAGGCTTTATTAATTTTTTTCTATTTTTTGGCCTCCTTTATTATCGGTGACTATAATATTTTGTTTTTGGAAATTAATAAAATTGACTCTTAGAAAAAAGCCTATAACTTTCGCTGTAAATGTAGTGTGTGATTGATATGATTTGCAATAAATTCTGTATTTTTATATAAGTGATGTGGGAAACGTACGATAACAATCTTAGTGTTGTATTTATTTAATTTTCTTTTAGAATCATAATGATGCGAATAAGTTTCCTTAATATATATTGATCATTCAACTCCTTATATGAATCTGTGTCTAGTAAGAGTGGTCAAATGCACAAAGCAACCGTCAGGCGGGATCTTAGAGGGGATAGATATACATAGCCTTACTCTCGCAAACAGTGGGCTATTTTTCAAGATTTAATTAAACCTGCAATTTTCAGGTCATATGGCCCCTAGCAACCTACCGTTGCTCCAAAACTCACACTCGTTCCTTTTGAATATGTGTCTAAGACATCAAAAAGAATTTCTCCCTCAAGATGTATTAACAAATTTAGGCTTAGTTTGAAGGCAAAGGAAAATAGGAAGGAGAGATTAAGAAAATATCAATATCCCCCCTAATTATATTCTCTCATCCAATTTTCCTTCATATCTAAACGAAGGGTAAGAGTGAAACCATAAAATTTTGGAAAGGGTGAGAAGTGAGAGCAAATCTCCTCCCATAATATTTTCTTTGGGCAGACAGAATGGTATTTGCGCATTTTTACTGTACTTAAGTAGAATTATGAAACAATTGGGAAACAATTATATAAATAAGAAATACCACCTAGATGTAGTTCCCAAATTAAATTAAGCCATTATTCTCATATTAAACAATTATGAGTTAATTAACAAAAAATAACGTGATTTAATGTAAACATAATGTCACTATTTGTAAATGTGATATTAACAACAAGCTGTTGGTTGGGATAGTAAGCTGTTTTATCTTGTAAGAAGAAGAACATAAGTTCAAATCCCAGAAAATGCATTTAAAAACTCTTTGCACTCCAAATCTACATCTAATCAGTTATTGATGCACACCCTCAATATGAAAGGCCAAACTTTCAAAAGCATCTAAATTTGAAACAAACGGGAAAAGGGGGAAAAGGATCAATCAAGCAGAATCATAGGATAAAAAATTAAGCAGCTTAAAAATTTGTCAGATCGATACTTCAAGTAGTTGAGCCCTAATTGATGGAATCTCCAATCGGTACAATAATGCAATTAAATGTTCAAAGAGAGAGCCATAAAGAAGTACGTAAGATTATATATATATATATATATATATGTACTTTTATTATAATTTGTTTTCCGCCTTTTATTTTTTGTAATTGAAAGTTCATGAGTTGGCTGCTAAAAAGACCACTAATACAATAGAGTCTCATGCTACTCAAAGTGTTTTTATAAGGTTATCTACAATGATTAATTTATATTAAATTATGTGCAATATAGTTTTTTTGCCCGAATTATGTGCAATATAATTAAATAGATAAAGGTAGAATAGAATATTCGATGGCAAGTAATTTAATTTGTTCTGATTCATTTTTTAACGTTCATTTGATGGCGACTACCTGATGACCTATAAATCGAGAAATCTCTCGTAAGATTCTTTCACATTAGGTTCAAAGGATATAACAGAATGTTCTATTTGATAAACAGCCAGCTTTTTTTGGAAACAACAAATTCTTTGTTTGTAAACAACCTTAATTTATTTCCATGGTTCATCTCATAAATTGAAAATATATTTTTTCTCACCCATGTGCATCTCACTTCATAAAGTGATAAGGTCCATTCACACTCCATTTTCAATAATAAAGCCTTACATACAAATGTTTATGTGTAGTTGCTGACATAAAGTAAGAAACTTTATACCATTCCATGTCACCAAATCAGCTTCGGTTTCTCATCATTCATTACCATAAAACCACATCGCATGCTTTATCCTGATCTTACCAAAACTAATGTTAAAGGTGAATTTCCCAGTAATGAAGTGTTTGGACACACGCATATATAACATTGATTTGTATGTCGATTCAATTACCTGTTAACACGTCATGCGAGATTCAGTGTTCTACTCTCTACTAAGTAATTTGAGGTATAAATAACCTAGTCAGTGCACATAAAGTTCAAACATATACAACATTGGTTCAAAAACCTTAGGGCGTGCGCTCTCTTTCTCTCTCTGACTATTTCTTCGAGGTTTTAGTGGGAATTAGACGAGCAAGAAGCAAGAAGCAATAAGCAGAAGTGGAATTGTGTGTGGATCGAAGATGTTGAGCTTGAGAACGATGTGGAGGAAGAAGAAGGAGAAGAAGAGGTTTTTCAGGGCTACATCGCCTACAGTTCATAATTTACAGTACGACATTGATTCTCACTTTAAGAACTTCGACGATGGTTATTCAACAGACACCGATGATGCTTCTAGATCTTTCTCTGCTCATTTTGCTATCTCCTTCTCTAAGGGTTGTGAAGTAGTGCTTAGTGATGATGATAACAGAAGCGAAATGAGTTTTTGATTTTGCAAGAGAAATTGTACAAATCTTTATTGTGTAGTGTAGCTTACCTGTAAATACATGCATATATATATATATATATATATATTGATATACAGAATTGTGGTGATTTGCGAATTGCAAACATGATTTGTAATTTACATGACCAAGTTTATGGGAGAATATAAGACATTTTTTCATTTCATCTCTTCTATTTATCATTTTTCTTCAAACTAATTTGTTTAAATAAACTAATATATAATCTAGGGTTAAGGTAAACTTTTAACAACTAAAGTTTTCACCATGAGTGTGATTGAAGCATATTTTTATATGACTTTTCATGATTAATTTGGGATTTTTAATACATTTTCTGGGACATTATTGCATGATTAAGCATTAATTCAAATTAAGGACATTTCTATTGAATTAAGTTTAATTAGGGGCAAAATGGTCATCATTTGCTAATTATTTATGCAAATGATTTCTTGGACTTTTGATGCTACTTTGTTCTTAATCTTGCATTGTAGGTGTTTAAGAAGAAAATTGGGGATTTTGGAAAATGTCAATTGGGGTCAGAATTAATATTTTTAGGACTGGAAAAAAAGTAGAGAAAAGTACCCAGAATTTATGGAAAATTGCATATCAATGAAGAAAAGGGAAAGAGAAATTACATAAGAATCCCATAATTTTTAAAAATTACAGTTTGGCCTTAAACATTTTGAAAGCTTGAAGTTTAGTCCCTCCACGAACTTTTGAATCTTTTCAGTTTCACCCCTGGTAAAAACTTCCCTTTTGATCAGGGCTAGGGCAGTTGACCGAGCTGGTTCTTCTTCTCTTCCTCGACAGATTGAGGGGGGAAATAAGAGGGAGTGGCCGCGCAATACAGAGGAATCACAAAGAGGTTCGGCGAAGCTTGAGAGGAGAGGGAAAGAGACAAATAGCCATCACCACTATGGAGGACGTCCTTCTTCACCACCACTGGTGTCTTCTCTGCCGTTAATGTGTCTCGGACTCTGTCAAAAATCAAAGAAGCTTGGAACTTAAGTTCGAACAGAGAGAATGAGAGAGGAGGAGACCACCACCATCACCACCGACGTCTCCTCTTCTCCACCAAACGACTACCACTACTGCCATCAATTTCGGAGAGAGACACGGTTTGAAGTTGAACCAGAGGAGGTGATTTTGAACGGAAAAGGGAGAGGGAATAAGATCTTCACCTTCACCACCACCACTGCGCCGTTCGGCGTTCACCATCATCGCTCATCCTCCTTGCTTTACTAGCGTCCTTGCTTTACTAGCGCCGTCTATCGCCAGCAATCACCACCACCAGCTTCGTCTTCTCTCACCATAATCATATCACCGAAATCATCCTCTCATCGTCTTCTTCCATTTTCCCATTTCTTCTTCAAGGACAACAGACCTACTTTAATTCTTTCATCAGATTCGATCACCACCCATAAAATCATGGCCTTCTTTCTCGTCACTTTCCATAGCAAATTCTGCTTTTCCGGTGAGTGTCTAGTTTACCGGTGAGCTCTTTTTGGCAGCTTGTGTTGGATTATTACATGGCTATTTGTGGCTAATTCCTTTGCTTCTTGGTGATGGAGATGTATATTGGAGCTCAGTGAACTATATATAGGGAAGTTTTTCTATCATTTAATTAGTCTAGAGTTGTATATTTGTATTTTCTAGTTTTAGGAATTATCATATATGATTATAGAATTAAAATTGATGTTAATTATCTCTATTAGTTTGATATTTATAGTTGAGATTGACTTTTGTAGTATAAAAATTATATATGTTTGAATTTCTTTGGGGTCCTAATTAGATTATTTTAATTAACATGTTATTGTTTAGTTAATGTGATTGATTTGTGGCCTTAATGGGATGTTTAGCACTCAAATTCAAGAAGACTCATATTACATCATTCCAATTTGAATTGCACATTAAATGGTTTTAAACAATATCTCAAAAGGTAGTAGTTAATTATATTTATAGGAGCTACTATTAATTAGGAATATTATATTCAAGTGTTATCTTGAGGTTTTTCTCAATACTTAATGAATTTTAACCCTCATAATCTTTTTGAGTAAGGATAGTCACTTTTTTTTTTGAGTACAAAGGCAAGCAAAGCTTGAAGTTTACAGAAGAGATGCTAGGAAATATGCATCACATGTTGACCCGGTAGTATACCACCACATTCTAACACAAAAGGCGCGTTGCATTCCACTGGGGAAGTGTCTAATTCCAAGTACACTTGATTGCTCAACTGAGCCCTCCTTGCTAGGTAATCTGCACATCGGACATTCTCCCTATAAGCATGCAAGATCTCCAGATCCCAGTCCATGAAGATAAGTAGCGATCTAGTGTCTAAGATGACGTCATATAGTGAATGAGCAGACCCACAATCAATCAATAACAAATGAATAGCCTGTAGGGAGTCTGTGTACAACCTGATCCTGGTAAGTCCCATCTGCTTACATAGTTGAAGTCCACTGTGTATTGCATGGATTTCCGCAGCAGTCGAGGTGTTATGTCCCAACTTCTGTTGAAATCCACACATCCAAGTGCCTGATGGTCACGAATGACACCTCTACAAGCTGCATGTCCTCTACTGTCCCTTGATCCATCCACATCCACACGTACATATCCTGGGTCCGGCGGCCTCCAGTGTTCTTCCCCCCTCCCTGGCATCTGGAATATTTGGTGGAGGAAGTGCAAGGATAGTCACTTTCTGCATTACCAAGAGCATCCATCATTCATATTGTCAACACAATTCCATTTGCTCCTTCATCATTTTTATAAAAATACCAAAAATAGTAGTTTAGCTTTTAATTAAATTGCATTCTTCTTTTAGTTATTAATTTGAAAAAAAACCAAAACCAATTTTCTCTTGTTTTCATTATATTTGCATTGCATTTAAATTACTTGGGAATCAATAAAAGGCTCATCGAGAAGAGAGAACGATCCTAAGTTTACTTATGCCCAATTCTTAGTTAATTTTTGTGGACCCCAAGGCTAACATACAAAAGGCCCTAATTAGAGAGTTTAGCACAATTAAGTTTTGAAGGTTGCCAAAGTGGACACAATCTTTTAATTCCAGAGCAATGATAGCAATTCCATTTAATCATCTCAAACATCTATCTCTTTTTTAATGTGGGCCCACTTATTCTCCTTCCAATTTTATCTAAAGAAACTTTATAATTCCAAGCGTACATTTGCCAAAACTTTATAAGTAGATTTGCACCTTAACACTGTATTAATTGAAAGATTTCGTTTGAAAATTTCCTATAAAACTAATCATAGGTTCTCCTCTCCATGGAACAATAGGGCTGTTATGCTCATTACTAAACTTATTGAAGAAATAAAATATAATCAAGCTATATCTTATTAATCAGGGGTTGAAGTTGAGGGTCTCATGACACTCAATGGGTGTTTATAAGGTTACAATTGATTATTTTATATTGAATTATATGCAATAATTAAATATATGAAGATAGAATATCACATTCAATTACAAATAATAAATAATTTGGCTTGATTCTTTAATTAACGTTATTTTGATTATGACCAACTGACGACCCATAAATCGAGAAATCTCTTTATAAGATTGTGTCACATTGGATTCAAAGGATGTAACAGAATGTTGTATTTTATAAACAGCCAGCTCTTTTTGGAAACAGCATATTCTTTGTATCCAACTTAAACATGCATCTGACTTCATAAAGTGATAAGGTCCATTCACACCCTATTTTCAGCAATAAAAGTCTTACATACATACGTGTTGTGTGTGGTTGCTGACATAAAGTAAGAAACTTTATACCATTCCACGCCACCAAATCAGCTTCTTCTGTTTCTTTATCTTCATTTCCACAAAACCACGTCACGCTTTATCCTGATCCTACAAAAAAAAATGACAAGGGTGGATTTTGCAGTAATGAAGTGTAGCGACATATATAGATTCAATTACTTTTTTGACACGTCATGCGTGCTTCAAAGTTTTACTCGACACTAAGTAATTTGTACTATAAATAACCTAGCAAGTGCCATATGAACATCATCAAACACAACATTGCTCCCAAAACCTGAGCTCTCTCTCTATCTATTTCTTCAAGGTTTTAGTGGGAATCAGAAGCAGGAGAAGCCATTGGCGAATTAAGCAGCAGAAGAAGTTGAATTGTGTGTGGATCGAAGATGGTGAGCTTGAGAACACTGTGGAGGAAAATGAAGAAGGAGAAGAAGAGGTTTTTCAGGGGATCATCGCCTACACTTCATAATGTACAGTACGACATTGATTCTTATTCTCACAACTTCGATGACGGTTATTCCTCGGACCCAGACGATGCTTCTAGATCTTTCTCTGCTCGTTTTGCTATTCCCTTCTTTAAGTCTTTTGTCAAGAGCTGTGAATTGAGTAGTGATGATGATAACAGCAGTGAAATGAGCTGTTGATATGATCAGTTCTTCAATTTACACCAGAAATTGTACAATCTCCGTTGTGTACGTAGGTGTAGCTTAATCACCTGTAAATACATACATAGTACTCCGTATATATTAATATATAGAATTGTGTTTGGTGAATTGCAAACATGATTTGTGAATTATAATGCTATCAGAAAAAAAAAATTACAAGAAGTATACTCCTCATAAACTATGGTCAATTGATGGGACCATTTATTAGATACTTGTAATACAATGTACAATTTTTATGCCTAGTTGTTATGGGTATCTCGATGAGCACCATTAAAATTAACAGAATAAATATATATCGATTATCAAACTTTTCAAGTGTGTGTGTATTGGTCGAAGTATATGATGGGTATAACGTAGCAGACAGAGCAATAATAATAGAGACGGTGATCAAAGAGGTTGGTTGAGTCCCATTTCTTAAAGAAGAAATTGATGAGAACATTTATTGCATCTTTCTGTCTAACCATTACTTTACTTTCGTCCCATTTATTGCATCTTTCTGTTTAATCTCTCAACGAAGGATTAGGAAGTTGGGTTGGGAATCTCCGGTCAGCAGCAGTGTTAAAATTAATGTGAATGCAGCTAATAAGACTGTGTTCTGATTTTGCTTAATTAATTACTACCTCTGGTGCTAAATATAGGATAAAGTTTGTAGTATAAATTGCACTACAAACTTTATCCTATATTTAGGACCGGAGGGAGTAGAATATAGTCTGGTTTTGTCTTGTTATTCTTTGATCTTATGGTATAGGTTGTATTCGTAGGTTTAATTTATTTTTGTTCTTTTGGAATATATAGCTTGAAACTAGGCTTTATATATTTATTTTCCCTATTTTTTGTCTTCCTCTATTATATATATTGGTGACTGTAATAGTTTTTTTTTGGAAATTAATAAAAATTGACTCTATTGGCAAAAAATGCCTAATTTCTCTATTCATTCAGAATATGAAGGACCAACAGTTTCCAAAAGCATTTTCAATTTCAAATGATTAGAAAAAAGGGATCGAACAGAAATTTTAGGATAAGAAAGCAGCAGCAAATTGTAACGGAAACTGCAATAATTAGTTGAGTCCTAAACCAACATACAGTAATGCAATATTATATTGAAGTAGAAAATGAAAAAAAAAAAAGAGAGTAAGATTATATATGTGATTTATCTTTTTTACTTTTATTATTTTGTTATTGTAGCGATTGAAAGTTTAAATGAGTTCAGATCCAGAAGGCTCCTTAGAGTCATGATAAAACCAATAATGACTTCAACAACACTTTCAGTGATAAAGTCCTAATAATATTGGTTGTAATATAAGATTCAAATGACCCGCCCTTTTGTTCTTTTCCAATTGTATTATATGCAATAAATCAAGCTATATATAAAGAGAGTATATCAAATACTATTCAATTCCATATATATTTTTTTGCCTTAATTCCTTAATTAACGTTATTTTGTTTATGGCCCCCAAGGACCCATGAATCTTACAAGATTAGTGATCCATTCGGTTCAAAGGACTTAATTTATTGATGAATATTCTATTTTATAAACAGCAAATACTATGAATGTAAACAACGGTTATTTCCATGGTTCACCTCACTAACCAACATACTTTTTCTCCCACTTGATTTCAGTCAATAGGCCATGTTCATCTGACTTCAAAAGGTAGTAAGGTACAGTCACACCCCATATTGTTTCAACAATAAATAATCAAGTCTTACATATGTTTGTGTATGTGTAGTTGCTGACAATGTAAGAAACTTTAATTTATACCAAATCAATTTCGATTCTTTATTCATTTCCAAAAGCCATCTCAAGCTTTATACAGATCCTATAAAACTAACTCTGAAATATATTTACATGTCGAATCAATTATTATTATACTTTTTTTATAACACGTCATGTGTGCTTCAGAGTTTTTTGTCGACATCAAGTAATTTGTCTATAAATAACCTTCAAACACCACATTTTCCCCTCAACCTCATCTCTCTCTCTCTCTCTCTCTCTCTCTAACTGTTAAAGTAGTATCTTTCTATCATCTCTACATATCTCTTTCTTTAAGGTTTTCGTGGAAACCAGAAACAGCAGAGAAGTACTTGACGCTGAAGCAGAAGAACTTGTCTTGTGTGTGTGGATCGAAGATGGTGAGCTTGAGAACGTTGTGGAAGAAGATTCAGAATGAGAAGAAGAGGTTGTTCGTATATTCATCTCCTAATCTTCATCAAAACGTTGTACAGTACGACATAGATTCTTACTCTCAGAACTTCGACGATGGTTATTCCTCCGACCCAGATGATGCTTCTAGATCTTTCTCTGCTCGTTTTGCTATTTATTGTTCTAAGTCTTTTGACAAGGGTTGTGAAGTTCTTAGTGATGATAATAGCAGCGTAATGAGTCCCTAAAAGTTCTCTTAGACCAGAAATTTCAGAATTTCCTTGGTGTACCTTGTTGTAGCTTACCTGTACATACACATACGTAAAATTGTGATTTGTTAATTGTAAGCTTGTCCAAAAATGAAGTGATTTTAATGTAAATATAATGCCACTATTAAATATGCGATAAGCATAAAATATAAAAGACTAACGTTTACATACTATGTTAATTGCACAACCCTACTAACATTTCAATTCAAAGTGTAAAAAAAACCTCCTTAGCTGAACAAAAAAAAATTAATTAACCTCCTTAAACAACTTTTATATTTTAATAATGAAAATATAAAATGAAGTGATTTTAATGTAAATATCATGCCACTATTAAATATGCGATAAGTACAAAATATAAAAGACTAACGTTTACATTCTATGTTAATTGCACAACCCTACTAACATTTCAATTCAAAGTGTAAAAAAAACCTCCTTAGTTGAACAAAAAAAAATTAATTAACCTCCTTAAACAACTTTTATATTTTAATAATGAAATCCTTCTCAGAATATGAAATTAAGCTCAATATCCCAAAAGCATCTCAATTTGAAATAATTGGGGGATAAAGATCATGCAGATTCTATACGACAAAAAAGAAAGTTAAGCATCCAACTGCAAATTGTTGTGTAGAGACTTCAAAACGAGTTCTAATTGAAAGAATATCTTCAATACACTGATTGAACCATAATTTATATATGATTTTTCATAACTAAATTGGGATTTTGATGCATTTCTTGGGACATTATTGCATGATTAAGCACTAATTTTAATTAGAGATATTTGTATTGAATTAATTGTAAATAGGGGCAAAATAGTCATAATTAGTTGATTATTCATACAAATGATTCTTGAAATTTTAATGCTACCTTATGCTTAATCTTGCATTGTAGGTATTTTAGAAGAAAATTTGAGATTTTGGAGGGTCAGAATTAATATTTTGAGGTATGGGAAAAATTACATAAAAGGGCATCATAATTTCTGAAAATTACAATTTGATGAAGAAAAGGGCCATGAAAATTACAATCAAACCCAGAATCTTTGGAAATTTTGGTTCATCTCCAAAACATTTCAAAATTGTTCAATTAAGTCCCTCCAGAGAAGTTTTTTTCCTTTTCACTAAAGTCCCTAGTCAAAACTGGCGTTTTGACCAGGGACTCAGTAACAGGACCCGATATTGAATCAGAAACTCGAGACGCGAGCTGAAGGGAATACAGATACAGAGGTGTGTGGCACCGCGGATCCTTCCTTCATCAGATCATCACCTTCTTCCTCTTTCGTCTAAGGTCGCCGGCGACATCATCTCTTCCACCATTGTCGCCGGCGACGTCCCTTCTTTCCTTCACCGTCCACCATCGCAGAGAAGATAGAGCAGAGTGGGGTAGAGCAGCTAGCTGCAGATCCGGAGCTTGAGAGATGCGAGAGGGAGGTCCACCATCGTCACTTCATCTTCTTCTCCTAGCCGGCGGCACCATCAGACACTACCACCACCGCTGTCAATTCCGGAGAGTGCCGCGGAGCTTGAGACGAAGTTGAGAGCTCAGAACACAGATAGGAGCTGAGAGAGATCTAAGAGCTGGGAAAACCACCAACATTGCTGGCCCTTCATTGTTCTCATCGTATCTAGCCTATAAGACCACCACAGGAGCTGCATAATCACCATCGGCTTCCTCTGTTCCAGGCTCACCATCGCCAAAAGTTTCTCTCTCTTCCACCAGCGGCCCTGTTCTCAATCGCCACCACTAGACCAGCTGCGTCTTCTTCCCTTTCCCCACCATAGTTCCATCATCGCCATTGGTCCTTCTCTATTCTCACCAATTTGACAGACCCGACAGCCTCCTCCTCACCTTCCTCACTGTCACTTCCTCTGTTTTCACAGTGCTGGAATCATCTTCCTTCTTCACCATCATAGATACCACGGCCTTCCCTCTCTTCTTCCATTAGTCCAGCTCCTTCATCTAACGGCACCCTCTACCCTCACTTCCTTCTCCACTGATTCATCATCATTTCACTTGTCCATGGATTCTCAATGCTTGAAACAACCTGTGGCATTCTGTGGTCTGGCAGTACTTAACTTCATGAGTGGCTGATTTTCATTGCTTCTTGGTGGTGGAGAGTTGCTTGAGCTCAATGGAATACATAGGGGAGTTTTTCCGTCATTCCATTAGTTTAGAATTATATATTTAAATTGTCTAGTTTTAAGAATTATTATATATGATTCTGGAACTGAGACTGATATTAATTGTCTCTGTTGATTTGATATTTGTGATTAGATTGGATTTTTATAGCTTGTGGGATTTATATATATGCATTTTTCTTATTGATTCAAAGATATTGAGCTTTCTACATATTATTGTTAGATTGTATAATTGAATTGGATCAATTGAGTGTATTGTTATCGCATTTATATTAAGAGGAAACAAGTTATAGTTAGCCATTTTAATTACACATTAAATGGTTTTAAATAAAATCTCAAGAGGTGGTAGTTAGCTATGTTTGTATGAGCTACTATTAATTGGGAATATTAGACTCAAGTGTTATCTTGAGATTTTTCTTAAGATTTAATGAATTTTAACTCCTATAATTTTTTTGAGCAAGGATTATCACTTCTTTATTACCTAGAGCATCCATCATTCATATTTTTTAACACAATTCCATTCACTCCTTCACCATTTTTATAAAAAGACCAAAAATAATAGTTTAGCTTTTAATTAAATTTTGCATTATTCCTTTAGTCATTAATTTGAAAAACCCAAAATCCATTTTCCCTTGTTTTATTGCATTTGCATAACATTTGGATTATTTAGGACTCAATAAAAAGATAATTCCATTTTCGAACACAATTCCATTCACTCCACCATTTTTATAAAAAGACAAAAAATAATAGTTTAGCTTTTAATTAAATTTTGCATTATTCCTTTAGTCATTAATTTAAAAAACCCAAAATCTATTTTCCCTTGTTTTATTGCATTTGCATAACATTTGGATTACTTATGATTCAATAAAAGGCTTCTCGAGAAGAGAGAACGATCCTATATTTGCTTATACACAATCATTGATCAATTTTTGATTGTGGACCTCAAGACTGACGTACAAGAAAAAGTCCTAAGTCATACACAATAGTGTGATTATACATTCAAAGATAAAGTGATAAAGAAGCAGTATCACAAAAAAAAAAGGTGATAAAGAATTAAGATTATGTATCAAATTTATTTATTTATTTATCATTTCATCATTTTGATTTTCTTCTTCTTTTTTGTTTTTAATTTATGGTAATTGAAAGTTCAGTTGAATAAGGTTCTAAGAGCTCATTAGGGCTAGGTCTAAGGCTGTTATAGGTCTCATGACTCACCATGCTAAAAAAGATACTAACATATTTTTCATTGACGAGATGTTTAAACTAACAGCAGAATTTAAATTCTTGCCCTCACTAATAAGCATTGGTGCAAGTGGAAGGAATTTTGACAGCCTAAACATGAGTTTTTGAGTTTGAGTTCGTGTAAATGTAAAAAACACGAGTCTTTGAGGAAATTACCTCTAATAGAGCCCAACAATAGTCATATATGATCTAATCAAATAGTTATATAAATATATATATATATATATATATATATATATATAAAGCTTCACGTCCTTGAAAGCATAAGTTGCAATCTTACCGGTTGAAACTAATTTCTTGGCATTTTGTGTTTTGTAATTGTATTATAAGCAATAAAGATAGAATATCAAAACCAATTATGAATATTTTTCTTAATCTTCTTAATTAACGTTATTTTGTTTTTAACTCCTAGAAGACCCAAAAGTCAAGAAATCTCTCTTATGATTGTGACTCATACAGGTTCAAAGAATTTAACAGGATGCTCTATTTTATAAACAGTTACCTGTTTCTGGGAAAAATAAGTATTCTTTGTATCCAAACAATGTTTGTTAATTGTCACAAGAAAAGAAAACAAAGTCTGTTAATTTCCATGGTTCATTTCACTAGCCAACACATTTCTCCCACTTGACCTCACAGAAAGATAGCCCATGTGGATCTGACTTCATAAGTCGACAAAGAACAGTCACACACCATTTTCAATAAATAAATAAAGTCTTGTTACAAATGTGTGTACTCGCCGACAATATTGCAGCAACTTTTATAGCAATTTATTTGAATAAATTAAAACTACGTCATGCTTTATCATGGTCCAATAAAAACTAACGATAAAGGTACTGAGAATTTGGCTGTAAAGCGTAGTGATGACAGTAAAATAGATTTGCTTGTCGATGGATTCATCTATTACTTTTTAAATCGAGTAATTTAATTTGTCTATAAATAACCTACCTACTCTCTGCATGAACTGCAAACACAACATTGCTCCCAAAACCTAATCTCTCTTTCTCTCTCATCTGTTTAATTTGTGTCAACCAGAAGCAGAATCTGAAGAAGCATAAGAAGTTAAATTGTGTGTGGATTGAAGATGGTGAGCTTGAGAAAGTTGTGGTGGAAGATGAAGAAGGAGAAGAAGAGGCCGTTCTTATATTCATCGCCTACAGTTCATATTGTACAGTACGATATTGATTCTTACTCTCTGAACTTCGACGATGGTTATTGTTCCTCTGACCCAGTTAACGCTTCTAGATCTTTCCCTGCTTGTTTTGCCATTCTTGATTCCAAGGTTTATTTTGACAAGAGCTGTGAAGTAAGTAGTGATGATGATGATAACTTCAGCGAAATGAGTTCTTGATCATTTCTTTAATTTACCTGTAAAAACATTATTGTGAATTTTGATCTTAGTTGAAGCTAAATAATGATAATTTAACAATTTTCATGTATTTAAATTTCTAACTTTTTTCTTCTTAATTTGCATCTATGATATAGTCGGCTTCACTGATAAAATTGACCAGCATGAAACCCAAAAAATGGAAACTGTTTGAGATGGATCATTACTTAGCTTGCTTTACCGCGATAAAAAAATTCTTAAATAAATTTTTTTCTACGCATATATAGCTGTTGATATTTGCCTTCATGGTATTACAAATTTTCTTTTCAAAGTATTTGTATAAAAGCACATTTGATGATATTGAATTAACGTGGATTTGATTAGGACTATTCATTATAATTAATAACACTTTTGAAACAATTTATTTGCCTTATAAATTGTTGCATTACAAAAGTGAAAGGAAAAAAACAATACCGCTTGCTTTTATTTCCAACTTTTTCCACATGGCGTAGAAGTTTCCTAGCCATTTGTTGTGTTTAATTATGGATGGGACCTTTAACTCACAAACTGAAACTTTTTGGCCAAACTTGTCTCAATACTCAAACTTATGAACTTACGATAGCTCTCTCTCTCTCTCTCTCTCTCTCTCACACACACACACACACTCACTTCATCTTATTCTTGTTATAAGGACCAGTTAACAACTTTACATAGTCAAGTGGAATAACAGCTAATTAAGTATCCAAAAATGTTGTTTTGGAAGAAGCAACAAGCCTAAGCATGGTTTTAGGTGGCACCCATAAACATTAAAAAGCAAGTTGTGACATCCAGATGGAATTAATTAAAGACCATTTAGCCGAATAAAAATTGACAAAACAAGATCATCAGGTAATGAATGAACAACAATGTAAAAGACAGAAAAAAGGGGCACTGGTATATTTACTGCATTAAAGTGAATGTTGAGAAGGGATATACCACCCCGGTCACAAAGTCGCTTTTAGAAGAAATTTTTGATTCCAAACAAAAGTCAATTAGAGAGGTATTAATAAATATTTTCCAGTTCTGTATTAAAAAAAATAAATATTTTCCAGTTTTACAAATGAAAGTGGTGATATGTATAGCATATCTTTCAATACACTTTCTTTAATAAGGACAACTTCAAAAAAATATTAATTTAAAACATATTTAAATGGCTTAACTGTGATTGTGAAAATTTGTTGAAAGTGGGATAAATATATAGGAGCTTTATACTGGGAACCCATACATCCTTGAGTTTGATCCTTTAATATGAAACCTAATAAAACGAAGGTAGGGTCTAATGGCATTGAATGAGGTTGTCCTTTTGCAACCATATCTAAACTTATTGGACTTTTCAAATGGATGTAAATGTCGGTCTGTATATCTGCACAAAAAGGGGAAACTTATATCTTATTTTGAATATAAGAATTTTACCTCGATTGGCGTCCTTAGTTAATGATTATAGGACGGGTTGCATCCTTCACAATTAGATCAACTTGGATTGACATAATTAATTAGGACAAAACTTTTATCCATTTCATTGCATCAAGTCCATCTAGTTCTCCAATTAAAATCAGCCACCTGTCCTCATTTAACACCTCGTCATCTAACAGTGTTTCCCTTCACCCCGTTAATTGCAGTCGCAGTCGCAGTCGCAAGTCGCAAGTCGCAAAATCAAACCTTGCAACCCTACTTGCCGCAATTCAGCAGTAACCAATTGACTTCCATTCATGTGCGCTCCAGCAAATACTCACATTCACAAGTCATGACAAAACATATCATAGGGACTTGTTTCACTTTTACTGATGCTAATTCTATTAATTGAAGGGAATGATGGCAGCCACAGGTACAATCTTTTTGCTTGCTTTTTCTTCCCAATTAATTGTATCTGATATTATTTTCAATTGTATGAATTTTTTTTTGCTTATTGTTTCTTTCTTTTTTTCCGCCTGGCTTGTATTTTTCTCAACTTTTAATGTTTACTTCATTGTTTATGAATATTTTACAGAACATGAAATAAATGAAACGGATTTAACTCCATATGTGGGCATGGAATTTGAAAGTGAAGAACATGCATATAGATTCTACAATGCATATGTTGGTTTAATAGGATTCAGTGTTAGGAAAGAGTGGGTGAATAAATGTAGGAGAGATCCTAAGATAGTTTTATCTCGAAAATATGTGTTTCAAAGAAGGGTTTAAGAAAGTGAATGATTGTGAAGGGCAAAAGGCTCGTAGAGATTTGAGAACTGGTTGTCTAGCTCAAATGATTATTAATCGACAAGCAAATGAAAAATATGTAGTTACATCTTTTGAGAAGGAACATAATCATGTTTTAGCTACTCCTAGGAGTAAGCATAAATTACCATCTCAAAGAAAAATATCTAGTACTCAGGCAACTCAAATTGAGCAAGCAGAACATTCTAGTATTCAACAAAAGTTGATTTTTGAATTCTTGAGTCGACAAGCTGGAGGATGAGAGAATGTTGGGTGCACTCTCAAAGATATTAGTGATCATTTGACTAGTAAGAGGATGGCAGAAATGAAAGAAGGGGAAGTTTATACATTGCTTCATTATTTTGAATCAAAGCAATATGAAAATCCATCATTTTTTTATGAAATTCAACTTGATGTTGAAAATCAAATAACAAATATTTTTTGCGCTGATGCAAAAATGATTATAGATTATTTTTATTTTGGAGACATGGTATCTTTTGATACTACTTATCGTACTAACCGTAACTTGAGACCATTTGCACCCTTCATTGGATTCAATCACCATCGACAAACTGTAACATTTGGTGCAGCATTATTATATGATGAAACTAGCGAACCATTTGAGTGGCTATTTAGAACTTTTGTGAAGGCTATGAGTGGAAAGAAACCAAGTACAATATTTACTTATCAAAATTCAACAATGGCAAAAGCAATTGCAAAGGTTTTTCTTGAATCTTATCATCATTTGTGTATCTGGTATCTCTCGCAAAATGCTTGTAAGCATGTCAATCATGCTTACAAGCATTCTGATTCATTTGCTTCAGATTTTAAAAGTTGCATGTGTGATTATGAGTATGAGAATGACTTTCTTATTGCATGGGAGTCAATGCTTGACAAGTATGACCTTCGTCAAAATAGATGGTTGCAAGATTTGTTTGGAAAAAGAGAAAAATGGGCATCAGTGTATGGGCGACATGCCTTTTCTGCAAGAGCTACAACAACCCAGTTGAGTGAAAGCTTTAACAGTAAATTAAGACGCTATATGAAGTCTACATTAAATGTGTTGGATTTCTTTAGAAATTGAGAGTTTGATTGAGGATATGAGATATAAGGAGTTGGAGGAGAATTATGACATGAGTCAAACTATGCCACCACTAAATTTAGATGTCATTCTGTTGAAAAATGCAAGAGAATTGTATACACAAGCTATCTTTCTTCTAGTTAAAAAGGAATATGAAAAGTCATGTAACATACTCTTCAAGGAATGCAACCAAGATTCAAAAATATTTGAATGTAAAGTGTGTGTGATGGGAGATATAAGAGACCACAAGGTGACCTATAATTCAGAAGATGACCCAATTGAATGCAGCTGTAGGAAATATGAATTCATAGGCATCTTATGTTGTCATGCTCTTCCAGTACTTAATCTATGGAATAAACTAGTTGGTCCTCCATGGTACATTCTCAAGAGATGGACCAAACATGCTCGGACTAGATATGTTTGGATGTGTAATCAAAGAAGATCCAAAGATAGATGTCACAAATCGTTACAAGGATTTATGCCGAATTGCAGTTGAAATATCGAGTAAAGCTGCCGAGTCTGATGATGCAACAACCTTTTTGGCAAAAAAGTTTGTAGAATTAGGTGTGGAAGTTGATAAAATATTAAGCATTAGTTCTTCCATTTCAATCCAGGATGCTAGTGAAACCAGCAAAAAAGATGCATTTCAAGCAAAAGGATTGAAAAGAAAAGAGGGTGTATCTCATGTTAAAGGTCGTCCTAAAAGTTGTTTGGAAAAGTCAAAAAGAAAACGACACTAAGAGGTATTTATAGAATACTTATATTTCATCTTCGATTATATATAAATTTTCAACTCTAAAATTTTTACACTTACATTTCTCTTTTCAATATGACACAGGTTAACATGCCACAAAAAAATTACACAGAGAGCAAAAGGGAATATTTGGAAAGAGGCAGAGCCACAACTATTTTGTTGTTTTTAATCTTTTGTCTTTTAGATATCAATACTGAGAGGAGATATCAAAATTAAGATGTCACTGTCTATTACTTATTTGTGTTCATTTTAAAATAATATTTCTTGTTGTTGGTGCTGTCTTGTTCAGACTCAAGATTTAAGAGCTGAAATTAAAATACTTTCACCATCATGCCACGAGTTCGATAGGCAAAAGCGTAGTTATTGTTACTTATTTGTTAATCATAGTGGAGCCATAGCCTTTAGAAAAAGAACATTGTGGTGCATTGTGTTCTACGATCTATCAAGCTCTCTCTATTCAAATTCCTTTTATCAACAGAAAAAGGTCCAACTCAAATAGTATTTCATTTTCAAATTCAACTATTACAAGAATATGGTCCAATGCCATAATCAGCACCACATGGTAATATGATTAAAAATACATAATGGTCCTCTAGGTCCTAGATAAATTCATTGCTATGTATTGCAGCAACAAAATTTCATAATTTGGTTCGTTGTCCTGCACTTCAGACACAAGCCTCTGATCATTGTGGATCTTTCCAGTCCAAATTCTCTGCCAACACCCAAAACAAGAAAGAACAAGTTCAATTATTTAGAACTAAATGAGCATTCATTTGTATTCTGCAATATACCATCCATTTGTATGTACCATGTTTCTCTGCCTATGAGTTCCTTTGAGGGCTTCTAACACTACAAAAAAAATCACTTTCAGCGGCGACATTTGGCGGCGACTTTTAATGTCGGCCCTGAAGGTGTCACTTTCAGCGGCGACATTGTTTTGCCGCCGCCGAAAGTGTGTTTCAGCGGCGACTTTAGTGTCGCCGCTAAAAGTATTGTTTGAAATAAAATTTTTTTTTTTTAAAAACACTTTCAGCGGCGACTTTAGTGTCGCCGCTGAAAGTGTTGTTTGAAATTTAAAAAAAAAAAATTTAAAACACTTTCAGTGGCGACTATTAAAAGTCGCCACCGAAAGTCAGTTTCAGCGGCGACTTTAGTGTTGCCGCTGAAAGTGTTGTTTGAAATTTAAAAAAAAAATTTTTTTTAAAACACTTTCAGCGGCAACTATTAAAAGTTGCTGCTGAAAGTGTTTTTTGAAAATTTAAAAAAAAAAAATTTTAAAATACTTTCAGCGGTGACTATTAAAAGTTGCCGCTGAAAGTCTTTTTTGAAAATTTAAAAAAAAAAATAATTTTAAAACACTTTCAGCGGCGACTATTAAAAGTCGCCGTTGAAAGTGAGTTTCAGCGACAACTTTAATGTCGCTGCTGAAAGTCTTTTTCATATATTTTTATATTAATATTTTTAAAAGTAAAATAATATTTATAAAATTTAACTATTAATTATTAAATAATTATATTTAACCTTAATTATTAAAATTATATTATTATTTATTAATATTATATTTATAATTTTTTATTAAAAATAATATTTATGATATTAAATTATTATTTATTAAGTAATTTTAATTAAAAAAATTTTAAATTTAAATATATCAATATTTTTTTTGCTTTTTATTTAATTTTTCATTACTTTTAATAATATTATATTTAATTAATAATTAATTATATGTATATAATTAATTAATTATATGTATGTATGTTTATATATATGATAATATTATATATATATATATATATATATAATAATATGTAATAATATGACATAGGTTCATTTCGGCGCAACTGGTAGAGACTCGCGCGCTAAGGCATCGGCTCTCTGAGGTCGCGGGTTCGAACTGGAGGAGAGTCACATGGAGGAATTATGAAGAGGCGACACGTGGCAGCACAGCGAGGCAACACGTGGCAGCACGAGGAAACGACACGTACCTTCAGCGGCGACACAAATGTCGCCCCTGAAAGTCACCTTTAGCTTTGTCGCCGCTGAAAGTATACTTTGAGCGGCGACAAAAATTGTCACCGCTAAAACTTTCAGCGACAGTCGCATAGGCGGCGACTTTTTGTCGCCATTGAAAGTCTTTCAGCGGCGACTTGAAAGTCTTTTTTTTTGTAGTGTAAGTTCTAACAATTATGATCGACATTCTAACCTGATCCACATGCCACTTGTTTTCAGTAATAGCATACCTGTTTTTATGTTTGAGAATACTGTTAAATGCATTAAAGCAACAACAATGCAAGTTTTTCATTATTACTGGATTTCCTGTTTTAGCAGGAGAATGGACACATGAAAAGTGTAGATTTAAAAATGAATAAGTGAATATTATGGGTCATTTGTTGCTGACAAATGAGAAGAACAACATAGGGCCCTCATTTTCTAAAGCAGCCTTTGAATTTCAAGGAAGAGAAAAAGCACTGCATGTGATCTCTACATAGTTGTGAGCAACATGGTAAGGCTGCCAAATAATATTTTTCAAATGACAGAAGAAATGATATTTCATCCTGCAAACTGCTATAGCATGAATCCAGGTGTTGCCACTACTGATTTTTATATATATAGGAAAGAGATTTGGCGCATTGTGTTATTTCTTCAACATGCAAATCTTTGCAACTTAAAACAGTTTAGGGAAGCTGTAATATTCCAAATTTAGTAAAGGTTAAATTTTTTAAAAAGAAAATTTAAATGGGAATTTGATAATAAGTCAAATTATGAAACCTATGAAATTTAAGAAATCTTAAATTAAACAAAGGAAAAAATTAGGGCCTAGTGTGTGTGTATCTAATAGGATAAAAATATACCTATTGGTATATATATTTAAGCACACCGACACACACGGATAACACACTCACACTTGGACAACACATAAAGAATAAACCAATAAACCATGCACACACACAACAGCCCCATAATTTGCTTCTATCATTAAAGTTTCATGGTCCATTCACAAACACACACACCTTCACGTAGCAACACCTCATCTCACGCTTTTTCAACCATAAAACCCCACACATTGAACACTTTCTCTTTAATCACTCAGCTCTTCATTCGGCCAAGTAGCTGGTCAAAGAGAGAGTGAAAGAAAGAAAGAAAACAGAATAGAGAAAGAGAGAACAAAGAGAGAGTCAAGAGAGAAAGAGTGATCGGTGCAATTGAGAAGGAAGAAGAAGCTCCAAATTCTACATGCAACATCATAAACATATTTAGGTGAGTCTCCTATACATTTATCTTTGTTTTCACGTTGGATTTGAGTGGTTTCTATGGTGGTTTTGTAGCTGGAATAAGAGAAAATTCGCCGGAAAGTTTCTGTCACCGAAAAGTTGTTAAACCGGTGATTGTGTGATGATTTTGGGGCGAATTTTGGAGTTCTTTGGCTCTGATATTTGCTCATTAACCTCAGTATATATGTTTAGGAGATTATAGAGTTAAAATTCATGAGGGTTAGAGTATAAATTCATGGTTACATATTAGTTTTCTTCACCCTGTTTTACCGTCCGAAAAACAGAGCACATACCTGAAACTTGTAAAATCTTAAACAGAGGCTATAGATGGAATTTTCTAATGGGTTTTTTCGTATAGATATTTTAGGATGTGTTGTTGATGATAGAATCAATAAAAGTACAATTTGGAGTGAAAATGAATGAGTTCTTGATTTTTGAAGTTAGACTGTCAAAACTGACATTTTTGGGAGTAAGTTAGTTTCATGTTGCATTTTGACCAGACAAACCTTAGTGAAAAATTATGAAATTTTACAGGAATATAGTAGACATTCATAGCTTTCCAATGAGTCCAAGAATGTATTATTTTGATATATGTAGAGAGAGTTATGATTTTGCAAATTTAAGTCAGAAACAGGGGTCATTCTGGAAGTTCAAGTCTGGAAGTTATGATTTTCGATAATTCTGGGAAATATTAGATAACATCTAGTAGTTTTGGGTATTTTTTTCATGAAACGACACTTAAAGGGATTTCTATAGAATTTTAGAACACTCCATTTCGATTTTTGTAGAATTAGTTATGATTTTGGGAAGGGTAGCTCTGTTTCTGAAATGCAATCTGAAACAGTAATAGTTGGCCGAATTTCTGGGTAATGTATGTAATCAGTAATTATCTTTGGATATTTTTTCATGAAAGTACATTTAAATAGCTTCATTTAGGCTTTGGAATCAGTCAATTTGAAATTTTTTAGAATTAGTTATGAATTTTCAAAGTTGACTGAAAATCTGTTAGTTTCTGAAAAATTGTGAAACTGTCATTTGGCAATGATTTTGCAAAATCCAATGTCAAAAATGGATTCCTTCGGCGAAAATATATAAGAATAGCCTAAGTCAAAATTTCTGAAAAAGTATAGTCGGACCGGTTACAGTGGAGCTGGGACCGGGTTCCCAAGGCATTTTGGTAAATTTTCAATATAAACTAATATAACCACGAAAAACACTATGGAAGTCTCTAAAGTGGTACATGAATGGATTTTAACCTAATTCTTGTACATTTGGAATTTTAGGACCGAATTAATTGCCTGAGCTGTTGGCACATAGTTCGAGGAACTATACTTGTGTAGCAAAAATGGACATAAGGTAGTAACTCTATCTCTCATATACTATGTGAATGTTGATATGCTATATTATGTGATATGAACATGTGCCTTGGGCACACTACCTAGCTGTGGTATGGGACTCAGCTGAGGTACACGAACATGTAGGGGATTCAAATAGTCATTTGGCCCTGAGTATTGTGTACACACACATTATAGTATGAATTTTCATTTTTACATTATATGGTACATTGCATATTTAATTTTTGCATTTTATATGATGAATTATGTGTTACTGCTGAGGTTCCTTGGAATCTCATCCTTTTTTATAAATAATAAATGTTCCAGCGGGAACCAGTGGCTCCAAAGACAAAGTAGTAGACACGGGCAATTGAGATGTGCAGGTCCCAAGATCAGAGTTATTTGGTTATATTAGTTTAATTTTAATATGTTAGATATTTTGGACAAAATTTGTACATATTATCAAACCCTGTGGGGAAGACTCCTGTATGTAAATTTGTACTTAATATCAGTATATTTGTGTTATTTTTATATGCCTGTGGAATTGTATCTTTATTACTCTACGAATATCGAAATATAAACGGGTGTTGTCAGAAGCAAAGCCAGCTAATAAGGACATCCCCATAAAGAAAAGTTGTAAACTTTGATATCAATTATTGGTGTAATGTTGTGGAAGAGTGAGAAACTTAAAGGTCTTACCCAGTGTATGCATAAATAGGAAATGAGGGCAAAGGCAGAGAATAAATATCCTCTATAAAAAAAACACACCAATTCCTTTATTTGTTTGGACAACATAGTTTGTCCCCATTACCCTGCCTGTGGAACCTGACTTCTTTGATACTCTTTTTAAGCTCCCATTTTGAGCAGTGCCCACGCTATCCCTTCATCTTCTCTCACAAGTTTGCTTCTCTCTCGTTCTAAACATATCTGTGTTGGGACAAAAATGAGGACAATGAAAGGTATATTTTAAGTAAGTGTATTTCCTTTCCCAAAGAGTTAAAGTGTATATAGATTGAACTGAAGGTTTGTATTTATGTGAATTATTAAGTGTATTATGATTCGCTAATGCAAGTACTGAAAAATTCCAGCCTTTGAACTAATTATTTTAAGGACAAGCATATTCAAGGATGTTGCAGTTACCGAAATCTAATCACTCAAGTTAAAACTGAAACCTTATATAAACACACAAACGAAAATTCCAAAACAAAGAAAGGGAAATACAAGAGAACCACGAACCCAGTAAGGATTGTAACTATCAAATTCAGAAAACGAAGAACTACCACCATTCCTCTTTACTGATCGAACTCCCGCTGCCCACTCTTAACGATCGCCGCTGCAACTCCATAGCCACTGCCATTTTTTATCCTTGGCCGCCGTTGTCTCTTCACGACCGCCACTCATGAATGGAGATGGGTTACCGTTGAAGCGTGGCAAGTGGGGTTGCAAGGTTTAGAGGTGACTTGCGACTACGACTGCGACTACAATTAACGAGGGTGAAGGGAAATGCTATTAGATGACGAGGTGTTAAATGAGGACAGGTGGCTGATTTTAATTAGAGAACTGGATGGACTTATGCAAGGAAATGGATATAAGTTTTGTCCTTAATTAATTTATTCTAATATTTGGGCACAAGGTCATCATTTTTGAATAACTTCCAAAAGTTTTCAACATAGACGACCATATGTCCACATCATCGAATCTTACAAAATCTTAATTAAAGGTTATGGGATAGAAACATAACTTTTTCTTTTTTTTAATTCTCCATTTTTTTACGAAAATAAAATAAAGTTATTAAGATAAGGATTACGTAAAACATTTATTGTCAAACAAAAAAGTGATTACTTTTTTGATCAAATTAAAAAAGGTGATTACTCCCATAACGTGTTTTCCTCTTTTCCCCTTTCCTGTTGGCCATAAGTGAACAAATATTTAAAAAGATAAGGACTTGCTTAATTATTTAATAAATACCTGCTAAACGATACTAAATAAAAATATCATTCTAGTAATCAAAACATTGGCCTCAAAAGCCTGCTGTCTTCCTATATGTATATTGAAGATCAAAATGGTCACTTACTTTTCCGAGTAAGTTTAATTTAAAGTTAATAGGCAGTAAGTAAGGGAATGGTCTTTTAGCTTCCATATTGGGGGGAATATATACGGGGTAGCGAAATTAATAATAGCAGTTGTTGTGCGCCCCATTACTCAATGAAGAATTTGTATAAAGCATTTATTATTTTGCACTAATCTTTCTTTCTTTCTCTGGTCCAGTCACTTTACCTACTTTTATTTTGTACTCATAATATGAAAACCCAATATTCTAAAAGCATCTTGATGATACAACAACAGAAAATGAGCTCACTCATGGTTTAGGCCTTTGAAACCATGGTTTTAGCAAAATAATCAATTTTAGGATTTTAAAAAAGTGTTTGGGTAAGTGCTCATCAAAACCTAGGTTTTGCTAAAAAAAAGAACTTTTTTTTTTTCATGGGTTCCACACACCAACTAGTGAGGTCATCTATGTGAATCGCATACATAATGCGATTAGGTTCTTTCAATAATTAATTGTTCAAAAATATCATCCACAATAAAAACTTGTTTTATAATAAGTGTTGTAGCGCCCGAAATTTTAGAAAATATAGAGCCGCCACCAAAATTTTTAAAAAAGTTAATTTTGGAAACCTTTTTTGAAAAATGAAAATCAGATAGGGTTCGGGAGTCGATTGTGTGTGAGGAAGGTGTTAGGCATCCCACAACATCTGTTCATAAGAACGGTTACTTAAGTCAATTATTCAAAAATGAATATGGATTTTAATTTTATTATAATTACCAAAGAAGAAAAGAAATTAAGAAAATATTTACAAACAAAAAAAGAAATTAATAAAAGGAAAACGGTTTATTTATAAAGTTGAACTAAACTTAGGAAAAGAGTATAGAGCCTACGTACCCTTTAGAGGGATCAAAGCCCGCGTAGTTTGGGGTAGAAATGCATGTCACGGGTTTGTGTTTTCTACAAAAATTTTATTTTAATTTATTTAAGAAAATTATTTTTTTATTGGTTTATATTTTTTATTTATGAAAGCAATTTCTTTATCTTTATTTGGAAAAGATTTTTGAAAGGCTTTTGGATTAAACTTCCTGAAAAGATTCCCATAATCTCACATGGAAGAACAATCGATTTTGCCTGAGGAGGCTCTAAAAACCTTACAAGGCATAAATCCCTTTTGAAATCAGTTTCATTTATTTTGATCAAAGGAAAGATTTTTATTTTAGATTTGACTTATAAGAAAAGTGGATTTTCAATTATTAGTGAGCAGGAAAAGACAAGCATTAATTGCATGATCAACATATTATTCATAATAGAGTATTTGAAAGTTTATATAGTGAGAGCATGTACCTCTAATGCTTTGAGTCTTGATTACCATTCACGCTCTATATGCCAAATACCCATCCAAATCTAGTGGCAACCATGGTGTCAGCAAGTATCATATAACAAAAACATTTTGGTGCTTAGCGCTAGTTTTAAGATGAAGAGAGCATGTTGATGGTGCCACAGAGACAAAAAATGAGAGAAAAATATTGATAAAGCTAAATATTCACATATCTTTTAGTGATTAACCTTAGGCTTTTGTGGGATTTGATTAACTATTTTGGGCATAATTAGGTATTAATGTGATATTTGAGTGCAAAGGTGATTTAGGAATTAAATTGGCTAAATTGATATATTTTAAGTAATATTTATCATTCCCATTATTCCGTAGTTATGAACATATGATATTACCTTTGTGTATCTCATTTTTGTAGGTGATGACATGATACATTGGAGCTTAATGGAGGGCAAAGATGGAATTAAAGGAGAGTACATATGCAGATTTTATTTCCTAATTTCCTGATTTTAATAGGCATAAGAAAGGAGTTAGGCATTGTTTTGTGGCTTAAATTAATGACCTATTCTTGGCCTTAAGATCCCTCACATTATTATCAGTTTCCAAACATGCCCTTGGACTAGAGATTGAGATTTCAAATTGCGATTCAGAGCTTTCTTTTGGGGGCCAGCAGATCACATTTTGTTTGGTGGCACTTCCTCTCAATCTCAGGCTGGCCGATCTCGTCGCTGGCTCTCGGCCTTTCTCCACTCTGGCTTCTCCATTCCCACCGACTACCGCTTCTCCTTCTCCTTCCACTTTCCATCGAGTTTCTTCTATGTTTTCTCATATTTGTAAGAAACGTGGCAGTCTAGAGGTCTAGAGGAATTAATTTCCAAATCATGAGCGGCTAGTCTCTTTTGTCCGATGGTGATGGTAAAGCTAACCTGAGTCCTTGAGCAACTAGGGGAGTTCTTTGTATCTTAATTTCATCTTCTACTCTATGTATATGTAGCTTATGATTATATGATGCTAGAGTTTATGATTTGTGTATACGGCAGAGGATTTAATCGGTTGATGTAATCTGGATGATGATACTAGTGTTAGATTATATTTATACTCATGGATTGTGATTGAACTATAGCACTCTTTTGTTATTCAATTGCTTTCCTCTATTCTCTTGAAATCAATTGTTTGCTAGGTTTTCAGGAATTAATTGGTGGTACAGAGGATCTTTTATGAATCTATCATAAGCTAAGTACTTCAAGGTATTCCTATATTGACCAATTGAGTCTATGTTTAGATTAAATTGAGAAGTCAAGAATATTGATTAGTAAGGGTTCTTACTAGTCCTTGTGCTTAGTGAAGGGAAGAACTCAAATATCAAGGTGGGTGCATATATAAACCAAAAGGCGAGGCTATAATTCACAAATGGATACAAGAGAAGGAGTGTAATAAGAATCAAATACAAATAAAGTAGATCAATCAAAATTATATTTGATTCTACCCTCTAGCCATTGATGCTTAACCTTGCATATGTGAAAATCATCACAAGAGTAAGGGCTTTTCTTGGGTTTAAAGAAAAAAGATAAGAAAAGGAAAATAGAAGAGAAGAGGAAAATGAAAATCAATAAAAAAAATGAATTAATCCTTATCATATTGGATTCCTCCATCTAGCCATTGGTATTGAAGCATCACATATGTGACAACAACCATAAGAGCATAGGCTTTTTTTGAGGATATGAGGAAAAACAAGATAAAAAGGACATATAATAAACTTCACTCTTCTCCTTTCTTTTGTCTTTACTCTCCCATTTTTTTTGTCCCTTTCTCTCTCTTGTACTCCTCTTTAAATAGGCATCACCTAGGGTTTTGCCTCATTAATGCATTTTTTTAATTTTTAATTTTTTTTTAAATTTTTTTGGTATTTTCTATTAATAAAACTTCCTAACTACCTAATCACCATCAATGAGAGTTTTTTTTTTAATTTTTTTTAATGCTTTTTTATTTTTTCCACAAGTAATTTCCTAATTTAAACCTATCAACATAAATGAGAGATATTTTTTATTTTTAATTTTAGTTTTTTATTTATTTATTTATATTTTCTATACAAGCAATTTCCTAATTTAAACCTATCAACATGAATGAGAGATTTTCTTTTTTGTATTTTTTTAATTTCTATTTTTCTCCTCCACAATGACTCCACACTAAATTTACTAACCCATATATCAATCAACATTAAATAGATGAATTATTTTGAAATTTGTTGCCATTTATTACAAACTTCAATTGTAAGATAATCAACATTAATGATAATCATTTTTCAAATTTCAGTTATAATCCAATCGCCATCAATGTCATTTTCTTATTAATTTAGATGCGCAAGCATCAAGGAGGATTTTTTTTTTCTTTTTTCATGTTTTTATTATTTTTTTTATTTTTTGTGTGGGGGCTGGACAAAATGGGGTGTTCACAAGTATCCTTCTTGATGATTTCCCTCTATATTTTTCATAGGGTTAGATATTATTTCCCTCTATAAACTCAACTTACTATTGCCTCTAATTGTCTTCTTTTAACAGGATGTGTGTTATGAGTCCCACATCGGAAAGCCTCACAAGTGTAGTATGGTTTATAAGTCAAAGGGCTCTCCTTCTTAATAAGCTAATCTTTAGGATGAGCTTTTCCTTTGGGCTTGTGATCATCATAATATGTTAATTTGAAATAAATAAAAAAAAATGATCAAACGTGTATCGTCAATATGATAGATTAAAAAAGCAGCTGTAAATTGTAATACAGATTTCAAATTAAGAAATCTCTTGTATGATTGTGACACATTAGGATGGGCTTTCCCTTTCGGTTTGTGATCATCACAATGTGTTAATTTGAAATAAATAAAAAAATGATCAAACATGTATCATCAATATGATAGATTAAAAAAGCAGCTGCAAATTGTAATACAGATTTCAAATTAAGAAATCTCTTGTATGATTGTGACACATTAGGTTCCGATTAAGGATTGGAAAAACAACAAATACTGAATTTGTAAACAACGGTTATTTCCATTCATTCTCACTAACCAACATACTTTTTCAAACACTTGATTTCAGTCAATAGGCCATGGATGCGTATCTGACTTCAAAAGGTGTTAAGGTACAGTCACACCCCATTTTCAACAATAAAAAGACTTACATATGTAAGTGAAGTTGCTGACAAAGCTAAAAAACAAACAAACAAAAAACTTTTGATAGGGGCAAAATATAGAGCCAAATATTCTGCAAGTGCATGAGCCGTATCATGTAATAAAGAGTGAGTAAGATATCATTCCTATGAGGACTTGGTATCAATAATGTAGTTGAGCAATGACTTTACACTTTTGCTTTAGTTGAGTAAACACAATTTAAATCAAGATATGAACAAAACTAACTAATAAAAAAGGGGAAATCAAATCTAACTACATTTTAGGCTAAAGGTGATTCTAAATCTTATGCGGTGACTTGAATTATTATAGTCTTGATTACTTCTTAGTATCTAATTTATCCCTTTAATTGCATTTAAACTTATATTTGCTAGTCTAGGTCTCTTATTTACCTAAGAGTGTCTTCCGATCCACTCAAAGGCATTCCAACTATGTTAATCTCTAATGTCTTAGGCGATTAGTACTTAATTGGATTAATTTAAGTGCAAGCCTAATGAGACTATGTAGGGCTGGTACGTATATATCTATCCTACAAATAAATTAAATCTGAAAATCTAATCCTACACGATTTAAATGAAGGTCTAGTCTAAATTCCCTATGTCTAGGCTCCTTTAGAACACCAAAATAGTCCCAATAAGATTCCTCTTGTTTTAGGATAATCAAGCGCACAATTAAATCAACAAATATAATATTAAAGTAATTAACGACAAAAATTATCTTCCACTAATCCATAATCAAACTAAATAATCCAAAACTAAGGGTTTAGCTACATGAATTGAACATTGTCATGACTAAAATAATAGCTAATCAAAGACAAAATAAAAAGACAAAATAAAGAAGAGAAAGGAAAGGAGAAACAAAAACTAAATGCCAAATTTTCATTCGTGCTGTCGCTCTTCTGTATCTCCAAACTTTAATCTCCCTCCACTAAAGCTCTTGCCTTGCCGTCACCAACCAGGAAATAGAACACACCTCCCTCTTGTTACTCCTAGCATATATATAGGTATATATTGCCTTCCTGCGTGCGTCTTTATCATGATAACTTGGTTGATCTCTTTTCTTTATTATTGATTATCATATAATATATATATATATATATATATTATATTGATACTTTGTTCTCCCTTGAATCTTATAATGTCTCCTATAAAATAAATTAGGATATGAGTAGATTTTATATCAAAATATCCTTTTATATTATAATTAATTAAAAGATACAAAAATATATAAAAGATAATTAAATAAGTAGAAAATATTAATAAATTTGATCAAATATATTTCAGAATCTACACTTATTTAATTATAAGGAAAACTCATAAAGATGATTTATGGACTCAATCACCTAGGACATACATCTCTTGCATTTACACTCACTCACTCACTTTATACATTGGAAAGTCATAAACAAGTAGCTCTTTAGTTTAATTAGATAGATGAAACTCACATCCCATACACTTTGGTTTATTTGTTATTTGTGTAAAATCCTCTCCTTAATTTTATAATATTAACTTATCTTTAAAATTACTCATTTTTTTAAAAAGATTACCAAGGTATTACCATGGTAGAAAAGAGTTCAACTAACTATTTGAAAACTCTACCATGGTAATAAAGCATTTAAGTCCCTACAAAGAAAATATTACAACCCATATTAATTAATCCTATTGTCATCATACCAAAAATTTCCATTTCAAAACCAAAGTCACCCAACTTTATATGATAAACAAAGTATGTAGACAAATTCAGAGTTTACAAAATATGGTCCCTAATAAGTGGCAATATACATTCATTCAACACATAATAAACTACAAGAGGCTATACAGATATATATGGAAATATATCTATGCCTCAGGAGCTCCTCCCGACATTCCGGCAATAGAAATATCACCTGAAAAATGTTAAATTAACGGGGGTAAGACAAAAGCCTCAGTAACCAGCTATCCGACTCATTACACATGCTAACATGTGTTCATGAGGTGCTAAGTGGAACAGTTTATATAGCAAATTATAATTGATAAAAATTCAATATCACGGTTTTATACATAAATTTCTTATTACAATTCCCATTGCCTCCCATCAATTCAACCGAACCGCCTTATTTCCGCTGACTAGACCCATGGGCTAAGTTACTAACCATGTCACTGGCCACTCAAAAAGCTCACCGGTCACCTGATGAGGATCGGCCAAACCCTCAGAGCACGTGCCCCGGACCATGGGTCTTTCCCCTCATTGAACTGGTGGGGCAGTCCCTCATTGAAACTGGTGGGACAATAGACAGCCAACCATCGTGCACCAATGGAGGCTATACCACGTGGTAAAATAATATAATTCATCTCGTCCCAAACCCATTATCACAATAATTTATCAATAATTATTTCAACGGGATTTTCCCCAATATTTCCATATTCAAATATAAATATACACATATTTTCCGTTTCAAATCATAAAGTTACACAAAGCAAATTTACATCAAAATACTTCACAATATAATGATAACTTTCTCAATCATAATGAACCTTTACTCATTGAAATATTTAATAAATATCAACATAGCATGTTCAAATCTCAAAATAAAAAATACTCATAAACAGCATACCAACACACATAATAAGTGGAAAGTGGTTACCTTTCGCCAAAGCAAAATTATAATCACAAGCTCCTAATCCAAGAGCTCAAATACACGCCAAAAATCAATCTACAATAATCAATTTATAAAATGGCTAAATTATAAATCATTATCCTAAAAAAATATAAACCAATTAAAACCTCAAGAATACCTCTAACAATCCAAATAAATTATTTAACCTAAATTTAATCGGTTAACAAGACTAATATAGAATTATTCATAGATTAGTTATATAAAGATTTCATTATAAAATTATATGCTAACTAAGTAACAAAAGTAACTTGATTAAAATTAACTATTAATTATCCTCTACATTCCTATAGCCTTATATTAACAAAACTCAAATTTATCCAAAATCATAATCTTAAAATTTTCTCTAATCATCACAAAATTATTATCATAAGAAAGAGAAAATTATTTAAAACATTTTCATGAAGAAAGTTTTTTTTAGATGAGAAGTAATATTGAATACCTTATCGATCCCCGAAAATATGAAAATATTCCTATTAGTGCCTCACTCTACACCTTTCTTCGCACTTGTGTTGTATGAAGTGAAGAGGGGGAAAGAGGGGTATTATCCTCTTGAAAACGATGGGGGCCACTGAGTGCCTCCCCCTGTTTTCCTTTAAGATTATGGGTAGGATATTAGATGGTGGGAGGCATTTTTGTGCCTCCCCCAGTTTTCTTAACTATGGGCGGCAAGGGCGTCCACACACACACACATATATATTAAAAAAATTATATATATATATATATATTATTTTATTTTTTTATAATATTTATTTATTATTATTTTTAATATATATATTTTATTTATAATTATTAATTTTTATTATACATATGTACCAGTTTTCTTAACTGTGGGTGCCAAGGGTGTCCCCACACACACACACACAAAAAATTTTATATATATATATATATAATTTTATTTTTTTATAATATTTTTTTATTATTATTTTTAATATATATATATATATTTTATTTATAATTATTAATTTTTATTATACATATGTATGTTTTAAAAAAAATTTAAACATATTTTAATTATCTCCCTCTTTTCCTTTTACCTAAAAATTATTATTAATTTCATAATTATCTCTAAATTATAATTATATTCTAAAAATAAAAATCAGGATGTTACAATTTGCATTAAATTACTTGCGAACTAAATATAGGCTCCATGTAGAGATGGATCTAGTTTAGTTTTCCTATAGTACATTTAGTTTAGTTTTATTAGATAGTCCCATGACATGGCTTTTCAAACTGTTTATCTCTATCTATTTCTTCAAGGTTCTAGCGTGAATTAGAATCAGGAACAGAAGCAAAAGAAGCCATTGACGAATGAAGAAGCAGAAGAAGTGGAATTGTGTGAGGATTGAAGATGGTGAACTTGAGAACATTGTGGAGGAAAAAGAAGGAGAAGAAGAGGCTTTTCAGGGGTTCATCGCCCACAGTTCATAATGTACAATACGACATTGATTCTTATTCTCACAACTTCGATGATGGTTATTCCTCAGACCCAGATGATGCTTCTAGATCTTTCTCTGCTCGTTTTGCTATTCCCTTTTCTAGGTCTTTTGACAAGAGCTGTGAAGTAGTGCTTAGTGTTGATGATAACAGCAGCCAAATGAGTTGTTGATATGATCATCAGTTCTTCAATTTAGACCAGAAATTGTACAAATCTCCATTGTATACGTAGGTCTAGCTTACCTGTAAATACATACATATATATTAATATACAGAATTATTGACAGTTGATCGCTGCTCTGTTAGATACTCAACCAACCTCTTTGATCACCCTTATTGTCACTATTATCACTGCTCTGCTACATTGTACCCATCATACTTCAATATATATAGTTATGAGCATTGGACATTGTATTACAAGTTTCTTAGTGAAGAAATTGATGAGAATTAATATTTATTACTCCTCTAGCCCTATATATATGGTAGAGAGAGAGAAGAAAATTTTTGGTCCTATTTATAAGGTTGAGAGAGAAACTTTTCATATGAAATCAGAATTTTAACTTCTCTTATTATTGTGTTGGCTTTTTTTATGAGGTATAATATATATTAAATAGGGGTAAAGTTGGAAAGTTGTTGAATTTTATTATATGCTTAATAGAGTTTAAGGATTCTCTTAGTTTGTGTGAAAAATGCTGGAAGGCCTTATAAATAGGACCAGAGGAATATATCTTTCTCTGACTCTCTTTCTTTCTGTCTTAACATTACTTTCGTCCCGGCCATTTTCTTTTTTTGTCTTCCAATATCTAATTTCACAAGAGTTAATAATGCTGACGAGGCAATAATGTCTCACGAAGGATTAGGAATAATTCTAGGAATCAAATGTTTTATAGCTAGGAAGTTGAGTTGGGAAGCTCCCGTTGTTGTAAATATATGCATATATATGTGGGTGTGTCAAAAAAATGGGTCCCACATTACTTGGGAATAAGAGAGTATAAGCTTATATATATCATCATATGAACTTGGGTTTGTAAAAAGGTTAAGAGGAGTTGTTGGCTGCGCTGGTGATTTAACCATGTTTTTTTGTCTTGGGATCAAATGCAAAATATTTATAATCAAGAATTGCAGTACAATGCAACACTCGGGTCCTCTCACTTGAGGAGCCTTTATTGAGCTACCTAAGTAATCTAATTATCATGCGAATGCAATAAAAACAAGGGGAAAATGGTTTTTGGATTTTTCAAGTTAATAACTAAAAGAAAGATGCAATTTAATTAAATGCTAACTATTGTTTTTGGTCTTTTTATAAAAATAGAGAATGAGTGAATGGAATGGTATGAAATGGAAAATATCAATAAAGAATGCTCTTGGTAATGAAGAAGTGACAATCCTTGCTCAAAAAGATTATGGGAGTTAAGAATTCATTAAGTCTTAAGAACAACCTCAAGATAACACTTGAGTCCAATATTCCCAATTAATAGTAGCTTCTACAAACATAGTTAACTACTACTTCTTGAGATATTGTTAAAAACCACTTAATGTGCAATTCAAATTGGAATAATGTAACATGAGTCTTCTTGAATTTGAGTGCTAAACAGCCCCTCAAGGATACAAATGAACCACATTAACTAGACAATAACACGCTAATTAATATAATCTCATTGCAACCACAAAGAAATTCAAACATATATAATTTTCACACTACAAAATCCAATCTCAACTACAAATATCAAACCAACAGAGACAATTAACATCAATCTCAGTTCCAGAATCACATATATAAAAATTCCTAAAATTAGGCAATCCAAATATATAATTATAGACTAATGGAATGATAGCAAAACTCCCCCTTTGAAGTCCATTAAGCTCAAGCACAAATCATCATCACCAAGAAGCAAAGAAATCAGTCCCTCATTGATTTGAATTAATCAAAATTTGTTCAAAACTTAGAACCATGGAAATTGAAAGTGAAGAACAGAAGAACAGAAGAGGCGGCTGACAATCACGATGGAGTCAAGGTGGTGTTGGAGTTGTTGAGAAGAAGAATGGATAATATGAGATGGGATGCAAGTGGCTGTGAGAACAGAGGAGGCAGTGGAATGGTAAAGAGCAGAGATGATGGCTGTGAAAGTGATGGTGGTGTAGTGCAGAGGAGGTGGCCGTGAGAACAGAGTTGAAGGTTCTACGGCGAAAAACTAGACTGTGGCCTCCGGCGAACTAGGCTGTGTGGTCTCTCTTCTCCGTTCGACTTTCAAGCCCCACGGACCAGCCCTTCAAGTCACGGTGTGTTTCAGGTCGCCGGCAACAAAAATATAGAGAGGAGGGAGGTCCTTGACGGTGGTGGTGGCTCTCCGTCTCTTTTGACAACTGTATTATAACATAATTTGTTACTCTTCTTATTTCTGTTATGTATTCAGTTATATATTAATTAGTTATAGTTTGTTCCTGATTTGTATAGCATTTAGCTTGTATAAATATGCACATTCATGAATAATACAATTACACATTTTTCCCAATTCTCTCTGGTCACATGGTATCAAGAGCCACATAATTTTTTTTTTTCCAAATTTTTCTCTCTCTTCTCCACTTTTCTTTTCCCTTCCCCAATACACTTTCAGATCCTTTCTTCTTCGAAGGCCTTTTCCCTTCGTTCCCTCTTCGACATTCAGATCCGCTGCTCCTCGTCTCTCATGGCTTCCACCACCGCTGCTCCTTCCGATCCGGCGAGTCCCTATTTCATTCATCCGAATAAGAATCCGGCCTTGGTTCTAGTCGCGCCGCTGCTCGATGGCTCGAACTATCACACCTGGGCTCGTTCAATGCGCAGCGCTCTTCTCTCCAAGAACAAGCTCCACTTCGTCGACAGGACGATTCCATCGCCGCTCTCCTCTAATTCGCTTTTTCCGGCGTGGGAACGTTGTAATAACTTGGTTTAGGGCTGGCTCATCAAATCGGTAACTCCTTCTATTGCTAAGAGTGTTTTGTGGTTTGATTTAGCCTCTGAAATCTGGAATGATTTACGCTCTCGCTTTTGTCAATCTGATATATTCCGTATTGCCGAGATTCAAGAAGAAATTTATAGTCTCCGGCAAGATAGTTCTACTGTCAGCGATTATTATACTAAACTAAAAATCTTGTGGGATGAATTGTCTAACATCTGTCCTCTCAAAGCATGCACATGTGGTTCCATTAGCAGTGCTCTGCATCATCGGGATGAGGATCAGGTTATTCGATTCTTGAAAGGCCTGAATGACCAATTTGCCTCTGTTAAGACTCAGATTCTACTTCTTGATCCTCTACCTCCTATTACTCGCGTCTTTTCTCTGGTTCTCCAGCATGAGCGTGACAATCCAGTACCCTCTGAACCACAAATCTTGTTTGTTAAGGGTGCATGATCTTCTGGTTCTTTTCCTGGTTCAAAAACCAATTCCACTACTCAAAAGCAATGTACCTTTTGTGGCAAGCCCCGCCACACTGAAGAAACATGCTATAGGAAACATAGTTTCCCTCCTGGATTCAAGTTTCGCAACTCTGGTTCTTCTGCCATGGTTAATCAAGTCTCCGTTCCATCTACAGATTCTCCTCAAGTTATCAATCATGCTCCAGCCAGTGCAACTCCATCCTCCATTCTCCCTCAACTCTCTGCTGATCAATATAGTCGTCTTCTTGATCTGCTCAATTCCACAAAGACCTCCGTTCCTTCAGTTCATCACATTTCATCATCTGCTTCTCCTCCAGTAGCAGGTATTTGTAATTCCCTTAAATCTGTCTCTTCTGCCAAGACCTGGATTGTTGACTCTGGAGCAACAGACCATGTTTGTTGTTCTTTGGATTTATTTTCTTCTTTTCATTCCATTTCTCCATTGACTGTTAGTTTACCAACAGGTTCTCATGCTATTGCTTCTGTTTCTGGCACTGTGACTTTATCTCCTGCTTTGGTTTTGACCAATGTTCTTTATCTTCCTAGTTTTTCCCTCAATATTATCTCTGTTTCCAAATTAACCATGTCCTTAGATTGCTCTCTAACCTTTTCTTCTCAAATGTGCCAGATACACTTAACCCAACCTTCTCTGATGATTGGTACAGCTAAACTTTTTGAAGGGTTCTATCTTTTGCATGCAGATATGATTGGTACACCTCCTTCACAGATCAATTTAGCTTCAAACACTGATTCTTTGTATACCCTTTGGCATCATCGGTTGGGTCACTTGTCTGACTCCACCTTTACTGTTTTACAAAAGCAAGTTTCAGACATTTCTTGTATTCCCCATTCCCTTCTTTGTGATACTTGTCACTTTGCTAAGCAAAAACGTCTTACTTTTCCTGTAAGTGCAAGTTCTAGTAATAAAACTTTTGATTTGATTCATGCTGATATTTGGGGGCCTTTCTCACCTCCCTCTATTCAAGGGCATAAATATTTTTTAACCATTGTTGATGACTACTCTAGATATACTTGGCTATTTCTCATGCACACTAAATCTGAAACCAGACTGCATCTCAAGAATTTTTTCACTTTAGTTGAAACTCAATTTTCTACTTCTATTAAAACTTTACGGACTGATAATGGCATTGAATTTTCCATGCCTGACTTTTATGCATCTAAAGGCATTTTGCATCAAAAGTCTTGTGTGGAAACTCCTCAACAAAATGGCTTAGTCGAAAGAAAACATCAGCACATTTTAAATGTCGCTCGTGCATTGCTGTTTCAATCTAATATTCCTATCTGTTATTGGTCATTCACTGTTTTACATGCTATTTACATTATCAATCGGCTCCCCTCTCCCACAATCCACAATTTTACACCTTTTGAGCGATTGTATAATGTTTCTCCTTCCTATTCTGATTTTAAAGTCTTTGGTTCATTATGTTTTGCCTCAACTTTAGCTTCTGCACGTTCTAAATTTGATTCTCGATCAAGAAAGTGTGTTTTCTTGGGTATTCCTGTTGGATCAAAGGCCTACACATTACTAGACTTGCATACAAATCAAATTTTCCTTTCTAGAGATGTAATTTTTCATGAACTTGTTTTTCCTTTCAAAGTTGACAAGATTACTTCTGCTTCTTCTGTTGAACCCTCTGTTCAGTCTTTTCCTCCATACCTTGATGACCTTGTGCCTCCCACTAGCCCTACTGCCCTCTCCTCTGTTCAGCCAACTGTTTTGCCTCCTCCTCGGCGTTCTGCTAGGCCACATCACCCACCATCATATCTGCAACACTACCATTGTGCCCTCACATCTACTGCTGTTCCGTCATCTAAGGAAGGTTCTCATAGGTATCCTTTATCTTCTGTTTTGTCTTATTCTTCTCTTACTCCTACATATAAAAATTTTATTTCTGCTGTCACTTCCTCTTTTGATCCCAAAACATACCACCAAGCTGTTAAACATCAAGTCTGGACAGATGCTATGGTTGCAGAAATTAGTGCACTTGAAAAGAATCACACATGGACCTTGACTTCTTTACCTCATGGCAAGAAAACCATTGGTTGTAAATGGGTTTTTAGGACCAAATATAAGGCTAATGGTGACATTGAACGCCACAAGGCAAGATTGGTTGCAAAAGGCTATACACAAACCGAGGGAATTGATTATTTTGATACTTTTTCTCCGGTTGCTAAAATGACTACACTCCGTTTGCTTTTGTCTATTGCAGCAGCCAAAACTTGGCATTTACATCAATTAGATGTCAATAATGCCTTCTTACATGGGGACTTACATGAGGAGGTTTATATGGATCTTCCTCAAGGTTTTACTCCTCCTATGCCTAATATGGTGTGTAAATTGCAGAAATCTTTATATGGTCTTAAACAGGCTAGTCGCCAATGGTACTCCAAGTTATCTACAGCTTTGTTATCTTATGGTTACTGTCAATCAGCTTCTGACCATTCCTTATTTTTTAAAGCTGATTCTGATTCTTTTACTGTCATTCTTGTCTATGTGGATGATGTTGTTTTGGCTGGTAATAGCATTACTGAAATAAATTCTGTCAAACAACAACTACACTCAGCTTTTACTATTAAAGATCTTGGTGATCTTCGTTATTTCCTTGGCCTTGAGCTTGCTCGGTCTAAGGAAGGTATTTTTCTTTCTCAACGCAAGTTTGCCTTGGAATTACTTGAAGATGCAGGTTACTTAGCTTGTCGTCCTGCTGATTGCCCTATGGACCCTCATTTAAAGCTTTCCAAGGATAAGGGTACTCCTCTTGCTGATCCTTTATCCTATCGAAAGCTAATTGGTCGTCTCCAATATTTGACAACCACAAGGCCAGATTTAAGCTATGCAACACAGCAGCTCAGTCAATACATGTCTACCCCAACAGATTTACATTTGCAAGCTGCCCACCGTGTGTTACGATATCTCAAATCATCCCCTGGTGCTGGTATTTTCTTTTCCTCTACTTCTGATTTGAGGCTGAGATGCTTTAGTGACTCAGATTGGGCTAGTTGCGTTGATACACGTCGCTCTGTCACTGGATTTGCTGTGTTTCTGGGTTCTTCTTTAATTTCTTGGAAAGCCAAGAAACAAGCCACTGCTTCTAAATCTTCTTCTGAGGCTGAGTATCGAGCTCTTGCCTCCACTACTAGCGAAGTTCAATGGCTTGTTTATCTTCTTACTGATTTTCATGTTTCTCACATTAATCCAGCCTTATTATATTGTGACAACCAATCTGCTATTCATATTGCTGCAAACCCCACTTTCCATGAGAGAACAAAGCACATAGAATTGGATTGCCATATTGTCCGTGAGAAGCTTCAGTCCAAACTCATTCATCTTCTTCCTGTTCGAAGTTCGGACCAGCTAGCTGATGTCTTCACTAAGCCTTTACATCCAAAACGTTTTCATGAGCTGATATCCAAGCTGGGCATGACCAATATCCATGCTCCAGCTTGTGGGGGGGTGACAACTGTATTATAACATAATTTGTTACTCTTCTTATTTCTGTTATGTATTCAGTTATATATTAATTAGTTATAGTTTGTTCCTGATTTGTATAGCATTTAGCTTGTATAAATATGCACATTCATGAATAATACAATTACACATTTTTCCCAATTCTCTCTGGTCACATCTTTCCCTCTCCTCTCAAGCTCTCGTTCTCTGGTCTCCCTCCCCCTCTCGGTCTGCGGCGCTGTTCAGCTTCGTTCTCCTCTCAGCTCTGTTTCTGTTATCTCTTCTCGGGTCTGTTTCAATATTGGGCCTTCGTTTTTAGCTTCAGATGCAACAAGCCCAACACAGTGGCCCTGGTCTGCTGCGCAATGATCTCGACACAGAGCTTCGGATCTCCATTCTCGCCTCCGTCTCGGATCTGGGCTCAGTTCTTCTGATGCAGAAATGGGAATAGTAACCCTGGTCAAAACGCAAGTTTTGACCCGGGACTTCAGTGAAAAGATGAAAACTTCTCTGGAGGGACTTGGATGAAACGTTTTGAAATATTGATGGGCTAAACTAAAATTTCTGAAATTCTGGCGTACTTTTATGTATTTTGTTCTGGCCTTTTTTCCTTCACTCTTTGTAATTTTTACAAAATTCTTGGGCCCTTTTCTGTGATTTTACCCAATCTTCAAAATATTAATTCTGGCCCTCTAGATCTCAAAATTTCTTCCTTCACACCTACAATGCAAGTTTAAGCTCAAGTAGCATCAAAAGTTCAAGAGAAAATTGTATAAAAACATAATTAATAAATTTTGACCATTTTTGCTCCTAATTCCCATTAATTCAAAATAATTGTCCCTAACCAAAATTAATACTTAATAATGCAATAATGTCCTAGAGAATACATTAAAATCCCAAATCAATCATGGAAAATTCATATAAAAATATGGTTCAATCAACTGGAGTAAATACTTGGTACCATCACTTTTATGAAAATATTTTGCTCCCTGGAAATATTATTTTTGAATAATAATTTATTTGGGCTTACCAAAAAGTCTTCATATTTTGGGGTTTGAAGTTTGTAACCCTTTGTAATCGAAAGTTGTCAATATATAGTCGGGCATTTCCCCGAACGTGCTCTCCATTATCAACGTACAAGCTTGTCTTTCCAATGGTGTCTGTTCGGTCTCGAGGGACGCATTGTCCAGATTGTCTTGTGTCCGTTAGCTATCCGTGGACCGTGCCTATAAAAGGGGCATAGACAAAGTGCTGAATACCTACTTCTAATCTCTCCTCCTCTGCATAGTCTTTTCACATTGTAGTTGCTATTATCTTCCGCCAGTTCTATCGCCTTGACTTGCTCAAGAAGGATCTATTTAATCCTGGGGAGTACTGCTTTCTCTCTGCCAGTGATCGCGGAATAACTCTTAAGGACATTGTCCTCGGGCGCTACTCAGATCATCCGCTTTTTCATTCTTGTAGATTGCTCGTGATCTTCAACACCTGTCATTGGTAGTGTTAAAATTAATTAGAATAGTTTTGTTTTTGTCTACTTATTATTTGATCCTTTTTTTGACCTGAAGTTATTATTTGATCTTATGGTATAGGTTGTATTGATGGGTTTATTTATGTTGTTTTGGAACGTATAGATTGTAACTAGTCTTTATTTTTATTTTTTTTGGCTTCCTTTATTATCGGTGAATGTAATTTTTTTTTTTGGAAATTAATAAAATTGACTCTTAAAAAAAAGGCTATAACGTTCACTGTAAGTGTAGTGTGTGAATGATATGATTTGCAATAGATTCTGTATTTTTATATAAGTGATGTGGGAAACGTACGATAACAATCTTAGTGTTGTATTTATTTAATTTTCTTTTAGAATCATAACGATGCGAATAAGTTTCCTTAATATATATATTCATCATTCGACTCCTTATATATATTAATTTGTGTTTAGTAAGAGCGGTCCAGCGCATATGGCTACCACCAAGTGGAAGGAATAGATGTACGCAGCCTATAGTCGCAAGCGGGGATGGAGGCTGTTTTCTAGGATTTGAACCCATAATTTCCATGTCACATGACAACTAGCAACGTACCATTGCTCCAAAACTCACCCTCATTCCATTTGAATGTGTCTAAAACATCAAAAAGATTTTCTCTCTCAAGATGTTAACAAATTTAGGCTTGGTTTGAATGCAAAGGATAATAGTAAGGAGAGATTAAGAGAATACCAATATTTCCCTTAATTATATTGTCTCATCCATATTTTCCTCCATATCTAAACGAAGGGTAAAAGTGAAGCCAAAAAATTTTGGAGAGGATGAGAAGTGAGAGCAAATCTCCTCCCATAATATTTTGTTTGGGGCAGACACAATGGTATTTGCGCTTTTTTACTGTACTTAAGTAGAATTATGAAAAACTGGGAAATAATGATATAAATAAGAAATACCACTTAGATATAGCATCTTTTTGTTCCCAAATTAAATTATACCATTATTCTCTTATTAAACTATGACGAGCTAATTAACAAAAACAATGTGATTTAATGCAAACTTAATGTCACTGTTAATGTGTTATTACCAACAAGCTGTTAGTTGAAATGGTAAGCGGTCTCATCCCGTAAAGAGAAGAACACAAGTTCAAATCAAAAAAATTTGTGTTTTAAGCCTCGAAAGGGGAAAACGTTAGTCAAATAAAAAAAAAGTGTTATTGATAATTGTAGAAGATAAATTATAAGAAATTATAAGTTATCTATAAATAATTATAACCTGTTTATTTTCTGAACTCTGCAATATGCAAAGCTACATCTAACAAGTTATTGACACACACACCCCACCATGAGAATTCTTAACATATATATTATCAAAATTTTCACCGACTTCTTGGAGTAAGTTTTGAAGTGAATGGATAGTGAAGGAATGGTCTCTGCCTTCAGTATTGGTTAGAGTAAGGGTGATGCTAATACACACACACACACACACACACAGTTCTATATATTATCTGTCCCACTCTTTCTTACACGTTACTTTCTTCCTCTTTTCCCTCTTCTAATGCCTACTTTCATTTTTTTAGTCACAATATGAAAGGCCAAAATTCCAAAAGCTTCAAAATTTGAAACAAATAGAAAAGGGGGAAAAAGGATCAATCAAGCAGAATCATAGGATAAAAAATTTAGCGGCAGCAAAATTTGTCACAGATCGAGACTTCAAGTAGTTGAGTCCTAATTGATGGAATCTCCAATAGGTACAACGATGCAATTATATGTTCAAAGAGAGAGCCATAAAGAAGTACGTAAAATTATATATATATATATATATACACATATCTATATATAATTTTTTGTACTTTTATTATTTTGTTTTTCGCTTTTATTTTTTGTAATTAAAAGTTATCTAGTTGCGGAGTTGGCTACTAAAAAGGCCACTAATACAATAGGGTCTCATGCTACTGAGTGTGTTTATAAGGTTAATTTAATATATAAAGGTGGACTAGAATATTCAATCACAAATAATTTAATTTACCCTGATTCCTTATTCAACGTTCTTTTGGGGGTGACTACCTGATGACCCATAAATCGAGAAATTTCTCGTAAGATTCTGTCATATTGGGTTTAAAGGATGTAACAGAATGTTGTATTTTATAACCAACCTGCTCTTTTTGGAAACACAAATTATTTTTATGTAAACAACCTTAATTTGTTTCAGTGGTTCACCTCATAAATGGCCAACATATTTTTTCTTACCCATGTGCATCTCACTTCATAAAGTGATAAGGTCCAGTCACACCTCATTGTCAACAATAAAGCCTTACATAAGTATGTTTAATTATATGTGTAGTTGCAGACATAAAGTAAGAAACTTTATACCATTCCACGTCATCACTTCAGCTTCGGTTCCTTTTTATTCATTCCCCAAAACCACGTCACATGCTTTATCTTGATTTTACCAAAACTAATGATAAAGGTGAATTTCGCAGTAATGAAGTGTTGGGACATATATATATAACATTGATTTGTATGTCGACTCAATTACTCTTTAACACGTCATGCGAGTTTCAGTGTTTTACTCTAGGCTAAGTAATTTGTGGTATAAAAAACCTAGCCAGTGCACATAAACTTCAAACATACACAACATTGGTCCCAAAACCTGAGCTCTCTCTCTCACTCTTTCTCTATCCCTGTCTATTTCTTCGAGGTTTCAGTGGCTATCAGAAGAATAAGAAGCAATAAGTCGAAGTGGAATTGTGCGTGGATCGAAGATGGTGGTGAGCTTGAGAACGATGTGGAGGAAGATGAAGAAGGAGAAGAAGAGGTTTTTCAGGGTTTCATCGCCTACAGTTCATAATTTACAGTACGACATTGATTCTTACTCGAAGAACTTCGATGATGATTATTCAACAGACACAGATGATGCTTCTAGATCTTTCTCTGCTCGTTTTGCTATCCCCTTTTTTAACGGCTGTGAAGTAGTGCTTAGTGATGATGATAACAGAAGCGAAATGAGTTCTTGATCATTTCTTTAATTTGCACCAGAAATTGTACAAATCATTATTGAGTAGTGTAGCTTACCTGTAAATACTTGCATATATATTAATATACATAATTGTGGTGGTTTGTGAATTGCAAACAAGATTTGTGAATTACTCTTTCATTCCTAAATGTAAGATCTAGTTTGGAAGTGAATTTTGGTTCTAAATATAAAACATTTTTTCATTTTATCTTTTATATTTATTATTTTTATTTAAATTAATTTGCCTAACTTATAAACAGATACTCAACTGGTCCTTAATATAGACATATTTAAGGAGTTAATATTGGCTCTAAATATAAGACATAGTTTTTGTTTTTGTCAACATTATCATAATTTACCCCTATTGATGCTCCATCACTAATAATTAAGGAGGAAAGAGATGAAGGAATTAGGGAAAAAGATGCCTAGGGTGTTTGAAAAAATACATATCCTATTAACTAACTTAACTAAACTTCTTAATTTAACCAAATTAAATAAATATGTCTTATATTAAGCACCATAGAGAATATATAATATAGGGTTAAGGTGTAATTTTAACAACAAAGTTTTTCACCATGAGTGTCTAACACAATTAAGTTTTGAAGGGTTCAAAAGTAGATATATTCTTTTAATTAAAAATCAAAGAATTTTAGCAATTCTATTAAATTGGCTCAAATGTCCATTTCTTTGTTTATGTGGGACTTACATGTTCTCCTTCCAATTTTACCTAAAGAAAGTTTATAGATTCGGGTGCATATTTGCAAATACTTTATGGGTAGATTTGTGTCTTAACCTTGTATTAATTAAACGATTTCGTTTGGAAATTTCCTAAAAAGCTAATCATAGGTTCTTCTCGATCTCCATGGTAACAATAGGGCCATTATACTCATTACTAAACTTGTTGAAGAGATAAAATATAATCAAGATATATCTTTTTAATTAGGAGTTAAACTTTAGGGTCTCATGACACTAAGTACATGAATATTAAATAATTTGCATTGATTCTTCATTGAGTTAAGGGGCACTTTTGCCCCGGAAGTTTTCACCGAGGGGCAATTTTGCCTCAAAAGTTTTATGTGTGGCAATTTTGCCCCAGAAGTTTAAAAAATGGAGCAATTTCACCCTAGCCGTTATCCTAGTTAATTTTGACCGTTAATTGACCAAATATGCTAATGTGGCTATCCACACGTCATCCACTTCATTTTTATTAAGGTGCAAAATTGCCTCGAAAGTTTAAAATTTAACTTTGAAAAAAGATGAATTAAATGACACATGGACTTTTAGCGCATATTTTCACCTTAACAAAAATGATGTGGATGACATGTGGATTGTCGGCTAAACATATTTAGTCAACTAACGGTCAAAATTAACTAGGATAATGACCAGGGCAAAATTGCTCCATTTTTTAAACTTTCAGGGCAAAACTGCCTCCTAAAAAACTTCGAAGGCAAAATTGCCCTTTGATGAAAACTTTCAGGGCAAAATTGTCTCTTAACCCTTCTTTATTTAACTATGTTTTGATTATGACTAAACTAACTGACGACCCATAAATCGAGAAGTCTTTGATAAGATTGAGTCATCTTAGGTTCAACGGATGTAACTGAATTTGTATTTTATGAACAGCCAGCTCTTTTTGGAAACAACAAATTCTTTGTATGTAACTTAAACAATCTTAATTTGTTTCATTTCATTAGCCAACATACTTTATCCTCACCCATGTGCACATGGCTTCATAAAGTGATAAGGTCCATTCACACCCCATTTTCAACAATCTATAGTCTTGCATATACGTATGCTTGTGTGTAGCTGCTGACATAAAGTAAGAAACTTTATACCATTCCACGCCACCAAATCAGCGTCTTCTGTTTCTTTATCTTCATTTGCATAAAACCACGTCACGCTTTGTCCTGATCCTACAAAAAAAAAATGACGAAGGTGGATTTTGCAGTAATGAAAATGTAGGGACAAATATAGATTCAATTACCTTTTTAACACGTCATGCCTGTTTCAAAGTTTTATTCCCCACTAAGTAATTCCAAGTATAAATAACCTAGCAAGTGCACTTATGAACATCATCAAACACAACATCCCTCTCTCTGTGTCTCATCTATATCTGTCTAGTGGGAATCAGAAGCAGGAGAAGCCATTGGCGAATTAAGAAGCAAAAGAACTGGAAGTGTGTGTGGATCGAAGATGGTGAGCTTGAGAACACTGTGGAGGAAAATGAAGGAGGAGAAGAAGAGGTTTTTCAGGGTCTCATCGCCTACATTTCATCATGTACAGTACGACATTGATTCTTATTCTCACAACTTCGATGATGGTTATTCCTCCGACCCAGATGATGCTTCTAGATCTTTCTCTGCTCGTTTTGCTATTCCCTTTTCTAAGTCTTTTGGCAGAAGCAGTGAAATGAGTTGTTGATATGATCAGTTCTTTGATTTACACCAGAAATTGTACAATCTCCATTGTGTACGTGGGTGTAGCTTAATCACCTGTAAATACATACATACTCCGTATATATTAATATATAGAATTGTGTTTTGTTAAGTTGCAAATATGATTTGCGAATTATAATGCTATCAGGAAAAAGCAATTACAAGAAGTATACTCGTAAACTATGGACAGTTGATGGGATCATTTATTAGATACTTGTAATACAATGTACAATGCTCATGCCTAGTTGTTTTGAATATCTTGATGAACACCATTAACATTAACAGAATACATACTCCTTCCCGTCCTTAAGACCCAGTTGATTTTTTTTGGAGAGATTAAGAAAGTTAAATAAATTACTTTAAAGAATTTATATTTATTATTTTTCTTTAAATTAATTTGCCTAACTTATAAACTAATATATAATCTAATGATACATAAAATATGCTATGATTATGTACTTTACTTAGCTTCTTTAATCTATCCCAAAAAGTTAACTGAATCTTATATTAAGAATAAGAGGTAGTGTGTGTGTATATATTGATTATCAAAATTTTTCAAGTGTGTGGATTGGTTGAAGTATATGATGGGACAATGTAGCAGGCACAGCAGCGATAATATATAGTAAACATTTATTGTATCCTTCTGTCTCACCAGCACTTTATTTTCGTCCCATTTTCTTTTCTTTTTTCTGCCTGCCAATACCTACTTTCACAATGACTGTTTAATAATCTCTCAACGAAGGATTAGGAATTCTGGGAATCCAATGTTGATAGGAAGTTGAGTTGGGAATCTCCAGTCAGTGGCAGTGTTAAAATTAATGTGAATGCAGCTGAAAGGACTGTGTTCTGATTTTGCTTAATTAATTAGAATATAGTCTGGTTTTGTCTTGTTATTCTTTGATCTTAAGGTATAGGTTGTATTAGTAGGTTTTTTTTTTCCTTTTGGAATATATAGCTTGTAACTAGGCTTTGTTTATTTATTTTTCCTATTTTTTGTCTTCCTCTATTATTGGTGACTGTAATATTTTGTTTTGGAAATTAACAAACTTGACTCTTTTGGCAAAAAATTGCCAAGAAAACGTGCTATTACTAACGGAATTACCCACGGAATTATTTCCGTCTGTAATTTCCGATGCCTCACCAACAAATTATCGTTACCGACACATTACCCACGGAAAAAAATTCCGTCTCTAATTACCGACGCATTACCCACGGAAAAAAATTCCATCTCTAATTACCGACAGATTACCCACAGAAAAAATTATGTCGGTGAATACTGATGGATTACCAACAGAATTTTTTCTGTCGGTAATTATCGACGCCTTACCCACGGAATTCCGTCAGTAATTTCTCCCCCGTCTTGGTATCAGAGCCAGAAGGTGAAGTAGGGATGTAGTACTTAAATCTAGATATGTTTATATGGCATTAAAAATATTGTTAGCAGATTAGTATGATTTAAAGATCTGTACTTGATAGCACTTTGTATATAGTTCTTGTTTATTATACATGAGTCCATCCGTGGGTTGAGGTTGCCGTAAGTCCCGTGTGTTGAGGCAGGCGTTTGTGCCCCACGCAGTAGTGTATGATAAATAAAGATTTTATATACTACATGTCTAGCTAGAGTTAGATCTGAGAAATCTTACTAATTTCTTAACAAGATATTTTAATCCATAAAAACCGATACATTTTTAATTATTATACCACTATGGATCCAGAAGGTAATGATACTTAGGCAAGGGAGAATTACAGTTATTGTTATCTTCTTTTCTTTAAGCTTTCTTCAGCCTTAATTTCAGCTTTACTTCTTTACTTTAAGCCTTTATATTTTGCTCTTTATTTCTGTCCTTTACCTCCTGCACTCTTTCCTTTCAGCCTTTGAAATTCTGTCAATTTAAATTTTGCAATTTAAATTATGTCTTTTCTTCTCCGTTCCTTTTCTTCCAAACGCGGTAGTAGTAGCTCTTCTTCTACTCCATTAAACAACTCTACGCTAAACGATGAGGAATCAAAGTCTTCAACTTCTAAACAAATTTTCAAAGCAGAAATTTCTTTTGAAAATATAAACCAGAATGTAGACGATTGGGTTTTACCTCCAATTGCTTTAAAGGCACTTTATCAAATGCAAACTCAAGATAAGAAGTGGTTCTCCAAATCTGATTAAATAATCAGAACAGTTGAAGAATCAATTCCTATCAAACCAGAAATGGAAGAATTTTACCTCCTTTCTCAGAAGTCAATTGACAAACATAAGAAAGATTACAACTTTTTGCACATTGGAAGTATTCAAGTTGCCATTAAACCATTAATAAGAAAAGGATTAAACGTGTCAGGACTAGTATGCCTCATGGATGCTAGACATTATGAATTTTCGGATTCTCTGCTTGCAGCAGCAGAATTTGGACTTCATAATGGTCCTGTCTACTTTAACTGTTATCCAGATAGGATGGCATATTTAAAAGATGAACATGTTCTTGAAGTCTTTAAACTTAAACTTCAGTTAAACGGTTTGAAAATGAAACCAGGATCTATACCTGCTATCCTAACATATAGGATACAGTATAAAGTCTTAAACTTATCCAATTCCTTAGTTTTAATACCTCCTGATAATGGCCAAACAATAGTCTTTTTATCAGATGAACAAAATGCAAATTTGACCATTCCAAAAACAATTATGTGGGATGATGTTGAATTACCAAATGATTGGACAATGGATAAGGCCACAAAGCCGACTCCTAAACCTATATCACAAGTAAGCAAGATCATTCAAACATCAGATGGAACTGTTAAACTATCTTTTGATAGACCAAGAAGATCTTGTAGTCAAGCTACTAGAACCGAGCCTTCATTATATGAAGACTGTAGGTCTGTTAGATCTAAATCTTCAAGATATTCTTGTTCTTCTCTACCTAAACCACCATCTGTCATCAACATGTCAGCCCCAAATCACTACTACAAAATATTGCTTTTACGTCCCTAAAGGACGTCCCTTTTTAAAAAAAGGACGTAAAAAATAAAGGCGGTGGCATTTTTATAATTCTGAGTGAGATTTGAATAGTTTTAGACGTCCCCAATTCAAAAAGGGACGTCTAAAGTCACTTTAGACGTCCCCAATTTAATTGGGGACGTCTAAAGTTAAATTTGTTTTTTTTTAAAATCAGGAACGTCACTTTAGACGTCCCCAATTTAATTGGGGACGTCTAAAGTAAATTTTTTTTTTTTTTAATCAGGGACGCCTTTTAACGTCCCTAATATATATTAGGGATGCCAAAAGGCGTCCCTTAAATATCAGGGACGCCACTTTTGGCGTCCCTCATGTTATCAGGGACGCCTAAAGTGGCGTCCCTGATATAAATATCAGGGACGCCACTTTAGGCATCCCTAATATTAGGGACGCCTAAAGGCGTCCCTGATTTTTTTTTTTTTTTTAAAAAAAAAAAAACTTTAGACGTCCCCAATTAAATTGAGGACGTCTAAAGTAACTTTAGACGTCCCTTTTTGAATTGGGGACGTCTAAAGTAAAAAAAAAAAAAAAAAAAAATCAACTACACAACTTTAGACGTCCCTAAATAAAATTGGGGACGTCAAAAACAATTCAAATCTGTACTGACAGTCTTTATTTGTCAGTTTTATAGATCCACACTCTTCTTTCTCATCAACGCAACCACTACCACCAAACATTTAACTTTTACTTCTTCTTCTTTGTATGTTGTTGTTTCTTCTTTTTTCTCTCTTTATTTTCACCAGATCTATAATGCTTACCACCACGCATTTAACTCTTACTTCTTCTTTGCTCTCTCTCTTTTTCACCAGATCTATTATGTTTCTTACTATTTTATCTTCTTTCTCTTTTTTTCTTTGGATTTCCCTTCTATTTTATCTTCTAACTCGTGTTGTTATGGTTTGTAGATCGAAACTCCAAAACATGCTTCATGGCCACGTTCCCACTGAGAAAATAAGGTACATCTCTCTCTGTTGCTCTTCTCTATTCATTGTTATGAGAAAATGAATTTTAATAATAGAAGGAGATAAGTTTTTCGCAACTGATTCATCTTATTGTTATCATCTTCTGTTTATGAGATTTCAGCTTTAGAGTTATTATTGTGTAGATTTTGAATTTGGAGTTCATATACTAGATCTGTAATTTTATTGACGATGATATGTAATTTCTGATTTTAAATACTGTTTAGTCCATATCTGTAATATAAACGAATTTTTTTTTTTTAAAAAAAAAGCACTTTAGACGTCCCCACTTTAAAGTGGGGACTTCTAAAGTCCACTTTAGAAGTCCCCACTTTAAAGTGGGGACGTCTAAAGTCCCACTGTGGGACTTTAGAAGTCCCCACTTTAAAGTGGGGACTTCTAAAGTGGGACTTTAGACGTCCCTAATTTAAAGTGGGGACGTCTAAAATCCAGATTTTAGACGTCCTTTTATCTGCGGACGTTATTGCCATTTTTTACTACGTCGCTCATGTAACCCCCTGCCGTAATTAATATCCGGATTATGCAATTAACGTGAAATAGAGACCAATAAGACAAAACATCATTTATAAACCCATCGACCCAGACGGGATTTTCACAATTACATTTCGAAATCATTTACAACACGGTCTCATATTTTCACTCCGAATATAATTACTATGCGAAGATAAATTACATTGACACAATTATCAGAGTACGCAATATAAATTTCCGGCAATCCCGGAATCATATCTTCGCTCGATAATCATAGGGCACATTAGCCCATACAACTCATCGATTAGGGATTACACAAACTACTCATATACATAACCAAATATTTATCCAAATATACACATATATTATCCCAATTACTTCTTGATAACCAACACTAAGCTCTCACCCAGAAACGAGTCCTCTTCGTCCTTGGATGCTTGCTTCATCCTCAATCTTCCTTCCCTGTCTAAAATGTTGATAGGGGAGGGTGAGATTCTAGGGAATCTCAGTAGGAAACACATACCAATATGCATGCAAGATAAGTATTTAATGCACGACATGCTTGCATCACAATAACACATGTTCACATCATGATATATCCGCATGCTCAATGTTTCAACAACATACTCATGGCCATAGTATAATAGAAACAGAGCTACAATCATTCTCATATGTTTCACATATTCACGCAAGGCAATAACATGCATCAATACACAAATACAATTATCAATACATGCAGGAGAGGTAAGTTCCCTACCTCCAGTCTTTTCTCCTCGATTTGCGTGCCAGCAACTCGGGGCTTCACATTCGATCCTACAATGTCAAATGTACTATTTAGACACTCCCAAAGTGTTTCTGGGGGTTATATGAGGCTATATTGAAAATTTACTAAAATACCCCCGGGGACCCGGTCCGGCCCCACCGTACCCGGTCCGACTGTACTTTTCCTGAAATTTTGACATGGGCTATTCTAACATATTTTTGCCCAAGGAATCCATTTCCGGACTCGGAATTATCAAATTCAATGTCAATTACAAAATTTACCCTTGGCAGCCCCACTTTTAGGGTTTTAGGGGCGTTTCCGTAATTATGCTTTCTCGGCCTTTTCCGAAAAAGTGCCCAACTGTAACCCCACCTATTTTCGCCCACTGAATCCAATGGAATCATCAAATCATTGAAAATCCAACTCTAAGACCCATTTACAATGCTGACCGAAATATATAGGTTTTAAGGGGAAAATTGGGGTTTTTCGGTTTCGGCTCTGTAAACACGTTCCTTTCTACTCCTAACCACTTTATTGACTATTCTATTAGGTTACAACTACCATTTAGTACCAATTTGGGCAGCATAACAGCCCCACATACCCATTTCCAAAAATTAAAACCAATGGCAATCCGGCGAAATTTCACCGATTAAATTGCCCACAGCAGCTAGAATAGTCAATACACAAGAGTTTGGAAGTTACCTCAAGCTCCCTCTGGCTTTTCCCTTATCTTGGCTGAAACCCTAGCTGTTTTAACACCAAAGAAAGAGCTTCCAAACCTTAAAGAACATAAAGGAGTAGCTTAGGATCGGAGTTATACGCGTTAGGAGCTAGATCATCGGAGAAATCGGCTTACCTTGCGAGTTCTCTTCTCCTTTTCTCCCAAAACCCTCTCAACCCTTTTTCTTTATTTCTGTTGCAGAATGGCGTCGGTTTGGAGGAAGGAAGATGAAGAAAAGGTGCTTTAATATTAGGATGATGTCATGTTTTATTATGCTGATGTCATAATTCCCAAAATTGGCATTTTCGGATTTTCTGGCAGATTTTCTGCCCAATCTTTGCAAAATCATAACTAATTCTAGAAAAATCAAAATGAGGTGATCCCAAAGCCAAATGAAATTTATTTAAGTCCTCTTCATTAGAAAAATATGATCCATTACTAGAAATCACCACAAAATTCCAGAATTACACAAATTTCATCACTGCCCCAAAACAGAGTCCATTTTCGACCTCAAACTTTGGACAGTCATATCTCCCAGTTCCCAAAACGAAATGGCACAAATTATATGTCCATTTTGAAGCTTGGGATGTGAACTTCAAGACTGGAAAGTTTCATAATTTTCTGACATCATTTGCCTAGTCAAAACATCCACACGAGAAGACTGCCCAGACAGAATTCACACTGGACAGCATTTCCAATTTTTTGCAACCAATGTGTCCAATCCAATTTAAATCAATTCCAATGATTAAATACCACAACATGACACCATTTCCATCACAATATCCCATTCAATTCCTCCCTCTATTCTAAGTCAATTTGGATGTTAATCCACAATTGAACTCAAATACAGGGTTTTGGCGTTGCTCATAACACAAGTGACTACAATCCACTTTATATTCTCTAAAAGGGTTCATTAATCACTAACCACGTCCACTTTTGTAGTCATTAAACCCTAATCACAATTTAGGATCTTGCTAAACCGGGGCTTAGCAATCCACTAATCTCAAGCTTATTCTCTAGCCTCGAGTCTCAAAATTCGGGGTGTTACATTTCTCCCCCCGTTCAATAAATTTCGTCCTCGAAATTTGTCATACCACTTAATCCACAAACTACGGATGCTTCTTCACGACAGCTTCCGTTTCACAATTCATGTCACATTGGATGGTCTCCTCTAGATCACCCACACACAACCGATAATCCACAAATCTGATTCTCGCAAGAATCTCAAACAATAAATGCAACTCAGTTGCCACAAATTGCAATCGGCCCATTTCACGATTGCCGCACAAACATAATCACCTCACGATTATTAAACAAGTGCAATCGTTTCCACATACGATTGTTACCAAAACTCTATGATCACCATCCACAATACCTGGAGGCTCTAAATCATGAGCCATATCATAAAATCTCAGCAGTTGGGCAGCATAGGCCACCACACTGCTCAGCTCAATCTGGTTACCCCTTCCGGGAGTAACCATCACAACCTCAATACATCAAACAACAGCCCCAGCTGTATACACAATCTCTTCCGCTGTATTCACATTCACAACCTTACCCTCACCCGAACGCTCACCAGTAACTTCACTAGTGGTGACCGGGATTCTTTGGGTATTCACAACAATCACATTGCAAGAATACCTTGGCCTCCGCAGCTTACAGAAATACGACAGCTTCTCACTGTCTCACAAATACAAATTGCCCTTCCGGCATTCACATCACAGTTCACATTTACAACAACACACATCGCAGATTCTAATTTTACGCACCGCCTTTCGGCCTGGGGTCAACACCGGTGCAACCAACATGGTGGCTAGCCAGGTTGGCCATGCCGGGGTAGTGCCCTCAAAATAGAGAACCCCCGATCATGTAGTCGAATTAGCCATCAGCTGAATTAGCTCTGCTCTGCTACACAACTATACCTCAGTCCCAGCTTATTCACAACTGTCACAGATTCACAATCACACTCCACTCTCACCCCCTTTCTCCGCCGAGAAGACACACAGTCTTGACCCGAACCGTTGTTAGCTACTCAGGGACTATTGACGTGGCAGTGCACACACATAGCCATTCAGGCTCACAATAATAGATCCATAATCACACCCTACCCTCATCCCCTTTCTCCGCCGGGAAGACACACAGTCTAACCCGAACCGTTGCTAGCTACTCAGGGACTATTGGCGTAGCGGTGCTCACACACAGCCTTTCGGCTTCCACATTACACTCCACCCTCATCCCCTTTCTCCGCCGAGAAGACTCACAGTCTTTACCCGAACCGTTGTTAGCTACTCAGGGACTATTGGCGTGGCAGTGCATACACATAGCCTTATAACTCGTAGAGCTATCCGGCTTTCACAGATGGCCCGTCGGCCTTCACAAATAGCCTGTCCCCTATAAACTACCGCCCCGAAGGCACGGTCCTCCGCCATAGGAATCACCCCATGCGGCCGCAGGTGAGAGACTCACAAATATCAGTCACATCCTGAGCCTATGCCTACCAGGCGTAGCCCACCAGACCAACCTGATCCGGCCCAACCGGGGAGATGGACTCACAGTACACAATCATAACAAGCTGGAACTAGGCATATTGACAACTTCACCTTCAACATCACGAATTCTTTTCACATTCTGGACTTCGAAGTTTTACTTCCCGAAGCCATCACCAACACATTGCACTTTCTGCAAACTTCAGCTTCTGCTCAACACAATTCTCAGCATCACATTCACACGCTTCCGCTGCACACTCTGAGGTCTTTCTCCTCATTTGTGCTTTCACAATGTCAAGTTGATTTAACAGGAGTCCCATAGGAATCTCCCACTACAACTGACAACATTCACAACATATATTCATCTGTGCCAGACCTTGGCCCGATTCCACTTGAATCATTCAAAGCCATAACCAGCACTTCGTTGAGATCCCATACTCCCAACGTTCCCAGAGCTCTATTCTACGATTCAACGTCATGGCGAGTGCATACTAAGGTTCGTCGTCACGGTAGCTGCACACTAGGGTTTGTCGTCACGGCGGCTGTCACAAATTCTTTTTTTTTATATATATTGTCACACCCCGGTTTTACCCCCCTCAGGGGATGCCCCGCGTCGGTGCCCACCCCGCTCACGTACATGGGGCTGCCAGGTGGCTGGGCTGGCTGGTCTCACCCCTCATAGGCTAACCCACCACCCAGGACTCACACATATCCCCCGTATCTCCACCGCCCCGAAGGCACGGTCCTCCCACTGTGTGCCATACACACCCCCAGTGGGCCGCAGGTGATAAACACACAAATAGCCTCTCCGATCAGACGTCACCGTAGGTAGCCCTCTCCGATCAGAACTCCCCGTAGGTTGCCTTCTCCACTCCGAATCCTCGTAGGTAAGTCTTTTAAATTCAAATTCTCTGCAGAATCACTTTTCCCTGTGCTAGATTAACACTAGCAACCTCAGGATACCTGATACACATTTCAATGCTAATCTAGTACCACATCCTGGTACCATGGACCATCCAGGTCAAGTCAAACTCCTAAGAATCAGCCCAGCTATTGAGTCTGACCCTTGGAGCACAATTCAATTTAGTTCTCAAAGTCTTAACCTCAATTGAATCGGGAAACCACTTCCCTCGTTTCACGGAGCATCATCAACTCCAACTCAAATTCATCATTTCTACGGAGCATCTTTATAACTCCACACAAATTCAAATATCTCTGCCAGCCTAAGGCACACCGGTCCCCTAGGTCTTAAGGCCTTTACACCCATAAGCTCTGTATGACGTCACTACATGTAACATCATACCACCTAGGGTTTCTCACCCCACCATTAGGTTCATACTGAAACCTAAAACCTCAATATCACACATCTAGGAAATCATTTTCCTTAGTTCTCTGATCAAATGATGGGTCTGATTACCTCTACCTCTAGGTCTGCACCTCAAATTCTCAGGCGAATTATACTGACTCACCATATCCACAACACAAATAATGTATACACACATCCCTTAAACTCATATATCCATAAACAACAGGGACCATAATGTGTATACCACAACAAACAAAGTCATCTCCTATAACTTAAGACAGCAACTACTGTCATTATCCTAGCAAATCCTTTACTTGCCAGGAACTGCAGCTCTGATACCAAAAATGTAACCCCCTGCCGTAATTAATATCCGGATTATGCAATTAACGTGAAATAGAGACCAATAAGACAAAACATCATTTATAAACCCATCGACCCAGACGGGATTTTCACAATTACATTTCGAAATCATTTACAACACGGTCTCATATTTTCACTCCGAATATAATTACTATGCGAAGATAAATTACATTGACACAATTATCAGAGTACGCAATATAAATTTCCGGCAATCCCGGAATCATATCTTCGCTCGATAATCATAGGGCACATTAGCCCATACAACTCATCGATTAGGGATTACACAAACTACTCATATACATAACCAAATATTTATCCAAATATACACATATATTATCCCAATTACTTCTTGATAACCAACACTAAGCTCTCACCCAGAAACGAGTCCTCTTCGTCCTTGGATGCTTGCTTCATCCTCAATCTTCCTTCCCTGTCTAAAATGTTGATAGGGGAGGGTGAGATTCTAGGGAATCTCAGTAGGAAACACATACCAATATGCATGCAAGATAAGTATTTAATGCACGACATGCTTGCATCACAATAACACATGTTCACATCATGATATATCCGCATGCTCAATGTTTCAACAACATACTCATGGCCATAGTATAATAGAAACAGAGCTACAATCATTCTCATATGTTTCACATATTCACGCAAGGCAATAACATGCATCAATACACAAATACAATTATCAATACATGCAGGAGAGGTAAGTTCCCTACCTCCAGTCTTTTCTCCTCGATTTGCGTGCCAGCAACTCGGGGCTTCACATTCGATCCTACAATGTCAAATGTACTATTTAGACACTCCCAAAGTGTTTCTGGGGGTTATATGAGGCTATATTGAAAATTTACTAAAATACCCCCGGGGACCCGGTCCGGCCCCACCGTACCCGGTCCGACTGTACTTTTCCTGAAATTTTGACATGGGCTATTCTAACATATTTTTGCCCAAGGAATCCATTTCCGGACTCGGAATTATCAAATTCAATGTCAATTACAAAATTTACCCTTGGCAGCCCCACTTTTAGGGTTTTAGGGGCGTTTCCGTAATTATGCTTTCTCGGCCTTTTCCGAAAAAGTGCCCAACTGTAACCCCACCTATTTTCGCCCACTGAATCCAATGGAATCATCAAATCATTGAAAATCCAACTCTAAGACCCATTTACAATGCTGACCGAAATATATAGGTTTTAAGGGGAAAATTGGGGTTTTTCGGTTTCGGCTCTGTAAACACGTTCCTTTCTACTCCTAACCACTTTATTGACTATTCTATTAGGTTACAACTACCATTTAGTACCAATTTGGGCAGCATAACAGCCCCACATACCCATTTCCAAAAATTAAAACCAATGGCAATCCGGCGAAATTTCACCGATTAAATTGCCCACAGCAGCTAGAATAGTCAATACACAAGAGTTTGGAAGTTACCTCAAGCTCCCTCTGGCTTTTCCCTTATCTTGGCTGAAACCCTAGCTGTTTTAACACCAAAGAAAGAGCTTCCAAACCTTAAAGAACATAAAGGAGTAGCTTAGGATCGGAGTTATACGCGTTAGGAGCTAGATCATCGGAGAAATCGGCTTACCTTGCGAGTTCTCTTCTCCTTTTCTCCCAAAACCCTCTCAACCCTTTTTCTTTATTTCTGTTGCAGAATGGCGTCGGTTTGGAGGAAGGAAGATGAAGAAAAGGTGCTTTAATATTAGGATGATGTCATGTTTTATTATGCTGATGTCATAATTCCCAAAATTGGCATTTTCGGATTTTCTGGCAGATTTTCTGCCCAATCTTTGCAAAATCATAACTAATTCTAGAAAAATCAAAATGAGGTGATCCCAAAGCCAAATGAAAGTTATTTAAGTCCTCTTCATTAGAAAAATATGATCCATTACTAGAAATCACCACAAAATTCCAGAATTACACAAATTTCATCACTGCCCCAAAACAGAGTCCATTTTCGACCTCAAACTTTGGACAGTCATATCTCCCAGTTCCCAAAACGAAATGGCACAAATTATATGTCCATTTTGAAGCTTGGGATGTGAACTTCAAGACTGGAAAGTTTCATAATTTTCTGACATCATTTGCCTAGTCAAAACATCCACACGAGAAGACTGCCCAGACAGAATTCACACTGGACAGCATTTCCAATTTTTTGCAACCAATGTGTCCAATCCAATTTAAATCAATTCCAATGATTAAATACCACAACATGACACCATTTCCATCACAATATCCCATTCAATTCCTCCCTCTATTCTAAGTCAATTTGGATGTTAATCCACAATTGAACTCAAATACAGGGTTTTGGCGTTGCTCATAACACAAGTGACTACAATCCACTTTATATTCTCTAAAAGGGTTCATTAATCACTAACCACGTCCACTTTTGTAGTCATTAAACCCTAATCACAATTTAGGATCTTGCTAAACCGGGGCTTAGCAATCCACTAATCTCAAGCTTATTCTCTAGCCTCGAGTCTCAAAATTCGGGGTGTTACAGCTCACATAGACGTCCCCTTGTTTTCAGACGTTAAAAGGCCTAAAAAAGGGACGTTAAAAATGTTTTTTGTAGTAGTGAATACATCAACTCCCCAACAAACTTTACCAAAAGTACCATCGGTGATATATGCACCTACACCACCTACAGTAACCCCGCAAACAACCACAAATGTTTCAATTCAAGGAGTTGACAATTCTTTAAATATCCCACAAACAAGTTATGAAAAGGATGATGACTTGAAATCAATTGAGTCTCCAACCTATTTATCTCTTGGGGAACCAGGGGAACCTTTTATCATAAATGTTTTAGAAAATGTTTTTCAAATTGACAAACAAACTTTGAAAATGGAATTTTACTCTGAGAAATATACCCTTCAGAGAGAATGGTTTCTACAAAATTTCAAAAAATCTGCTAGAAAAGAAATTCAAGAAAAATTCTACAGATTTCTTGAAAAGATACAAGAAAATATTCCATTTTTTGATTGGTTTAATGCTTATGCAAAAGATCAAAACTTAGAATATCCTTTCTTACAAACCATCAATATGACAAAGAAACAATGAAAAACTTCTGAAGGTAAAACTATTTCTTCTGAGTTTCCTCTTCCAAAACCAGTGCAAGTACCACAATTGGCTGAAGACAAACGCCAACCAATTATGGCTGCGCCTTTCAAATTTAAAAACATTGAAAAACCTGTTGACCCAACCGATATTAAGAACATTGTTGAACAAAACAATTATACAAATCAATACCTTCAGGTATTAGGTGATTATTTTGTTTAGACACCAGTTTCTTCAAGAAAAGTCGAAACTAGAATTGAAACACCTCTTTTTAAACCATTTCAAATTAACCCGAAAATTAAATCAGATTTTCAAACTAAAAGATCTTATTTATTACGAAAGGTTAACCAACAAATTAGCCAACTTTAAACTACAACTGTCCCAGACACACCCCAAACATCATCAACCAAATCGAAAGATGTTATGACCTTTGAAAAGGATTCCCAACCAGACGACACAGACTCCAACCATTCTGAGTCACAACTCCAGATCAACCATCAACACTGGAAAAAGCCTTCAAAACTTTATTACCATAGGGCTAGCCCTCCAGATATTCTGGTTGAAGAACGAATAAACCAAAACTTTAGATCTTTCAACGCTGACAATATCTACGAATGGAACATAGATGGACAGAGTGAATCAAACATCCTCCAAATTCTTCAACAAATGACCATGGTAAGTACAGCCTACCAAACCACAAACAATTTTACAGAGGAAATGATCACTAATATTTTAGTTTCCGGTTTTACTGGACAATGATAAGTAAAATATTTGCATATTTATTTTCCCTTATATGATGATTTTATGGACGATATTTGAGCTTAATATAATATATTTGGGTGTAAAATAAATAGTATTTAAAATAATAATAAAAATATAAAAAAAAGGTCAGTACTGTAGCGTCGGTCACTATTCATGACGGAATCACTGTAGCAGGGCGTTACTATAGCGAACGGAGGTGACTGTAGCAGACGGAATCACTGTAGCAAGTGACAAAACACTGTAGCAGTTGTGGAAAAAATGCGTAAGTTTGCTGAGAAGTCATTGTTCATGCGTGAAAAGAAGTCAAAACACTGTAGCACCTGTGGAAAAAAGAAGAAGCAACAGACGCACTTCGCTTGCCTATATATAGATGTGCCTCTTTGTAAAATGAAAGAAGAGGAGGGAAGAAATATAGTGGCTTGATTCTCTGACAGGGAGAGATATTTTCTCTGACAGTTCTAAATAAATTGTGTTATTTTTTATTTTTAATTTTATGTATTGTATTACTTTTTGCATGCCTCCTACATGGAAGGCTTAGTATTATATTACTTTTTGCATGCCTCCTACATGGAAGGTTTTACCTCTTAAATGGATGGCTAGATTTCTCCATTTTTCATGTATCTTTTGGAAGTATATTTATGTTTGAGAATTTAATATTCAAGTTTATGTAATATTTTTGAGGATTTCATTCTAGCTTTATATAATGTCAATTTATTTTGGTTTTGTTTTTAATTTTATCATGAGCTAAATTTTTATTTTCCTAGGGTGATGACGTAGCTTACTAATGACGGATTGAATCTTAACTTATTAAATCTAGTTTTAATTTCTCCTACATGATTGAGTTTTAATTATTGTGCTTAATGTTTTGATCGATTGGCCATCTTTTGAATGATTTCAATATGCATGTTGAGACCGGAAGGAGATGCATGTGTGTAGATCCTATAATTAAAACCATAACTTGCATATGAAATAGGAACATATTCATATGAGTTGTGTAGTCTTATTGAGTTCCATAAATCTTAATGCATAATTAATTGCTTAAATTCATATAGGAATATATTGGATTAGCAATTAATTATAGAATTGCTTGACCTTAGAAGAGGCTAGTAATTAAATTAGGGAAACTCGACTATCAATCGTGTGGAATAAATTGGGCTAGAATAGATAAGTGATTCAATCCGGAATTTGTTAAGTGAAATCTAATCCATAGGGCTTTTTCTCATATTTGCTTTCATATCATCTGCACTCATATTTAATTATTTTTATTTTATTTGTACTCTCAATCATCAACAAATCGATCGACTAAATAGAATTAAAATTACCCATTTTGGTACTTAGTGATCAATCCTCGTGGGAACGATACTCTACTTACTTCTATATTACTTGATTACGACAGTGTACACTTGCACTATTTCATAGATCATCTACACATGTAACAGACAACTTAAAGGTTGGTGGGATAATTATCTTTCTTCTGAAGATAAAAATATTATTTTTACATATGTTAAAATTGAATTTGATGGAACACCCATTACTAACAATGGCGAACCTATCCCTGACTCTGTAAACACTCTCATTTTTACAATTATTAAACATTTTGTTGGAGATCCATCTATATGGAAAGATAGATCGGCTGAACTTCTTTCAAATCTTAAATGCAGAACTTTATCTGATTTCAGATGGTATAAAGATACTTTCTTGACTAGAGTACTCACTAGAGATGATGCTCATTAACCATTTTGGAAAGAAAAGTTCCTAGCTGTATTACCTAAATCTTTAGGTGATAAAGTTAGAGAAAAATTTAGAAACCAAAATGATGGCAACATTCCTTATGAGCACTTGACATACGGTCAATTGATCTCTCATGTCCAAAAAGCTGCTCTTAAGATTTGTCAGGATAATAAAATCCAACGCCAGCTTGCAAAAGAAAAGGCCATAAACAGAAAAGAGTTAGGCACCTTTTGTGGGCAATTTGGTTTTCCTCCTTGTAAACAATCCAAACCTCACCATAAACCATACCACAAAAAGAAAAAACATGTCTACCAAAAGTAAACACCCAATACACCTCCTCGTAGACTTGAAAAGGAATTTCGCTTCAAACCAAAAGTTGATTTTCCTAAACAAACAAAAGTTACTCCCTCCGGTCCTAATTATAAGACAAAGTTGACTTTTTTGGAGAAATTAAGGAAGCCAATTAAATTACTTTAGAGTGTTTATATTTTTAGTATCCTTAGATTATATATTAGTTTATTAGTCAAAGTAATTAGTTTGGAGAAAAAAATAAAAATATAAATACTCTAAAGTAATTTAATTTGCTTCCTTAATTTCCCCAAAAAAGTCAACTTTGTCTTATAATTAGGACCGGAGGGAGTACTTGTTTTAAATGTGGTAAACCGGGTCATATTTCCAAATATTGTCATTTGACTCGAAAACTGAAGAAGATTAAGAGTATTGAAGAGCCTCTTCTTGAACAAATAAACAATCTTTTGATTGAAACTTCTGAATCCGAAACTGAAAGCAGTTCTTCTAAGGATCTTAATCAAATTCAAAATGAAGATCTCCCAGAAAACTCTTCTTCAGAAATTAATGTTATCACTAAGGAACAAGATTTACTTCTTGATATCATTAACAAACTTCCAGATTCTGACAAAGGAGAATATTTGTTCAAACTAAGAGAAATTCTCAATCAAACTCCAAGTTCTTCAAACTCTAAACCTTCTGTTCTTTTCAACAAATATGATTTAACAAATGTTTTAAACAAATTTAAACATTCTGTTAAACCCACAACTCTCCAAGACCTTCAGTACGAGGTAAATAACCTCAAAACTAAAATCAGTCTTATCAAACTTCAACAAGATACCCATGCACTGCTATATCCCAAATACAGAATATTCAACTTGCAACTCAAACTGATGGGCAACATAAAACACCATCCGATCAAGAAGACAATAATCTTTCTGATCTTTCTGAACCATTTTTAAACTTGATTTCAAAAATATCAATTCAAAAGTTTTATGTTCAAGCCAAGATTATTATTAATAATGATTTTGTCTTGGACCAAACTTTTCTGTTTGACACAGGAGCTGATTCTAATTGTTTTAAAGAAGGAATCATTCCTACAAAATACTTTTAAAAAACAACCGAAAGGTTTAATGGTGTCAATGGCTCACGCCTAGATGTCAAATACAAAGTTTCAAATGTTGTTATTGAAAATGAAGGTTTAAAGATTCAAACCCCATTTATATTAGTTAAAGATATGGGAACCCAGATTATTCTTAGGGCGCCATTTGCAAGGCTATTATTCCCATATATGATTGATGAAAATGGAATTTCAAAAGAACAACTGGGTAAAACAATCTTATTTCCTTTTACTCAAAAACCCAGAGTTAAGGAATTAAATCTTCTTTCTTCAAAACAACAAGAAGTTAATTTTTTGAAGGAAGATATCTCTTTTAAACATATAGAAACTCAGCTATGTCAAGCACAAATTAAACAACAAATCCAAACTTGTCTTGCGAAAATCCATCAAACAATTTGTTCAGATTTACCAAATGCATTTTGGAATTGCAAAAAACATGTTGTTGATTTGCCTTATGAAACTGGTTTTTCTGAAAAACAAATACCAACTAAGGCACGACCAATTCAAATGACTGTAGAACTTCTTGAAACCTGTAAAAAGGAAATTCAAGAACTTCTGAACAAAAAATTGATCTGCAAATCTAGAAGCCCTTGGTCTTGTGCTGCTTTTTATGTAAATAAAAATGTAGAGATCGAGCGTGGAGCTCCTAGACTTGTCATTAATTATAAACCTTTAAACGAAGCTTTACAATGGATAAGGTATCCAATTCCAAACAAATCTGATCTACTTAAACGTTTGTATTCTGCAAAATCTTCTCAAAATTCGATATGAAATCTGGATTTTGGCAGATTCAAATTTCTAAGAAAGATAGGTATAAAACTGCTTTTGCTGTGCCTTTTGTTCAGTATGAGTGGAACGTTATGCCTTTTGGTTTGAAAAATGCCCCTTCTGAATTCCAGAGAATCATGAACGAAATCTTTAATGATTATAGCCAATTCATCATTGTATACATTGATGATGTTTTGATCTATTTTCATTCGATAGAACAACACTTTAAACATGTTAATCATTTTATCAAAATTGCAGAAACAAATAGTTTAGTAGTTTCTAAACCTAAAATTAGTCTTTTTCAAACTAAAGTCAGGTTTCTTGGTCATTGGATTTACCAGGGATCCGTAACGCCAATTGAAGGCGCAATTCAATTTGCAAATAAATTTCTCAATCAGATCATTGATAAAACACAACTTCAACGATTTTTGGGATGTTTAAACTATGTTGCTGAATTTATTCCTCATCTTAGCAATTTCATTAAACCACTCCACCAGCGTCTTAAAGCAAATCGTCCTCCTTGGATGGGTGTTCATTCAAATGTTGTTAAGCAGATTAAATTCCAGGTTAAGGAACTTACTTGTCTTAGCCTTCCTGATCCTTCTGCTTACAAAATTGTTGAAACTGATGCCTCTGACATTGGTTATGGTGGCATTCTTAAACAACGCATAGACGGCAAAGAAAAAATTGTCTCTTCCAAGTTTTTTTTTGAGATACAAAGGCAAGCAAAGCTTGAAAAGTTACAAGATCAAGGGCAAGGCCCCAAAGATTGTTCATGTGGCAGCAAACCACGTTCTAGCGCAAAAAGACTGATACATTCCACCAGCGGTGAGCTTAATTCGGCATAACTCTGGGTGCTATAGTGAGCCGAGCATGCAAGATAATCTGCACAGCAAGTATTCTCCCTATGTGTATGGAAAATCTTCAAGTCCCAGTCTGAATAAATAAGGGATTTGGTATCAAAGATGACGTCGTGCAAAGGGTGGTCAATCTCACAATGTGTTGACAGTAAGTGGACGGCCTGAAGTGAGTCAGTGAACAATCTGATTTTCTTGAAACCCAACTGCTTACAAAGGTGGAGTCCTCTATGGATTGCGTGGATTTCCGCAATCCATAGATTTTCATGGATTTCTTGAAAAAATTGTCTCTTTCACGTTTAAACATTGGAATACTGCATAATAGAATTATTCCACAATTAAAAAAGAAATTTTGGCAATTGTTTTATGCATTTCCAAATTTCAATCTGATCTTTTAAACCAAAGGTTTTTAGTTCACATTGATTGTAAATCGGCAAAAGACTTCTTACAAAAGGATGTTAAAAACCTTGCATCTAAACAAATTTTTGCCAGATGGCAAGCCATTTTAAGTGTTTTTGATTTTGACATTGAATTTATCAAAGGCACTTCAAACTCCTTACCAGATTTTCTTACCCGTGAGTTTCTTTAGAGTAGGTAGTGTGAGTGAACCAACAAAATGCCCAGAAAAAAGAAAGAACCTGACGATAAACAAAAGAGTGATAAACTCCCAAGTGTCATGCAAGATGCTCAAAATCAAACAGTCTCTAGCACAAGCCTAGAGGCGATCATGCAACAACTTCTATAGCAATATGGATCCTAAACACAAGGATCCCAGCAGCAGAAGCAGTCTCAAACAGAGTCATCTACTCCATCTGTGTCATCGATCCAGAAACCTCAAACAGAAGCAACCTCTACAAATGAGATTTTAAAATCTTATGAACAGACATATGCCCAGAGGAAACTTCCAAATCAAACATGGGAACAGATAGTGAAAAAAGGGAAAAACACGGCCCTTGTACCATTTTCCCACATGACTAAACAAGAGTATGACAGGTTAAACCAACCACCCCAAAGTTTACAAGTTTGACCTAAACCTTCTACTCCTCCAACTCAAAAACAATTGACAATTGTAGGTTCGTCATCCAAAGCAATTGTCTGTCAACCCCAAACACAAGCCAGCACGCATACGCCTTATTCCCATAAAGAGGCTTAATGCAAAACACATTCTACAGGGGGAACCAGAGTTTTTTCACCAAAATCCAAATCAAGCAGCTTTAAATGTCTTTCCTCTGGGATTTCATTTTAGGCCTTCTGATTTGGCAAAAACTCGAGAATGGTATGAGATAATACTGGTTCATATTGGGTCATTTAAAATTGAAAGGAAAACAGATAAAAGAACTGGACCAATGATTACTCATTCCTCTCTCCAAATTTTAAAAGTTGTCACCCCTTCCCAGTGGGGACAAAATTTACTTAAACCAAAATTTTGGGAAATTGACTATGAACCCAAAGGATATACTTATTGGGATTATGTTGATGCATGGTCCAATGTCTTTTGGGATCAAAATGAAGTTTTTACACATACTTGGTTTATCTACTTCAAAACAAAAACTAAGTATGATTTTCCTCAATGGTTCGTACATTGGTGGGGATTCTTTGGTTCAGTACTAGAGATATTACCCCCAAAGGTTGTACAAACCTTTGAGTTATTTAAACAAAAATTCAACATTGGTGAGGATCCTTTTCCAATTGATCTTCACTATTTTTCGAAATTATCTGTATCTTGGGTCTTTGCCTGGAGTTACAGATTTTCTCAAACAAATCAAGGGTCAACTCTCTTACCAACTCTACAAAGACTCCCTTCGGTAAGATGGTGGGCCAAATTTGACATTAGCAGAATTGATAGTAGAGCAGTTGATAAATGGTTCAAGGAGAATCCTTGACATCTTTGCATGATGGAACAAAGTAAATCCCTGAATCAAAAGGCAAGGATTACATCTATCCTCGCAGGAACCACAGATAAGACCAATCTTATCAATCAACTCAACTCTATGTTACAAATCCTGCAACAACAAGACCAAACGGCTTCAACCAGTCAGCCAGTCTCTTCAGCAGCCTCAGACAATCAAGAGGATGAAGAAGAAGAATTTCTTGTGGATTTAGACAAAGATTGAACTCTCGAAGACTTAGAATTATTTTTAGGTTTTCGATGTAAACATATGAAAACACTGTAGCACTATACACCATAGTCTACCCAGTAGCATTCACCGTATAGTACTGTAGCACCACGTGTCAAACAGTATCACTGTAGTGTCAGCAGTACTGTGCAAATAGTACCAACCGGAACTGTTTAAACAGTAACAAGTTATCGGTCAACTGTTCACCGGAACTATGCAAATAGTGCAGGTCACTAGCAGGTTACCGGTCACTCTAAACAGTAACCTCGCCGGTCTTTTTAAAGCCGATTCAATTTCATTCTGAGGCAGGTTCAGTTAGGCACTTAGAGAGAGAAACTAGAGAGAGAAGCTCTGACCTCCGACGAGTCTCCTCCCTCTCCTCTTTCCGGCGAGTTAGCCTTCTTCTTCCCCTTTCACTTGTAAGTCTTAATGTATTAAATAAAATCTTCAGCTTTTAATTTTCTTTGCATCATATCCTTTCCTCCTCTGATGAACTAGGGAGACAGATCTTATGAATTGAGTTTGGCAAGTTTTACCGCCTTTCAGTTCATACGTCCATCAGTTCATTCTAGAGCACCCCCCTTTTCATGCATCATTTAAAATTTTAATTATGTTTTTAATTATGCCTTAAGAAGTCCGTCTTCTTCCCTCTTCACATGCTCCTCCCTTTCTTTAGTTAGATCCACCTCCAGGGCCCCTCCCCCGTCTTTACCCACGAAAAAAATTCCGTCAGTGAATACTGATGGATTACCCACGGAATTTTTTCTGTCGGTAATTATCGACGACTTACTCATGGAATTTCGTCGGTAATTTTAACAAGAAATTACCGACGAAGTTCTGTGAGTAATCCGTAGGTAAAACTAATAATTTTTTTATTATCTTTTAATAATTTATATAAAATAATAAAAATAAAAATAATCTATAACAAATAAAAATTTAAATATCATAAAATTAATAATTAATATAATATATTAAATATATATAATATTAATAATAAAAATTTTAAATGAAATAAAAAATTAAAAATTTTAAAATTTATATCATAAAAACAAAATATATAATTATATATTTAATATTATATATACTTATATTAATATTAAATATTTAAATTAAATAATAAATTTAAAATTTAAAATTTATATTATAAAAACAAAATATATAATTATATATAAATATATATTTAATATTATATATATTTATATTAATATTAAATATTTAAAGGAAATTAGAAATTAAAAAATTTAATATTTTATATTATACAAAATGAAATATATAATTATATATAAATATATATTTAATTATATATATATATTTATCTTAATATTTTATTTGTTTTTTAATTATTACATTATATATATTATTACGTGAACAAATAACGCAAGGTTAAAGCAGCTCAATTGGCAAAGGCATCAAAACACAGACCAAAGGTCCAAGGTTCGAATCCCACCTTTGTCACAAAACACAATAATTATCTCACAGAAACATGTGGCGCAAGGTTAGAGGGACATGTGGCCCTTGCTCGGGGGCCGTCAGGGCCAGATACGGGGGCGGGTGGTGGCGGGCCTCCGATGATGTCCACGTGGCCTCTTTTAAGATTGCCACGTGGATTTTTTTTTTTAAAAATATATTAAAATACCGACAAAGTTTCCGTGGCAAATCCGTCGGTAATTACGGATGAACCGTGGGTAATTTCCGTCTGTAATTAGCCATGGAATTTTTTCCGTGGGTAATCCCGTCAGTAATTTCCAACGGAATAAAAATTCCGTCGGTAAATCAATTTACCACGTACTTTTTAGAAACGGAAAAAATTCCGTCGGTAATCCATCGGTAATTTCGTTTCCGTCCCTAATCCGTCGGTAATTTGATTTCAGTGACGGAATTCCGTGGGTAATACGCTGTTTTTTTTGTAGTGTAATATATAGTAAACATTTATTGTATCCTTCTGTCTCACCAGCACTTTACTTTCGTCCCATTTTCTTTTCTTTTTTCTGCCTGCCAATACCTACTTTCACAATGACTGTTGAATAATCTCTCAACGAAGGATTAGGAATTCTGGGAATCCAATGTTGATAGGAAGTTGAGTTGGGAATCTCCAGTCAGTGGCAGTGTTAAAATTAATGTGAATGCAGCTGAAAGGACTGTGTTCTGATTTTGCTTAATTAATTAGAATATAGTCTGGTTTTGTCTTGTTATTCTTTGATCTTAAGGTATAGGTTGTATTCGTAGGTTTTTTTTTTTTTTGGAATATATAGCTTGTAACTAGGCTTTGTTTATTTATTTTTCCTATTTTTTGTCTTCCTCTATTATTTGTGACTGTAATATTTTGTTTTGGAAATTAACAAACTTGACTCTTTTGGCAAAAAAATGCCTAATTCCGCTATTCACTCAGAATATGAAGGACCAACAGATTCCAAAAGCATTTTCAATTTGAAATGATTAGAAAACAGGGATCGAACAGAAACTATAGGATAAGAAAGCAGCAGCAAATTGTAACGGAGACTGCAATTAGTTGGGTCCTAAATCAACATACAGTACTGTAACGTTTGTAGGATTATTTAGGTTAATTATTATTTTTATTATTAGGTTTGATTATTTAATATTTATTATATCTTAAGATTATATATGAGTTATTTTGATTTATTTTTTATTTAATTTGATTAAATTAAATTCTGGGGTTAACTTTAGGTTTGCCTATATAAAAACCTATATGTATTTGTTTTTTATTTAAGGATTTAATAATATTTTAGAGGTTTTTATTCCCTTTACATCTATGTAATCCTTCAAATTTCAATAATATTATATTGAAGTAGAAAATGGAAAAAAGTAATATTATATATGTGATTTATCTTTTCTACTTTTATTATTTGGTTATTATAGTGATTGAAATTTTAAATGAGTTCAAATCCAGAAGGCTCCTTAGAGTCATGATAAAACTAATAATGACTTCTTTACCAAAAAAAAAAAAAAAACTAATAATGACTTCAACGACACATCCAGCGATAAAGTCCTAATCATATTGGCTGTAATATAAGATTCAAATGACCCGCCTTTTTGTTCTTTTCCAATTGTATTATATGCAATAAATTAATGTATAGAGAGAGCATATCAAGCGTGACACCATAATATCCGGTATGTGTTTATAACAGCGATTGGAAAAATAGTTTTTTCAATTTAACTTTTTGTAATCTTATTTTTGGTAAAAGTTAGATTGTGTAATGTGATTTATGTTTAGATTGACGATTGTATAAATGACTTTTGTAAAAAAAACAACTTGATTGAATTGGTTTAAGCACAAGTGACTTTTGTAATAATAGTAAGAGAGAGTGTGGGTGGAAAAATATTTAAAAAATCAAGTAAATACATAAAAATTACTTTAAAATATTAGGTGCTACTGGAAAAATTATTTTAGAGTGGGTGGAAATCAATAAATCAGTATTCTAAGTTTTGGGTGCTCTTTACTACTAAAAAAAATACATTAAAGGTAAAATTATAATCAATCTCCTACAACTGGGTACAATTGAAAAAATATTTTAAAGGGCTAAAAGCACCAAAAATATTTTTAAGTAATTTTTGGAGCTAAAAAAGTACATTAAGGGTAAAATTGCAATAAGTCTGATAACACACTTGGTACAGTTGAAAAAATATTTTAAGGGGTTAAAGCACAAAAAAAAATATTTTAAATTAATTTTTGCAGCTGAAAAAATACATTAAGGGTAAAATTGCAATCATTTTGATAGCACACTACACACAACTGGAAAAATATTTTAATTATTCACCGTCAGGCCAAACGCTAAATCTGCATAAGCTGGCTTTTTTGAGCTTATGGGCAAAAGCTATTTTTCTGTGATAAGCTCAATTGAAAAAAATTGCTCCCAAACACTTTTGTTTTTCTCAATTGCAATTGGGCTTATGCTGACCCAATTGAGCATTTTGGGGGCCTAAACGCCCAACCAAACATACAACTATAGTTATTAGATGAGCTTTATACATAATGAATTTGAACCATTAAGCCAGATTTCAATCCTGGGACGAAAATACCTTTGAAAATAATCAAAAATCCAACCCAACCACAAGGTTCGAACCTATAATTGAATGAGCTTTTCTAAAAAATTTGAAACTTTCAAAAACAGTTATATAGTGGTTCTTCAAACCTCATTACAACTTATCAATCCTTAGCTTCATTCATTATTATTAGAGTATTTCTCTGCTCTTATCCTAATATATTGTTGGTTAAACTATGGGCATTTAACATACAATTGCCAAATCATAGTTCAGGTATCGTATTTAATGAGATTACCGTTTCGTTATGTATATACGGTCTACTTAGGCTACCCTGTGCTATGCATACTGTGTTATATATCACTACTACTACAACTACAGACACTAACTTCACTGTGATTATGTATATATATATATACAAACCATATAGCCACATAAGGCTACCAAAATACCTAAGTCTAATACAAAATAGTATACAGATAACCAACGTAAATTAACATCTTCTTCTCCACCTTCTTATTTCTTTGAAATCACTACCTGCTTATCTCTTGAGCTGCTTGCTTTCACTGTATATCATTAATAGAATGGTGAGATTCGAGAGAATTTGTTGGTTATCTTTGATAATCTTTTGTACTTATGTGTATTCTGTATCTAATAAATAAATAAATAAAATAGACATGTTGAATTTTACCAAAAATAAATAAATAAATAAAATAGACATGTTGAATGTCTATTTCCCTTACCATTAACCATTTACTTCAATTAAATTAACCCTTCTAACTTATCACAAACTCTGAGAACATCACTAACTTTAATTCCCTTAAAAATTTCGGACTACCCTTTCCGTTGGTTCAGAAATTATTTTTCCAGATTTAAATATAATCAACATTTCATTCATCTTAATGCCTACAAGTACTAGTTGACCATTTATAATAATTTCTGGGCATTTGGAAGCATTAAACAATCAAACTTCAAGTCAATTTCCTTACTTCCAAATCCATACAGCATCATATGTATAGCATTTAATCACATAAAATCTCTACAGGCTCTAACTTAGGTCCAATTATGCTTGCTTCACTTAAACATAATTCCAACCATAATTCTGAAACCTTAACACAGCAACTCATAATTAAATTTCAAGCCTCAACAACTCAACTAAGCAAGCATTAGTTCAATGAAATAGTCCTTTAGTCGTCTTAGGGTTATCAAAAATAAAACTAAATTAATATAATATAGTGCACAACTCGAATCGTTTCACTTTGAGGAGCCGATTATGAAATTAATTCCTAGTAAATTAAGTAATTATAATAAAAAATTGACAATAGTAAAACATGATTGATTTGTTTTCAAAACTATAAATTGAATGCAATCAAAATAGATATTTTTGTGATCTTCAAATAAGGAGGAATGGAAATGGGTTAGAAATGCAAATAATGAACATGCTCTTGGAAATGGTTTTCAATGGCTATCCTTATTCAATTAAAATATTTGGAGAGTTAATACACTAAGCTTATAATATTCCAAATCTCATTAACCAATGAGTCTAGCATCATAAGAGAGGAACCCCTACTCTTGAAATGCTATTAAGCCATCTTAGTGTAATGAGTTTCTCTAAATTTCCTAATATACCAAACCTCAATTACCATTGAGTCTAATGCTTAAACTCATGAACCAATTCATTTAACTGTTATTAAAACCCCTTAGAGAGTGACTATGAAATAAATAATGCATTAGATTCAACTATAATTCCATTTCAATCATCTAACAATACTATGTTAAATAGATAGAAATCAAAAGAATTATAGAGAAACATATATATAACCATTTATATTGATGAGTACAAATCCTCGTTACAAATTCCAAATCACAAGAACTCAATCCATAAAATAAATTGTAACTAAAATCATAGTCTCATTACATAAATGAATTCCTAAACCTAAAAAATCACAAATATAATTAGCTAGAGATAAAATAAATTCCCCTTTAAAATACATGTAAGCTCAAGTCATCTCCAAATTATCTCCAAGAGCTAAGGGAATCAGCCACTCACAGCCATGGATTCAAGAAACATAATCATTTTCGGATTCAGACATCCAGCCATATGAAACACTAATTAAACAAATCAATTAGACTTGGAGCTGAAATTAAAACCTAGAAGCAGGGGATCAACGACTGTGATGATGTCCGAAACAGAGGAGCTAGGATATGGAACAATGAAGCATGGAAGGATGAGACTCGCGGGAGATGATAGACAATGAAAGCAGAATGAAGAAGAGCCACGGCTGAGATGGGTTAAGACAGAGAAGACCAACGGCTGGGCTGGCGCTTCCACGGGCTCCGTCGAGCTTAATGTTGGTGGAATGGAAGTGGTGGAGTGCCGGCGGTTGTGAGGTGGACGGCGGTGGTGAACGGAAGTGGCGCCGTCAGCTCCCTCCTCTCTCAGCTCTCGATCTCGCCGCAGCTCTCTCTCACAGCTCCCTCCGATCCTCTCAGCTCTGTTCTGGCAGCGGATTGTGGTGTTGAAGAAATATGCTCGCCGGCGGCTGTGGTGGTGGATGGTGCCGCTGGCGAGAGATGAAGAGAAAGTGGAAGTGACGAAGTGATCGGTGTGTCTGCGGCTCTGTGATTTCGCGTGTCTCTGTTCTGCAATTTCTGTATATCAGCTCCCCAGGTCAAAATTTCAGACCTCAAGGCAAAACGCTGTATTATTGCTCGTGGATTAAAATGGAATTTCTCAAATTCGTTGGACCAATCTGGTATTTTTCAAATTCAAGTCCCAAACTGCCATTTTAAGTTTTATTCCCATTTTCCAAGTTCCTACAAGTAAAAATAATTTATCCAATATCAAATCTTCTAAAAAATAAATGATTAAGAGCAATTACAATTTTTTATGACAATTTTGCCCTTTTAGTCCTAATTTAATATATTTACTCTTAATCTCAATTAAGCATAAAGAAGACATTTTAAGCTAAATTATTATGACAAAATCCTCAAATAAAATATGAAAATATATAATAAAAATAGGGATTTGTCATTCAAATAGAGATATATTACCATTGAGACTCAAAATTTCAGTCCAAGAACATTAATTCAGGGGCCATTATTCACATTTAGCATGAAACATCACTACTACAAAAAACATAATAAATTGTGCTTATTTTTATGAATACTATAGCGCTTCCCAAGCACTATAGCTTCTAGCACTGTAAAAGTAAGCTGCAGTGCTTCTGGGTAGAAGCGCCGCAGGAGGGTATATACTTAAGCGTTGCAGGAAGGTATATACTTCCTGCGGTGCTTCTCCCCAGAAGCGCCGTAATAGGTAATAATTTTTTTTTTTATTTTATATAATTGTTTCCTTGAACCCAGTCAATTAAAATCCACAGCAATTTACAATATGAATAGAAAAAAGTAAACCAAAAATGAAATAACACATAACTAATTCATAAAATCAGTACTAGATATATGTAATTACAATTAATATAATTGTACAGCTAATTTTAAGAGAATAAACAACACGAGAATAGGCAAAGAAACAACATAACGTATATACCTAAATATTAACTAATTGCTTGACCATATATTCACACTATTTCTTAATGATTTCATCCACTTGTTTGTCAGTCAATTGGGCATAACGTTGATCTTCATAATACTATAAAAAATCACACACAGAAAGAATTAAACTAAGTATTATTATATTTGTAAGCTCAAAAATTAAAAAACTTATAATATATAGGAAGTTTACAAAAACAGAGTTGACACTTCAAATAAATACCAAAAAAAAATTATGAGCACACATATATGATCATGACAGATTTTAACTAAAAAAGAAAAACTGAACCAAATATTGAGGAAAAAAACACTCACACACTAGGGAGATTTCGAAAAAGGCTGAGACAAGAAAAAAAAAAACATATGAGAGAGGAAGCTTTATACAATAGAGTTCTGAAATATGGAGGAGCTAGAGAGAACGCGAGAAGATGAAAATGAAAATGAAAACAACGGGAGGTAAAAAATTAAATAGTAGATTGTAAAGAAGCTACAACGCTTTTTGTCAAAGTGCCATAGCTTCCTAATTTTTTTTTTAAAAAAGAAAACATCTTAAAAAGACCTTAAATATATTCAAGGCACCAAAATATTCAAGGCACAACGTGGGTGCCTTGTATTTAATATTCAAGGCAACCTTGAATATATGAGGCCTTAACTAGCGCTCAATAATCAAGCACCGGTAAGGCCCAATAAGGCATTAATCAAGCGCTGGTTAAGGCAGCCTTTGGCTGGCGCTTCATGATCAACCGCCGGCCAATGACCAATTTTTTTTGTTTTGGCAGGGACTTTATAATCAAGTGCCAACCAAAGACTAATTTGTTTTTGCTTTGGCCGGCACTTCATAATCAAGTGTCGCCCAAGGGCAAATTTTTTTTTTGGAACTCAAGAATGAAGCAGGTGATTTCTTTTTTGATTTACTACAACACGAGATTTTGAATAATAATATCCTTTTGACTTACTCTCACCCTTATCTAGCACTTTATTTTTAAGCGCTGGATAATATTTTTTTCAAATAAAAAAATGCTAAAAAATTAATCCTGCTATGGCGCTTTCTTGAGAAGCGTTGTAGTTTGGGCTTTCATTTTTTCTTAAAAAAATAAATGTTTTGTATGACGCTTGTTTAGGAAAGTGTCGCACAAGCCTAACACTAAGCTTTGACGCTTATATTAGGAAACGCCGTAGCTTCTGAACTCTTTTTTTTTAAAAAAAACCATTATATATGACGTTTCTTTGAAGAAGCGCCAAAAAAGGGGTACCGTTAAATCTCTCTTTTGTAGTAATGCATCACTCTTGGGATTTAGGTATTTAATGTGGTACAATTGGTCTATCAAACATCACTACAAAAAAACACCTTATTTCCGACGGAATCTTTTCAGTGGCAAATTCCGATGGAAATTCCATAGGAAAACTTTCTAACGGAATTTCCGACGGAATTTTTCATGGCAAATCTAGCCACAGAATTTCCGACAAAATTTTTTCTGTGGCAAATTCTGATGGAATTTCTAACAGAAATTTTCCGACAGCAAATTCTGGTGGAATTTCCGTCTAAAAGTGTTCTGACTGAAATTTGACACGGAAAATTCAGTCTGAAAAATTTAAAATTTATTAATTTTTTTAAAAATATTTATAAAATTAAAATATTAATTATTAAATAATTCTATTTAAACTTAATTATTAAAATTATATTATTATTTATTAATATTATATTTAAAATTTTCTATTATGATATTATTCTTATATTAGCTATTATTTTATTTTACTTAAAAATAAGATATATGTTATTAATATTATATTTATAATTTTATATAAAAATAATATTTATAATATTAAATTATTATTTTATTAAGTGATTTTAATTAAAAAAATGTTTAATTAAATATATAAATATATTTTTTATGTTTTTATTAAAATTTTCATTATTTTTAATAATATTATATTTAATTAATAATTAATTATATATATATGATAATATTATATATAAAATAATATGTAATAATATGACACAGGTTCATTTCAGCGCAACTGGCAAACACTCGTGCGCGAAGGTGTCGGCAGCCTGAGGTCGCGGGTTCGAACTTTAGGAGAGGCACTTGGAGGAATTATGAGATGCGGACACATGGCAGCCAGGGGAGAGGGACACGCGGCAGCCTGAGGAGAGGGGCATGTGGTGCACTGAGGAGCAGACACGTGGCATATGGAAATTTAAAAAAAAATTTTGAATTTGTTTTTATAAAAAATTCGATTTTTAATTTTTTTTAAAAAAAAATTTGCGACTGAAAGGAATTCCGTCGAAATTGAAATTCCATCGCAAATTTGTTTTGAATGCACCTATTAGAAACAGAACGGATTCCATCCGAAATGCGGTCCGTCGAAAATTCCGTGCCAAATTTTGTCGTAAATTCTATCGGAAATTCAATGTTTTTTTATAGTGCATGTACCACATTCTCAAATTATCCCCTAATCTCAGTTTACTTAAGACTAGAAATTCCAAACTTGATTTCAATTCTACCTAAATTTTTAAGCAACTTTGAAAAATCGCAATTAGGCTTATACAATTCCAAATGAGGTGGTTCTAGCTTCTATGTGAAGCTTTTAAATCCCTTGTAAAAGAAAAATATTGATCAGTGTCAACTTATAAACTTAGTCTCCTAAATTCAAGGACGACTTAGTCTCCCAAAATGAACGACCAAACTGATTGCCTTATTATGAACTCAGAGTTTTTCCAGATTTTACACCTAGCATTTAAAAATTCATAACTTATAAATTACATATCCAATTCTGATTGAACCATATTTTTATACTATATTTCATAATTAAATTGGGATTTTTAATGCATTTTATGAGACATTATTGCATGATTAAGCACTAATTTTAGTTAGAGACAATTGTTTTGAATTAATTGCAATTAGGGGCAAAATTGTCATAATTTATTAATTATTTTGTACAATTGTTTCTTGGACTTTAAATGGTACCTTGTACTTAATCTTACATTATAGGTGTTTTGGAAGATATTGAAGGTTCAGAATTAATTATTTTGAGGGTTTGGTAAAACTACATAAAAGTACCTAAAAATTCTAAAATTACAATTTGTGCAAAAAAGGGGGTCAATGCAAATCACAGAAGAGTACCACAAGTTTAGGAAATTACAGTTGAGCTCTAAAACATTTCAAAATGTTTCACTATAGTCCCTAATCAAAGGTTTTAAACATTTCAAGTAGGTCCCTAGTCAAAACTCAAGTTTTGACCAGGGCTACTGTTGTGGGCATGCTGCATGCATCTGAAGCAAAAGAAAAGAGACAGACTCGAGACCCGACGGATAAAACACGCGAGCTGAGGGTATTAAGAGCAGAGGCACTGCGCAAGGACCTTGGATCCTCTGAAATCCATGTTCGCCTTCTTCTTCCTTCCTCGTCAGTGACTTAGTTCTCCACCACGGTAGTCGGCGAGCGTCCTTCCTCCACTACCACTAAGCAACACCTCCTACTTCTTCATCAGGACGGTGAGACTCGAGATTGAAAGCTGAGAGAGGGGGTAGGAGCTGGGAGCCATGGGTGAGAGCTGAGAGTTGAGGGACAGATCCTAGACCACCACCTTCTTTCTCTTTCATCTAAGGTCGCTAGTGACCTTTTGAACCATAGGAGAAACACACAAACCTGAGACAGAGTGAGCATTGTGGCGTCGCGGAGCAGAGTTTGGAGGAGTTAAGCCTCATCGCCAAGAAAGCTTGAGAGGAGAGGGAGAAGAGAACCACACTATTCGTCATTTCCGGCGGTTTCATCATCTCTACTTCCTTCTCACTGTCCGGAATTTGTCACCACAGTCTTCTTTCTTCATCACCACTATAGTGCCGTTGGGCCAAGAAAAAAACTACCACCTCCGTCGGACTTCATCATTTCTCTCTCCTTCTCATTTAATCTCTTCTTCTTTCCTCAACTGCCTCATTCCACTAAAAATCATAGCCACTATTATCACCTTCTCCATTCTCATTTACTTCTTAATCTCTCTGTATTTTCCTATGAAGTGTTCTTGAGTTTTTCGGCGACTAATTTCCAGATTCCTGCGAGTGCTCAAATTACAAGCTGTGATTATTATAAAGCTCCAATGAGTGGCTAACATTTCAACTCTTGAGAATTGGGGATTTGGCTTGAGTTCAAAGAGCTTCAAGGGAAAGTTTTCTTTCTTAGTTCTTTTATAAATTTTCTATTGTTATTGTAATTCCTAGTTATGTTCTAAGGTATTTTTAGCAGGATTTTGTTGAGTTATTTGGACTCCATATTATTGAACTAAGATTGTTTATATTGTGTTTGAATTGAAATTATTGTGATTGGTGATTTAATAGATATGTATTTCCTATTAATTCAATGAGATTATATTTGCTATGTAATTACTGATTTGTGTAATTGATTTGAGTTAATTTGAGTGGCGCATTTGTGTATTCATATTAGAGGAAACAATTGTATTAATTTAATCCATTTCACATATCAAGTGGTTTTTAACAATTTATCTAAGAGATGACTATGAATGCGATCGTAGGATTAGTTATTAATTAGATAAATTGGACTTAACATGTTTGCTTGGGGTTTTTAATTACAACTTGATGAATTTCAATTTCCATATCATTTAATGAGCTAGGATAGCCTTTGAACCAATTTCTCAAGAGAATTCACTTCATTCATACTTCATATCCATCCATTTTTATAAAGTACCAAAAATAATAGCTTAGCTTATAATTAATTTGCATTATTCCTTTAGTTTATTAATTTGAAAAACCCAAAACCGTTTTTCCCTTGTTTCATTACATTGCATGACATTTAGATTACTTAGAATTTAATAAAAAGCTCCTCGAGAAGAGAGAATGATTCTAGATTTGCCTATATACAATCCTTGGTTAACTTTGGATTGTGGACCCTAAGGCTAACATATGACAAAAGTCCTTAAATCAAATTCCTAAGTTCTAATATTCAATGGAAAGCTCTCAATGTCTATTTTAAGGGAAAAATAATCATATGCCCAAATTACAAGATGAATCCTATGAAATTTATCCCTTTTCTTCATTGTCAGAACCTGAACTTCTAGAATTCTAGAATTCTCCTTGTTTCCTTACCTAATTTCCAATAGTCATAACTTTTCCTCTAGATATCTAATTGATACATTCTAGAACTCATTTTAAATATTTAGATGTTTACTATTTCCCTGTAAAATTTCATAAAAATTGAACATGTTTTGACCGATCGAAACCAAGCCCGAATCAAACTGACTCCAGAAATTTGCAGATGTGATAGGCTGCCTAAAACTCACAAGAAAACCACCATTTTCACTCCAAATCAAGCTCTCATTGATTCTATTATCAACTACAGATCCTAAACTTTCAATACCTCAAAGATATAGAAGAAAAATCCACATATGGAGTCTGTTTAAGCTTCTGCAACTTCCGGCAGAAACCCTGTTTTTCTGGTGACATGACAGAGGTGAAGGAACCAACATGCAGCCATGGATTTATACTCTAAACCTCACGAATTTTAAATCTATACACTCCTACACATATATCCTATGGCTAGTAACCCAATCTCAGAACCAAAGAAGTCCCAAAAACCCCTCAAAATCAACATGCATGCTCTGTTTTAAATCTCACCGGTGACAGTAAAGTTTTCCGACGACCTCTCTCACTTCCAGCCATCGAAAATCCTCAAGAACAGCCTAAACAACTGAAATGAAGATAGGAAGAGATATAGAAGGCTCACCTTAGTCTAGATGCAGCCTTGCATGTGACGTCCGGCTCTTCTTCCCCTCCTCCGATCACCTCCTTTTCTCAGCTTTCTCTCTTTCTCTCTTTCTCTCTCTCTAGCTCTCAAGCTCTCTCTCACTCTTCTGTTCTCTCTGGCCGAATATAACAAGGGAGTGAGGTGTTTAATTGAAGTGTTTTGTGTGTGTTTGTGAGGCTTTGGCTCGGGTATTTGGAGGGTCCAAATTTGCTGAATGTGTGTGTGTTGTCCGCACGTGTTTTGGTGTGCCAATTGAGATAGTGAGCTGAGAGAGGAGTGTTGTTGTTATAATATATATAGGTATATTTTATCCTATTAGTCACACACACTATGCTCTAATTTTGCCCTCTTGTCTAATTTAAGATTCTTTAAATTCTTTAGGTTCCATAATTTAGCTTATCCTCTATCCAATTCCAATTTTTGAGTCTGAATAATAAAATAACCAATTTTTCTTAATATCAAAATCGGTGTTGGCTCATTATCTAATTCCATAAATTAATCATTAATAATTTTTAAGAATTTTATTCCTTAATTAGCTTCATAAAGCTTTCAAATAATTTTTCAGAAATTTTCAAGCTAAATTATTACTTCTAACTATTTTCCCTTAATATTTTGGGAAAATAAGCCCTGAAATTCCCAAAATTAATTTTTATCACTATTTAAATTTCTTTTTGAGAAATTTATCCCTTTTACTAGGGCTGAGTACGTCCCGCACGGCCCAATGAGCCAGCCCATGTCTAATGAAAAATTGCCCATTTTGGCCCGCCCAATAAATGCCCATAACGGGTGGGCTTAAATGAGCGGGCGTGTGCACTAAATGAGACCGGCCATGGGCACACCCTCGAGCTGCCCATGCCCGCCCATTTATGTGTGTGTATATATATAATATTTATTTAAGTATAAATATATAATACTTTTTGCAAAAATATATAATATTATAATATATATAATATAATAATATATAATATTTATTTAAGTATAAGAGATAATGTAATTTAAAATGATAAATTTTCAAGCAAGTTAAATGACATAATTTTATATATCTCATGGATCAATTATTATTATATATTACGATCATGTTTCATAATCATGATCATGATATAAAGCTTTTATATATAAGCTATAATTGTATATATAATATTATAAATTGCTCTTATTCTAAATATTTTATCAACTATTAATTAAGGATTAATTATATTATCAAATAAATTTCCTGTTCCTAACCGAAATATATATATAAGATTTTATTTGTTATTTATTTTAAGTATGAAGACGCAACAGCTCCAACTTCAATCATCTCAAGTGAATCTAATAAAGACGATGATAATCCAAATGCAGCATGATAGTCTTATTCTCCCACATTTTGTTATTTATTTATTTGTTAGATTAATTCTCTATTGATTGAGAACTTCGCAAACATTTTTTAATTTGTGCGTTTCATTTTATGTGTGGTTTCAATGACGAATGATGATGATTATGGTGCTTTAATAATTATTAGTGTTTTTAGTAATTTACATTGAGAAATTAGTAATAACAAAACAATAAGGTAAAAGTGTGGTTTTTGTAAAAAATGTCCATTCCAGCTTACACGGGTTTAACCCAGCCTATTTGTCATGGGTATGAGTGGGCTCTAGCCCATGCCCATTAAAAAAATAAATGGGCGGGCGGCGGGCAGACCATCGAACAGCCCATATAGCCCATTGCTCAGCCTATAAAAACTAACTCTGAAATATATTTGCATGTCGATCGAATCAATTATTATTACTTTATATATAACACGTCATGTATGCTTCAGAGAGTTTTTTCTGTCGACATTAAGTAATTTGTCCATAAAGAGACGTCAAACACCACATTGTTCCCACAACCTCATCTCTCTCTCTCTCTCTAGCTATCTGTTCAAGGTGTATGTCTCTATCATCCCTGCATATCTCTTTCTTTAAGTTTCTAGTGGAAACCAGAATCAGAAGAGAAGTACTTGACGCTGAAGCAGAAGAACTTGTGTGGATCGAAGATGGTGAGCTTGAGAAAGTTGTGGAGGAAGATGAAGAAGGAGAAGAAGAGGCTGTTCTTATATTCATCGCCTACAGTTCATATTGTACAGTACGATATTGATTCTTACTCTCTGAACTTCGACGATGGTTATTGTTCCTCTGACCCAGTTAACGCTTCTAGATCTTTCCCTGCTCGTTTTGACAATTTTGACAAGAGCTGTGAAGTGAGTAGTGATGATGATGATAACTGCAATGAAATGAGTTCTTGATCATTTCTTTAATTTACCTGTAAATACTTAATTGTGAATTTTGACCTTAGTTGTAGCTAAATAATGATAATTTAGCAATTTTCATGTATTTAAATTTTTAACTTTTTTCTTCTTAATTTGCATCTATGATATAGTAGGCTTCACTGATAAAATTGACCAGCATGAAACCCAAAAAAAGGAAAATGTTTGAGCTGGACCCTTACTTAGCTTCCTTTACCAGATAAAAAAAATCTTATATAAATTTTTTTTCTACGCTTATATAGCTGTTGATATTTGCCTTCATGGTATTAAAAATTTTCTTTTCAAGGCATTTGTATAAAAGCACAATTGATGATATTGAATTAACGTGGATTTGATTAGGAGTATTCATTATAATTAATAAAACTTTTGAAATAATTTATTTGCCTTATAAATTCTTGCATTACAAAAGTGAAAGGAAAATACAAATTGAAAACAAATTCGTTGGTCCCTCTTGCTTTTATTTCCAACTTTTTCCACATGGCGTAGAAGTTTCCTAGCCATTTGTGTTTAATTATGGATGGAAACTTTAACTCACAAACTGAAACTTTTTGGTCAAACTTGTCTCAATAATCAAACTTATGAACTCATGTTAACTCTCTCTCTCTCTCTCTCTCACACACACACACACACACTCACTTCATCTTATCCTTATTATAAGGGCCGGTCAACAACTTTACATATTAAGTGGAATCACAGCTAATTAAGTATCCAAAAAATGTTGTTTTGGAAGAAGCAACAAACCTAAGCATGGTTTCAGGTAGCACCCATAAACATTAAAAAGCAAGTTGCGACATCTAGATGGAATTAATTAAAGACCATTTAGCCGAATAAAAACTGACAAAACAAGATCATCAGGTAATGAACGAACAAAAATGAAAAGACAGAAAAAAGGGGCACTGGTATATTTACTGCATTGAAGTGAATGTTGAGAAGGGATATACCACCCCGGTCACAAAGTCGCTTTTAGAAGAAATTTTTGGTTCCAAACAAAAGTCAATTAGAGAGGTATTAATAAATATTTTCTATTTTTACAAATGAAAGAAGTGATATGCATAGCATATCTTTCAATACACTTTCTTTAATAAGGACAAACTTCAAAAAAATATTAATTTAAAAGATATTTAAATTGCTTAACTGTCATTCCTTGATTCGTACAAATTTGTTGAAAGTGGGATAAATATAGGAGCTTTATACTTGGAACCCAAACATCCTTGAGTTTGAGCCTTTAATATGAAACCTAATAAAACGAAGGTAGGGTCTAATGGCATTGAATGAGGTTATCCTTTTGCAACCATATCTAAACCTATTGGACTTCGCAAATGGATGTAAATGTCGGTCTGTATATCTACACAAAAAAGGGGGAAATTATATCTTATTTTGACTATAAGAATTTTACCTCGATTTGCTTCCTTAGTTAATAATTATAGGATGTAAATGTCGGTCTGTATATCATAACAATTGATGCAATCTTGCTTTGGTTATTTTGGCTAGCATAACATAAGATCCATGCAGTAGTCATTTTATGTGATACACTTGCGTTACACAATACTGAGTCCCTTTCCTATCTTATACGGATTTCTTTCTTATTATTTTATGACTTATAACATTTTGTCTACATATTTCTTTACAAATTTTCTTGTAATTTATTATTTGTAATCATTCATGCTACCTTACAGATGAATTTGAGGCCACTGTTATTGCTGACATTGAATCGCCTACAGAAGAAATTGCATCAGATGATGTATCTTACGCTGAGTATATTGACGAGGGGGATCCCATATACCAGTGTGAATACTGTGGAGCGATGTTGTGGTACAATGAGCGGATTAAAAGTTCTCCAACATACCTGCGTCCATTGTTTTCAATCTGCTGTGGCCATGGAAAAGTAGTTGTTCCCCATTTTGATAGTCCGCCAGAGACCCTCCGTAAGCTCTTCTTTGACAAGGACGATCAATGTTCAAAGAATTTCCTGTCAAATATTAGAACCTATAATAATATGTTTGCTTTTACTTCCATGGGGGGTAAGATTAATCACTCTATCAATGCCGGTGGAGGAGGGCCTTACTCTTTCCTTATGGGTGGTCAGAATTACCATCTAATAGGCAGTCTCTTGCCAGAAGAAGGGAAGCCTCCGGTGTACTCCCAACTTTACATTTATGACACTCAAAATGAAATCCATAATAGAATTGCTGCAGTAACGTAAGAACTTTGTTATTTCCTTTTACTTCTAATGTTTTTTCTTTCTTTCTTACCAAACACTTACATTTCATCTATATAATTGAAAAATCACAGGCGGAACGGTCACAATTCAGCTATTAGTGAGGCAATTGTTCAGGATATAAAGGACTGTTTAGATGCACATAATTCATTGGTTAAAGAATATAGGATGGCTGCAGCTATATTGAATAGAAACAAAAATGCAAACGTTAGGATTTGCTTGCTTCGGGATCCAAATATAGGTAGCAGACAATATGACTTACCTGTTTCCTCTGAGGTGGCAGCACTTATTGAGGGTGATTTTGACAGTTCTTACTTCAAGAGGGATATAATTGTTGAAAAGGTCAGTGGCAAAATGAAGAGAGTTGATGAGTTGCACCGGTCATACTTACCCTTACAATATCCTATTCTATTCCCCTATGGAAATAATGGGTACATGGCAAATACCAACCATGCAGAGCAAACCCTTCCAACCACCAAAAAAAGGACGAGGCTCACAATACGTGAGTACTTAGCTTTCCACCTTATGGATGAGATTTCGAGGTATCCCCATTGTTACACTCAAAAAGGCTTCTCCAACAGTTCATTGTTGATGGATACTCTATGGTTGAATCTGAGAGGCTGGATTACTTGAGAAAACATCAGAAAGAGCTTAGAGTAGACCTGCATGAGGGCTTGTCCAACGCATTATCTAGGGGAGTAACAGATGCTGCTCAGACTGGAAAGAGGGTCATCCTTCCGTCCTCATTCACTGGCGGTGCAAGGTATATGATGGAAAACTATCAGGATGCTATGGCAATATGTGCATGGGCAGGCTACCCAGATCTCTTCCTCACTTTCACATGCAATCCTGCGTGGCCAGAGGTTAAGCGTTTCTGTAAGAGAAAAAGACTTAATGCATCGGACAGGCCAGATATACTATCAAGGATATTCCAACTAAAAGTAGAAGCTTTAATGAAAATCATTAAGGAGAAGAAGATTTTTGGCAAAGTCAAAGCAAGTACTCCTCTTACGCATACAAGTTTTACATATTTCCTTCCTTGATAATCAATATATTACAGCTTTATCATTCATTTTCATATAACATAACACGTAGTACTCCAAGTTTAATTGTTCATTTCCTTTTTCATTCATCTGCTGTTGCAATAATTTATCATATAATCTACCAAAACTCACTTAATATATATATATATATATATATATATATATTTATATCAGGACTTGCTTTCTTTTTTTGTGCAACAGGAGTTGCGATATTTTGGTCATCTACATGCATTCAATATGAAATTTAAGTTTAATGCAGCTGGCTAATAACTTACCCTTCACCTCATAGCAGAAATTAGGCATGTCCTTACAGGGTACCTTGTATAAATGATTTATTGTCTCTTACTGCTTTCAACCCCAATCCAAAGGATTCCTCCCCTGCATTTAATTTTTTATCAAAAAAAAAAAATATTTATACACTCAAAACTAATATAAACAGATTCTCAGTATGATTTAACGTGTATTTTCCATTCAGTTAATTGTATTACAACAAACATTTTCATCTCAGAATAATATATCCATTGAAGAGGGTCATACTGCTAAAGTTTGTTGCCTTTCACTAAAATTTGAGGAAGTTTAGAAATTATTTTATTCAAAATTAGTGAATTAAAAAATTAACAACCGATACCAGTTCATTAAATGATACCAAACCTCTATTTCTATAGCATACTTTCAATAAAAGAGTATGAATGAAGTTAGCATTTCAGTATAATTGTAGACTATATCTCCCTGCATGACAATGACGTGTGGGTATTATATCCTTTACAAAAATTACTTAACATTACTTCATTCTCTTTGTACAGACATCTACACGATAGAGTTCCAAAAAAGGGGACTACCACATGCGCACATTATTTTGTTTTTGGACCCATCTGACAAGCCTAAAACACCTGAAGATGTAGACCGCATTATATCAGCTGAAATCCCTGACAAGGATATAGATCCCCTGCTTTATGATCTGGTTAGCAGGTTCATGATACATGGACCTTGTGGTCAATCAAACCTCAGATCCCCATGCATGAAAAATGGAAAATGCTCCAAGCATTTTCCTAAGAGATACATAGATCAAACTATTGTTGATGAGGATGGCTATCCAACCTATCGTAGGAGAAATGATGGCAGAATAATCAACAAGAAAGGTATACCTTTGGACAACAGATTTGTTGTGCCCTACAATGCCAAGTAGCTAAAGATGTTTCAGGCTCACATAAACGTTGAGAAGACTAACCAGTCAAGAGCAATTAAATATCTTTTCAAATATATCAGCAAGGGTAGCGACCGTGTTGTTGCAGCTGTGTACACCCAAGGCGATCAACGCTTTGATGAGATCTCTCATTATATGAATTGCCGTTATTTATCACCATGTGAGGGTTCTTGGAGAATTTTCTGTTTTGATATTCATAACATATCACCCTCTGTTGAGAGACTTAGTTTTCACCTACAAAACAATCATAGTGTTGTATATCGTTGTGATGCACAAATGAAGTCTATACTTGAGAAGCAACGTATAAAAGAATCTATGTTTACCTCATGGATGGAGATGAACAAGACACAACCATTTGCAAGGACACTAAAATACTTTGAGTTCCCCCATTACTATACCTTTGTCAAGAAGACTAGAACATGGAAGTTGAGAGAGAGGGGTTTTTCAATTGGGAGGCTTGCAAATGCATCACCTTCACAAGGTGAGGTATATTATTTGCGATTGATGCTAACTAAAGTCAGGGGGCCAAAGAGCTATGAAGATATTCGTACAGTTGATGGTATTGTGTACAAAACTTTCCGAGAAGCATGTTACGCGATGGGTTTATTAGATGATGACCAAGAATTTATTGATGCCATCAAGGAAGCATCAAGATGGGCATCAGGACATTATCTTCGAAAGTTCTTTGTGAGCATGCTTTTATCACACTGCCTATCAGATCCTGTATCTGTTTGGGAATCAACAAAGCTACATCTCTCAGAAGATCTTTTGTACCTTGGTTCTGCCCAGCAAGAATACGCAGGTTAGTTTATTTTTTAACAATGATTGCTCACCAACTTAATAATGATTTATAACAATTGCATTTATACTATGTGTGGATCTTTAATAATAGCTTATGCTATTAACTACCAAACTAATAAATTTGCCATATGTTCCTACTATAAATTATTACAAACAGATATTTTTTAGACAATTAATACGATTTATGATTCTGATTTTTTATCATGCTCTTAATTCTAACTTACACCTTAATATCAAGTAATAAATTCATTACTACTATGGAATAAACCATCTCCCTCTAATCCTATATGTTTTAATTTTCACTTGTAGTTACTGATCAAGATAGACAAGATGTGTGCTTGGTTGAGATTGAGAAACTACTGATTAGCAATGGCAAGTCCCTTAGAGATTTTCCCCCTTTGCCAACCCCTGCAGGTGCAGCCTGCCTAGACATCACTAACCATTTAATTGCTGAGGAGCTGAATTTCAACAGGGCTGAGTACAATGCACGAGCCATTAAGTTATGTGGATCACTCAATGGCGAACAGACTACCATTTTTGAGAAAATTACCCACTCTCTCAATTCAGGTGTTGGGGGATTCTTTTTTGTTCATGGGTTTGGAGGCACAGGCAAAACATTCTTGTGGAACACACTTACGTCAGTTGTTAGGGCAAGTGGAAACATCGTACTAAATGTTGCATCGAGTGGCATTGCCGCTACCTTGCTACCCCGTGGCCGAACAGCTCATTCACGTTTCCATATACCAATACATATAAATGAGGATTCAATGTGCAACATTTCACAAAACTCTCCACAAGCCGAACTTCTAAAAATGACAAAGCTCATAATATGGGATGAGGCACCAATGGTCAATAAATTCTGTATTGAGGCTCTAGATCGCACTTTAAAAGATATTATGAAATGTTCATTACCCTTTGGTGGTAAGTCTGTTGTGATGGGTGGTGATTTCAGGCAGATACTACCAGTTGTTCCTAAAGGTGGGAGAGCTGAAATTGTTAACTCAGCAATAAACTCTTCACATTTATGGGCTCATTGCCAAATGTTTCAACTGAAAACAAATATGCGGCTTCAGGCGACAAATGACCCATCTGACAAAAAGAAGATAGAGGCTTTCTCTAACTGGTTACTGCAGATTGGGGAGGGAAGAGTAGGATTACCACATGATGGGATATCTGACATTGAAGTGCCAAATGAGCTACTTATAACAGATGAAGGGCATCCTGTTGAAGCTATTGTCAGCTCAACATATCCAGATCTTATGAAAAACATGTTTAGTGATGAGTACCTAACAAGCAGAGCTATCTTGTTCACAACAATGGAGGTAGTCGACCAAGTTAATGATAACATTTTGTCAAAGATAGATGGTGAATTCGTTGAATATTTCAGTTCTGATTCCATATCAAAAACTGATCAGTACTCCTCAAATTTTAGAGAATTTTATGACACTGAATTCTTGAACTCTATCAAATGTTCTGGAATACCTCCTCACAGATTAAGATTGAAGGTTGGAGTGCCAGTTATGCTTCTAAGGAACATTGACCAGGCAGCAGGATTATGTAATGGAACAAGGCTACGAATAACTTTTCTTGGAAAACATTTTGTTAAGGCTGTAGCACTAAATGGCACTAGCGTTGGTCAAGAGGTTCTCATTCATAGGATGGACATGAATCCATCTCAATCTAAGCTTCCATTCTCAATGAACAGGCGCCAATTCCCATTTATTGTCTCATTTGCAATGACCATCAATAAGAGTTAAGGCCAATCGCTTTCCAACGTCGGGTTGTTCCTACCTAACCCTGTCTTCTCACATGGACAGTTCTATGTTGCAATTTCAAGGGTCAAAACGATAGGTGGTCTCAAGATGCTTATTCTAGACTCTGAGAGAAAGCCAACCAACAAGACAAGGAATGTCGTTTATCTTGAAGCCTTGCAAAATGTCATCTGATATAGTTAAGCGATTCTACTCACACAAACTTCAGTTTTCTACATTTTTACTTCTATCCTTTAAAAGGCTAACTCATTAGTTTGTTTTTTTTGTATCAGTTTAGTGGACAGCAGTTGACTTCTACAAAACTCAGGAAGGGCCTCCACCACTACACTATAATTTTATTGGCTATATAAGGTGTATGTGGTTCCATTCACTATGCTATTGTCAAATTTTGTTTTTTGAGAAAATCATCACACAAAAGAAAGTGAATACTTACTTTTTCTTGCAAAAATAAGACCGTACGTTTGCTGGATCCCCATGTTAAGCCCCTACTCAATGAGACCCCATACTGTAGCTACATGGCCGTTTACTGAACAAGAAAAATTAGTCCGTTCACATTTCTATCTTTGATTACAACATTTACAAAAAAAATTTAAGAGACGCTTAGCTGTATTTTATGTTCACATTTCTTCTTCAATAGACTTCTTGTCTTCCTTTTCTTCTGCTTTGAACTTCACATTTTTTCAATCAATCAGATGCTCAAAACATTTAAGACTATCACAAATACCATATATTGTCTTCTATAAAAAAAAAATCGCCTCTTCCACGCAATAAGTATCAAAAAATGATCTTGCATAGTTGTCATAAAAAGGCCAAAATCTGCTTCTCACTCAATCGGATCTCCATTGAATAGTGTCATGCAGCACAATTTTGATTACTTTAACTAAAATGTGAGGGAAAACGAACATTAATGTTTTCCAAATTAATAAGTGAAAATATTAATAACCAATAGTAGTACAGGAAATAATACCACACCTATATTTCTATATTGCGTTGTTGAATATAGGACTGTGAAGAGAGTTGATATTTCTGTTTAATGGTTGGTAATATCTCCCCATATGACAATAGCATGTTGGTATTAAATCATACATAAAAATTATTTAACTATCCAGTAAACTATGAATGACCAATATGTTGTTATACTTAATGCATACAGTAACATATTTTGAAGGCATTCATGTGACCATTCTATTGTTGTTTACATTTTGTATCAGACAAATTTACATTATGCAGGCTTATCATGACACCATAGATCCATATTTCCAATTAGACAGAAGGAACAATAGCGAACAAATATTCTTAAATGAACTTAGTTTCTCTGCATTCATCTTTTGAAAATTAAAACCCACTGACCTTCCTCATCTTTAATGACTCCCGCACAAGCATCTTGATTAAACATGCGTACTGAAGCATCGACGTCCATTCTGAGCATCCCATGTCGAGGATGTTTCCATTTTGTATTTGTGGTTGAAATCTGAGAACATCCTTTAATTGCCAATTTCCCGTTTTTTACTTCCTCCATGATATGGAGCATACATAGTTGAAATAACTCCTGCGTAGATGTTACACCCGACTAAAAAACCTGTGTGCACCTTGCTTTCCAGATGCTCCAATAAACAATAGCGAAAACCCCGATCCATGCCCTCCTAGAAAAATTTTCCTGACCAGGTTGATGTGTCGTGTTCCATTTGAGCCAACATCTGTGAAATGAGTTCTGGGTTTTTAGAAAACAGAAACATCTCAGTAAAGGCAACAAGGAAACTATTGTCTAAACACCAACAGTAAATAGATTCTTAGCACATGGGTTGACGTGTCTTATTTACCACCATACACCTAGATATATTGTTTTGCTTCCTTTTTTTTTTTCACGATAACTTCAAAAAAAAAAAAATATTTTACTCCCATGTCATAATCATGTTAGTAGGGTCGGTGGCTCCATCATAAAAAAAAAAACAATGGTAGGTGGCTTCATTTTTCCCCCCAGAATGGCGTATGGAGATTTTTAGCACTGACACTATTTTTTGGAACATATAATTAGGTCTCTATAAGTATTGAATTTAAAAGCTTTAATTTTTTATATTAAAAAAAAAGCTTTAAGCATTTTGTCCATCTTCTTTAACTAATAATTCAATGTGAGTTATCATTACATACAATAATAATTATAACATTTAACCCATATATATCTCTCACCCCTTTCATAAAACCAATGTCAATATAATTTTTTTGTTGCTTTCTCGCTGACTGATAGTATTTTACTTTGATATTATTTGTACTATTTGTATGTAATTAAATTTAATGTACATATATCATGTAATTTGATTTATAGTATGTTCATTATACTCCTCCTCGCAAAGTGTATTGTCTGGAGTTACCTATTTTTGGGCTATATTACTAAACATGGTATCCACAAACCCAAAATTGGTTGATTGTATTATGCACAATTTTCTAGCTCACTTTCCGTTCATCTAAGCTATGTACCACAAAATTCATAACATACAGTGCTTATCTTTTTACAGTTCTTATCTTTGATTCTTATTGCAAGTGTAAGTTAAATTACCGAACAAACCATAATTATCTCATCTATTATAAGTATTATCTTTGCGTAATAAGGTCTACTTTCCATATCGTACAGGGATTATGACTTTTTATTGAAGTTTGTAAGGAACGGGCCCGTGCATCGCACGGGGTAATCCGTCTAGTTCTTAACAATTAGATCAACTTCGATTGACATTATTAATTAATTTATTCTAATATTTGGGGACAAGGTCATCATTTTTTATTAACTTCAAAAGTTTTCAACATAGTCGACCATATGTCTACATCATCGAATCTTACAAAATCTTAACTAAAGGAAATGGGATAGAAAAATAACCTTTTCTTTTCCTTCTCCATTTTTTTACAAAAAGCAAAAAAAGGAATTAAGACAAGGATTACGTAAAACATTTATTGTTAAATAAAAAGGTGATTACTCACATAACGTGTTTTCCTTTTTTCCCCTTTCCTGTTGGCATAAGTGAACAAATATTTTAAAAGATAAGGACTTGCTTAATTATTTAATAAATATCTGCTAAAGGATACTAAATAAAAATATCATTCTAGTAATCAAAACATTGGCCTATAAAACCTGCTCTCTTCCTATATATATATATGGATTAAGGTGCAAAAACACCTATGAGCTTTTACCAAAAGTGCACCAACACCAAATGCTTTTTAGAGGTGCAAAAGTACCCATGAATTTGCAAAATCAGAGCAAGAATATCAATACCGTTAAACTACCTTAACCGATGTTAAACACAATATAAAAATACCAAAATGCCCCTCAACTCAAAAAAAGAAAAAAAGCTTCCTGAAACATCTCCCTTCCTCTTTTTTCATCCTCTGTTCATTCAATCCTCCAACAACCACAACCATAGAATACTTTCTCTTTTCCTTCATAATCATTTCACTTTCTCTCCTAAACTCCTTCCTGAAACCTGAACATGGCCTATATACTAACCCATCTGACTGCTTCCAAAAGTCCGAGTCCCCTATTTCATCTTCTTCTTTTTCTCTTCCACTCTTAGAGGAATAAGTCTCAAGCTTGGATTTGGAAACATACCCATTTGAGGAAATGACACCGAGTTCTGATTTTAAATGATACCCATTGGAGATTAAACATTTGGCAGAGCTATAGCACATGGGTAGGGATGAACATGAGAATGACGAAAAGGAAATGAGAAAGAGTGAAAAACAGAGCAGCTTTGAGTGAGCCACTATGGTTCTTCTTTCAGTAGAATGGAGTTGGAAATAAGTGTCCCAACACAGCAATATATGTATTTTAGCATATAAGATTCTGATTTCTGAAGAAATTGAAAAGCGACCACCCATTTTTTTTTTGCCAACGAGCACCTATTAATACAAATAAAAGAAACTTGTCTTTGTTGTGTTCCTCGTTTAGTAGAATAGAGCTTGAAATAATTTGTCCGCTTACCAATCACCACATCGTGAACCACCATGGTTCCTCGTTCATAGCATAGAGTTGGGATAATTTGTGTTTAGAGTGAACCACCTAATTCACCAAGAACCACCATTAGACAAGGCAGATTGCAGACAAGAAATTGAAGGCAAAAATCTGGGTGTCAAAATCTCTCCTCCCAAATCGATCCCTTCATGTTTCATCGCCGAGAAACCCATCACTTTCTCTCTCTTCCAAAATTGATCCCTCTATCCTTCACCTTTTCCATCTCATATTGGCCTCCCCGCCACCATGGCATACATCCTCTTGTGGTGGGTCGAATTTGAACCACTGAACATGTTTTCATCGTTCGAAGCCTCAGATCTATAAGACGTTAAGACACTACAAAAAAAACATGATTTAGTAGCGGTTAAAAATGGGTATTAGTAGCGGTTTTAACCGCTACAAACTAGACTAGTAGCGGTTACTCAAACCGCTACTAAATCGTACGTTGCAAGCAGTTTTGCAGCGGTTTTATAAAACCGCTACTCAATCAAAAATAACTGCTACATACTTTGTAGCAGTTCAGCTTAACCGCTACAACACCCAGAGATATTTGTAGCGGTTATATAACCGCTACAAATATAAAAAATTATATTGAGAGCTAAAAAAAAGAATTTTTTATTTTGTAGCGGTTAATAAACCGCTACAAATATTAAAAATTGAAAATTTTTTGGCGAAAAAAAAAATGACATTTTTTTTATTTTGTAGCGGTTAATGAACCGCTACTAATTTTGAATTTCATGAAATTAGTAGCGGTTTTGAAAACCGCTACTAATTTCATGAAATTCAAAATTGGCACCAAAAAATTTAAATTGAGTCGTAAAAAGGTGCGTTATTTAGTAGCGGTTTAATAACCGCTACAAATATTTAAATTTTTTTTTAAAATTATACAATGATTTTTTTTCTGTTTTTTCAATATTATATTAAATAGTTTATTTTGTTATTATTTTATCTATTTCAATTAGTTTATTATTCAATAGTTTAACTTATTAATAAATAAAAAGGAAAAATGTAATTGAATAGGATTATTATAAAATTTATATTAATAATATTATTAAGGATAGGTAGGTAATAAGGAATTATTATGTTTTCTATAATTGTGTATGAAAAATAGATGAAAATGAGATACAGTTATGATATATCTAGAAAAAAAAATGATTAGAATAAATTTTATAGAAAGGAAAGAAGTATTCTAAAAAAAATTGAAAATCTTGTTACCATATTTGATCGTATTATTCAGCTCCTCTACTCATACGAAAGAAGTTGTAAATGAGAGGAAATGAAAGAAAGGTAAGGTGAAAAGAAATTGAGGAGTGTTTGAAATGAGTTGTGGTAAGGATATTTATAGGGATCCACGTACTATTTGTAGCGGTTAATGTAGCGGTTAATATAGCAGTTATTAATTAGTAGCGGTTATTTATATTTTTGTAGCAGTTTAATATTCATAGTGCTATTTGTAGCGGTTAATAATTAGTAGCGGTTATTTATATTTTTGTAGTGGTTCAATAACCGCTACAAATATTATTTTAATTTTTTTTTAAAATTTTTTTTTACATTTTATTTTAAAAATTTTTTTGCATTTTTTGTAAAGACAAAAGCATAATTTGAATTTGATCACTCATCGTCGCCATCCCTACAGAAATTTTGTAGAAAAATTATTGTTATTGATATATTATTAAATTTAAAAAATTTAATTCAAATGACGTGGACTTAAAAAACCTCACCGCAGTAGAGGTAAATTGTCATTGCCTTCAGGGAAGTAGTTTTCAAAATCAGCTGGCTGAAATGGCTCACTCTCGTAGACGATGTTATCACCTTCACCCATGTCGTAAAGGTCTCTTGGCTTTAAATGAATGACCATGTGCCAATCCCTATGCCTCTCGTCCTCGACATAATAAACCTGATGTGCCTCTGAAGCTAAAATATACGGCTCATCATCTTGAGAAATACCAGTATGAATCGGCCGGGAGAAATTGACTGATGTGATCCCTAGGTCGTCAGTTGTCAGTCCCCGAGAAGTAGTGGTATTTGCCCACAAACACTTGAACAGCGTCATGGTGAAACGGCCTTGATAATTAAGCTCGACCACATCGAGAAGCTTGCCATAGTAAGGGACGCCTCGAAACTGCATGTTGGCGTCACTGCTACTCGCATAACTCCTTATCCCAAATGTGCCATAAACACCCGAATTCTGTGTTTGCAATCCTTGATCCCGTGAAACTGTGCAAAACTTAAAACCATTGACATTGTATGCTGTAAACCGTTTTGCATGATCAAGAGGGCTGATTGCGAGAGCTCTGAAATCTGGTGAGTGTGGGTTGTGGTCATTTAGTATTCTGCGCGCAAACCAGCTCGGAAATTCTCTGTGAACCCTCCTATCAACTTCCGAGGATGTCTGTGTACGGATCCTGAGTTGACGCTTCACATAACTTCTGAATTCCCTGCAATTAATAATGGAAAGGCGTTAGTGAAATGAAAGTGAGAAATGTTACGAAAGATATAGATCGAATAACATGTGAGTGTACAATTCTTACCGTATGAAAGGTTCAACTTGAGTGAAATTAATCAATACATGTCTATGTGCTTGGAACTTCTCAGTTGCCGTTAGTTTGAAGTTCTCAGTTGCTCCAACTGGTTTACCAACACGAGGGATAAATTCTCCTGATGTCGGCGTAGGTTCCGGACAATCTTCAACACGAGGCGGGCGGTTGAAAGCCGTCTCAAGATCATCAAAATACCTTGAGCAAAAATATAGCACCTCATCCCCTATATAGCCTTCAGCTATAGAACCTTCTGGCCACGCCTTATTCCTCATGTAAGATTTTAATTTCCCAAGGAACCTACGAAGTACAGAAGAGAAAATTGATATAAAATGATGAAAAGGACGACTAGCAAACATTAAATATGGACAATAAATTAAAGCACATATTTAAAATGAGTACCTCTCAATCGGATACATCCAACGATATTGTACTGGTCCAGTGAGCTTTGTTTCATGAACGAGGTGGACTGTGAGGTGAACCATCACAGTAAAACAGGACGGAGGAAAGATCATCTCCAAATGACAAAGCGTAAGAATGATTTTCGATTGCAGCTGATCGAGCTCCTCAACGATCAAAACCTTAGAACAAAACTTCCGAAAGAAAGAACAAAGTTCCACCAAATCGATGGAAACATCGGGAGGAAGTGTATTCTTTATAGCCAGAGGGAGTAACTGCTGCATAAGAACATGTGAGTCGTGACTCTTCAAGCCAGCAACCTTTCGAGCCTGCAAGTCGACACATCGAGAAATGTTGCTTGAATACCCATAAGGAACTTTTAATTTCTTCAACGTCGCGAGGAACACATCCTTGTTCGGTTTTGTGAGGGTAAACTTTGCCGGTGTAAATCTGTCATGCTCATCTGGCCAAGCATCTTCACAAACTCCCATGTCGCGTAAATCTTTCCTCGCTTGAAGGTGATCTTTTGTCTTGCTGGGTTCGTTAAGCAGCGTATACAGCACATTGTCGCAAACATTCTTTTCAATGTGCATTACATCAAGATTGTGGCGAAGTAAATTAGATCTCCAATATGGAAGCGTGAAGAAAATACTTATCTTCTTCCACTGCTGAGGCGCCGAAGTCCTGTGCATCCTTTGGCGAGTTTGTGCTGAATCGTCGCTTTTTCCAAACTCGAAGTCAACATGCTCAAGCTGCTGTAAGATATCTGTACCGGACAAAGTCTGAGGTGGTCCTCTTTTCTCTGGTTTCCCATTGAAGCGATTCCGTTGCAATCTGAACTTATGCGTTCCATCGAGAAACCTCCGATGCCCCATAAAGCACCACTTTCGGTTGTGGGGAAGGCGCAATGCGTCAGAGTCAACATTGCAAGCTGGACACGCCGACCCAGTATGCACATTCCAACCAGATAATGTGCCAAGGCCAGGAAAGTCACTAATCGTCCACATCAAGGCTGCACGCATGTTGAACAAAGTCTTGCCGTAAGCGTCGTACGTCTCCAAGCCGACATTCCACAGGTCAAGCAATTCCGCAATAAGCGGTTGGAGATACACATCGATGTCATTGCCCAGTGCCTTTTTTCCTGGAATGATCATAGACATAATGAAAGAGCTTTGTTTCATACACATCCAGGGGGTAAGTTGTAGGGAACTAAGACTACCGGCCAAATACTGTAACTTGTGCTAAGATTCCCGAAAGGATTGAAACCATCGGTCGCCAACGCAAGCCGAACATTTCTGGGCTCAGTCGCAAAATCTGGAAAGTCGTTGTCAAACGTTTTCCAAGTAGCTGCATCCTGCGGATGTCTTAATTTATCGTCTTCGTTTTTATCAACGGCATGCCACCTCATGTGCTCAGTAGTTTTAGACGACATAAATAATCCTTGTAGACGAGGTTTCAAAGGGAAGTACCTGAGAATCTTTGCAAGTTTCTTCTTCTGCTTTTTCCCCTTCCGAATTGTCTTGTACCTCGATGTGTGACATCTCTTACACGTCTCCCTGCTGGAATCGTCTCCCCAATACAGCATACAATCATTTGGGCACGCATCAATCTTTTGATAATTCAACCCCAACCTGTTGATAATCTTCTTGGCCTCATAGAACGTTGTGGGAATCTCGGCGTCGGGGAATGCATCTTGTAATAAGTCGAGCAACATCGACATTCCCTTATCTATGATCCCACACAAGCACTTGATATGATACAATTTGATCAAGAAAGATAATTTAGAATATTTGTGACAACCTTGATATAAAGGACGATCTGCCTCATCCATCAAGCTGAAAAAATCCTGAGCTGCTTCATTCCCCATAAAAGCCGGCTTAGAGCCGTGCACTTCTTCGTTGAAGTTGTTGCCTTGAAATCCAAACGCATCACGCACAGCATCATTCACAGGATCATCTTCATCTACTTGAACGCCTACTTGAGAACTTTGAGGAAGAGCATCGTCATATCTAATGCCGGCCTTCTCACCATGAACTGCCCAGAACGTATAGTCTTCAGGGAAAGGCTTCACAAGCAAATGTTCCTTCACAACATTTTGTGCATGACACTTCTTGAACTTGCATTTCTGACACGGACAGACGATCTTGCCGTTACAGCTGGCGTGAGTGAATGCGAAATCTAAGAAATTGTTTAATCCGTACAAATATTCAGGAGAATTGCGTGGCAACCTTATCCATGATTTATCCATAGCTACAAGTGAGAGAGAAGAAAGTATAGAGAAGAAGATGAGTGAGAAGATAATGACGAATGCCTAGAACCTTATATTCTGAAATTCCAACGTTTATAATTTTGTAGCGGTTCTTAAACCGGTACACTAACCGTTACTAATAATCAAGCCGTTACACATTGGTGGGAAATTCAAAATTTACTTGTTGAGTATTAGTAGCGGTTATATATATAAAACCGCTACTAATGTTAAAGCCGTTGGACATTAAATTTAAAAATAATTTTTAATTTGTAGTGGTTATACATAACATAACCGCTACAAATGTGCACAAAGGCGAAAAATTTCAAAATTCAAATGATGAGTATTTGTAGCGGTTATTATTTTAACACCGCTACTAACATATATAGTTGTAGCAGTTATTAGTGTATAACCGCTACAAACATATATACAGTTGTAGCGGTTTCTCTTGAGGAACCGCTACAATTATATATATACATTTGTAGCGGTTATTAGTGTAAAACCGCTACAAATCTATATATTTGTAGCGGTTTTAAGTTAAAACCGCTACAAATATATATATACTTTATTTTTTTAAAAATTTAGATATAAATAATTCATAAATTAAACAACGCGATCTAATAATATAAATATAATTATATAAAACACAATAAGAAAGTTCTGAAATAAAAACTCATATATATATTTACAAATGTTTAAACAAAAAAAATGTCCTAAACTAAGGAGCTGGGGGCTGATCCTCTGGTGCTCCCTCAGGTGGGGCTCCCTCAGATGCCGCCATCGTCATCAGCAGGAGGAGGAGCAGTAGCAGGAGGAGTAGTACTCCGGACGACGTAGCGAGGGACAGGGGGAACCGCTGGATGTTGCTCATTCGGGAACAGGCGACTCCATGCTCCCTCGAGCATGTTGTTTGCGATCTCACGCCACTGCGTCTGCTGAGCGTACAACATATCTGCGTGCATCTGCAGGTGCTGCTGCTGCACCTGTACCTGCTGCTGCTGCACCTGTACCTGCTGCTGCTGCTGCGCCAATCCAAATTTGACCGCAGCTGGTCAATAGACTCGTCCCTCCGATATCTAACCCCTCTAGAGCTGCCAGCCTCAGAGGCGGCACTCCTACCGTAGACCATGCTGGGTCTGGCGCCTATCCCCATCCCCCGCACACATCTGGGGTGCTCAGGCTGAGCTAGACCCGCCTTCAAAGGAGCCGTCGGGTCTACTGACCCCTTTGACTCCTCAGGCTGGGTCTGTCGCAGCTCAGCCTGCGACTGCTGCATCCGCTCCTGCCATTTTATGAAACAATTACTAATTAGCATTTTTCATTATTAACTTGGTTTTATAAAAAGTATAATAATAAAATTACTTACAATGGCCGCCTCTGCCTGCTGAGAGGTCGCAGTCCCGTCACGGTGTCTATGTGTGATGGCGTACAGCTCCGCATAGTCCGTCTGACGGTTCTCCTGCTGTGCCTTCGTCTCCTGAAACAATTACAAAACAATAATTAGTATTATGAAATAATCAGCTAAAAGTAAGTGATATTTTGAAAAGTTACCAGCTCGCTGTAGGTCACAGCAAAGGTCTTCGATCCTGCTGTGTGGTGGATCGTCTGCTGCGCCCGGATCTCGGTGTTCCTCTGAGAAAGCTCCTGGAAAAAAATATTAAATGTATTATAATTTAAAATTAAATACAAATTAAATTGAAATTATAATTTAATATTTAACAATTACAAAATTATATATCAAAAATCTAATAAATACATTACCTGCGCCTCAGGGCTCCTCCTTAACTGGACGAAACGCACCCAGTCGTTCGGCGGCACACCGTCCGGGACACTCTCGATCAGCTGCTCCAGAGGCATCATCCTGTCCTTATCCACCCTGTGGAAGAGACGGTTGCTCCTGTTCCTCCAGGCGTCGCCCATCTTCACGAGGGCGTACCTCTTCCGGTTGGCCCGAACGGCAAACCGCAGCTGAAAAAAATTATTTAAATATCAATAATTATAAAAACCATAATTTAAAAAAAATTAATTAAATAGAATTAATTACAAAAAATATTAATTAAATAGTTTTAATTACCTGAACCACCTCCTCCCAAGCCTGGTCCTTCGGCCCCCTTGGAACGTGCCTCCACGTCGAGAAGTGAAGGGGGAACCGCATTCAATTCGCTCCCAGGTCGTTCAGGAAGCGGTTGAGCAGGTGACCCCCATTGTGGATCGGCTGGTCAGTGCCCTCATTCCACGGCACTATAACTCGCAGGGTCCGGTCCATGCTGTTCAGACTGGCCACATCCAGCCTCCTCGTCGACGTACACGTTCCCCTGCTCATCTACACAGTTGACCGCATGTTAGATAAATTATAATTCAAAGTTAACATTTCTAATTTAAATAAATAATTTACTAAATTAAAAAATTAATTTACCTTTGACCTGCACCTCAAACCCAGTGGACCGCGAAGACGACCCTCGTGCGTTGTTCTGCTCCCGAGCGTCCTCCTCATCGAGAAACTGCTCCATCTCCCTGAACCCAATCGGGATCTCGAACTCCTCCTCGTTGAGGAAGTCCTCAACGCTAATATCTGGCCTCTCCACCTCAGGCACCTCTGGTGCGGTCGTCGCCTGTGGGATCGTCTGCGGTGCCTGTGGGGGGATGGGCTGAGATGCCGCGGTAGCCCTGCCTGCGCGCTACCCCCTCCCTCTGCCCCCTGCTCGGCTGCTGCCACCCCGTAAAATCGGTCTGGGGACCTCAGGGGCCTTCCCCTTATCCTGTCCTGAAGCCATATCAACTGTAAAAATTAAAAAATACGTGTTATATACGTACCTCAAGTGCAAATACTAAGAAATACTGAGCAAAAACTCCTATAGAGACGTCTGAACGCTCAAATCTCGAAGAAATTACTCAGAGAAACCTTAGGAAACAAAATGAGCAAAAGGAGAAATGAAGGACGTGGGGGGTTTAAATAGGCCATATATTAGTAGTGGTTATTCAAATAACCGCTACTGTAACCGCTACAAATAATTAAATTTGTAGCGGTTCTACAATAACCGCTACAAAAGTTCACAATGTTTGAAATTCTGTAGCGGTTATTGCCCAGAACTGCTACAAATGTCGAGACTCTTGAAATTCTTTAGCGGTTATAGGGGCATAACCGCTACAAAATTCTGACCTTTGGTATTTTGTAGCGGTTCTGTTGTTGTAACCGCTACAAATAACCACTACACTGTTGGCGCGCCAACTGGCGGGAATATTGTAGCGGTTTCTGTGCATTAACCGCTACAAGTTTTGGCGGGAGTTTTGCGCCAAATTTGTAGCGGTTTTTTGTAGGAAACCGCTACAAAAAACCTTGCCGCTACAAATTTGTAGCGGTTTAGGTAAAAACCACTACAAATACTATAATTTGTAGCGGTTTAATATAACCGCTACAATTGCACCGCTACAAAATACCTTTTTTTTTTGTAGTGAGAGATATGAGAATCACCGCGATCAATAGTGGAGGATAGTTGTTGTTGTTGCTATGTATATGTCATCGTCGTTGGTGGAGGTCGCCGCCGCCTCCTCGTCGCCACTAGCATCTGAGAAGAGAATGGAGAGATGGAAGAAGGGAGAGAGTTGGGGTGGAGGTGGGAGAGATAAGGGGAGGGTAACATGGGAAATTGAAAAATGTAGACATTTTTATTTTTTAAGTAGTGTGGGTCCCACTAACTGAAGTTGGCCTCTTCTAGCGGCAATGCCACTTTTGCTTCAATTTTGTAAATTCATGGGTACTTTTGCACCTCTAAAAAGCATTTGGTGGTGAGTGCACTTTTGGCAAAAGCTCATGGGTATTTTTACATCTTAACCCTATATATATTAAAGATCAAAATGGTCACTCATCTAAGTAGGTTTAATTTGAAGTTAATAGGTAGTAAGTAAAGGGTCTTTTAGCTTCCATATTGGTGGGAATATATACGGGGTAGCAAAATTAATAATAGCAATTGTTGTGCGCCCCATTACTCAATGAAGAATCTGGATAAAGCATTTATTTTTTTGCACCAATCTTTCTTTCTTTCTCTGGTCCAGTCACTTTACCTACTTTTATTTTTTACTCATAATATGAAAACCCAATGTTCTAAAAGCATCTTCATGATGCAACAAATGAAAATGAGCTCACTCATGGTTTAGGCCTTTGAAACCATGGTTCTAGCAAAATAATCAAGGGTTAAGGTGCAAAAATACCCATAAACTTTTCTTAAAAGTGCATCCAACACTATAAACTTTTTTGAGATGCAAAAATACCCATGAATTTCTTAAAATGTGGCAAAAATATCAAACCGTTAATTTGTACAAACGTCCATTTTGTGGGACCCACAATATTATTTTTTGAAGTGCAAAAATACCCATGAACTTTTCTAAAAAGTGCACCCAACACCATAAACTTTTGAAAAGTTCATGGGCATTTTTGCACCCAAAAAAAATTTTATGGTTTTGGATGCACTTTTTAGAAAAGTTAATGGGTATTTTTGCACTTCAAAAAATAATATTGTAGGTCCTACAAAACAGAAATTTGTACCAATTAACGGTTTGACATGTTTGCCCCATTTTGAGAAGTTCATGGAAATTTTTGCACCTAAAAAAAGTTTATGGTATTGGATGCACTTTTGAGCAAAGTTCATGGGTATTTTTGCACCTTAACCCAATAATCAACTTTTGGATTTTAAAAAGTGTTTAGGTAAGTGCTCATCAAAGCCAAGGTTTTGCCAAAAAAAAAAAAATACCGTTTTTTTTTCATGGGATCTCACTTCAACTTAGTGAGGTCATATATGCGAATCGCATACATAATGCGATTAGGTTCTTTCAATAATTAATTGTTCAAAAATATGATCCACAATAAAATCTTGTATTATAACAAGTGTCCTTCTTGATGATTTCCCTCTATATTTCTCATAGGGTTAGATATTATCTAATAAACTCATCTTACTATTGCCTCTAATTGTCTTCTTTTAACAAGATGTGAGTTATGAGTCCCACATCGGAAAGCCTCACAAGTGTAGTATGATTTATAAGTCAAGGGGCATTCTCTCATAATAGAATAGTCTTTTAGGATGCTCCATCATTTTGGGCTTGTGATAATCACAATCTGTCAATTTAGAATAAATAAAAAAAGGATCAAACATGTATCATCTATAGGATAGATTAAAAAAGCAGCTGCAAATTGTAATACAAATTTCAAGTTAAGAAATCTCTTGTACGATTGTGACACATTAGGTTCAAATTAAGGATTGGAAAAACAACAAATAATTAACATGAAAACAACGGTTATTTCCATTGTTCATTCTCACCAACCAACATACTTTTTCAAACACTTCATTTCAGTCAATAGGCCATGGATGTGTATCTGACTTCAAAAGATGCTAAGGTACAGTCACACCCCATTTTCAACAATAAAGTCTTACATATCTAAGTGTAGTTGCTGACAAAGACAAAAAGAAGGGGGAAAAAATCCTTATAGCATTACGCACTGCCAAATCAATTTCGACAATTCTTTATCCATTTCCAGAAGCCAGGTAAAGCTTTATCCAGATCCTATAAAAACTATTGTCAAGTATATTTGCATGTCGGTCGATCCAATTATTTTTTTTCACGTCACGTGCTTCAGAATTTTTGTTGACATCAACTATACTTTGTCTATAAATAGCCTACCTACTGATCTCCGTGAACATCAAACACAACTTTGCTCTCAAAACCTAATCTCTCTATCTGGCTATCTGTTCAACGTGTATCTCTCTATCTTCTTTACATATCTCTTTCTTCCAGGTTCTAGTGGGAACTTGTGTGTGTGAATCGAAGATGGTGAGCTTGAGAAAGTTGTGGACGAAGATGAGGAAGGGGAAGAAGATGTTGTTACAATACGACATTTATTCTTACTCTAAGAACTTCGACGATGGTTATTCAACAGACCCAGATAATGCTTCTAGATCGTTCCCTGCTCGTTTTGCCATTATTGATTCCAAGGTTTATTCTGACAAGAGCTGTGAAGTGAGTAGTGACGATGATAACACCAGTGAAATTAGTTGTTGATAGGATCGTTTCTTAATTTAGACCAGAAATTGTACAATCTCCTATATATTGTGTACGCAGGTCTAGCTTACCTTGTAAATACATACATACACACACATATATATATATATAGTATTGTATATTTTAAACTGTGATCTTGTTGATTCTTAAGTTGTAGCTGAAATGATAATTAATTTATTAATGTTTTTTGTATTTACATTTCTATATATATCATTTTCTTATTTTCCTTCTAGCTAGGTTTCATTTGATGACAGTTACATAACTACTACTACAAAAAATTTGACTTTCGACTGAAAGTCAAACATCGCCATTGAAAGTTTTTAGTGGTGACATTTTGTCGCTGCCCAGTCGCTGGTACTATTAGCGGCGACAAAATGAGTTGCCACTGAAAGTATGGTTTCAGCGGCAACATTTTTCACCGTTGGTAGCTTTTGCAGTGACATTAAATGTTGCTGCTTAAAGTCACCCTTTAGCGGCGACTTTAGTGTTGCCGTTGAAGGTTAGCTTTAGCGGTGACATTACAGTCAACTATCAGCAGCAACAAAAGTCGCCATTGAAAGTGCATTAAGAAAAAAGAAAAATATTTTTCCATGTCAGCCAATGACCTGAAAGTCGGACCGAATCGGATGATCCGACCTACCTAGACCGTTAGTCAGAGATGGCGACAGCTTGTTTTTATGGGTAGAGCCGTTTTCAACTTTTGAGCTGTTTTCGACCGGAAAAGGGTCGTTTTTAGGCCCAAAAACGCTTTTGAGTCGGGATCCGGAGCGGCTGTGTGATAACCGAACGATTGAACTTGTTGGTGAGAAATTGGGTAGAAAAAATCAGAAAAAGATTAATGTGAGTTTGCTGTGTTTGCTGTGTGCGGTTCACCGCAGCCACATCTTGCCCAAACTCCTCCTGCCTTTGCTCATCTGTGTTTTCTGGTCACTGCTTTGGGTCTTTGTCTGAAAGTTCAGGCTGAAACACAGAGGAAGATGAGTAGGAGGTTGACAGCAAACAAAGCTGACTGAAGGAGATGAGATTGTGAGGTGAGAAGTAAGTAAATATTGCACAGTACACAAGTTGTCTGACTTGTCAGAGAACACGTGATGGGGAAGAGGGTTGGAGGCAACCCATTTTGACTTGAAATTTAAGTTTCAATCAAATTATTATATAATAATTATTATATATTCCACCCAAAAAAATCAAATTATTATATTTAAGTAAAGAGTAAAGGTCTGGTCATGATTTCAAATTGGTAGAGATTTTCAGGTGAAAAAACTCCGGTCCGGCTTTTAAAACATTGATATCAGCTCCAAACCTATCGCATCACCTTCCACCTACCTCGTCCACATGTCACCTGCCACCGTCCACATTGCCTTTCACATCATGCCATGTCACCCACCAATATTTTTCTCCCGCAAGTGCCACACCTAGGTTTGAACCTGGGACCTCCTTGTTAAGGAGGGAAGCCCTTAACCATGTGAGCTAAGATGAATTGGCATCCTTTATGACAATATATAACTTAAATTGTTAAACATCTCACACACACATGTATTATTTATAATATATTAAATCTTTACTAATATATTTGTTTTGATAAATTTTATTAATATAAATATAAATATATTATTAATACATACATACATATATAAATATATATATAAATCATTAAAAAAAGTTAATTATAAATTATATTAGATGTATTTTTTTCTTACTTGGAATTTTTTTCATTTTAAAATAATTATTTAATTTTTTTGAAAGGTTATTGCTAAATTTTTATTACACGTTTTCTGTTTGTTATTATTTTTGTTTTTAGTATAAATTTATAAAAATTAAATATTAAATTATATGATTCATCTTATATTTCAAGATAGTATTAAAAAAAAAGTATATAACATGATATAAATATATTTAAGTATATTGCTTAGGCAAAAAATGTGATTATATCTACTATATATTTGTTTTGGGCTGTCTAATTAGCCATTTGGAAAATTTAAGTGTGGATGCATCATTTGTTTCAAATTATAGTATCAATTTAAGCATAAAGAGATAATAATTTCATTCAATTGATTCTTTTGAGGTGCTATCGCTTATATCAGTATCTTCTGATTCATTCTCTTGTACTGCATTTTCTGTGTCACTTTCTATTTCGATATCACTATCATAGTCATCAAACACACATCTTCATTACTATCTTTATGAACCGAGGAATGAATTTTATTGTCATCGATAATCCAAGGAATTACTCTCATACACAACACACTATCTCTCAAACTCTCTTTATCTCACAATAATTGAATTACTTTATTTTTTATAACAAATTACATCAATAAACATATTTATTGTATCAATATCACAAGCTAAAAAAATCTAAAATTTTGAAATATTGCAAACAAGACTTTCAGTGGCGACACTAAAATCGCTGTTGAAACACCCTTTCGGTGGCGACACATGAGAGTCACCGCTAAAAGTCTAACTTTCAATGTTACATCTTCAGCAGTGACAACATAATGTCACCACCGATTGTAACACTTTTAGCAATGACAAAATATGTCGCCACCGAAAGTCTATACTTTAAGCAGCAACACTTTTGTCACCATTGAAAGTTTAATTTTCAGCGGCAAGCCGCCAATTGTCATCGCTAAAAATCATTTTTTTGTAGTGTCTATCGAGCTTCTGGTCCAAATTTTAGACCTAAAGATCTGAACCAAAACGCTGTGTCGTACGTAGACCAAACTGGCATTTTCAAAATTCGTGGAACCAAACTGACACTTTGAAAATATGAGCCCCAAATTGCCTTTTTCAGTTTTAATCCCATTTTTCAAGTACCTATAAATAAAAATAATTAAGCCAACATCAAATCTTCTCAAAAATAAATGATTAAGAGTAATTACAATTTTTATGACAATTTTGCCCTTTTTAGCCTAATTCAATGTATTTACTTTTAATGCCAATTTAATCACAAAGAAGGCATTTTAAGCTCTATAAGTATGACAAAATCCCCAAATAAAGTATAATATATAATAAAATTGAGATTTGTCACCGAGGTTGCATGTGGTCTCAGGTCTCTTTCCCAGCGAAATCTCTGGCCTCTCTCTCTAGCTCTCTCTCTCGACCTCACCTTCTTTCTCTCTTTTCTCTCTGTGTTTTATGTGCGAAATGAGTTAATGGAGAGTGAGGGAGCTGATGGAGTTTATTATTAGGTAGAAGTGTTGTGTGTAAACGTGTAAGTGTGTGTGTATTGTGTGAGAGTGTTATGAGAGAGGGAGACAAGTGAGTGTTTTTAATTAGTGGGAGTGTGTTTTTATCCTATTGATCCTCCTTACCAGGATTTTATTTTCCTAATTTGTCTAATTTAAAATCTTTTAAATCCCTTAGCCTTGTTTGGTAGTCAACACTGAATTTTGAGGGATTAGGATTGGGATTGGGATTGAGATTGGGATTGGTATTGGGAGTGGGAGTGGGATTGGGATTGGGATTGGGAGTGGGAGTGAGATTGAGAGGGGTTGTTTAAATTAATTTTATTTCTTAATTATTCATAACCTTAGAAAGACTATAATACCTTAATGATAATTAAAAAAATATTATAAAAAAATTTATGGCTTCTCCGATCTTTTCCGATCTTCCTCTCCATGAGAATAGAAGACAACGGTTCTCTTCCACTGCCTCTAAGGAAGCTGTGAATCCTTTTGTTCATCAATATTGTTGGAGAATAAATTATACTCTAAACAAAATCAAGGAAAAATGAACAAAATGAAATCAGGGGAAAATCAAAACAATCAATATATTCTAAATATTTGAAGAGCAAAATGAAGTCGATTGAATAAAAAACAAAAAGAAAACTGAATATTAGGATGTTGCAGTTAAAGAGGTACAAAATATCTTTTGCAGTATGTTGCGGAAATGGAGAGAGAGTGATAGTGCGAAAATGGATGAGTCCTAGGTTAAAATGAGAGGGTTAATTTTCTCCAAAAAATATTATAATCAAGGATATTTTTATCCCTAAATTTGCAATCCTAGGACTGAAAACACAATACCGGGGGAGGTGGCTTTGCCGCAATTCCACTGTCTTGGTACTCCCAGTCCTAGGTTATCTAAAGTCCCTCATACCGAACAAGACAATTCGTCTTAATTCCTGACCCAATCCCAATCCGTACCTCCCAATGTTTCATACCAAACAGGGTCTAGGTTCCACAATTTGGCTTAACTTCAGCCCAATTGCGATTTTCGGGTATGTAAAATAAAGTTACTAATTTTTCTCCTTTTTCTAAATCAGTATTGGCTCACCATATAATTTCCATAAATTAATCCTTAACAATTTTTAAGGATTTCCTTCCTTAGTTGGATTCTTTAAGCCTTAAAATAATTTCTCTGAAATTTTCAAGCCAAATTATGACCTCTAAATATTTTTTCTCAAATTTTCGGGAAAATAAGCCCTTAAATTCCCTGAAATTTGCTTTAAAATTATTTGGGCCATTTATGGGAACTAAGCCTCTTTATAATTTCGTTAACTCCCCATAATAACATTTCATACTATTTCCTCAATTTATCTGGGCCCTTAAATAATTTTTTTATATCATTATCTTAAGCATTTTCCTCATAATATACTTAAGACATTTGTCTCAATTGGGCTAAGTAGTTTACTTAATTTAAACTAATTCTTTATATTCTATGCCCATAATTTGGGATGTTACAGTAAGTAACTAATCCGGCATTCTGTGTCTCATTCCTCTTATTAAAAAAATGTGTTCAGATCCTTATAATAAATCTCTTCTTCCAAATATTGCTCTATTAATCATAGGCACAATACGCTTCACAAATCCCATTTGTGCAAAAAAATTTTAAAAATAGGGCCTATCCAAAAAAGGTTTATTCCTTATTATTCTAACTAAATTAAAAACCCCCAAACCTCATTCTTATTTCATATAATCTGCTGCAGGGAAGAGGTATCCTTAATTCCTCACATATATAGCACCCCATCATTAGAAATATCAATCAAATTTTAAGTCACAATTAATACCTTCCAACTATATCTATTCCATTGGCAAAAATGGCTTTTCTCAAAGTTTCATCAATTCCATGATTTAGTTTATTATATTTTCGCCATTTTAGTTTTAAATTATCCTCTCAAGCATTTTATCAAACACCCTATGTGCACTCTATTTTACAAGCTTCAAGAATAATCTTTTTAAAATCACTATCCCACATTTCATATATTAAAACTACAAATCCAATCTGAAATCATTACCAAACCCTTATACAACTCAAACCAATTACCAATTGGAGGAATTACCATCCTTTCCAAACCACAAACGGCACAACAAATTGAAGAAGGGAAAACAATATTCTCTACTCATTCAGAAATTGAAGCATTCTGCAAATCAAAGGAGGAAAAAGCTATTCATACATACCATGAACAATAAACCGCACAAGTAAAGAAGGATAGAAGAGTGAAGACACAATCTGTCCCCACCCTCACATAGCAGCGTCGCAGAGCAGAGAAGGAAGTAATAACCCAGCGCACATAATAGCAGTGAAAGAAATAAGTAACAATACCAAGAAGGGAGGAGGAGACAGATGAGCAGTCCTAAAAGTCTCCCTTCCAATTTCCGCGGCCAAAATGTCGACTAGAAAGGAGAAAAAGGAGAAATCAAGGTCTGGTGATGTTGAGCAGAGGAGGAAGAAGAAGGATTGATGGGAGTTAGCACGCTCACCCCCTCTCCCTGAACGTTCTCTCCCTTTTTTTCTTGCTTAAGTCGGTGATGATGGAGGAAAACAATCTGATACTTCAATTATTTTTTTTCAGGAGGGCAATATAGTAATTTCAAGTTGCTGAAGAAAGAAAATAAAATTTTCCATTCGACAAAGGAGAGATTTGAACTCAGTACTTTAAGGAAGCTCAACAGCCTCCCATGCCACGAAACTACAAAATTATCTATTTTGTCAATCTACAAAAAAAGATAAATAACAAAAACACTACTTAACTCCCTCATGATATTTCTTTTGGGCCAGTACAATTAGTCCACTTTTGATAGAGATCTCCAATAAAATATTTATAATATTAATAAAGAGTGAATAACTATTGTATTCCACCTAGAATTCACATCTACACTGAATAAATAAAATACTAACAGCAATTAAGCAATTATCCCTTTTTTATGCTATTACAGGATAATTAATATAAATATATGTATTTAATAGGAGGAGAAAAGGAAAATGTAGTTTAAATTTTAAGACATTAGAAAAACGTTCCTTATGTTAAGAACTAGTCCCAAAAGAGAGAAAATTGTTTATAAAAAAACCGGAGGGAGTTCTAATTTAAGACACTTTAATGGCTTCAATGTCATTCCTTAATTGGTGAGAATTTGTTGAAAGGGACATATAATATGAGTTTAGAAGCGGTATATATAGGAGGTTCATACTTGGAAGTTGGAACCATGCATTCTTCGTTGAGCCTTTTATGTACTTCCTATTAGCCTTAATAGAAGATATATTTATCTAATTTGGTTAAATTAAGGAAACTGATTAAATTAGTTAGTATGGTATATATTTTATAAAACACCCTGATCACCTTCCTTAATTCCCTCCTTCCCTCTCCTCCATAATTATTCTTGAGGGAGCATCAATATAGATAAATTAAGAAAATATTTCTTATATTTAGTACCAAGATCAACTTCCTAAATATATCATATATTAAAGAGCAGGCGAGTAATATGAAATCTAACAAAACGAAGGTAGGGTCTAATGGCATTGAATGAGGCTGTCCTTATGCAACCATATATCTAAACCTGTCGAACTTTGCAAATGGATGTAAATGTCTGTGTATCTACACTAAAAAGGGAAAAATTATATCATAAATTAAAATACAAGAATCTACCTTGAGTTGCATCGTTAACAGATCAACTTTGGTAGGTATTATTAATTATTTTATTATAATATTTGGGGACAGGGTCATCATTTTTGAATAACTCAACAATGTTTTCAAATAGTTGACAATATGTCCACATCATCGAATCTTTCAAAATCTTAATTCAAGGTCATGGGATAGAAAAAGAAATTTCTTTGTTGAATTGTTTTTTCCTTCCCCATTTTACGAAAAGCAAATAAAGTTATTAAGATAAGGATTACGTAAAACAGTTATTGTCAAATAAAAAAGTGATTACTCACGTAACGCGTTTTTCTTTTTCCTTTAATTTTTCCCCCTTCCCTTTCTGTTGGCCAGAATTGAACAAATATTTTAAAAGATAAGGATCTAAATATCAGAAAAATGATACTAAATTAAAAAATATATATCATCTTGCAACCAAAATATTGGTCCCAAAACCTGCTTTTTCCCTATATATTTTGAATATCAAAATGTTCACTCACTTATCTTTTTTTTTTTTTAATGGAATGATCTGTTAGCGTCCATATTGGTGGGATTATGGGATACTAATAAAACATTGACAATAAGGTTGACGCGTATATAGGTGCGTGATTATTATACTGTTAGTTTGTACCAAACTGGTTGGTTGAATCCCATTAAGGATTTGGATAAAGCATTTATTGTTTTGTACCAATCTTAATTTCTTTTAAGTTTCTCTTTTTTCCAGCAATTTTTGCTACTTTTATTTGGTTTTATCATTAATTAATTGTTCAGAAATATCATTCACAGTAAAATCTTGTTTTATAATATGTGTCCTTCTTAATGATTTCTCTCTATCTTTCATATAGGGTTCAAGAATATATAATAAAATCAACTTTTCACCAGATGTCAATTTGAAATAATTAAAAAAAAATGATCAAACATAATCTATAGGAAAAATTTAAAAAGGCAGCTGCAAATTGTAATACTGACTTCAAGTTAAGAATGGCAAAAAAAAAAAAAAAAAAACTTCTAGTTAAGAAATCTCTTGTATGATTGTGCACATTATGTTCAAATATAATTAAGGATTGGAAAAACAACAAATACTTTGGTAAGTAAACAACGGCTATATCCATTGTTCATTCTCACCAACTAACTTACTTTTTCAAACACTTGATTTCAGTCAATAGGGCCAACTGACTTCAAAAGGTGCTAAGGTACAGTCACACCCCATTTTCAACAATAAAGTTCTACATATGTAAGTGCAGTTGTGCTGACAATGCAATAAATAATAAATAAATAAAAACTTTATAACATTACGCACTACCGAATCAATTTCGACAATTCTTTATCCATTTCCAAAAGCCACCTAAAGCTTTATCCAGATCATATAGAAACTATTGACAAAATATATTTGCTTGGCGATCGATTCAATTACTTTTTAACACGTCACATGCTTCAGAATTTTTGTCGACATTAACTATAATTTGTCTACAAATAGCCTACCTTCTCTCCATGAACTTCAAACACAACAGTACTCTCAAAACCTAATCTCTCTCTCTCGCTATCTATCTGTTCAAAGAGTATCTCTCTATCATGTTTACATATCTCTTTCTTCCAGGTTCTAGAACTTGTGTGTGTGGATCGAAGATGGTGAGCTTGAGAAAGTTGTTGAAGAAGATGAGGAAGGAGAAGAAGATATTGCTACAGTACGACATTGCTTCTTACTCAAAGAACTTCGACGATGGTTATTCAACAGACCCAGATAATGTTTCTAGATCATTCCCTGCTCGTTTTGCCATTATTGATTCCAAGGTTTATTCTGACAAGAGCTGTGAAGTGAGTACTGATGATGATAACAGCAGCGAAATGAGTTGTTGATATGATCTGTTCTTTAACTTCGACAAAAAATTATACAATCTCCATTATATTGTGTACGTAAATCTAGCTGATTACCTGTAAATACACACACACACACACACACACAGTACTGTAAATTGTGAACTGTAATCTTGTTGATTCTTAAGTTGTAGCTGTAATGATAAATAATTTATAAAAAAAAAATTGTATTTACATTCTCTCTCTCTCTCTCTCTCTCTCTCTCTATATATATATATCTTTTAATTTTCTTCTAGGTTTCTGCTATTGACAGTTCGTTCTTTTATTTTAACAAATATTATTCAGTAAAATATTTTGATTCTATCACCTCACAATACCAAACATTATTATTTGTTTCTTTCTTAGTTTGTCGCGGTCTTATTATCAATGTAATTCCAAGATATATATTTGTATAAAGATATGACATTGCTAATATTGAATTGTATTGTTTAAAAGAATTATTTTTTTCAATAAAGCGTTTGAATTAATTTGAGTGATTCACAAAGATATTAATAACACTTTTGAAACAATTTATTTGGCTTAGAAATATTAATGTTGCATTACAAAAGCCAAAATGAAAACAAATTTTTTTTTGTTTTTTAAATTTCTTTGGTCCCTGTTGCTTTTGTTTCCAACTTTTTTCACATGGGATAGAAGATTATTTACTTTTCTAGCCATTTGTGTTGGGATGGGACCTCTGACCACAAGCTATGAAACTTTTTAGTCAAAGTGAAGTACATCCAATTGTATCAAACCATATTCACAAATAGCTAATAAGCTCCCCAACAATGAATTACACCATTACGAATTTGTGTGTGTATGTAGTTTGTTGAGTTTTTCATTTAATGTATTGAGACTACTATTTTCACTTTGCTGTCTGTTGTTTATTATTGCGTTACACCATGTGCTGTATTGAATTGAACACTATTTGGAAGTGATTTTATAGTATATGAGATAAGTATGTGAGGAGTTTTGTTTTGGCTTGTGTGAAAGTGATTCTGAGACAAAACGCGGTTTTATAAGCATTAAAACCTGATTTCAAAGGCGCTTGAAGTTAGATAACGTTACATATAACAAAGTAACAAATTACTGCAGCACAAAAGAGATAGTTGTTGTTAATGAACTCAAAGCAAGTTATAACATCCAAATGGAACTTAATATAGACCATTTAGTGGAAGAGAAAGTGACAAAACAACAAGAGGTTGTCAAGAGAAATTGAACAAACAAAATGGAAAGAAAGAAAAGAGAGGAAGGGCAATGACACATACATATATAGATTATTTCAATACGGACCAGTTTCAGTGTTCATCGTAATGATGAGCACTGATAGCTATTCATTGTTGTAGACCGTTTAGATCTAATTTGGATGGTTTAGATTGATTTTTTTACTTTTACATTTTATTTTGAAAAAGTATTCTAATGTGTACAGAATTTAAAATAAAAATAATATCTTAACTTTCAATTTTTCAAAAAATTGATTTTTTAATTTAAAAATTATTAGTTAAAAATTTTAAATCTAGACTGTTGAAATTTTTCCTGAACTGTGGAGATCTTACCACTGTGAATAGCTCTTAGTGCTCATCATCACGATAAGCGTTGAAGCTGATTCTCTTGAACACATATTATTATTATTATTATTTGGTCAAAAATATAATAATTCTTTTTGAGGCTTAATTAAAACATATATTGTTATTAATATTGAGGCTTTTTTATGTAACAGAATGATCCAAGGTGGGGTCTTTTGGGCATTGAATGAGGTTGTCCTTTTGCAACCATGCAAATCTGTCTCCCAATATTTGTTGAGGCTTGTGCAATTGGGATTCCTTTTTTTGCCCTCCAACCCCAAAAATGGATTTATATGTCTAACCGACTAACCCTTTCTATACATAAAAATGAAAAAAATGATGTTTTAATTTTAAATATTGTTATGAAATCAAGAAAATATAAGAGAATAACATGAAGTAGATAGAGAATATTGAGAGAAAGTTAGAGGAGAAATATGGAGGAGCTCTCATTCATTTCATTGTTGTTGGTATCAATACATTGTACATGGCCTCTATTTATAGGCCTCTAACCATTGAATTCTATACATATGGGGTTACAAGGAAATAAAGATGAGCATAATGGTATTAATCATAAGAAACTCTCATAAGCCATTCATTAGGAAAGTTATAAAGTTATAGCATTGAACATATGGAATTCTAAGAGTGAGAGGTTATGGAATGAATGGCATATGAAAGGTCAAGAGTTGGATAGTTTATGAACATCCACATCATATAATATTTACAACACTCCCCCTTGGATATCCATGAACAAATATTGTGCCTCATCAAAACCTTACTAGGAAAAACCCAATGGGACAAAAACCCAATGAAGGAAAAAGAGTACACAATACATATTGAAGTTGCCTGATTAAAAACCTTACCAGGAAAACCCAGTGGAACAAAACCTTGGTTAAGGAAAAGAGTACAATATGATCTTTACTCCCCCTGATAGCAACATCACTCATTTTGATTAGATTGTCGTATTTCAAGACAATATGCTGATTTCTCAATTGCAACTGTCATCAATGATATTTTCAAGCAATTGATATGCTTTTTATCTAAACTATGCATAATGCATTGTCATCAAATCATAAGTTGAAAAATAATTATCTAGCATATCTTATGGATATGTTAAATATTATATTCTCCACTTGTCTCTATGCATTGTGGAAATAACAAAAGAAAATTATCCTGAAAATCACCATGATATATCTTCTATCCACATGTTCAATTTGCTATAAACAAAATATATTTATAGAATAGTTTCATGAAACTACTACACTAAATCTCAGTTTCATAGTATCCATAGTGTACCTGCAGCATCTTGATTTTACTAGAAAGAACATAATAACTACAATATTAACATGATGTAAATATTCATAAATATGTGATACTTATAGACCATTAAATTCAATAAATTTTTGCAAACAATCATCATAGCAAAAATATATGATTTTGAAATCATTAAGGTTTCCAATAACTTGATATGTAAAATTATTTATTTTTCAATATATCTTTCAATCAATTATATATATACTCAAATCATTTTAATCCTTATGACATTTTATATACTGTATACTTTTCTTAGACATGCTTTCAACATTTTGGACCCTTCCAGAATTCTCTTGTAATATTCACTATCCATATGCATATGCTATATATATAATGATATCTAATAGATGTATTATTTTGTTTGCATATATACTGCCAGACTAATAATATATGCAACAATTATTGTATCCACCACCAAATGTTGTACCTCATCACAATCATCATTAAACCTTGTGAAAATTTTTATTTTCACATAAATATTCATATATCACAAACAACTTTATATTTCAAATATTTTGGACTACAAGACCATAAATTTCACAATTGAAAGAACATTTTTTTAGGTACCATAAATTTTTTAGTTCCATTTTTCTTGTTGTACATAATTCATTGAGTTCTCTTTATTACTTTTAGGTACCTGAACCTCTTTTGAAGGTTTTGCAAGTAGTTATGTATTGACCTCTTCTGGAGTGTCTACCTCCTTAATATGATCATCTTGATTATTTGCTTCTTTCTCTTTTCTTTTGGAACTGATTATTCTCTCATACTTCAGGCATGTCTCACTTTCATTTATGCTGATTAGAGCATTTATAGCTGGAATATGAGATTTAGTAATTCCCATTTAGGTTAGTAATTTCATCTAGCAGATTTTATGCAATATTTCATGAATGCAAAACCAAATGAACTTTTGATTCATATTGTTATATTCGAGGATCTATACTTGATAGTAATAATGCATTCCTTTTGTTTCCTTTTCCAGCTATTTAATTTCTTCCCCTCATGTTAGGAAAACTTTGTCAAATGATAATCGACTAATCATGCAGTATAAGTCTCATAAATCCCTTTGTTTCCATTAGAAGCATCCTTTTATTTCATTTAGAGACAAACAAGAAGAAGGAGGTTCTTACCCAACATCTATCTCAATTTCCTTTAAATATCCATCTATGTGCATTGTGGTGAATCAATAGGAACGCACATTCAAACTTTTTAAGATGGAATATATCTAGCTCCTGACCAAAAGCCAATTATATCAGGAGAATTTGGTTGGCTAATATAAGTGCTGCAATATGTAAGATCAAATATACCAACACTGAAATATAAATTTTGTTCTCATTAATCTAGCTATTTATGGAGGCTTCAATGAATGAATCGTATAATTTGAAAATTGCGCTTAACATAATAATTTAGTCAAACATTCCTACAAACTTCAGGTTGCAAACTAATAGTAATATTACATATAACCATCTTATATGGTTTACATGCTATTTGAATAGACCCATATATGAGTTTGATATATTTCCAAAAATATAGAGATCAATTCCAAACCATAACTTGTGAGAACAAGCAACACATGATAATTCTTGAATTGTATAATATGTTGGCTATTCATGAAGAATCTTCTAGTTCTTCAATGGATGTCACACGTAATCTTTTATATATGACTCAGATGAATCAAACAAGCCATGCCAACAATAAATTTGTTTGGATCAGTAAACCAATAGTTTATTGTAACATGTTGCTTAACCAACAACAAACTTTTCAATTTCCATAAGTATTGATATAAAATGTCAATATGACATCCATTTTTTGGAGATCAATAGGTTTTGTGAGGAAGTATATGAGTAGAACTTTTCAATATTAACTCACACTTATATTCTAACAATCTCCCCTTCAAGTGTGAGTCACATAAATACACTTTCTTTATTTCTCTATTTCAAAGACAAAGTTGTATATAGCAAGCTAATAATATATCTTTCATTTCAAAACTCAAGTACTTCATAACTCACAACTAATCATGGATTTAAGCCAATTGAGCTATCATTTAAACCTTGTAATAGAGTGAAATTCTAATGTAAATCTATGGGTTATAACTTTTCTTAATCAATTCTTTTTCTGCCCATAGAATTTAAGAAAAATCTATATTAGTTTTTCAGGAACTATATCGACTTTGGTATATTTATGTTCTTCAGGAATTAATATATATTATCACATATTTATATAATTTTAGTACTCATCAACAACAACAACAACAACAACAACAACAACAATAATAATAATAATAATATGCTTCAATTTGCCTATTTTTTATGTATATTCAAAATATGAAATGTTTAGAATTTACCACTACTTAAAAAAATATATGAGGAGATCCATAATCAAAATATATAAAGATCTTATTGCAATGAATTCTGATGTTTAGGGGTTAAAATTAATTTGAGAGAAATGTAAAGACAAATGTTTTATAATATAAAATAATAAATACTTATGATATACATAGTCTTCTTTCAAATATTTATTACTGTTTAATCATCCATAAATTTGACTCGCACTATATATATAGTTCATGCACATTACAAAAATGATTTTGTCTAACAAATCATAAACTATTCATAATGAATTTTCTCATCAAATTAAATAAGTTCTCATTCTCTTAATTCAAATATGATATAGGATTTTTTTCCCCACAAATGTCATGTAAAACCAATTTAATTCCAATATATATCATATTATATATTATATCATAACTAATGTATGAAACTTGCATATATCATATAAGAATGCTAAGGAATAGAAGAAATGTCAATACAATAAATTGGGAGAGGAGGCAATAAATTATCAATACTAAAATAAAATACAAATTGAAGAATATCTGTATGCCTTTCAATAATGAAAGTTTGGAACTAAGAAAAATTGCATATATATGTAAGGCAACATAATAGTGCTCAAAAGGAGAGAAGAGATGGAAGACAAAGTTAAAGTGAAAAATATGACTAATAATGAAAGAAAGTACCTTAATGTTGAGGTATATGAGTTGAATGTTTGTTGGGACATCTTTGGTGCAACAGAGAAATACAAGTCCCAAGAAGAAAATAGAGATGACAAACTCCATTGATGTATGAATAGTATTCACATACAGAATATACTTAAAATTACAAATAAATTGTACAATTATACATAAAGAAGGTAGTTAAACAACTTAATTGTATAATTGAAGGTTATATGAATAAATACTGAAAACCATTTGATTTGGGAGTTATAGGGATTAACCATGAGGTAGTTAGAATTCTAAAAGGTCATGAATTTGTGAACATCCACACACCATAATGTTTAAATTTTTTGCAAATAAATTGGCATATACTAAAATTTTAAAATGACAAATAATTACCTTTTTGTCTATTTGATTTCATATATCACTCATGTTGATCATCACAATGTCAAATAATAATTTCTCTCTCACAAATTAATCACAATCAATTTAAACTTAAATTTAAACACTACTTAGAATCAAAAACATATAGCCTTCAGGGCTTACAATTTTTTTTTTTTGGCTTTACATGCTGATCATCTTTCTCCATAACTTATATCTTTAAGCATCATAACTAATTTTGGTATTTTTTTTCAAAATATCTCACGGTCTTTTTGGCTCCACAACCATTTTGATCTTTATTTTCAATAAATTGGTACATATTAGTCTATATGACTTCTGGTCATATTATACCATTTTTTTCTATCCATATGTCTTCTAGTCACAGTATAACATTTGCTTATAATTTTAATCACCTTAGAAATGTTATTATTTCCGACTATAGCTCAATAGCCAAAACAAATTATTCTTAGCTTTCAACTATCAATACCGCCAATGCAATGTGATCATGTTCATTTTCACTTTTACATATGTTCTTTGCTTTCAATAGCATCATCAATTTCTCCAAATATTGGTCCTCATGACCATAGCAAAAATCTTGCGAAGCTATTTTTTTTTTGTTTAATTTGATATTTGAACATTTAGCCTTTAGGGCTTTGATATTTGTAACGATTAAATCATCAAAGTGCAAAAAAAAAAATTTTCTTGTCAATCTTGCAATTTAATGAAACCAATAACGTTTCTTTCTTATAAGAACTATTACAAAAGTGATGTGACTTCTGGTCATCCGATCACAAAATTAAGAATATTATGGCTTTTGGCCTTGTAATAAAATTAAAATACTGTAAAATATATTAAGTAAATTCAAATTCATAATCAAATATAAATGATAGATAAGCCCATGATTATATAGACCACATCATATGCTCATATATAATACTATTATATATTAATGTAATGTAATAAACAAATAAAAATAAAAGATTGACATAATGATATAACTATAATATATTAACATAAATAAATGAAATGTAAATAAAATAACAATAAAACAAGATGAAATAAATAACATAAAATAAAGAAACATAAAAAATAATATATGACATAAAATGTAAATAAAATAAAGAAATATAAATGTTAAATATGTAAATAAAATGAAATAACATAAAATGTAAAGAATACTAGAATATAAAATAAAGAAATATAAATGTTGCATAATAAGAGATTCCCAGAAAATGATAAATAAAAAAAAAAAAAACTTGCGAAGGATAATAAAGTAACTATAATCTCCAATATTAGCCATGGAACCCGATGTATAAAACAATTGATAGAAGAGTCTCTTTAATTCTATAAAATGGCTTAGATTATCCCAGATAAAAGAAAAATAATCAAAATAATATAGAACCACATAACAATAACGTAAACTAGAAAGATAAAATAACATAGAGAATAAACAACATAAAATATAGTATGAAAATGAGAAAATTAGATAGTAGAAGAAATAGAAAGCTAGACCATAGGCTTTCTGAGTGAACTCGTGCTGATAACATGTTATGAAATCAAGAAAATATAAGAGATTAACATGAAGTAGATAGAGATTATTGAGAGAAAGTTAGAGGAGATATATGGATGAGCTCTCATTCATTTCATTGTTGGTGGTACCAATATATTGTACATGGCCTCTATTTATAGGCATCTAACCATTGATCAATTCTATACATATGGGGTTACAAGGAAATAAAGATGAGCATAATGGTATTAATCATAAGAAACTCTCATGAGCCATTCATTGGGGAAGTTATAAAGTTATAGAATTGAACACATGGAATTCTAAGAGTGAGAGGTTATGGAGTGAATGGCATATGAAAGGTCAAGAGTTGGATAGTTTATGGACATCCGCATCATATAATATTTTCAACAAATATAATAATTTTACTTTGATTTGGAGGTAAATTTTGATATTGAATATCTATGGAGAAGCCTGACCATAAAGTTGTACAAATTTAAAAGTCTTGAACTTAGTTGACCGTTCGTCTATATATATATATACATGTATATGTATATCACCGCATCTTACAAAATTTTAATTAAAGATATCGAGTGGTAAAAAAAAGACCCAATCCAATTGGCTCCCCCCGGGGACGGGGGGGGGGGGGTGAGGAGCGAATAAAGTTATTAATATAAGGATTACTTTGAAACCAAAAAAAAAAACAGCTGTTTTCAAATTAAAAGTGATGACTCACAAAACGCGTTTTTCTTTTTTCCTTTTTGTTGCCACAATTTGAGAAATTTTAAAAAGATAAGGACTCATGAAATAATTTAACAAAGATTAGTCAGAGGTTACGAAATAAAAAATATCCTTCCCTGTGACCCAAAAGAAAAATCCATATAACACCTATCTTTTACAAGCCACTAAATTTGGCTGTAAAGTATAATGAACTTCAAACACACAATTGGTCCCAAAACTTGCGTTCTATCCATCTACTTATCTATCTATTCCTATTCCTACCTCTGTCTCTTTCTTCTAATTGTTCTAGTACGTAATAACTAAAATCTGCAACCAGAATTGTGATTTGTGAATTATAAACCTAACATGCATTTAAAAAAAATGTGATGCAAACTTGATGTCACTATTAAATAAATAATATTTAAATATAGAATGTAAAATTTATAAAACAACACTACTATTTTTTGAAGTGCGTGTGTGTTTGTGTGTGATATTTTGATTCATTTAGCAGACATTTGCGCAGTGCATGAAACCTATGCTAATATTGATAACCTTGATGAACACCATTAACAGGATATAATATATATATATATATATATATTGAAGATCAAAATTTTCACTCTCTTATTTGAGTAAATTTTAAATTTAAAGGATAGTGAAGAAACGGTCGATATTTACTCCCATATTTGTTTTGAATAAAAGAGGTTGGTTGAGTGACTCAACGAAGAAACTGGTTAAAACAGTTATTATACCTTCGTCCCACTCTTCATTATAACTTTTTTTTTTCCAGTCACTTTACTTTCTTTCTATACCTACTTTCTTTTTGTACCCAGAATATTCAAGATTCCAAAAGCATCTTAATTGTAATACAACAGCAACTAACAAGCCTCCCACTAAAATGAGGTCGACTATATGGATGAAAAAATGTCATTAATTAGATTCTATATATTTTATATTCAGATTAAAGATCACCATAAAATTTTGTTCTACAATTTTTAACTGTTCTTTTTTTTTTTTTTTTTGTTTCCCTTTTTACGGAGTTAATTGAAGACCATCAAGTAAATTCTTGTTATCGCATCTATTCCCCCCCCCCAAAAAACCGCCAAAAAAAAACTCAATTTCAAATAATTGAAAAAATGGATCAGAAAGAGTCTATAAAATAGAAAAGCAGTTGCAAATTCTTATACAGACTTCAAGTTAAGAATCTCTTGTATATATGGTGATTGTGAAACACTGGGTTCAAAGGATTTAACAGAATCTTTTATTTTGTAATAAGATCCTTTTTGGGAACTTCAAATTCATTGTAAGTTTATTTCCATGATTCATCTTGATCACTAGCCAGCCTATTTTCTGCCACTAGACTTCACACAATTAATAGTCCATGTGCATCTGACTTCAAAAGATAACAAAGGTACAGTCACTCCCCATTAATAATAAAAGTGGTACGAGTGTTATACGTAGTTGCTGACAAAGCAAGAAACTTTATGGTAGTTTATATAGCATCCCACACCACCAAATCAATTTGGATTCTTTTTTATTCACTCATTTCAGTAAATTAAAACCACGTCACGCTTTATCCTCATCCTTTCAAAACTAACGATAAAGCTAATGAATTTGGCTATATAAGTATAGTGACAGTAAAATAGATTTGCATGTCGGCCGATTCAATTATTACTTTTTATTTAACACATCATGCATTGCTTCAGACTTTTTGTCGATATCAAATTATTTGTCTATAAATAACCCGCCTGCTCTAAATGAACCTCAAACACAACATTGCTCCTAAAACAAAATCTCTCTCTCTATCAAATATTTGTCTGTCAATCTCCTTCTTCCCAGTTTGATCTAGCAAGTAGTGGGAACCAGAAGAAGCAGAAGAATTTGAATTGTGTGTGCATCGAAGATGGTGAACTTGAGAACGTTGTGGAGGAAGATGAAGAAGGAGAAGAAAAGGGCGTTACAGTACGACATTGATTCTTACTCTAAGAACTTCGACGATGGTTATAATTCCTCCGATTCAGATTATGCTTATTCTTCTTTCTCTGTTCGTTTTGGCATTCTTAATTCCAAGGTTTCTTTCGACAAGCCTTGTGAAGAGACTAGCAGTGATGATGATACCAGCAGCGAAATAAGTTGTTGATATGTTCAGTTCTTCTACTTAGACCGGAAATCGTAGGTGTAGCTTTCCTGTAAATTCATATAGAATTGTAAATTGTGAACTGTAATCTTGTGGATTATTTTTTTTCCCAGAATGATCTTGTTGATTCTTAAGTTGTAGCTGAAATTATAATTAATTTATTAAAGTTTTTTATTTATATTTCTATATGCCTTTCTCTTAATCTTCACCTAAATTTCTGTTGTTGACAGTTATTAACTACTAATCTGACAAAATTAATGACTAACATAAAACCCAGAAAAGAATGTGTTTGAGTCGTATCCTTACTAGTTTTTCTGATTAAAAAAAATCTTAAATGCCATTTTGTGTGATTTTATATAGTTGTAACCAGGTTATTATCTACTTTATTCAATTGTATTTGCATCAATATATGAGACAGATGATATTAACTGAAGTAAATCTTAAGTTATCATTCATGTAATGTTACATATGGGTATATATACAAGTAATTACATTTGAAAAATTCAATTTGAATCCGACATTTGCTTCCTAACATTATGACTTTCCTAACGGTGGGAGATATGCTTGACGGTAAGGGATATGCATTGACTTCTAATAGGGATACGCCTGACGGTAAGGGATTTCCTTTGACTTCTAACACTCCCCCTCAAGTTGGAGCATATATATTAATCATGCCCAACTTGTTACAAAGATATTTAACCCGTGTCCCATGTAAGGCTTTTGTCAAAAGATCTGTCAGTTGGTCGTCGGATCGTATGTACCTTGTAGATACAATATTTTCTTTGATCTTATCATGAATAAAATGATAGTCAATCTCAATATGTTTTGTTCGCTCATGGAACACAGAGTTTGATGCTATATGAAGTGCTGCTTTATTGTCACACCACAGTTTTGCAGGCAATGTCGTGGTAGTGCCAATTTCCTTCAAGAGTTGAAATACCCACACAATTTCTTGTACTGACTATGACATGGCTCTGTATTATGCTTCTGCACTTGATTTGGACATGACTCCTTGCTTCTTACTTCTCCAAGATATCAAATTTCCACCAACAAACACACAGTAACCCGTAGTGGATCGTCTTGTGGCCTTACATCCTGCATGATCCGCATCACAGAAACACTTGACTTTAGTATGCCCATAATCTGTATATAGAATACCAAGACCTGGAGAACATTTCAAATAATGCAAGATATGTTCTAAAGCTTCCCATTGTGCCACCGTTGGTGATGCCATGAATTGGCTGAGCCTACTAACTGAGAAGGTTATATCAGGACGAGTTACTGTTAGATCATTTAGCTTCCCAATGAGTTTTCTATATCTCTCAGGAAATGGAAAATGCTTCAATTTCTCTGGATCAATCTTCTTCTTCAAATCATCAGGAAGTTCATCAAACATACTAGCATCAAGATCTAGGAAGGGATTCAAAATCATAGGAATGTTACTTGGTGCAGCTCCAAGCTTTCCAGTCTCTTTTACGAGATTGAGAACATACTTCCTCTGAGTCAATAAAATACCTTTCTTGCTTCTCAAAACTTCAATACCAAGAAAGTACTTTAATGACCCCAAATCTTTTGTCTAGAAATGAGAATTCAAGAAGACTTTAAGTTCTGAGATTCTGGAAATGTTACTCCCTATAATCACAATATCATCAACATATACAACCAAAAGAATCATGCCTGCATTAGATTACTGGTAGAACACAGAGTGGTCACACTTGCTTTGACTTAATCCAAACTTCTTGACTACATCACAGAATCTATCAAACCAGGCACAAGGGCTTTGCTTTAGACCATACAACGACTTCCGGAGGTAACACACTTTCCTATTCTCCCCCTTAAGCAACAAATCCAGGTGGTTGCTCCATATAAACTTCTTCAAGGAGATCTCCATTTAAAAAGGCATTCTTAACATCTAGCTGATGTAAATCCCAATGATATGTGGTAGCTAAGGAGATAAGAAGACGAACGGAGATGAGCTTAGCCACAGGAGAGAAAGTCTCAGAATAATCTATACCATAAGTTTGTGCATACCCTTTGGCAACTAGCTGAGCTTTTAACCGTTCCAAAGAACCATTAGCCTTAGTTTTAACAACAAACACCCATTTACATCCAATGGCCTTCTTCCCAAGAGGTAGATCAACAAGGGTCCAAGTACCAGCTTTTTCAAGGGCCATGAGTTCTTCTTCCATCGTTGTACGCCAACCAGGATGAGTCAAGGCTTGATGAAGGGTAGTAGGGATGGAGATGGAATCAAGGGTGGCCACAAGTGAAGAAGAAGTAGGGGACAAATTTTGGTAAGGCACAACAGAGGAAATAGGATAGGTACAGTCAGCATATCTTCTGGGAAGATAATGAGGATGGACACCTTTCCTAAGTGCAATTGGTAGGTCAGGAGAGGGTTCAACAGCAAAATTAGAGGCAACTGGGTCAGGGACAGCAATGGGAGGATCTGAGGAATCAGGAACAGAAACCAAGGAGTCATGACTAGAATCTGTCGGTGAAGCAGTGACTGGTGATGGCAAAACATTGGTAGCATCAGCATCATTGATGATATCAGGTTCTGGAACAGTAGCTTGTATTGGTGAGAGAGGGGCATGATAAACCAGGACATCATCAAACTCAGCAATGACAGATGGAGACTCAGAGGAGGTTGAAGATGCAAAGAAAGGAGAAGACTCATGAAAGGTCACATTAGTGGACACAAGGTAACGACTAAGATCAAGAGAGTAACACCTATAACCTTTCTGAACTCGAGAATAGCCAAGAAAAACACATCTAAGGAACTTTGGATCAAGTTTGCTAACACCAGGACGGACATCCCGAACAAAATAGACACAACCAAAGATTTTAGGATCAATAGGAAACAACTTAGTTGTGGGAAATAGAGCGGAATACGGAATATCCCCACCAAGAACAGCCGAAGGCATGCGATTGATGAGAAAACAGGCAGTAGATACAGCATCAACCCAAAAACGTTTAGGGATAAACGAATGAAACATGAGAGCTCGTGCAATTTCTAAGAGATGTCGGTTCTTTCTTTCAGCAACACCGTTTTGAGCAGGGGTATCAACACAAGAGGATTGTTGAAGAATCCCATGACTTTGAATGTAATCGGTGAATGGTGCGGAAAAATATTCTTTTGCATTATCACTTCATAAGATTTTCACAGGAGTATTAAACTGGGTTTGAATTTCAGCACAAAAATGACGAAAATGAGTAAACAATTCAGAACGCTGTTTCATTAAGTAAAGCCAAGTGGTTCGGGAAAAATCATCAACAAAAGTGACAAAATAACGAGAACCGGTCTGGAACAGAACTGAACAAGGACCCCAAACATCATAATGTACTAACTCAAAAGGAGACGCAGCCTGTTTATTGATGCAAGGTGCCAAATGAATACAATGGTGTTTGGCAAACTGACATGACTCATAATCTAAAGTAGACACAGAAGAAAACTGAGGATACAATTTTCGGAGAGAGGACAATGACATATGACCAACACTACTACAAAAAGGTTGAAAGATGGCGCACATATTGTGGCCCTTCCTTAATGAAGTGCCACAGCTGCTCATTTATTATTTTTTTAAAGTTTTATGATTTTCTTTTTCTACCAGTTGTGGTGCCTGAAAGGGTAGGCACCACAGCTGGTATGGTTAAGTGTGGCGCCTGGCTGGCCAGGCGCCACACTTGACCTGCTAGAACCAACTGTGGCGCCTGGCCCTCCAGGCACCACACCAGGTGCTGGATCAGGGGTGGCGCCTGCCTGGTCAGGCGCCACCCCTGATGAATTTTTTTTAAAAAAAAAAAAATTGTTCAGGGGTGGCGCCTATCTGGTCAGGCGCCACCCCTGATCTTTCAAATAAAAAAAAAAAAATTTTGTTGTCACGGGTGCCTGACCTTTTTTAACAAAAAAAAAAAAAATTTGTCAGGAGTGGCGCCTTCCTGGCCAGGCGCCACCCCTGATGCTTTTTAAAAAAAAAAAAATTTGTTCAGGGGTGGCGCCTATCTGGTCAGGCGCCACCCCTGATCTTTCAAAAAAAAAAAAAAATTTGTTGTCACGGGTGCCTTACCTTTTTTAACAAAAAAAAAAAAAAATTTGTTCAGGGGTGGCGCCTGTCTGGTCAGGCGCCACCCCTGACCTGTTTTTTAAAAAAAAACAAAATTTAGGATTTTCTATCCCTTCCCAGCCAATTAGAACCCACCCCGCCCCACCCCCTTATCCTTAATGTTTCCCGCCTCTCTCCCCCCATTCTCTTTTCATTTCCCGCGTGCCGACACCACCTCCCTCTCTTTACCTTTTTCTCATATCTTTAATCATTCACTCTCTCATTCTCACTTTCAGTATCTGCGTGCTCTCCCCTTCCTTCCATTTTCTTATCTTCACTTCTTAAAACGACATTCACACGAGCACACGTCTTTGTTTTATCCCAACTGCCAACCCCACTCCTGTCCCTTTTATTCCCTTTTCTTTGTATTGTCTACAAGTTTTTGGTCCCCACTTCATTTGGTAGCTCAAATATCTTCCTTCCCTCACTGAAGATTGCGTCACCAACGGCAATTACGTGGTCCCCCACTCCACTGTACTGATCAACCTGTAAGTTCAACTTGCGTTTTGTTTTTATTAATTTTTTTTTCAAGTGAAACTGTGAAAGTTAATATAATTTTCATGATTCCTCTAGCGTTAGACTTATTATGATGGAGATATATTAATAAAGTCATCGTAGAGTTATAAAAATGATTAGTACCATAACTTATTTGTTTTTAATGAGCTGCGCTGAACCTAAAATTGTATGAATTAATGTTGATAATATTTTATTTTTAAAAAAAAAGTATAGTTCACCTCCATAGTAATTGCACTATGTGAGCTTTTAAATTTTACCCTTAAATAGTTAAATTTACTTTTGCACCGTATAGGAAATGTTGCTTTTGGTAAAGGATAAGTCATTTGTTGGCATATGCAAGAGAATAATTTTGCTTCTAATTTGTAGACAATAATTGAAAAGGTGATTTGCAATACGTATAGGAAATGTTGCTTCTAAATTGGTTCAACTTTATGCAAGAGAACAATCAAAAAAAAAAAAAAAAACTTTATGCAAGAGAATAACAACAAAATGTCACTTTCAACTTTAGCAATTATTGTCATAAAAAAAAAAGGAAGAATCGAAAAAGATGCAAATGATTTCATTTAACACCTATATATATATATAATGTACAAATGTGCGTGTGTGTTGTTTGTAGGCGTGTGTGTATTGTAGGCCTGTGTGTACATATATATTCCCATTACTAGAGACTTATCCGATCCCTATTGTAGGCGTGTGTACTGTGTTTTAGCTCTCACTAGTTCTAAAGAATTAATTCAACAAGTTACAAGCTCACTAGTTCTAAGAAATTAATGCAACAAGTTACAAGAATAATGAAAGAATTGAATTAAATGTTATATATAACCATAAATTTGAACGACAGTAATTAATATACAAGTGATTTGAAATTAGATAATCAAATTAACTTTTAATAATACTGTTATTTCTTTTAAAACTGCTTCAAATTATTTGTTTTCCAAAAATCAAAATCATTTATTTAACATTATTTCACGTATTTAATATATATTTGTGTTAGTGCTATATATTTTGTAGAGGTAAGAAAATAATTTTTTGTATTATTTTATTAAACTATAATAGAGAAAATCCCATTTAAACCCAATAAAAATAGGAAAAATTGAAATCAGGATAATAAATTGAATAATTCGTTAATTGATGAGTCATTAACTTATTTAATAATTTTAAAATATGGATAAAATGAGTTTAATATATCAATATATATCAACGTTAATATTTAATAAAATAAAATATAATTTGTCTATATTGTTTAACTTTAAATATATTAACTAAAACCGTAAGGGGAAAAACATATAATAAGGAGAAAATTAATATTGGGATTATGCTTTCTTTTTCATTTTATTTTATTTTCTTTATTTTTTTTTCTGAATCATATTTTTTGATTTAAGCTAATCATATTTGATTTTATTATATTTTGATGTTTATTACACATATTATTATTTAAAAAAATAACTTAGAACCTCAAATATTTTATTGATTTGTTTATGTTTAATTTGTGTTTGTAGTTTCAGTTCATCAGTCTATTGAAGCTTCTATTTACGGTATGTTTTTTAAATTTTGAGTTCACAAATGTGATTTTAGTTAAATTTAATAGTTATAATTTGTAGGTGTTCTAATGATTGTTATTGATTAATTGCATAAGCAAAATAATTATTTATATATTCTTAACACTTGTATTTTATTTAATTATTGACTTGTAATGTTTTCTAATTTAACTATGATATATTATTGTGGCAAATATGGTTTCTTTTGTTATGAGTTGTAAAATTTTATTATAATGCCTGGGAATAATTAATGAATTATTTGGCAATTTAAATATTCAGTTTAAGACTTAAAAAGCTTCAATTATGAAGATTCATGTGGTGTATGTTATTTTAAATTAAAATTGGTAAGAGAATATAAAAGTAATTAGTAAATGCAATAGTTATACAACTAACCACATAATTTTTAAAAAAAATAGATTGAAGCCCATAGATGGATCGTAAATGGATGTCATCTAATCGATGTTCAAGGGAATATATAGATGGGGTGAAGGATTTTATTACATTTGCAACTGAGCACACAAAAGATCCTGGCAAAATCTTATGTCCTTGCTTATCCTGTTGTTTTGGAAAGCGGATTAGTCAACTTGATTTGCTAGATCATCTAGTGTGTTATGGTATTGATCAAACATATATACGATGGACAAGGCATGGTGAGACCAACGATTCATATAGTGATCGGGTGCATACCACGGGTGGTGCCTCGGATGAATTTGATCAAAGCATGTTTGATGAAGATGATGGTCTTAAAGAAATGGTAAATATGGTTGAAGGGGTGCTTCATAACTGCCCTAACGAATATGAGAAGTTGAAAGGTGATGCAGAGAAACCATTATATGTCGGAAGTACTAAATACACAAGATTGCTAGCAGTGTTGAAGTTGTACAACTTTAAAGCTCGCTACGGATTGGGTGATTCGGGTTTTACCGCATTGCTTGAACTGTTGCAAGATATGCTTCCAGAAGAAAATGTACTTCCTACCAAGACATACGAGGCAAAACGAATTCTTTGCTCTACAACCGGTATGGGATATGAGAAGATACATGCATGTCCTAACGATTGCGTATTATTTCGAAATCAGTATGCAACGTTGGAGAAGTGCCCTAAATGCAACACATCTCGATATAGGAAGAAGAAAGGAAAAAGTCCTTTGAAGGTGCTATGGTATTTTCCCATTGTTCCGAGATTCAGGCGACTGTATAGTAATGCAGAGATTGCTAAGCAGTTGACATGGCATACAGATGAAAGGATTAAAGACACGAAGCTTAGGCACCCTGCAGACGCTCCTCAATGGAAAAAAATTGATCATGAGTACCCTGACTTTGCTGATGAAGTCAGGAACCTTCACCTTGCACTGTCAACTGATGGAATTAATCCGCACGGTGTTCAGAGTAGCACACATAGCACGTGGCCGGTGATATTGATGATTTATAACCTTCCTCCATACTTAATCATGAAACGTAAGTTTATGATGTTGTCCATGTTAATTTCTGGGCCAAGGCAACCTGGGAATGATATAGATGTATACTTGGCTCCTTTAATTGATGACTTGAAGCTGCTTTGGGATGAAGGCGTTAGTGTGTATGACGGGTACATGAAAGAAAGTTTCACTTTGAAAGCCATGTTGTTTGGCACAATTAATGATTTCCCTGCTTATGGAAATTTGTCAGGATACAGCGTCAAAGGATATGGTGCATGCCCTATATGTGAAGATGACACTCATTCAATGCGACTTCATCATTGTAAGAAAAATGTTTACATGGGGCATCGAAGATTCTTACCATCACAACATCGTTGGAGGAAGTGGAAAATGCCTTTCAATGGTGATGCAGAAGAAGGTAGCCCGCCGAAGATGTTGACCAGTTCCCAGGTGTATTCCAAGGTAAAAGACTTGGAGAACAATTTTGGCAAACCTTTTGCAAAACAAATCGAGACAAGCGGTTGGAAGAAAAAGTCTATTTTCTTTGAACTTCCATATTGGAAGTCTTTATATGTGAGGCATTTTCTTGATGTGATGCACATAGAAAAAAATATCTGTGATAGTCTAATTGGCACGTTGCTTAATATCCAAGGGAAAAGCAAGGACAATGTCAATTCGAGGTTGGATTTAGTGAACTTGGGAATTAGAGAAGAGTTGGCACCGATTGAGCAAAGGTCTCGTACCTATCTACCGCCAGCGGCATACACTCTGTCGAGGGAAGAGAAGAAATTGTTTTGTGAGTTTCTGCAAGGAATTAAGCAGAGCGTTGGCGACCTATGTTGGTCGGGACGATTTATTGAGCAGAGCGTTACCAGTACCCGAGTATGATGGTCGTGTTCGGGGTACTGGTTTTGCAGTCACCCCATCAGCATACTTCGGACGTCAGAAGCGCTCGAGTAGAAGTGATGTTTCCCACCTACGTGACGAGATGTCTAGCTTTAAGCATCAAATGCAAGAACTTCAACAACAAATGCGCTACAAGGAACAACGAGAAGAACAATTCACCGAACAAATGCGTTTGCTGTAAGACCAGAATGCGTTGTTAACAACGCAAATACAACAGTTGGTCCAGGGTAGGCCAACACCAAATGTTCCGTTCTGTGATAGCCCAAGTTTCAGAGATAGCTGCAATTCCATGCCTAAAGTCCCTTTTCCTTCGGTAATTAATTTCTTGTCTACTTAACTTTATGTTAAATTATAATTAAGTGAATTTAACATATTAACTCTCTTTTCCGTAGGGCGAATTTCAATGCAAGCTATATGTCGAGCAAGCATCCAAGCATGCGGTTGCAGTGGGTGTTGCCTACAACACTGGTGAGAACGTACTGCACAATTCACCGTTGCCTGATAACACACTCCGGGTTAGGGTTGACGTCTGCATGAACGAAGACGTCATCTTACCGATCCCGTCTCAGGATGAGCAAAATAAGGTGGCAGATGTTGTAGGTGGCTATGTTGCTTGGCCAATAGGTCTTATCGAGCCATGTGGAAAGGTCGTTCATTCAAAATTCCCTGCACTTTTCCTTCAAACTTTCATCTCGAACTGTGATTTAATTTTCTGATTTGCGCAGGGTAAGATTTCAAAGTCTTCAACAACACAACCCAAGTCAAAAGCATCGGCCAGCCATCAGAGCAGAAGAAGACATACCTCATATCTCGATCAATTAATATTGATTGCACCACAATTGATCGGTGAGGGGGTAGTGTCATTACGTATTCCAAGACATATCTACAATGTTGGTGGTCTAGTTGATTATATTACTGCCGAGGTCGTGCAGGAAATATGTGCTCGTGATTGGGTTAGTGCTTCGGCTATCAACATCTGGATAAGGTACTTCACTATTATCGTTTATCACTGTTATTAATATATCTCGTTCCATTTCTTTTGTTTCTCATGACACTGTATGTTTTATACCAGGCATTTAGACCAGGACGTTTTCATGGATACACACAGGGTCCAATTCGCATTTGTCAACCCTTTTCTCGTTGGTCATCATGAGGGTAAAATGGATGTGACTGCGCAGTCTAATGAGCTGAAAGATTACTTTAGCAAGAAAGCGACAGCAAATACATTATTTTTAGTGCCGTATAATACGGGGTAAGTTATTATTGGTACAATTTTTCTTTTTATTGTTTAACTTCTATCATAACATGATTGTTCAAAAAATAATTTTAAAACATATTTTAGGCGCCATTGGATATTGATCGTTATCAATCCAGCGGAACCTTCAGGCCCTCGCATTTATTATGTGGATCCTCTGAAAAATGGTCTTCCACAAGACCGTTTTGATATGTTGCTATTGATCAGTAGGTAAGTATACGTGCCTATAAATAAATATTTGCGAACATAATTGAATAGCCAAAAGTAATAACTTTCTGTTTCTTTTATTAGCGCATTGATTGCGTATCGGTCGTCTGTCGGGTTAAACTATTCTAAAGCTACTGACCCCCGCCTTAGCTATCCTTGGAAGAAGATACAGGTATTGATATTTGACTTTAATTTACTTAGACTTTGTTATTAAACACTTTTTATTCAAGAACAGAGTTAAATATTGCATTATATTATTGCAGTGCCCTTTCCAACCTAATGACAATGATTGTGGGTACAATATCATGAAATTTATGAAGGATGTTATTATGCATGATCAACCATTTATTCCTCAAAAAGTAAGTCATTTAGTTGCACTTCATATTGTGTTGTAATGAAATTGAATTAGTGCCTGACAGTTATGTTTTACTGATTTTAATTCGTTCTAACTTGTGTCTGATTGTATTTATCTGTAGTATTATGAAGATCAACGTTGTGACGCTTTGACAGACCATCAGGTTAATGAAGTGATCGAGGAATGGTGTGAATATGTGTTTAAGCAAATCCCTAGGTAGCTATATTTACTATTAAATGCACTAGCTAGCTGGTTTTTTTGTTGTTGTTTCTAATTGCCAATATAATTGTTGTGTCATGCATGTTTGTTCAAGTTGAATTTGTTGTATTATATTTCATTCAGCTAGGTTTACGGTATATTGTATAACAATTTTCATTACTACTTTAGCTAATCAATCATTTGTTGGTATCATTTTAAAGTTATCTATTATTGTTCTTATTAAACCTTGCAGACTATAATTATATATGCATGGGATAATTATATATGCATGAGGAAAAAATATGCTAAAAAAAAAACCAATACGAAAAACCCAAAAATATACGAGGACAAAATATACTAAAAAAAATCAGAACGGAAATAAAAAAAAAACAATACCTACTGTGGCGCCTGGCCAGCCAGGCGCCACAGGAGGTTTAATGATTCTGTGGCGCCTGGCCGGCCAGGCGCCACAGGAGGTAGGCTTCCTGTGGCGCCTGGCAGGCCAGGCGCCACAGGAAGTTATTTTTAATAAAAAAAAAAAAAAAATCTGTGGCGCTTCCAAGCGCCACAGCTTTTTTTAGTAGCGTTAAGATAGGTGGCATTTCGGAAGCGCCACAGCTAATGCAATTATAAGCGCCACAGATTTGGTTTTTTGTAGTAGTGCAAAACAACAATGAACTTCAAAGAGACACGACCCACAGGACAAGCAATAGAATGTGGCACCTGATCATCAAGGATGTAATGCTCACCAGATTCATAGCCTCTACCAATAATCTGCTTCGTTGATAGATCCTGAATTAAACAATAGTCAGGGAAAAGTGAGATAAAGTAGTTTAAATGACAAGTGAGTTTACTTGGAGATAAAAGATTAAAGGTGAGATCAGGAACGTTAAGAACAAAAGATAATGAGAGGGATGCAGTAAGTTTAACAGTGCCTGAGCCAGTAACACGGACGGGAGAACCATGGGTGACAAATATGGATGACGGGTTGGCATAGGGGGCATATGAAGAGAATAAGTGATGATTACCTGTCATGTGATCGGTAGCACCAGAATCAATAACCCACTTAGTTGAAGCAGTAGTAAGACCAGAGGATAGAGTAACTGTGGCTAGGGCCCCTGCAGAAGAAGATCCAGATCCAGAATCAGAGGTACCAGGTGTCTGGGCAATATGAGCAAGGCCACGCTGTTGATCACGCTGCTGTTTATTTTGCAATTTTCGACAATTTTTCTTAATGTGTCCAGGTTCCTTGCAATAATTGCAGATATTACTGCTAGAAGTCATTGTAGGAGGATTGTTATGTTGTTTGTACCCATAATTCTTGTTCTCGAAGGGACTACGCCCAGCTAGAGCGCTTTCAATTGGATCAACAGAAGAGTGAATTAGGCTATCAGCACAAAGAACCCGGGAGAAAACATCTTCAAGAGAAGGAAGCTCTTGACTAGACAGAATCTGAGAAAGAATAGTCTCATAAGACGGATTGAGAGCTTCAAGGAAATTTATGATAGCCTGAAGTTCCAAGAAGAAATCTTCATACATCCTCTTGAAATCCAAGAAGAAATCTTTCAATGAACGATCTTGATGTTGGGAACGATAAAAACCTTTACAGACTTCATGAACTCGAGTAATATTTCCTTTGCTAGAAAACATAAATTCAAGATAACTCATAATTTCTTTGACAGTGTTACAATGGCTAACAGAAGATAGAATCCGTGGTTCAATAGAATTTTGAATTTGAAACAGAAGTCGAGCATCTACTCTTTGCCAAGTCAGAAGTTTGGTTTCATTATCAGAAGGAGGATCCTCAGTTAAATGGGTTTCCATCTCAATCCCCAAAATATAAACTCTAACAGTTTTGTTCCAATCACTATAATTTGTCCAATTTAACTGTGAAGCAGTAATCTTCGTAGACATAGGCAACATATCAGAATTTTTAGAGTCAGCCATAATGCAAGTTGAATAGTATTACACGAACAATTCGCACAAAATCACAAGATCAACAAATTAAATGAGCAGGAAAAGTTGCGATACAAGACAAACCAAGCTAGATTAACTTAAGCAAGCTGCAACCCACTGAACCTGCAGAGAGATATTAAGTCAAGAGATATATATATATATATATATATAGTACCTCAATCAAAGGCAAAGGGGGAACCCACAGACAGAAATACTAACTTAGAACACTGAAGTTAGTAACAAAGTACAATTCACGAAGGTTGAAATCAGATGCGAGGATCAAAGCTCAAAATTCAAAGTCTCGGATGGTCACGAAATTTCAGGACAAGTAGAGGAGGCTCAGTCGATCAATCTACTGGAAGCGTCGTCGCAAACGGTGGCCAGAACAATGCTCACGCTCAGCATGTGTCTTGGGACGGCGGTGATGGTGCCGGCGCGTGGGTGCTCACGCGTAGGCAGATGGCTACCAAACTTTGGGGTCTGACCGATTTGGGGGCTAGGAACATGGTGGTCCGGCGCGTGTTTCCCAAGGAGACTCCGGCAACAGTGGATCTGACGGAACAAGGGAGCTTAGTCACCAGAAAATATGGAGGTTCTTGCCAGAAAACTTGAAATCAGACGCAAGACGGAGCTCGTGGCTCTGATACCATGAACTAAAGTAAATCTTAAGTCCTCATTTATGTAATGTTACATATGAGTATAAATACAAGTAATTACATTTGAAAAATTCAATTTGAATCCGACATTCGCTTCTTAACATTATGACTTTCCTAACGGTGGGAGATACGCTTGACGGTAAGGGATATGCATTGACTTCTAATAGGGATACGCCTGACGTATGGGATTTCCTTTGACTTCTAACAAATTGTATTGTTTAAAAAATTTTATTCTTTTTTAAACAACGTGTTTGAATTAGTTTGAGCGATTTCTAAAGATATACAATTCATCAATGGAATTAAATGAGGTCAGCCTTTTTATGTCTGTCTGTCTGTATACATAGAAAAGAAAAAAAATTGATGTTTTAATTTTAAATACAAGAATTTTACTTTGATATGAGTATGATCCAAACTTTTTTTTTTTACGGAAAGCGAATAAAGTTATTAAGATAAGGATTACGTGAAAAGAATTATCGTCAAGTATAAAGTGATGACTTGCTCAAAAGGAAAAAAAGAAAGAAAAGTAAAGCGATGACACCCTCATAACGCGTTTTCCCTTTTTTTTAATTCTTTATTCTATCTCTTTTTACTCTTATAGCTTGAATAAATAGATATTTTGGTGGATCATAATTTCTACATTTATTTGTGTTGCTGTTTATTTGTCCTAAAAAAGTATGAGGAGTCCAATTAGGGCTTATTTTGTTGTCTATAGCCAATAGGTGCGGAATAGAAGATCTAGACTAGATCGTCAATTTTTTTTCAATTGAAACCAGATCTTCAATTGAATCAAGTAAGATTTGAGTATTCAAAATGCCAGATAACTTGACATTATTAGAATACATCAAGAAAAAAGTCCGACATTGATTACAAAAGTATTGAAGTGCAGCTATTTAACCCAATGGTAGGTCTTATCAAATAGGCTTGAGTCATTTTGATAGAAAGACCAATATAATACATACCTAAATCTCTAAGGGCCCGTTAAGTTTGATCCCATTACACCCTGCTTCACAATGTTATGCAATGGTAATGCAATCTAATATTAATTACATGGCTAGTATTTGGTTTGATTTTTAAGCTAGGTGCAATGAGTTATTTTTTAATAATTATTTAAAATTAATATATCATATAAAGTCTGTTTTACCCTTAATATAATCTTCGAAGAAAAAATAGTTAAAAGCCATTGCATTGCCTCATAATAACCATCAGGCTATCTTGTTGATGATCGTCCGATGTCAATGGTTGTGGTGGTTGAGGCGACAATAATAGTGATGCGGTGGTGGCAATGGTAGGTGGTGATAGCTACAACAGTGGAAGAGGAGGTAGTGGTAGTGGTGGAGGCAACTGTGGAGGTGGTGAAAGCGGGAGGTGGCTGTGACGATGGTGGAAGAGAAAGAGGTAGTGGTGGCGATGACAACAACTGTAGAGGTGGTGGCGATTGAGGGTGGCGGTAACAGTAGTAGAGGTAGAGGCAACGGTGGAGGAGGAGGTAGTGGAGATTGCAGCAATGGTGGGGTGATGATGACGGAAGAGGAGGAGGTAGTGGTGGCAATGATGGCAACGGTGGAGGTAGCGAAGGTGAGGGTGGCGACAATGGCGGTGAAGGAGTAGGAGGTAGTGGCAGCGGCCACAATGGTAGAGGTGACAACGGTGGTGTGGGGTGGAGGAGGAGGGGGTAGTGGCGACTTCCACGATGGTGGAGGTGGCGGCAACAGTGATTGCACCATATTTTTATATGATTTTTCATAACTAAATTGGGATTTTTAATGAATTTTCTAGGACAATAATGCATGTTTAAGCACTAATTTTAATTAGGGATAATTGTATTGAATTAATTGTAATTAAGAGCAAAATGATCATAAATTTGTTAATTATTCATACAATTGTTTCTTGGACCTTTGATGCTACATTTTGCTTAATCTTGCATTATAGGTGTTTTAGAAGAAATTGCAGATATTTGAGGGTCAAAATTGATATTTTGAGAACTGGGAAAAGTTACAGACAGGGCCCCATATTTTTGTGAAATTACAAATTTGTGAAAAAAAGGCCCAGAGAAAATTACATAAAAGTAACCCAGAATATTTGATAATTGAAGCTTTCCCTACAATAGTTTCGAAAATTTACAAAGTTGTCCCTGTATAAGAACTTTTTAGTTTTCATTTTAGTCCCCGGTCAAAACTGAACTACTGTGATTGGGCTTCCTGCAGCAGGGGAGACCCGACACAGAGCTGAGAAAAACAGAGACAAACGCGAGCTGAGGAAAGGCGAGGATGACCCAAGCTTGATCTCATCTTCTTCAACACCTTCAACTCAACTTCCTCCCTTTCTCCTTGGTCACCGGCGATCTCATCACCTTCATCATCGTCGGTGACCCTCCTCCATAATCACCCACAGCCGTGAACTAGAGAGGCAAGAGCTGAGAGACCTGGAAACAGAGTTGAGGGCACCACAGCCTTAGACTGGAGAGACATGGACCATAACCACCAGCACTTTCCATCGGCGGCGAGCTAGAGAAGGAACCACAGAGAGTTTCAGCTTGTGAGGATCTTTAGTTCCACCGTACACCACCACCTCCATCGATCTTCATTACTGGCGAGGGAAGAGGGAGAGCATTGACCAGCCTGCGACCTTCATCCTCTCACCAATGCCACACTACCATCGTCTTCTCTCCCTCAGTTCTGCCATCTCTAAGTTCAGTGCCACTGTCAACCACAGAGCTGTCACTACCTTCATTTTCCTCCTCTGAAAAGCCCCTTTTGTTCCTCCTCTCTTCATTTAACATTACAGACAGTACCGCGAAAGCTCCCTAAACAGAGTTGCAGATGTTGCCGAGACCCAAGAAAACCAGAAGCTCATATCGTTATTGACTTGTGGTTCTGAGTTTTCCGGTGAGCTAATTCCAGATTTCAGCGAGCTCATGAATTTTCCAGCAAGTGTTCAAATTATGAGTTGTGGTTATTTTAAAGCAATGAGAGGCTAATCGTTTGCTTCTTGGGAGTGGGGATTTGTGCTTGAGTTTATTGGACTACATAGAGGAGTTTTTCTATCATTCTATTTATCTAGAATTATAAATTTAAATCACTACTACAAAAAGGGCGAAAGGTGGCGCACATATTGTGGCACTTTCTTAATGAAGTGCCACAGCTGCTCATTTATTAATTTTTTTATATTTTATGTTTTTTTTTTACCAGCTGTGGCGCCTGGGAGGGTAGGTGCCACAGCTGTTATGGTCAAGTGTGGCGCCTGACCAGGCAAGCGTCACTCTTGACTATCTGGGACCAGCTGTGGCGCCTGACACACCAGGCGCCACATTAGTTTCGGATCAGGGGTGGCGCCTGACCAGGCAGGCGCCACCCCTGATCCTTTTTAAAAAAAAAAAAAAAAAAATTTGTCAGGGGTGGCGCCTTCCTGGTCAGGCGCCACCCCTGAACCTTTTTTAAAAATAAAAAAAAAAAGTTTTGTCAGGGGTGGCGCCTGCCTAGTCAGGCGCCACCCCTGACCATTTTTTAAAAAAAAAAAAAAATTTTTTGTCAGGGGTGGCGCCTGCCTGGTCAGGCGCCACCCCTGACCATTTTAAAAAAAAAAAAAAATTTGGATTTCCTATCCCCTCCCCACCAATCAGAACCCATCCCGCCCCACCCCCTTATCCTTTTGTTTTACCGCCTCTCCCCTCCCCAATCACTTTCCTTTTCCCGCGCCTACACCCCCCATCTCTTTCTTTACCTTTTCCTCTACCTTTAACCATTCCCCCTCTCATTTTCACTTTCATCTATCTGTTGTGCTCTCCCCTTCCTTCCATTTTCTTATCTTTACATCTTAAAACTACACCCACACGCGCACACGTCTTTGTTTTTTCCCAACTGCCAACCCCACTCCTTTCCCTATTATTCCCTTTTCTTTGTTTTGTCTACAATATTTTGGTCCCCACTCCATTTCGTAGCTCAAATTTCTTCCTTTCGTCACTGAAGATTGCGTCACCAACGGCAATTACGTGGTCCCCCACTCCACTGCTCAATCTGTAAGTTCAACTTGCGTTTTCTTTTTATTAATATTTTTTTCAGGTTGTTCTGCGTTTTTTTTAATGGCATGCTTGCGATGCTGTTTTTCCCTGTTAAGACACGCATATATGCATGTATATATATTTTCGGCCATGTTCGTGGATGAAGAGCTGTACTAGAAATAATAGTGTATCTCATTTAGAAATAATATTTAAATTTAAATTGATGAGAGTTGCTAATCTAATAATCCGTGTGTTGCCATGCGTCTCTCTCTCTCTCTGTCGGATTTTTCTTTTAGTGTGGACCATCTCTAGTTTTGTTTCTAGATGGAGTATGTTTTCAAACTTCCTCTTATAGTATATATGTGTTGCCATGCGTCTCTCTCTCTCTCTGTCGGATTTTTCTTTTAGTGTGGATCATCTCTAGTTTTGTTTCTAGATGGAGTATGTTTCTAGATGCATGGAGTATGTTTTCAAAAAAAAAAAACCAGAACGAAAATTTTTTTTTTTAAAAAAACACCTACTGTGGCGCTTGGCCAGCGAGGCGCCACAGTAGGCAGACCTCCTGTGGCGCCTGGCTGGCCAGGCGCCACAGGAGGGTGGACCTTCTGTGGCGCCTGACCGGCCAGGCGCCACAGGAGGTATGCCTCCTGTGGCGCCTGGCTGGTCAGGCGCCACAGGAGGTTATTTTAAAAAAAAAAAAATTTTAAAAATCTGTGGCGCTTCCAAGCGCCACAGCTTCTTTTAGTGGCATCTAGATAGGTGGCATTTCGCAAGCGCCACAGCTAATGCAATTTTAAGTGCCACAGCTTTGCTTTTTTGTAGTAGTGAATTGTCTAGTTTTAGGAATTATTGTATATAATTCTGGAACTGATATTGATGTTAATTGTCTCTGTTGGTTTGATATTTGTGATTGGATTGGATTTTTATAGCTTGTGGGATTTATATATTTACATTTCCTTATTGATTCAAAGATATAGTGCTTTCTACGTGTTATTGTTAGATTATATAATTGAATTCGATCAATTGAGTGTCGTGTTATCGCATTCATATTAAGATGAAATAAGTTATAGTTATCCACTTCAATCACACATTAAGTGGTTTTTAACAATATCTCAAGAGGTAGTAGTTAGCTATATTTGTAGGAGCTACTGTTAATTGGGATTATTGAACTCAAGTGTTATTTTGAGGTTGTTTTTAAGACTTGTGAATTTTTAACTCCCATAATCTCTTTGAGTAAGGATGGACATTTTCTTCGTTACCAAGAATATTCATTATTCATATTTTCCACTCCATACCATTCCATTCACTCATTCATCGCCTAATCTTTGTCATAAGGTAGTACAGTACGATATTGATTCTTACACTCAGAACTTCGACGATGGTTATTCCTCCGACCTAGATGATGCTTCTCAAACTTTCTCTGCTCGTTTTACTATCTATTATTCTAAGTCTTTTGACAAGGGTTGTGAAGTGCTTAGTGATGATAATATAGCAGTGTAACGAGTCCCTAAAAGCTCTTCTAGAATTTCATTTGTGTACCTACGTGTAGTTCAAATGTAAATATATATACGCGCGCGCGCGCAGACACATATATATATAATTGTGATTTGTTAATTGTAAATTCGATGTCCAATAATAAAGTGATTTAATTTAATGTGAATTTGATGCCACTATTAAATATGCAATCAACATAGAATATAAAAGGCTACAATTTACAAAATTAACTTTTTGTTATTTGCATAATCTCCCTAGATTAATATTAATCTGCTTAAAATTTTAATATTTTAATAATGAAGTCCTTGCCATTACGTTTTTTACTATCTTTGTAATAAAAATTTTCCATGTCAAAATAATAAAAGCCAAACGGCAGCTGACATATGAAATTACAAATTAATAGTACTTTTTTTCTTAACAATCTCCCGATGCCCTTTGCTCAAGGAAAAAAAAAAAAAAATCTCCCTATGCCCAAATCACTCATCCATTCTCCCAAAACCGCAAAAAAGCTAAACCGGATTCGTACTAATTAATTTTAGATTTTCATTTGGAAAAACTAGAGTGCTTCTTTTAGCTTCTCTTATGTATTAAGATAAACTCAACTACGGGCTAGTTCATGCTTCATATGAAATCTAAGATATCCCTGTCATTCATAACTTCTCAATATTTCACCTTTGTATATATAGATTTTGAAATTTTGTTGAGAAATATAGATTTTGAATCTTTTTTGTTCGAAAATGGGGCTAACAACGCTCAGCTATATTATATCATAACTACTCGTGGGAAAAGAACCCCCACACAATCACTGTACAAATTATGTAACACTCTCTGGGGTGGATAAAGAAAAAAAAAACTCCACCTTTTTATAGATTTTGAATTTTAATTACATGTATCATTTTTTTTCTTTTGGGATCTAATGCTATGATTATGAATCAGCATCCTTAATATCAATGATCAGTCCATTTCCTATGAATCTCTGTTTAACTCATCAGAACAAGAGTCTCAAATCCTTATTTTATCATCTATTTGTATACTCTATTTGGGGATTTTATTATGTTATTTGGGCCAAAATGCATTTATTATAATAGATTGGGATTAAAAGTGATTGCATGAAAAAAGAGCTTAAAAGGGTAAAAATGTCATATTTTGTGATTGTTCTTAATTAATTAATTTTTGGAACGAAAAGCATCACATTTTGTGGTTGATTTTGATGGCTTGGGGGATACTGGAGAAGTGAGAGCAAAAAGCTGAAAATAAAAGAATTAGTCCAGAATTAACGTTGATGAGAACCAGAGAAATTACAGAAAATTACCCAGAACTTCTGAAAATTGCAGAAAAAGCCTAAGATCTGAAATTGGCATTTTTTCCCCTCTGCAATCAGATATTAATCGACTTCTTCACCCAAATGCAGCAAGCCGATCGACACACACACACACGCACTACCATCTCCATCTCCACCTCCAGCACCGATTATCATCATCATCACCGTTCCTCTCCTCGTCGCACCACTCTTCCATCTCCGTCCATCTCTTCATCCCTTTTCGATGGTTAAGCTTGTGAGCTGCTTCGGTGAGGTGACTCTCAACATCATAAGCAACTGATTGTTTGAATTCCTTGGTGATTGATGAAGCTAGCTGGAGTTTTTCAAGCTATTAGGGAGTTTTTTCTACTTTAATTTGAGTTTCACTCTTTGCAGTTGTATATTGTGATGCCTTGGTCTCTAGGATTGTGATTTGTGGCTGTACTGAGATGTGTTCTGGTTGTTGCACATAGAGACTAAGATTTGTATCAGACTTTTGCAATTTAATGATGTGGTAGAATGATTGTTACCAAAATGTTAGCCTTATTCTATCACTCATGCATTTGAAGCTTTTATTTGGTCGGCTAGCTCTCTAGCAATTGTCAATTTGAGTTGAGAATACCTCTTGCAAGATCTAATACATGTTAAATGTCAATTAAAATGAGTCTAATGAACTGAACTCAAGCTAGGTGTCTAGGTGGATTGAGCTAATTAGAGGAATTGTATGAAGAAGGTCTCTTCTCTCACGCCTAAATACTTAACAAAGGAATTGAACTCAAATTAAGTTGGAACAAGGAACGCTAGTGGATTCACTCATCAAGGAAGCTAATATTCTCATTTCATATCATTCCATATCACTTTAAACTTGGAAAAAAGACCTATAAACAAGTAGCTTAGCCTAGTTTAGAATAGTTAATTAATTTTATTACACTCTCTGGTTAATTTGTTAATTAATACTTACTTAGCTAGGGACTAAATATTCACCTCCTCAAAGAGATCGACCTAAGTTAACATCACTATAGTACACAGTTAGTCTAGTTTTATTTGATAGCACACATGACATGGCTTGTCAAAGATAAAATATTCTCATATTGAAAGTGTGCTCAGAAACTACAATTTATAATGTATTATATTTAGTAATTAAATATATGAAGATAGAATATATCAAATTCAATCACAAATTTTTATTTTGCATTATTCCTTGATTAACGTTATTTTTCGATCTTGACTCCTAGCTAGGATCCATAAGTCAAGAAATCTCTTACATGACTGTGGCTCGTTAGATTCAAAGGATTTAAGGGAACGTTCTATTTATACACAGTTAGCTCTTTTTGTAAACAACAAATGCTTGGAACCTAAACAAAGTTTGTTTCCAGGTTTGGTCTCATTAACCAACATACTTTTTTTTCCACTTGACAACACACGAAAACCCATTTGAATCTGACTTCAAAAGTTGAAAAAGTACAGTCACAACCCACTTTCAAAAATAGAGTCTTGCACATGTGTGTGTGTGTAGTTGCTGACAAAGCAAGAAACTTTATAGCTTTATTCCAAGCTAAGCCACCATATCTGCTTTATCCTGATCCTATCAAAACTAATGATAAGAGTGCATTTCACAGTAATAATTTGTCTATAAATAGCCTAACTACTCTCCATGAACCTCAAACACAACATTTCTCCCAAAACCTAATCTCTCTCTCTCTCTCTCTCTCTCTCTCTCTCTGTGTCATCTATTTGTCTGTCTCACTCTCTTAACATCCCAGGTCGAAGATGGTCAACTTGAGAACGTTGTGGAGGAAGATAATGAAGGACAAGAAGAGGGCGTTACAGTACGACATTGATTCTTACTCTAAGAACTTCGACGAAGGTTATTTTTCCGATTCAGATATTGCTTATTCATCTTTCTCTGTTCGCTTTGGCATTCTTAATTCCAAGGTTTCTTTCAACAAGCGTTGTGAAGAGACTAGCAGTGATGATGATACCAGCAGCCAAATGAGTTGTTGAAATGATCAGTTCTATTTAGACCAGAAATCGTAGGTGTAGCTTACCTGTAAACACATGTATATATAGATTTGTAAATTGTGAATTGTGATCTTGTTTATTCTTAAGTTGTAGCTAAAATTATAGTTAATTTATTAAAGTATTTTTTGTATTTATATTTCTATAAACCTTTCTCTTAATTTTCATCTAAGCTTATGTTGTTGACAGTTATATTAACTACACTGACAAAATCGACCGAAATTAAACCCAGAAAAGAAGATGTTTGAGTCGGATCCTCACGAGATTATCTAATGAAGAAAATCTTAAATGGCATTTTATGTAATTATTGATAGTTGTGACCTGGTGGTTATCAACTTTATTCAATAGTTTTGTATTTAAATATATGAGATTGATGATATTTTTTGGATTGTTTAAAGATTAAATTTTTTTAACAACCCGTTTGAATTAGTTTGGGTGATTATATTCCTAAAGATAATTCATCAATGGAATTAAACGAGGTCGTCCTTTTCTTGTATGTATGCATGCATGCATGCTTGATGTATTCTTTTTTTTTTTTTTGCCAATATATACTTGGGAAATTCCCATTTAAATACCATTTGAAATGTTAAAACCCACAAAAGTTCATTAAAACTTATAAAAGACAGATAAGGGATGTAGTAGGAATCAGGGGTATTGATGTTTTGTACAAAAGACCCAAATGCCCCTTTTTAAATTGGTTTCACATATGAGGTGGCCGGTGTGGAAAGAGGCGGGAAAAAAATAAAGTGGAATGGTGGTGTCTGCTAATCAATGTTGAAGGTGAAGAATGAGGCATCGATCAATGTTGAATCAAACAAGTGTAAGTAAGTTTCTGAGAAACATAATCTTTTTTAGATGAATCAGATAATAACCATCTTATCCTCATTGTTCATGTTGGTAGGTATTAGGTGTGGTTTGGCGGCTTTGATGGTGCATGAACAGTAAATAGCTGGGGATTTACGTGGGGTATGGGAGCTAACTTATTTGGGGTTGTCAATGAGGGCTAAGAACAATGACGATGGTGCTACAATTGTAGGTTATTTATGGCGGTTTTGGTTGTGGGTAAGTGGGTTTATAGGTTGAGCGGGATTAAAGGTTTGGACTTTACATAACTACGGCGGCATCGATGGTGTGGTGTGAGTTATTTATGTCTGAAGTCTTGTTAGCTGTGAGAGGGAGGATAATGAAGAGGTTATTGATTTGAAATAAGTAGTATTGAGTTGATGTGGATGATTGACCATTGAGTAGGTGTAAGTGGAATGAATAATCTTTAATGAACATGTCATAAGCATATTTGTATGTACATGGTAGTTGCTGTCATTACCACATCTGATTTATTGTCAATGCCATTACAGGATTTGTCATTACCATTACTAAATTTGTCATTAGCATTAACAATAATATCGAAGGCAATAACTCATTCTGTCAGGCAATAACTCGCATAGCTTAATTGATGACAAGGCAAAACTCTTGGTCAATCGTTTGGCATATGTTGTTATAAGTTAGTGATTCTTGTAAAATCCATTACAGACTTTGTCAACACCTTTTTTATTTTTGTGAATCCCAAAACGGATTCTATTAAGAGCAGCAGTAAGTTAGTCAATTCCTTGAGAAATGTATGTTGTCATGATATGGGTGTGGAGTTGGAGTTTAAATACTTAGAAAGGGTTTAATTTTGATGTTAATTGCAAAACTGATGTTATCAAACATATTGATAAAGTAGTCAATAGTCCAAGTAGGTGTGTTGTGGGAAATTTTTGTAGTGATGAAATTTCATTGGTATGGGACTAATAATGTCATGAAATCTGAATTTTTTCTCACAGGTTACCATTCCAGCTCACGCCATTAAGCAGGCCACTCAAGAAGAACGTGCAAGAATCCAAACCCAACTTAAGCTTAGGTGTGGAGACCTGGGAGTAACTGTTTTGCAAGTCATCTTTTAGTTTATGTTCAATGACTTGGATCCCTTCACATATTTTTGGTTAGAAGGGTTATAGCATATATGATGTCATTTTGTAAGTATTGTTTAGGGAAAAGAATAGTTTGCACTATAGGAAATGACAAGTAAATATTAGGTACAGGTGGAATTGTCATGTTCACCTGTCATTTGCCAATGTATATTGTAGTTGTTATCATGAAGATCCTGATGTTTTGTAAATTCCATTACTGCACTTGTTATTCCCATTACTACTGTTGTTAATGGTGACAATTTATTGTAATTAAACTATACATGAATGAACACTTTCTTTTGGATTTATGACTTGTATACATTGACATACGTGGAATGAGTAATGTTAAGTTGCCATTTGATACATTATGTAAAAGTTGCTATTATGAATATTCTGGTATTTTATCAATTCCATTATCAATCTCGTGAAAACCATTAAAAACTTTGTCATTCCTATGATTGAACTTGTCAACGTCCAACCCTTTTGTGCCAACACTCTCACACGTTTAATTTGGTGAGAATAAGTTGTCATTCCCATTATGAATTTTATCAAAACCATTAAAAACTTTGTCATTCCCATTAGTGAACTTGTCAACGTCCAGCCCTTTTGGGCCAACACTCACACGTTTGGTGAGAATAAGTTGTTATTCCAATTATGAATCTCGTCAAAACTATTAAAAACTTTATCATTCCCATTAGTGAATTTGTCAGAGTCCAACCCTTTTGGGCCAACACTCACACGTTTGGTGAGAATAAGTTGTTATTCCCATTATGAATCACGTCAAAACCATTAAAAACTTTATCATTTCCATTAGTGACCTTGTCAACGGCTAGCCCTTTTGGACCAACACTTTTGCACATAAAATTTCTTGATTAACTTACTTCCTATACAGAAAAAGTGCACAATAGGATACAGTACTTTAATTCCGGACTACCCTTTCTGTTGGTTCTGAAATTATTTTTCCAGATTTAAATATAATCAACATTTCAATCATCTTAATGCCTACAAGTACTAGTTGACCATCTATAATAATTTCTGGGCATTTGGAAGCATTAAACAATCAAACTTTAAGTCAATTTCCTTAACTTCCAAATCCATACAGCATCATATAGCATTTAATCACATAACATCTCAACAAGCTCTAACTTAGGTCCAATTATGCTTGCTTCCCTTAAACATTATTCCAACCATAATTCTGAAACCTTAACACAGAAACTCATAATTAAATTTCAAGCCTCAACAACTCAACTAAGCAAGCATTAGTTCAATGAAATAGCCCTTTAGTCACCTTGGGTTATCAAAGAATAAAACTAAATTAATATAATATAGTACACAACTCGGGTAGTTTTACTTTGAGGAGTCAATTATGAAACTAATTCCTAATAAATTAAGTAATTGTAATGAAAAATTGACAAGGGTAAAACATGAATGATTGGTTTTCAAAACTATGAATTGAATGCAATCAAAATAGATATTTTTGTGATCTTCAAATAAGGAGGAATGGAAATAGGTTAGAAATGCAAATAATGAAGATGCTCTTGGAAATGGTTTTCAATGGCTATCTTTATTTAATTAAAATATTTGGAGAGTTAATACACTAAGCTTATAATATTCCAAACCTCATTAACTAATGAGTCTAGCATCACAAGAGAGAAACCCCTACTCTTGAAATGCTATTAAGCCCTCTTAGTGTAATGAGTTTCTCTAAATTTCCTAATATACCAAACCTTAATTACCATTGAGTCTAATGCTTAAACTCATGAACCCATTCATTTAAGCGTTATTAAAACCCCTTAAAGAGTGACTATGGAATAAGTAATGCATTAGGTTCAACTATAATTCTATTTCAATCAAACCATCCAATAATACCATGTTAAATAGATAGAAATTAATAGAATCATAGAGAAACATATATATAACCATATATATTGATGAGTTCAAATCCTCGTTATAAATTCCAAATCACAAGAACTCAATCCATAGAATAAATTCTAACTAAAAACATAGTCTCATTATATAAATGAATTCCTAAACCTAAGAAATCACAAATATAACTAGCTAGAGATAAAATAAACTCCTTTGAAGTACATGTAAGCTCAAGTCATCTCCAAGAGATAAGAGAATTAGCCACTCACAGCCATGAATTCAAGAAACATAATCATTTTCGGATTCAAACATCCAGCCATATGAAATACTAATTAAACAAATGAATTAGCATTAAATCAATTTGACTTGGAGCTGAAATTAAAACCCAGAAGCAGGGGATCCACGACTGTGATGATGTCCGAAACAGAGGAGCTAGGATCTGGAACAATGAAGCATGGAAGGATGAGACTCGCCGGAGATGATAGACAATGAAAGCAGAATAAAGAAGAGCCACGGCTGAGATGGGTTAAGACAGAGAAGACCAACGGCTGGGCTGGCGCTTCCACGGGCACCGTCGAGCTTAATGGTGGTGGAATGGAAGTGGTGGAGTACCGGCGGTAGTGAGGTGGACAGCGGTGGTGAACGGAAGTGGCGCCGTCAGCTCCCTCCTCTCTCAGCTCTCGATCTCGACGCAGCTCTCTCTCACAGCTCCCTCCGATCCTCTTAGCTCTGTTCTGGCAGCGGATTGTGGTGTTGAAGAAAGAAGCTCGCCGACAGTTATGGTGGTGGATGGTACCGCCGGCGAGAGATGAAGAGAAAGTGGAAATGATGAAGTGATCGGTGTGTCTGCGGCTCTGTGATTTCGCGTGTCTCTGTTCTTGCAATTTCTGTATATCAGCTCCCTAGGTCAAAATTTCAGACCTGAAGGCAAAACGCTGTATTGTTGCTCGTGGATTAAAATGGAATTTCTCAAATTCGATGGACCAATCTAGCATTTTTCAAATTCAAGTCCCAAACTGTCATTTTCAGTTTTAATCCAATTTTTCAAGTTCCTACAAGTAAAAATAATTTATGCAACATAAAATCTTCTAAAAAATAAATGCTTAAGAGCAATTACAATTTTTTATGACAATTTTGCCCTTTTAGTTCTAATTTAATATATTTACTCTTAATCTCAATTAAGCACAAAGAAGGCATTTTAAGCTAAATTATTATGACAAAATCCCTAAATAAAATATAAAAATATATAATAAAAATAGAGATTTGTCATTCAAATAGAGATATATTACCATTGAGACTCAAAATTTTAGTCCAAGAACATTAATTCAGGGGCCATTATTCACATTTAGCATGAAACATCACTACTACAAAAGACATAATAAACTGTGCTTATTTTTATGAATACTATGGTGCTTCCCAAACGTCATAGCTTCCAGTGCCGTAAAAGTAAGCTGCAGCGCTTCTTGAATTTCTAAAAGCGCCATAGTAATTTGTGTGTTTTTTTTAAGGGCCTCCTTACAGAGCTTCTGGGGAGAAGCGCCGCAGGAGGGTATATACTTCCTACGGCGCTTCTCCCCAGAAGCGTCGTAGGAGGTATATACTTCTCCCTAGAAGCGCTGTAATAGGTGATTTTTTTTTTTATTTTATATAATTGTTTCCTTGAACTCGGTCAATTAAAATCCACAGCAATGTACGATATGAATAGAAAAAAGTAAACCAAATCAAAATGAAATAACACATAACTAATTCATAAATCAAAACTAGATATATGTAATTACAATTAATGTAATTGTACAACTAATTTTAAGAGAATAAACAACACGAGAATAGGCAAAGACACAACCTAACATATGTACCTAAATATTAACTAATTGCCTAACCATATATTCACACTATTCCTCAATGATTTCATCCACTTGTTTGTCAGTCAATTGGGCACAATGTTGATTTTCATAATACCACAAAAAAATTACACACAGAACGAATTAAACTAAGTATTATTATATTTATAAGCTCCAAAATTAAAAAACTTATAATATATAGGAAGTTCAAAAAGACAGAGTTGACACTTCAAATAAATACAAAAAAAAAATTATGAGCACACATATATGATCATGACAGATTTTAACTAAAAAAGAAAAACTGAACCAAATATTGAGGAAAAAAACACTTACACACTAGGGAGATTCTGAAAAAGGCTGAGATAAGAAAAAAAACATATGAGAGAGGAAGCGTTATACTGCAATAGAGTTCAGGAAAATAGAGGAGTTAGAGAGAACGCGAGAAGATGAAAATAAAAATGAAAACAACAGGAGGTGAAAAATTAAATAGTAGATTGTAAAGAAGCTACAGCGCTTTTTGTCAAAGCGCCATAGCTTCCTAATTTAAAAAAAAAAAATCTTAAAAAGACCTTAAATATATTCAAGACACCACATGGTGCCTTAAAATATTCAAAGCACCATGTGGTGCCTAAGGCACCACGTGGGTGCCTTGTATTTAATATTTAAGGCAACCTTGAATATATGAGGCCTTAACCAGTGCTTGATTCAAGCGTCGGTTAAGGCCCAACAAGGCATTAATCAAGCACCGGTTAAGGCAGCCTTTGGCCGGCGTTTCATGATCAAGCGCCGGCCAATGACCAATTTTTTTTTTTTTTGTTTTGGCTGGCACTTTCTAGTCAAGTGCCGGCCAAGGACCAATTGTTTTTTTGCTTTGGCTGGCACTTCATAACCAAGCATCGGCCAAGGGGCAATTTTTTTTTTTTTTGGAATTCAAGAATGAAGTAGGTGATTTCTTTTTTGATTTACTACAACACAAGATTATCCTTTTGACTTACTCTCACCCTTATCCGACACTTTATTTTTAAGCGCCGGATAATATTTTTTCAAATAAAAAAATGCTAAAAAATTAATCCTGCTACGGCACTTTCTTGAGAAGCGTCATAGCTTGGGCTTTCGTTTTTCTTAAAAAAATAAATGTTTTGTATGACGCTTGTTTAGGAAAGTGTCGCACAAGCCTAACACTAAGCTTTGATGCTTTTATTAGGAAGCGCCGTAGCTTTTGAACTTTTTTTTTAAAGAAAACTATTATCTACGACGATTCTTTGAAGAAGCGCCAAAAAAGGGGCACCGTTAAATCTCTCTTTTGTAGTAGTGCATCACTCTTGGGATTTAGGTATATTAATGTGGTTGAATTGGTCTATCAAACATCACTACAAAAAAACACCTTATTTCCAACGGAATTTTTTCCGTGGCAAATTCCGACGGAAATTCCGTCTGAAAACTTTCTGACGGAATTTCCGACAGAATTTTCCATGGCAAATTTAGCCACGGAATTTCAGACAGAATTCTTTCCGTGGTAAATTCTGACGGAATTTCTGTCGGAAAGTTTTCCGACTGAAAGGAAAATTCCGTAGGAAAAATTAAAATTTATTAATTTTTTTTAAAAATATTTATAAAATTAAAATATTAATTATTAAATAATTCTATTTAACCTTTATTATTAAAATTATATTATTATGTATTAATATTATATTTAAAATTTTCTACTAAAATAATATTTATGATATTATTATTATATTAGTTATTATTTTATTTTATTTAAAAATAATATATATGTTATTAATATTATATTTATAATTTTATATTAAAAATAATATTTATAATATTAAATTATTATTTATTAATTTATTTTAATTAAAAATTTGTTTAATTAAATATATAAATATATTTTTTACGTTTTTATTAAATTTTTCATTATTTTTAATAATATTGTATTTAATTAATAATTAATTATATCTATATAATTAATTATATATATATATATATATGATAATATTATATATAATAATAATATGTAATAATATGACAGTTTCATTTCGGCACGCCTAGCAAAGACTCGCGCGCAAAGGCATCGGTAGCCTGAGGTCACGGGTTAGAACTTGAGGAAAGGCACTTGGAGGCATTATGAGATGCGGACACGTGGTAGTCAGGAGAGAGGGACACGTGGTAGCTAGGGGAGAGAAACACGTGGTGCACTGAGAAGCAGACACGTGGCATATGGAAATATCACAAAATATTTTTGAATTGTTTTTTAAAAAATTCGATTTTTAAAAAAAATTTGCGACTGAAAGGAATTCCGTCGCAAAATTGTTTGGGATGCACCTATTAGAAACGGAACGGATTCCATCGAAAATTCCATCAAAAATGCGGTCCGTCAGAAATTTCGTCGGAAAAGCTGATTCTATCGCAAATTCTGTCGGAAATTCAATATTTTTTTATAGTGCATGGACCACATTCTCAAATTATCCCCTAATCTCAGTTTACTTAAGACCAGAAATTCCAAACTTGATCTCAATTCTACCTAACTTTTTAAGCAACTTTGAAAAATTGCACTTAGGCTATACAATTCCAAATGAGGTGGTTTTAGCTTCTATGTGAAGCTTTTGAAGTCCCTTGTAAAAGAAAAATATTGCTCAGTGTCAAACTCATAAACTTAGTCTTCCAAATTCAACGACGGCTTAGTCTCCCAAATTGAATGACCAAACTGATTGCCTTATTATGAACTTAGAGTTTTTCTAGATTTTACACCTAACATTTAAAAATTCATAACTTATAAATTACATATCCAATTCTGATTGAACCATATTTTTATATGATATTTCATAATTAAATTGAGATTTTTAATGCATTTTATGAGACATTATTGCATGATTAAGTACTAATTTTAGTTAGGGACAATTGTTTTAAATTAATTGCAATTAGGGGCAAAATTGTCATAATTTATTAATTATTTTATGCAATTGTTTCTTGGACTTTTAATGCTACCTTGTGTTTAATCTTGCATTATAAGTGTTTTGGAAGATATTGAAGATTTTGAAGGTTCAGAATTAATTATTTTGAGGGTTTGGTAAAACTATAGAAAAGTACCCAAAAATTCTGAAAATTACAATTTGTGCAGAAAAAGGGGGTTAGTGAAAATCACAGAAGAGGACCCACAAGTTTAGAAAATTACAGTTGAGCTCTAAAACATTTCAAAATGTTTCGTTATAGTCCCTAATCAAAGGTTTTAAACATTTCAAGTAGGTCCCTGGTCAAAACTCAAGTTTTGACCAGGGCTACTGTTGTGGGCTTACTACATGCATCTAGAGCAAAAGAAAAGAGACAGACCCGAGACCCGACGGATAAAACACGCGAGCTGAGGGTATTGAGAGCAGAGGCGCTGCACAAGGACCTTGGATCCTCTGAAATCCACGTTCACCTTCTTCTTCCTTCCTTGCCGGCGACTTAGTTCTCCACCATGGTTGCCGGCAAGCGTCCTTCCTCCAGTTCCACTAAGCAACACCACCTGCTTCCTCATCGGGACTGTGAGACTCGAGATTGAAAGCTGAGAGAGGGGGTTGGAGCTGGAAGCCACGGGTGAGAGCTGAGAGTTGAGGGAGAGATCCTGGACCACCACCTTCTTCCTCTTTCATCTAAGGTTGCTAGCGACCTTTTGAACCATAAGAGAAACACAGAGACCTGAGACAGAGTGAGCATTGTGGCTCCGCGGAGCAGAGTTTTGAGGAGTTAAGCCTCATCGCCAAGAAAGCTTGAGAGGAGAGGGAGAAGAGAACCATACTATCTGTCATTTATGATGGTTTCATCATCTCTACTTCCTTCTCACCGTTGGGAATTTATCACCACAGTCTTCTTTCTTCATCACCACTACAGTGCCATTGGGCCAAGAAAAAAACCACCACCTCCGTCGGACTTCATAATTTCTCTCTCCTTCTCATTTAATCTCTTCTTCTTTCCTCAACTGCCGCATTCCACTGAAAATCATAGCCACTATTATCACCTTCTCCATTCTCATTTACTTCTTAATCTCTCTGTATTTTCTGGTGAAGTGTTCTTGAGTTTTCCGGTGACTAATTTCCAGATTCCGGTGAGTGCTCAAATTACAAGCTGTGATTATTGTAAAGCTCCAATGAGTGGCTAACATTTCAACTTTTGAGGATTGGGGATTTGGCCTGAGTTTAAAGAGCTTCAAGGGGGAGTTTTCTTTCTTAGTTCCTTTATGAAATTTCTATTGTTATTGTAATTCCTAGCTATGTTCTAAGGTATTTTCAGTAGGATTTTGTTGAGTTATTTGGACTCCATATTGTTGAATTAAGATTGTTTATATTGTGTTTGGATTGGAATTATTGTGATTGGTTGATTAATAGATATGTATTTCCTATTAATTCAATGAGATTATACTTGCTATGTGATTACTAATTTGTGTAATTGATTTGAGTTAATTTGAGTGGCGCATTTGTGTATTCATATTAGAGGAAACAATTGCATTAATTTAATCCATTTCACGTATCAAGTGGTTTTTAATCATTTATCTAAGAGATGACTATGAATACGATCGTAGAATTAGTCATTAATTAGATAAATTCAACTTAATGTGTTTGCTTAGGTTTTTTAATTAAAACTTGATGAATTTCAACCCCCATATCATTTAGTGAGTTAGGATAGCCTTTGAACCAATTTCTCAAGAGAATTCACTTCATTCATACTTCATATCCATCCATTTTTATAAAATACCAAAAATAATAGCTTAGCTTGTAATTAATTTGCATTACTCCTTTAGTTTATTAATTTGAAAAATCCAAAACTGTTTTCCCCTTGTTTCATTGCATTGCATGACATTTAGATTACTTAGGATTCAATAAAAGGCTCCTCGAGAAGAGAGAACGATCCTAGGTTTGCCTATACGCAATCCTTAGTTAATTTTTGACTGTGGACCCCAAGGCTAACATATGACAAAAGTCCTTAAATCAAATTCCTAAGTTGTAATGTTCAATGGAAAGCTCTCAATGTCTATTTTAAGGGAAAAATAATCATATGCCCAAATTACAAGATGAACCCTATGAAATTTACCCCATTTCTTCATTGCCAGAACCTGAACTTCTAGAATTTTTCTTGTTTTTTGACCTAATTTCCCATAGTCATAACTTTCTCTCTAAATATCCAATTGATGCATTCTAGAACTCATTTTAAATATTAGATGTTTATTATTTCCCTGTAAAATTTCATAAAAATTGAACATGTTTTGACCGATCAAAACCAAGCCCGAATCAAACTGAGTCCAGATATTTGCAGATGTGATAGTCTGCTTAAAACTCACAAGAAAACCACCATTTTCACTCCAAATCAAGCTCTCATTGATTCTATTATCAACTACACATCCTAAACTTTCAATACCACAAATAAATAGAAGAAAAATCCACATATGGAGTCCGTTTAAGCTTCTGCAACTTCCGGCAGAAACCCTGTTTTTCTGGTGACATGACAGAGGTAAAGGAACCAACATGCAGCCATGGATTTACACTCTAAACCTCACGAATTTTAACTCTATACACTCCTACACATATATCCTATGGTTCGTGACCCAATCTCAAAACCAAAGAAGTCCCAAAAACCCCTCAAAATCAACATGCATGCTCTGTTTTAAATCTCACCGGTGACAGTAAAGTTTTCCGGCGACCTCTCTCACTTCCAGCCACCGAAAATCCTCAAGAACAACCTAAACAACCGAAATGAAGATAGGAAGAGATATAGAAGGCTCACCTTAGTCAAGATGGGGCCTTGCATGTGACGTCCGACTCTTCTTCCCCTCCTCCGATCACCTCCTTTTCTCAACTTTCTCTCTCTTTCTCTTTCTCTAGCTCTCAAACTCTCTCTCACTCTTCTGTTCTCTCTGGCCGAATATAACAAATGAGGGAGTGAGGTGTTTAATTGAAGTGTTTTGTGTGTGTTTGGAGGGTCCAAATTTGCTGAACGTGTGTGTGTTGTCCGCACGTGTGTTGGTGTCCCAATTGAGAGAGTGAGCTGAGAGAGGAGTGTTGTTTTTATAATATATATATATATATATATAGGTATATTTTATCCTATTAGTCATACACACTAGGCTCTAATTTCCCCCTTTGTTTAATTTAAGATTCTTTAAATTCTTTAGGTTCCATAATTTAGCTTATTCTCAATCCAATTCCAATTTTCGAGTCCGAATAATAAAGTTACCAACTTTCTTAATTTCAAAATCGGTATTGGCTCATTATCTAATTCCATAAATTAATCATTAATAATTTTTAAGGATTTTATTCCTTAATTAGCTTCATAAAGCTTTCAAATAATTTTTCATAAAATTTCAAGCCAAATTATGACATTTAACTATTTTTCCTTAAAAATAAGCCTTGAAATTCCCAAAATTAATTTTTATCACTATTTAAAATTTTTTTTGAGAAATTTATCGTTTTTACTAGGGCTGAGCATGTCGCCCATGGCCCAGTAAGCCAGCCCATGTCTAATGAAAAATTGCCCATTTTGGCCCGTCTAGTAAAGTCCCATAACGGGCCGGCTTAAATGAGCGGGCATGTGCACTAAATGGGATGGGCCATGGGCACACCCTCGAGCTGCCCATGCCTGCCCATTTATGTGTGTGTATATATAATATTTATTTAAGTATAAATATATAATATTTTTTTGCAAAAATATATAATATTATAATATTTATTTAAGTATAAGAGATAATGTAATTCAAAAGGATAAATTTTCAAGCAAGTTAAATGACATAATTTTATATATCTCTTGGATCAATGATTATATATTATGATCATGTTTCATAATTCATAATCATGATCATGATATAAAGCTTTTATATATAAGCTATAATTCTATATATAATATTATAAATTGCTCTTATTCTAAAGATTTTATCAACTATTAATTAAGGATTAATTATATTATCAAATAAATTTCCTATTCCTCACCTAAATCTATATATATATATATATATATAAGATTTTACTTGTTATTTATTTTAAGTATGAAGACGCAACAGCTCCAACTTCAATCATCTCAAGTGAATCTAATAAAGACGATGATAATCCAAATGCAGCATGATAGTCTTATTCTCCCACATTTTGTTATTTATTTATTTGTTAGATTAATTCTCTATTGATTGAGAACTTCGCAAACATTTTTTAATTTGTGCGTTTCATTTTATGTGTGGTTTCAATGACGAATGATGATGATTATGGTGCTTTAATAATTATTAGTGTTTTTAGTAATTTACATTGAGAAATTAGTAATAACAAAACAATAAGGTAAAAGTGTGGTTTTTGTAAAAAATGTCCATTCCAGCTTACACGGGTTTAACCCAGCCTATTTGTCATGGGTATGAGTGGGCTCTAGCCCATGCCCATTAAAAAAATAAATGGGCGGGCGGCGGGCAGACCATCGAACAGCCCATATAGCCCATTGCTCAGCCTATAAAAACTAACTCTGAAATATATTTGCATGTCGATCGAATCAATTATTATTACTTTATATATAACACGTCATGTATGCTTCAGAGAGTTTTTTCTGTCGACATTAAGTAATTTGTCCATAAAGAGACGTCAAACACCACATTGTTCCCACAACCTCATCTCTCTCTCTCTCTCTAGCTATCTGTTCAAGGTGTATGTCTCTATCATCCCTGCATATCTCTTTCTTTAAGTTTCTAGTGGAAACCAGAATCAGAAGAGAAGTACTTGACGCTGAAGCAGAAGAACTTGTGTGGATCGAAGATGGTGAGCTTGAGAAAGTTGTGGAGGAAGATGAAGAAGGAGAAGAAGAGGCTGTTCTTATATTCATCGCCTACAGTTCATATTGTACAGTACGATATTGATTCTTACTCTCTGAACTTCGACGATGGTTATTGTTCCTCTGACCCAGTTAACGCTTCTAGATCTTTCCCTGCTCGTTTTGACAATTTTGACAAGAGCTGTGAAGTGAGTAGTGATGATGATGATAACTGCAACGAAATGAGTTCTTGATCATTTCTTTAATTTACCTGTAAATACATAATTGTGAATTTTGACCTTAGTTGTAGCTAAATAATGATAATTTAGCAATTTTCATGTATTTAAATTTTTAACTTTTTTCTTCTTAATTTGCATCTATGATATAGTAGGCTTCACTGATAAAATTGACCAGCATGAAACCCAAAAAAAGGAAAATGTTTGAGCTGGACCCTTACTTAGCTTCCTTGACCAGATAAAAAAATTCTTATATAAATTTTTTTTCTACGCTTATATAGCTGTTGATATTTGCCTTCATGGTATTAAAAATTTTCTTTTCAAGGCATTTGTATAAAAGCACAATTGATGATATTGAATTAACGTGGATTTGATTAGGAGTATTCATTATAATTAATAACACTTTTGAAATAATTTATTTGCCTTATAAATTCTTGCATTACAAAAGTGATTCAAAAAAATCCAAAAAAATATTAATTTAAAACATATTTAAATTGCTTAACTGTCATTCCTTGATTCGTAAAAATTTGTTGAAAGTGGGATAAATATAGGAGCTTTATACTTGGAACCCAAACATCCTTGAGTTTGAGCCTTTAATATGAAACCTAATAAAACGAAGGTAGGGTCTAATGGCATTGAATGAGGTTATCCTTTTGCAACCATATCTAAACCTATTGGACTTTGCAAATGGATGTAAATGTCGGTCTATATATCTACACAAAAAAGGGGGAAATTATATCTTATTTTGACTCTAAGAATTTTACCTCGATTTGCTTCCTTAGTTAATAATTATAGGATGAGTTGCATCCTTAACAATTAGATCAACTTCGATTGACATTATTAATTAATTTATTCTAATATTGGGGGACAAGGTCATCATTTTTTATTAACTTCAAAAGTTTTCAACATAGTCGACCATATGACTACATCATCGAATCTTACAAAATCTTAATTAAAGGTTATGGGATAGAAACGTAACTTTTTCTTTTTCTTTTCCTTCTCCATTTTTTTACAAAAAGCAAATAAAGGTATTAAGACTAGGATTACGTAAAACATTTATTGTAAAATAAAAATGTGATTACTCACATAACGGGTTTTCTTTTTCCCCTTTCCTGTTGGCCGTAAGTGAACAAATATTTTAAAAGATAAGGACTTGCTTAATTATTTAATAAATATCTGCTAAAGGATACTAAATAAAAATATCATTCTAGTAATCAAAACACTGGCCTCAAAAACCTGCTCTCTTCCTATGTATAAATATATGTGTGTGTGTGTGGGTTAAGGTGTAAAAATACCTATGAGCTTTTACCAAAAGTGCACCCAACACCAAATACTTTTTAGAGGGGAAAAAGTACCCATGAATTTGCAACGTCAAAGCAAAAATATCAATACCGTTAAACTTCCTTAACCGATGTTAAACACAATATAAAAATACCAAAATGCCCCTCAACTGAAAAAGAGAAAAAAAGCTTCCTGAAACATCTCCCTTCCTCTTTATTCATCCTCTATTTATCCAATCCTCCAACAACCACAACCATGGAATACTTTCTCTTTTCCTTCATAATCATTTCACTTTCTCTCCTAAACTCCTTCCTGAAACCTGAACATGGCCTATATACTAACCCATTTGACTGCTTCCAAAAGTCTGAGTCCGCTATTTCATCTTCTTCTTTTTCTCTTCCACTCTTAGAGGAATAAGTCTCAAGCTTGGATTTGGAAACATACCCATTTGGGGAATAACACCGAGTTCCGATTTTAAATGATACCCATTGGAGATTAAACATTTGGCAGAGCTATAGAACATGGGTAGAGATGAAAAGGGATGAACATGAGAATGACAAGAAAGGAAAGGAGAAAGAGTGAAAAACAGAGCAGCTTTGAATGAGCCACTATGGTTCTTCTTTCAGTAGAATGGAGCTGGAAATAAGTGTACCAACATAGCAATATATATTTTTTAGCATATAAGATTCTGATTTCTGAAGAAATTGAAAAGCAACCACCCATTAATTTTTTTTACCAACGAGCACCTATTAATACAAATAAAAGAAACTTGTCTTTGTTGTGTTCCTCATTTAGTAGAATAGAGCTTGAAATAATTTGTTTGCTTTCCAGTCACCACATCGTGAACCACCATGGTTCCTCGTTCATAGCATAGAGTTGGGATAATTTATGTTTAGAGTGAACCACCTGATTCACCAAGAACCACCGTTAGACAAAGCAGACTGAAGACAAGAAATTGAAGGCAAAAATTTGGGCATCAAAATCTCTCCTCCCAAATTGATCCCTTCATGTTTCATCGCCGAGAAATCCATCACTTTCTCTCTCTCCCAAAATTGATCCCTCTATCCTTCGCCTTCTCTATCTCCTATCGGCCTCCCCGCCACCATGGCGCACATCCTCTTGTGGTGGGTCGAATTTGAACCACCGAACATGTTTTCATCGTTCGAAGTCTCAGATCTATAAGACGTTAAGAGAGATGAGAATCACTGTGATCGGTAGTGGAGGATAGTTGTTGCTGCTGCTATGGATATGTCATCGTCATTGGTGGAGGCCGCTAGCATCTGAGAAGAGAATGGAGAGATGGAAGAAGGGAGAGAGTTAGGTGGAGGTGGAAGAGATAAGGGGAGGGTAACATGAGAAATCGAAAAATGTAGGCATTTTTATTTTTTAAGTAGTGTGGGTCCCACTAATAGAAGTTGGCCTCTTCTAACGGCAATGTCACTTTTGCTTCAATTTTGTAAATTCATGGTTACTTTTGCACCTCTAAAAAACATTTGGTAGTGGGTGCACTTTTGGCAAAAGCTCACGGGTATTTTTGCACCTTAACCCTATATATATTAAAGATCAAAATGGTCACGCACTTATCTAAGTAGGTTTAATTTGAAGTTAATAGGTAGTAAGTAGAGGGTCTTTTAGCTTCCATATTGGGGGGAATATATACGGGGCAGCAAAATTAATAATAGCAATTGTTGTGCGCCCCATTACTCAATGAAGAATCTGGATAAAGCATTTGTTATTTTGCACCAATCTTTCTTTCTTTCCCTGGTCCAGTCACTTTACCTACTTTTATTTTTTACTCATAATATGAGAACCCAATGTTCTTTGTCCAAAAAAAAAAACCCAATGTTCTAAAAGCATCTTCATAATACAACAACTGAAAATGAGCTCACTCATGGTTTAGGCCTTTGAAACCATGGTTCTAGCAAACTAATCAATTTTTGGATTTTAAAAAGTGTTTGGGTAAGTGCTTATCAAAGCCAAGGTTTTGCCGAAAAAAAAAAACCTTTTTTTTTTCATGGGATCTCACCCCAACTTAGTGAGGTCATCTATGTGAATCGCATACATAATGCGATTAGGTTCTTTCAATAATTAATTGTTCAAAAATATGATCCACAATAAAATCTTGTATTATAACAAGTGTCCTTCTTGATGATTTCCCTCTATATTTCTCATAGGGTTAGATATTATCTAATAAACTCATCTTACTATTGCCTCTAATTGTCTTCTTTTAACAAGATGTGAGTTATGAGTCTCACATCGGGAAACCTCACAAGTGTAGTGGGATTTATAAATCAAGGGACCTTCTCTCATAATAGACTAGTATTTTAGGATGATCCCTCCTTTTGGACTTGTGATAATCACAATATGTCAATTTGGAATAAATAAAAAAAGGATCAAACATGTATCATCTATAGGATAGATTGAAAAAGCAGCTGCAAGTTGTAATACAGATTTCAAGTTAAGAAATCTCTTGTATGATTGTGACACATTAGGTTCAAATTAAGGATTGGAAAAACAACAAATAATTAACATGAAAACAACGGTTATTTCCATTGTTCATTCTCACCAACCAACATACTTTTTCAAACACTTCATTTCAGTCAATAGGCCATGGATGTGTATCTGACTTCAAAAGGTGCTAAGGTACAGTCACACCCCATTTTCAACAATAAAGTCTTGCATATCTAAGTGTAGTTGCTGACAAAGCCGAAAAGAAAAAGGGGAAAAAAAACCTTATAGCATTACGCACTGCCAAATCAATTTCGACAATTCTTTATCCATTTCCAGAAGCCAGGTAAAGCTTTATCCAGATCCTATAAAAACTATTGTCAAGTATATTTGCATGTCGGTCGATCCAATTATTTTTTTACACGTCACGTGCTTCAGAATTTTTGTTGACATCAATTATACTTTGTCTATAAATAGCCTACCTACTCTCCATGAACATCAAACACAACATTACTCTCAAAACCTAATCTCTCTATCTCTCTATCTGGCTATCTGTTCAAAGAGTATCTCTCTATCTTCTTTACATATCTCTTTCTTCCATGTTCTAGTGGGAACTTGTGCGTGTGAATCGAAGATGGTGAGCTTGAGAAAGTTGTGGACGAAGATGAGGAAGGGGAAGAAGATGTTGTTACAATACGACATTTATTCTTACTCTAAGAACTTCGACGATAGTTATTCAACAGACCCAGATAATGCTTCTAGATCGTTCCCTGCTCGTTTTGCCATTATTGATTCCAAGATTTATTCTGACAAGAGCTGTGAAGTGAGTAGTGACGATGATAACACCAGTGAAATTAGTTGTTGATAGGATCGTTTCTTAATTTCGACCGGAAATTATACAATCTCCTATATATTGTGTACGCAGGTCTAGCTTACCTTGTAAATACACACACACACACACGCATATATATATATATAGTATTGTATATTTTAAACTGTGATCTTGTTGATTCTTAAGTTGTAGCTGAAATGATAATTAATTTATTAAAGTTTTTTGTATTTACATTTCTATATATATCATTCTCTTATTTTCCTTCTAGCTAGGCTTCATTTGATGACAGTTACATAACCACTACTACAAAAAATTTGACTTTCGATTGCCGCTAAAAGTCAAAAGTCGCCATTGAAAGTTTTTAGTGGTGACATTTTGTCTCTGCCCAGTCGCTGGTACTATTAGCGGTGACAAAATGAGTTGCCACTGAAAGTATGGTTTCAGCGGCAACATTTGTCACTCCTGGTAGCTTTTGCGGTGACATTAAATGTTGCTGCTTAAAGTCACCCTTTAGCGGCGACTTTAGTGTCACCGTTGAAGGTTAGCTTTAGCAGTGACATTACAGTCAACTATCAGTAGCAACAAGAGTTGCCATTGAAAGTGCATTAAGAAAAAAAAAATATTTTTCCATGTCAGCCAATGACTTGAAAGTCGGACCAAATCGGATGATCCGGCTTGCCAGACCGTCAGTCAAAGATGGCGACGGCTTGTTTTCATGGGTAGAGCCATTTTCAACTTTTGAGCTGTTTTCGACCAGAAAAGGGCCATTTTTAGGCCCAAAAATGCTTTTGAGCCGGGATCCGGAGCAGCTATGTGATAACCGAACGACTGAACTTGTTGGTGAGAAATTGGGTAGAAAAAATCAGAAAAAGATGAATGTGAGTTTGCTATGTTTGGTGTGTGCGGTTCACCACAGCCGCATCTTGCCCAAAGTCCTCCTGCCTTTACTCATCTTTGTAGTCTGGTCACTGCTTTGGGTTTTTGTCTGAAAGTTCAAGTTGAAACACAGAGGAAGATGAGTAGGAGGTTGACAGCAAAGAAAGCTGGGGGTGAGTTTTCACTTTTAACTTTTTAGACCGAAGGAGATGGGATTGTGAGGTGAGAAGTAACTAAATATTGCACATGCACAAGTTGTCAGACTTGTCAGAGAACACGTGATGGGGAAGAGGGTTGGACGCAACCCATTTTGACTTGAAATTTAAGTTTCAACCAAAATAATCAAATTATTATATTTAAGTAAATAGTAAATGATCGATCATGATTTCAAACTGGGAGAGATTTTTCAGGTGAAAAACTCCAGTCCGGCTTTTAAAACATTGATATCAGCTGCACACCTATTGCATCACCTTCCACCTACCTCATCCGCATGTCACCTGCCACCGTCCACATTGCCTTCCACATCAGCCATGTCACCCATCAATATTTTTCTACCACAAGTGCCACACCTAGGTTTGAACCTGAGACCTCCTTGTTAAGGAGGGAAGCTCTTAACCATGTGAGCTAAGATGAATTGGCATCTTTTATGACAATATATATATATATATATATATATATATTGTTAAACATCTCACACACACATGTATTATTTATAATATATTAAATCTTTACTAATATATTTGTTTTGATAAATTTTATTAATATAAATATAAATATATTATTAATACATACATACATATATAAATATATCTATATATATATATATTAAGATAATTTGTAAAAATAAAGAATAAAATATATATATATGGTTCAAAAAAATTTAATTATAAATTAGATTATATGTATTTTTTTCTTACTTGGAATTTTTTTCATTTTAAAATAATTATTTAATTTTTTTGAAAGGTTATTGCTAAATTTTTATAACACGTTTTCTGTTTGTTATTATTTTTTTAGTATAAATTTATAAAAATTAAATATTAAATTATATGATTCATCTTATATTTCAAGATAGTGTTAAAAATAGTATATAACATGATATAAATATATTTAAGTATATTGCTTAGGCAAAAAACGTGATAATATCTACTATATATTTGTTTTGGGTTGTCTAATTAGCCATTTGGAAAATTTAAGTGTGGATGTATCATTTGTTTCAAATTACAGTATCAATTTAAGCATAAAGAGATAATAATTCATTCAATTGATTCTTTTGAGGTGCTATCGCTTATATCAATATCTTTTGATTCATTCTCTTGTACTGCATTTTCTATGTCACTTTCTATTTCAATATCACTATCATAGTCATCAAACACACCGCTTCATTTCTATCTTTATGAACCGATGAATGAGTTTTATTGTCATCGATAATCCAAGGAATTACTCTCATACACAACACACTATCTCTCAAACTCTCTTTATCTCACAATAATTGAACTCCTTTATTTTTTTATAAGAAATTACATCAATAAACATATTTATTGTATCAATATCACAAGCTGGAAAAATCTAAAATTTTGAAAAATTGCAAACAAGACTTTCAGTGGCGACACTAAAATCTTTACTGAAACACCCTTTTGGTGGCGACACATGAGAGTCGCCGCTAAAAATCTAACTTTCAGTGTTACTCCTTCAGCAGTGACAACATAATGTCGTTACCGATTGTAATACTTTCAGCAATGACAAAATATGTTGCCACCGAAAGTCTATCCTTTAAGCGGCGACACTTTTGTCACCACTAAAAGTCTAATTTTCAGTGGCAAGCCGCCAATTGTCATCGCTAAAATTCATTTTTTTTGTAGTGTCTATCGAGCTGCTGGTCCAAATTTCAGACCTAAAGATCTGAACCACAACGCTGTGTCGTACGTGGACCAAACTGGTATTTCCAAAATCCATGGGACCAAACTGACATTTTGAAAATGTGAGCCCCAAACTGTCATTTTCAGTTTTAATCCCATTTTTCAAATACCTACAAATAAAAATAATTAAGCCAACATCAAATCTTCTCAAAAATAAATGATTAAGAGTAATTACAATTTTTATGACAATTTTGCCCTTTTTAGCCTAATTCAATGTATTTACTCTTAATGCCAATTTAATCACAAAGAAGGCATTTTAAGCTCTATAAGTATGACAAAATCCCGAAATAAAGTATAAAAATATATAATAAAATTGGGATTTGTCATCGAGGTTGCATGTGGTCTCAGGCCTCTTTCCTAGTGAAATCTCCGACCTCTCTCTCCATCTCTCTCTCTCGACCTTACCTTCTTTCTCTCTTTTCTCTCTGTGTTTTCTGTGCGAAATGAGTTAATGGAGAGTGAGGGAGCTGATGGTGTTTATTATTAGGTAGAAGTGTTGTGTGTAAACGTGTAAGTGTGTGTGCATTGTGTGAGAGTGTTATGAGAGAGGGAGACAAGTGAGTGTTTTTAATTAGTGGGAGTGTGTTTTTATCCTATTGATCCTCCTTACGAGGATTTTATTTTCCTAATTTGTCTAATTTCTAATTTGTCTAATTTAAAATCTTTTAAATCCCTTAGCCCTGTTTGGTACGCAACACTGAATTTTGAGGGATTAGGATTGGGATTGGTATTGGTATTGGGAGTGGGAGTGAGATTGAGAGGGGCTGTTTAAATTAATTTTATTTCTTAATTATTCATAACCTTAGAAAGACTATAATACCTTAATGATAATTTAAAAAACATTATAAAAAAATTTATGGCTTCTCCGATCTTTTCCGATCTTCCTCTCCATGAGAATAGAAGACAATGGTTCTCTTCCACTGCCTCTAAGGAAGCTGCGAATCCTTTTGCTCATCAATATTGTTGGAGAATAAATTATACTCTAAACAAAATCAAGGAAAAATGAATAAAATGAAATCAGGGGAAAATCAAAACAATCAATATATTCTAAATATTTGAAGAGCAAAACGAAGTCGATTGAATCAAAAACAAAAAGAAAACTGAATATTAGGATGTTGCAGTTAAAGAAGTACAAAATATCTTTTGCAGTATGTTGCGGAAATGGAGGGAGAGTGATAGTGCGAAAATGGATGAGTCCTAGGTTAAAATGAGAGGGTTAATTTTGTCCAAAAAATATTATAATAAAGGATATTTTTGTCCCTACAATTTGCAATCCCAAGACTGAAAACGCAATACCAGGGGGAGGTGGCTTGCCGCAATTCCGCTGTCGTGGTACTCCCAGTCCCAGGTTATCAAAAGTCCCTCATACTGAACAATACAATTTGGCCTAATCCTGACCCAATCCCAATCTCTACCTCCCAATGTTTCATACCAAACAAGGCCTAGGTTCCATAATTTGGCTTAACTTCAGCCCAATTGCGATTTTTGGGTATGTAAAATAAAGTTACTAATTTTTCTCCTTTTTCTAAATCAGTATTGGCTCACCATATAATTTCCATAAATTAATCCTTAACACTTTTTAAGGATTTCCTTCCTTAATTGGATTCTTTAAGCCTTAAAATAATTTCTCTGAAATTTTCAAGCTAAATTATGATTTCTAACTATTTTTTCTCAAATTTTTGAGAAAATAAGCCCTTAAATTCCCAGAAATTTGTTTTAAAATTATTTGGGTAATTTATGGGAACTAAGCCTCTTTATAATTTCTCTAACTCCCCATAATAACATTTCATACTATTTCCTCAATATATCTGGGCCCTTAAATAATTTTTTTATATCATTATCTTAAGCATTTTCCTCATAATATGCTTAAGACATTTCTCTCAACTAGGCTAAGTAGTTTACTTAATTTAAACTAATTCTTTATATTCTATGCCCATAATTTGAGATGTTACAGTAAGTAACTAATCCGGCGTTCTGTGTCTCATTCCTCTTATTAAAAAAAATGTGTTCAGATCCTTATAATAAATCTCTTCTTCCAAAAATTGCTCTATTAATCATGGGCACAGTACGCTTCACAAATCCCATTTGTGCAACAAAAAACTTTTAACAAAAGGGCCTATCCAAATAAGCTTTATTCCTTATTATTCTTACTAAATTAAAAACCCCCAAACCTCATTCTTATTTCATATAATCTGCTGCAGGGAAGAGGTATCCTTAATTCCTCACATATATAGCACCCCATCCTTAAAAAGATGAATAAACTTTTAAGTCACAATTAATACCTTCCAACTAAAACTATTTGATAAATCACTATTTTATTATATATTTTATATTTTATTTGAAGATTTTGTCATGATAATTGAGCTTAAAATGTCTCTTTTGTGATTAATTGTGATTAATTGTGTTTACATGAAATTAGCACTAAAAAGGGCAAAATTGTCAAAATAATTGCCATTACATTTAATCATTAATTTCTTAAGATAATTTGATATTGGTTTAATTGTCTTTAATTGTAGGTGCCAGAAAAATTGGATTACATCTGAAAATTGTAATTTGGGGTTTGAATTTAAGAAATGACAGTTTGGTATCATGAATTTGAAAAATGACAATTTGATCCACGAGTTCAACCCAGCGTTTTGCAGCAGGTCATTAGGTCTGATTCAGAGCAGCAGCTGGAGGGATATATAGAACAGAGGAGCCGCAACGCACAGAGATTACCCAGACCTTCCTCCTTTGATCTTCATCACCTTCTTCTTCCTCTCTCTCCCGCCGGCGGCGTCTCCACCACCACAGCCGCGGGAGAAGCACAGAACAGAGCTGAGAGGGGCCGACGACACTGAACTAAGGGTTGAGAAGTAGGGAGCTGAGAGCTGTGAGAGGAGCTGGAGGCACCAACACCGGCTATCTACCGTCAGCTTGCGTCACCCAATTTGGGAGAGTGCAGACCGTGGCTTGTTCTGATCTGTTCCTGAACTCATCACAGACGTGGCATCCTCTGTTGTTCTGTTTTGGTTCAAAATCCAGCCCCAATTCTTTCATTGATTTAGTGCTAATTGGCTATTTTAATATATGATTTTATGGTTGGATGTTTGAATCAGAGTTTGATCATGTTTCTTGAAGCTATTTTTATGAGTGGTTAGATAATTTTGTGCTCTTGGACATGAATTTAGAGATGGCTTAAGTTCACATGTACTTCAAAGAAGAGTTTATTTTATCTATAGCTCATTATATTTATGATTTCTTAGGTTTATGAACTCATTATATTTATGATTTCTTAGGTTTATGAATTCATTTATATATTGAGACTATAATTTTAGTTATGTTTTATTCTATGGATTGAGTTGTTGTGATTATGAATTTGTAATGAGGATTTGTACTCAGCAATATATATGGTTATATATATATGTTTTTCTATGATTCTATTGTTTCTCTCTATTTAACATGGTATTGTTGGATAGTTTGATTGAATTGGAATTGTAGTTGAACCTAAATGCATTACTTATTCCATAGCCAATCTGTAAGGGGTTTTAATAATGCTTAAATAAATGGGTTCATGAGTTTAAGCATTAGACTCAATGGTAATTAAGGTTTGGTATTTTAGGAAACTTAGAGAAACTCATTACGCTAAGAGAGCTTAATGACATTTCAAGGGTAGGGGTTACTTTCTTGTGATGCTAGACTCATTGGTTAATGAGGTTTGATATATTAGAAGCTTAGTGTATTAACTCTTCAAATATTTTAATTGAATAAGGATAGTCATTAAAAAATCATTTCCAAGAGCATATTCATCACTTGCATTTCTAACCAGTTTCCATTCCATATCAATTTTATTCCAAAAATCCAAAAATATTAGTTTTAAAAGCATTTTAGTTTAATTGCAATTTAGTTGTTAGATAAAAAGTTAAAAACTATTTTTAACTCATTTTATGTCAATCATTGCATTTAGTTTTTAGATAATTAATAAAAGGCTCTTCGAGAGACTATATGGGATTGCACCCTATATTGCAATCCTTGGTTTAATTTTTGAAGAGGTTACCAAGGCAAAAAAGCTGACAACGCCTAATTCTTCAAGTGGCGCAGTTGCCGGGGAACCAAGAAATTGGTTTCCTAGTAACTAAGTGTCAAGTACTTTTGACCGGAGTGAGCCTTAGGATTTTTACTTTATAGTATTTTCATACTTAATCATAGTTTAGGTTGCATTTTAGTTAGTTTAGGTAGCTTGCATGTTTTTCATAGCATATTGCATCTTTTCATAGAAAATTTTGAAGAAATACAAACAAATATCTTGATTTTCCTTTGTTTTTGCATTTGCATTTTTAGGACTTAGGATTCTTTGGGATTTAATTGATTGCAATTTGAATGACTTGGTTTAATGAAGATCATAAGTTTCGGGTTTACACTAATCCTCCTATGCATTCTTATTTAAGGAATGAAAGAACCTCAAGTTCTCAATTCTTGGATGAATCTTATGGCACTTGGAGACATGAAGAATTTTCTGATCTTACATATTCTCAAAAGTTTGATTTGTTTCAATATGAATTGGATTCTCTCCATGCAGACATAAAATGAAGAGGAGCCTCTGAATCTCAATGTCCTTAATATCCCTATCCACATTTGGAACCATCTTGTCCACAACCCTCCTATTTTGACCATGAACCTATCTTTCAACTACCTCAATCCCGATTCAACCATACTTCTTCACCCTACCTATTTCATCAAGAATCACCCACTCCACTCTATCAAGAACCACATATCCATTTCATCTTCCCCCATTTCCCCCTACTTCCATCCAATGTAGAACTCCCTATGAACCATCTTCTCCATCATTCAATGAACCTCCACCACAATCTCTTACCCCTCAACCTAGTGGATTGGATGCTTACTTCTCATCCCACAACATGGATTCCCTAACAAGTGCATTGACAAGGAAGTGTGAAGCACTCCAAGAACCATACCTTTAGTTACTCTTGCATCAAGGCACAATTGGAAGCTCTAGGGAGATAGAAGAGCAATTAGAAGACATTGATGAGTTTTTCAAGGCATACTATGCTCATATGCTATGGGTAAAGACAAGAGGTGAAGATGGAACCCCTTGGCCCCATGACCTACAAGAAGAGGCACAAGGAGTCTAAGCTCAAGAGCCAAATGCCACTTTAGAAGTGGAAGATTTCATACCTCCAATGCTTACTCCCACAAACGATGTCAGGACGAAGCAAGTGCATTTTCAACTACTAGAGGAGCCACTTCCAAACAATAGTACTATTCCTTTTCTTCTTGAAGAGGTTGACCCACCTCTTACTACTATATATATATTCTTGATGTTGTGAGTGATGATGGGGTGGATGAAGAAATTGTGGTCGAATCCCCTCATATACTTGATGTTGAAAATGCTTACTATGATATTTCTAATAATAGTTGTGTAGTTGATGATATTGCTTGCCCTGTCAATACTTCTATGTGTGATGATGAACATGTTCTTTTCCCTAGTTCTAGAAGTGCTGAATGTATTAAGCAAGACATTGTGGAGAATGATGAATTGTACTTGGATACTTAAATTGTGGTAAAGTGTGAACCTAATAATAGCTCAAATAATTGTCAAAATGATGATTGTTTACATGATTCTTCTTCTGTTTCAAGTGTTGGCAAGTATAAATTGGAATTTTTTAATGCTACTGAACAAGATGAAGAACTTATTTTTCCCTCTTCCCTACATTTTACTTTTGTTTGATCATGTGAGGGTGAAATGTCATGTGCTATTTCTGTGGAGATTGATAATTGGCTTTCTTCTTCATATGACCTTGATTTTTCATCTAGTTCAATTGATAACATCAAAGTGCATGCTCCACTTGCTACAAGCCTTGAAAATTGTGCACCTTTGGATCCCTATGAATTGCATGATTTAGGTAGTTCAATAAGGAAAGATTCAATGATTTTGAATGATAAAATTGTAAATGAAAATGAATATTTCCATTTAGTTCTTTCTTGCGATTTGCCACCTGACATAGAAAATGAAAATACTTGTTTTGAAATTTTAGATGTTAATAGCTTGATTAATTCTCTTTCTTCTTCCACTCTTTTACCTTCCAACTCTTGTGATTGCAAAAGTGATGTAATGTACTCCAACATTAAGTTGGATTCCACATTTTCCCCATTGCAAGCTCAAGAGAATTTTGAAACTGTGACTACTAGTTTGGTTCCTACTGAAGGGAACCAAATTGATTTTCTTGGGTGTGATTCCTACCTGGAGAGTTTTGTTCTTAATATCTCTGCACAATACCCTAAGTCTCTCCATGTTTATATTTTTGGATTCGGTATTGCTTCTGGCTTGTCTTCTTTGCAAGCATACACTTGGAAGGGTCATTTGTGGTACCAACCTCCACCCTATATTCTCGGACCTCTTCTGATTGATTCTGAACCGCCTCCACCTAAGAAAATCAAGCAAAGAGAAGTGTGCATTATGAAAACCATCATGTTTCTCATATTGGATGAGAACTTCTCTTTCAAATGCCTTAAAAGATTCTAACAAAGGTTGTCTCTTTCCTTACTTGTTTTCTTCCTAAGTTTTATGATTCTTTGAGCTTATTTGTTGTATGAAGAAGATAAGTGTGGGGGAGAGACATAATTCAGTAGTAAAAGGTAGACTTCTTTGTTTTTCTTTTTCTAGGACGTAAATAAATGCTCCATGTTCATATACCATTCTCACTTTACACTTAGTCTTTACTACATTTTGAACTTCACTGTTAAACTCACTTCACTTGTTTCTTTCTTCTTCCTCTTATGGTGATTGTTGAAGTGTTGTACTTCAATCTTGAATTGGACTTCACAACTTACCACTTCACCAAAAAAAAAAAAACAAGTCAAGTTAGTTTCTATTTGTTGGTTACATTGAGGACAATGTAAAGATTAAGTGTGGGGGAGGGATTGCTCTAGTCACACTGTGTAGCCACAATGTTTGGTTCATGAAATTTGGGAGAAATTGAAAAATTTTGGTTTTGTGAAGTGCTTAATGGACTCCTATCTTCACTTTTCTAATGCAACTACTTGGCTTGATTTTGTGAAAAATTAAATGCATGATGATTGTGAAAATCAAGCATTTCTAAGTATGATTGCATTAAGCTTGAGTAATCCCTTTGCTTGATTCAATTGAGTGATTGAAGTGTCATTAATGCAATTTTATTAATTTGGATGCCTAACTTGATTTTAGAAAGTTGATATGGTAGAGAAAAACCTTGTTGGAAGATTCTTGAGCCTTAATTCTATTTTCTCATCATGTGTGTGCATTCACCTATTCTCTAGTTAATCTCTAGAACTTGTCTAGGTTCTTTTTCAAAACTACATTAAGGCCTTGGATTTGTCGCATCATAGGGGCATTCATTTCTAAACCCATTTACCTAAACACAAACCATTCATCATTTACCTTTGTTTACCCCTTGAGCCTTTCACTTTCATTTTGATTTCATTATACAAATGCTATGTTTGTATCTTCCATCAATTTCTTCCTAGCACTATGATAAAAAAAAAAGTATTATTGTATGTGTAAAAAGAAAAGTGCCATGTGAATAGTCAAAAGAAAAATAGAAAAAAAAGCATAGAAAAGAAAAAAAAGAAAAGAACAGAAAAGAGAAAAAGAAAAACAAAATTGTAAATTATTTTAAAAAATTCAAAAAAAAAATGAATGAAAAGAAAAGAGAAACAAATAAGGCACTATAGTAAAATATGTGAATCAAGTTTAGTTGTGTAGTGCTAAGTGATCTAGCAATTTCTTGGGTGCTAGCATAGTATTTTGTTACATTTTCTATATCATTTAGCTTTTCCAACATTACAACCCTAAAAAGTCCCTTTGACTATAGATTCATGGCAAAACTAGTGGTAGAGATAGTAGAATCTCTACAAGCCTATAGTAGATAGTAGAATAGGTGAATTGAGTGAAATTCCCTATGATTTGAGAGATGAGAGAAACACTTATTCCATTGAGAGCTCTGTCATGCCTATCTTTCTTGGTTTTGTTGTGTGTTCAATTTGATTTTTTTGCATTAAAAATTTCCATGAGCTTTAATTGATTTTGGATTGTGGTTATTCAATCTTTATATAATTGCATTCTTGAATAGCTTGATGATTATAACGTTAGGCATATGTTTGAAAACTTTGGTTTTATTTTGCCCAGGAGTGCAAAAGGCTAAGTGTGGGAGAATTGACAAATCCCTATTTTATTATATATTTTCATATTTTATTTGGAGATTTTGTCATGATAATTGAGCTTAAAATGTCTCTTTTGTGATTAATTGTGATTAAATGTGTTTACATGAAATTAGGACTGAAAAGGGCAAAATTGTCAAAATAATTGCCATTACATTTAATCATTAATTTCTTAAGAGAATTTGATATTTGTTTAATTGTCTTTAATTTTAGGTGCCAGAAAAATTGGATTAAATCTGAAAATTGCAATTGGGGGTTTGAATTTAGTAAATGACAGTTTGGTATCATGAATTTAAAAAATGACAATTTGGTCCACGAGTTCAACCCAGCGTTTTGCAGCAGGTCATTAGGTCTGATTCAGAGCAGCAGCTGGAGGGATATATAGAACAGAGGAGCCGCAACGAACAGAGATCATCCAGACCTTCCTCCTATCTTCATCATCTTCTTCTTCCTCTCTCTCGCCGGCGGCGTCTCCACCACCACAGACCGCAGGCGAGCTTCATCCACCACAGCCGCGGGAGAAGCACAGAACAGAGCTGAGAGGGGCCGACAACACTGAGCTAAGGGTTGAGAAGTAGGGAGCTGAGAGCTGTGAGAGGAGCTGGAGGCGCCAACACCGGCTATCTACCGTCAGCTTGCGTCACCCAATTTGGGAGAGTGCACACCGTGGATTGTTCTGATCTGTTCCTGAACTCATCACAGACGTGGCATCCTCTGTTGTTCTGTTTTGGTTCAAAATCCAGCCCCAATTCTTTCATTGATTTAGTGCTAATTGACTATTTTAATATATGATTTTATGGCTGCATGTTTGAATCAGAGTTTGATCATGTTTCTTGAAGCTATTTTTATGAGTGACTAGAAAATTTTGTGCTCTTAGAGATGAATTTGGAGATGGCTTGAATTCACATGTGCTTAAAAGGAGAGTTTATTTTATCTATAGCTCATTATATTTATGATTTCTTAGGTTTATGAATTCATTTATATATTGAGACTATAATTTTAGTTATGTTTTATTCTATGGATTGTGTTGTTATGATTAGGAATTTGTAATGAGGATTTGTACTCATCAATATATATGGTTATATATATGTTTTTCTATGATTCTATTGTTTCTCTCTATTTAACATGATACTGTTGGATGGTTTGATTGAATTTGAATTGTAGTTGAACCTAAATACATTACTTATTCCATAGTTACTCTCTAAGGGGTTTTAATAATGTTTAAATAAATGGGTTCATGAGTTTAAGCATTAGACTCAATGGTAATTGAGGTTTGGTATTTTAGGAAACTTAGAGAAACTCATTACGCTAAAAGAGCTTAATAGTATTTCAAGGGTAAGGGTTCCTTTCTTGTGATGATAGACTCATTAGTTAATGAGGTTTGGTATATTAGAAGCTTAGTGTATTAACTCTTTAAATATTTTAATTGAACAAGGATAGTCATTAAAAAATCATTTCCAAAAGCATCTTCATCACTTGCATTTCTAACCAATTTCCATTCCATATCAATTTTATTCTAAAAATCAAAAAATATTAGTTTTAAAAGCATTTTAGTTTAATTGCAATTTAGTTGTTAGATAAAAAGTTAAAAACCATTTTTAACTCATTTCATGTCAATCATTGCACGTAGTTTCTAGGTAATTAATAAAAGGCTCTTTGAGGAATGAGATTACACCCTATATTATAATCCTTAGTTTAATTTTTAAAAAGGTTACCAAGGCATAAAAACTGACAACGCCTAATTCTTCACTATTCCATTGGCAAAAATGGCTTTTCTCAAAGTCCATCAATTCCATGATTTAGTTTATTATATTTTCGCCATTTTAGTTTTAAATTATCCTCTCAAGCATTTTTTGAAACACCCTATGTGCACTCTGTTTTGCAAGCTTCAAGAATAATCTTTTTTTTTTTTATGAAATCAAGAATAATCTTTTTAAAATCACTATCCCACATTTCATATATTAAAACTACAAATCCAATCTGAAATCATTACCAAACCCTTATACAACTCAAACCAATTACCAATTGGAGGAATTACCATCCTTTCCAAACCACAAACGGCACAACAAATTGAAGAAGGGAAAACAATATTCTCTACTCATTCAGAAATTGAAGCATTCTGCAAATCAAAGGAGGAAAAAGCTATTCATACATACCATGAACAATAAACCGCACAAGTAAAGAAGGAGAGAAGAGTGAAGACACAATCTGTCCCCACCCTCACATAGCAGCGTCGCAAAGCAGAGAAGGAAGTAATAACCCAGCGCACATAATAGCAGTGAAAGAAATAAGTAACAATACCAAGAAGGGAGGAGGAGACAGCTGAGCAGTCCTAAAAGTCTTCCTTCCAATTTCCGCGCCCAAAATGTCGACTAGAAAGGATAAAAAGGAGAAATCAAGGTCTGGTGATGTTGAGCAGAGGAGGAAGAAGAAGGATTGATGGGAGTTAGCACGCTCACGCCCTCCCCCTGAACGTTCTCTCCCTTTTTTTCTTGCTTAAGTCGGTGGTGATGGAGGAAAAAAATCCGATACTGCAATTATTTTTTTTCAGGAGGGCAATATAGTAATTTCAAGTTGCTGAAGAAAGAAAATAAAATTTTCCATTCGACAAAGGAGAGATTTGAACTCAGTAGTTTAAGGAGGCTCAACAGCCTCCCATGCCACGAAACTACAAGATTATCTACTTTGTCTATCTACAAAAAAAAGATAAATAACAAAAATACTGCTTAACTCCCTCATGATATTTCTTTTGGGCCAGTAAAATTAGTCCACTTTTAATAGAGATATCCAATAAAATATTTATAACATTAATAAAGAGTGAATAATTATTGTATTCCACCTAGAATTCATATCTACAATGAATAAATAAAATACTACAAAAAATTAAATAATTATCCCTTTTTATGCTATTACAGGATAATTAATATAAAGATATGTTTTTAATAGGAGAAGAAAAGGAAAATGCAGTTTAAATTTTGAGACACTAGAAAAAAGTTTCTTATATTAAGAACTAACCCCAAAAGGAAGAAAGTTGCTTATAAAAAAAAAAGGAGGGAGTTCTAATTTAAGACACTTTAATGGCTTCATTGTCATTCCTTAATTGGTGAGAATTTGTTGAAAGGGACATATAATATGAGTTTAGAAGCGGTATATATAGGAGGTTCATACTTGGAAGTTGGAACCATGCATTCTTCGTTGAGCCTTTTATGTACTCCCTCTTGGCTTTAATAGAAGACATATTTATCTAATTTGGTTAGATTAAGAAAATTGATTAAATTAGTTAGTATGGTATATATTTTATAAAACATCTTGGTCACCTTCCTTAATTACCTCCTTCCTTCTCCCCCATGATTATTGTTGAGGGAGCATCAATATGGGTAAATTAGAAAAATATTTTTTATATTTAGTACCAAGATCAACTTCCCAAATATGTCCTATGTTAAAGACCAGGCGAGTAATATGAAATCTAACAAAACGAAGGTAGGGTCTAATGGCATTGAATGAGGCTGTACTTATGCAACCATATATCTAAACCTGTCGGACTTTGCAAATGGATGTAAATGTCTGTGTATCTACACCAAAAAAGGGAAATATTATATCTTAAATGAAAATACAAGAATCTAGCTTGAGTTGCATCGTTAAGAGATCAACTTTGATTGGCATTATTAATTATTTTATTCTAATATTTGGGGACAAGGTCATCATTTTTGAATAACTCAAAAATGTTTTCAAAATAGTTGACAATATGTCCACATCATCGAATCTTACAAAATCTTAATTCAAGGTCATGGGATAGAAAAAAAATTCCTTTGTTGAATTCTTGTTTCCTTCCCCATTTTACGAAAAGCAAATAAAATTATTAAGATAAGGATTACGTAAAACAGTTATTGTCAAATACAAAAGTGATTACTCACGTAACGCGTTTTTCTTTTTCCTTTAATTTTCCCCCTTCCCTTTCTTTTTTTTTTTTTGAATACAAAGGCAAGCAAAGCTTGAAAATTACAAACCCCTATGACTAGGAAGTACAAAATGATGTTGCCGTGGCATCCCACGTTCCATGGTGAAAAGGTTGACACATTCTATTGGAGGAACTCCTATTTCCCTGTATTCCTGATTGCTCACATGAGCCTTTCCTGCTAGGTAATCAGCACATCGGAGATTCTCCCTATAAGTATGAGATATTTGTAAATCCCAGTCCATATAAATAAGGGATCTAGTATCCAAAATGACATCATACAATGGATGATCTGTTCCACAAGGAGTCAACAAAAGCTGAATAGCTTGTAAGGAATCTGTGAAGAGCCTAATCTTGTTGAACCCTAACTGCTTGCATAGTTTTAGTCCTCTGTGGATTGCATGGATTTCTGCAGCAGTTGGGAAATTGAATCCTAACTTCTGTTGAAATCCACGTATCCAATTACCGTGATGATCACGAATGACACCACTGCAAGCTGTATGACCATCAAGCTTTCTAGGTCCGTCTACATCTACACGCACAAACCCCGGTTCAGGTGATTGCCAGTTGCTAGTCCCCCTCTCCGGCACCTGGAAAATTTGGTGTATAAATCTGCCTTGCACTACGCCTTCCTAAATGAGATTCATGCATTTATAGATTATTTCCTTAGCGTTATCTGCTGCACCTTTAAATGCTAGTCTGCACCGATTTTTCCACAAAAGCCAACATATGGAAGTGAACACTCTTTGCCATGGCCATCTAGCCACCCGCCTGTTTCCCGGTCCAAACTGGATATTCCATGTGAGCCAATCATGCAAATCACTAGAAAAAAACATAGTATAATATATATGATTAGTTATGTAAAACCACACTCTTTTAGCCTGCTCACAGTTTCTCAAAATATGGAGGATGCTCTCTTCGCTCTCACACTCAAAGGGGCACAAATTTAGGACGCTCGTATTATATCTCGCTCTAATCTCATTCGTAGGGAGTCTCTCATGGAATACTTGCCAAATAAAGAGCTTAACTCTTTCCGGAATATCCCAGTGCCAAAAACTCCACCAATGAGGTTGTTGTCTGTGCTCATGCTGATGATAAATCATATCATATGCTGATCTCACACTAAACATCCCATCCGCTGCATTCCGCCAACATGTTATGTCCTCCCCTATAGCTGAAGGGGGATTGACCATCATGATTCTCTCCACCACCCAAATTGGAAGGAAATTCTCCCATTTGGCTTTGTCCCATTGACCAGTTGGCGTGACGAATGAACGCACCTGTGCTTCCATATCCACTAAAGGCGCATTCCTCACAATGTAATGCTCTAGGGGTCTATCCAGAGGAGCCCAACATTCTTTCCACGCCTTAGTGTTTTGTCCGCTTCTCAGCTTCCTCCCAATTCCCCTCTTGAAATCTTCCCAGACTGCCACGCCTTAGTGTTCAATTCCCCCTTCCCTTTCTGTTGGCCAGAATTGAACAAATATTTTAAAAGATAAGGATCTAAATATCAGAAAAATGATACTAAATTAACAAAAAAATATCATCTTGTAACCAAAATATTGGTCCCAAAACCTGCTCTTTCCCTATATATTTTGAATATCAAATTGGTCACTCACTTATCTTTTTTTTTTTTTTTTAATTGAATTGAATGATCTTTTAGCTTCCATATTGGTGGGATTATGGGATACTAATAAAAACAATAATAACATTGACAATAAGGTTGACGCGTATATAGGTGTGTGATTATCATACTGTTAGTTTGTACCAAACTGGTTGGTTGAATCCCATTAAGAATTTGGATAACGCATTTATTGGTTTGTACCAATCTTAATTTCTTTTAATTTTCTCTTTTTTCCAGTAACTTTTTCTACTTTTATTTTTTATTAAAACCCAAGATTCTGAAAGTAGCATCTAAGTTTATGATGCAACAACAAAAAACGAGCCTCTCAATTAGGAAAGTCACCTCTGTGGATCACATATATAATGTGATTATTTGATTTTATCATTAATTAATTGTTCAGAAATATCATTCACAGTAAAATCTTGTTTTATAATAAGTGTCCTTCTTAATGATTTCTCTCTATATTTCATATAGGTTTAAAGAATATATAATAAACTCAACTTTTCACAAGATGTCAATTTGAAATAATTAAAAAAGGATCAAACATAATCTACGGGAAAAATTTAAAAAGTCAGCTGCAAATTGTAATACTGACTTCAAGTTAAGAAATCTATTGTATGATTGTGCACATTATGTTCAAATTAAGGATTGGAAAAACAACAAATACTTTGGCAAGTAAACAACGGCTATATCCATTGTTCATTCTCACCAACTAACTTACTTTTTCAAACACTTGATTTCAGTCAATAGGGCCAACTGACTTCAAAAGTTGCTAAGGTACAGTCACACCCCATTTTCAACAATAAAGTTCTACATATGTAAGTGCAGTTGTGCTGACAACGCAATAAATAAATAAATAAATAAAAACTTTCCAACATTAGGCACTACCGAATTAGTTTCGACAATTCTTAATCCATTTCCAAAAGCCACCTAGAGCTTTATCCAGATCATATAAAAACTATTGATAAAATATATTTGCTTGTCGATCGATTCAATTTCTTTTTAACACGTCACATGCTTCAGAATTTTTGTCGACATCAACTATAATTTGTCTACAAATAGCCTACCTTCTCTCCATGAACTTCAAGCACAACACTACTCTCAAAACCTAATCTCTCTCTTTCTCTCTCTCTAGCTATCTGTTCAAAGAGTATCTCTCTATCATCTTTACATATCTCTTCCTTCCAGGTTCTAGAACTTGTGTGTGTGGATCGAAGATGGTGAGCTTGAGAAAGTTGTTGAAGAAGATGAAGAAGGAGAAGAAGAGATTGCTTCAGTACGACATTGATTCTTACTCAAAGAACTTCGACGATGGTTATTCAACAGACCCAGAAAATGTTTCTAGATCATTCCCTGCTCGTTTTGCCATTATTGACTCCAAGGTTTATTCTGACAAGAGCTGTGAAGTGAGTACTGACGATGATAACCGCAGCGAAATGAGTTGTTGATATGATCAGTTCTTTAACTTCGACAAAAAATTGTACAATCTCCATTATATTGTGTACGTAAATCTAGCTGATTACCTGTAAATACATAAATACATACATATATATAGTACTGTAAATTGTGAACTGTAATCTTGTTGATTCTTAAGTTGTAGCTGTAATGATAATTAATTTATAAAAAAAAATTGTATTTACATTCTCTATATATATGTATATATCTTTTAATTTTCTTCTAGGTTTCTGTTATTGACAGTTCGTTCTTTTATTTTTTTATTTTAACAAATATTATTCAGTAAAATATTGTGATTCTATTTCCTCACAACACCAAACATTATTATTTGTTTCTTTCTTATTTTGTCGCCCTCTTATTATCAATGTAATTCCAAGATATATATTTGTATAAAGATATGACATTGCTAATATTGAATTGTATTGTTTAAAAGAACTATTTTTTCAACAAGGCGTTTGAATTAATTTGAGTGATTCGCAAAGATATTAATAACACTTTTGAAATAATTTATTTGGCTTAGAAATATTAATGTTGCATTACAAAAGCCAAAAGGAAAACAATTTTTTCTTTTTTTAAATTTCTTTGGTCCCTGTTGCTTTTGTTTCCAACTTTTTTCACATATGGGGTAGAAGATTATTTACTTTTCTAGCCATTTGTGTTGGGATGGGACCTCCGACCCACAAGCTATGAAACTTTTTAGTCAAAGTGACGTACATCCAATTGTATCAAACCATATTCACAAATAGCTAATAAGCTCCCCAACAATGAATTACACCATTACGAATTTGTGTGTGTAATTTGTTGAGTTTTTCATTTAATGTATTGAGACTACTATTTTCACTTTGCTGTCTGTTGTTTATTATTGCGTTGCACCATTAGCTGTATTGTATTGAACACTATTTGGAAGTGATTTTATAGTATATGAGATAAGTATGTTAGGAGTTTTGTTTTGGTTTGTGTGAAAGTGATTCTGAGACAAAACACGGTTTTATAAGCATTGAAACCTGATTTCAAAAGCGCTTGAAGTTAGATAATGTTACATATAACAAAGTAACAAATTACTGTAACACAAAACAGGTAGTTGTTGTTAATGAACTCAAAGCTAGTTATAACGTCCAAATGGAACTAAATATAGACCATTTAGTGCAAGAAAAAGTGACAAAACAATAAGAGGTTGTGAAGAGAAATTGAAGAAACAAAATGGGAAGAAAGAAAAGAGAGGAAGGGAAATGACACATACATATATAGATTATTTTAATATGGACCAGTTTCAGTGTTCTTTGCAATGATGAGCACCGATAGCTATTCATTATTGTAGACCGTTTAGATATAATTTGGATGGTTTTGATTGATTTTTTACATTTACTTTTTTTTAGAAACATTATTCTAATGTGTACAGAATTTAAAATAAAAATAATCTCTTAACTTTCAACTTTTCAAAAAAATTGATTTTTTTATTTAAAAATTATTAGTTAAAAATTTTAAATCTAGACTGTTGAAATTTTACTTGAATTGTGTAGATCTTACCACTGTGAATAGCTCTTAGTACTCATCATTGTGATAAGCATTGAAGCTAATTCTCTTGAACACATTATTATTATTACTACCTCCGGCCCTAATTATAAGATAAAATTGACTTTCTTTTTTGGATAAATTAAGGAAGTTAAATAAGTTATTTAATCATATCATATATTATGTGTCCTTAGATTGTATATTAATTTATTAGTCCAACTAATTAGTTTGAAGAAAAAAATAAAAATATAAATACTCTAAAGTAATTTAATTAGCTTCTTTAATTTCTTCAAAAAAGTCAACTTTATCTTATAATTAGGACTGGAAGGAGTATTATTTATTTGGTCAACAATATAATAATTGTTTTTGAGGCTTAATTAAAACATATATTGTTATTAATATTGAGGCTTTTTTATGTAATAGAATGATCCACGGTGGGGTCTAGGTTGTCCTTTTGCAACCATGCAAATCTGTCTCCCAATATTTGTTGAGGCTTGTACATTGGAGATTCCTCTTTTTGCCCTCCAACCCCAAAAATGGATTTATATGTCTAACCGACTAACCCTTTCTATACATAAAAAGGAAAAAATGATGTTTTAATTTTAAATATAATAATTTTATTTTGATTTGGAGGTAAATTTTGATAGTGAATATCTATGGAGAAGCCTGACCATAAAGTTGTTCAAATTTAAAAGTCTTGAACTTAGTTGACCGTACGTCTATATATATATATATATATATGTATATCACCGCATCTTACAAAATTTTAATTGAAGATATCCAGTAGTTAAAAAATGACCCAAACCAATTTGCTACCACCCCTCCGGAACCCGGGTTTCTGCGAAAAGCGAATAAAGTTACTAATATAAGGATTACTCTGAAACCGAAAAAAATAAAAAGCTGTTACCAGATAAAAAGTGATGACTCACAAAACGCTTTTTTCTTTTCTCCTTTTTGTTGCCACAATTTGAGAAATTTTAAAAAGATAAGGACTCCTGAAATAATTTAACAAAGATTAGTAAGAGGTTATGAAATAAAAAATATCATTCCTGTGACCCCGAAAGAAAAATCCATATAACTCCTATCTTTTACAAGCCACTAAATTTGGCTTTAAAGTATAATGAACTTCAAACACAAAATTGGTTCCAAAACTTGTGTTCTATCCATCTACTTATCTATCTATTCCTATTCCTACCTCTGCCTCTTTCTTGTAATTGTTCTAGTAGTAACTAAAAAATGCAACCATAATTGTGATTTGTGAATTATAAACCTAACATGCATTTTAAAAAAAAATGTGATGCAAACTTGATGACACTATTAAATAAATAAAATTTAAATATAGAATGTAAAATTTATAAAACAACACTACTATTTTTTGGAGTGTGTGTATGTGTGTGTATGATATTTTGATTCATTTAGCAGACATTTGCGCAGTGCATGAAACCTATACTGATATTGACAACCTTGATGAACACCATTAACAGGATATATATAGATCAAAATTTTCACTCTTTTATTTGAGTAAATTTTAAATTTAAAGGATAGTGAAGGAACGGTCGATCTTTACTCCCATATTTGTTTTGAATAAAAGAGGTTAGTTGAGTGACTCAACGAAGAAACTTGTTAAAACATTTATTATACCTTTGTCCCACTCTTTATTATAACTTTTTTTTCTATACCTACTTTCTTTTTTTACCCAGAATTTCCAAGATTCCAAAAGCATCTTTAATTGTAATACAACAGCAACTAACAAGCATCCCACTAAAATGAGGTCGACTAGATGGATGAAATAATATCATTAATTAGGTTCTATCTATTTTATATTCAGATTAACGATCACCATAAAATTTTGTTCTACAATTTTTAACTGTACTTTTTTTTTGTTTCCCTCTACATATTTTTACAGAGTTAATTGAAGACCATCAAGTAAATTCTTGCTATCGCCTAGAAAAAAAAAAGATCTCAATTTCAAATAATTGGAAAAATGGATCAGAAAGAGTCTACAAAATAAAAAAGCAGTTGCAAAATTCTTATACAGACTTCAAGTTAAGAATCTGTTGTATATATGGTGATTGTGAAACATTGGGTTCAAAGGATTTAACAGAATCTTTTATTTTGTAATGAAATCTTTTTTCGGAACGTCAAATTCTTTGCAAGTTTATTTCCATGATTCATCTCACTAGCCAATTACCTATTTTCTGCCACTTGACTTTTCCATGTGCATCTGACTTCAAAAGATAACTAAGGTGCAGTCACTCCCCATTAATAATAAATGTGGTACGTGTGTTATGCGTCGTTGCTGACAAAGCAAGAAACTTTATAGTAGATTATATAGCATCCCAAACCACCAAATCAATTTGGATTCTTTTTTATATACTCATTTCCATAAATTGAAACCACGTCACTCTTTATCCTCATTCTTTCAAAACTAACAATAAAACTAACAAATTTGGCTGTATAACTATAGTGACAGTAAAATAGATTTGCATGTCGGTCGATTCAATTATTACTTTTTATTTAACACATCATGCATTGCTTCAGACTTTTTGTCGATATCAAATTATTTGTCTATAAATAACCCGCCTGCTCTAAATGAAACTCAAACACAACATTGCTCCTAAAACAAAATCTCTCAATCTCTCTCTCTCTCTCTCTGTATCAAATATTTTTCTGTCGATCTCCTTCTTCCCAGTTTGATCTAGCAAGTAGTGGGAACCAGAAGAAACAGAAAAAGTTGAATTGTGTGTGCATCGAAGATGGTGAACTTGAGAACGTTGTGGAGGAAGATGAAGAAGGAGAAGAAAAGGGCTTTACAGTACGACATTGATTCTTACTCTAAGAACTTCGACGATGGTTATAATTCCTCCGATTCAGATTATGCTTATTCATCATTCTCTGTTCGTTTTGGCATTCTTAATTCCAAGGTTTCTTTCGACAAGCCTTGTGAAGATACTAGCAGTGATGATGATACCAGCAGCGAAATAAGTTGTTGATATGTTCAGTTCTTCTACTTAGGCCAGAAATCGTAGGTGTAGCTTTCCTGTAAATACATATAGAATTGTAAATTGTGAGCTGTGATCTTGTGGATTATTTTTTTTGCCAGAATGATCTTGTTGATTCTTATGTTGTAGCTGAAATAATAATTAATTTATTAAAGTTTTTTATTTATATTTCTATATACCTTTCTCTTAATCTTCATCTAAATTTCTGTTGCTGACAGTTATTAACTACTAATCTGACAAAATTAATGACTAACATAAAACCCAGAAAAGAACGTGTTTGAGTCGGATCCTTACTATTTTTTCTGATTAAGAAAATCTTAAATGCCATTTTGAGTGATTTTATATAGTTGTAACCAGGTTATTATCTACTTTATTCAATTGTATTTGTATCAATATATGAGATAGATGATATTAAATTGTATTGTTCAAACGATTTTATTCTTTTTAAACAACGCGTTTGAATTAGTTTGAGTGATTTCTAAAGATATACAATTCATCAATCGAATTAAATGAGGTCGTCCTTTTTATGTCTGTCTGTCTGTCTGGATACATAGAAAAGAAAAACAAATTGATGTTTTAATTTTAAATACAAGAATTGTACTTTGATATGAGTATGATCCAAACCTTTTTTTTTTTTGTCCTCGACAAAAAAAAAACCTTTTTTTTTTTTGCTCTTTTAAACTTTTTGGTTTTTACGGAAAGCGAATAAAGTTATTAAGATAAGGATTACGTTAAAATAAGTTATCGTCAAATTTAAAGTGATGACTTGCTCAAAAGACCAAAAAAAAAAAAAGAAAAAGAAAAGTAAAGCAATGACACCCTCATAATGCGTTTTCCCTTTTTTTAATTCTTTATTCTATCTCTTTTTACTCTTATAGCTTGAATAAATAGATATTTTGGTGGATCATAATTTCTACATTTATTTGTGTTGCTGTTATATTTGTCTATTCACTTGCGTGCTTATTTGTCCTAAAAAAGTACGAGGAGTCCGATTAGGGCTTATTTTGTTGTCTATAACCAATAGGTGTGGAACAGAAGATCTAAACTAGATCTTCAATTGATTCAAGTATGATTTGAGTATTCAAAATGACAGATAACTTGACATTATTAGAATACATCAAGAAAAAAGTCCCCCATTTATTACAAAAGTATTGAAGTGAAGCTATATAACCCAACGGTAGGTCTTATCAAATTGACTTGAGTTATTTTGATAGAAAGACTAATATAATACATACTTAAATCACTAAGGGCCTTTTAAGTTCGATCCCCTTACACCCAGTTTGCAATGCTATGCAATGGTAATGCAATGCAATATTAACTACAAAGCTAGTGTTTGGTTTGATTTTTAAGTCAGGTGCAGTGAGCTATTTTTTAAAAATTATTTAAAATTAATATATCATACAAAGTCTATTTTACCTTTAATATAATCTTCATAGAAAAAATAGTTAAAAGTCATTGTGTTGCCTCATAATAACCATCATGCTATCTTGTTGATGATCGTCCGATGTCGATGGTTGTGGTGGTTGAGGCAACAATAATAGTAATGTGGCGGTGGCATTGGCAGGTGGTGATGTAACCCCCTTCCGTATTTATATCCAAAATATGATATTAAATTGAAATAGAGACCAATAATAAACAAAACTCATTTAAAATCACATCTTCACGATAGGGTTTTCACAAATACTTTTCGAAATCTAATTGACCTGGTCTCATATTCACATATCGAATATAACTACTCTGCAAAGATAAATCACATTCGTATAACTATCAGAGTGCACAATATAAATTTCCAACAATCCCGGATTCCTTACATTAATCCAAGCTTTATAGGGCACATTTGCCCATTACAATTACTCAAATGGGGATTACATAATCCAACTCGAATACATATACAAATATCCAATAACTCATTCCAAATATATAACCAAATATACTCATCCAAATACACATCCCGTCCTATTCAACCATATATACATCAAAATATATACATAATCCCAACTATTGAATCAATAACCAACTACCAAAATGACAACCCGAAAGAGTCCTTGTCGCCCTTGGATGCTTGCTCCATCCTCGATCTACCTTCCCTGTCTAAAATGTTGGTAGGGGAGGGTGAGATTCGAGAGAATCTCAGTAGGGAAACATATACCAATATGCATGCAAGATAAGTGTTTAATGCATGACATACTTGCATCACAATAACACATGCTCACATAATGACATATCTACGTGCTCAATATTTCAACAACATACTCATGGCCATAGCATCAATAGAAACAGAGCTACAATCATTCATACATGTTTCACATAATCAAGCAAAGCAATACATGCATCAATACACAAACACAAATATCAAAGCATGCAAGAGAGGTAAGTTCCCTACACTTATTCTTTCCACGTATGCTCCAGCATCGGCTACTCGCGATCTGAGCGAATATCAAACCCTATAACCAAATCAAGGACATAGGGTCAATCTCTAATCCAAATCCTTACTTTTATATCACTTAAAGTTGGTTGTCATTTGAGTCCCTTAAGTGTCTAATAATAAGCTCAACAAAAGCTTGAAAGGATTGGGATGTGCTAGGTTGGAAATCACCTTTCAAAATCACAAAATGTTAAAAATGGGGGTTGGCTGCAGCCAAAAATCCTCTGGCTGCAGCCAAAACGTGCACAGAAACTTTTGCGTTGCAACCAAGATTTTCTGCTTCAGCTAAGGCAACTTCAAAAAATCATAATTAATTCTAGAAAAATCAAAATGAGGTGATCCCAAAGCCAAATGAAAGCTATTTAAGTCCTCTTCATAGGAAAAATATGATCCATGACCAGAAGGCACCACAAAATTCCAGAATTACACAAAATCCTACACTGCTCAAGAATGAAGTCCAGTTTCGACATCAAACTTTGGGCAAACATAAATCCAAGTTCACAAAATGAAATGACACAAATTATATGTCCATTTTGAAGCTTAATATGTGAAATTTAAGACTGGAAAGTTTCAGAATTTTTAGACATCATTTTCCCATTCAAAACGTCCACACGAGAAGACTGCCCAGATAGAATTCACACTGGACAGCATTTCCAGTTTTGCAACCAATGTGTCCAATCCAATTTAAATCAATTCCAATGATTAAATACCACAACATGACACCATTTTGAACATAAAACAACATCAAATTCCACCATTTACATTCCACACGAAAATACCACAAAATCAGGGAAAAATTCACAATTCACAACACTCAACCAATAACCACAATAGTTAGGTCAAAAGTCACCAAATAGTCACCTCTTCCTCTTTCCCAAACCAATTCCTTGATTCTTCATCTTTCCACTTTTCCTCAAGCAATCAAACACCTCCTTTCAAGAATCTAAAACCATAGAGATGAAGCTCTCATCACTATGAACAATATTAAAGAAGATGAATAGAACTAAAGAGGTCACCAAACAAGCTAAAATCTCACCTTAAGCTTTCTCTTTCTTCCTCCAAGCTTGCACGTCCATGAATATGAGGGGGGAGAGAGATGAATCAGATTTTTGGGCTGCTCAAATGATCTTGGCCGACCTAAAAAGGAAAGAGAGGAGAGAAAATGAGTTGAACATTTGACCAAGATCCAAGGGTCCACAAAGTGCCACATGTCAACATCTTGCAACATCCTCCATGAGCTCACATAGGCACATACACACATGATTCCACCCTTTAATCTCATTAAAATCAATCACAACCATTGATCTTGAAGTTACCAATGAGTTTCTTCGTCGGTAATCGATCAATTGGCTGGTAACTTTACCATTTTGCCCCTGATTGTGACAATTCTCACTAAATCACCAACAACACTTCGCCTCTTTCCATTTAGCCACAATATGCGCCCTCCCTCTATTTTAAGTCAATTTAGATGTTTATCCATAATCGAGCTTAAATACAAGGTTTCAGCGCTGCTCACAACACATATGAGTCACATCATATACCATGTTCTCCAAAAGTGTCGAATTAATGATAATTACACTCACTTTTGGAGTCAAAATTCCTTAATTAGATTTTGGGGTGTTACAGGTGACAACTACAATAGTGGACGAGGACGTAGTGGTAGTGGTGGCGGCAACTATGGAGGTGGCAAAAGTGGGGGATGGTAGTGATGACGGTGGAAGAGGAGGAGGAAGTGGTGGCAATGACAACAACGGTAGAGGTGGTGGCAATTGGGGGTGGTAGTGACAGTGGTGGAGGTTGTGGCAACAGTGGCAACGGTGGAGGATGAGGTAGTGGAGATGGTAGCAATGGTGGGGTGACGATGACGGAAGAGGAGGAGGTAGTGGTGGCAACAACGGCAATGGTAGAGGTGGCAAAGGCGAGGGTGGCGACAATGGTGGTGAAGGAGTAGGAGGTAGTGGCGGCAGCCACAATGGTAGAGGTGACAATGGTGGTGTGGGGTGGTGGCGATGACGTGGGATGGCGACAATGGCAATAGAGGAGGAGGAGGAGGAGGAGGTAGTAGCGATGGTGGCGGTGGAGGACGAGGAGGAGGAGGTAGTGACTTCCACAATGGTGGAGGCGGCAGCGGGGGGTGCCAGCAATGGTGGTGGAGGAGGAGGTAGTGGGAGGCGGCAGTTGTAGCATGGTGTGATAGGTGAAATATAATATGACAAGTGAAATAAAGACAAATGAAACTAAAGGGTAAATTGTAGTTTTTCAACCATACAATAGGGTCGTAATGAGTATTCATAGGGGGAGAGGTATGAATGAGGATTATAAATTTTTTGAACATGGTAAACCATATTACCACGCTAAAGAGCAACCAAATACTCTTATCTTGGTAATACAATCATGATTATCATTGCACACATGCAATGCGGTTGAACCAAATGAGCTCTAAATTCAATATGGTATCAAAGCCATCCGATCAATGGGATAGAGAAAAAAGAGGAAGAGGAATAAAATGATTATTGAAAAAAAAAAGAAAAAAATCATTGTGGACCTAAGGCCTCCTTGAGAGGTAAAAAAGGTACAAGCCTAGGAATAAAGAGGAAAAAAGGGGGGAAATGAGGTTGGGAGAATATTAAAATATATCAAGAAAAAAATCCCACATTGATTACATAAACATTGAAGTTTGAGAGAATATTAGAATATATCAAGAAAAAAGTCCAACATTGATTACATAAACATTGAAGTTTGAGAGAATATTAGAATATATCAAGAAAAAAGTCCCACATTGATTACATAAACATTGAAGTGAAGGTATATATAACCCAATGATAGGTCCTATCAAGTTGGCTTGAGTCATTTTGATAGAAAAACCAATCTAATACATATCAAAATCACTTAAGATGCCATATAATCATATTAATTAGACTTGGAGCAAATTGATATACAAACTTAAGAAATCTCTTCTCTTATGATGATGACATATTGTTGGGTTCAAAGGATTTTAACGACCGGAATATTCCATTTAATGAACAACTAACTCTTTTTGGAAACAACAAATTCTTGGTATGTAAACAACTAACTTTTTAAGCACTTGGTTCATTTAACTTCATAAATAAAGTATTACTTACACATGCATGTGTGTGTGTAGTTGCTGACAGACCAAGAAACTTTTTTAAAGCATATTCTCCGAACCATCGAATCAATTTCGATTAATTTGTTATTCTTTTCAACTAGCATGTCACGCTTGCTTTATCCTGATCCTATCATAACTAATGATGAATAAGCTGAACCTGACTGTATAAAGCGTAATGCCAATGAAAATATATTGGCATAATGTATATTCTATTACTTTTCAACACGTCATGAGTGATTCAGAGTTTTACTCCACATTAAGTAATCTTTAGTGTAAATAACCTACCTAGTATGCAGCAACTTCCAACAAAACATTAATCCCAAAACCTTGGCTCTCTCTCTCTCTCTCTCTCTCTCTCTCTCTCTCTCTCTCTATTTATCTATCTATCTATTTCTTAAAGCTTCTAGTGGGAATCAGAAACAGAAGAAGTTGGCTTGTGAGTGGATCGAAGATGGTGAACTTGACAGCGCTGTGGAGGAAGATGAAGAAGGAGAAGAACAGGTTGTTCTTATATTCATCGCCTAATCTTTGTCACAAGGTAGTACAGTACGACATTGATTCTTTTTTTTTTTTGAAGTACAAAGGCAAGCTAAGCTTGAGGTTTATAAAGAGATGCTAGGAAATATGCATCACACATTGGCCCGGTAATATACCCCCACACTCTAGCGCAAAAAGTACGTCGCATTCTACTGGCGAAGTGTCAAACATCAAGAATTCCTGAGTACTCAACTGAGCCCGTCTCGCTAGGTGATCAGCACATCTGACATTCTCTCTATAAGCGTGCAAGATCTCCAGGTCCCAGTCCATGAGGATAAGTGATCTAGTCTCTAAGATGACTTCATGTAATGGGTGAGCAGTCCCACAGTCAATCGATAGCAGATGAATAGCCTGAAGGGAATCTGAATACAGCCTGATCCTGGTAAGTCCCATCTGCTTGCATAATTGAAGTCCACTACGTATTGCATGGATTTCCGCAGCAGTTGAGGTATTTTGTCCCAACTTCTGTTGAAATCCACACATCCAAGTGCCCTGATGATCTCGAATGACACCTCCACAAGTTGCATGCCCTCTGCTGTCCTTCGAACCATCCACATCAACACGTACATATCCCTGGTCCGGCGGCCTCCAGTGGTACGACATTGATTCTTACACCCAGAACTTCGACGATGGTTATTCCTCCGACCTAGATGATGCTTCTCAAACTTTCTCTGCTCGTTTTGCTATTTATTATTCTAAGTCTTTTGACAAGGGTTGTCAAGTGCTTAGTGATGATAATATAGCAGTGTAACGAGTCCCTAAAAGTTCTTTTAGAATTTCATTTGTGTATCTACGTGTAGTTCAAATGTACACACACACACACACACACATTTGTGATTTGTTAATTGTAAATTCGATGTCCAATAATAAAGTGCTTTAATTTAATGTAAATTTGATGCCACTAATAAATATGCAATCAACATAGAATATAAAAGGCTACAATTTATAAAAATTAACTGTGTTATTTGCATAATCTCCCTAGATTAATATTAACCTGCTTAAACTTTTAATATTTTAGTAATGAAGTCCTTGCCATTACTTTTTTTTATTATCTTTGTAATAAAAATTTCCATGTCAAAATAATATAAGTCAAACGGCAGCTGACATGAAATTACAAATTAATAGTATTTTTCTTTTCTTAACAATGTCCCTATACGCCTTTGCTCAAAAAAAAAACAAATCTCCCTATGCCCAAATCACTCGTCCATTCTCCCAAAACCGCCAAAAAGCTAAACCGGATTCGTACTAATTAATTGTAGATTTTCATTTGGAAAAACTGGAGTGCTTGTTTTAGCTTCTCTTATGTATCAAGATAAACTCAACTACGGGATTTGGATGAGACTATGTCACTGAAGCTCACAAAAAATAAATCTCAAAGATCTCATAACGTCATCAAGGGTTGTATTCATAAAGATGGGCCATCTAACGAGACCATTGAGGCAATTCGGTCCAATACTACTCTTCAAGCTCCAAGCTCATGCGGGGAAGTTGAGGTCCGTGACAAGCCAATCATTAATGAGGCAAGGCAAGTGGAATTGTTAGATCCTCAAAATACCACCTCTGCTCATGAGTCAACGAACTTAGCCTTGCATTCTCGGATGAATGCAGTCACGGTGGGGGAAGTGGATGGCTCAGAACCGAGGATACAAACTGTGTCCCAATTGGAGGTTGTGGTTTTGATGGATGACAAGCCGCCGGACTTGTAAGTCCCCTTTGCCTCTATTTGTTTTTCTCTTTTTTAATGATTATATCTTCCTGGAACTGTCGCGGGGCGGGCGGTCGCACGTTCCCGCGTATTTTAAAAGATGTGGTCCGTAATTATGGCATTAATGTGTTGTGCTTAGTTGAGCCTAGGATTAGTGGTAATAGAGCGGACAAGGTTGTTAGGCATCTGGGTTTTAATGACTGGTTAAGAGTTGAAGCCACTGGGTATGCTGGGGGTATTTGGGTCTTATGGAATCATTGGGAGTTTCAGATTGATTATTTATTCTCAAATACCCAGCTTCTTCACTGCAATATTTCCCCCAAGAACAATCCCAATCCTTCGTTAGTTACTTTTGTTTATGGTGATACTAGTATTCTGAAGAGGAGGAACCTATGGGATTCTCTATATGCTATCAAGCAAACGGTGTCTATCCCTTGGTTGGTCTTAGGTGATTTTAATGCCTTCCTTTCTCCTAGCTATAAAGAGGGTGGTGCAGCTCCTATTCGCAGTTCAATGTTGGACTTTCAGAACTGTATTGACCGTTGTGATCTTATTGAGGTTCCGTTTGTCGGAGATAAATTTACCTGGGAAAAAACCGGAGTTAAGGAGAGACTCGACTGGGTGTTCTGCAACTTCGATTGGGACATTAATAATCCTCAGGTTAAGGCTTACCATAATCTCCGATTCAAGTCTGACCATCGTGTGATTGTGGTTGCGGACAATTCAAGGACTAAAGGCATTACTAGAGGAAGGAACTTCCTCTACCAGGCAGCTTGGTGCATGGAAGAGGATTTTCAGGATGTTGTCAAAAAGGCTTGGCAGGGAAAAAATTGGATTCAGGGGCAAAAGCAGTTCACAAAGGACGCCTCGGTGTGGAATTATAGAGTGGTGGGAAATGTTGCCAAAAAGAAGAGAGAGCTTATCCGTAGGCTGGAAGGGATTGATCGGGTCAGAAGTAGAGAGGGAGGTCCAAATGGTCTTTTTAAGATTGAAAAACATCTCTGGGATATGTATCATAAAATTGCCTTACAGGAGGAATTGATCTGGTTTCAGAAGTCAAGGTGTAAGTGGATTAGCGGGGGTGATAGAAATACGAAATTCTTTCATGCAAGTGTGTCCGCAAATAGGAAAAGAAGTAAAGTAGAGGCTTTGCAAGATGTTAATGGCACTTGGGTGTCGGTCGAGTCTCAGTTACGAGACATGGCCCTTGATTTTTTCCGAAATCTTTACGCGGCTGAGACCCCTCCTACGCCTTTCTCTCCTTGGAGGGCTAGTTTCCCCCCTCTTAACCATACCCAACTTGATCTTCTCCAGAAGCCCGTCTCGCCCACCGAGATTAAGAATGCTGCTTTTGAGATGGGTGCTTTTAAAGCCCCTGGACCAGATGGTTTAAATCCCCATTTTTTTCATACCCAGTGGAATGTTATTGGTCAACAGATGGGAGATCTGGTTATCAAGATCTTTGAAAATCCTGAGGTCATCCAGGACATTAATCATACGAACATTACCCTTATCCCTAAGGTCGATCATCCGTCTTCCATGAAAGATTTTAGACCTATATCCCTCTGCAACGTAAGCTACAAAATTGTCAGCAAAATTATTGCCAACCGCTTTAAGCGTGTCATGAACCATCTGGTTGCTGAAAATCAATGTAGTTTTATTGCAGGAAGACAGGCGGTAGATAACATCATTATTGCCCAGGAGGCTATCCATTCCATGAGATACAAGAAAGGGAAAAAGGGCTATATTGCCGTGAAAGTTGATATGGAAAAGGCTTTTGACCGTCTTGACTGGCGCTTCCTTGAATTCACCCTTAACAGTTTGGGTTTGGGTTCTGCTTTTGTCAAGCTGATTATGTCTTGTATCTCGTCCCCTACCATGAGCATTATTTGGAATGGTATTGCCTCTGAGCGATTCCGGCCTTCTAGAGGGGTGAGACAAGGTGACCCTTTGAGCCCATACCTCTTCGTCCTATGTATGGAAATGCTCGGCCAACTTATTCATCACGAAGTTGAATTGGGAAATTGGCGTCCCCTTAAATTGAGCTCTAATGGCCCTATGCTATCCCATCTCTTCTTCGCGGATGACCTCGTCCTCTTCGGGGAAGCTTCAAACGAACAGATGATTGAGATTCGGGATGTCATGGCTCTTTTCTGCAAAATCTCTGGTCACAAGATTAATCTCAATAAATCTAAAATGTTCGTCTCCAAGAATGTTCATTTCAACAGGGCCTATGAGTTGAGTCAGACGGTTGGGATTGGTCTGACTGCTGACCTCGGGAAATATTTGGGCGTTCCCCTCCTCCACAAAAGAGTGGTCAAAAGGACGTTTGCCCCTCTCCTCCATAAGGTAAAATTGAAGCTGGCTAACTGGAAAGGTAAATTTCTAAGTATGGTGGGTCGTTCAACTCTCATCAAGTCTGTCCTTTCAGCGATCCCTCAATACCAGATGCAATCAACTCTTGTTCCTAAAGGGGTGTTAGCTATGATTGAAAAGCTCAGCCGTGATTTCTTTTGGAACCAGCATGATGAATCCAAGAAACTGCACCTTCTTTCATGGGACGTTCTTAAAAAGAGAAAGTGCGAAGGTGGTTTGGGTATAAAAGATTTGCACTGCCAAAATAAAGCTTTTCTCATGAAATTGTGCTGGGGGCTTATCAAAAAGCCGGAGGCCTTGTGGGTGAAATGTCTTCGGGCGAAATACTCTTGCGGATCTTCTGCTATCCCGAAGGTTCAAAGGTGGCGTAATCAGTCGGCGGTTTGGTGTGGTATTGTGACCGTCTGGGAGGACTTCTTAAGGGGCCTGGGCAAACGTCTTAGAAGTGGCCAAAATACGCTTGCTTGGCAGGAATGCTGGACCTCGGTGGACAAGCCTCTCCAATTCTTTATTGATAAAAACAGCCATCTTGTGGATTTGAGCGCTAAGGTTTGCTCCTTTATGACTCATTCAGGTCATTGGGATAGAGCTAAATGGGAATCCTTCCTCCCAAATTGGGTGGTGGATAAAATTTTGTTGATTCCAACACCTTCGGGCATTGAGGATGATACTATTTGTTGGCGGAATGCTCCTGATGGGAATTTCAGTGTAAAATCATCTTATGACAAACTCTATCATCAGCACATCCATAGTCACCAACGTCACTGGCGACCATGGCGCTGGGGAATTCCTGAATGTATCAAATTCTTTCTTTGGCAAGTATTCCATGATAGGCTTCCTACTAATGAGATCAGAGCGAGACACAATCCGACAACCTCAAACACCTGTCCTTTTCTGTGCGATAGTGTGGAGAGCGTCCTGCATATTTTGAGAGATTGTGAGCAAGCTCAGAGAGTGTGGTCTGCTTTAACTAACCCTCTATATTATAATATATTTTTCTCTGGTAATTTGCAGGATTGGCTCAATTGGAATTTACAGAACTCACCAGGAAGCAATAAGATGGCTAGATGGCCTTGGCAAAATGTTTTCAGTATCGCGTGCTGGATATTATGGAAAAATCGATGTTGCCAAGCTTTTGAAGGGTCATCAGATAGTCCGAAAGAGATAGTTCACAGATGTATCTATCATCTCTCGGAAGGTGTGCAGAACGGCAAGTTTCGACATCAGATATTTCAAATCCCATAACGAGGTGTGCTTCACTGGAGACCTCCTGATCCGGGTGCCTATCGTTTAGTTGTTGATGGTTCCGTGATTGGCGACGGTCAGGGTGCTTGTGGAGGCGTTATCCGTGATTACCAGGGTAATTGGGTTCGTGGATTTCAACAGAAGTTAGGACATTCTTTCCCAACTGCTGCAGAAATCCATGCAATCCGATGTGGTCTCCTTCTGTGTAAACAGTTGGGGCTAAAGAAAATCAGGATATTTACTGACTCAATACAGGCACTCCATTTATTATCCTCTCGTTGTGATTCCGATCATCCATTACATGATGTTATCTTACAAACCAGATCTCTCCTTTATAGTGACTGGGAGGTAGAAATTTCGCATGCTCACAGGGAAAGCCTTCGATGTGCGGATTATCTTGCAAAGAAGGCTCACATGATTTCGCAGGATCACGAAGAACTTGGGTTTTCCCCAATTGAATGCTTTCATTTTTTTGCTTTGGATTGTGGCTTTTTAGCTCAAGATCATCTCTTAGGGCCTAGCCTATAGTGGTTGACATTCTCAAGCTTCGCTTGCCATTGTATCAAAAAAAAAAAAAAAAGATATCCCTGTCATTCATAACTTACGAATATTTCACCTTTGTATAGATTTTGAAATTTTGTTGTGAAATATAGCTTTTGATTTTGATTTGTTTTTTTGGAAAATGGGCCTGACAACGCCCAGCTATATTATATCATAACTACTCGTGGGAAAAGAACCCCCACACAATCACTGTACAAATTATGTAACACTCTCTGGAGTGGTTAAAGAAAAAACAACTCCACCTTTTTATAGATTTTGAATTTTAATTACATGTATCATTTTTTTTCTTTTGGGATCTAATGCTATGATTATGAATCAGCATTCTTAATATCAATGATCAGTCCATTTCCTATGAATCTCCGTTCAACTCATCACAACAAGATTCACAAATCCTTATTTTATCATTTATTTATATACTCTATTTGGGGATTTTATTATGTTACTTGGGCCAAAAATGAATTTATTATAATTGAGTGGGATTAAAAGTGATTGCTTGAAAATAGAGTTTAAAAGGGTAAAAATGTTATATTTTGTGATTGTTCTTAATTAATTAATTTTTGGAATTAAAAGCGTTACATTTTGTGGTTGATTTTGATGGCTTGGGAGATATTGGAGAAGTTGGAGACAAAAGCTGAAAATAAAAGAATTAGCCCAGAGTCAATGTTGATGAGAACCAGAGAAAATTACAGAAAATGACCCAGTACTTCTGAAAACTGCAGAAAAAGCCTAAGATATGAAATTGGCTTTTCCCCCCTCCGCAATCAGATATTAAGCGACTTCTTCACCCAAATGCAGCAAGCCGACACACACACACACACACACACACTACCATCTCCTTTGGGCTTCAACCATCTCCACCTCCACCTCCACCGCGGATTATCATCATCATCACCGTTCCTCTCCTCGTCGCACCACTCTTCCATCCCCGTTCATCTCTTCATCCCTTTTTGATGGCTAAGCTTGTGAGCTGCTTCGGTGAGGTGACTCTCAACATCATAAGCAACTGATTGTTTGAATTCCTTGGTGATTGATGAAGCTAGCTGGAGTTTTTCAAGCTATTAGGGAGTTTTTTCTACTTAAATTTCAGTCTCAAGTCGTTGTACGTGGTTGTATATTGTGATGCCTAGGTCTCTGGGATTGTGATTTGTGACTGTAATTAGATGTTTTCTGGTTGTTGCACATAGAGACTAAGATTTGTATCAGACTTTTGCAATTTAATGATGTGGTAGAATGATTGTTACCAAAATGTTAGCCTTATTCTGTCACTCATGTATTTGAAGTTTTTATTTGGTCGGCTAGCTCTCTAGCAATTGTCAATTTGAGTTGAGAATGCCTCTTGCAAGATCTAATACATGTTAAATACCAACTAAAATGAGTCTAATGAACTGAACTCAAGCTAGGTGTCTAGGTGAGTTTAGCTAATTGGAGGAATTGTTTGAAGAAGGCCTCTTCTTACACGCCTAAATACTTAACAAAGGAATTGACTCAAATGAAGTTGGAACAAGGAAAGCTAGTGGATTCACTCATTAAGGAAGCTCGTATTCTCATTTCGTATCATTCTATTTCACTTTAAACTTGGAAAAAAAACCTATAAACAAGTAGCTTAGCCTAGTTTAGAATAGTTAATTAATTTTATTACACTCTATGGTTAATTTGTTAATTAATATTTATTTAGCTAGGGACTAAATAATCACATCCTCAAAGAGATCGACCTAAGTTAGCATCACTATAGTACACAGTTAGTCTAGTTTTAATTGATAGCATTTATTTATATACTCTATTTGGGGATTTTATTATGTTATTTGGGCCAAAAATGCATTTATTGTAATTGATTCAGATTAAAAGTGATTGCATGAAAATAGAGTTTAAAAGGGTAAAAATGTCATATTTTGTGATTGTTCTTAATTAATTAATTTTTGGAATTAAAAGCATTACATTTTGTGGTTGATTTTGATGGCTTGGGAGATATTGGAGAAGTTGGAGCAAAAAGCTGAAAATAAAACAATTAGTTATTAGACCGTATCTTTACGCCTTGGGGTCAAATGTAAAATATTTTTTTATCCAAGAATTACAGTACAATGCAACACTCGGGTTGTCTCACTTGAGTAGCTTTTTATTGAACTACCTAAATAATCTAATTATCATGTAAATACACTAAAATAAGGAGAAATGGATTTTGGATTTTTCAAATTAATGAATAAATGAAAATGAAAATTAATTAAATGCTAAGCTATTGTTTTCGGTATTTTTCTTATAAAAATGGAGAATGAGTAAGAGTAGATAGAATGGTATGGAGTGGAAAATATAAATGATGAATGCTCTTGATAATGAAGAAATGACAATCCAAACAATCGCTCGGGTCTAGTGTTCTTAATTAATAGTTACTCCTACGAACGCAACTAGTAACTATCCCTTAAGACACTATTGGGAACCACTTAGACTGCAATTAAAATGAATAAATGCAGCTAGCTTCCTCTTGATATGAATGCGATAACACGACACTCTATTAATCCAAGTTAATTATATTATCTAACAATAACACGTAGATAACATCATTTCATTGAATCAATAAGGAAATATATATATATATATATATATAAAAATTCAACAAGCCACAAAAATCCAATCCAATCACAAGAATTCAATCCACAAGATCATCCAAATGGTAATCAAGTCTCAACAGTATATAGAGATAATCCTAAAACTTAGGTAATCAAAATATACAAATGAGCAAAGGAATTGAACTAGTTAACTCCCTAATGTAGTTCTTGAAGCTCAAGCACATCCTCATCACCAAGAGGAAAGCAAAATCAGCTGCTCATATCTCCAACAGTAATCACAGCATATTCACAACTTGTAGAATCCATTGAAATTGAAAGTGAAGAGAGGCAGCTGGCAGTCACAGTGGTGTTGGACGTTGGTGAGGGAGAAAGAGAAGGACGAAATGGTGGAGAGAACAGAGAAAGGTGTTGTGTGAATGGTGTTCGGTGGTGTTGAAACAGGAGTCAACAGTGGTTTTCGGTGGTAGAGAGACACTGTGGTGGTGATGAGACTGCTTGGACGGTGATTTGATGAAAGCAAAGTGAAGGTCACCTCTCCCTCGAGCTTCTCAGCTGTGTCCTGAACTTGCAGCCTCCAACACTAATCGCAGGTTCTTCCTCCGGTGGGAATCATGAGAACCAAAGTGGTGGTTCCATCGGTGAGGGCTGCCGGAGGTGGTATGGACGACGCTCGTGGTGAAAGAGAACAGAGAGCTGACGGTGATGGATCGATGGTCTCTCCTTTCCTTCCCCAATCTCCCTCCCGTCTCTGTTTCAGATCCGAGCTCCCTCATCGGCAATGGAGGTATTGGTGTGTTGAGGAGGGTCGCCGGCGATGATGAGGGAAGTAGAGATCACCGGCGACCAAGCAAGACTGAAGGGAAGAAGTGATGAAGGTCCCCCGCAACCCCAGATCTGCCGCACTCCTCTCTCTGTATATTCTCCTTTCTCAGCTCGTCTCGAATCTTCAAACCCCCGGGTCTGTTCTCGCTGCACCCTTTTCTGCAGAAAGTTAGCCCTGGTCAAAACACAAGTTTTGACCAGGGACTAAAGTGAGGATTTGGAAAGTTCAATACGGGAATCAATTGCATATTTCAAAAATATTTCTAGGCTCAACTACAAATTTCAAAGATTTTGGGCCATTTTCTCTAATTTTCCTAGTCCCCTTTTCTTCTTTAACTGTAATTTCCACAAAAATATGGGGGCCCTTTCTGTGATTTTCCCCAATCTTTAAAATATTAATTTGACCTCCAAAATCTCTAATTTTCTTCCAAACCACCTACAATACAATATTAAACACCATGTAACATCAAAATTTTAAGGGACAATTGAACAAAAATAATTAATAAATTATGACCATTTTACCCCTTATTGCAATTAATTCAAAACAATTGTCCCTAACTAAAATTAGTCTTTAATTATGCAATATTGTCTTAGGAAATGAATTTAAAATCCCAATTTAATCATTAAAAATCATGTATAAAATATGGTTCAATCAATTCCCCCACATTTAAACCTTTGTACTCATGAACAAAGACAATGAAGTACAACTTTCTAAATTCCAATCATCAATGCAATTGAAAGATGAAGAATTTCATAATTAGAAAGCAATAAATCAATTAATCACATTCTTCAAGCCAACACTAGTCATAGTCAAGCAATTGCAAAGAAATTAGCTTACTACACAATTCAAAATATTAGAATAAAGCATAAGAGACTCTCTAGGTATTAGTGTTTAACTCATCTCACCTCATTGGGATAATTTCACTCTAATTCACTTAATCAACTCCTTTACCATAGGCTTGTAAAAACTCTAATATCTCCACTACTAATGGCAATAAATGCAATGAATCAAGAGGACTTTAAAGGGCTTGTAATGATGGATGCAGGCTAAATGGAATGGATTAATTAAAGAAAAGAAATAGTTGATATGCAAGTCAAAATTAATGGGCAAGTTTATAACATCTAAATAACTTAACAAACCGTTCGTCACTTGCTTTTCCTTTGAACCGCTTGCCTTGGCTGTAGGTTAGTCAAGGGAAAGAATGAGATTTAAAAGAATACAAGTAGTAACAGTTCACTTATAACATGTACAATCACAAAGTATGTAAGCAAATCACAAGCAACAACACATCAACGGTATTTATGCGATAGCTTTCATTGTGTTCGCAACGGCATATTTCACACGGCATATTTCACAACATCCTATTCCACAGCGGCATATTCACAACGTCATGTTTCACACGACAAGTTTCACAACTCAATGATAAGACATACATACAATGTGTCATACACAATATAAGAGAAAGGGTCACTACGTTGTTCTTTCCTCTCATGCACTGGCACTGATTTATCACGTGTAGGGCAAATGTCAAATCCTATAATTAGAATTACGGGCGACAAGTTATTACTTAATCCAATTCTTTAATTCAAACACTCAAGTTGGTTATCATTAGGGATATTTAATCAAATAAACTAAGGAATTAAAGTGGTCAATTAACCTAAAAGACCAATTCCTAAGCTCAAAGTTCAACAATATTACATTATGCCATTACATCTTCAATTTTCGCATAAGGGACCAAGTCTGTCAGAATTTTCTCCAGACTTTGAAAAATCACAAGTAATTCTACAAAAATCGAAATCAGGTGATTCTAAAGGCCATGTAACCCTAATTTAGTCTAATTTTATGGAAAAATATCATCCATAGCCAGCTGGATACACAGAATTCCCAGAATTTTCATTTTTTTGCACACTGTCAGAATTCAACCAAGTTTTCATGACCTAAGTTCAAAAATTCATAACTCCCAGTGTACAAATCAAAATGGTGAAAATGACCTATCAAATTGAAACTTGATATGTCTACTATTTAACTAGAAATTTTCATATTTTTTAAAGATCATTTGGTTATCCAAAAACACAATACTAATAAGGTACCTAGCTGGAATTCTGTTAAGCCAAAAATCTAGGTTTTGCATTTTGAGTTTCAATGACCCAAAATTCACAGCCCGGTGCTATTCTCACATAATTTTTCATGTAGAACTTAATGGTAACATCAAAATGAACAAATTCCCACTCATTCCCCATGTCTTGTTTCTGCAGAAAATTCAAAATAAATTCCAACAATTACCAACTTTCAATTTCAGCATCAAACTTATGTCAAATGGTTTCTAATCATCATAAACCACCAATAACATAACCAAAACATCATGAATTACCCAAACCCTTGTTTGGCCAAAATCAGGGCAGATTTACACATGCCAAAATACTCATTCAACCAACACAACCAATAGCTCAAATTGACGCTAATACTCACCTATTGCTCCTCCTTAAATTCTTTCTTTGATTCTTCAGCTTTTGTTCTTGGATGGTGGCTCAAAACACCTCCTTTGGAAATTCTAAAACCATAGAAATAAAGCTCTCATCAAGAGGAAATGTTTATAGAGGACAGTTGAGCCATAGATGAGGTTAAGGAGGTGAAAATCAAGGTAGAAAGTCTCACCTTTACCTTGCTCTTCTTTCTCTTTCGTTGGAGCTGCAGCAACCGACTTGGAGGGTGAGAGAGAGAGATATATATTTAATGATCATATTTAATGATCATGCAATTATGTCCTATAAAATACTTTAAAAATCCCAATTTAACCATGAAAAAGTATATCAAATTATGGTTTAATCAATTCCCCCACACTTAGACTTTTGTACTCCTGAACAAAGGCAATTAAGTACAATTTCAAAATTCAAATCATCAATGCATTTGAAAGGTAAACAACTTCATAATTTGAAAGCAATGGATCATTTAATAAAATTGCTCAAGCCAACACTAGTCATAGTCAAGTGATGCAAAGAAATTAGCTAACTACACAATCCAAAATATTAGAATGAATTAAGCACAAGAGACTCTCAAGGTATTAGTGTTTAACTAATCTCACCTCATTGGGGTCATTTCACTCTAGTTCACTTAATTAACACCTTACCATAAGCTTGTAACAACTCTAACTTCTCCACTACTAATACCACTTAAATGCAATGAATCAAGAGGACTTAAAAGACTTGTAATGATGTATGAAGGCTATATGAAATGAATTAAACAGAAGAAGAAATTGTTGATATGCAAGATTAAGTTAATGAATAAATTCGTAGCATCTAAATAACTAAACAACCTCTTGCCAAATTTTTTTTTTCAAATTCAATAACCAATGCCTTCTTTATATTTCTTTTGCTTTTCTTTCTTTATTCTCATCACTTTTCTATTTCTTTTTTGTTCAATACTTTTTTTTTATTTCAATTCTTTTTTTTTTTCAATTCTCTTCTACTTCTCCTTTCTATATACATGGCATTTCCATATATAAATTGTTCAACTACCTATTAGCTAACCACTTTGATGTTAGAATACTATGAACACTATGAATAACAAGACATGCATACAACATAGGAATGGGTCAAAAGGGGTAAACAAATGGGTAGATGAATGTAGGTTTGTGTTTGGGTAAAAGGGTTTAGAATGAATGCCTCCTTCATTTCCATCACACTAATGCAAATGTAGTTTTGAAAAAGAGTTGAAACAAGTTCTAGAAAGTGAAAGACTAAGTGAACATACACACATGGAAAGAATTCAATGACCAAATAATCTTCCAACACGGTTTTTCTCCAATGCTCAATTCAATACAATCAATTGCATAGGAAGCTAACCACAATGCATTCACTTAACTAATTCAAATGCTAACCTTACAAACACAATGAATCAAAATATTGCAATCAATTATAAGAATGCTCAACTCTTAAAAGCATTAATGATATGAAAGATTTCTTTTCTCAAATAAGAAGTAAGCAAAAATCTAATTGTGGGTTCATTTCTTTTCCCATTTACTTGAAAAGCCAAAACATGGTTTCAAAAATTTGCCAAAATGCTAGATCATATGAAAGCTCAAAGAATTTCCCACAAATTACATTTCCAAAGTGACAAATGCGACCCTTTACCACTTAGGACATGCGTCAAAGCAATTCATTCTTGAGAAATTTTTGAAAAATTTTCTAGTTTAAGGCATTTTTCATTTAAAAACAACCAATTAATGAGATTCAAAATGTGTTCCCCTCCCCCACACTTAATCAACATATTGTCCTCAATGTGTAAAGCAATTCTAAAGAGAGTGCTTAGCAAATAGAATTTCAAGGCACAATGGTAATTAAGTAGGGTAGTGGCCATAGATGTAAAGCATACAAAGGGGATTCTTATTAGGCCTACTAAACTAAGCAACTTCTACCTTTTTCTACTGGATTGTGTCCCTCCCCACACTTATCTTCCTCATACAACAATTAAACCTAAAGAAACATAGGAATTAGGAAGAAAACAAGTGAGGAAAGAGACAACCTATGTTAGAGAATTTTCAGTCGCTTGAAGGAGAAGTTCTCATCCTTGATGAGAATCATGGTTTGGTCTTTTAGAATAGCTTCTCCCTCATTGAAATTCATTGGTGGAGGTGGCTCAGGATCAATCGAAAGAGGTCCAAGGATGTATGGTGGATGTTGGCTCCCTCGATGACCTTTCCAAGAATGTGCCTGTAAAGGATCCGAGCAAACAGCAGTATCCCATCCAAAAATAGAAACATGGAGAGATTTCAAGTGAAGTAAAGGCATATTAAGTTCCAAAATCTCCAAGTAATCATCACATCCAAGGATATCAAAGGCACTCCCATCAATAGGAGTCAAACAAACAATTAAATTCTCTTGTGTTGGCAAAGTGGAAGGTGCGGAATCCAACTTAATGTTGGGGTACACCACATCATCATTGCAATCACAAGAGATGGAAGGGAAAAGAGTGGAAGAAAGAAGAGAATTTGTCAAATTGTTGCCACCCAAAACATTTGAATTTTCAAAAGAATCATTTTCCTTTTATATATCGGGTGGCAAATCACAAGAAAGAATCATATGGAAAGAATCACTTTCATTTGTAAAATAATCAATCAAAGTATTTGAATCTTCCATATGAAACTATCATGTAATTCATTGGAATCAAGAGAAAGATCTTTGTCTAGGATATGGTCTTTATCACTCACATCAACCACAGTGGCATTCATACAAGATTCCACATGTTCACAAGTGTTATGCTTACAATAATCAATAGTACAAGAGGATGCATTGTGATTAATGGTAGAATCAACCACTGTACTTAATGCTTTCTTTCAAAACTCAACAAGCAAGTGGCATTTTTTATGATAACAATCTACACAAATATGATCTTCAGCACAAGAACATGAAGATATATCATCCAATTGAACACAATCATCCCTAGTACTATGAAGAAAAACATTTTCAACAGTTAAAGCATCACACAATGAAGTAAGAGCGCATTCATCAATTAATACAATCGAATCACTACTACTTGAACTAAGAGGTTGAGCAATTACATTTTTAAATATTTGAGGGGATTCAACAATGATTTCCTCATCCACCTCATCATCACTCAAATAATGAATTGCTTTACTAGTTAAAGTAGTAGGAGAGTCTACTTTTATAAGGATAAGATCATTACCGAATAGTAAGGAAGACTCTTTAATGCTCTATTGTCTTTGCTCCACTTCTTGTATGTGTGTGGGAATAGGCACCGAAGGATTTGAATCTTTCACTTGTGAAGTGGCATGTGGGTTTCGCTCTTTGGTTTCCCCATTAGCATCAGCATTAGAGGACCATGGGGCTCCTTCTTCGCCTTGAGTCTTTATCCACAGCACTTGGTCAACAAATGCTTTGATGAAGCTTTCAATGTCCTCCAATTCCTTTTCCATTTCCTCAGAGAGTCCAAGAGCATCCTTGAGCATGAATAATTCTAGATACTGGACCTTTAGTTGGTCATACATTCTACGCAGAGAGAGGGTTTGGGCATTCATATTTGGCAATGTGATAAATGCATCAAGTCCAGAAGCTTGAGGAGTAGGGGGTTGAGGGGAATGTTCGTGGTATGGTGGAAAGGGTGGTTCATATGGAAAGATATGTGGTGGACGAGTCTTTAGTGGAGTATGGAACTGAGAAGCCTTTTGTGCTTCAGCCAACTCCTCATCGCTTTCTTTTAGATGCTCCACTTCATGTGTATGTAAGAACATGGAAGGAGGATTTGCTTGGGGATTCTTCAATACTTGTGCTTGCTAAGTGAGACACTCAAATTCCTTTTCCAATCTCTTACTCTCTTTCTCTTGTTCTAATCTTCTGAGAAAAAAGTCTATTTGTGATCGTCGCTCTTTGGTATGATCATCCATTTGAGCTTGAAACTCTTGGATCACTTCCATTTGATGAGCAAAGGTGTCCTTGTTTGACTACTCTTCATTGATAGTCTGAGTGATATGGTTTTGAAGCTCTTGAATGACGTCACCAATGGTCGGTTCTTTATGTGGCAGAAATGGTTGGGAATGAGGTCTATAAGATTGTGGAAATGGTGGGTAGAGAGGCTCATGAGGTGGATGGAATGGTTGGAAAGTAGAATGGAATGAAAGAGAAGGTTCATGATATGACATGCGATTATATAGTGGAGAATTAGAGTGAGGCGCATGATACGGGTTGTATGGTGGCGGAGAAGGTTCATGGTATGATCTATAGAGTGGGTATGGTGGGTAATGAGATTGGAATGAAGGTTGCTGGTATGGTTCATGATATGGAGAGTGGAATGGACCATTACATTCTTCACTAATTGGACTATCTTGACATCCTAAATTGGCTTGAAGAAGCTGCAATGTTTGTTGAATAGCATGGATGCTTTCAGAGATGAACTCTTTCCTTTCAGTCGAATCTCCTACAGAAGAGTGAGAGTGAAAGGGTAAACCTTGATTACCATTAAACCAAGCCATGAAATTCAATCACAATACAATCCTAATGAATCACAAGAAGACTATCTAACAAAAAACTATAAAAACTAAGAAAAAAAATCTAAGAGAACATAAATGCAAATGAAAAAGGCGGAAAGGATTTCAAAATGACAAAAGATGCAATATGCTTTGAATTAACTTGGAGACATGGTGAATTCAAACAAGTGAGCTCAAAATCATATCAAATTGAATGCAACAATACCACACAAAAACTACCAAGTCAAAACAATGTAAGACTGCAATTGATGCTATGCAAAACTATCTAAATGCATAAATCCTAAATTATATGCAATGAAAAATGAAAAACAAAATGCAAAACTAACAAGCTCAACTCGAGAAACCCCTTGTCAAAATTGAATTTGACAATTAGATTACCTAGAGAGCCAATTACTTAGCTCTCAGGCAATGGCACCATTGATTTGACCGTGTCTTTACGCCTTGGGGTCAAATGCAAAATATTTTTTATCCAAGAATTGCAGTATAATGCAACACTTGGGTCGTCTCACTTGAGGAGCCTTTATTGAACTACCTAAGTAAACTAATTATCATGCAAATGCAATTAAAACAAGGGGAAAATGATTTTTGGATTTTTGAAATTAATAATTAAAAGAAAATGCAAATTGTTAATTAAAAGCTAATATAATATTTTTGGTATTTTTCTTATGAAAATGGAGAATGAGTAAAAGTGAATGGAATGGTATGGAGTGGAAAATATCAATAAAGAATGGTCTTAGTAATGAAGAAGTGACAATACTTGCTCAAAAATATTATGGAAGTTAAAAATTCATTAAGTCTTAAGAACAACCTCAAGATAACACTTGAGTCTAATATTCCCAATTAATAGTAGCTCCTACAAACATAGCTAACTACTACCTCTTGAGATATTGTTTAAAACCACTTAATGTGTAATTAAAATTTGAATATTGCAACATGAGTCTTCTTGGATTTGAGTGCTAAACAACCCCTCAAGGATACATATCAACCACATTAACTAGACAATAACACGCTAATTAACATAATCTCATTGCAACCACAAAGAAATTCAAACATATATAATCTTCACATTACAAAATTCAATCTCAACTACAATTATCAAACCAAAAGAGGCAATTAACATTACTCCCAATTCCAGAATGACATATATAAAGATTCTTAAAACTAGGCAATCTAAATATATATAATTCTAGATTAATGGAATGATAACAAAATTCTCCTTTGTAGTCCAATAAGCTCAAGCACAATTCATCATCACCAAGAAGCACAAATGAATCAGCCTCTCATTCTGTTAAGCATGGACAAAGCTTCTTCAAAATAACGCAAGAACCCATGGAAATTGAAGGAACGAAATTGAATCTGGAAGCAGAGGAAAGAATGGTGATAATGGTGGTGGTATGGTGTAGGGGAAAGAATGGTAGAGAAAGCAAAGGTCACAGGTTCTGGACAGTTGTGGTCCTAGGAAAGAGAGACGGTGAAGGAATGGTATGATGAATAAGAAATGAAGTGTAAGTGAAGTGAAAGAGAGAAGGTCGACGGAGGTTAGTGGTGGTGATGGAGTTTGGCTCTGGCTGTGGTGAAAACAGAGCAATGACGGTGGTGGTCTGGTGGTTAGTCGAGAACAGAGGAAGGACGGAGGTGGCTGTGGTCGGAGAACAGGGAAAACCGACGCTGGCTTATGGTGCTTGCAACTGAGGAAGAAGGTTTGATTTGGTGGTAGTTTGCAGGTCGTCTGCAGTGGTCTGTTCCCAGCCTCTCCTCTCAAGCTCTCTCCGGTCTCTGCCTCCCAGCTCTGCGATGCGTCTCTGCCTGGTCCGTGTCTCTCTATCTGGGATGATGCAGGTCGCCGGTGGCGATGATCGTGAGGATGATGGCCGCCGGCGACACAAGGAAGAAAGGAGGAAGATCAAAGTGATGATCCCCCTGTGTGCGGCGCTGTACTCTCCTCCAATCTCCGCTTGCGTCTGTGTTTCCGGGTCTGCCTATACCCTGATCTCCATGTCCAACCCACTGCCGGGTCTGCGTCTTGGGTCTCTCGAGTCTGGGCTGGCTGAAGATGATTCAGGAATAGTAACATAATGGGCCTTGGTCAAAACGCAAGTTTTGACCAAGGACCATTCTGTAAATTACGAAATGTTGTGAGGGTGGAATCAAAGGAACATATTTGAAATGTTTTGAGATTCAATCAGAATTTCATGAAATTTTAGGTCCTTTTATGTAATTTTTCTGGACCTGTTTCTTCATAAATTGTAATTTTCACAAAAGTATGGGGCCTTTCTGTGATTTTTCCCCAATCTTCAAAATATTAATTTGACCTCCAAAATATCAAATTTCCTTCTTGAGTACCTACAATGCAAAGATTAAGAACAAAATAATATCAAAAGTCCAAGAAAACATTTGTATGAATAATCAACAAATTTATGACTATTTTACCCCTATTTACAATTAATTCAATACAAATGTTTCTAATTAAAAATAGTGTTTAATCATGCAATTATGTCCCATAAAATACATTAAAAATACCAATTTAACCATGAAAAATATATCAAATTATGGTTCAATCATTAAGCTTCTTTATCAACCACGTGTATATGATGAACTGGCCCATGTCTAGTTGTTATTGACACACACACACACACACATGATGAACCCATTAACAGAATATATTCTGATGATCAAAATGTTCACTTATTTGAGTAAATTTAGAAGTTAATGGACAGTGAATAAGGAATGATCTCTTCTTCGATATATTGGTCGTTGAAGTATAAGGGTAGCAGTTAAGCAGAAACAATAACAATATTGAAGATAAGGGTGATGCGTATATAGCCGTGTTCTTACTATACTGTTCGTTTGTACCAGAGAGGTTGGCTCTGTCCCATTTCTCACTCAAAAAATTGGTTAGACCATTGATTCTTAGTCCCACTCTCTTTTGTTTTTTCATCACTTTATTTTCATTGTCTTTGCTCAGGATATGAAATTAAGGTCAATATTCCAAAAGCATCTCAATTCAAAAATAATTGGGGGATAAAGATCATACAGATTCTATATGACAAAAAAGGAGCCAAGTATACAACTGCAAATTGTTGTAAAGATAGAATAAAGATATTATATGCAATAAAGATAGAAATTTGAAATTGTATTATATGCAATAAAGATAGAATATCAAAATCAATTATGAATATTTTTCTTAATTTTCTTAATTAACGTTATTTTTTTTTTTCACTTCCAGAAGATCCAAAAGTCAAGAAATCTCTTTTATGATTGTGACTTATACAGGTTTAAATAATTTAAAAGAATGCTCTATTTTAAAAACAGCTTCCTGTTTCTGGGAAAAATAAGTATTCTTTGTATGTTTGTTAATTGTCACAAGAAAAGAAAACAATGTCTGTTAATTTCCATGGTTCATTTCACCAGCCAACACACTTTCTCCCACTTGAACTCACAGAAAGATAGCCCATGTGGATCTGACTTCATAAGTTGACAAGGTACAGTCACACAACATTTTCAATAAATAAATAAATAAAGTCTCATTACATATGTGTGTACTTGCCGACAATATTGCAGCAACTTTTATAGCAATTTATTTGTATAGATTAAAACCACGTCATGCTTCATCGTGATCCAATAAAAACTAACGATAAAGGTACTGAGAACTTGGCTGTAAAGCGTAGTGATGGCAGTAAAATAGATTTGCTTGTCGATGGATTCAACTATTACTTTTTAAATGGAGTAATTTAATTTGTCTATAAATAACCTACCTACACTCTGCATGAACTTCAAACACAACATTGGTCCCAAAACCTAATCTCTCTTTCTCTCTTATCTGTTTAATTTGTGTATCACAATCTCTTTCTTCCCAGTTCTATCTAGTAATGTCAACCAGAAGCAGAATCTGAAGAAGCATATGAAGTTAAATTCTGTGTGGATTGAAGATGGTGAGCTTGAGAAAGTTGTGGAGGAAGATGAAGAAGGAGAAGAAGAGGCTGTTCTTATATTCATCGCCTACAGTTCATACTGTACAGTACGATATTGATTCTTACTCTCTGAACTTCGACGATGGTTATTGTTCCTCTGACCCAGTTAACGCTTCTAGGTCTTTCCCTGCTCGTTTTGCCATTCTTGATTCCAAGGTTTATTTTGACGAGCTGTGAAGTGAGAGTAGTGATGATGATGATAACTGCAACGAAATGAGTTCTTGATCATTTCTTTAATTTACCTGTAAATACATAATTGTGAACATAATTGTGAATTTTGATCTTATTTGTAGCTAAATAACGATAATCTAGCAATTTTCTTGTATTTAAATTTTTAACTTTTTTCTTCATAATTTGCATCTATGATATAGTAGGCTTCACTGATAAAATTGACCAGCATGAAACCCAAAAAAAGGAAAGTGTTTGAGCTGGATCCTTACTTAGCTTCCTTTACCAGATAAAAAAATTCTTATATAATTTTTTTTTTCTACGCATGTATAGCTGTTGATATTTGCCTTCATGGTATTATAAATTGTCTTTTCAAGGTATTTGTATAAAAGAACAATTGATCATATTGAATTAACGTGGATATGATTAGGACTATTCATTATAATTAATAACACTTTTGAAATAATTTATTTTCCTTAGAAATACTTGCATTACAAAAGTGAAAGGAAAATACAAATTGAAAATAAATTCGTTGGTCCCTCTTGCTTTTGTTTTGGAAGAAGCAACAAGCCTAAGCATGGTTTTAGGTAGCACCCATAAACATTAAAAATCAAGTTGCGACATCCAATGGAATTAATTAAAGACCATTTAGCCGAATAAAAATTGACAAAAGAAGATTATCAGGTAATGAACGAACAAAAATGAAAAGACAGAAAAAAGGGGCATTGGTATATTTACCGCATTAAAGTGAATGTTGTCACAAAGTCGCTTTTAGAAGAAATTTTTCGTTCCAAACAAAAGTCAATTAGAGAGGTATTAATAAATATTTTCCAGTTTTACATGAAAGAGGTGATATGTATAGCATATCTTTCAATACACTTTCTTTAATGAGGAAAAACTTTAAAAAAAATATTAATTTAAAATATATTTAAATGGCTTTATTGTCATTCATTGATTCGTGAAAAATTGTTGAAAGTGGGATAAATATAGGAGCTTTATACTTGGAACCCAAACATCCTTGAGTTTGAGCCTTTAATATGAAACCTAATAAAACGAAGGTAGGGTCTAATGGCATTGAATGAGGTCATCCTTTTGCAACCATATCTAAACCTATTGGACTTTGCAAATGGATGTAAATGTCGGTCTGTATATCTACACAAAAAAAGGGGGAAATTATATCTTATTTTGAATATAAGAATTTTACCTCGATTTGCTTCCTTAGTTAATAATTATAGGATGAGTTGCATCCAACTGTTACAGTAGATAAACTTCGATTGACATTATTAATTAATGTATTCTAATATTTGGAACAAGGTCATCATTTTTTATTAACCTCAAAAGTTTTCAACATAGTAGACCATATGTCTACATCATCGAATCTTGCAAAATCTTAATTAAAGGTTATGGGATAGAAACATAACTTTTTCTTTTTCTTTTCCTCCTCCATTTTTTTACAAAAAGCAAATAAAGTTATTAAGATAAGGATTACGTAAAACATTTATTGTCAAATAAAAAGGTGATTACTCACATAACGTGTTTTCCTTTTTGTGCCCTTTCCTGTTGGCCATAAGTGAACAAATATTTTAAAAGATAAGGACTTGCTTAATTATTTAGTAAATATCTACTAAAGGATACTAAATAAAAATATCATTCTAGTAATCAAAACATTAGCCTCAAAAACCTGTTCTCTTCCTATATATATATATATTGAAGATCAAAATGGTCACTCACTTATCTGAGTAAGTTTAATTTGAAGTTAATAGGCAGTAAGTAAAGGGTCTTTTAGCTTCCATATTGGGGAGAATATATACTGGGTAGCAAAATTAATAATAGCAATTGTTGTGCGCCCCATTACTCAATGAAGAATTTGGATAAATCATTTATTATTTTGCACCAATTTTTCTTTCTTTCTCTGGTCCAGTCACTTTACCTACTTTTATTTCTTACTCATAATATGAAAACCCAATATTCTGAAAGCATCTTCATGATACAACAACTGAAAATGAGCTCACTCATGGTTTAGGCCTTGGAAACCATGGTTCTAGCAAAATAATCATTTTTGGATTTTAAAAAATGTTTGGGTAAGTGCTCATCAAAGCCAAGGTTTTGCTAAAAAAAAGTACTTTTTTTTTTCATGGGATCTCATCCCAACTTAGTGAGGTCATCTACGTGAATCGCATACATAATGCGATTAGGTTCTTTCAATAATTAATTGTTCAAAAATACCATCCACAATAAAATCTTGTATAATAACAAGTGTCCTTCTTGATGATTTCCCTCTATATTTCTCATAGGGTTAGATATTATCTAATAAACTCATCTTACTATTGCCTCTAACTGTCTTCTTTTAACAAGATGTGTGTTATGAGTCCCACATCGAGAAGTTTCGCAAGTGTAGTGTAATTTATAAGTCAAGGGGCCTTCTCTCATAATAAGCTAGTCTTTTAGGATGAACCCTCCCTTTGGGTTTGTGATCATCACAATCTGTCAATTTGGAATAAATAAAAAAAGGATCAAACATGTATCATCTATAGGATAGATTAAAAAAGAAGCTGCAAATTGTAATACAGATTTCAATTTAAGAAATCCCTTGTATGATTGTGACACGTTAGGTTCAAATTAAGGATTGGAAAAACAACAAATAATTAACATGAGAACAGGTTGTTTCCATTGTTCATTCTGACCAACCAACATACTTTTTCAAACACTTGATTTCAGTCAATAGGACATGCATGCGTATCTGACTTCAAAAGGTGCTAAGGTACAGTCACACCCCATTTTCAACAATAAAGTCTTACATATCTAACTGTAGTTGCTGACAAAGCCAAAAAAAAAGGGAAAAAAAACTTTATAGCATTACGCACTGCCAAATCAATTTCGACAATTCTTTATCCATTTCCAAAAGCCACGTAAAGCTTTTTATCCAGATCCTATAAAAACTATTGTCAAGTATATTTGCATGTCGATCGATCCAATTATTTTTTTACACGTCAAGTGCTTCAGAATTTTTGTCGACATCAACTATACTTTGTCAATAAATAGCCTACCTACTCTCCATGAACATCAAACACAACATTACTCTCAAAACCTAATCTCTCTGTCTCTCTATCCGGCTATCTGTTCAAAGAGTATCTCTCTATCTTCTTTACATATCTCTTTCTTCCAGGTTCTAGTGGGAACTTGTATGTGTGTGAATCGAAGATGGTGAGCCTGAGAAAGTTGTGGGCCAAGATGAAGAAGGAGAAGAAGATGTTGTTACAATACGACATTTATTCTTACTCTAAGAACTTCGACGATGGTTATTCAACAGACCCAGATAATGCTTCTAGATCGTTCCCTGCTCGTTTTGCCATTATTGATTCCAAGGTTTATTCTGACAAGAGCTGTGAAGTCAGTAGGGACGATGATAACACCAGTGAAATTAGTTGTTGATAGGATCGTTTCTTAATTTAGACCAGAAATTGTACAATATCCAATATATTGTGTACGTACGGCTAGCTTACCTTGTAAACACGCGCGCGCGCACACACATATATATAGTATTGTATATTTTAAACTGTGATCTTGTTGATTCTTAAGTTGTAGCTGAAATGATAATTAATTTATTAAATTTTTTTGTATTTACATTTCTATATATATCGTACTCTTATTTTCCTTCTAGCTAGGCTTCGTTTGATGACAGTTACATAACTACCACTATAAAAAAATTGACTTTCGGTCACTGCTGAAAGTCAAAAAGTCACCATTGAAAGTTTTTAGTGGTGACATTTTGTCGCTACCCAGTCGCTGGTACTATTAGCGGCGACAAAATGAATCACTGCTGAAAGTATGGTTTCAACGGCAACATTTGTCATCGCTGGTAGCTTTTGCGTCTACATTAAATGTTCCCGCTTAAAGTGACCCTTTAGCGGTGACACTAAGGATAGCTTTTAGTGGCAACATGTAATGTCGCCGCCAAAAGTCAACTTTCAATGGCAACAAAAGTTGCCGATGAAAGTGCATTAAGATAAAAGAAAAATATTTTTCCAAGTTAGCCAATGATCTAAAACCCGAACCAGATGGTCTGGCTAGCTAAACAGTCAGTCGGAGATGGCGACAGCTTGTTTTCATGGGTATATCCGTTTTCAACTTTGAGCCATTTTCAACCGGAAAAGGGTCATTTTTAGGCCGGAAAACTTTTTTGAGTCGGGATCCGGAGCGGCTATGTGATAATCGGACGGCTGAACTTGTTGGTGAGAAATTGGGTAGAAAAAATCAGAAAAAGATGAATGTGAGTTTGCTGTGTTTGGTGTGTGCGGATTGTAATACCCCAAATTTTGAAATTTGAGGCTAGAGAATAAGCCTGAAATAAATGGACTACTAAGCCCCAGTTTAGTAGGAGCCCAAATTTATTCGCTAATGATTCTTATATCTTTGGGATATTAAAGAAAGTAAAATGATGAATTTTGGAGAAAGTAATTATGTTTTTGGTGAAATCGCCTATGAGGTAGTGAGCTTGTCATGTGATTTTATATGACCAAGTGATGAGTAAAAATTATGAAATTTTATAGGATGCAAGTAGACATCCTAAGCCTTAATTTGATAGGTCATATGACTCAATTATAGCTATATACAAAAAGTTATGAATTTTTGAAGTCAGCACAGAAACTGTGAAATTTCTGATGAAACAGTATGCAAAGATTGAAATTCTGGGAATTTTGTGATGCCATCTAGCAAAATTCTATATTTTTCCTTGAAACTAGACTCAATAAGAGTTCTATAGGCTTTGAAATCACTCCAATTCAATTTTTATAGAATTAGTTATGATGTTGCAAAGATTGGGCAGAAATCTGCCCGAATTTCCAATTAATCCGAATTTTGGAAAATGATTACATAATTAAAATACAATATCATATATGATAAAATAAATCACCTCCTTCCTCCATCAGGCCAGAAATGATGTCCTTTTTGCTGGAAATAGAGAGAGAAAGCTTGAAAGGGTTTAGAGAGAGAAGGATAAGTGAACTCGCAAGGTAAGCCGATTTCTCCAACGATCTAGCTCCTAACGCATATAACTCCACTCCTAAGCTACTCCTCTATGTTCTTTAAGGTTTGGAATCTCAAAATCTGTCGTTGAACACCTAGGGTTTTTGGCCAAGTCAAGGAAAAGCTATTGGGAGCTTGAGGTAACTTCCAAACTCTTGTATATTGGCTATTCTGGCTGTTGTGGACAATTTAATCGGTGAAATTTTGCCGGATTGTCATTGGTTTCAAAAATGGAAAATGGGTGTGTGGGCCTGTTATGCTGCCCAAATTGGTACTAAATGGTAATTGTAACCTAATAGAATAGTCAATAAAATAGTTAAGAGTAGAAAGGAACGCGTTTACGCAGCCGAAATCAAAAAACTCCAATTTTTTTCCGGGTAACTGAGAATTTCGGCCAAGGTTAGTTTGGAGGGCTTAGAGTTAGACTTTCAATGATTTGATAGTTCCATTGAGTTCATGAGCAAAAATTAGGTGGGGTTACAGTTGGTCACTTTTTTGGAAAAGGCTGAAAAAACATAATTACGAAAACGCTCCTAAAACCCTTAAGTAGGGCTGCCAAGGGTAAATTTGTAATTTAAAAATAAATTTGATAATTCTGAGTCCGGAAATGGACTCCTTGGATGAAAATATGTCAGGATAGCCCATGATAGAATTTTGGGAAAAGTACAGCCAAACCGGGTACGGCAAGGCCAAGCTGGGTCCCCGGCGGCATTTTTGTAAATTTTCATAGTAGGCTCATATAACCCCCAGAAACACTATGGAAGTGTCTAAATGGTACATTTGGAATTGTAGGATCAAATATGGAGCCCAAGCTGTTGTCATTCTTTACGAGGCACACATTTCGAGGCAAAAAGGGGTTAAGGTAGGGAACTTACATCTCCTACATGTATATGATATTCGTGTTAGTGTGTTGATGAATGTTATTGCTTTCATTGATTATGTGAAACATGTATGAATGATTTGAAGCTATTTTTCAATTTATACTACGGCCATAAGTATATTGTTCGAAGCATTGAGCTTATAGATTTGTCATTGTGTGAGCATGAGTTATGTGATGCAAGCATGTCATGCATTAAAAATTTATCGTACATGCATATTGGTATTGTTTTCCTACTAAGATTCTCTCGAATCTCACCCTCTCCTACTAACAATTTAGACAGGAGAAGACAGAAGATATGTTGAGAACAATGTAGAGAATCATATGAGGGGATTGCAGTGGTGGAAACAAGACGAGAAGATGTCTCTGTTTCACTGGGATGGGTTTAGATACCCAAGTAGCCCTGTGTGGCTACGTTGATGGTAGTGATTATGTACGAACCCCTATGGGGAATTTATGTAATCATGCACTTATTATCAGTATATTCATGTTATTCCTGTGTTGCCCACCGAACAGCATATCATTTTCCGAAAATACTCTAAAAAAGGTTAAAATGAGATAAGGGTGTGACATGGTTTGCCGCAGCCGCATCTTACCCGAACTCCTCTTGCCTTTGCTCATCCGTGTTGTCCGGTCACTGCTTTGGGTCTCTGTCTGAAACTTCAAGTTGAAACACAAAGGAAGATGAGTAGGAGGTTGATAGCAAAGAAAGCTAGGGGTGAGTTTTCACTTTTAACTTTTTAGACTGAAGGAGATGGGAGTGTGAGGTGAGAAGTAAGTAAATATTGCATAGTGCACAAGTTGTTAGACTTGTCAAAGAACACATGATGGGGAAGAGGGCTGGAGGCAACCCATTTTGACTTGAAATTTAAGGTTCAATCAAATTATTATATATTCCGCCCAAAAAAAAAATCAAACTAATATATTTAAGTAAATAGCAAATGTCCGGTCATGATTTCAAATTGGGAGAGATTTTTCAGGTGAAAAAATTGAGAGAGATTTTATTCTATATTTTTATCTATATTATAAAAAAATATGAAAAATAGTTTAGTGTAATTATGTTGTTTTGTTTAAAAATTTGTTCTCATATTCTTAAAAATGAGAACAACTCTAATAAATTATTATAAAATAAAATGTTATATTTAAAATTCATGTCATATGTTTATTTTAATTTTTTCTTTAAAACTATTAATATCAATATAAACTTTAAATATATATACACACACATATATAATTTCATTTTTATTTCTCTTATTCATATATCATTGTATAGGTAAATGATATTTTTTTATTTAATTAATATGCATCCGGCTCAACCTAACGGATGGATGCTGGTCTGGCTTTTAAAACATTGATGTCAGTGACACACATATCACATCACCTTCCACTTATCTCGTCCACATGCCACCTGCCACCATCCACATTGCCTTCCACATCACCCATCAATATTTTTCTCCCACAAGTGCCACACCTAGGTTTGAACCTAGGATCTCCTTGTTAAGGAGGGAAGCTCTTAACCATGTGAGCCAAGATGAATTGGCATCCTTTATGTCAATTTATATATATGTATATATTGTTAAACATCACACACACACATGTACTATTTATAATATATTAAATCTTTACTAATATATTTGTTTTGATAAATTTTATTAATATAAATATAAATATATTATTAATACATACATATATAAATATATCTATATATACATATATATTAATTTATATATTAATATAATTTATAAAAATAAAGAATAAGATATATTTATATATATGTAAATAGTTCAAAAAATAAAGTTAATTATAAATTAGATTATATGTATTTTTTTCTTACTTGGAATTTTTTTCATTTTAAAATAATTATTTAATTTTTTAGAAAGGTTATTGCTAAATTTTTATAATACGTTTTCTATTTGTTATTATTTTTGTTTTTAGTATAAATTTATAAAAATTAAATATTAAATTATATGATTCATCTTATATTTCAAGATAGTACTAAAAAAAGTATATAACATGATATAAATATATTTAAGTATATTGCTTAGGCAAAAAATGTGATTATATCTACTATATATTCGTTTTGGATTGTCTAATTAGCCATTTGGAAAATTTAAGTGTGGATGTATCATTTTAATTTTTTTCAAATTAAAGTATCAATTTAAGCCTAAAGAGATAATAATTTCATTCAATTGATTCTTCTAAGGTGCTATAACTTATATTAGTATCTTCTGATTCATTCTCTTGTACTGCATTTTCTGTGTCACTTTCTATTTCAATATCACTATCATACTCATCAAACACATCCTCTTCATTACTATCTTTATGAACCGATGAATGAGTTTTATTGTCATCGATACTCCAAGGAATTACTCTCACACACAACACACTATCTCTCAAACTCTATTTATCTCACAATAATCCTAGAAATTACTTTATTTTTTCATAAGAAATTACATCAATAAACATATTTATTGTATAAATATCATAAGTTAAAAAAAACAAAAATTTTGAAAAATTGTAAACAAGACTTTCAGTGGTGACACTAAAGTCACTGTTGAAACACCCCTTTCAGCGGTGAAACATGAGAGTTGCCACTTAAAGTTAGACTTTCTTTTGTAACTACTGAAAGTTATACGGTCAATGGTGATAACAAAATGTCGCCGCCGAAAGTCTATATTTTCAGCGGCGAGCCACCAATTGTCATCCCTAAAAGTCATTTTTTTGTAGTGTCTGTCGAGCTGCTGGTCCCAATTTCAGACCTAAAGATCTGAATCAAAACGCTGTGTTGTTGTGGACCAAACTGTCATTTTCAAAATTCATGGGACCAAACTGACACTTTGAAAATATGAGCCCCAAACTGCCATTTTCAGTTTTAATCTCATTTTTCAAGTACCTACAAATAAAAATAAATAACCCAACATCAAATCTTCTCAAAAATAAATGATTAAGAGTAATTACAATTTTGATGACAACTTTGCCCTTTTTAGCTTAATTCAATGTATTTACTTTTAATGTCAATTTAATCACAAAAAAGGCATTTTAAGCTCTATAAGTATGACAAAATCCCCAAATAAAGTATAAAAATATATAATAAATTGGAATTTGTCATTGAGGTTGCATGTGGTCTCGGGCCTCTTTCCCAGCGAAATCTTCGGCCTCTCTCTCTCTCTCTCTAGCTCTAACTCTCGACCTCACCTTCTTTCTCTCTTTTCTCTGTGTTTTCTGTGCGAAATGAGTTAATGGAGAGTGAGGGAGCTGATGGTGTTTATTATTAGGTGGACGTGTTGTGTGTAAACGTGTGTGTGTATTGTGTGAGTGTGTTATGAGAGAGGGAGACAAGTGAGTGTTTTTAATTAGTGGGAGTGTGTTTTTATCCTATTGGTCCTACTTACCAGGATTTTTTTTTCTAATTTGTCTAATTTAAAATCTTGTAAATCCATTAGCCCTGTTTGGTATGTAACACTGAATTTTGATGGATTAGGATAGGGATTGGTATCCGGAGTGGGAGTGGGAGTGGGATTGGGATTGGGATTAAGGTTTTATAATTATGTTTGGTATGGAGTTCTATTGAGAGGGGCTGTTTAAATTAATTTTATTTCTTAATTATTTAATAACCGTAGAAAGACTATAATACCTTAATGATAATTAAAAAAATATTATAAAAAAATTTATGGCTTCTCCGATCTTTCCCGATCTTCCTCTCCATGAGAATAGAAGACAATAGTTCTCTTCCACTGCCTCTAAGGAAGTTGTGAGTCCTTTTGTTCATCAATATTGTTGGAGAATAAATTATACCCTAAACAAAATCAGGGAAAAACGAACAAAATGAAATCAGGGGAAAATGAAAATAATCAATATATTCTAAATATTTGAAGAGCAAAATGAAGTCAATTGAATAAAAAACAAAAACAAAACTGAATATTAGGATGTTGCGGTTAAAGAAGTACAAAATATCTTTTGCAGTTTGTTGCGGCAATGGAGGGAGAATGATTGTGCGAAAATGGATGAGGCCTAGGTTAAAATGAGAGGGTTAATTTTGTCCAAAAAATATTATAATCGAGGATATTTTTGTCCCTACAATTTGCAATGCCCAGGACTGAAAACGCAATACCATGGGAGAGGTGGCTTTGCCGCAATTCCACTTTCGTGGTACTCTTAGTCCCAGGTTCTCTAAAGTCCCTCATACCAAACAAGACAATTCAGCCTAATCCCTGACCCAATCTCAATCCCTACCCCCAATGTTTTGTACCAAACAAGGCCTTAGGTTCCATAATTTGGCCTAACTTTAGCCCAATTCCGATTTTCGGGTATGTAAAATAAAGTTACTAATTTTTCTCCTTTTTCTAAATCAGTATTAGCTCACCATATAATTTCCATAAATTAATCCTTAACACTTTTTAAGGATTTCCTTCCTTAATTGGATTCTTTAAGCCTTAAAATAATTTCTCTGAAATTTTCAAGCCAAATTATGACATCTAACTATTTTTTTCTCAAATTTTTGGGAAAATAGACCTTTAAATTTCCAGAAATTTGCTTTAAAATTATTTGGGCCATTTATGGGGAACTAAGCCTCTTTATAATTTCTCTAACTCCCCATAATAACATTTTATACTATTTACTCAATATATCTTGCCCTTAAATAATTTTTTAATATCATTATCTTAAGCATTTTCCTCATAATATGCTTAAGACATTTGTCTCAATTGGGCTAAATAGTTTACTTAATTTAGTCTAATTCTTTATATTCTATGCCCATAATCTGGGATGTTACAGTAAGTAAATTATCCGGCTTTTTGTGTCCCATTCCACTTATTAAAAAAATGTGTTCAGATCCTTATAATAAATCTCTTCTTCCAATTTATCAAAGATTGCTCTATTAATCATAGGCACAGTACGCTTCACAAATCCCATTTGTGCAACAAAAAACGTTTAACAAAAGTGCCTATCCAAATAAGCTTTATTCCTTATTATTCTAACTAAATTAAAAAACCCCCAAACCTCATTCTTATTTCATATAATCTGCTGCAGGGAAGATTTATCCTTAATTCCTCACATATATAGCACTCCATCATTAGAAAGATGAATCAAATTTTAAGTCACAATTAATATCTTCCAACTATACCTATTATTCCATTGGCAAAAATGGCTTTTCTCAAAGTTTCATCAGTTCCATGATTTAGTTTATTATATTTTCGCCATTTTAGTTTTAAATTATCCTCTCAAACATTTTATCAAACACCGTTTGTGCACTCTATTTTACAAGCTTCAAGAATAATTTTTTTTTTTTTTATGAAATCAAGAATAATCTTTTTAAAATCATTATCCCACATTTCATATATTAAAGCTACAAATCCAATCTGGAATCATTATCAAACCCTTATACAACTCAAACCAATTACCAATTGGAGGAATTACCATCCTTTCCACACCACAAACGGCACAACAAATTGAAGAAGGGAAAGCAATATTCTCTACTCATTCAGAAATTGAAGCATTCTGCAAATCAAAGGAGGAAAAAGCTATTCATACATACCATGAACAATAAACCGCACAAGTAAAGAAGGAGAGAAGTGAAGACACAATCTGTCCCCACCCTCACATAGCAGCGTCGCAGAGCAGAGAAGGGAGTAAAAACCCAGCGCACATAATAGCAGTGAAAGAAATGAGTAACAATACCAAGAAGGGAGGAGGAGACAGCTGAGCAGTCCTAAAAGTCTCCCTTCCAATTTCCGCGGCCAAAATGTCGACTAGAAAGGAGAAAAAGGAGAAAGCAAGGTCTGGTGATGTTGAGCAGAGGAGGAAGAAGGAGGATTGATGGGAGTTAGCACACACACCCCGTCCCCCTGAACGTTCTCTCCCTGTTTTTCTTGCTTAAGTCGGTGGTGATGGAGGAAAAAAATCTGATACTTCAATTATTTTTTTTCAGGAGGGCAATATAGTAATTTCAATTTTCTGAATAAAGAAAATAAAATTTTCCATTCGACAAAGGAGAGATTTGAACTCAGTACTTTAAGGAAGCTCAACAGCCTCCATGCCACTAAACTACAAGATTATCTATTTTGTCGATCTACAAAAAAAGATAAATAACAAAAATACTACTTAACTCCCTCATGATATTTCTTTTGGGCCAGTAAAATTAGTCCACTTTTGATAGAGATCTCCAATAAAATATTTATAACATTAATAAAGAGTCAATAATTATTGTATTCCACCTAGAATTCATATCTACAATGAATAAATAAAATACTACAAGCAATTAAATAATTATCCCTTTTTTTATGCTATTACAGGATAATTAATATAAAGATATATTTTTAATATGAGGAGAAAAGGAAAATGTAGTTTAAATTTTGAGACACTACAAAAAAGTTTCTTATATTAAGAACTAACCCCAGAAGGAAGAAAGTTGCTTATAAACAAAAAAACAGAGGGACTTCTAATTTAAGACACTTTAATGGCTTCACTGTCATTCCTTAATTGGTGAGAATTTGTTGAAAGGGACATATAATATGAGTTTAGAAGCGGTATATATAGAAGGTTCATACTTGGAAGTTGGAACCATGCATTCTTCGTTGAGCCTTTTATGTACTCCCTCTTGGCTTTAAATAGAAGACATATTTATTTAATTTGGTTAGATTTAGAAAATTGGTTAAATTAGTTAGTATGGTATATATTTTATAAAACATCTGGGTCACCTTCTTTAATTCCCTCCTTCCCTCTCCCCCATAATTATTATTGAGGAAGCATCAATATAGGTAAATTAGAAAAATATTTTTTATATTTAATACCAAGATCAACTTCCCAAATATATCATATGTTAAAGACCAGGTGAGTAATATGAAATCTAACAAAAAGAAGGTAGGGTCTAATGGCATTGAATGAGGCTGTACTTATGCAACCATATATCTAAACCTGTCGGACTTTGCAAATGGATGTAAATGTCTGTGTATCTACACCAAAAAAGGGAAATATTATATCTTAAATGAAAATACAAGAATCTACCTTGAGTTGCATCGTTAAGAGATCAACTTTAATTGGCATTATTAATTATTTTATTCTAATATTTGGGGACAAGGTCATCATTTTTGAATAACTCAAAAATGTTTTCAAAATAGTTGACAATATGTCCACATCATCGAATCTTGCAAAATCTTAATTCAAGGTCATGGGATAGAAAAAGAAATTTCTTTGTTGAATTCTTTTTTCCTTCCCCATTTTACGGAAAGCAAATAAAGTTATTAAGATAAGGATTACGTAAAACAGTTATTGTCAAATAAAAATGTGGTTACTCACGTAACGCGTTTTTCTTTTTCCTTTAATTTTCCCCCCTTCCCTTTCTGTTGGCCAGAATTGAACAAATATTTTAAAAGAAAAGGATCTAAATATCAGAAAAATGATACTAAATTAAAACAAATATATCGTCTTGTAACCAAAATATTGGTCCCAAAACCTGCTCTTTCCCTATATATTTTGAATATCAAAATGTTCACTCACTTATCTTTTTTTTTTAATTGAATTAAATGATCTTTTAGCTTCCATATTGGTGGGATTATGGGATACTAATAAAAACAATAATAACATTGACAATAAGGTTGACGCGTATATAGGTGTGTGATTATCATACTGTTAGTTTGTACCAAACTGGTTGGTTGAATCCCATTAAGAATTTGGATAATGCATTTATTGTTTTGTACCAATCTTAATTTCTTTTAATTTTCTCTTTTTTCCAGTAATTTTTTCTACTTTTATTTTTTATTAAAACCCAAGATTCTGAAAGCAGCATCTAAGTTTATGATGCAACAACAAAGAACGAGCCTCTCAATTAGGGAAGTCACCTATGTGGATCACATATATAATGTGATTATTTGATTTTATCATTAATTAATTGTTCAAAAATATCATTCACAGTAAAATCTTGTTTTATAATAAGTGTCCTTCTTAATGATTTCTCTCTATATTTCATATAGGGTTAAAGAATATATAATAAACTCAACTTTTCACAAGATGTCAATTTGAAATAATTAAAAATGGATCAAACATAATCTACAGGAAAAAAATTAAAAAGTCAGCTGCAAATTGTAATACTGACTTCAAGTTAAGAAATCTATTGTATGATTGTGCACATTATGTTCAAATTAAGGATTGGAAAAACAACACATACTTTGGTAAGTAAACAACGGCTATAACCATTGTTCATTCTCACCAACTAACTTACTTTTTCAAATTGTAATACTGACTTCAAGTTAAGAAATCTATTGTATGATTGTGCACATTATGTTCAAATTAAGGATTGGAAAAACAACACATACTTTGGTAAGTAAACAACGGCTATAACCATTGTTCATTCTCACCAACTAACTTACTTTTTCAAACACTTGATTTCAGTCAATAGGGCCAACTGACTTCAAAAGGTGCTAAGGTACAGTCACACCCCATTTTCAACAATAAAGTTCTACATATGTAAGTGCAGTTGTGCTGACAACGCAATAAATAAATAAATAAATAAATAAATAAACAGAGAATTGCTGATAAATACCTTTTTGGCAAATTAATTGCTGAATCTACCATTGCACATAACGGAAGATGTTTTGCACATAATGGAAGATTGCTTGCACGTTTATACGGAAGACTTTTGCACACACGGAAGATGATTTACACAAAATGGAAGATCGCTTGCACACACGGAAGATCCCTTGCACGCTTGGTAGCAATCAGCAATTAATTTGCTTCCAAAGTATTTTTCAGCAATTCTCCCATAAATAAATAAATAAAAACTTTCCAACATTAGGCACTACCGAATTAATTTCGACAATTCTTAATCCATTTCCAAAAGCCACCTAGAGCTTTATCCAGATCATATAAAAACTATTGATAAAATATATTTGCTTGTCGATCGATTCAATTTCTTCTTAACACGTCACATGCTTCAGAATTTTTGTCGACATCAACTATAATTTGTCTACAAATAGCCTACCTTCTCTCCATGAACTTCAAGCACAACACTACGCTCAAAACCTAATCTTTCTCTCTCTCTCTAACTATCTGTTCAAAGAGTATCTCTCTATCATCTTTACATATCTCTTTCTTCCAGGTTCTAGAACTTGTGTGTGTGGATCGAAGATGGTGAGCTTGAGAAAGTTGTTGAAGAAGATGAAGAAGGAGAAGAAGAGATTGCTTCAGTACGACATTGATTCTTACTCAAAGAACTTCGACGATGGTTATTCAACAGACCCAGAAAATGTTTCTAGATCATTCCCTGCTCGTTTTGCCATTATTGACTCCAAGGTTTATTCTGACAAGAGCTGTGAAGTGAGTACTGATGATGATAACCGCAGCGAAATGAGTTGTTGATATGATCAGTTCTTTAACTTCGACAAAAAATTGTACAATCTCCATTATATTGTGTACGTAAATCTAGCTGATTACCTGTAAAAACATACATACATACATATAGTACTGTAAATTGTGAACTGTAATCTTGTTTATTCTTAAGTTGTAGCTGTAATGATAATTAATTTATAAAAAAAATTGTATTTACATTCTCTATATATATGTATATATCTTTTAATTTTCTTCTAGGTTTCTGTTATTGACAGTTCGTTCTTTTATTTTTTTATTTTAACAAATATTATTCAGTAAAATATTTTGATTCTATTTCCTCACAATACCAAACATTATTATTTTTTTCTTTCTTATTTTGTCGCCCTCTTATTATCAATGTAATTCCAAGATATATATTTGTATAAAGATATGACATTGCTAATATTGAATTGTATTGTTTAAAAGAATTATTTTTTCAACAAGGCGTTTGAATTAATTTGAGTGATTCACAAAGATATTAATAACACTTTTGAAACAAATTATTTGGCTTAGAAATATTAATGTTGCATTACAAAAGCCAAAAGGAAAACAATTTTTTTTTTTGTTTTTTAAATTTCTTTGGTCCCTGTTGCTTTTGTTTCCAACTTTTTTACATATGGGATAGAAGATTATGTACTTTTCTAGCCATTTGTGTTGGGATGGGACCTCTGACCCACAAGCTTTGAAACTTTTTAGTCAAACTGACGTACATCCAATTGTATCAAACCATATTCACAAATAGCTAATAAGCTCCCCAACAATGAATTACACCATTACGAATTTGTGTGTGTAATTTGTTGAGTTTTTCATTTAATGTATTGAGACTACTATTTTCACTTTTTTGTCTGTTGTTTATTATCGTGTTACACCATTTTCTGTATTGAATTGAACACTATTTGGAAGTGATTTTATAGTATATGAGATAAGTATGTCAGGAGTTTTGTTTTGGTTTGTGTGAAAGTGATTATGAGACAAAACACGGTTTTATAAGCATTGAAACCTGATTTCAAAAGCGCTTGAAGTTAGATAATGTTACATGTAACAAGGTAACAAATTATTGTAACACAAAACAGATAGTTGTTGTTAATGAACTCAAAGCAAGTTATAACATCCAAATGGAACTAAATATAGACCATTTAGTGCAAGAGAAAGTGACAAAACAACAAGAGGTTGTGAAGAGAAATTGAAGAAACAAAATGGGAAGAAAGAAAAGAGAGGAAGGGAAATGACACATACATATATAGATTATTTTAATACGGACCAATTTCAGTGTTCATTGAAATGATGAGAACCGATAGCTATTCATTATTGTAGACCGTTTAGATCTAATTTGGATGGTTTAGATTGATTTTTTTACATTTACTTTTTTTGTAGAAAAATTATTCTAATGTGTACAGAATTTAAAATAAAAATAATATCTTAACTTTCAATTTTTCAAAAAATTGATTTTTTTTATTTAAAAATTATTAGTTGAAAATTTTAAATCTAGACTGTTGAAATTTTACCTGAACTGTGTAGATCTTACCACTGTGAATAGCTCTTAGTACTCATCATCATGATAAGCATTGAAGCTAATTCTCTTGAACACATTATTATTATTACTACCTCTGGCCCTAATTATAAAACAAAATTGACTCTTTTTTTTTGGAGAAATTAAGGAAGCTAAATAAGTTATTTAATCATATCATATATTATGTATCCTTAGATTGTATATTAATTTATTAGTCAAACTAATTAGTTTGAAAGAAAAAAAATATAAATATAAATACTCTAAAGTAATTTAATTAGCTTCTTTAATTTCTTCAAAAAAGTTAACTTTATCTCATAATTAGGACCGGAGAGAGTATTATTTATTTGGTCAACAATATAATAATTGTTTTTGAGGCTTAATTAAAACATATATTTTTATTAATATTGAGGCTTTTTTATGTAACAGAATGATCCAAGGTGGGGTCTTTTGGGCATTGAATGAGGTTGTCCTTTTGCAACCATGCAAATCTGTCTCCCAATATTTGTTGAGGCTTGTACATTGGAGATTCCTCTTTTTGCCCTCCAACCCCAAAAATGGATTTATATGTCTAACCGACTAACCCTTTCTATCCATAAAAAAGGGAAAAACATGATGTTTTAATTTTAAATATAATAATTTTACTTTGATTTGGAGGTAAATTTTGATATTGAATATCTATGGAGAAGCCTGACCATAAAGTTGTACAAATTTAAAAGTCTTGAACTTAGTTGACCGTACGTCTATATATATATGTATATCACCGCATCTTACAAAATTTTAATTGAAGATATCCAGTACTTAAAAAATGACCCAAACCAATTTGCTACCACCCCCCCGGGACCCGGGTTTCTGCGAAAAGCGAATAAAGTTACTAATATAAGGATTACTCTGAAACCGAAAAAAATAAAAAGCTGTTGCCAGATAAAAAGTGATGACTCACAAAACGCTTTTTTCTTTTCTCCTTTTTGTTGCGACAATTTGAGAAATTTTAAAGAGATAAGGACTCCTGAAATAATTTAACAAAGATTAGTAAGAGGTTATGAAATAAAAAATATCATTCCTGTGACCCAAAAGAAAAATCCATATAACACCTACTCCCTCCGACCCTAAATATAGGATATAGTCTGTAATGCCCTTCGGTCCTAAATATAGGTAGTATCTTTTACAAGCCACTAAATTTGGCTGTAAAGTATAATGAACTTCAAACACAAAATTGGTTCCAAAACTTGTGTTCTATCCATCTACTTATCTATCTATTCCTATTCCTACCTCTGTCTCTTTCTTGTAATTGTTCTAGGAGTAACTAAAAACTGCAACCAGAATTGTGATTTGTGAATTATAAACCTAACATGCATTTTAAAAAAAATGTGATGCAAACTTGATGTCACTATTAAATAAATAAAATTTAAATATAGAATGTAAAATTTATAAAACAACACTACTATTTTTTGGAGTGAGTGTGTGTGTGTGTATGATATTTTGATTCATTTAGCAGACATTTGCGCAGTGCATGAAACCTATACTGATATTGACAACGATGAACACCATTAACAGGATATATATAGATCAAAATTTTCACGCTTTTATTTGAGTAAATTTTAAATTTAAAGGATAGTGAAGAAACGGTCGATCTTTACTCCCATATTTGTTTTGAATAAAAGAGGTTAGTTGAGAGACTCAACGAAGAAACTTGTTAAAACATTTATTATACCTTTGTCCCACTCTTTATTATAACTTTTTTTTCTATACCTACTTTCTTTTTTTACCCAGAATTTCCAAGATTCCAAAAGCATCTTTAATTGTAATACAACAGCAACTAACAAGCATCCCACTAAAATGAGGTCGACTATGTGGATGAAATAATATCATTAATTACGTTCTATCTATTTTATATTCAGATTAACGATCACCATAAAATTTTGTTCTACAATTTTTAACTGTACTTTTTTTTTGGTTTCCCTCTGCATATTTTTACAGAGTTAATTGAAGACCATCAAGTAAATTCTTGCTATCGCCTAGAAAAAAAAAAGATCTCAATTTCAAATAATTGGAAAAATGGATCAGAAAGAGTCTACAAAATAAAAAAGCAGTTGCAAAATTGTTATACAGACTTCAAGTTAAGAATCTCTTGTATATATGGTGATTGTGAAACATTGGGTTCAAAGGATTTAACAGAATCTTTTATTTTGTAATGAAATCTTTTTTCGGAACGTCAAATTCTTTGCAAGTTTATTTCCATGATTCATCTCACTAGCCAACCAATTTTCTGCCACTTGACTTTTCCATGTGCATCTGACTTCAAAAGATAACTAAGGTACAGTCACTCCCCATTACTAATAAATGTGGTACGTGTGTTATGCGTCGTTGCTGACAAAGCAAGAAACTTTATAGTAGATTATATAGCATCCCACACCACCAAATCAATTTGGATTCTTTTTTATATACTCATTTCCATAAATTGAAACCACGTCACTCTTTATCCTCATTCTTTCAAAACTAACAATAAAACTAACAAATTTGGCTGTATAAGTATAGTGACAGTAAAATAGATTTGCATGTCGGTCGATTCAATTATTACTTTTTATTTAACACATCATGCATTGCTTCAGACTTTTTGTCGATATCAAATTATTTGTCTATAAATAGCCCGCCTGCTCTAAATGAACCTCAAACACAACATTGCTCCTAAAACAAAATCTCTCAATCTCTCTCTCTCTCTCTCTCTCTCTCTCTGTGTATCAAATATTTTTCTGTCAATCTCCTTCTTCCCAGTTTGATCTAGCAAGTAGTGGGAACAAGAAGAAACAGAAGAAGTTGAACTGTGTGTGCATCGAAGATGGTGAACTTGAGAACGTTGTGGAGGAAGATGAAGAAGGAGAAGAAAAGGGCTTTACAGTACGACATTGATTCTTACTCTAAGAACTTCGACGATGGTTATAATTCCTCCGATTCAGATTATGCTTATTCATCTTTCTCTGTTCGTTTTGGCATTCTTAATTCCAAGGTTTCTTTCGACAAGCCTTGTGAAGAGACTAGCAGTGATGATGATACCAGCAGCGAAATAAGTTGTTGATATGTTCAGTTCTTCTACTTAGGCCAGAAATCGTAGGTGTAGCTTTCCTGTAAATACATATAGAATTGTAAATTGTGAGCTGTGATCTTGTGGATTATTTTTTTTGCCAGAATGATCTTGTTGATTCTTATGTTGTAGCTGAAATAATAATTAATTTATTAAAGTTTTTTATTTATATTTCTATATACCTTTCTCTTAATCTTCATCTAAATTTCTGTTGCTGACAGTTATTAACTACTAATCTGACAAAATTAATGACTAACATAAAACCCAGAAAAGAACGTGTTTGAGTCGGATCCTTACTAGATTTTCTGATTAAGAAAATATTAAATGCCATTTTGAGTGATTTTATATAGTTGTAACCAGGTTATTATCTACTTTATTCAATTGTATTTGTATCAATATATGAGATAGATGATATTAAATTGTATTGTTTAAACGATTTTATTCTTTTTAAACAACGCGTTTGAATTAGTTTGAGTGATTTCTAAAGATATACAATTCATCAATCGAATTAAATGAGGTCGTCCTTTTTATGTCTGTCTGTCTGTATACATAGAAAAGAAAAACAAATTGATGTTTTAATTTTAAATACAAGAATTTTACTTTGATATGAGTATGATCCAAACCTTTTTTTTTCCTCGACAAAAAAAACCTTTTTTTTTTTTTGCTCTTTTAAACTTTTTGTTTTTTACGGAAAGCGAATAAAGTTATTAAGATAAGGATTACGTTAAAATAAGTTATCGTCAAATTTAAAGTGATGACTTGCTCAAAAGAAAAATAAAAGAAAAAGAAAAGTAAAGCAATGACACCCTCATAATGCGTTTTCCCTTTTTTTAATTCTTTATTCTATCTCTTTTTACTCTTATAGCTTGAATAAATAGATATTTTGGTGGATCATAATTTCTACATTTATTTGTGTTGCTGTTATATTTGTCTATTCACTTGCGTGCTTATTTGTCCTAAAAAAGTATGAGGAGTCCGATTAGGGCTTATTTTGTTGTCTAGAACCAATAGGTGTGGAACAGCAGATCTAAACTAGATCTTCAATTGATTCAAGTATGATTTGAGTATTCAAAATGACAGATAACTTGACATTATTAGAATACATCAAGAAAAAAGTCCCCCATTGATTACAAAAGTATTGAAGTGAAGCTATATAACCCAACGGTAGGTCTTATCAAATTGACTTGAGTTATTTTGATAGAAAGATTAATATAATACATACTTAAATCACTAAGGGCCTTTTAAGTTCGATCCCCTTACACCCAGTTCGCAATGTCATGCAATGGTAATGTAATGCAATATTAATTACAAGGCTAGTGCTTTGTTTGATTTTTAAGTCAGGTGCAGTGAGTTATTTTTTAAAAATTATTTAAAATTAATATATCATACAAAGTCTATTTTACCTTTAATATAATCTTCATAGAAAAAATAGTTAAAAGCCATTGTGTTGCCTCATAATAACCGTCATGCTATCTTGTTGATGATCGTTCGATGTCGATGGTTGTGGTAGTTGAGGCAACAATAATAGTAATGTGGCGGTGGCATTGGCAGGTGGTGATGTAACCCCCTTCCGTATTTATATCCAAAATATGAGATTAAAGTGAAATAAAGACCAATAATAAACAAAACTCATTTAAAATCACATCTTCACGATAGGGTTTTCACAAATACTTTTCGAAATCTAATTGACCTGGTCTCATATTCACATATCGAATATAACTACTCTGCAAAGATAAATCACATTCGTATAACTATCAGAGTGCACAATATAAATTTCCGACAATCCCAGATTCCTTACATTAATCCAAGCTTTATAGGGCAGATTCACCCATTACAATTACTCAAATGGGGATTATACAATCCAACTCGAATACATATACAAATATCCAATAACTCATTCCAAATATATAACCAAATATACTCATCCAAATACACATCCCGTCCTATTCAACCATATATACATCAAAATATATACATAATCCCAACTATTGAATCAATAACCAACTACCAAAATGACAACCTGAAAGAGTCCTTGTCGCCCTTGGATGCTTGCTCCATCCTCGATCTACCTTCCCTGTCTAAAATGTTGGTAGGGGAGGGTGATATTAGAGAGAATCTCAGTAGGAAAACATATACCAATATGCATGCAAGATAAGTGTTTAATGCATGATATGCTTGCATCACAATAACACATGCTCACATAATGACATATCTGCGTGCTCAATGTTTCAACAACATACTCATTGCCATAGCATCAATAGAAACAGAGCTACAATCATTTATACATATTTCACATAATCAAGCAAAGCAATACATGCATCAATACACAAACACAAATATCAAAGCATGCCAGAGAGGTAAGTTCCCTACATTTATTCTTTCCACGTATACTCCAGCATCGGCTACTCGCGATCCGAGCGAATATCAAACCCTATAACCAAATCAAGGACATAGGGTCAATCTCTAATCCAAATCCTTACTTTTATATCACTTAAAGTTGGTTGTCATTTGAGTCCCTTAAGTGTCTAATAATAAGCTTAACAAAAGCTTGAAAGGATTGGGATGTACTAGGTTGGAAATCATCTTTCAAAATCACAAAATGCTAAAAATGGGGGTTGGTTGCAGCCAAGAATCCTCTGGCTACAGCCAAAATGCACATAGAAGGTTTTTGGCTGCAGCCAAAACGTGCACAGAAACTTTTGCGCTACAGCCAAGATTTTCTGCTTCAGCCAAGGCAACTTCAAAAAATCATAATTAATTCTTAAAAAATCAAAATTAGGTGATCCCAAAGCCAAATGAAAGCTATTTAAGTCCTCTTCATAGGAAAAATATGATCCATGACCAGAAAGCACCACAAAATTCCAGAATTACACAAAATCCTACACTGCTCCAAAATGAAGTCCAGTTTCGACATCAAACTTTGGGCAAACATAAATCCCAGTTCACAAAACGAAATGACACAAATTATATATCCATTTTGAAGCTTAAGATGTGAAATTTAAGATTGAAAAGTTTCAGAATTTTTAGACATCATTTTCCCATTCAAAACGTCCACATGAGAAGACTGCCCAGACAGAATTCACACTGGACAGCATTTCCAGTTTTGCAATCAATGTGTCCAATCCAATTCAAATCAATTCCAATGATTAAATACCACAACATGACACCATTTTGAACATAAAACAACATCCAATTCCACCATTTACATTCCACACAAAAATACCACAAAATCATGGCAAAATTCACAATTCACAACACTCAACCAATAACCACAATAGTTAGGTCAAAAGTCACCAAATACTCACCTCTTCCTTTTTCCCAAACCAATTCCTTGATTCTTCATCTTTCCAGTTTTCCTCAAGCAATCAAAGACCTCCTTTCAAGAATCTAAAACCATAGAGATGAAGCTCTCATCACTATGAACAATATTAAAGAAGATGATTAGAACTAAAGAGGTCACCAAACAAGCTAAAATCTCACCTTAAGCTTTCTCTTTCTTCCTCCAAGCTTGCACGTCCATGAATATGAGAGGAGAGAGATGAATCAGATTTTTGGGCTGCTCAAATGATCTTGGCCAACCTAAAAAGGAAAGAGAGGAGAGAAAATGAGTTGAACATTTGACCAAGATCCAAGGGTCCACAAAGTGCCACAAGTCAACATCTTGCAACATCCTCCATGAGCTCACATGGGCACATACACACATGATTCCACCCTTTGATCTCATAAAAATCAATCACAACCATTGATCTTGAAGTTACCAATGAGTTTCTTCGTCGGTAATCGATCAATTGGCCGGTAACTTTACTGTTTGCCTCTGATTGTGACAATTCTCACTAAATCACCAACAACACTTCGCCTCTTTCCATTTAGCCACAATATGCGCCCTCCCTCTATTTTACGTCAATTTAGATGTTAATCCATAATTGAGCTTAAATACAAGGTTTCAGTGCTGCTCACAATACATACGAGTCACATCATATACCACGTTCTCCAAAAGTGTCGAATTAATGATAATCACACTCACTTTTGGAGTCAAAATTCCTTAATTAGATTTTGGGGTGTTACAAGTGACAACTACAATAGTGGACGAGGACGTAGCGGTTGCGGTGGCGGCAACTATGGAGGTGGCAAAAGTGGGGGGTGGTAGTGACGACGGTGGAAGAGGAGGAGGTAGTGGTGGTGATGACAACAACGGTAGAGGTGGTGGCAATTGGGGGTGGCAGTGACAATGGTGGAGGTAATGGCAACAGTGGCAACTGTGGAGGAGGAGGTAGTGGAGATGGTAGCAATGGTGGGTGACGATGACAGAAGAGGAGGAGGTAGTGGTGGCAACAACGGCAATGGTGGAGGTGGCGAAGGTGAGCGTGGCGACAATGGTGGTGAAAGAGTAGGAGGTAGTGGCGGCAGCTACAATGGTAGAGGTAACAATGGTGGTGTGGGGTGGTGGCGGTGACGTGGGGTGGCGACAATGGCAGTAGAGGAGGAGGAGGAGGTGGAGGTAGTGACTTCCACAATGGTAGTGGGAGGTGCCAGCAATGGTGGTGGAGGAGGAGGTAGTGGGAGGCGGCAATTGTGGCATGGTGTGATAGGTGAAATATAATATGACAAGTGAAATAAAGACAAATGAAACTAAAGGGTAAATTGGAGTTTTTCAACCATACAATAGGGTCGTAATGAGTATTCATAGGGGGAGAGGTATGAATGAGGATTATAAATTTTTTGAACCATGGTAAACCATATTACCACACTAAAGAGCAACCAAATACTCTTATCTTGGTAATACAATCATGATTATCATTGCAGACATACAATGCGGTTGAACCAAATGGGCTCTAAATTCAATATGGTATCAAAGCCATCCGATCAATGGGATAGAGAAAAAAGAGGAAGAAAAAAAATGAATATTGAAAAAAAAAAGAAAAAAATTCTTGTGGACCTAAGGCCTCTTTGAGAGGTAAAAAAGGTACAAGCCTAGGAATAAAGAGGAAAAAAGGGGGAAAATGAGGTTGGGAGAATATTAGAATATATCAACAAAAAAATCCCACATTGATTACATAAACATTGAAGTTTGAGAGAATATTAGAATATATCAAGAAAAAAGTCCCACATTGATTATATAAACATTGAAGTTTGAGAGAATATTAGAATATATCAAGAAAAAAGTCCCACATTGATTACATAAATATTGAAGTGAAGGTATATATATCCCAATGATAGGTCCTATCAAGTTGACTTGAGTCATTTTGATAGAAAAACCAATCTAATACATATCTAAATCACTTAAGATGCCATATAATCATATTAATTAGACTTGGAGCAAATTGATATACAGACTTAAGAAATCTCTTCTCTTATGATGATGACATATTGTTGGGTTCAAAGGATTTTAACGACAGGAATATTCCATTTAATGAACAACTAACTCTTTTTGGAAACAACAAATTGTTGGTATGTAAACAACCAACTTTTTAAGCACTTGGTTCATCTAACTTCATAAATAAAGTATTACTTACACATGCATGTGTGTGTGTAGTTGCTGACAGAGCAAGAAACTTTTTTAAAGCATATTCTCCGAACCATCGAATCAATTTTGATTAATTTGTTATTCTTTTCAACTAGCATGTCACGCTTGCTTTATCCTGATCCTATCATAACTAATGATGAATAAATTGAACCTGACTGTATAAAGCGTAATGTCAATGAAAATATATTGGCATAATGTATATTCTATTACTTTTCAACAGGTCATGAGTGATTCAGAGTTTTACTCCACATTAAGTAATATTTAGTGTAAATAACCTACCTAGTATGCAGCAACTTCCAACAAAACATTAATCCCAAAACCTTGGCTCTCTCTCTCTCTATCTATCTATCTATCTATCTATTTCTTAAAGCTTCTAGTGGGAATCAGAAACAGAAGAAGTTGGCTTGTGAGTGGATCGAAGATGGTGAACTTGACAACGCTGTGGAGGAAGATGAAGAAGGAGAAGAAGAGGTTGTTCTTATATTCATCGCCTAATCTTTGTCATAAGGTAGTACAGTACGACATTGATTCTTACACCCAGAACTTCGACGATGGTTATTCCTCCGACCTAGATGATGCTTCTCAAACTTTCTCTGCTCGTTTTGCTATTTATTATTCTAAGTCTTTTGACAAGGGTTGTCAAGTGCTTAGTGATGATAATATAGCAGTGTAACGAGTCCCTAAAAGTTCTTTTAGAATTTCATTTTTGTATCTACGTGTAGTTCAAATGTAAACACACACACACACATATTTGTGATTTGTTAATTGTAAATTCGATGTCCAATAATAAAGTGCTTTAATTTAATGTGAATTTGATGCCACTAATAAATATGCAATCAACATAGAATATAAAAGGCTACAATTTACAAAAATTAACTTTGTGTTATTTGCATAATCTCCCTAGATTAATATTAACCTGCTTAAACTTTTAATATTTTAGTAATGAAGTCCTTGCCATTACTTTTTTTTTATTATCTTTGTAATAAAAATTTCCATGTCAAAATAATAAAAGTCAAACGGTAGCTGACATGAAATTACAAATTAATAGTAATTTTTTTTCTTAACAATCTCTCCCTATGCGCCTTTGCTCAAAAAAAAAAAAAAAAATTCTCCCTATGCCTAAATCACTCGTCCGTTCTCCCAAAACCGCCAAAAAGCTAAACCGGATTCGTACTAATTAATTGTAGATTTTCATTTGGAAAAACTAGAGTGCTTGTTTTAGCTTCTCTTATGTATCAAGATAAACTCAACTACGGGCTAGTTCATGCTTCATATGAAATCTAAGATATCCCTGTCATTCATAACTTACGAATATTTCACCTTTGTATAGATTTTGAAATTTTGTTGTGAAATATAGATTTTGATTTTGATTTTTTTTTTTTTGGAAAATGGGCCTAACAACGCCCAGCTATATTATATCATAACTACTCGTGGGAAAAGAACCCCCACACAATCACTGTACAAATTATGTAACACTCTCTGGAGTGGTTAAAGAAAAAACAACTCCACCTTTTTATAGATTTTGAATTTTAATTACATGTATCATTTTTTTTCTTTTGGGATCTAATGCTATGATTATGAATCAGCATTCTTAATATCAATGATCAGTCCATTTCCTATGAATCTCCGTTCAATTCATCACAACAAGATTCACAAATCCTTATTTTATCATTTATTTATATACTCTATTTGGGGATTTTATTATGTTACTTGGGCCAAAAATGAATTTATTATAATTGAGTGGGATTAAAAGTGATTGCTTGAAAATAGAGTTTAAAAGGGTAAAAATGTTATATTTTGTGATTGTTCTTAATTAATTAATTTTTGGAATTAAAAGCGTTACATTTTGTGGTTGATTTTGATGGCTTGGGAGATATTGGAGAAGTTGGAGACAAAAGCTGAAAATAAAAGAATTAGCCCAGAGTCAATGTTGATGAGAACCAGAGAAAATTACAGAAAATTACCCAGAACTTCTGAAAACTGCAGAAAAAGCCTAAGATATGAAATTGGCTTTTCCCCCCTCCGCAATCAGATATTAAGCGACTTCTTCACCCAAATGCAGCAAGCCGACACACACACACGCACTACCATCTCCTTTGGGCTTCAACCATCTCCACCTCCACCTCCACCGTCGATTATCATCATCATCACCGTTCCTCTCCTCGTCGCACCACTCTTCCATCCCCATTCATCTCTTCATCCCTTTTCGATGGCTAAGCTTGTGAGCTGCTTCGGTGAGGTGACTCTCAACATCATAAGCAACTGATTGTTTGAATTCCTTGGTGATTGATGAAGCTAGCTGGAGTTTTTCAAGCTATTAGGGAGTTTTTTCTACTTCAATTTCAGTCTCAGTCGTTGTACGTGGTTGTATATTGTGATGCCTAGGTCTCTAGGATTATGATTTGTGACTGTAATTAGATGTTTTCTGGTTGTTGCACATAGAGACTAAGATTTGTATCAGACTTTTGCAATTTAATGATGTGGTAGAATGATTGTTACCAAAATGTTAGCCTTATTCTGTCACTCATGTATTTGAAGCTTTTATTTGGTCGGCTAGCTCTCTAGCAATTGTCAATTTGAGTTGAGAATGCCTCTTGTAAGATCTAATACATGTTAAATACCAACTAAAATGAGTCTAATGAACTAAACTCAAGCTAGGTGTCTAGGTGAGTTTAGCTAATTGGAGGAATTGTTTGAAGAAGGCCTCTTCTTACACACCTAATACTTAACAAAAGAATTGAACTCAAATGAAGTTGAAACAAGGAAAGCTAGTGGATTCACTCATTAAGGAAACTCGTATTCTCATTTCGTATCATTCTATTTCACTTTAAACTTGGAAAAAAAAAACCTATAAACAAGTAGCTTAGCCTAGTTTAGAATAGTTAATTAATTTTATTACACTCTATGATTAATTTGTTAATTAATACTTATTTAGCTAGGGACTAAATAATCACCTCCTCAAAAAGATCGACCTAAGTTAGCATCACTATAGTACACAGTTAGTTTAGTTTTATTTGATAGCATTTATTTATATACTCTATTTGGGGATTTTATTATGTTATTTGAGCCAAAAATGCATTTATTGTAATTGATTCAGATTAAAAGTGATTGTATGAAAATAGAGTTTAAAAGGGTAAAAATGTCATATTTTGTGATTGTTCTTAATTAATTAATTTTTGGAATTAAAAGCGTTACATTTTGTGGTTGATTTTGATGGCTTGGGAGATATTGGAGAAGTTGGAGCAAAAAGCTGAAAATAAAACAATTAGTGATTAGACCGTATCTTTACGCCTTGTGGTCCAAGAATTGCAGTACAATGCAACACTCGGGTTGTCTCATTTGAGTAGCTTTTTATTGAATTACCTAAATAATCTAATTATCATGTAAATACATTAAAATAAGGAGAAATGGATTTTGGATTTTTCAAATTAATGAATAAATGAAAAAGAAAATTAATTAAATGCTAAGCTATTGTTTTTGGTATTTTTCTTATAAAAATGGAGAATGAGTAAGAGTGGATAGAATGATATGGAGTGGAAAATATGAATGATGAATGCTCTTAGTAATGAAGAAGTGACAATCCAAACGATCGCTCGGATCTAGTGTTCTTAATTAATAGTTACTCCTACGAACGCAGCTAGTAACTATCCCTTAAGGCACTATTGGGAACCACTTAGAGTGTAATTAAAATGAATAAATGCAGCTAGCTTCCTCTTGATATGAATGCGATAACACGACACTCTATTAATCCAAGTTAATTATATTATCTAACAATAACACGTAGATAACACCATTTTATTGAATCAATAAGGAAATATATATATATATATATATATATATAAATTCAACAAGCCACAAAAATCCAATCCAATCATAAGAATTCAATCCACAAGATCATCCAAATGGTAATCAAGTCTCAACAGTATATAGAGATAATCCTAAAACTTAGGCAATCAAAATATACAAATGAGCAAAGGAATTGAACTAGTTAACTCCCCAATGTAGTTCTTGAAGCTCAAGCACATCCTGATCACCAAGAGGAAAGCAAAATCAGCTACTCATGTCTCCAACAGTAATCACAGCATATTCACAACTTGTAGAATCCATTGAAATTGAAAGTGAAGACAGAGGAGGCAGCTGGCAGTCACAGTGGTGTTGGACGTTGGTGAGGGAGAAAGAGAAGGACGAAATGGTGGAGAGAACAGAGGAAGGTGTTGTGTGAATGGTGTTCGGTGGTGTTGAAACAGGAGTCAACAGTGGTTTTCGGTGGTAGAGAGACACTGTGGTGGTGGTGAGACTGCTTGGACGGTGATTTGATGAAAGCAAAGTGAAGGTCACCTCTCCCTCGAGCTTCTCAGCTGTGTCCTGAACTTGCAGCCTCCAACACTAATCGCAGGTTCTTCCTCCGGTGGGAATCATGAGAACCAAAGCGATGGTTCCTTCGGTGAGGGCCGCCGGAGGTGGTATGGATGACGCTCGTGGTGAAAGAGAACATAGAGCAGACGGTGAAGGATCGATGGTCTCTGTTTTCCTTCCCCAATCTCCCTCCCGTCTCTGTTTCAGATCCGAGCTCCCTCGTCGGCAATGGAAGTATTGGTGTGATGAGGAGGGTCGCCGGCGATGATGAGGGAAGTAGAGATCGCCGGCGACCAAGCAAGACTGAAGGGAAGAAGTGATGAAGGTCCCCCGCAACCCCAGATCTGCCGCACTCCTCTCTCTGTATATTCTCCTTTCTCAGCTCGTCTCGGATCTTCAAACCCCCGGGTCTGTTCTCGCTGGACCCTTTTATGCAGAAAGTTAGCACTGGTCAAAACGCAAGTTTTGATCAGGGACTAAAGAGAGGATTTGGAAAGTTCATTAAGGGACTCAATTGCATATTTCAAAAATATTTCTGGGCTCAACGACAAATTTCAAAGATTTTATGCCATTTTCTCTAATTTTCCTAGTCCCCATTTCTTCATTAACTGTAATTTCCACAAAACTATGGGGGCCCTTTCTGTGATTTTCCCCAATCTTTAAAATATTAATTTGACCTCAAAAATCTCTAATTTTCTTCCAAACCACCTACAATACAATATTAAACACCATGTAGCATTAAAAGTTTAAGGGACAATTATACAAAAATAATTAATAAATTATGACCATTTTACCCCTTTTTGCAATTAATTCAAAACAATTGTCCCTAACTAAAATTAGTATTTAATTATGCAATATTGTCTTAAGAAATGCATTTAAAATCCCAATTTAATTATTAAAAATCATGTATAAAATATGGTTCAATCAATTCCCCCACACTTAGACTTTTGTAATCCTGAACAAAGACAATGAAGTACAACTTTCTAAATTCCAATCATCAATGCAATTGAAAGATGAAGAATTTCATAATTAGAAAGCAATAAATCAATTAATCACATTCTTCAAGCCAACACTAGTCATAGTCAAGCAATTGCAAAGAAATTAGCTTACTACACAATTCAAAATATTAGAATAAAGCACAAGAGACTCTCAGATATTAGTGTTTAACTCATCTCACCTCATTAGGATAATTTCACTCTAATTCACTTAATCAACACCTTTACCATAGGCTTGTAAAAACTCTAATATTCTCCACTACTAATGGCAATAAATGCAATAAATCAAGAGGATTTTAAAGGGCTTGTAATGATGGATGCAGGCTAAATGGAATGGATTAATTAAAGAAAAGAAATAGTTGATATGCAAGTCAAAATTAATGGGCAAGTTCATAACATCTAAATAACTTAACAACCCATTCGTCACTTGCTTTTCCTTTGAACCGCTTGCCTTGGCTGTAGGTTAGTCAAGGGAAAGAATGAGATTTAAAAGAATACCAGTAGTAACAGTTCACTTATAACATGTACAATCACAAAGTATGTAAACAAATCACGAGCAACAACACATCAATGGCATTTCTGCGATAGCTTTCGCTGTGTTCGCAACGGCATGTTCCACAACGGCATATTTCACAACATCCTATTCCACAGCGGCATATTCACAACGGCATGTTTCACACGGCAAGTTTCACAACTCAATGATAAGACATACATACAATGTGTCATATACAATATAAGAGAAAGGGTCACTACCTTGTTCTTTCCTCTCGTACACTGGCACCGATTTATCACGTGCAGGGCAAATGTCAAATCCTATAATTAGAATTACGGGCGACAAGTTATTACTTAATCCAATTATTTAATTCAAACACTCAAGTTGGTTATCATTAGGGATATTTAATCAAATAAACTAAGGAGTTAAAGTAGTCAATTAACCTAAAAGACCAATTCCTAAGCTCAAAGTTCAACAATATTACATTATACCATTACATCTTCAATTTTCGCATAAGGGACCAAGTCTACTAGAATTTTCTCCAGACTTCGAAAAATCATAAGTAATTCAACAAAAATCGAAATCAGGTGATTCCAAAGGCTATGTAACCCTTATTTAGTTTATTTTTATGGAAAAATATCATCCATAGCCAGCTGGATACACAGAACTCCCAGAATTTTCATTTTTTGCACACTGTTAGAATTCAACCCAGTTTTCATGACCTAAGTTCAAAAATTCATAACTCCCAGTGTACAAATCAAAATGATGAAAATGACCTATAAAATTGAAACTTGATATTTCTACTATTTAACTAGAAATATTCATAATTGTTAGAGATCATTTGGTTATCCAAAAACATGATACTAATAAGATACCTCGCTGGAATTCTATTTAGCCAAAAATCTAGGTTTTGCATTTTGGGTTTTAATGACCCAAAATTCACAGCCCGGGGCTATTCTCACATAATTTTTCGTGTAGAACTCAATGGTAACATCAAAATGAACAAATTCCCACTCATTCTCCATGTCTTGTTTTTGCAGAAAATTCAAAATAAATTCCAACAATTACCAACTTTCAATTTCAGCATCAAACTTATGTCAAATAGTTTCTAATCATCATAAACCACCAATAACATAACCAAAACATCATGAATTACCCAAACCCTTGTTTGGCCAAAGTTAGGGCAGATTTACACATGCCAAAATACTCATTCAACCAACACAACCAATAGCTCAAATTGATGCTAATACTCACCTATTGCTCCTCCTTAAATTCTTTCTCTAATTCTTCAGCTTTTGTTCTTGGATGGTGGCTCAAAACACCTCCTCTGGAAATTCTAAAACCATAGAAATGAAGCTCTCATCAAGAGGAAAAATGTTTATGGAGAACAATTGAGCTATAGATGAGGTTAAGGAGGTGAAAATCAAGGTAGAAAATCTCACCTTTACCTTGCTCTTCTTTCTCTTTCGTTGGAGCTGCAGCAACCGACTTGGAGGGTGAGAGAGAGACTGATTTAATGATCATATTTTTGGCCCTTCTATTTCTTAAAGTCCAGCCAAAATATGGGACTTGAAAGGGATAAATGATCGATAAAAAATATCACATTTCCACTTCCTCAAAATAATATATTTTAATGGCATTAACATGAGCCAAATAAATTGATATCATCATCTTTCTCTTGCCTTCTTTATTCCATATGTAAGATGCCTCTTTTTAATGCAAGTCATCACCTCTTATTTAGCCAACAATTGTTGACTGAAAATGGGACAAGGGAAAGAGATAAAATGGCTCCTTACTTTATCATATTTCCCTCCTTCTCACATATTGTTTTTAGAATGATATTTTTTACTTTTCTTCCTCTTGTAATACTTGATCACAATTGAGTTCCTGATTTGACCGTGTCTTTACGCTTAGGGTCAAATGCAAAATATTTATAACCAAGAATTGTAGTACAATGCAAAACTCGGGTCGTTCTCTTGAGGAGCGTTTATTGAACTACCTAAGTAACCTAAATGTCATGCAATATGCAATAAAAAAAAGGGAAATGGGTTTTGGTTTTTCAAATTAATAATTAAAAGAAGGATGCAAATTAATTAAAATCCCTAAACTACTATTTCTTTTCTTTTCTATAAAAATGATGAAGTGAATGGAAAGGAATTTGGGATTGGAATGTGAATGATGAAATGAACCTTGGTGACAAATTTGGTGGCTTTCCTAGCTTTTTTAAAATAATTTGGGAGTTATTTTTGCATCAAGTCAAATTAAAAACCCTAAGCAATCGCATTAGGTCCAATCTATCTAATAAATGACTAGTCCTACAATCGCATTCTTAGTCACCTCTTAGGCAAATTGTTAAAGACCCACTTGATGTGTATTGAAAATGGATTAATGCATTTGGTTAATCTTAATTGAAAGCACAATCGCGACATTCAAATTAAATTAAATCCATCACACCATCTAGATATCACATAGAATGTATAACTTTATTAATCCAATAGGAAAATAAATTCAATAAAATTCAAATGCACCAATACCAAATTCAATTCAAAATAATCCATCATAGACAAATTATCACTCATCTAAGTCTCAAAAATACACACATATCAATGCAAAATTAATCCACAAAGACATAACGTATAACATTGAGCTAATGGAAAATAGTGAACTCCCTTTGTAGAACCTTGAAGCTCTAACCACCTCATCTACCACCAAGACTCAATGGAAAATTAGCTACATATGGGTTGATTTACAGCAGCTATTGGCTTGAAACAGTGACAATCCATGACTAATGAACGCACAACCAATTGAGGTAGCCGGAATCTGGGAATGTAATACCGGAAGTTACAGGATGGAGATGAAGATGACGGTGGTAATAAGAACAGAGGTAGACGGTAGTGATGGTGCTTGGGAAGTCGTCCTTCCTCCTCCTCATAAGCTCTTCGGATCTCAACTCTGTCTAGTCATCTTGGCTCAGTGTCAGGTCTTTGATCTAATGGTAAAGGTGCACGACGGTATGATAAATGGCGCTGCTGTGGCTTCTGGTCTGAGAAGGTCACCAGGGATGTCCTTGATGGTGGTGGTAGCTGTCCATCTCTTCCCCTCTTCTCTCAAAGCTCTCGACCACTAAACTCCTCTAGCTCTCACACTAAGCTCCGATCGGTGGTATGAAACAGGGAGAATTTGTGTCTTCAATGAGGTCACCGAAAATGGTGAACTCGACGGGAAGGTGGTAGTTTGTTGTGATTTCGTCGACGTTGGGAGGTCCTTGACGGTGGTAGTATTGTCCTTCTATTTCCCTCTCCTCTCACCGTCCAAACTCAAGCTCTCTGTTCTCGGATCTGTTCTCGTAGTGGCTTTCTGTGATGGTGAGGGAGATAGAGTAAATGTGAGAATGAATTTGGGTCACCGGCGACCGTGGAAGTGGGAGATGAAGAATGCAGGTGCTCCGATGACGCTTGCAGCGCTCCTACTGTTAGCTCGCATCTCATCTCTGGTTCAAGGGCGTCGCCGGCGGCAATGGTGAAGAGAAGAAGCTTGCTCCGCCGGCGACACAAGAAGGGGAAGGGAGGAAGAAGATGAAGGTTAAGGTGATGATGGGATGATGATTTGCTTGCGCGGCGCCTCCCTTTAACTCTCAGCTGATGTCTCTCCCGGGTCGCTGCCATGTCCAGATCATATATCCACCATAGCCAACCAAGTTAGGTCAAAGGGAATCGGATCCTCACTTCATCTCCTTACTACCAGTTGCGGCCCACACCTAGTATCTCATGCTTCAGTTGATTCTATCCAGTGTCTCTCGGGTTTCAGCTCCAGGAAGCCCAAAATAGCAACCCAAGTCCCTGTGTCGAGTCTGGAGAAGGCAATGAATACTGAACTGGTTAAAACGCAAGTTTTGACCAAGGACCTATTTGACACTTTTAAAACTTTTGCATAGGGACTAAAGTGTAAATATTTGAAACTTTTGTAGGGAAGAGCAGAAATTATCAAAACTTAAGGGAACTTTTCTGTGATTTTATCTGGACCCTTTCTTTTCATAAACTGTAATTTCCATAAAATCTGGGGGCCGTTTCTGTGATTTTTCCCAATATTCAAAAAAATTAACCTGACCTCTAAAATCCCCAATTTTCTTCCAAACCACCTACAATATAATATTAAACATCATGTAGCATCAAAAGTTCAAGGAAAACATTTGTATAAATAATCAACAAATTTATGACCATTTTCCCTTAATTACAATTAATTCAATGCAAATGGTCCTAACTAAAATTAATGCTTAATCATGTAATATTATCCCATAAAATCTATTAAAAATCCCAATTTAATTATGAAATATTACATAAAAATATGGTTCAATCAGTTCCCTCCTTCCTCTCTTCAAGTGACGTGAATGTGGCCTTGTGAAGGAGTTAAGGGGCTTCTTGAATAAGCCATTCCACCTACTTACATATTAATATCCAATTGCAATTAAGCGCATGCCAACTTTTGACTTTCCACCACATTTACTTGGCCAAAATTGCTTCATTTTTTAGCATAATTATCTCAACATTTATTTCCCTCTTGCTCCCTCATGTTGGATGAAATTTATGGCCCATTGAAAAAGGATAAAGATCTCTCAAAATATCCCAATTATACTTTGTTATCACGATTAAATTTTTGACAATGGGTTTAGGCATTTTCCACTACTAATTCGGATCATAATTCACACTTTATTCCACAAAAGTGTTTCCTAACATTAGGTATATTCTCTTATGGAGTCATTGAGCCCTTATACATATTTTGGGGTATTACAGTAAATATATGCATAAATGTGTGGGTGTGTCAAAGAAACTGGTCCCACATTATTTGGGAATAAGAGAGTATAAGCTTATATATATCATCATATGAACTTGGGCTTGTAAAAAGGCTACGAGGAGTGGTTGGCTGTGCGAGAGTAAATACTTGGTACCAACACCTTTTATGAAAATATTTTGCTCCCCGGAAATATTATTTTTGAAAAATAATTTATTTGGACTTACCGAAAAGTCTTCATATTTTGGAGTTTGAAATTTGTAACCCTTTGTGATCGAAAGTTGTCAATAGTCGGGCGTTTCCCTGAACGTTCTCTCCATTGTCAACATACAGCCTGTCTTTCCAATGGTGTCTATTCGGATTCAAGGGACGCATTGTCCAGATTGTCTTGTGTCTGTTAGCTATCCGTAGACCATGCCTATAAAAGGGGCATAGACAAAGTGCTGAATACCTACTTCTAATCTCTCATCCTTTGCATAGTCTTTTCTCGTTGTGGTTGCTATTCTCTTCCACAAGTTCTATAAGTCTTTTCTCGTTGTGGTTGCTATTCTCTTCCACAAGTTCTACCGCCTTGACTTTCTCAAGAAGGATCTATTTAATCTTGGGGAGCATCGCTTCACTTCCTCTCTGCCAATGGTCGCGGAATAACTCTTAAGGACACTATCTTCGGGCGCTACTCAAATCATCTGCTTTTTCGTTCTTGCTGTCACGCCTTTACCTTGTTTACACCTTTTTTCAGAGTATTCATAGAAAATGATATGCGGTTCGGTGGGCAACACATGAATAACATGAATATACTGATAATAAGTGCATGATTACATAAATTCCCCATAAGGGTTCGTACATGATCATTACCATCAATGTAGCCACATAGGGCTACTTGGGTATCTAAACCCATCCCAGTGAAACAGAGACATCTTCTCATCTTCGTTCAACCACTGTAATCCCCTCATATGTTTCTCTGCATTGTTCTCAGCATATCTTCTGTCTTCTCCTATCTAAATTGTAGGTAGGGGAGGGTGAGATTCGAGAGAATCTCAGTAGGAAAACAATACCAATATGCATGTACAATAAATGTTTAATGCATGACATTCTTGCATCACATAACTCAAGCTTACAGCATGACAAATTTGTAAGCTCAATGTTTCGAACAATATACTTATAGCCATAGCGTAAATTGAAACATAGCTTCAAATCTCATTCATACATGTTTCACATAATCAAGCAAAGCAATAACATGCATCAACACACTAATACAAATATCAAATACATGCAGGAGAGGTAAGTTCCCTACTTTAACCCTTTTTCGCCTTGAGACGTGTGCCTCGTAAAGCGTGCCAACAACTCGGCCTCCATATTCGATCCTACAATGCCAAAGGTACCGTCCAGACACTCCTATAGTGTTTATGGGGGTCATATGAGCCTATTATGAAAATTTACTAAAATGCTCCTAGGGACCCGGCCTAGCCCCACGTATCCGGTCCGGCTGTACTTTTCCTGAAATTTTGACATGGGCTATTCTAACATATTTTTGCCCAAAGAATCCATTTTCGGAATCAGAATTATCAAATTCAATGTCAAATTACAAATTTACCCATGACAGCCCAACTTTAAGGGTTTCAGGGGCGTTTTCGTAATTATGCTTTTTCGGCCTTTTCCGAAAAAGTGACCAACTGTAACCCCACCTAATTTTTTCCCCTGAACTTAATGGAATCATCAAATCATTGAAAATCCATCTCTAACCCCTCCAAACTAGCCTTGGCTGAAATTCTCAATTCCCCGAGAAAAATTGGGGCTTTTCGGTTTCAGCTCCGCATACATGTTTCTTTCTACTCCTAATCACTTTATTAACCATTACATTAGTTTACAACTAACATTAAGACCCAATTTGGGCAGCATAACCCCTAGGCCATGTCATTTCTAAACTTTAAAACTAACGGCAATTCGGCGAAATTTCACCGATTAAATTGCCCACAACAGCCAGAATAGTCAATATACAAGAGTTTGGAAGTTACCTCAAGCTTCTTCTGGCTTTTCTCTAATATGGCCGAACCCTAACCATTCTTACCACTGAAAATTGAGCTTCCATCACCTTAAAGAACATGAAAGAGAACTCAACACAAGCTTTCTCTCTCTTTAGCTCCCATGGCTGCAGGGTTTTGAAGGGAAAGAGATGATGGAATGTGTTTTATAATATTTTCCTTTATCCCTTTTATTTATTTATTTAAGCAAAAATCAAGAATTTGACTTTTTATGTACATAACTCTTATGTACATGTAGTCATAAGCCCAGTTGAAGCTAACTAATATTTTCCTTCTCTTGGCCTTCAAAATGACGTCCTAAGGGTCCTTTAATTACCATGTTGCCATCACAAAATTTTCCCTATTTTCAGATGTGTCTGAATTCTAGTAGATTTTCTGCCCTAACTTTGAAAAATCATAACTAGTTCCAAAAAAATCGAATTGGAGTGATTGTAAAGCCTATAGAATGCTTATTGAGTCTAGTTTCAATGAAAAATATATACTTTTGCTAGCTTGAATAAAAAAACTCCCAGAATTTCAATATTTGCATACTGTTCCAGAAATTTCAGTTTTTCTTTGCTGACTTAAAAAATTCATAACTTTTTGTATATAGCTCTAATTGAGTCATATGACCTATCCAATTAAAGCTTATGATATCTGCTTTTATCCTGTAAAATTTCATAATTTTGTTATCATCATTTGGTTATACAAAATCACATGACAAGCTCACTACCTCATAGGCAATTTCACCAAAAATATAATTACTTTCTCCAAAATTCACCATTTTACTTTCTTTATTACCCCAAAGATATAAGAATCATTAAGGAATAAATTTGGGCTCCTGCTAAACTGGGGCTTAGCAATCCACTTATTTCAGGCTTATTCTCTAGCCTCAAATCTCAAAATTCGGGGTATTACACTTGCAGATTGCTTGTGATCTTCAACACCTGTCATGGGTAGTGTTAAAATTAATTAGAATAGTTTCTTTGTCTACTTATTATTTGATCCTTTTTTTGACCTGAAGTTATTATTTGATCTTATGGTATAGGTTGTATTGATGGGTTTATCTATGTTGTTTGGGAACGTATAGCTTGTAACTAGTCTTTTTTTTTTTTTTTGGTTTCCTTTATTATCGTTGACTGTAATTTTTTTTTTGGAAATTAATAAAATTGACTCTTAAAAAAAAAAGGCTATAACGTTCGCTGTAAGTGTAGTGTGTGAATGATATGATTTGCAATAAATTCTGTATTTTTATATAAGTGATGTGGGAAACGTATGATAACAATCTTAGTGTTGTATTTATTTAATTTTCTTTTAGAATCATAATGATGCGAATAAGTTTCCTTAATATATATATTCATCATTCGACTCCTTATATATATGAATCTGTGTTTAGTAAGAGCGGTCCAGCGAATATGGCTATCACCAAGTGGAAGGAATAGATGTACGCAGCCTATGGTCGTAAGCGGGGATGGAGGCTGTTTTCTAGGATTTGAACTCATAATTTCCAAGTCACATGACAACTAGCAACCTACCAACCTACCATTGCTCCAAAACTCACCCTCATTCCATTTGAATATGTGTCTAAAACGTCAAAAAGATTTTCTCTCTCAAGATGTTAACAAATTTAGGCTTGGTTTGAATGCAAAGGATAATAGTAAGGGGATTAATAGAATACCAATATTTCCCTTAATTATATTGTCTCATCCATATTTTCCTCCATATCTAAACGAAGGGTAAAAGTGAAGCCAAAAATTTTTGGAGAGGGTGAGAAGTGAGAGCAAATCTCCTCCCATAATATTTTGTTTGGGGCAGGCACAATGGTATTTGCGCATTTTTACTGTACTTAAGTAGAATTATGAAAAATTGGGAAATAATGATATAGAAAAGAAATACCACTTAGATATAGCATCTTTTTGTTCCCAAATTAAAGTATACCATTATTCTCTTATTAAACTATTACAAGTTAATTAACAAAAACAATGTGATTTAATGCAAACTTAATGTCACTGTTAATGTGTTATTACCAACAAGCTGTTAATTGAAATGGTAAGCGGTCTCACCCCATAAGGAGAAGAACACAAGTTCAAATCCCAAAAACTTTGCGCTTTAAGCCTCGAAAGGGGAAACCGTTAGTCAAATAAAAATAAAGTGTTATTGATCATTGTAGAAGATAAATTATAAGAAATTATAAATTATCTATAAATAATTATAACTTGTTAATTTTCTGAACTCTCTGCAATATGCAAAGCTACATCTAACAAGTTATTGACACACACACCCCACTTGAGAATTCTTAACATATATATTATCAAAATTTTCACCGACTTTTTGGAGTAGGTTTTGAAGTGAATGGATAGTGAAGGAATGGTCTCTGCCTTCAGTATTGGTTAGAGTAAGGGTGATGCTAACACACACACACACACAGAGTTCTATATATTATCTATCCCACTCTTTCTTGCACGTTACTTTCTTCCTCTTTTCCCTCTTCTAATGCCTACTTTCATTTTTTTTACTCACAATATGAAAGGCCAAAATTCCAAAAGCTTCAAAATTTGAAACAAATAGAAAAGGGGGAAAAGGATCAATCAAGCAGAATCATAGGATAAAAAATTTAGCGGCAGCAAAATTTGTCACAGATCGAGACTGCAAGTAGTTGAGTCCTAATTGATGGAATCTCCAATAGGTACAACGGTGCAATTATATGTTCAAAGAGAGAGCCATGAAGAAGTACGTAAAATTTTTTATATATATATATATATATATATAATTTTTTGTACTTTTATTATTTTGTTTTTCGCTTTTACTTTTTGTAATTAAAAGTTCACTAGTTGCGGAGTTGCCTACTAAAAAGGCCACTAACACAATAGGGTCTCATGCTACTCAGTGTGTTTATAAGGTTAATTTAATATATAAAGGTGGACTAGAATATTTAATCACAAATAATTTAATTTATCCTGATTCCTTATTCAACGTTCTTTTGGTGGTGACTACCTGATGACCCATAAATCGAGAAATTTCTCGTAAGATTCTTTCATATTGGGTTTAAAGGATGTAACAGAATGTTGTATTTTATAACCAACCTGCTCTTTTTGGAAACAAAAAATTCTTTGTATGTAAACAACCTTAATTTGTTTCAGTGGTTCACCTCGTAAATGGCCAACATATTGTTTCTTACCCATGTGCATCTCACTTCATAAAGTGATAAGGCCCAGTCACACCTCATTTTCAACAATAAAGCCTTACATAAGTATGTTTAATTATATGTGTAGTTGCTGACATGAAGTAAGAAACTTTATACCATTCCACACCATCACTTCAGCTTCGGTTTCTTTTTATTCATTCCCCAAAACCACGTCACATGCTTTGTCTTGATTTTACCAAAACTAATGATAAAGGTGAATTTCGCATTAATGAAGTGTTGGGACATATATATATAACATTGATTTGTGCGTCGACTCATTTACTCTTTAACACGTCATGCGAGTTTCAGTGTTTTACCCTAGGCTAAGTAATTTGTGGTATAAATAACCTAGCCTGTGCACATAAACTTCAAACATACACAACATTGGTCCCAAAACCTGAGCTCTCTCTCTCTCTCACTCTTTCTCTATCCCTGTCTATTTCTTCGAGGTTCCAGTGGCTATCAGATGAATAAGAAGCAATAAGTCGAAGTGGAATTGTGCGTGAATCGAAGACGGTGAGCTTGAGAACGATGTGGAGGAAGATGAAGAAGGAGAAGAAGAGGTTTTTCAGGGTTTCATCGCCTACAGTTCATAATTTACAGTACGAAATTGATTCTTACTCGAAGAACTTCGATGATGGTTATTCAACAGACACAGAAGATGCTTCTAGATCTTTCTCTGCTCGTTTTGCTATCGCCTTTTCTAACGGCTGTGAAGTAGTGCTTAGTGATTATGATAACAGAAGCGAAATGTGTTCTTGATCATTTCTTTAATTTGCACCAGAAATTGTAAAAATCATTATTGAGTAGTGTAGCTTACCTGCAAATACTTGCATATATATTAATATACATAATTGTGGTGGTTTGTGACTGCAAACATGATTTGTGAATTACTCATTCATTCCTAAATGTAAGATCTAGTTTGGAAGTCAATTTTGGTCCTAAATATAAAACATTTTTTCATTTTATCTTTTATATTTATTATTTTTGTTCAAATTAATTTGTCTAACTTATAAACTGATACTCATCCGGTACTTAATATAGACATATTTAGGGAGTTAATATTGACACTAAATATAAGACATAGTTTTTGTTTTTGTCAACATTATCATAATTTACTTCTATTGATGCTCCATCAATAATAATTAAGGAGGAAAGAGATGAAGGAATTAGGGAAGATGACTAGGGTGTTTTAAAAAATACATGTCCTATTAACTAACTTAACTAAATTTCTTAATTTAACCAAATTAAATAAATATGTCTTATATTAAGGATTAAAGAGAATATATAATATAGGTTTAAGGTGTAATTTTAACAACAAAATTTTTCGCCATGAATGTCTAACACAATTAAGTTTTGAAGGGTGCAAAAGTAGACATATTCTTTTAATTAAAAATGGAAGAATTTTAGCAATTCTATTAAATTGGCTCAAATGTCCATTTCTTTGTTTATGTGGGACTCACATGTTCTCCTTCCAATTTTACCTAAAGAAACTTTATAGATTCAGGTGCATATTTGCAAATTCTTTTTGGGTAGATTTGTATCTTAACCTTGAATTAATTAAAAGATTTTGTTTGGAAATTTCCTAAAAAGCTAATCATAAGTTCTTCTCTCCATGGTAACAATAGGGCCATTATACTCATTATTAAACTTGTTGAAGAAATAAAATATAATCAAGATATATCTTTTTAATTAGGAGTTGAAATTTAGGGTCTCATGACACTAAGTACATGAATATTAAATAATTTGCATTGATTCTTCATTGGATTAAGGGGAATTTTTGCCCCGGAAGTTTTCATCGAGGGGCAATTTTGCCTCAAAAGTTTTATGTATGGAAATTTTTCCACAGAAGTTTAAAAAATGGAGCAATTTTGCCCTACCCGTTATTCCAGTTAATTTTGATCATTAGTTAACCAAATATGCTGATGTGCTATCCACACGTCATCCACTTCATTTTTATTAAGGTGCAAAATTGGTTCGAAAGTTTTAAATCTAACTTTGAAAAAGGATGAAGTAAATGACATATAGACTTTTGGTGCATATTTTCACCTTAACAAAAATGATGTGCATAACATGTGGATTGCCGGCTAAGTATATTTAGTCAATTAACGGTCAAAATTAACTAAGATAATGACCAGGGCAAGACTGCTACATTTTTTAAACTTCCGAGACAAAACTGCCCCCCCAAACTTCGAAGGCAAAATTTCCCTTTGATGAAAACTTCCAAGGCAAAATTGTCCCTTAACCCTTCTTTATTTAACTATGTTTTTGATTATGACTAAACTAACTGACGACCCATAAATCGAGGAGTCTTTGATAAGATTGAGTCATATTAGGTTCAAAGGATGTAACAGAATTTGTATTTTATGAGCAGCCAGCTCTTTTTGGAAACAACAAATTCTTTGTATGTAACTTAAACAATCTTAATTTGTTTCATTTCATTAGCCAACATACTTTATCCTCACCCATGTGCACATGACTTCATAAAGTGATAAGGTCCATTCACACCCCATTTTCAACAATCTATAGTCTTACATATACGTATGCTTGTGTGTAGTTGCTGACATAAAGTAAGAAACTTTATACCATTCCACGCCACCAAATCAACTTCTTCCTTTTCTTTATCTTCATTTGCATAAAACCACGTCACGCTTTGTCCTGATCCTACAAAAAAAAATGACGAAGGTAGATTTTGCAGTAATGAAAATGTAGGGACAAATATAGATTCAATTACCTTTTTAACACGTCATGCCTGTTTCAAAGTTTTATTCCCCACTAAGTAATTCCAAGTATAAATAACCTAGCAAGTGCACTTATGAACATCATCAAACACAACATCCCTCTCTCTGTGTCTCATCTTTATCTGTCTAGTGGGAATCAGAAGCAGGAGAAGCCGTTGGCGAAAAGAACTGGAAGTGTGTGTGGATCGAAGATGGTGAGCTTGAGAACACTGTGGAGGAAAATGAAGAAGGAGAAGAAGAGGTTTTTCAGGGGCTCATCGCCTACATTTCATCATGTACAGTACGACATTGATTCTTATTCTCACAACTTCGATGATGGTTATTCATCCGACCCAGATGATGCTTCTAGATCTTTCTCTGCTCGTTTTGCTATTCCCTTTTCTAAGTCTTTTGGCAGGAGCTGTGAAGTGAGTATGATAACAGCAGTGAAATGAGTTGTTGATATGTTTAGTTCTTTGATTTACACGAGAAATTGTACAATCTCCATTGTGTACGTGGGTGTAGCTTAATCACCTGTAAATGCATACATACTCCGTATATATTAATATATAGAATTGTGTTTTGTTAAGCGCAAACATGATTTGCGAATTATAATGCTATCAGGAAAAAAAAATTACAAGAAGTATACTCGTAAACTATGGACAGTTGATGGGATCATTTATTAGATACTAGTAATACAATGTAGAATGCTGATGCCTAGTTGTTTTGGGTATCTTGATGAACACCATTAACATTAACAGAATATATACTCCATCCAGTCCTTAAGACCCAGTTGACTTTTTTTTAGAGAGATTAAAGAAGTTAAATAAATTACTTTAAAGGATTTATATTTATTGTTTTTCTTCAAATTAGTTTGTCTAACTTATAAACTGATATATAATCTAATGATACATAATATATACTATGATTAAGTACTTTATTTAGCTTTCTTAATCTATCCCAAAAAGTCAACTGGGTTTTATATTAAGAACCAGAAGTAGTGTGTGTGTATTGATTATCAAAATTTTTCAAGTGTGTGTGGATTGGTTGAAGTGTATGATGGGACAAAGTAGTAGGCACAGCAATAATAATAGTGACAGTGATCAACGAGGTTGGGTGAGTCCCATTTCTTAATGAAGAAATTGATGTAAACATTTATTGTATCCTTCTGTCTCACCAGTACTTTACTTTCGTCCCATTTTCTTTTCCTTTTTCTGCCTGCCAATACCTACTTTCACAATGACTGTTTAATAATCTCTCAACGAAGGATTAGGAATTCTGGGAATCCAATGTTGATAGGAAGTTGAGTTGGGAATCTCCAGTCAGTGGCAGTGTTAAAATTAACGTGAATGCAGCTAAAAAGACTGTGTTCTGATTTTGCTTAATTAATTAGAATATTGTCTGGTTTTGTCTTGTTATTCTTTGATCTTATAGTATAGGTTGTTTTCGTAGGTTGAATTTTTTTTTCTTTTGGAATATATAGCTTTTAACTAGGCTTTATTTATTTATTTTTCTTATTTTTTGTCTTCCTCTATTATTGGTGACTGTAATATTTTGTTTTAGAAATTAGAAAAATTGACTCTTTTGGCAAAAAAAATGCCTAATTTCCCTATTCACTCAGAATATGAAGGACCAACAGATTCCAAAAGCATTTTCAATTTGAAATGATTAGATAAAAGGGGCCAAACAGAAACTATAGGATAAGAAAGCAGCAGCAAATTGTAACGGAGACTGCAATTAGTTGGGTTCTAAATCAACATACAGTAATGTAATATTTGTAGGATTATTTAGATTAATTATTATTTTTATTATTAGGTTTGATTATTTAATATTTATTATATCTTAGGATTAGATTTTATCTTAGGATATTATATTTGAGTTATTTTGATTTATTTTTTATTTGATTTGATTATATTAAATTCTAGGGTTAACTTTATGTTTGCCTATATAAAGGCCCACATGTATTTTCTTTTATTTAAGGATTCAATAATTAATATTTTAGAGGTTCTTATTCCCTTTGCATCTATGTAATCCTTCAAATTTCAACAATATAATATTGAAGTAGAAAATGGAAAAAAAAAGTAAGATTATATATGTGATTTATCTTTTCTACTTTTATTATTTGGTTATTATAGTGATTGAAAGTTTAAATGAGTTCAGATCCAGAAGGCTCCTTAGAGTCATGATAAAACTAATAATGACTTCAACAACATTTTCAGCGATAAAGTCCTAATAATATTGGTTGTAATATAAGATTCAAATGACTTGCCTTTTTGTTCTTTTCCAATTGTATTATATGCAATAAATTAATCTATAAAGAGAGTATATCAAGTGTGACACCATAATATCAATAGTTATCTTATGAGCTTTATACATAATGAATTTGAACCACTAAGCCATGTTTCAATCCTGAGACGAAAAGACCTTTGAAAATAATCGAAAATCCAACCCAAATACAGGGTTCAAACTTGTAATCGAATGAAATTTTTTGAAAAATTTAAAACATTGAAAAACAGTTATATAGTGGTTCTTCATACTTCATTGTGACTCATCAATCCTTAGCTCCATTCATTATTATCAGAGTATTTCTGTGCTCTTATCCTAGTATATTGATGGTTAAACTATAGGCCCTTAACATACAATTGCCAAATCATAGTTCAGTTATTGAACATGATGAGATTACCATTTCGTTATGTATATATGGTCTACTAACTACATATATAGTTATTGAACATGATGAGATTACCATTTCGTTACTATACTATATCTCACTACTGCTACAACTACATATACTAACTTCATTGTGATTATATATATACATATATATACAAACCATGTAGCCACATGAGGCTACCAAAATACCTAAGTCTAATACAAAATAGTATACAGATAACCAACGTAAATTAACATCTTCTTCTCCACCTTATTTCTCCAAAATCACTACTTGTTTGCTGCTTGCTTTCACTGTATATCATTAATAGAAAGGTGAGATTCGAGAGAATTTGTTGGTTATCTTTGATAATCTTTTGTACTTAGGCCTATTGTGCATCTAAAATAGACATGTTGAATGTCTATTTCCCCTGCCATTAACCATTTAATTCAATTAAATTAGGCCTTCTAACTTATCCCAAACTCTTAAAATCACTAACTTTAATTCCCTTAAAAATTTCGGACTACCCCTTCCGTTGGTTCTGAAATTATTTTTCCAGATTTAAATATAATCAACATTTCAATCATCTTAGCCTACAAGTACTAGTTGACCATCTATAACAATTGCTAGGCATTTGGAAGCATTAAACCATCAAAATTTAAGTCAATTTCCTTAACTTCCAAATCCATACAGCATCATATAACATTTAGTCACATAAAATCTCTACAAGCTCTAACTTAGGTCCAATTATGCTTGCTTCACTTAAACATTATTCCAACCATAATTCTGAAACCTTAACAAAGCAACTCATAATTAAATTTCAAGCCTCAACAACTCAACTAAGCAAGCACTTAGTTCAAATAGAGATATATTACCATCGAGACTCAAAATTTCAGTCCAAGAACATTGATTCAGGGGCCATTATTCACATTTAGCATGAAACATCACTCTTGGGATTTCGGTATTTAATGTAGTTCAATTGGTCTATCAAACATGTATCACATTCTCAAATTATCCCCTAACCTCAAACATGTATCACATTTTCAATTCTGCCTAAATTTTTAAGTAACTTTGAAAAATCATATCTTAAGCTATACAATTCCAAATGAGGTGGTTCTAGCTTCTATGTGAAGCTTTTGAAGTCCCATTGAAACTCCCATTACTGCCTTGGGGTTCAAATACCGAATAATATTGTAATATAGCAGCACGATCCGGGTCGTATTCACTTTATAGAGCCGAAAACAAAAATGATTCCTAAGTAAACTAAGTATCAAAATTGACTAAGAAAAGTTAAAATGATCTTTGAGCTTTTTATCTAACAACTAAGTTGCAATTAACTAAAATACTTTAAAACTAATATTTTTGAATTTTGTTGGAATAAAAGTGGAAAGGAATAATGATGAGATTAATGAAGTGTGAGAAGACAAAGAAATCAACAATGGAATACGCAATCCCTCATAGCAATGATGTAAGCAATCCTCACTTCTAATGATTATGGAAGGTTAATAATGCTAGTTCCAAAATAACTCTAAGGCCCTGTTTGGTACGCGGCATTGGGAGTTAAGGACTATGATTGAGTCAGGGATTGAGCTAAGTTGTATTGTTTAGTATGAGGAACTGGAGATGACCTGGGATTAGGAGTACCATTAAAGTGGGATTGTTGCAAAACCATCTCCCCTTGGTATTGCATTTTCAATCTCGGGATTGCAAATGTTAGAGATAAAAATATCCTCGTTTATAATATTTTTTGGACAAAAATGCCCACTATCAATTTTAATAATAAGGATATTTTAATCTTTTCATAGTTTATGAAGGATTATAAAATAAAATCAATTCAAGTATTCCATCTAAATATTACCGCATACCAAATGTAATTTAAACCTTTAGCTCCAATCCCAATACCTGTCCCTATCCCAATCCATCAAAATCAGTGCCTCGTACCAAACAAGGCCTAAGGGCCACCCGTTAGACTAAACCTAACTTAGATTGATTAATATCAAGCCACCTTGCATATTAATATTTCTAAATTAGGTTGATTAAGCATTCTAGCATTTAAATGAACTTAAAAATCATATTTAGCTTTTGCTCTAATAACTAAGTCACCTTGCATTACCACTTGATTTTCTCATTAATCTTAATTTAACAATGGACACCCATATGAAAAATCAAGATTAATGATGCTCAAACCCAATGCTAAATACAATTAATAAATTTACATTCAATTAACCAATGCAAATACAAGACACCATTGATCCATTAACCAAGCCACCTTGACATTAGCACAAAATGTTCACAAAATCATCAATTCAATGACTAACCAGCACAAAGAAATGATAATTAAGCTAATTAAACACAATATCAAGTATTTAACAAAGGTTCAAGCCACATCCAATTCTCCAAATACATCTCAATAAATAAATCCAACATCATAAAATTCATCCTAAGACCTAGGAATCACAATTACAATATAGAATTAGAGAAATGGAAGAGCAAAAACTCCCCTATTGAAGATCCAAGTTCATGCCATTGCCTCATGATTGAAATCAGCAGCCACTAAAACCCATGGAATCAGCCTCAAAAAGCAACACAATCACTGTCTGAATTAAATGCCCAGCCATGAAAAACCACCAATTAACTTGATAGATTAATGGCTACAAGTAAATCAGCAATTGCAATTAATTGGAACCGCAGCTACTGTTTGAACAGAGGAAGCTACGGTCTGGGATGCTGTCAGGAAGAGGAGAGATCGATGGAAGTAGTGGAAGATGAGAGACAGTGTTTAAGGTCGCTGCTAGCTCCCCTGGTTCCCGACTTCAGCTCCCTCCGATTCTCCTCTCCCGACTTCTCTCTGCCGTAGGTCTGTGGTGGTGGTACTGTGGTAAAGGAGTGAGGATAACAGTGAGGGAGATGGTGGAATGCAAGGTGATGAGGGCGGTGGTGATTGGTTAAGCGTTGAAGTCGCCGCTCCTCTCCTCTGTTATCGCCACTCGACCTTCAGCTCCCTCGACTCCTCCCCTGGTCTCCGCTTCTCGACTCCCGAACTGGACTGATGCAGCTCGCGGGCGCCGGTGGTGGTGGATGGTGCCGCCGGCGAGTATGGAGAACGGTGATAGTGAACGATTTAAGCTCAGCCGCTCAGCTCTCTCGTTCTTCCGTGTGTCTGCGGCGCTGGTTCTCTCGTTCTCTACCTCCGCAATTAAATCTGAAAACAAAAGAAAGAACAAACCTAAGGCTGCAAAAACGCTGTGTTTTGGTCAGACTAATTTGGCATTTTGAAATTTTATGATGCCAAACTGTTATTTTTAAAATTCAAACCCCAAATTGCCATTTTCAGATTTAATCCATATTTTCAAGTATTTTCAACTTAAAACAATTTAACCAACATGAATTATTCTCAGAAAAATCAATGGTTAAGAGTAATTAAAATTATTTTGACAATTTTACCATTTTTAGTCTCAATTTAATATATGTACTCTTAATCTCAATTAAACACAAATAAAGCATTATAAGATAAATTATTATGACAAAATCTCCAAATAAAATATGAAATATATAATAAAATAGGAATTATCATCCATCTAAAAGAAAAATATTGCTCAATGTCGACTCATAGACATAGTCTCCCAAATTCAACGATGATTTAGTCTCCCAAATTCAACGACCAAACTGACTTCCTTATATGAACTCAAAGTTTTTTCAGATTTTACACCTAATCTTTAAAACTCATAACTGATAAATTACACATCCAATTCCTAAGTTCTAATATTCAATGGAAAGCTCTCAATGTCTATTTCAAGGGAAAAATAATCATATGGCGAAATTATCAGATTAACCCTATGAAGTTCGTCCCTTTTCTCCACCGCCAGAACCTGAACTTCCAGAACTTTCCTTGTTTCCTAACCTAATTTCCAATAGTTATAACTTTCTCTCTAAATATCCAATTGATACATTCTAGAACTCATTTTAAATATTTAGATGTGTAGTTTTTCTCTATAAAATTTCATAAAAATTGAACATGTTTTGACCGATCAAAACCAATCCTAAATCAAATTGACTCCAGAAATTTGCAGATGTGACAGTTTGCCTAAAACTCACAAGAAAACCACCATTTTCACTCCAAATCAAACTCTCATTGATTCTATTATCAACTACGGATCCTAAACTTTCAACACCTCAATGAAACAAAAGAAAAATCCACATATGGAGTCCTTTTAAGCTTCTGCAACTTCTAGCAGAAACTCTGTTTTTCCGGTGACATGACAGATGTGAAGAAACCAACATGCAGCCATGGATTTATACTCTAAACCTCACGAATTTTAATTCTATACACTCCCACTCATATATCCTATGGTTAGTGACCCAATCTCAAAACCAAAGAAGTCCCAAAAACCCCTCAAAATCGACATGCATGCTCTTTTTTAAATCTCACCGGTGACAGTAAAGTTTTCCGGTGACCTCTTTCACTTCCAACCACCAAAAATCCTCAAGAACAGCCTAAACAACCGAAATGAAGATAGAAAGAGATATATAAGGCTCACCTTAGTCTAGATGGAGCCTTGCATGTGATGTCCGACTCTTCTTCCTCTCCTCCGATCACCTCCTTTTCTTCCTCTTCTCTTTCTCTCTCTCTAGCTCTCTCTTACTCTTCTGTTCTCTCTGGCCGAATATAACAAATAAGGGAGTGAGGTGTTTAATTGAAGTGTTTTTTGTGTGTTTGCAAGGCTTTGGCTCGGGTATTGGAGGGTCAAAATTTGCTGAATGTGTGTGTGTTGTCCGCACGTGTGTTGGGGTCCCAATTGAGAGAGTGAGCTGAGAGAGGAGTGTTGTTTTTATAATATATATAGGTATATTTTATTCTATTAGTCCCACACACTAGATTCTAATTTTCCCCCTATCTAATTTAAGATTCTTTAAATTCTTTAGGTAGCATAATTTGGCTTATCCTTAGTTCAATTCCAATTTTCGAGTCAGAATAATAAAGTTATCAACTTTTCTTAATTTCAAAATCGGTTATTGGCTCATTATCTAATTCCATAAAGTAATCCTTAATAAGTTTTAAGGATTTTATTCCTTAATTAGCTTCATAAAGCTTTCAAATAATCTTTCCGAAATTTCGAGCCAAATTATGATCTCTAACTATTTTTCCTCAATATTTTGAGAAAATAAACCCTAAAATTCCCAAAATTAATTTTTATCACTATTTAAATTTCTTTTTGAGAAATTTATCCCTTTTACCAATTTTAGGGATGTTACATCAAATACTATATTCAATTCTTTTTCTTTTTCTTTTTTTTTTGCCTTAATTCCTTAGTTAAAGTTATGTTGTTTATGGCCCCCATGGACCCATGAATCTCACAAGACTAGTGACCCATTCGGTTCAAAGGACTGAATTTACAGATGAATATTCTACTTTATAAACAGAAAAATCTTGTTGAAAACAGCAAATACTATGAATGTAAACAACGGATATTTCCATGGTTCATTTCTCTAACCAACATACTTTTTCTCCTATTTGTACTACTACAAAATATTGATTTTATGACTCTAAAAGACATCCTTTTTTAAAAAGGGATATAAAAAATAAAGGCGGTGGCATTTTTGTAATTCTGAGTGAGATTTAAATAGTTTTAGACGTCCCCAATTCAAATAGGGACGTCTAAAGGCACTTTAGACGTCCCCAATTTAATTGGGGACTTCTAAAGTTAAATTATTTTTTAATCAGGGACGCCTTTCAGTCACTTTAGACATCCCCAATTTAATTGGGGACGTCTAAAGTTAAATTTTTTTTTTAATTAGGGACGCCAAAATATATATATTAGGGACACCAAAAGTGGTGTTCCTGATATTACATATATCAGGGATGCCTATAAAAAAAAAATTAACTTTAGACGTCCCCAATTAAATTGGGGACGTCTAAAGTGTGACTTTAGACATCCCTTTTTAAATTGGGGAGGTCTAAAGTAAAAAAAAATTAACTAAACAACTTTAGGCGTCCCTAAATTAAATTGGGGACGCCAAAAACAATTTAAATCTGTACTGACAGTCTTTATTTATCAGTTTTATAGACCCACACTCATCTTTCTCATCACCGCAACCATAACAAGAACCACTACCATCACGCATTTAACTTTTGCTTCTTCTTCTTTATATGCTGTTTTTAAACTTGTTTCTTCTTTTCTCTCTCTTTTTTTCACCAGATCTGTTATGCTTACCACCACACATTTAACTCTTGCTTCTTCTTCTTTATATACTGTTTTTAAACTTGCTTCTTCTTTTCTCTCTCTCTCTTTCACCAGATCTGTTATGTTTCTTACTATTTTTTATTATTTTATCTTCTTTCTCTTTTTTCTTTGGACTTCCCTTCTATTTTATCTTCTAACTCGTGTTGTTATGGTTTGTAGATCGAGACTCCAAAACATGCTTCATGGCCACGTTCCCACTGAGAAAATGAGGTTCATCTCTCCCTGTTGCTCTTCTCTATTCATTATTACGAGAAAATGAATTTTAATAATAGAAGGAGATAAGTTTTTTGCAACTGATTCATCTTATTGTTATCATCTTCTGTTTATGAGATTTCAGCTATAGAATTATTATTGTGTAGATTTTGGATTTGGAGTTCAGATACTAGATCTGTAATTTTATTGACGATGATCTGTAATTTCTGATTTTAAATACTGTTTAGTTCAGATCTGTAATATAAATGATTTTTTTTAAAACAAAAAGCACTTTAGACGTCCCCATTTTTTTTTTTTTGAGATACAAAGGCAAGCAAAGCTTGAAAAGATACAAGATCATGGGTAAGACCCCGAAGATTGTTCATGTGGCTGCATACCACGCTCTAACACAAAAAGATTAATACATTCCACCGGCGGTGAGTGTAGTTCTGAATAACTCTGGGCGTTGTAGTGAGCCGATCGTGCAAGGTAATCTGCACACCGAGTATTCTCCCTATGAGTATGGAAAATCTTCAAGTCCCAGTATGCATAGATTAGGGATTTGGTATCAAGGATGGCGTCATGCAAAGGGTGATCTATCTCACAATGAGTTGACAGTAAGTGGACGGCTTGAAGTGAATCTGTGAACAGTCTGATTTTCTCAAAACCCAACTGTTTGCAAAGACGTAGCCCGCTATGGATTGCGTGGATTTCCGCAGCAGTTGGGTAAGAGTGACCTAACTTCTGTTGAAATCCACACACCCAATTACCCTGGTGGTCGCGGATGACTCCTCCACAGGCTAGACGTCCCCATTTTAAACTGGGGACATCTAAAGTGGGTTTAGAAGTCCCCAGTTTAAAATGAGTACGTCTAAAGTGCTACACTGACACTTTAGACGTCCCCATTTTAAAATGGGGACGTCTAAAGTGTCAGTGTAGCACTTTAGACGTCCCCATTTTAAACTGGGGACGTCTAAAGTTCAGACTTTAGACGTCCTTTTATTTACGGACATTATTGTCATTTTTTACTACGTCACTCACATAGACCTCCCCTTGTTTCAACAATAAATAAGTCTAACTTCAAAAGGTGGTAAGGTACAGTCACTCCCCATCCTGTTTCAACAATAAATAATTAAGTCTTACATATGTTGTGTATGTGTAGTTGCTGACATTGCACGAAACTTTAATTTATGCCAAATCAATTTCGATTCTTTATTCATTTTCAAAAGCCGCCTCAAGCTTTATCCAGACCCTATAAAAACTAACTCTGAAATATATTTGCATGTCGATCGAATCAATTATTATTACTTTATATATAACACGTCATGCATGCTTCAGAGTTTTTTTTGTCGACATTAAGTAATATGTCTATAAATAGCCCTTAAACACCACAGTGTTCCCACAACCTCATGTCTCTCTCTCGCTCTATCTAGCTAGCTATCTGTTCAAGGAGTATCTCTCTATCATCTCTACATATCTCTTTCTTTAAGTTTTTAGTGGAAACCAGAATCAGAAGAGAAGTACTTGACGCTGAAGCAGAAGAACTCGTGTGGATCGAAGATGGTGAGCCTGAGAACGTTGTGGAAGAAGATGAAGAAGGAGAATAAGAGGTTGTTCTTATATTCATCTCCTAATCTTCATCATAACGTTGTACAGTACGACATAGATTCTTGCTCTCAGAACTTCGACGATGGTCATTCCTCCGACCCAGATGATGCTTCTAGATCTTTCTCTGGTCGTTTTGCTGTTTATTGCTCTAAGTCTTTTGACAACGGTTGTGAAGTGCTTAGTGATGATAATAGCAGTGTAATGACCCCTAAAAGTTCTTTTAGACCAGAAATTTCAGAATTTCCTTTGTGCACCTTGGTATAGCTTACTTGTATATACATACATATATATATATATATATAAGATTGTGATTTGTTAATTGTAAGCTTGTCCAAAAATGAAGTGATTTTAATGTAAATTTGATGCCACTATTAAATATGTGATAAAAATAAAATATAAAAGACTAACGTTTACTTTCTATGTTAATTGCTCAACCCTTCTAACATTTCAATTCAAAGTAAAAAATTAACTTCCTTAGTTGAACAAAAAAATTAATTAACCTCCTCAAACAACTTTTATATTTTAATAATGAAATCCTTCTCAGAATTTCCTTTATGTACCGTGGTGTAGCTTCCCTATAATAAATCATGAACAGTTAAGTGATTTGACCGTGTCTTTATGCCTTGGGGTCAAATGTAAAATATTTTTTATCTAAGAATTGCAGTATAATGCAACACTCGGGTCGTCTCACTTGAGGAGCCTTTATTGAACTACCTAAGTAAACTAATTATCATGCAAATACAATTAAAACAAGGGGAAAATGATTTTTGGAGTTTTGAAATTAATAATTAAAAGAAAATGAAAATTGTTAATTAAAAGCTAATGTAATATTTTTGGTATTTTTCTTATGAAAATGGAGAATGAGTAAAAGTGAATGGAATGGTATGGAGTGGAAAATATCAATAAAGAATGCTCTTGGTAATAAAGAACTGACAATCCTTGCTCAAAAAGATTATGGGAGTTAATAATTCATTAAGTCTTAAGAATAACTTTAAGATAACACTTGAGTCCAATATTCCCAATTAATAGTAGCTCCTACAAACATAGCTAACTACTACCTCTTGAGATATTGTTTAAAACCACTTAATGTGCAATTGAAATTTGAATAATGCAACATGAGTCTTCTTGGATTTGAGTACTAAACAACCCCTCAATGATACAAATCAACCACATTAACTAGACAATAACACGCTAGTTAACATAATCTCATTGCAACCACAAAGACATTTAAACATATATAATCTTCACATTGCAAAATTCAATCTCAACTACAATTATCAAACCAAAAGAGACCATTAACATTACTTCCAATTCTAGAATCACCTATATGAAAATTCCTAAAACTAGGTAATCTAAATATATATAATTCTAGATTAATGGAATGATAGCAAAATTCCCCTTTGTAGTCCAATAAGCTCAAGCACAATTCATCATCACCAGGATGCACAAATGAATCAGCCTCTCATTCTGTTAAGCATGGACAAAGCTTCTTCAAAATAACACCAGAACCCATGGAAATTGAAGGAACGAAATTGAATCTGGAAGCAGAGGAAAGAATGGTGATAATGGTGGTGGTATGGTGTAGGGGAAAGAATGGTAGAGAAAGCAAAGGTCACAGGTTCTGGACAGTTGTGGTGCTAGGAAAGAGAGACGGTGAAGGAATGGTATGATGAATAAGAAATGAAGTGTAAGAGAAGTGAAAGAGAGAAGGTCGACGGAGGTTAGTGGTGGTGATGGAGTTTGGCTCTGGCTGTGGTGAAAACAGAGCAATGACGGTGGTGGTCTGGTGGTTAGACGAGAACAGAGGAAGGACGGAGGTGGCTGTGGTCGGAGAACAGGGAAAACCGACGCTGGCTTATGGTGCTTGCAACGGAGGAAGAAGGTTTGATTCGGTGGTAGTTTGCAGGTGCTCTGCAGTGGTCTGTTCCCAGCCTCTCCTCTCAAGCTCTCTCCGGTCTCTGCCTCCCAGCTCCGCGATGCGTCTCTGCCTGGTCCGTGTCTCTCTATCTGGGATGATGCAGGTGGCCGGCGGCGATGATGGTGAGGATAATGGCCGCCGGCGACACAAGGAAGCAAGGAGGAAGATCAAAGTGATGATCCCCCTGTGTGCGGCGCTGTACTCTCCTCCAATCTCCGCTTGCGTCTGTGTTGCCGGGTCTGCCTATATCCAGATCTCCATGTCCAAGTGTCCAACCACACTGTCGGGTCTGCGTCTTGGGTCTCTCCAGTTGGGGCCTGTCGGGTCTGTGCTTGCTGAAGATGATTCAGGAATAGTAACATAATGGGCTTGGTCAAAAAGCAAATTTTGACCAAGGACCATTTTGCAAAGTACAAAATGATGTGAGAAGGGACTTAAATGAAAATATTTGAAATTTTTTGAGACTCAATCAGAATTTCATGAAATTTTGGGTCCTTTCATGTAATTTGTATGGACCCGTTTTTTCATAAATTGTAATTTTCACAAATATATGGGACCTTTCTGTGATTTTTCCCCAATCTTCAAAATATTAATTTGACCTCCAAAATATCAAATTTCCTTCTTGAGCACCTACAATGCAAAGATTAAAAACAAAATAATATCAAAAGTCCAAGAAAACATTTGTATGAATAATCAACAAATTTATGACTATTTTGCCCCTATTTACAATTAATTCAATATAAATGTTTCTAATTAAAAATAGTGCTTAATCATGCAATTATGTCCCATAAAATACATTAAAAATACCAATTGAACCATGAAAAAAGTATATCAAATTATGGTTCAATCATTAAGCTCCTTTATCAACCACGTGTATATGATGAACTGGTCCATGTCTAGTTGTTATTCACACACACACACACACGATGAACCCATTAACAGAATATATATTCTGATGATCAAAATGTTCACTTATTTGAGTAAATTTAGAAGTTAATGGACAGTGAATAAGGAATGATCTCTTCTTCGATATATTGGTCGTTGAAGTATAAGGGTAGCAGTTAAGCAGAAACAATAACAATATTGAAGATAAGGGTGATGCGTATATAGCTGTGTTCTTACTATACTGTTCGTTTGTACCAGAGAGGTTGGCTCTGTCCCATTTCTCACTCAGAAAATTGGTTAGACCATTGATTCTTAGTCCCACTCTCTTTCTTTTTTTTTCATCACTTTATTTTGTTTTTCATCACTTTATTTTCATTGTCTTTGCTCAGGATATGAAATTAAGGTCAATATTCCAAAAGCATCTCAATTCAAAATAATTGGGGGATAAAGATCATACAGATTCTATATGACAAAAAAGGAGCCAAGTATACAACTGCAAATTGTTGTGTAGAGACTGCAAAATGAGTTCTAATTGAAAGAATATCTCCAATACACAGTAGTGTGATTATACATTCAAAGATAAAGTGATAAAGAAGTAGTCTCACAAAAAAAGTGATAAAGAAGTAAGATTATGTTTCAGATTTATTTATCATTTCATCATTTTGATTTTCTTCGTCTTTTTTTTTTTTAATTTATGGTAATTAAGAGTTTAGTTGAATAAGATTCTAAGAGCTCATTAGGGCTAGGTCTAAGGCTGTTGTAGGTCTCATGACTCAGCATTCTAAACAAGATACTAACATATTTTTCATTATCGAGATATTTAAACTAAAAGTAGAATTTAAATTCTTGCCCTCACTAATAAGCATTGGTGCTAGTGCAGGAAATTTTGACCCCTTAAACATGAATTCTTGAGTTTGAGTTCATGTAAATGTAAAAAGCGCGTGTCTTTGAGAAAATTATCCCTGATTGAGCCCAACAATTCTCATATATGACCTAGAAGTCAGATAGTTATATATATATATATATATATATATATAAAAGCTTCACGCCCTTCAAAGCATAAGTTGCAATCTTACCGGTTGAACCTAATTTCTTAGCACTTTGTGTTTTGAAATTGTATTATATGCAATAAAGATAGAATATCAAAATCAATTATGAATATTTTTCTTAGTTTTTTTAATTAACGTTATTTTGTTTTTCACTTCCAGAAGATCCAAAAGTGAAGAAATCTCTTTTATGATTTTGACTTATACAGGTTTAAATAATTTAAAAGAATGCTCTATTTTAAAAACAGCTTCCTGTTTCTGGGAAAAATAAGTATTCTTTGTATGTTTGTTAATTGTCACAAGAAAAGAAAACAATGTCTGTTAATTTCCATGGTTCATTTCACCAGCCAACACACTTTCTCCCACTTGAACTCACAGAAAGATAGCCCATGTGGATCTGACTTCATAAGTTGACAAGGTACAGTCACACACCATTTTCAATAAATAAATAAAGTCTCATTACATATGTGTGTACTTGCCGACAATATTGCAGCAACTTTTATAGCAATTTATTTGTATAGATTAAAACCACGTCATGCTTCATCGTGATCCAATAAAAACTAACGATAAAGGTACTGAGAATTTGGCTGTAAAGCGTAGTGATGGCAGTAAAATAGATTTGCTTGTCGATGGATCCAACTATTACTTTTTAAATGGAGTAATTTAATTAGTCTATAAATAACCTACCTACACTCTGCATGAACTTCAAACACAACATTGGTCCCAAAACCTAATCTCTCTTTCTCTCTCATCTGTTTAATTTGTGTATCACAACTCTTTCTTCCCAGTTCTATCTAGTAATGTCAACCAGAAGCAGAATCTGAAGAAGCATAAGAAGTTAAATTCTGTGTGGATTGAAGATGGTGAGCTTGAGAAAGTTGTGGAGGAAGATGAAGAAGGAGAAGAAGAGGCTGTTCTTATATTCATCGCCTACAGTTCATACTGTACAGTACGATATTGATTCTTACTCTCTGAACTTCGACGATGGTTATTGTTCCTCTGACCCAGTTAACGCTTCTAGGTCTTTCCCTGCTCGTTTTGCCATTCTTGATTCCAAGGTTTATTTTGACGAGCTGTGAAGTGAGAGTAGTGATGATGATGATAACTGCAACGAAATGAGTTCTTGATCATTTCTTTAATTTACCTGTAAATACATAATTGTGAACATAATTGTGAATTTTGATCTTATTTGTAGCTAAATAACGATAATCTAGCAATTTTCATGTATTTAAATTTTTTACTTTTTTCTTCTTAATTTGCATCTATGATATAGTAGGCTTCACTGATCAAATTGACCAGCATGAAACCCAAAAAAAGGAAAGTGTTTGAGCTGGATCCTTACTTAGCTTCCTTTACCGGATAAAAAAATTCTTATATAATTTTTTTTCTACGCATGTATAGCTGTTGATATTTTCCTTCATGGTATTATAAATTGTCTTTTCAAGGTATTTGTATAAAAGCACAATTGATCATATTGAATTAACGTGGATATGATTAGGACTATTCATTATAATTAATAACACTTTTGAAATAATTTATTTTCCTTAGAAATACTTGCATTACAAAAGTGAAAGGAAAATACAAATTGAAAATAAATTCGTTGGTCCCTCTTGCTTTTGTTTTGGAAGAAGCAACAAGCCTAAGCATGGTTTTAGGTAGCACCCATAAACATTAAAAATCAAGTTGCGACATCCAATGGAATTAATTAAAGGCCATTTAGCCGAATAAAAATTGACAAAACAAGATCATCAGGTAATGAACGAACAAAAATGAAAAGACAGAAAAAAGGGGCATTGGTATATTTACCGCATTAAACTGAATGTTGTCACAAAGTCGCTTTTAGAAGAAATTTTTCGTTCCAAACAAAAGTCAATTAGACAGGTATTAATAAATATTTTCCAGTTTTACATGAAAGAGGTGATATGTATAGCATACCTTTCAATACACTTCCTTTAATGAGGAAAAACTTTAAAAAAAAATTATTAATTTAAAATATATTTAAATGGCTTAATTGTCATTCCTTGATTCGTGAAAAATTGTTGAAAGTGGGATAAATATAGGAGCTTTATACTTGGAACCCAAACATCCTTGAGTTTGAGCCTTTAATATGAAACCTAATAAAACGAAGGTAGGGTCTAATGGCATTGAATGAGGTCATCCTTTTGCAACCATATCTAAACCTATTGGACTTTGCAAATGGATGTAAATGTCGGTCTGTATATCTACACAAAAAAAGGGGGAAATTATATCTTATTTTGAATATAAGAATTTTACCTCGATTTGCTTCCTTAGTTAATAATTATAGGATGAGTTGCATCCAACTGTTACAGTAGATAAACTTCGATTGACATTATTAATTAATGTATTCTAATATTTGGAACAAGGTCATCATTTTTTATTAACCTCAAAAGTTTTCAACATAGTAGACCATATGTCTACATCATCGAATCTTGCAAAATCTTAATTAAAGGTTATGGGATAGAAACATAACTTTTTCTTTTTCTTTTCCTTCTCCATTTTTTTACAAAAAGCAAATAAAGTTATTAAGATAAGGATTACGTAAAACATTTATTGTCAAATAAAAAGGTGATTACTCACATAACGTGTTTTCATTTTTGTCCCCTTTCCTGTTGGCCATAAGTGAACAAATATTTTAAAAGATAAGGACTTGCTTAATTATTTAATAAATATCTACTAAAGGATACTAAATAAAAATATCATTCTAGTAATAAAAACATTAGCCTCAAAAACCTGTTCTCTTCCTATATATATATATATATATATTGAAGATCTAAATGGTCACTCACTTATCTGAGTAAGTTTAATTTGAAGTTAATAGGCAGTAAGTAAAGGGTCTTTTAGCTTCCATATTGGGGAGAATATATACTGGGTAGCAAAATTAATAATAGCAATTGTGGTGCGCCCCATTACTCAATGAAGAATTTGGATAAATCATTTATTATTTTGCACCAATCTTTCTTTCTTTCTCTGGTCCAGTCACTTTACCTACTTTTATTTCTTACTCATAATATGAAAACCCAATATTCTGAAAGCATCTTCATGATACAACAACTGAAAATGAGCTCACTCATGGTTTAGGCCTTGGAAACCATGGTTCTAGCAAAATAATCAATTTTTGGATTTTAAAAAGTGTTTGGGTAAGTGCTCATCAAAGCCAAGGTTTTGCTAAAAAAAAGTACTTTTCTTTTCATGGGATCTCATCCCAACTTAGTGAGGTCATCTACGTGAATCGCATACATAATGCGATTAGGTTCTTTCAATAATTAATTGTTCAAAAATACCATCCACAATAAAATCTTGTATAATAACAAGTGTCCTTCTTGATGATTTCCCTCTATATTTCTCATAGGGTTAGATATTATCTAATAAACTCATCTTACTATTGCCTCTAACTGTCTTCTTTTAACAAGATGTGTGTTATGAGTCCCACATCGGGAAGTTTCGCAAGTGTAGTGTGATTTATAAGTCAAGGGACCTTCTCTCATAATAAGCTAGTCTTTTAGGATGAGCCCTCCCTTTGGGTTTGTGATCATCACAATCTGTCAATTTGGAATAAATAAAAAAAGGATCAAACATGTATCATCTATAGGATAGATTAAAAAAGAAGCTGCAAATTGTAATACAGATTTCAAGTTAAGAAATCCCTTGTATGATTGTGACACGTTAGGTTCAAATTAAGGATTGGAAAAACAACAAATAATTAACATGAGAACAGGTTGTTTCCATTGTTCATTCTGACCAACCAACATACTTTTTCAAACACTTGATTTCAGTCAATAGGCCATGCATGCGTATCTGACTTCAAAAGGTGCTAAGGTACAGTCACACCCCATTTTCAACAATAAAGTCTTACATATCTAACTGTAGTTGCTGACAAAGCCAAAAAAAAAGGGAAAAAAAACTTTATAGCATTACGCACTGCCAAATCAATTTCGACAATTCTTTATCCATTTCCAAAAGCCACGTAAAGCTTTTTATCCAGATCCTATAAAAACTATTGTCAAGTATATTTGCATGTCGATCGATCCAATTATTTTTTTACACGTCAAGTGCTTCAGAATTTTTGTCGACATCAACTATACTTTGTCAATAAATAGCCTACCTACTCTCCATGAACATCAAACACAACATTACTCTCAAAACCTAATCTCTCTGTCTCTCTATCCGGCTATCTGTTCAAAGAGTATCTCTCTATCTTCTTTACATATCTCTTTCTTCCAGGTTCTAGTGGGAACTTGTGTGTGTGTGAATCGAAGATGGTGAGCCTGAGAAAGTTGTGGGCCTAGATGAAGAAGGAGAAGAAGATGTTGTTACAATACGACATTTATTCTTACTCTAAGAACTTCGACGATGGTTATTCAACAGACCCAGATAATGCTTCTAGATCGTTCCCTGCTCGTTTTGCCATTATTGATTCCAAGGTTTATTCTGACAAGAGCTGTGAAGTCAGTAGCGACGATGATAACACCAGTGAAATTAGTTGTTGATAGGATCGTTTCTTAATTTAGACCAGAAATTGTACAATATCCAATATATTGTGTACGTACGGCTAGCTTACCTTGTAAACACGCGCGCGCGCGCACACATATATATAGTATTGTATATTTTAAACTGTGATCTTGTTGATTCTTAAGTTGTAGCTGAAATGATAATTAATTTATTAAAGTTTTTTGTATTTACATTTCTATATATATCGTTCTCTTATTTTCCTTCTAGCTAGGCTTCGTTTGATGACAGTTACATAACTACCACTATAAAAAAATTGACTTTCGGTCACCGCTGAAAGTCAAAAAGTCACCATTGAAAGTTTTTAGTGGTGACATTTTGTCGCTGCCCAGTCGCTGGTACTATTAGCGGCGGCAAAATGAATCACCGCTGAAAGTATGGTTTCAACGGCAACATTTGTCATTGCTGGTAGCTTTTACGTTTACATTAAATGTTGCCGCTTAAAGTGACCCTTTAGCAGTGACACTAAGGATAGCTTTTAGTGGCAACATGTAATGTCGCCGCCAAAAGTCAACTTTCAACGGCAACAAAAGTTGCCGATGAAAGTGCATTAAGAAAAAAGAAAAATATTTTTCCATGTTAGCCAATGATCTAAAACCCGAACCAGATGGTCTGGCTAGCTAAACCGTCAGTCAGAGATGGCGACAGCTTGTTTTCATGGGTATATCCGTTTTCAACTTTGAGCCATTTTCAACCGGAAAAGGGTCATTTTTAGGCCGGAAAACTCTTTTGAGTCGGGATCCGGAGCGGCTATGTGATAATCGGACGGCTGAACTTGTTGGTGAGAAATTGGGTAGAAAAAAATCAGAAAAAGATGAATGTGAGTTTGCTGTGTTTGGTGTGTGCGGTTTGTAATACCCCAAATTTTGAATTTTGAGGCTAGAGAATAAGCCTGAAATAAATGGACTGCTAAGCCCCAGTTTAGCAGGAGCCCAAATTTATTCGCTAATGATTCTTATATCTTTGGGATATTAAAGAAAGTAAAATGATGAATTTTGGAGAAAGTAATTATGTTTTTGGTGAAATCGCCTATGAGGTAGTGAGCTTGTCATGTGATTTTATATGACCAAGTGATGAGTAAAAATTATGAAATTTTATAGGATGCAAGTAGACATCCTAAGCTTTAATTTGATAGGTCATATGACTCAATTATAGCTATATACAAAAAGTTATGAATTTTTGAAGTCAGCACAGAAAAACTGTGAAATTTCTGATGAAACAGTATGCAAAGATTGAAATTCTGGGAATTTTGTGATGCCATCTAGCAAAATTCTATATTTTTCCTTGAAACTAGACTCAATAAGAGTTCTATAGGCTTTGAAATCACTCCAATTCAATTTTTATAGAATTAGTTATGATGTTGCAAAGATTGGGCAGAAATCTGCCAGAATTTCCAATTAATCCGAATTTTGGAAAATGATTACATAATTAAAATACAATATCATATATGATAAAATAAATCACCTCCATCCTCCATCAGGCCAGAAATGATGTCCTTTTTGCTGGAAATAGAGAGAGAAAGCTTGAAAGGGTTAGAGAGAGAAGGATAAGTGAACTCGCAAGGTAAGCCGATTTCTCCAACGATCTAGCTCCTAACGCATATAACTCCACTCCTAAGCTACTCCTCTATGTTCTTTAAGGTTTGGAAGCTCAAAATCTGTCGTTGAACACCTAGGGCTTTCAGCCAAGTTAAGGAAAAGCTATTGGGAGCTTGAGGTAACTTCCAAACTCTTGTATATTGACTATTCTGGCTGTTGTGGACAATTTAATCGGTGAAATTTTGCCGGATTGTCATTGGTTTCAAAAATGGAAAATGGGTGTGTGGGGCTGTTATGCTGCCCAAATTGGTACTAAATGGTAATTGTAACCTAATGGAATAGTCAATAAAATAGTTTAGAGTAGAAAGGAACGCGTTTACGCAGCTGAAATCAAAAAACTCCAATTTTTTCAGGGTAACTGAGAATTTCGGCCAAGGTTAGTTTGGAGGGCTTAGAGTTGGACTTTCAATGATTTGATAGTTCCATTGAGTTCATGAACAAAAATTAGGTGGGGTTATAGTTGGTCACTTTTTTGGAAAAGGCCGAAAAAGCATAATTAAGAAAACGCTCCTAAAACCCTTAAGTAGGGCTGCCAAAGGTAAATTTGTAATTTGAAAATAAATTTGATAATTCTGGGCCCGGAAATGGACTCCTTGGATGAAAATATGTCAGGATAGCCCATGATAGAATTTTGGGAAAAGTACAGCCAAACTGGGTACGGCAAGGCCGAGCTGGGTCCCCGGGGGCATTTTTGTAAATTTTCATAGTAGGCTCATATAACCCCCAGAAACACTATGGAAGTATCTAAATGGTACATTTGGAATTGTAGGATCAAATATAGAGCCCAAGCTGTTGTCATTCTTTACGAGGCACACATTTCGAGGCAGAAAGGGGTTAAGGTAGGGAACTTTATATATATTTATGTTAGTGTGTTGATGCATGTTATTGCTTTCATTGATTATGTGAAACATGTATGAATGATTTGAAGCTATTTTTCAATTTATGCTACGGCCATAAGTATATTGTTCGAAGCATTGAACTTACATATTAGTCATTGTGTGAGCATGAGTTATGTGATGCAAGCATGTCATGCATTAAAAATTTATCGTACATGCATATTAGTATTGTTTTCCTACTAAGATTCTATCGAATCTCACCCTCTCCTACTAACAATTTAGACAGGAGAAGACAGAAGATATGTTGAGAACAATGCAGATAATCATATGAGGGGATTGCAGTGGTGGAAACAAGACGAGAAGATGTCTCTGTTTCACTGGGATGGGTTTAGATACCCAAGTAGCCCTGTGTGGCTATGTTGATGGTAATGATTATGTACGAACCCCTATGGGGAATTTATATAATCATGCACTTATTATCAGTATATTCATGTTATTCCTGTGTTGCCCACCGAACAACATATCTTTTTCCGCAAATACTCTAAAAAAGATTAAAATGAGATAAGGGTGTGACATGGTTCGCCGCAGCCGCATCTTACCCGAACTCCTCTTGCCTTTGCTCATCCGTGTTGTCCGGTCATTGCTTTGGGTCTTTGTCTGAAACTTCAAGTTGAAACACAAAGGAAGATGAGTAGGAGGTTGATAGCAAAGAAAGCTAGGGGTGAGTTTTCACTTTTAACTTTTTAGACTGAAGGAGATGGGAGTGTGAGGTGAGAAGTAAGTAAATATTGCATAGTGCACAAGTTGTTAGACTTGTCAAAGAACACATGATAGGGAAGAGGGCCGGAGGCAACCCATTTTGACTTGAAATTTAAGGTTCAATCAAATTATTATATATTCTGCCCAAAAAAATCAAACTAATATATTTAAGTAAATAGCAAATGTCCGGTCATGATTTCAAACTGGGAGAGATTTTTCAGGTGAAAAAATTGAGAGAGATTTTATTCTATATTTTTATCTATATTATAAAAAAATATGAAAAATAGTTTAGTGTAATTATGTTGTTTTGTTTAAAAATTTGTTCTAATATTCTTAAAAATGAGAACAACTCTAATAAATTATTATAAAATAAAATGTTATATTTAAAATTCATGTCATATGTTTATTTTAATTTTTTCTTTAAAACTATTAATATCAATATAAACTTTAAATATATATATACACACATATATAATTTCATTTTTATTTCTCTTATTCATATATCATTGTATAGGTAAATGATATTTTTTTATTTAATTAATATGCATCCGGCTCAACCTAACGGATGGATGCTGGTCTGGCTTTTCAAAACATCGATGTCAGTGACACACATATCACATCACCTTCCACCTATCTCGTCCACATGTCACCTGCCACCATCCACATTGCCTTCCACATCACCCATCAATATTTTTCTCCCACAAGTGCCACACCTAGGTTTGAACCTAGGATCTCCTTGTTAAGGAGGGAAGCTCTTAACCACGTGAGCCAAGATGAATTGGCATCCTTTATGTCAATTTATATGTATATATTATTAAACATCACACACACACATGTACTATTTATAATATATTAAATATTTACTAATATATTTGTTTTGATAAATTTTATTAATATAAATATAAATATATTATTAATACATACATATATAAATATATCTATATATACATATATATTAATTTATATATTAATATAATTTATAAAAATAAAGAATAAGATATATTTATATATATGTAAATAGTTCAAACATTTGGAAAATTTAAGTGTGGATGCATCATTTTAATTTGTTTCAAATTAAAGTATCAATTTAAGCCTAAAGAGATAATAATTTCATTCAATTGATTCTTCTAAGGTGCTATAACTTATATTAGTATCTTCTGATTCATTCTCTTGTACTGCATTTTCTGTGTCACTTTCTATTTCAATATCACTATCATACTCATCAAACACATCCTCTTCATTACTATCTTTATGAACCGATGAATGAGTTTTATTGTCATCGATAATCCAAGGAATTACTCTCATACACAACACACTATCTCTCAAACTCTATTTATCTCACAATAATCCTAGAAATTACTTTATTTTTTCATAAGAAATTACATCAATAAACATATTTATTGTATAAATATCATAAGTTAAAAAAAACACAAATTTTGAAAAATTGTAAACAAAACTTTCAGTGGTGACACTAAAGTCACTATTGAAACACCCCTTTCAGCGGTGAAACATGAGAGTTGCCACTTAAAGTTAGACTTTCTTTTGTAACTACTGAAAGTTATATCGTCAGTGGTGATAACAAAATGTCGCCACCGAAAGTCTATACTTTCAGCGGCGAGCCGCCAATTGTCATCCCTAAAAGTCATTTTTTTTGTAGTGTCTGTCGAGCTGCTGGTCCCAATTTCAGACCTAAAGATCTGAACCAAAACGCTGTGTTGTTGTGGACCAAACTGTCATTTTCAAAATTCATGGGACCAAACTGACACTTTGAAAATGTGAGCCCCAAACTGCCATTTTCAGTTTTAATCTCATTTTTCAAGTACCTACAAATAAAAATAATTAACCCAACATCAAATCTTCTCAAAAATAAATGATTAAGAGTAATTACAATTTTGATGACAACTTTGCCCTTTTTAGCTTAATTCAACGTATTTACTTTTAATGTCAATTTAATCACAAAAAAGGCATTTTAAGCTCTATAAGTATGACAAAATCCCCAAATAAAGTATAAAAATATATAATAAATTGGAATTTGTCATTGAGGTTGCATGTGGTCTCGGGCCTCTTTCCCAGCGAAATCTTCGGCCTCTCTCTCTCTCTAGCTCTAACTCTCGACCTCGCCTTCTTTCTCTCTTTTCTCTCTGTGTTTTCTGTGCGAAATGAGTTAATGGAGAGTGAGGGAGCTGATGGTGTTTATTATTAGGTGGACGTGTTGTGTGTAAACGTGTAAGTGTGTGTGTATTGTGTGAGTGTGTTATGAGAGAGGGAGACAAGTGAGTGTTTTTAATTAGTGGGAGTGTGTTTTTATCCTATTGGTCCTACTTACCAGGATTTTTTTTTCTAATTTGTCTAATTTAAAATCTTGTAAATCCATTAGCCCTGTTTGGTATGTAACACTGAATTTTGATGGATTAGGATAGGGATTGGTATCCGGAGTGGGAGTGGGAGTGGGATTGGGATTGGGATTGGGATTAAGGTTTTATAATTATGTTTGGTATGGAGTTCTATTGAGAGGGGCTGTTTAAATTAATTTTATTTCTTAATTATTTAATAACCGTAGAAAGACTATAATACCTTAATGATAATTAAAAAAATATTATAAAAAAATTTATGGCTTCTCCGATCTTTCCCGATCTTCCTCTCCATGAGAATAGAAAACAATAGTTCTCTTCCGCTGCCTCTAAGGAAGTTGTGAGTCCTTTTGTTCATCAATATTGTTGGAGAATAAATTATACCCTAAACAAAATCAGGGAAAAACGAACAAAATGAAATCAGGGGAAAATGAAAATAATCAATATATTCTAAATATTTGAAGAGCAAAATGAAGTCAATTGAATAAAAAACAAAAACAAAACTGAATATTAGGATGTTGCGGTTAAAGAAGTACAAAATATCTTTTGCAGTTTGTTGCGGCAATGGAGGGAGAATGATTGTGCGAAAATGGATGAGTCCTAGGTTAAAATGAGAGGGTTAATTTTGTCCAAAAAATATTATAATCGAGGATATTTTTGTCCCTACAATTTGCAATGCCCAGGACTGAAAACACAATACCATGGGAGAGGTGGCTTTGCCGCAATTCCACTTTCGTGGTACTCCTAGTCCCAGGTTCTCTAAAGTCCCTCATACCAAACAAGACAATTCAGCCTAATCCTTGACCCAATCTCAATCCCTACCCCCAATGTTTTGTACCAAACAGGGCATTAGGTTCCATAATTTGGCCTAACTTTAGTCCAATTCCGATTTTCGGGTATGTAAAATAAAGTTACTAATTTTTCTCCTTTTTCTAAATCAGTATTAGCTCACCATATAATTTCCATAAATTAATCCTTAACACCTTTTAAGGATTTCCTTCCTTAATTGGATTCTTTAAGCCTTAAAATAATTTCTCTGAAATTTTCAAGCCAAATTATGACATCAAACTATTTTTTTCTCAAATTTTCGGGAAAATAGACCTTTAAATTTCCAGAAATTTGCTTTAAAATTATTTGGGCCATTTATGGGGAACTAAGCCTCTTTATAATTTCTCTAACTCCCCATAATAACATTTTATACTATTTCCTCAATATATCTTGCCCTTAAATAATTTTTTAATATCATTATCTTAAGCATTTTCCTCATAATATGCTTAAGACATTTGTCTCAATTGGGCTAAATAGTTTACTTAATTTAGTCTAATTCTTTATATTCTATGCCCATAATGCTGGGATGTTACAGTAAGTAAATTATCCGGCTTTTTGTGTCCCATTCCACTTATTAAAAAAATGTGTTCAGATCCTTATAATAAATCTCTTCTTCCAATTTATCAAAGATTGCTCTATTAATCATAGGCACAGTACGCTTCACAAATCCCATTTGTGCAACAAAAAACGTTTAACAAAAGTGCCTATCCAAATAAGCTTTATTCCTTATTATTCTAACTAAATTAAAAAACCCCCAAACCTCATTCTTATTTCATATAATCTGCTGCAGGGAAGATTTATCCTTAATTCCTCACATATATAGCACTCCATCATTAGAAAGATGAATCAAATTTTAAGTCACAATTAATATCTTCCAACTATACCTATTATTCCATTGGCAAAAATGGCTTTTCTCAAAGTTTCATCAGTTCCATGATTTAGTTTATTATATTTTCGCCATTTTAGTTTTAAATTATCCTCTCAAACATTTTATCAAACACCGTTTGTGCACTCTATTTTACAAGCTTCAAGAATTTTTTTTTTTATGAAATCAAGAATAATCTTTTTAAAATCATTATCCCACATTTCATATATTAAAGCTACAAATCCAATCTGGAATCATTACCAAACCCTTATACAACTCAAACCAATTACCAATTGGAGGAATTACCATCCTTTCCACACCACAAACGGCACAACAAATTGAAGAAGGGAAAGCAATATTCTCTACTCATTCAGAAATTGAAGCATTCTGCAAATCAAAGGAGGAAAAAGCTATTCATACATACCATGAACAATAAACCGCACAAGTAAAGAAGGAGAGAAGTGAAGACACAATCTGTCCCCACCCTCACATAGCAGCGTCGCAGAGCAGAGAAGGGAGTAAAAACCCAGCGCACATAATAGCAGTGAAAGAAATGAGTAACAATACCAAGAAGGGAGGAGGAGACAGCTGAGCAGTCCTAAAAGTCTCCCTTCCAATTTCCGCGGCCAAAATGTCGACTAGAAAGGAGAAAAAGGAGAAAGCAAGGTCTGGTGATGTTGAGCAGAGGAGGAAGAAGAAGGATTGATGGGAGTTAGCACACACACCCCGTCCCCCTGAACGTTCTCTCCCTGTTTTTCTTGCTTAAGTCAGTGGTGATGGTGGAAAAAAATCTGATACTTCAATTATTTTTTTTCAGGAGGGCAATATAGTAATTTCAATTTTCTGAATAAAGAAAATAAAATTTTCCATTCGACAAAGGAGAGATTTAAACTCAGTACTTTAAGGAAGCTCAACAGCCTCCATGCCACTAAACTACAAGATTATCTATTTTGTCGATCTACAAAAAAAGATAAATAACAAAAATACTACTTAACTCCCTCATGATATTTCTTTTGGGCCAGTAAAATTAGTCCACTTTTGATAGAGATCTCCAATAAAATATTTATAACATTAATAAAGAGTCAATAATTATTGTATTCCACCTAGAATTCATATCTACAATCAGTGTTGTCAAACTCGCGAGTTGACTCTCCGAGTTTACCGTTTTTACGTTTCTAAATTATAAAATCGAGTTGAGTCATTGGTAAACTCGTGACCATTGTAAACTCGGTTAAATTCACGAGTTTATATATCGAGTTTACCGTTTTTACGTTTCTAGCTTACAAAACTGTGTTAACGCACCCTTAAACTCGTGTTAACTTTTTCAATTTGGTTATACTCAACGGCTTTATATATGAATTTTATAGAAATTTCTTTGTTAAATACGATAAATTATGAATGTTGATAGATTTAATTTCAATTATTTAGATTTAAAATATATTTAAATCAAATTGTTGTCAACTTTTTATATTTTAATTATCTAATTATATACTAATAATATCTATTTAATGATAAAACTAAACTCTTACGAGTTTACGATTCGAGTTCACGATACGAATTTATGTCACTATCACGAGTTTGCTTAAACTCGCGAGTTTGACAACCTTGTCTACAATGAATAAATAAAATACTACAAGCAATTAAATAATTATCCCTTTTTTTATGCTATTACAGGATAATTAATATAAAGATATGTTTTTAATATGACGAGAAAAGGAAAATGTAGTTTAAATTTTGAGACACTAGAAAAAAGTTTCTTATATTAAGAATTAACCCCAGAAGGAAGAAAGTTGCTTATAAACAAAAAACAGAGGGAGTTCTAATTTAAGACACTTTAATGGCTTCACTGTCATTCCTTAATTGGTGAGAATTTGTTGAAAGGGACATATAATATGAGTTTAGAAGCGGTATATATAGAAGGTTCATACTTGGAAGTTGGAACCATGCATTCTTCGTTGAGCCTTTTATGTACTCCCTCTTGGCTTTAATAGAAGACATATTTATCTAATTTGGTTAGATTAAGAAAATTGGTTAAATTAGTTAGTATGGTATATATTTTATAAAACATCTTGGTTACCTTCCTTAATTCCCTCCTTCCCTCTCCCCCATGATTATTATTGAGGGAGCATCAATATAGGTAAATTAGAAAAATATTTCTTATATTTAGTACCAAGATCAACTTCCCAAATATATTATATGTTAAAGACCAGGCGAGTAATATGAAATCTAACAAAAAGAAGGTAGGGTCTAATGGCATTGAATGAGGATGTCCTTATGCAACCATATATCTAAACCTGTCGGACTTTGCAAATGGATGTAAATGTCTGTGTATCTACACAAAAAAAGGGAAATGCTATATCTTAAATTAAAATACAAGAATCTACCTTGAGTTGCATCGTTAACAGATCAACTTTGATTGGCATTATTAATTATTTTATTCTAATATTTTGGGACAAGGTCATCATTTTTGAATAACTCAAAAATGTTTTCAAAATAGTTGACAATATGTCCACATCATCGAATCTTTCAAAATCTTAATTCAAGGTCATGGGATAGAAAAAGAAATTTCTTTGTTTAATTCTTTTTTCCTTCCCCATTTTACGAAAAGCAAATAAAGTTATTAAGATAAGGATTACGTAAAACAGTTATTGTCAAATAAAAAAGTGGTTACTCACGTAACGCGTTTTTCTTTTTCCTTTAATTTTCCCCCCTTCCCTTTCTGTTGGCCAGAATTGAACAAATATTTTAAAAGAAAAGGATCTATATATCAGAAAAATGATACTAAATTAAAACAAATATATCGTCTTGTAACCAAAATATTGGTCCCAAAACCTGCTCTTTCCCTATATATTTTGAATATCAAAATGTTCACTCACTTATCTTTTTTTTTTTAATTGAATTAAATGATCTTTTAGCTTCCATATTGGTTGGATTATGGGATACTAATAAAAACAATAATAACATTGACAATAAGGTTGACGCGTATATAGGTGTGTGATTATCATACTGTTAGTTTGTACCAAACTGGTTGGTTGAATCCCATTAAGAATTTGGATAATGCATTTATTGTTTTGTACCAATCTTAATTTCTTTTAATTTTCTCTTTTTTCCAGTAATTTTTTCTACTTTTATTTTTTATTAAAACCCAAGATTCTGAAAGCAGCATCTAAGTTTATGATGCAACAACAAAGAACGAGCCTCTCAATTAGGGAAGTCACCTATGTGGATCACATATATAATGTGATTATTTGATTTTATCATTAATTAATTGTTCAAAAATATCATTCACAGTAAAATCTTGTTTTATAATAAGTGTCCTTCTTTATGATTTCTCTCTATATTTCATATAGGGTTAAAGAATATATAATAAACTCAACTTTTCACAAGATGTCAATTTGAAATAATTTAAAATGGATCAAACATAATCTACAGGAAAAAATTAAAAAGTCAGCTGCAAATTGTAATACTGACTTCAAGTTAAGAAATCTATTGTATGATTGTTCACATTATGTTCAAATTAAGGATTGGAAAAACAACACATACTTTGGTAAGTAAACAACGGCTATAACCATTGTTCATTCTCACCAACTAACTTACTTTTTCAAACACTTGATTTCAGTCAATAGGGCCAACTGACTTCAAAAAGTGCTAAGGTACAGTCACACCCCATTTTCAACAATAAAGTTCTACATATGTAAGTGCAGTTGTGCTGACAATGCAATAAATAAATAAATAAATAAATAAAGGGAGAATTTCTGATAAATACCTTTTTGGCAAATTAATTGCTGAATGCTACCATTGCACATAACGGAAGATTGCTTGCACATTTATACGGAAAACTTTTGCACACACGGAAGATGATTTGCACAAAACGGAAGATCGCTTGCACACACGGAAGATCCCTTGCATGCTTGGTAGCAATTGTAACACCCCGAATTCTGAGACTTGAGGCTAGAGAATAAGCCTGAGATTAGGGGACTGCTAAGCCCTGGTTTAGCAGGATCCTAAATTGTGATTAAGGGTTAATGACTCCAAAAGTGGATGTCATTAGTGATGAATGAACCCTTTTGGAGATCATGGTGTGATTTGGCACTCGAATGTGATTCGTAAGTGCTGTGAGCAATGCCGAAACCCTATATTTAAGTTCAATTATGGATTAACCTCTAAATTGACTTAAAATAGAGGTAGGGCGCACAATATGGTGGAAATGAATGAGAAAATGTATTTGATGGTGATTCAAGAGGAATTACCATAATCAGGGGCAAAACGGTAAAGTTACCGACCAATTGGTCAGTTACCGAAGAGGAAACTCATTGGTAACTTCAATATCAATGGTTAGGATTGATTTTTGCAAGAGATCAAAGGGCGGAATCATGTGTATGTGTGTGCATGTGAGCTCATGGAGGATGTGTCAAGATGGTGACACTTGGCAAATTGTGGACCCTTGGATCTTGGTCAAAAGTTCAACACTCTTTTTCTCTTCTCTCTCCCTTATTTGGTCGTCCATGTGTGCCTTTTTGGGGCCAAAATCTGATCATCATCTTCATCATTTTCATCTCTCTCTTGTTCTCCATTTTCGCCAAGAGCAAGCTAAGGAAAGAGAAAGGGAAAAGCTTGAGTTTTGGTAAGTTAATGCCTTCATATGCTCAAGTGTCTTTCATTAATGTTGTTCATGAGGTTGAGGGCTATATTCCTATGGTTTTAGATTCTTGATTGGTGAAGTTTGATGGCTTGAGGAAATTTGGAAATATGAAGAATCAAAGAATTGGTTTGGGAAAGAGGAAGAGGTGAGTATTTGAAGCCTTTTGATCCAAGTTTTGTGATTTATGGTTGAGTATTGTGAATTTCGAATTTTGCCCTGATTTTGTGTGATTTTTGAATTGCATGAATGGCCTTGTGTTTGAGTGGCAATTGGTGCCTTGATGTGTTATAGAGCCATTGGAATTGGTATGAGAACTTGGAATGAAAAGAGTTGTAATGTTGTTGTTTGAATTGTGATTTGTGTGACATGTTGTGGTAACATGTCAATATGATTTGAATTTGGTTGATTTGGTATTTCCAATGGATTCCTTGTGAAATGTTGTGTGAGAATGATGTTTGATATGAAAATTGGACCATTGGAAGCCAATTGTGCAAATTTGGGAATTCTGTCTTTTGGAAGTTCTGTCTGGGCAGTCTTGTTGTGTGGACGTTTTGACTGGGCAAATGAAGTCAGAAAATTATGAAACTTTCCAGTCTTGAAGTTCACATCTTAAGCTTCAAAATGAACATATAATATGTGTCATTTCGTTTTGTGAACTGGGATGTATGTTTGTCCAAAGTTTGAGGACGAAACTGGACCCTGTTTTGGTACAATGTTAGGTTTTTGATAAATCTGGACTTTTGTGGTGATTTCAAGCATAGGCCAATATTTTTCCTGTGTAGAGGACTTGAATAGCTTTCATTTGGATTTGGGATCACCTCATTTCGATTTTTTTGGAATTAGTTATGATTTTTAGAAGTTCAGCCAGAAACTGGATTTTATTGGGCCGCGGCCCAAGGATGTTGGGCCGCAGCCCAAATGTTTCTGTGCGTCTCTGGACAGCCTTGGGCCGCAGCCCAAGGATTGTGGGCCGCGGCCCACCCCCAAAAATCAGTATTTTACATTTTTAAAGGTGATCTTTGGTCAAGTGTTTCCCAAGCCTTTAGGCATGTGTTTGGGCTTTGATTAGCCACCTAAAGGTGTTAAATGATAACCAACATTAAGTGTTTGAGAGTTAAGGAATTGGAAAAGGGATTAACCCTATGTCCTTGCTTTGATTATAGGGTTGGTGTTCACCCTGGACGTGGTTCGGTATTTGTTTTGATCGCGAGTAAGCGGAGCTGGAGCTTACGTGGAAAGAGGGTAGGGAACTTACCTCTTTTGCATGCTTTGATATTTGTGTTGGTGTTTTGATGCATGTATTGCTTTGCTTGATTATGTGAAACATGTATGAATGATGGTAGCTCTGTTTCTAGTTATGCTATGGCCATGAGTATGTTGTTGAAACATTGAGCACGCAGATATGTCATTATGTGAACATGAGATATGTATTGCAAGCATGTCATGCATTAAACACATATCATACATGCATATAGGTATCTGTTTCCTACTGAGATTCTCTAGAATCTCACCCTCCCCTATCAACCATTTCAGACAGGGTAGGTGGATCGAGGATGGAGCAAGCAGTCAAGGGCGGCTAAGGCTCCCATTGGAGTTTGGTTGTGATAGTTGGTTATCATCCTAGATGGGATACTTGGATTTGGATGTGTACATATGAATTAGTATATTTGGTTCTGTAATTGAAATGAGTATGTGGATGAGGATTTGCTATGTATTTGAGAAGACTTTGTGTAATCCCCATATGAGGGCTTGTAGGGGCGAATATGCCCTATAAGGCTTTGAGTTAATGTATGGAACCCGGGGTTGCCGGGATTATTTTTGTGTACTCTGATTTATTATGAATGTGATATTCCGCGTAGTAATTGTATTCGAAAAGTGATTATGAGACCAAGTTTATAAATGATTTCGAAAAGTATTCATGAAAACCCCGTCATATGATGGGTTAGTATATGTCATTTGTTTCTTATTGGTCTCTATTTCATTTTAATCGCGTACTTCGGATATAATTACGGCAGGGGGTTACAGCAATCAGCAATTAATTTGCTTCCAAAGTATTTTTCAGCAACTCTCCCAATAAATAAATAAATAAAAACTTTCCAACATTAGGCACTACCGAATTAATTTCGACAATTCTTAATCCATTTCCAAAAGCCACCTAGAGCTTTATCCAGATCATATAAAAACTATTGATAAAATATATTTGCTTGTCGATCGATTCAATTTCTTCTTAACACGTCACATGCTTCAGAATTTTTGTCGACATCAACTATAATTTGTCTACAAATAGCCTACCTTCTCTCCATGAACTTCAAGCACAACACTACGCTCAAAACCTAATCTTTCTCTCTCTCTCTAACTATCTGTTCAAAGAGTATCTCTCTATCATCTTTACATATCTCTTTCTTCCAGGTTCTAGAACTTGTGTGTGTGGATCGAAGATGGTGAGCTTGAGAAAGTTGTTGAAGAAGATGAAGAAGGAGAAGAAGAGATTGCTTCAGTACGACATTGATTCTTACTCAAAGAACTTCGACGATGGTTATTCAACAGACCCAGAAAATGTTTCTAGATCATTCCCTGCTCGTTTTGCCATTATTGACTCCAAGGTTTATTCTGACAAGAGCTGTGAAGTGAGTACTGATGATGATAACCGCAGCGAAATGAGTTGTTGATATGATCAGTTCTTTAACTTCGACAAAAAATTGTACAATCTCCATTATATTGTGTACGTAAATCTAGCTGATTACCTGTAAAAACATACATACATACATATAGTACTGTAAATTGTGAACTGTAATCTTGTTTATTCTTAAGTTGTAGCTGTAATGATAATTAATTTATAAAAAAAATTGTATTTACATTCTCTATATATATGTATATATCTTTTAATTTTCTTCTAGGTTTCTGTTATTGACAGTTCGTTCTTTTATTTTTTTATTTTAACAAATATTATTCAGTAAAATATTTTGATTCTATTTCCTCACAATACCAAACATTATTATTTTTTTCTTTCTTATTTTGTCGCCCTCTTATTATCAATGTAATTCCAAGATATATATTTGTATAAAGATATGACATTGCTAATATTGAATTGTATTGTTTAAAAGAATTATTTTTTCAACAAGGCGTTTGAATTAATTTGAGTGATTCACAAAGATATTAATAACACTTTTGAAACAAATTATTTGGCTTAGAAATATTAATGTTGCATTACAAAAGCCAAAAGGAAAACAATTTTTTTTTTTGTTTTTTAAATTTCTTTGGTCCCTGTTGCTTTTGTTTCCAACTTTTTTACATATGGGATAGAAGATTATGTACTTTTCTAGCCATTTGTGTTGGGATGGGACCTCTGACCCACAAGCTTTGAAACTTTTTAGTCAAACTGACGTACATCCAATTGTATCAAACCATATTCACAAATAGCTAATAAGCTCCCCAAAGCAAGTTAATGAACTCAAAGCAAGTTATAACATCCAAATGGAACTAAATATAGACCATTTAGTGCAAGAGAAAGTGACAAAACAACAAGAGGTTGTGAAGAGAAATTGAAGAAACAAAATGGGAAGAAAGAAAAGAGAGGAAGGGAAATGACACATACATATATAGATTATTTTAATACGGACCAGTTTCAGTGTTCATCGAAATGATGAGCACTGATAGCTATTCATTATTGTAGACCGTTTAGATCTAATTTAGATGGTTTAGATTGATTTTTTATATTTACTTTTTTTTTTGAAAAATTATTCTAATGTGTATAGAATTTAAAATAAAAATAATCTCTTAACTTTCAATTTTTCAAAAATTTGATTTTTTTATTTAAAAATTATTAGTTGAAAATTTTAAATCTAGACTATTGAAATTTTACCTGAACTGTGTAGAACTTACCACTGTGAATAGCTCTTAGTACTGATCATCATGATAAGCATTGAAGCTAATTCTCTTGAACACATTATTATTATTACTACCTCTGGCCCTGATTATAAGACAAAATTGACTCTCTTTTTTTGGAGAAATTAAGAAAGCTAAATAAGTTATTTAATCATATCATATATTATGTATCCTTAGATTGTATATTAATTTATTAGTCAAACTAATTAGTTTGAAGAAAAAAATAAAAATAAAAATAATCTAATGTAATTTAATTAGCTTCTTTAATTTCTTCAAAAAAGTCAACTTTACCTTATAATTAGGACCGGAGAGAGTATTATTTATTTGGTCAACAATATAATAATTGTTTTTGAGGCTTAATTAAAACATATATTTTTATTAATATTGAGGCTTTTTTATGTAACAGAATGATCTAAGGTGGGGTCTTTTGGGCATTGAATGAGGTTGTCCTTTTGCAACCATGCAAATCTGTCTCCCAATATTTGTTGAGGCTTGTACATTGGAGATTCCTCTTTTTGCCCTCCAACCCCAAAAATGGATTTATATGTCTAACCGACTAACCCTTTCTATCCATAAAAAAAGGAAAAACATGATGTTTTAATTTTAAATATAATAATTTTACTTTGATTTGGAGGTAAATTTTGATATTGAATATCTATGGAGAAGCCTGACCATAAAGTTGAACAAATTTAAAAGTCGACCGTACGTCTATATATATATATGTATGTATATCACCGCATCTTACAAAATTTTAATTGAAGATATCCAGTAGTTAAAAAATGACCCAAACCAATTTGCTACCACCCCCCCCCCCCCCCGGGACCCTGGTTTCTGCGAAAAGCGAATAAAGTTACTAATATAAGGATTACTCTGAAACCGAAAAAAATAAAAAGCTGTTGCCAGATAAAAAGTGATGACTCACAAAACGCTTTTTTCTTTTCTCCTTTTTGTTGCCACAATTTGAGAAATTTTAAAAAGATAAGGACTCCTGAAATAATTTAACAAAGATTAGTAAGAGGTTATGAAATAAAAAATATCATTCCTGTAAAAGAAAAATCCATATAACACCTATCCTTTACAAGCCACTAAATTTGGCTGTAAAGTATAATAAACTTCGAACACAAAATTGGTTCCAAAACTTGTGTTCTATCCATCTACTTATCTATCTATTCCTATTCCTACCTCTGTCTCTTTCTTGTAATTGTTCTAGTAGTAACTAAAAACTGCAACCAGAATTGTGATTTGTGAATTATAAACCTAACATGCATTTTTAAAAAAATGTGATGCAAACTTGATGTCACTATTAAATAAATAAAATTTAAATATAGAATGTAAAATTTATAAAACAACACTCCTATTTTTTGGATTGTGTGTGTGTGTATGATATTTTGATTCATTTAGCAGACATTTGCGCAGTGCATGAAACCTATACTGATATTGACAACCTTGATGAACACCATTAACAGGATATATATAGATCAAAATTTTCACTCTTTTATTTGAGTAAATTTTAAATTTAAAGGATAGTGAAGAAACGGTCGATCTTTACTCCCATATTTGTTTTGAATAAAAGAGGTTAGTTGAGTGACTCAACGAAGAAACTTGTTAAAACATTTATTATACCTTTGTCCCACTCTTTATTATAACTTTTTTTCTATACCTACTTTCTTTTTTTACCCAGAATTTCCAAGATTCCAAAAGCATCTTTAATTGTAATACAACAGCAACTAACAAGCATCCCACTAAAATGAGGTCGACTAGATGGATGAAATAATATCATCAATTAGGTTCTATCTATTTTATATTCAGATTAACGATCACCATAAAATTTTGTTCTACAATTTTTAACTGTACTTTTTTTTGTTTCCCTCTACATATTTTTACAGAGTTAATTGAAGACCATCAAGTAAATTCTTGCTATCGCCTAGAAAAAAAAAAGATCTCAATTTCAAATAATTGGAAAAATGGATCAGAAAGAGTCTACAAAATAAAAAAGCAGTTGCAAAATTCTTATACAGACTTCAAGTTAAGAATCTGCTGTATATATGGTGATTGTGAAACATTGGGTTCAAAGGATTTAACAGAATCTTTTATTTTGTAATGAAATTTTTTTTCGGAACGTCAAATTCTTTGCAAGTTTATTTCCATGATTCATCTCACTAGCCAACCTATTTTCTGCCACTTGACTTTTCCATGTGCATCTGACTTCAAAAGATAACTAAGGTACAGTCACTCCCCTTAATAATAAATGTGGTACGTGTGTTATGCGTCGTTGCTGACGAAGCAAGAAACTTTATAGTAGATTATATAGCATCCCACACCACCAAATCAATTTGGATTCTTTTTTATATACTCATTTCCATAAATTGAAACCACGTCACTCTTTATCCTCATTCTTTCAAAACTAACAATAAAACTAACAAATTTGGCTGTATAAGTATAGTGACAGTAAAATAGATTTGCATGTCGGTCGATTCAATTATTACTTTTTATTTAACACATCATGCATTGCTTCAGACTTTTTGTCGATATCAAATTATTTGTCTATAAATAACCCGCCTGCTCTAAATGAACCTCAAACACAACATTGCTCCTAAAACAAAATCTCTCAATCTCTCTCTCTCTCTCTATCAAATATTTTTCTGTCAATCTCCTTCTTCCCAGTTTGATCTAGCAAGTAGTGGGAACCAGAAGAAACAGAAAAAGTTGAATTGTGTGTGCATCGAAGATGGTGAACTTGAGAACGTTGTGGAGGAAGATGAAGAAGGAGAAGAAAAGGGCTTTACAGTACGACATTGATTCTTACTCTAAGAACTTCGACGATGGTTATAATTCCTCCGATTCAGATTATGCTTATTCATCTTTCTCTGTTCGTTTTGGCATTCTTAATTCCAAGGTTTCTTTCGACAAGCCTTGTGAAGATACTAGCAGTGATGATGATACCAGCAGCGAAATAAGTTGTTGATATGTTCAGTTCTTCTACTTAGGCCAGAAATCGTAGGTGTAGCTTTCCTGTAAATACAAATAGAATTGTAAATTGTGAGCTGTGATCTTGTGGATTATTTTTTTTGCCAGAATGATCTTGTTGATTCTTATGTTGTAGCTGAAATAATAATTAATTTATTAAATTTTTTTATTTATATTTCTATATACCTTTCTCTTAATCTTCATCTAAATTTCTGTTGCTGACAGTTATTAACTACTAATCTGACAAAATTAATGACTAACATAAAACCCAGAAAAGAACGTGTTTGAGTCGGATCCTTACTATTTTTTCTGATTAAGAAAATCTTAAATGCCATTTTGAGTGATTTTATATAGTTGTAACCAGGTTATTATCTACTTTATTCAATTTTATCAATATATGAGATAGATGATATTAAATTGTATTGTTCAAACGATTTTATTCTTTTTAAACAACGCGTTTGAATTAGTTTGAGTGATTTCTAAAGATATACAATTCATCAATCGAATTAAATGAGGTCGTCCTTTTTATGTCTGTCTGTCTGGATACATAGAAAAGAAAAACAAATTGATGTTTTAATTTTAAATACAAGAATTTTACTTTGATATGAGTATGATCCAAACCTTCTTTTTTTGTCCTCGACAAAAAAAAAAACTTTTTTTTTTCTCTTTTAAACTTTTTGGTTTTTACGGAAAGCGAATAAAGTTATTAAGATAAGGATTACGTTAAAATAAGTTATCGTCAAATTTAAAGTGATGACTTGCTCAAACGACAAAAAAAAAACAAAAAGAAAAAGAAAAAGAAAAATAAAAGTAAAGCAATGACACCCTCATAATGCGTTTTCCCTTTTTTTAATTCTTTATTCTATCTCTTTTTACTCTTATAGCTTGAATAAATAGATATTTTGGTGGATCATAATTTCTACATTTATTTGTGTTGCTGTTATATTTGTCTATTCACTTGCGTGCTTATTTGTCCTAAAAAAGTACGAGGAGTCCGATTAGGGCTTATTTTGTTGTCTATAACCAATAGGTGTGGAACAGAAGATCTAAACTAGATCTTCAATTGATTCAAGTATGATTTGAGTATTCAAAATGACAGATAACTTGACATTATTAGAATACATCAAGAAAAAAGTCCCCCATTTGTTACAAAAGTATTGAAGTGAAGCTATATAACCCAACGGTAGGTCTTATCAAATTGACTTGAGTTATTTTGATAGAAAGACTAATATAATACATACTTAAATGACTAAGGGCCTTTTAAGTTCGATCCCCTTACACCCAGTTCGCAATGCCATGCAATGGTAATGGAATGCAATATTAATTACAAGGCTAGTGTTTGGTTTGATTTTTAAGTCAGGTGCAGTGAGTTATTTTTTAAAAATTATTTAAAATTAATATATCATACAAAGTCTATTTTACCTTTAATATAATCTTCATAGAAAAAATAGTTAAAAGTCATTGTGTTGCCTCATAATAACCGTCATGCTATCTTGTTGATGATCGTCCGATGTCGATGGTTGCGGTGGTTGAGGCAACAATAATAGTTATGTGGCGGTGGCATTGGCAGGTGGTGATGTAACCCCCTTCCGTATTTATATCCAAAATATGAGATTAAAGTGAAATAGAGACCAATAATAAACAAAACTCATTTAAAATCACATCTTCGCGATAGGGTTTTCACAAATACTTTTCGAAATCTAATTGACCTGGTCTCATATTCACATATCGAATATAACTACTCTGCAAAGATAAATCACATTCGTATAACTATCAGAGTGCACAATATAAATTTCCGACAATCCCGGATTCCTTACATTAATCCAAGCTTTATAGGGCACATTCGCCCATTACAATTACTCAAATGGGGATTACATAATCCAACTCGAATACATATACAAATATCCAATAACTCATTCCAAATATATAACCAAATATACTCATCCAAATACACATCCCGTCCTATTCAACCATATATACATCAAAATATATACATAATCCCAACTATTGAATCAATAACCAACTACCAAAATGACAACCCGAAAGAGTCCTTGTTGCCCTTGGATGCTTGCTCCATCCTCGATCTATCTTCCCTGTCTAAAATGTTGGTAGGGGAGGGTGAGATTCGAGAGAATCTCAGTAGGGAAACATATACCAATATGCATGCAAGATAAGTGTTTAATGCATGACATGCTTGCATCACAATAACACATGCTCACATAATGATATATCTGCATGCTCAATGTTTCAACAACATACTCATGGCTATAGCATCAATAGAAACAGAGCTACAATCATTCATACATGTTTCACATAATCAAGCAAAGCAATACATGCATCAATACACAAACACAAATATCAAAGCATGCAAGAGAGGTAAGTTCCCTATACTTATTCTTTCCACGTATGCTCCAGCATCGGCTACTCGCGATCTGAGCGAATATCAAACCCTATAACTAAATCAAGGACATAGGGTCAATCTCTAATCCAAATCCTTACTTTTATATCACTTAAAGTTGGTTGTCATTTGAGTCCCTTAAGTGTCTAATAATAAGCTCAACAAAAGCTTGAAAGGATTGGGATGTGCTAGGTTGGAAATCACCTTTCAAAATCACAAAATGCTAAAAATGGGGGTTGGCTGCAGCCAAGAATCCTCTGGCTGCATCCAAAACATGCACAGAAGGTTTTTGGCTGTAGCCAAGAATCCTTTGGCTGCAGCCAAAACGTGCACAGAAACTTTTGCGCTGCAATCAAGATTTTCTGCGTCAGCTAAGGCAACTTCAAAAAATCATAATTAATTCTAGAAAAATCAAAATGAGGTGATCCCAAAGCCAAATGAAAGCTATTTAAGTCCTATTCATAGGAAAAATATGATCCATGACCAGAAGGCACCACAAAATTCCAGAATTACACAAAATCCTACACTGCTCAAGAATGAAGTCCAGTTTCAACATCAAACTTTGGGCAAACATAAATCCAAGTTCACAAAACGAAATGACACAAATTATATGTCCATTTTGAAGCTTAAGATGTGACATTTAAGACTGGAAATTTTCAGAATTTTTAGACATCATTTTCCCATTGAAAACGTCCACACGAGAAGACTGCACAGACAGAATTCACACTGGACAGCATTTCCAGTTTTGCAACCAATGTGTCCAATCCAATTCAAATCAATTCCAATGATTAAATACCACAACATGACACCATTTTGAACATAAAACAACATCAAATTCCACCATTTACATTCCTCACGAAAATACCACAAAATCATGGCAAAATTCACAATTCACAACACTCAACCAATAACCACAATAGTTAGGTCAAAAGTCACCAAATACTCACCTCTTCCTCTTTCCCAAACCAATTCCTTGATTCTTCATCTTTCCACTTTTCCTCAAGCAATCAAATACCTCCTTTCAAGAATCTAAAACCATAGAGATGAAGCTCTCATCACTATGAACAATATTAAAGAAGATGAATAGAACTAAAGAGGTCACCAAACAAGCTAAAATCTCACCTTAAGCTTTCTCTTTCTTCCTCCAAGCTTGCACGTCCATGAATATGAGAGGAGAGAGAGATGAATCAGATTTTTGGGCTGCTCAAATGATCTTGGCCGACCTAAAAAGGAAAGAGAGGAGAGAAAATGAGTTGAACATTTGACCAAGATCCAAGGGTCCACAAAGTGCCACATGTCAACATCTTGCAACATCCTCCATGAGCTCACATAGGCACATACACACATGATTCCACCCTTTGATCTCATTAAAATCAATCACAACCATTGATCTTGAAGTTACCAATGAGTTTCTTCATCGGTAATCGATCAATTGGCTAGTAACTTTACCATTTTGCCCCTGATTGTGACAATTCTCACTAAATCACCAACAACACTTCGCCTCTTCCCATTTTGCCACAATATGCGCCCTCCCTCTATTTTAAGTTAATTTAGATGTTTATCCATAATCGAGCTTAAATACAAGGTTTCAGCGCTGCTCACAACACATACGAGTCACATCATATACCATGTTCTCCAAAAGTGTCAAATTAATGATAATCACACTCACTTTTGGAGTCAAAATTCCTTAATTAGATTTTGGGGTGTTACAGGTGACAACTACAATAGTGGACGAGGACGTAGTGGTAGCGGTGGCGGCAACTATGGAGGTGGCAAAAGTGGGGGGTGGTAGTGACGACGGTGGAAGAGGAGGAGGTAGTGGTGGCGATGACAACAACGGTAGAGGTGGTGGCAATTGGGGGTGGTAGTGACAGTGGTGGAGGTTGTGGCAACAGTGGCAACGGTGGAGGATGAGGTAGTGGAGATGGTAGCAATGGTGGGGTGACGATGACGGAAGAGGAGGAGGTAGTGGTGGCAACAACGGCAATGGTGGAGGTGGCGAAGGCGAGGGTGGCGACAATGGTGGTGAAGGAGTAGGAGGTAGTGGCGGCAGCCACAATGGTAGAAGTGATAATGGTGGTGTGGGGTGGTGGCGGTGACGTGGGGTGGCGACAATGGCAATAGAGGAGGAGGAGGAGGAGGAGGTAGTAGCGACGGTGGCGGTGGAGGAGGAGGAGGAGGAGGTAGTGACTTCCACAATGGTGGAGGCGGCAGCGGGGGGTGCCAGCAATGGTGGTGGAGGAGGAGGTAGTGGGAGGCGGCAGTTGTGGCATGGTGTGATAGGTGAAATATAATATGACAAGTGAAATAAAGACAAATGCAACTAAAGGGTAAATTGTAGTTTTTCAACCATACAATAGGGTCTTAATGAGTATTCATAGGGGGAGAGGTATGAATGACGATTATAAATTTTTTGAACCATGGTAAACCATATTACCAAGCTAAAGAGCAACCAAATACTCTTATCTTGGTAATACAATCATGATTATCATTGCAGACATACAATGCGGTTGAACCAAATGAGCTCTAAATTCAATATGGTATCAAAGTCATCCGATCAATGGGATAGAGAAAAAAGAGGAAGAAGAAAAAAATGAATATTGAAAAAAGAAAAGAAAAAAATCATTGTGGACCTAAGGCCTCTTTGAGAGGTAAAAAAGGTACAAGCCTAGGAATAAAGAGGAAAATAGGGGGGAAATGAGGTTGGGAGAATATTAAAATATATCAAGAAAAAAATCCCACATTGATTACATAAACATTGAAGTTTGAGAGAATATTAGAATATATCAAGAAAAAAGTCCCACATTGATTACATAAACATTGAAGTTTGAGAGAATATTAGAATATATCAAGAAAAAAGTCCCATATTGATTACATAAACATTGAAGTGAAGGTATATATAACCCAATGATAGGTCCTATCAAGTTGACTTGAGTCATTTTGATAGAAAAAGCAATCTAATACATATCTAAATCACTTAAGATGCCATATAATCATATTAATTAGACTTGGAGCAAATTGATATACAGACTTAAGAAATCTCTTCTCTTATGATGATGACATATTGTTGGGTTCAAAGGATTTTAACGACCGGAATATTCCATTTAAAGAACAACTAACTCTTTTTGGAAACAACAAATTCTTGGTATGTAAACAACTAACTTTTTAAGCACTTGGTTCATCTAACTTCATAAATAAAGTATTACTTACACATGCATGTGTGTGTGTAGTTGCCGACAGAACAAGAAACTTTTTTAAAGCATATTCTCCGAACCATCGAATCAATTTCGATTAATTTGTTATTCTTTTCAACTAGCATGTCACGCTTGCTTTATCCTGATCCTATCATAACTAATGATGAATAAGCTGAACCTGACTGTATAAAGCGTAATGCCAATGAAAATATATTGGCATAATGTATATTCTATTACTTTTCAACACGTCATGAGTGATTCAGAGTTTTACTCCACATTAAGTAATCTTTAGTGTAAATAACCTACCTAGTATGCAGCAACTTCCAACAAAACATTAATCCCAAAACCTTGGCTCTCTCTCTCTCTCTCTCTATTTATCTATCTATCTATTTCTTAAATCTTCTAGTGGGAATCAGAAACAGAAGAAGTTGGCTTGTGAGTGGATCGAAGATGGTGAACTTGACAACGCTGTGGAGGAAGATGAAGAAGGAGAAGAACAGGCTGTTCTTATATTCATCGCCTAATCTTTGTCACAAGGTAGTACAGTACGACATTGATTCTTACACCCAGAACTTCGACGATGGTTATTCCTCCGACCTAGATGATGCTTCTCAAACTTTCTCTGCTCGTTTTGCTATTTATTATTCTAAGTCTTTTGACAAGGGTTGTCAAGTGCTTAGTGATGATAATATAGCAGTGTAACGGGTCCCTAAAAGTTCTTTTAGAATTTCATTTGTGTATCTACGTGTAGTTCAAATGTACACACACACACACACACACACACATTTGTGATTTGTTAATTGTACATTCGATGTCCAATAATAAAGTGCTTTAATTTAATGTAAATTTGATGCCACTAATAAATATGCAATCAACATAGAATATAAAAGGCTACAATTTATAAAAATTAACTTTGTGTTATTTGCATAATCTCCCTAGATTAATATTAACCTGCTTAAACTTTTAATATTTTAGTAATGAAGTCCTTGCCATTACTTTTTTTTATTATCTTTGTAATAAAAATTTCCATGTCAAAATAATAAAAGTCAAACGGCAGCTGACATGAAATTACAAATTAATAGTATTTTTTTTTTCTTAACAATCTCCCTATGCGTGTTTGCTCAAAAAAAAAAAAAAATCTCCCTATGCCCAAACCACTCGTCCATTCTCCCAAAACCGCCAAAAAGCTAAACCGGATTCGTACTAATTAATTGTAGATTTTCATTTGGAAAAACTGGAGTGCTTGTTTTAGCTTCTCTTATGTGTCAAGATAAACTCAACTACGGGCTAGTTCATGCTTCATATGAAATCTAAGATATCCCTGTCATTCATAACTTACGAATATTTCACCTTTGTATAGATTTTGAAATTTTGTTGTGAAATATAGATTTTGATTTTTTTTATTGGAAAATGGGCCTAACAACGCCCAGCTATATTATATCATAACTACTCGTGGGAAAAGAACTCCCACACAATCACTATACAAATTATGTAACACTCTCTGAAGTGGTTAAAGAAAAAACAACTCCACCTTTTTATAGATTTTGAATTTTAATTACATGTATCATATTTTTTCTTTTGGGATCTAATGCTATGATTAGGAATCAGCATTCTTAATATCAATGATCAGTCCATTTCCTATGAATCTCTGTTCAACTCATCACAACAAGATTCACAAATCCTTATTTTATCATTTATTTATATACTCTATTTGGGGATTTTATTATGTTATTTGGGCCAAAAATGAATTTATTATAATTGATTGGGATTAAAAGTGATTGCATGAAAATAGAGTTTAAAAGGGTAAAAATGTCATATTTTGTGATTGTTCTTAATTAATTAATTTTTGGAATTAAAAGCGTTACATTTTTTGGTTGATTTTGATGGCTTGGGAGATATTGGAGAGGTTGGAGACAAAAGCTGAAAATAAAAGAATTAGCCCAGAATCAATGTTGATGAGAACCAGAGAAAATTACAGAAAATGACCCAGAACTTCTGAAAACTGCAGAAAAAGCCTAAGATATGAAGTTGGCTCCCCCCCCCCCCCCCCCATGCAATCAGATATTAAGCGACTTCTTCACCCAAATGCAGCAAGCCGACACACACACACACACTACCATCTCCTTTGGGCTTCAACCATCTCCACCTGCACCTCCACCGCGGATTATCATCATCATCACCGTTCCTCTCCTCGTAGCACCACTCTTCCGTCCCCGTTCATCTCTTCATCTCTTTTCGATGGCTAAGCTTGTGAGCTGCTTCGGTGAGGTGACTCTCAACATCATAAGCAACTGATTGTTTGAATTCCTTGGTGATTGATGAAGCTAGCTGGAGTTTTTCAAGCTATTAGGGAGTTTTTTCTACTTAAATTTCAGTCTCAAGTCGTTGTAGGTGGTTGTATATTGTGATGCCTAGGTCTCTGGGATTGTGATTTGTGACTGTAATTAGATGTTTTCTGGTTGTTGCACATAGAGACTAAGATTTGTATCAGACTTTTGCAATTTAATGATGTGGTAGAATGATTGTTACCAAAATGTTAGCCTTATTCTGTCACTCATGTATTTGAAGCTTTTATTTGGTTGGCTAGCTCTCTAGCAATTGTCAATTTGAGTTGAGAATGCCTCTTACAAGATCTAATACATGTTAAATACCAACTAAAATGAGTCTAATGAACTGAACTCAAGCTAGGTGTCTAGGTGAGTTTAGCTAATTGGAGGAATTGTTTGAAGAAGGCCTCTTCTTACACTACTAAATACTTAACAAAGGAATTGAACTCAAATGAAGTTGGAACAAGGAAAGCTAGTGGATTCACTCATTAAGGAAGCTTGTATTCTCATTTCGTATCATTCTATTTCACTTTAAACTTGGAAAAAAAACCTATAAACAAGTAGCTTAGCCTAGTTTAGAATAGTTAATTAATTTTATTACACTCTATGGTTAATTTGTTAATTAATTTTTATTTAGCTAGGGACTAAATAATCACCTCCTCAAAGAGATTGACCTAAGTTAGCATCACTATAGTACACAGTTAGTCTAGTTTTATTTGATAGCATTTATTTATATACTCTATTTGGGGATTTTATTATGTTATTTGGGCCAAAAATGCATTTATTGTAATTGATTCGGATTAAAAGTGATTGCACGAAAATAGAGTTTAAAAGGGTAAAAATGTCATATTTTGTGATTGTTCTTAATTAATTAATTTTTGGAATTAAAAGCATTACATTTTGTGGTTGATTTTGATGGCTTGGGAGATATTGGAGAAGTTGGAGCAAAAAGCTGAAAATAAAACAATTAGTTATTAGACCGTATCTTTACGCCTTGTGGTCAAATGTAAAATATTTTTTTATTCAAGAATTACAGTACAATGCAACACTCGGGTTGTCTCACTTGAGTAGCTTTTTATTGAACTACCTAAATAATCTAATTATCATGTAAATACACTAAAATAAGGAGAAATGGATTTTGGATTTTTCAAATTAATGAATAAATGAAAATGAAAATTAATTAAATGCTAAGCTATTGTTTTCGGTATTTTTCTTATAAAAATGGAGAATGAGTAAGAGTGGATAGAATGGTATGGAGTGGAAAATATAAATGATGAATGCTCTTGGTAATGAAGAAGTGACAATCCAAACAATCACTCGGGTCTAGTGTTCTTAATTAATAGTTACTCCTACGAACGCAGCTAGTAACTATCTCTTAAGGCATTATTGGGAACCACTTAGAGTGCAATTAAAATGAATAAATGCAGCTAGCTTCCTCTTGATATGAATGCGATAACACGACACTCTATTAATCCAAGTTAATTATATTATCTAACAATAACACGTAGATAACACCATTTCATTGAATCAATAAGGAAATATATATATATATATATATATAAATTCAACAAGCCACAAAAATCCAATCCAATCACAAGAATTCAATCCACAAGATCATCCAAATAGTAATCAAGTCTCAATAGTATATAGAGATAATCCTAACACTTAGGTAATCAAAATATACAAATGAGCAAAGGAATTGAACTAGTTAACTTCCCAATGTAGTTCTTGAAGCTCAAGCACATCCTCATCACCAAGAGGAAAGCAAAATCAGCTGCTCATATCTCCAACAGTGAAGACAGAGGAGGCAGCTGGCAGTCACAGTGGTGTTGGACGTTGGTGAGGGAGAAAGAGAAGGACGAAATGGTGGAGAGAACAGAGGAAGGTGTTGTGTGAATGGTGTTCGGTGGTGTTGAAACAGGAGTCAACAGTGGTTTTCGGTGGTAGAGAGACACTGTGGTGGTGATGAGACTGCTTGGACGGTGATTTGATGAAAGCAAAGTGAAGGTCACCTCTCCCTCGAGCTTCTCAGCTGTGTCCTGAACTTGCAGCCTCCAACACTAATCGCAGGTTCTTCCTCCGGTGGGAATCATGAGAACCAAAGTGGTGGTTCCATCGGTGAGGGCTGCCGGAGGTGGTATGGACGACGCTCGTGGTGAAAGAGAACAGAGAGCTGACGGTGATGGATCGATGGTCTCTCCTTTCCTTCCCCAATCTCCCTCCCGTCTCTGTTTCAGATCCGAGCTCCCTCCTCGGCAATGGAGGCATTGGTGTGTTGAGGAGGGTCGCCGGCGATGATGAGGGAAGTAGAGATCACCGGCGACCAAGCAAGACTGAAGGGAAGAAGTGATGAAGGTCCCCCGCAACCCCAGATCTGCCGCACTCCTCTCTCTGTATATTCTCCTTTCTCAGCTCGTCTCGAATCTTCAAAACCCCGGGTCTGTTCTCGCTGCACCCTTTTCTGCAGAAAGTTAGCCCTGGTCAAAACACAAGTTTTGACCAGGGACTAAAGTGAGGATTTGGAAAGTTCAATAAGGGACTCAATTGCATATTTCAAAAATAGTTTTAGGCTCAACTACAAATTTCAAATATTTTGGGCCATTTTCTCTAATTTTCCTAGTCCCCTTTTCTTCATTAACTGTAATTTCCACAAAAATATGGGGGCCCTTTCTGTGATTTTCCCCAATCTTTAAAAAATTAATTTGACCTCCAAAATCTCTAATTTTCTTTCAAACCACCTACAATACAATATTAAACACCATGTAACATCAAAATTTTAAGGGACAATTGAACAAAAATAATTAATAAATTATGACCATTTTACCCCTTATTGCAATTAATTCAAAACAATTGTCCCTAACTAAAATTAGTGTTTAATTATGCAATATTGTCTTAGGAAATGCATTTAAAATCCCAATTCAATAATTAAAAATCATGCATAAAATATGGTTCAATCAATTCCCCCACACTTAGACCTTTGTACTCCTGAACAAAGACAATGAAGTACAACTTTCTAAATTCCAATCATCAATGCAATTGAAAGATGAACAATTTCATAATTAGAAAGCAATAAATCAATTAATCACATTCTTCAAGCCAACACTAGTCATAGTCAAGCAATTGCAAAGAAATTAGCTTACTACACAATTCAAAATATTAGAATAAAGCACAAGAGACTCTCTAGGTATTAGTGTTTAACTCATCTCACCTCATTGGGATAATTTCACTCTAATTCACTTAATCAACACCTTTACCATAGGCTTGTAAAAACTCTAATATCTCCACTACTAATGGCAATAAATGCAATGAATCAAGAGGACTTTAAAGGGCTTGTAATGATGGATGCAGGCTAAATGGAATGGATTAATTAAAGAAAAGAAATAGTTGATATGCAAGTCAAAATTAATGGGCAAGTTCATAACATCTAAATAACTTAACAACCCGTTCGTCACTTGCTTTTCCTTTGAACCGCTTGCCTTGGCTGTAGGTTTGTCAAGGGAAAGAATGAGATTTAAAAGAATACAAGTAGTAACAGTTCACTTATACATGTACAATCACAAAGTTTGTAAGCAAATCACAAGCAACAACACATCAACGGTATTTATGCGATAGCTTTCGCTGTGTTCGCAACGGCATGTTCCACAATGGCATATTTCACACGGCATATTTCACAACATCCTATTCCACAGCAGCATATTCACAACGGCATGTTTCACATGGCAAGTTTCACAACTCAATGATAAGACATACATACAATGTGTCATACACAATATAAGAGAAAGGGTCACTACGTTGTTCTTTCCTCTCATGCACTGGCACCAATTTATCACGTGCAGGGCAAATGTCAAATCCTATAATTAGAATTACGGCCGACAAGTTATTACTTAATCCAATTCTTTAATTCAAACACTCAAGTTGGTTATCATTAGGGATATTTAATCAAATAAACTAAGGAGTTAAAGTGGTCAATTAACCTAAAAGACCAATTCCTAAGCTCAAAGTTCAACAATATTACATTATGCCATTATATCTTCAATTTTCGCATAAGGGATCAAGTCTGTCAGAATTTACTCCAGACTTTGAAAAATCATAAGTAATTCTACAAAAATCGAAATCAGGTGATTCCAAACGCCATGTAACCCTAATTTAGTCTAATTTTATGGAAAAATATCATCCATAGCCAGCTGGATACACAGAATTCCCAGAATTTTCATTTTTTGCACACTGTCAGAATTCAACCAAGTTTTCATGACCTAAGTTCAAAAATTCATAACTCCCAGTGTACAAATCAAAATGATGAAAATGACCTATCAAATTGAAACTTGATATGTCTACTATTTAACTAGAAATTTTCATAATTTTTAAAGATCATTTGGTTATCCAAAAACACAATACTAATAAGGTACCTCGCTGGAATTCTGTTCAGCCAAAAATCCAGGTTTTGCATTTTGAGTTTCAATGATCCAAAATTCACAGCCCGGTGCCATTCTCACATAATTTTTCATGTAGAACTCAATGGTAACTTCAAAATGAACAAATTCCCACTCATTCCCCATGTCTTGTTTCTGCAGAAAATTCAAAATAAATTCCAACAATTACCAACTTTCAATTTCAGCATCAAACTTATGTCAAATGGTTTTGTAATCATCATAACCCACCAATAACATAACCAAAACATCATGAATTACCCAAACCCTTGTTTGGCCAAAATCAGGGCAGATTTACACATGCCAAAATACTCATTCAACCAACACAACCAATAGCTCAAATTGACGCTAATACTCACCTATTGCTCCTCCTTAAATTCTTTCTTTGATTCTTCAGCTTTTGTTCTTGGATGGTGGCTCAAAACACCTCCTTTGGAAATTTTAAAACCATAGAAATAAAGCTCTCATCAAGAGGAAAAATGTTTATGGAGGACAGTTGAGCCATAGATGAGGTTAAGGAGGTGAAAATCAAGGTAGAAAGTCTCACCTTTACCTTGCTCTTCTTTCTCTTTCAATGGAGCTGCATCAACCGACTTGGAGGGTGAGAGAGAGAGAGAGATATTTAATGATCATATTTAATGATCATGCAATTATGTCCCATAAAATACTTTAAAAATCCCAATTTAACCATGAAAAAGTATATCAAATTATGGTTTAATCAATTCCCCCTCACTTAGACTTTTGTACTCCTGAACAAAGGCAATTAAGTACACTTTCTAAATTCCAATCATCAATGCATTTGAAAGGTAAACAACTTCATAATTTGAAAGCAATGGATCATTTAATAAAATTGCTCAAGCCAACACTAGTCATAGTCAAGTGATGCAAAGAAATTAGCTAACTACACAATCCAAAATATTAGAATGAATTAAGCACATGAGACTCTCAAGGTATTAGTGTTTAACTAATCTCACCTCATTGGGGTCATTTCACTCTAGTTCACTTAATTAACACCTTACCATAGGCTTGTAACAACTCTAACTTCTCCACTACTAATACCACTTAAATGCAATGAATCAAGAGGACTTAAAAGGCTTGTAATGATGTATGAAGGCTATATGAAATGAATTAAACAGAAGAAGAAATTGTTGATATGCAAGTTTAAGTTAATGAATAAATTCATAGCATCTAAATAACTAAACAACCTCTTGCCAAATTTTTCTTTTCAAATTCAATAACCAATGCCTTCTTTATATTTCTTTTGCTTTTCTTTCTTTATTCTCATCACTTTTCTATTTCTTTTTTGTTCAATACTTTTTTTTTATTTCAATTCTTTTTTTTTTTCAATTCTCTTCTACTTCTCCTTTCTATATACATGGCATTTCCATATATAAATTGTTCAACTACCTATTGGCTAACCACTTTGATGTTAGAATACTATGAACACTATGAATAACAAGACATGCATACAACATAGGAATGAGTCAAAAGGGGTAAACAAATGGGTAGATGAATGTAGGTTTGTGTTTGGGTAAAAGGGTTTAGAATGAATGCCTCCTTCATTTCCATCACACTAATGCAAATGTAGTTTTGAAAAAGAGTTGAAACAAGTTCTAGAAGGTGAAAGACTAACTGAACATACACACATGGAAAGAATTCAATGACCAAATAATCTTCCAACAAGGTTTTTCTCCAATGCTCAATTCAATACAATCAATTGCATAGGAAGCTAACCATAATGCATTCACTTAACTAATTCAAATGCTAACCTTACAAACACAATTAATCAAAATATTGCAATCAATTATATGAATTCTCATCTCTTAAAAGCATTAATGATATGAAAGATTTCTTTTCTCAAATAAGAAGTAAGCAAAAATCTAATTGTGGGTTCATTTCTTTTCCCATTTACTTGAAAAGCCAAAACATGGTTTCAAAAATTTGCCAAAATGCTAGATCATATGAAAGCTCAAAGAATTTCCCACAAATTACATTTCCAAAGTGACAAATGCGACCCTTTACCACTTAGGACATGCGTCAAAGCAATTCATTCTTGAGAAATTTTTGAAAAATTTTCTAGTTTAAGGCATTTCTTATTTAAAAACAACCAATTAATGAGATTCAAAATGTGTTCCCCTCCCCCACACTTAATCAACACATTGTCCTCAATGTGTAAAGCAATTCTAAAGAGAGTGCTTAGCAAATAGAATTTCAAGGCACAATGGTAATTAAGTAGGGTAGTGGCCATAGATGTAAAGCATACAAAGGGGATTCTTATTAAGCCTACTAAACTAAGCGACTTCTACCTTTTTCTACTGGATTGTGTCCCTCCCCACACTTATCTTCCTCATACAACAATTAAACCCAAAGAAACATAGGAATTAGGAAGAAAACAAGTGAGGAAAGAGACAACCTATGTTAGAGAATTTTCAGTCGCTTGAAGGAGAAGTTCTCATCCTTGATGAGAATCATGATTTGGTCTTTTAGAACAGCTTCTCCCTCATTGAAATTCATTGGTGGAGGTGGCTCAGGATCAATCGAAAGAGGTCCAAGGATGTATGGTGGATGTTGGCTCCCTCGATGACCTTTCCAAGAATGTGCCTGCAAAGGATCCGAGCAAACAGCAGTATCCCATCCAAAAATAGAAACATGGAGAGATTTCAAGTGAAGTAAAGGCATATTAAGTTCCAAAATCTGCAAGTAATCATCACATCCAAGGATATCAAAGGCACTCCCATCAATAGGAGTCAAACAAATAATTAAATTCTCTTGTGTTGGCAAAGTGGAAGGTGCGGAATCCAACTTAGTGTTGGGGTACACCACATCATCATTGCAATCACAAGAGATGGAAGGGAAAAGAGTGGAAGAAAGAAGAGAATTTGTCAAATTGTTGCCACCCAAAACTTTTGAATTTTCAAAAGAATAATTTTCCTTTTATATATCGGGTGGCAAATCACAAGAAAGAATCATATGGAAAGAATCACTTTCATTTGTAAAATAATCAATCAAAGTATTTGAATCTTCCATATGAAACTATCATGTAATTCATTGGAATCAAGAGAAAGATCTTTGTCAAGGATATGGTCTTTATCACTCACATCAACCACAGTGGCATTCATACAAGATTTCACATGTTCACAAGTGTTATGCTTACAATAATCAATAGTACAAGATGATGCATTATGATTAATGGTAGAATCAACCACTATACTTAATGCTTTCTTTCAAAACTCAACAAGCAAGTGGCATTTTTTATGATAACAATCTACACAAATATGATCTTCAGCACAAGAACATGAAGATATATCATCCAATTGAACACAATCATCCCTAGTACTATGAAGAGAAACATTTTCAATAGTTAAAGCATCACACAATGAAGTAGGAGCGCATTCATCAATAAGTACAATCGAATCACTGCTACTTGAACTAAGAGGTTGAGCAATTACATTTTTAAATATTTGAGGGGATTCAACAATGATTTCCTCATCCACCTCATCATCACTCAAATAATGAATTTCTTTACTAGTTAAAGTAGTAGGAGAGTATACTTTTATAAGGATAAGATCATTACCGAATAGTAAGGAAGACTCTTTAATGCTCTATTGTCTTTGCTCCACTTCTTGTATTTGTGTGGGAATAGGCACCGAAGGATTTGAATCTTTCACTTGTGAAGTGGCATGTGGGTTTTGCTCTTTGGTTTCCCCATTAGCATCAGCATTAGAGGACCATGGGGCTCCTTCTTCGCCTTGAGTCTTTATCCACAGCACTTGGTCAACAAATGCTTTGATGAAGCTTTCAATGTCCTCCAATTCCTTTTCCATTTCCTCAGAGAGTCCAAGAGCATCCTTGAGCATGAATAATTCTAGATGTTGGACCTTTAGTTGGTCATACATTCTACGCAGAGAGAGGGTTTGGGCATTCATATTTGGCAATGTGAGAAATGCATCAAGTCCAGAAGCTTGAGGAGTAGGGGTTTGAGGGGAATGTTCGTGGTATGGTGGAAAGGGTGGTTCATATGGAAAGATATGTGGTGGACGAGTCTCTAGTGGAGTATGGAACTGAGAAGCCTTTTGTGCTTCCACCAACTCCTCATCGCTTTCTTTTAGATGCTCCACTTCATGTGTATGTAAGAACATGGAAGGAGGATTTGCTTGGGGATTCTTCAATACTTGTGCTTGCTAAGTGAGACGCTCAAATTCCTTTTCCAATCTCTCACTCTCTTTCTCTTGTTCCAATCTTCTGAGAAAAAAGTCTATTTGTGATCGTCGCTCTTTGGTATGATCATCCATTTGAGCTTGAAACTCTTGGATCACTTCCATTTGATGAGCAAAGGTGTCCTTGTTTGACAGCTCTTCATTGATAGTCTGAGTGATATGGTTTTGAAGCTCTTGAATGACGTCACCAATGGTCGGTTCTTTATGTGGCAGAAATGGTTGGGAATGAGGTCTATAAGATTGTGGAAATGGTGGGTAGAGAGGCTCATGAGGTGGATGGAATGGTTGGAAAGTAGAATGGAATGAAAGAGAAGGTTCATGATATGACATGCGATTATATAGTGGAGAATTAGAGTGAGGCGCATGATAGGGGTTGTATGGTGGAGGAGAAGGTTCATGGTATGATCTATAGAGTGGGTATGGTGGGTAATGAGATTGGAATGAAGGTTGCTGGTATGGTTCATGATATGGAGAGTGGAATGGACCATTACATTCTTCACTAATTGGACTATCTTGACATCCCAAATTGGCTTGAAGAAGCTGCAATGTTTGTTGAATAGCATAGATGCTTTCAGAGATAGACTCTTTCCTTTCAGTCGAATCTCCTACAGAAGAGTGAGAGTGAAAGGGTAAACCTTGATTACCTTTAAACCAAGCCATGAAATTCAATCATAATACAATCCTAATGAATCACAAGAAGACTATCTAACAAAAAACTATAAAAACTAAGAAAAAAAAAATCTAAGAGAACACAAATGCAAATGAAAAAGGCGGAAAGGATTTCAAAATGACAAAAGATGCAATATGCTTTGAATTAACTTGGAGACATGGTGAATTCAAACAAGTGAGCTCAAAATCATATCAAATTGAATGCAACAATACCACACATAAACTACCAAGTCAAAACAATGTAAGACTGCAATTGATGCTATGCAAAACTACCTAAATGCATAAATCCTAAACTATATGCAATGAAAAATGAAAAACAAAATGCAAAACTAATAAGCTCAACTCGGGAAACCCCTTGTCAAAATTGAATTTGACAAGTAGATTACCTAGGGAGACAATTACTTAGCTCCCAGGCAACGGCACCATTGATTTGACCGTGTCTTTACGCCTTGGGGTCAAATGCAAAATATTTTTTATCCAAGAATTGCAGTATAATGCAACACTTGAGTCGTCTCACTTGAGGAGCCTTTATTGAACTACCTAAGTAAACTAATTATCATGCAAATGCAATTAAAACAAGGGGAAAATGATTTTTGGATTTTTGAAATTAATAATTAAAAGAAAATGCAAATTGTTAATTAAAAGCTAATATAATATTTTTGGTATTTTTCTTATGAAAATGGAGAATGAGTAAAAGTGAATGGAATGGTATGAAGTGGAAAATATCAATAAAGAATGCTCTTAGTAATGAAGAAGTGACAATCCTTGCTCAAAAAGATTATGAAAGTTAAAAATTCATTAAGTCATAAGAACAACCTCAAGATAACACTTGAGTCTAATATTCCCAATTAATAGTAGCTCCTACAAACATAGCTAACTACTACCTCTTGAGATATTGTTTAAAACCACTTAATGTGTAATTAAAATTTGAATAATGCAACATGAGTCTTCTTGGATTTGAGTGCTAAACAACCCCTCAAGGATACATATCAACCACATTAACTAGACAATAACACGCTAATTAACATAATCTCATTGCAACCACAAAGAAATTCAAACATATATAATCTTCACATTACAAAATTCAATCTTAACTACAATTATCAAACCAAAAGAGGCAATTAACATTACTCCAAATTCCAGAATGACATATATAAAGATTCTTAAAACTAGGCAATCTAAATATATATAATTCTAGACTAATGGAATGATAACAAAATTCCCCTTTGTAGTCCAATAAGCTCAAGCACAATTCATCATCACCAAGAAGCACAAATGAATCAGCCTCTCATTCTGTTAAGCATGGACAAAGCTTCTTCAAAATAACGCCAGAACCCATGGAAATTGAAGGAACGAAATTGAATCTGGAAGCAGAGGAAAGAATGGTGATAATGGTGGTGGTATGGTGTAGGGGAAAGAATGGTAGAGAAAGCAAAGGTCACAGGTTCTGGACAGTTGTGGTACTAGGAAAGAGAGACGGTGAAGGAATGGTATGATGAATAAGAAATGAAGTGTAAGTGAAGTGAAAAAGAGAAGGTCGACGGAGGTTAGTGGTGCTGAAGATGATTCAGGAATAGTAACATAATGGGCCTTGGTCAAAACGCAAGTTTTGACCAAGGACCATTCTGTAAATTACGAAATGTTGTGAGGAGGGACTCAAAGGAACATATTTGAAATGTTTTGAGACTCAATCAGAATTTCATGAAATTTTAGGTCCTTCTATGTAATTTTTCTGGACCCGTTTCTTCATAAATTGTAATTTTCACAAAAGTATGGGGCCTTTCTGTGATTTTTCCCCAATCTTCAAAATATTAATTTGACCTCCAAAATATCAAATTTCATTCTTGAGTACCTACAATGCAAAGATTAAGAACAAAATAATATCAAAAGTCCAAGAAAACATTTGTATGAATAATCAACAAATTTATGAATATTTTGCCCATATTTACAATTAATTCAATACAAATGTTTCTAATTAAAAATAGTGTTTAATCATGCAATTATGTCCTATAAAATACATTAAAAATACCAATTTAACCATGAAAAAGTATATCAAATTATGGTTCAATCATTAAGCTCCTTTATCAACCACGTGTATATGATGAACTGGCCCATGTCTAGTTGTTATTGACACACACACACACACACATGATGAACCCATTAACAGAATATATTCTGATGATCAAAATGTTCACTTATTTGAGTAAATTTAGAAGTTAATGGACAGTGAATAAGGAATGATCTCTTCTTCGATATATTGGTCGTTGAAGTATAAGGGTAGCAGTTAAGCAGAAACAATAACAATATTGAAGATAAGGGTGATGCGTATATAGCCGTGTTCTTACTATACTGTTCGTTTGTACCAGAGAGGCTGGCTCTGTCCCATTTCTCACTCAAAAAATTGGTTAGACCATTGATTCTTAGTCCCACTCTCTTTTTTTTTCATCACTTTATTTTCATTGTCTTTGCTCAGGATATGAAATTAAGGTCAATATTCCAAAAGCATCTCAATTCAAAATAATTGGGGGATAAAGATCATACAGATTCTATATGACAAAAAAGGAGCCAAGTATACAACTGCAAATTGTTGTGTAAAGATAGAATAAAGATATTATATGCAATAAAGATAGAAATTTGAAATTGTATTATATGCAATAAAGATAGAATATCAAAATCAATTATGAATATTTTTCTTAATTTTCTTAATTAACGTTATTTTGTTTTTCACTTCCAGAAAATCCAAAAGTCAAGAAATCTCTTTTATGATTATGACTTATACAGGTTTAAATAATTTAAAAGAATGCTCTATTTTAAAAACAGCTTCCTGTTTCTGGGAAAAATAAGTATTCTTTGTATGTTTGTTAATTGTCACAAGAAAAGAAAACAATGTCTGTTAATTTCCATGGTTCATTTCACCAGCCAACACACTTTCTCCCACTTGAACTCACAGAAAGATAGCCCATGTGGATCTGACTTCATAAGTTGACAAGGTACAGTCACACACCATTTTCAATAAATAAAGAAATAAAGTCTCATTTCATATGTGTGTACTTGCCGACAATATTGCAGCAACTTTTATAGCAATTTATTTGTATAGATTAAAACCACGTCATGCTTCATCGTGATCCAATTAAAACTAACGATAAAGGTACTGAGAATTTGGCTGTAAAGCGTAGTGATGGCAGTAAAATAGATTTGCTTGTCGATGGATTCAACTATTACTTTTTAAATGGAGTAATTTAATTTGTCTATAAATAACCTACCTACACTCTGCATGAACTTCAAACACAACATTGGTCCCAAAACCTAATCTCTCTTTCTCTCTCATCTGTTTACTTTGTGTATCACAATATCTTTCTTCCCAGTTCTAGCTAGTAATGTCAACCAGAAGCAGAATCTGAAGAAGCATAAGAAGTTAAATTCTGTGTGTATTGAAGATGGTGAGCTTGAGAAAGTTGTGGAGGAAGATGAAGAAGGAGAAGAAGAGGCTGTTCTTATATTCATCGCCTACAGTTCATACTGTACAGTACGATGTTGAATCTTACTCTCTGAACTTCGACGATGGTTATTGTTCCTCTGACCCAGTTAACGCTTCTAGGTCTTTCCCTGCTCGTTTTGCCATTCTTGATTCCAAGGTTTATTTTGACGAGCTGTGAAGTGAGAGTAGTGATGATGATGATAACTGCAACGAAATGAGTTCTTGATCATTTCTTTAATTTACCTGTAAATACATAATTGTGAATTTTGATCTTATTTGTAGCTAAATAACGATAATCTAGCAATTTTCATGTATTTAAATTTTTACTTTTGTCTTCTTAATTTGCATCTATGATATAGTAGGCTTCACTGATAAAATTGACCAGCATGAAACCCAAAAAAAGGAAAGTGTTTGAGCTGGATCCTTACTTAGCTTCCTTTACCGGATAAAAAAAATTCTTATATAATTTTTTTTTCTACGCATGTATAGCTGTTGATATTTGCCTTCATGGTATTCTAAATTGTCTTTTCAAGGTATTTGTATAAAAGCACAATTGATCATATTGAATTAACGTGGATATGATTAGGACTATTCATTATTATTAATAACACTTTTGAAATAATTTATTTTCCTTAGAAATACTTGCATTACAAAAGTGAAAGGAAAATACAAATTGAAAATAAATTCGTTGGTCCCTCTTGCTTTTGTTTTGGAAGAAGCAACAAGCCTAAGCATGGTTTTAGGTAGCACCCATAAACATTAAAAATCAAGTTGCGACATCCAATGGGATTAATTAAAGACCATTTAGCCGAATAAAAATTGACAAAATAAGATTATCAGGTAATGAACGAACAAAAATGAAAAGACAGAAAAAAGGGGCATTGGTATATTTACCGCATTAAACTGAATGTTGTCACAAAGTCGCTTTTAGAAGAAATTTTTCGTTCCAAACAAAAGTCAATTAGAGAGGTATTAATAAATATTTTCCAGTTTTACATGAAAGAGGTGATATGTATAGCATATCTTTCAATACACTTTCTTTAATGAGGAAAAACTTTAAAAAAAATATTAATTTAAAATTTATTTAAATGGCTTTATTGTCATTCCTTGATTCGTGAAAAATTGTTGAAAGTGGGATAAATATAGGAGTTTTATACTTGGAACCCAAACATCCTTGAGTTTGACCCTTTAATATGAAACCTAATAAAACGAAGGTAGGGTCTAATGGCATTGAATGAGGTCATCCTTTTGCAACCATATCTAAACCTATTGCACTTTGCAAATGGATGTAAATGTCGGTCTGTATATCTACACAAAAAAAGGGGGAAATTATATCTTATTTTGAATATAAGAATTTTACCTCGATTTGCTTCCTTAGTTAATAATTATAGGATGAGTTGCATCCAACTGTTACAGTAGATAAACTTCGATTGACATTATTAATTAATGTATTCTAATATTTGGAACAAGGTCATCATTTTTTATTAACCTCAAAAGTTTTCAACATAGTAGACCATATGTCTACATCATCGAATCTTGCAAAATCTTAATTAAAGGTTATGGGATAGAAACATAACTTTTTCTTTTTCTTTTCCTTCTCCATTTTTTTACAAAAAGCAAATAAAGTTATTAAGATAAGGATTACGTAAAACATTTATTGTCAAATAAAAAGGTGATTACTCACATAACGTGTTTTCATTTTTGTCCCCTTTCCTGTTGGCCATAAGTGAACAAATATTTTAAAAGATAAGGACTTGCTTAATTATTTAATAAATATCTACTAAAGGATACTAAATAAAAATATCATTCTAGTAATAAAAACATTAGCCTCAAAAACCTGTTCTCTTCCTATATATATATATATATATTGAATATCTAAATGGTCACTCACTTATCTGAGTAAGTTTAATTTGAAGTTAATAGGCAGTAAGTAAAGGGTCTTTTAGCTTCCATATTGGGGAGAATATATACTGGGTAGCAAAATTAATAATAGCAATTGTGGTGCGCCCCATTACTCAATGAAGAATTTGGATAAATCATTTATTATTTTGCACCAATCTTTCTTTCTTTCTCTGGTCCAGTCACTTTACCTACTTTTATTTCTTACTCATAATATGAAAACCCAATATTCTGAAAGCATCTTCATGATACAACAACTGAAAATGAGCTCACTCATGGTTTAGGCCTTGGAAATCATGGTTCTAGCAAAATAATCAATTTTTGGATTTTAAAAAGTGTTTGGGTAAGTGCTCATCAAAGCCAAGGTTTTGCTAAAAAAAGTACTTTTTTTTGCATGGGATCTCATCCCAACTTAGTGAGGTCATCTACGTGAATCGCATACATAATGCGATTAGGTTCTTTCAATAATTAATTGTTCAAAAATACCATCCACAATAAAATCTTGTATAATAACAAGTGTCCTTCTTGATGATTTCCCTCTATATTTCTCGTAGGGTTAGATATTATCTAATAAACTCATCTTACTATTGCCTCTAACTGTCTTCTTTTAACAAGATGTGTGTTATGAGTCCCACATCTGGAAGTTTCGCAAGTGTAGTGTGATTTATAAGTCAAGGGGCCTTCTCTCATAATAAGCTAGTCTTTTAGGATGAGCCCTCCTTTTGGGTTTGTGATAATCACAATCTGTCAATTTGGAATAAATAAAAAAAGGATCAAACATGTATCATCTATAGGATAGATTAAAAAAGAAGCTGCAAATTGTAATACAGATTTCAAGTTAAGAAATCCCTTGTATGATTGTGACACGTTAGGTTCAAATTAAGGATTGGAAAAACAACAAATAATTAACATGAGAACAGGTTGTTTCCATTGTTCATTCTGACCAACCAACATACTTTTTCAAACACTTGATTTCAGTCAATAGGCCATGCATGCGTATCTGACTTCAAAAGGTGCTAAGGTACAGTCACACCCCATTTTCAACAATAAAGTCTTACATATCTAACTGTAGTTGCTGACAAAGCCAAAAAAAAAGGGAAAAAAAACTTTATAGCATTACGCACTGCCAAATCAATTTCGACAATTCTTTATCCATTTCCAAAAGCCACGTAAAGCTTTTTATCCAGATCCTATAAAAACTATTGTCAAGTATATTTGCATGTCGATCGATCCAATTATTTTTTTACACGTCAAGTGCTTCAGAATTTTTGTCGACATCAACTATACTTTGTCAATAAATAGCCTACCTACTCTCCATGAACATCAAACACAACATTACTCTCAAAACCTAATCTCTCTGTCTCTCTATCCGGCTATCTGTTCAAAGAGTATCTCTCTATCTTCTTTACATATCTCTTTCTTCCAGGTTCTAGTGGGAACTTGTGTGTGTGTGAATCGAAGATGGTGAGCCTGAGAAAGTTGTGGGCCTAGATGAAGAAGGAGAAGAAGATGTTGTTACAATACTACATTTATTCTTACTCTAAGAACTTCGACGATGGTTATTCAACAGACCCAGATAATGCTTCTAGATCGTTCCCTGCTCGTTTTGCCATTATTGATTCCAAGGTTTATTCTGACAAGAGCTGTGAAGTCAGTAGTGACGATGATAACACCAGTGAAATTAGTTGTTGATAGGATCGTTCTTAATTTAGACCAGAAATTGTACAATATCCAATATATTGTGTACGTACAGCTAGCTTACCTTGTAAACACGCGCGCGCGCGCACACATATATATAGTATTGTATATTTTAAACTGTGATCTTGTTGATTCTTAAGTTGTAGCTGAAATGATAATTAATTTATTAAAGTTTTTTGTATTTACATTTCTATATATATCGTTCTCTTATTTTCCTTCTAGCTAGGCTTCGTTTGATGACAGTTACATAACTACCACTATAAAAAAATTGACTTTCGGTCACCGCTGAAAGTCAAAAAGTCACCATTGAAAGTTTTTAGTGGTGACATTTTGTCGCTGCCCAGTCGCTGGTACTATTAGCGGCGGCAAAATGAATCACCGCTGAAAGTATGGTTTCAACGGCAACATTTGTCATTGCTGGTAGCTTTTGCGTCTACATTAAATGTTGCCGCTTAAAGTGACCCTTTAGCAGTGACACTAAGGATAGCTTTTAGTGGCAACATGTAATGTCGCCGCCAAAAGTCAACTTTCAACGGCAACAAAAGTTGCCGATGAAAGTGCATTAAGAAAAAAGAAAAATATTTTTCCATGTTAGCCAATGATCTAAAACCCGAACCAGATGGTCTGGCTAGCTAAACCGTCAGTCGGAGATGGCGACAACTTGTTTTCATGGGAATATCCATTTTCAACTTTGAGCCATTTTCAACCGGAAAAGGGTCATTTTTAGGCCGGAAAACTCTTTTGAGTCGGGATCCGGAGCGGCTATGTGATAATCGGACGGCTGAACTTGTTGGTGAGAAATTGGGTAGAAAAAAAATCAGAAAAAGATGAATGTGAGTTTGCTGTGTTTGGTGTGTGCGGTTTGTAATACCCCAAATTTTGAATTTTGAGGCTAGAGAATAAGCCTGAAATAAATGGACTGCTAAGCCCCAGTTTAGCAGGAGCCCAAATTTATTCGCTAATGATTCTTATATCTTTGGGATATTAAAGAAAGTAAAATGATGAATTTTGGAGAAAGTAATTATGTTTTTGGTGAAATCACCTATGAGGTAGTGAGCTTGTCATGTGATTTTATATGACCAAGTGATGAGTAAAAATTATGAAATTTTATAGGATGCAAGTAGACATCCTAAGCTTTAATTTGATAGGTCATATGACTCAATTATAGCTATATACAAAAAGTTATGAATTTTTGAAGTTAGCACAGAAAAACTGTGAAATTTCTGATGAAACAGTATGCAAAGATTGAAATTCTGGGAATTTTGTGATGCCATCTAGCAAAATTCTATATTTTTCCTTGAAACTAGACTCAATAAGAGTTCTATAGGCTTTGAAATCACTCCAATTCAATTTTTATAGAATTAGTTATGATGTTGCAAAGATTGGGTAGAAATCTGCCAGAATTTCCAATTAATCCGAATTTTGGAAAATGATTACATAATTAAAATACAATATCATATATGATAAAATAAATCACCTCCTTCCTCCATCAGGCCAGAAATGATGTCCTTTTTGCTGGAAATAGAGAGAGAAACTTGAGAGGGTTTAGAGAGAGAAGGATAAGTGAACTCGCAAGGTAAGCCGATTTCTCCAACGATCTAGCTCCTAACGCATATAACTCCACTCCTAAGCTACTCCTCTATGTTCTTTAAGGTTTGGAAGCTCAAAATCTGTCATTGAACACCTAGGGTTTTCAGCCAAGTCAAGGAAAAGCTATTGGGAGCTTGAGGTAACTTCCAAACTCTTGTATATTGACTATTCTGGCTGTTGTGGACAATTTAATCGGTGAAATTTTGCCAGATTGTCATTGGTTTCAAAAATGGAAAATGGGTGTGTGGGGATTTTATGCTGCCCAAATTGGTACTAAATGGTAATTGTAACCTAATGGAATAGTCAATAAAATAGTTAAGAGTAGAAAGGAACGCGTTTACGCAGCCGAAATCGAAAAACCCCAATTTTTTTCCGGGTAACTGAGAATTTTGGCCAAGGTTAGTTTGGAGGGCTTAGAGTTGGACTTTCAATGATTTGATAGTTCCATTGGGTTCATGAGAAAAAATTAGGTGGGGTTACAATTGGTCACTTTTTTGGAAAAGGCCGAAAAAACATAATTACGAAAACGCTCCTAAAACCCTTAAAGTAGGGCTGCCAAGGGTAAATTTGTAATTTGAAAATAAATTTGATATTTACGGGTCCGGAAATGGACTCCTTGGATGAAAATATGTCAGGATAGCCCATGATAGAATTTTGGGAAAAGTACAGCCAAACCGGGTACGGCAAGGCCGAGCTGGGTCCCCGGGGGCATTTTTGTAAATTTTCATAGTAGGCTCATATAACCCCCAGAAACACTATGGAAGTGTCTAAATGGTACATTTGGAATTGTAGGATCAAATATGAAGCCCAAGCTGTTGTCATTCTTTACTAGGCACACATTTCGAGGCAGAAAAGGGTTATGGTAGGGAACTTACCTCTCCTACATGTATTTGATATTCGTGTTAGTGTGTTGATGCATGTTATTGCTTTCATTGATTATGTGAAACATGTATGAATGATTTGAAGCTATTTTTCAATTTATGCTATGGCCATAAGTATATTGTTCGAAGCATCGAGCTTACAGATTTGTCATTGTGTGAGCATGAGTTATGTGATGCAAGCATGTCATGCATTAAAAATTTATCGTACATGCATATTGGTATTGTTTTCCTACTAAGATTCTCTCGAATCTCACCCTCTCCTACTAACAATTTAGACAGGAGAAGACAGAAGATATGTTGAGAACAATGCAGAGAACCATATGAGGGGATTGCAGTGGTGGAAACAAAACGAGAAGATGTCTCTGTTTCACTGGGATGGGTTTAGATATCCAAGTAGCCCTGTGTGGCTACGTTGATGGTAATGATCATGTATGAACCCCTATGGGGAATTTATGTAATCATGCACTTATTATCAGTATATTCATGTTATTCCTGTGTTGCCCACCGAACAACATATCTTTTTCCGCAAATACTCTAAAAAAGGTTAAAATGAGATAAGGGTGTGACACAGTTCGCCGCAGCCGCATCTTACCCGAACTCCTCTTGCCTTTGCTCATCCGTGTTGTCCGGTCACTGCTTTGGGTCTTTGTCTGAAAGTTCAAGTTGAAACGCAAAGGAAGACGAGTAGGAGGTTGATAGCAAAGAAAGCTAGGGGTGAGTTTTCACTTTTAACTTTTTAGACTGAAGGAGATGGGAGTGTGAGGTGAGAAGTAAGTAAATATTGCATAGTGCACAAGTTGTTAGACTTGTCAAAGAACACATGATGGGGAAGAGGGCTGGAGGCAACCCATTTTGACTTGAAATTTAAGGTTCAATCAAATTATTATATATTCCGCCCAAAAAAATCAAACTAATATATTTAAGTAAATAGCAAATGTCCAGTCATGATTTCAAACTGGGAGAGATTTTTCAGGTGAAAAAATTGAGAGACATTTTATTCTATATTTTTATCTATATTATAAAAAAATATGAAAAATAGTTTTGTGTAATTATGTTGCTTTGTTTAAAAATTTGTTCTAATATTCTTAAAAATGAGAACAACTCTAATAAATTATTATAAAATAAAATGTTATATTTAAAATTTATGTCATATGTTTATTTTAATTTTTTCTTTAAAACTATTAATATCAATATAAACTTTATATATATATATACACACATATATAATTTCATTTTTATTTCTCTTATTCATATATATATCATTGTATAGTTAAATGATATTTTTTTATTTAATTAATATGCATCCGGCTCAACCTAACGGATGGACACTGGTTTGGCTTTTAAAACATTGATGTCAGTGACACACATATCACATCACCTTCCACCTATCTCGTCCACATATCACCTGCCACCATCCACATTGCCTTCCACATCACCCATCAATATGTGCCACACCTAGGTTTGAACCTAGGATCTCCTTGTTAAGGAGGGAAACTCTTAACCATGTGAGCCAAGATGAATTGGCATCCTTTATGTCAATTTATATATATGTATATATTGTTAAACATCACACACACACATGTACTATTTATAATATATTAAATCTTTACTAATATATTTGTTTTGATAAATTTTATTAATATAAATATAAATATATTATTAATACATACATATATAAATATATCTATATATACATATATATTAATTTATATATTAATATAATTTATAAAAATAAAGAATAAGATATATTTATATATATGTAAATAGTTCAAAAAAGAAAGTTAATTATAAATTAGATTATATGTACTTGGAATTTTTTTCATTTTAAAATAATTATTTAATTTTTTAGAAAGGTTATTGCTAAATTTTTATAATACGTTTTCCATTTGTTATTATTTTTGTTTTTAGTATAAATTTATAAAAATTAAATATTAAATTATATGATTCATCTTATATTTCAAGATAGTACTAAAAAAAGTATATAACATGATATAAATATATTTAAGTATATTGCTTAGGCAAAAAATGTGATTATATCTACTATATATTCGTTTTGGATTGTCTAATTAGCCATTTGGAAAATTTAAGTGTGGATGTATCATTTTAATTTGTTTCAAATTAAAGTATCAATTTAAGCCTAAAGAGATAATAATTTCATTCAATTGATTCTTCTAAGGTGCTATAACTTATATTAGTATCTTCTGATTCATTCTCTTGTACTGCATTTTCTGTGTCACTTTCTATTCCAATATCACTATCATAGTCATCAAACAGATCCTCTTCATTACTATCTTTATGAACCTATGAATGAGTTTTATTGTCATCGATAATCCAAGGAATTACTCTCATACACAACATACTATCTCTCAAACTCTACTTATCTCACAATAATCCTAGAAATTACTTTATTTTTTCATAAGAAATTACATCAATAAACATATTTATTGTATAAATATCATAAGTTAAAGAAAAACAAAAATTTTGAAAAATTGCAAACAAGACTTTCAGTGGCGACACTAAAGTTACTGTTGAAACACCCTTTTCAGCGGCGAAACATGAGAGTTGCCACTTAAAGTTAGACTTTCTTTTGTAACTACTGAAAGTTATACTGTCAGTGGTGATAACAAAATGTCGCCGCCGAAAGTCTATACTTGCCGCGGCGAGCCGCCAATTGTCATCCCTAAAAGTCATTTTTTTGTAGTGTCTGTCGAGCTGCTGGTCCCAATTTCAGACCTAAAGATCTGAACCAAAACGCTGTGTTGTAGTGGACCAAACTGTCATTTTCAAAATTCATGGGACCAAACTGACACTTTGAAAATGTGAGTCCCAAACTGCCATTTTCAGTTTTAATCTCATTTTTCAAGTACCTACAAATAAAAATAATTAACCCAACATCAAATCTTCTCAAAAATAAATGATTAAGAGTAATTACAATTTTGATGACAACTTTGCCCTTTTTAGCTTAATTCAATGTATTTACTTTTAATGTCAATTTAATCACAAAAAAGGCATTTTAAGCTCTATAAGTATGACAAAATCCCCAAATAAAGTATAAAAATAAATAATAAATTGGAATTTGTCATTGAGGTTGCATGTGGTCTCGGGCCTCTTTCCCAGCAAAATCTTCAGCCTCTCTCTCTCTCTCTAGCTCTAACTCTCGACCACACCTTCTTTCTCTCTTTTCTCTCTGTGTTCTCTGTGCGAAATGAGTTAGTGGAGAGTGAGGGAGCTGATGGTGTTTATTATTAGGTGGACGTGTTGTGTGTAAACGTGTAAGTGTGTGTGTGTGTATTGTGTGAGTGTGTTATGAGAGAGGGAGACAGGTGAGTGTTTTTAATTAGTGGGAGTGTGTTTTTATCCTATTGGTCCTACTTACCAGGATTTTATTTTTCTAATTTGTCTGATTTAAAATCTTGTAAATCCATTAGCCCTGTTTGGTACGTAACACTGAATTTTGATGGATTAGGATTGGGATTGGTATCGGGAGTGGGATTGGGATTGGGATTAAGGTTTTATAATTATGTTTGGTATGGAGTTCTATTGAGAGGGGCTGTTTAAATTAATTTTATTTCTTAATTAGTTAATAACCGTAGAAAGACTATAATACCTTAATGATAATTAAAAAAATATTATAAAAATATTTATGGCTTCTCCGATCTTTCCCGATCTTCCTCTCCATGAGAATAGAAGACAATAGTTCTCTTCTACTGCCTCTAAGGAAGTTGTGAGTCCTTTTGTTCATCAATATTATTGGAGAATAAATTATACCCTAAACAAAATCAGGGAAAAACGAACAAAATGAAATCAGGGGAAAATGAAAATAATCAATATATTCTAAATATTTGAAGAGAAAAATGAAGTCAATTGAATAAAAAACAAAAAGAAAACTGAATATTAGGATGTTGCGGTTAAAGAAGTACAAAATATCTTTTGCAGTTTGTTGCGGCAATGGAGGGAGAATGATTGTGCGAAAATGGATGAGTTCTAGGTTAAAATGAGAGGGTTAATTTTGTCCAAAAAATATTATAATCGAGGATATTTTTGTCCCTACAATTTGCAATGCCCAGGACTGAAAACGCAATACCATGGGAGAGGTGGCTTTGACGCAATTCCACTTTCGTGGTACTCCTAGTCCCAGGTTCTCTAAAGTCCCTAATACCAAACAAGACAATTCAGCCTAACCCTGACCCAATATCAATCCCTACCCCCAATGTTTTGTACCAAACAGGGCCTTAGGTTCCATAATTTGGCCTAACTTTAGCCCAATTCCGATTTTCGGGTATGTAAAATAAAGTTACTAATTTTTCTCCTTTTTCTAAATCAGTATTAGCTCAGCATATAATTTCCATAAATTAATCCTTAACACTTTTTAAGGATTTCCTTCCTTAATTGGATTCTTTAAGCCTTAAAATAATTTCTCTGAAATTTTCAAGCCAAATTATGAAATCTAACTATTTTTTTCTCAAATTTTCAGGAAAATAGACCTTTAAATTTCCAGAAATTTGTTTTAAAATTATTTGGGCCATTTATGGGGAACTAAGCCTCTTTATAATTTTTCTAACTCCCCATAATAACATTTTATACTATTTCCTCAATATATCTGGCCCTTAAATAACTTTTTTTATATAATTATCTTAAGCATTTTCCTCATAATATGCTTAAGACATTTGTCTCAATTGGGCTAAATAGTTTACTTAATTTAGTATAATTCTTTATATTCTATGCCCATAATCTGGGATGTTATAGTAAGTAAATTATCCGGCTTTCTGTGTCGAATTCCACTTATTAAAAAAATGTGTTCAGATCCTTATAATAAATCTCTTCTTCCAATTTATCAAAAATTGCTCTATTAATCATAGGCACAGTACGCTTCACAAATCCCATTTGTGCAGCAAAAAACGTTTAACAAAAGTGCCTATCCAAATAAGCTTTATTCCTTATTATTCTAACTAAATTAAAAACCCCCAAACCTCATTCTTATTTCATATAATCTGCTGCAGGGAAGATTTATCCTTAATTCCTCACATATATAGCACTCCATCATTAGAAAGATGAATCAAATTTTAAGTCACAATTAATATCTTCCAACTATACCTATTCCATTGGCAAAAATGGCTTTTCTCAAAGTTTCATCAGTTCCATGATTTAGTTTATTATATTTTCGCCATTTTAGTTTTAAATTATCCTCTCAAACATTTTATCGAACACCGTATGTGCACTCTATTTTACAAGCTTCAAGAATAATTTTTTTTTTTATGAAATCAAGAATAATCTTTTTAAAATCATTATCCCACATTTCATATATTAAAGCTACAAATCCAATCTGGAATCATTATCAAACCCTTATACAACTCAAACCAATTACCAATTGGAGGAATTACCATCCTTTCCACACCACAAACGGCACAACCAATTGAAGAAGGGAAAGCAATATTCTCTACTCATTCAGAAATTGAAGCATTCTGCAAATCAAAGGAGGAAAAAGCTATTCATACATACCATGAACAATAAACTGCACAAGTAAAGAAGGAGAGAAGTGAAGACACAATCTGTCCCCACCCTCACATAGCAGCGTCGCAGAGCAGAGAAGGAAGTAAAAACCCAGCGCACATAATAGCAGTGAAAGAAATGAGTAACAATACCAAGAAGGGAGGAGGAGACAGCTGAGCAGCCCTAAAAGTCTCCCTTCCAATTTCCGCCGCCAAAATGTCGGCTAGAAAGGAGAAAAAGGAGAAAGCAAGGTCTGGTGATGTTGAGCAGAGGAGGAAGAAGAAGGATTGATGGGAGTTAGCACACACACCCCCTCCCCCTGAACGTTCTCTCCCTGTTTTTCTTGCTTAAGTCGGTGGTGATGGAGGAAAAAAATCTGATACTTCAATTATTTTTTTTCAGGAGGGCAATATAGTAATTTCAATTTGCTGAATAAAGAAAATAAAATTTTCCATTCGACAAAGGAGAGATTTGAACTCAGTACTTTAAGGAAGCTCAACAGCCTCCATGCCACTAAACTACAAGATTATCTATTTTGTCGATCTACAAAAAAAGATAAATAACAAAAATACTACTTAACTCCCTCATGATATTTCTTTTGGGCCAGTAAAATTAGTCCACTTTTGATAGAGATCTCCAATAAAATATTTATAACATTAATAAAGAGTCAATAATTATTGTATTCCACCTAGAATTCATATCTACAATGAATAAATAAAATACTACAAGCAATTAAATAATTATCCCTTTTTTTATGCTATTAGAGGATAATTAATATAAAGATATGTTTTTAATATGAGGAGAAAAGGAAAATGTAGTTTAAATTTTGAGACACTAGAAAAAAGTTTCTTATATTAAGAACTAACCCTAGAAGGAAGAAAGTTGCTTATAAACAAAAAACGGAGGGAGGAGTTCTAATTTAAGACACTTTAATGGCTTCACTGTCATTCCTTAATTGGTGAGCATTTGTTGAAAGGGACATATAATGAGTTTAGAAGCGGTATATATAGAAGGTTCATACTTGGAAGTTGGAACCATGCATTCTTCGTTGAGCCTTTTATGTACTCCCTCTTGGCTTTAATAGAAGACATATTTATCTAATTTGGTTAGATTGAGAAAATTGGTTAAATTAGTTAGTATGGTATATATTTTATAAAACATCTTGATCACCTTCCTTAATTCCCTCCTTCCCTCTCCCCCATGATTATTGTTGAGGGAGCATCAATATAGGTAAATTAGAAAAATATTTCTTATATTTAGTACTAAGATCAACTTCCCAAATATATCATATGTTAAAGACCAGGCGAGTAATATGAAATCTAACAAAAAGAAGGTAGGGTCTAATGGCATTGAATGAGGATGTCCTTATGCAACCATATATCTAAACCTGTCGGACTTTGCAAATGGATGTAAATGTCTGTGTATCTACACAAAAAAAGGGAAATGCTATATCTTAAATTAAAATACAAGAATCTACCTTGAGTTGCATCGTTAACAGATCAACTTTGATTGGCATTATTAATTATTTTATTCTAATATTTGGGGACAAGGTCATCATTTTTTAATAACTCAAAAATGTTTTCAAAATAGTTGACAATATGTCCACATCATCGAATCTTGCAAAATCTTAATTCAAGGTCATGGGATAGAAAAAGAAATTTCTTTGTTGAATTCTTTTTTCCTTCCCCATTTTACGAAAAGCAAATAAAGTTATTAAGATAAGGATTACGTAAAACAGTTATTGTCAAATAAAAAAGTGGTTACTCACGTAACGCGTTTTTCTTTTTCCTTTAATTTTCCCCCCTTCCCTTTCTGTTGGCCAGAATTGAACAAATATTTAAAAGAAAAGGATCTAAATATCAGAAAAATGATACTAAATTAAAACAAATATATCGTCTTGTAACCAAAATATTGGTCCCAAAACCTGCTCTTTCCCTATATATTTTGAATATCAAAATGTTCACTCACTTATCTTTTTTTTTAATTGAATTAAATGATCTTTTAGCTTCCATATTGGTGGGATTATGGGATACTAATAAAAACAATAATAACATTGACAATAACGTTGACGCGTATATAGGTGTGTGATTATCATACTGTTAGTTTGTACCAAACTGGTTGGTTGAATCCCATTAAGAATTTGGATAATGCATTTATTGTTTTGTACCAATCTTAATTTCTTTTAATTTTCTCTTTTTTCCAGTAATTTTTTCTACTTTTATTTTTTATTAAAACCCAAGATTCTGAAAGCAGCATCTAAGTTTATGATGCAACAACAAAGAACGAGCCTCTCAATTAGGGAAGTCACCTATGTGGATCACATATATAATGTGATTATTTGATTTTATCATTAATTAATTGTTCAAAAATATCATTCACAGTAAAATCTTGTTTTATAATAAGTGTCCTTCTTAATGATTTCTCTCTATATTTCATATAGGGTTAAAGAATATATAATAAACTCAACTTTTCACAAGATGTCAATTTGAAATAATTAAAAATGGATCAAACATAATCTACAGGAAAAAATTAAAAAGTCAGCTGCAAATTGTAATACTGACTTCAAGTTAAGAAATATATTGTATGATTGTGCACATTATGTTCAAATTAAGGATTGGAAAAACAACACATACTTTGGTAAGTAAACAACGGCTATAACCATTGTTCATTCTCACCAACTAATTTACTTTTTCAAACACTTGATTTCAGTCAATAGGGCCAACTGACTTCAAAAGGTGCTAAGGTACAGTCACCCCATTTTCAACAATAAAGTTCTACATATGTAAGTGCAGTTGTGCTGACAACGCAATAAATAAATAAATAAAAACTTTCCAACATTAGGCACTACCGAATTAATTTCGACAATTATTAATCCATTTCCAAAAGACACCTAGAGCTTTATCCAGATCATATAAAAACTATTGATAAAATATATTTGCTTGTCGATCGATTCAATTTCTTCTTAACACGTCACATGCTTCAGAATTTTTGTCGACATCAACTATAATTTGTCTACAAATAGCCTACCTTCTCTCCATGAACTTCAAGCACAACACTACTCTCAAAACCTAATCTCTCTCTCTCTCTAACTATCTGTTCAAAGAGTATCTCTCTATCATCTTTACATATCTCTTTCTTCCAGGTTCTAGAACTTGTGTGTGTGGATCGAAGATGGTGAGCTTGAGAAAGTTGTTGAAGAAGATGAAGAAGGAGAAGAAGAGATTGCTTCAGTACGACATTGATTCTTACTCAAAGAACTTCGACGATGGTTATTCAACAGACCCAGAAAATGTTTCTAGATCATTCCCTGCTCGTTTTGCCATTATTGACTCCAAGGTTTATTCTGACAAGATCTGTGAAGTGAGTACTGATGATGATAACCGCAGCGAAATGAGTTCTTGATATGATCAGTTCTTTAACTTCGACAAAAAATTGTACAATCTCCATTATATTGTGTACGTAAATCTAGCTGATTACCTGTAAATACATACATACAGTACTGTAAATTGTGAACTGTAATCTTGTTTATTCTTAAGTTGTAGCTGTAATGATAATTAATTTATAAAAAAAATTGTATTTACATTCTCTATATATATGTATATATCTTTTAATTTTCTTCTAGGTTTCTGTTATTGACAGTTCGTTCTTTTATTTTTTTATTTTAATAAATATTATTCAGTAAAATATTTTGATTCTATTTCCTCACAATACCAAACATTATTATTTGTTTCTTTCTTATTTTGTCGCCCTCTTATTATCAATGTAATTCCAAGATATATATTTGTATAAAGATATGACATTGCTAATATTGAATTGTATTGTTTAAAAGAATTATTTTTTCAACAAGGCGTTTGAATTAATTTGAGTGATTCACAAAGATATTAATAACACTTTTGAAACAAATTATTTGGCTTAGAAATATTAATGTTGCATTACAAAAGCCAAAAGGAAAACAATTTTTTTTTGTTTTTTAAATTTCTTTGGTCCCTGTTGCTTTTGTTTCCAACTTTTTTCACATATGGGGTAGAAGATTATGTACTTTTCTAGCCATTTGTGTTGGGATGGTGTTAACCTCATGAAATTCTTGTCAGAATTACACATTTCATCCTATTTTTCCCTCACTTTGGGTATATTAGTGGGCATCCAGGAGTGCTAAAGTTGATGAAATGTGTTCTATTCATGCTGGGCACAAAAAGAATGCAAATGTGGAGGAAATCTATCACTAATTGCTATGATTATTCAACTGTGATTGTTTGTGAGTTCTTTGTGTTGAAAGGACATAGATTCAGTCATAGCTAGACCACAGAAAGCCAAATTCAATGAGAAGGAGGTGAAAGGAAGTTGAAACCATTAACCATGCCGAGGAAAGGCAAGAAGGGATGAGAACAGAGCATAAAAAGGGAAGAAGCTAAACTTCAGAGATGACTGGCCGCGGCCAACCTATCCATTCGCGGCCAACATAAGGTCAGAAGTTCATTGGCCGCGGCTAACCCCCGAAAATGCTGTTGTGCGTTTTGTCACCTGGGATTTATAAAAGCGAAAACCAGAGGCTGAAGAAGGGGATCCAGATTAGGAAAGACCTAGGAGGCGGCTGAGAACTTCCTTTGAGCTTGGGTGTACTTGAAATCAAGGAGAATCACGGAGAGATTAAGGATTTGCAGAGATTTTAGCTCAGATTCTCTGGTTTTTCTGTATTCCTTCTATTTCTTCTCTATAATTCTGATATGGCTGTAATGAGAGCTTATGTCTGTGAATCATTTGTGAACATGGATAGCTAGAGTCCTTTTCTAGGATTGTTTCTGATCCTCTATATGGATTAATCTTGTTTCCTTTCCTCTCTAAGTATCTAATGGCATATATATGTTGATTTCATTCCGTTTTTACTACTGTATGTGACTGGCCATCACTGTAGATGATGTGTTCAATTAAATTAAGCTTGAGAGAGTTAATTTAATTGCTGAACTAGAGTGAAATCATGCTAGACTTGAAGTTTACAACTAAATGGATGGTTTGTTAGTAACATAGAGATATAGTTATTAACCTAGCATTGTGAAATTAAGATTGGTATGTAATGAATATCTTCTCTTAGATTTAGCAAGAGATTGTGCATGCTAATAGAAGATATGCAACTGGTTATGACTTGAGAGAGCTTAATCATATGCTTGGGATTCTTACACTGACATATATATACCCCATGAAAAGGATACTTGGAGAGGAAAAGAAGTAAGTGTATGAAATACTAAGGGGATGAACAATCCTAGGTTTATTCTACTTGATTGAAGTCATACAACTAAGAGTTTTGTTAAGCAAATTTTAGTTTTACAAATATATCTTTTGAAATTCCTCTTTCCACAAACACAACATGTTTTGGCTCAACTTAATCGAATTCACCAAACCTATTGCTTGACTAATTTGTTACTCAAATCCTCGAGGGAACGATATTTACTTATCACTTTATTACTTGACGCGATCCATGCACTTGCGGAGGCGAACAAGTTTTTGGCGCCGTTGCCGAGGATTGGTTTAACAAATCTTTTAGTTGACCTTAGGCTTGTGATAGTAGATTTCGCTTGGTTTGTGCTTTTTGTTTTAGTTTGATACTTGCTAGTTTGTGCTTTTTGTAGGTATCATCTCAGTACATGCAACATTTGCACTTGGACGGATTGATAGTCGTACTTGATGGATTACTGCGCATCAAAGAAGAAACTGAATCAGCAGTAGAATCTGAGTCAGAGATAACTGAATCTGAATCTGAAGTAGAATCTGAAGCTGAAACTGAAGCTGAAATAATGGCGGATGAATATGATAGAGCCACCGTCAATGACTTCGCCAGCCAGAATATGCGAGGTACTCAATCTTGCATTCGAATGCCAGAGATGCAAGAACACACTTTTGAGATCAAGCCGGTGATGATCACAATGTTGCAAATGCATGGGTTGTACCATGGTCTTTATAATGAAGACGCCAACAAGCATTTGATGTACTTCTTGGAGGTGTGTGATTCCTTCAAGCAGAATGGAGTACCCCACGATGTGCTGAGGTTGTGGCTATTCCCTCTCTCTCTACAAGGGAAAGCTAGAGATTGGTTCAACAATCTCCCAGAAGGATCCATAACTTCTTGGGATGATCTTGAAGCAAAATTTAGAGCTCGATTTTTCTCAAATGATAAATCAATGGAAGCAAGGGACAAATTTCTAAGTTTTAGACAACAGCCGGATAGCATCTGTATGCCGCCTGGGAAAGATACAAGATGTTAATGAAGCAATGCCCTAATCATGGGGTGGACATGTGGGTATTGATCCAAATTTTCTACACGCGCTTGAATCCTCAATCTAAGGCGATGGTGGACTCTATGACTAATGGAGGTTACTGGAATGTGCATTTCAATGAAGTGTTTAGACTTTTGGATCAATTATCTGCAAACAACACCCAAGGCAATGATAGAAGGACTACCCCAGCCCTACTTAACACAAAAGAGGACTCTTCTTCACAAATTGCCACAATCTTATCCGCGTTAAACAAGTGTTTTGATGTCCTAGAGTCTCAAATACATAAGGGCACTTCTCGTGGTGTTCATTCTGTTCAATCTACTCTGATTGTATGTGAGCAATGCAATGATGTCCACATGCCTGATAATTGTCCCCTCTACATGGGCACTGAATCTGTCAACTATATGGGAAAATTTCAACCTTCTCAAGGTAATATATACTCACAAACTTACAACCATGCTTGGAGGGCTCATCCCAACATTTCTTGGAGTCAAGGTAACACCTTGAACCCCCAATATGAGTCTACTTCTGGCACCAAGCTGGTTCCTCCACCAGGTTTTCCATTGCCATCAAGGCAAGCTCCTGTAAAAGAAGAATAATCTAAGACGGACAAGATATTGGCCTAGATCTTATCAGAGGTGGAATCTTCAAGGGGTGAGAGTATGGCTACCTTTTCTCTTCATGAATCTGCAATTAAGGACCTTGAAGTTCAAGTGGGACAACTAGCAATACACATAAATGCTATAGCTCGAAATGGTCTCCCAAGTGATACCATCCCTAATCTAAAGCGGGGTGGAAAAGAAGAATGCAAGGCCATTCACTTGAGAAGTGGCAAGGTGCTTCCGAACATGCCTAACTCAGGCACAACTGGACCAAAGCAAGATGAGCAAGAGGACATTGAGATTAAAGAGGAAGGAGTCATGACTCAAGAAAATATGGTGGAAGACGATGAAACTAAGAAGAGAAAGCAAACTGAAGGAGGGTTGGATGATGTTGGCAAGAGTAAGAAGAGGGAACAAGAGTTGAATAATGAGTAGAAGAGCAAGCCAACCACCTCCACTATCATGCCTCCACTACCCTTCCCTCAAAGATTCAAGAAAAAGGAGGAAGATGCACAATTCAAGAAGTTTGTAAACATGTTTAAGCAACTACATGTAAACATTCCATTTGCCGAAGCTTTAGAGGGTATGCCTAAATATGCCAAGTTCCTAAAGGATGTGTTGTCCAAGAAAAGGAGATTTAATGAATTTGAAACTGTGGCATTAACTGAAGAATGTAGTGCAGTAATCCAAAGGAAGTTACCCACCAAGCTGAAGGATCCAGGAAGTTTCTATATTCCTTGCAATATTGGAACGAACTTCAATGGTAAAGCTCTATGTGACTTAGGTATTAGCATCAACTTGATGCCCTTAGCCATTTTTAACCAAGTAGGGTTGGGAGAGCCAAGGTTTACCACAGTAACCCTTCTATTTGCTGATCGGAGTATTTCTAAACCTAGAGGTATCATTAAAGATGTCCTAGTGAAAGTAGACAAGTTCATCTTCCCAGCAGACTTCGTGGTGCATGATTGTGAGGTTGATTGGAAGATCCCGCTCATTCTAGCCCGTCCTTTCTTAGCTACAGCAAGGACCCTTATTGATGTGGAGAAGGGTGAAATCACTTTGAGGGTGGACGATGAAAAAGTGATCTTTAACATGCCAAAAGCGTTGAAGTTCCATGATGATTCAGCCCAATGCTCATTTGTTGATATATTGGACTCGCTTGTTCCTCAAGAGTCATATGCTCCTATGATAAAAGACCCTTTAGAGGCATTTCTAATTAGGGAGAAAAGTTTGGATGAATTTGATAAAGAAGCTATTGAAAACCTTTTTCGGATGGAAGCATTCCGTCACTCAAGATAGAGGAATTTTGAGCCACCTGAGGTGGCTGAGGAATTGAGTTCATCCTGGGAAGTTCATCCTGGGCGCGGCTAAGATGATGTGGGCCGCGGCCCAAAAGAACACAGAAGGTCTTGGGCCACTGCCAGTAACTGGTTGGCCGCGGCCAAACAATTCACAGAAGGATTTGGGCCGCGGCCAGAATAGGGTTGGCCGTGGCCAAGTCAGGCTTGGCAACGGCCATCCCTTGCCCAGACAGTTTTGGGTCGCAGCCAGCACATGGTGGGCCACGGCCCAGGCGCGATAGCAGGGTTTTTATTTAAAAACCCTGCCCAATCTTTCCTCTTCTCCTTCCACTTTCTCTTAGCCACTGACCCTTCCTCTTCTTCCTCTCCCAGCGTCGACCCACCCTCCTCAGCCCCTCCCTTCCATTTTGCCCTAAATCTATTACTCCCACTTCGTCTCCCTTTTGATTTCCCTCTACCCTATTGTTCTGCTGCTTTCCCCATTACGAATTTGTGTCGTTACACACTCCTCTACTGCAAGGGGCAACCTAGGGCACCGAAAGGATCCCTCTCATCTTGGATTCCCCCACTAATCTATTGATTCTTCCACCATATGAGGTAAAGAGGTCTCACTCTCGCTCTTTCACTCGCATTAAAGGTAGTGTAGTTCAGTTTAGAATTGGGGATTTAGGCGTAGGCGTGCATGATCTGTAGTAATGGCTGGTTTTGAGGATAATGTACATGATTATGGAGTTTTTCTGTCCTTGTGACAGCAATTTATGCATTCAGTTAGCCTTGATCTGCCTTGTTCATATAAAAAAATCAATACAGAAAAACCTGGAATTGAGAATTGAATGTTGCTGCTGTTAGCGTGCATTGCTGTCATTATTGGTTGTAAGCTACTGCCCTGTTATGCTAAGTGTGTGGTAGTGAAAATCTGAAGTTGTTTATGTCCTGCATTGATTACTGCTGCAGTAGAATTGTCCTTAAACTGCTGTTTTCTTTAATCTTTTTGTGAAGTTGTCCTATTTAGAAGTAAAATCCTGGAGCACCTCTGCAAATTGATTTTGAAGTGAAAGGTTAACTTCATCAAGGCTTGGCCTACTGAACCTAAACTAATATTGTCTTATCCTGTTGAATCTCACTTACTTGACATTACTTAATCAATTGTGTCTTGAAAGTAACTTGTTTGTTGTTTATTGTGATAAATATTATTGATGTCTACTGCTCCAATTTTGTCAAGTTCCAGCATTTTGACAAACAATTTACATTGGGATTATTGCACTTGAAATTTCATAATGCTTGTGATCCCCATTGTGGTTTGTTCTTGCTTATTGCCCTGGATTCTGTGTTCCCTCTATTTTTCTGTGGTAAGGATATTCTATCATTTTGAATTGTTTTTGGCAAGTTTCCAATAGTTAGATTACATATTACGCCTCGGTTTGAAAGTGCAGAATGGTTTAACGATTAGGGGAATTTTGTGAATTCACTTTGTTTTCCATAGCATGTGTCCACATCCTTCATTTAAGCCACATATCCATACTGAACTGCAAATTCTTTCTTTAATCATTACAATGCTTTTCCGTTTTGATAAGAATTAGTTGTTTAGGGCACAAGTGGGTGATCTCCTGAAGTAAGGATAGGGGTTAGGATGGAGCTACAAGGAATGATGTGGTCTTGATTAGTTTCTAAGTTTAGTAGAGGTCCTGTGTGTACTGTCTACTTCTGGTGTCAGTTTTGAGGGCCTGTTTGTTTTTTTTCATTTGTTTTGGTTTCGCATTGTTCCTTCTCCAGTTACAATGCCTGCCAAGCGTGTTGCTGACCAAACGGGTCCCAGGGCCGTTGCTAAGGCCAAAGCCAAGATCCTTAACTAACCCTTATTGCAAGAGCATGAATTCCCGTTCAACGTCTCTTATACTTTTTATGATTTAGCCACCTGCACCTATCGCTTGCAGAGGCTCATGGACCCTAAGGTTGACGGGAATTTGCAGATTGTCTAGGAATTCTATGCCAATACTTGTGTGAGACCTATTTGGCGGTTTACCTTTAGGGGGGTCGACATTGACTTTACTCTGGCTAGCTTCCGGCAGTTTGTATTACTCCCGGCTGTTGAGGAATGCAAGTACAAGCATCTCTTGGATAACGAAGATGACATCCTTGAGGATGAAGTTTCTGAATTGCTGATTTACAACAATATGGTGGCGTGGCAGAGTCGAGGTGGGGCTCAGAAGTATTTACCATGTGCCCTGCTATCAGTTGAGGCTCGGGTTTGGTTGCATTTTGGCAAGGACTACTTCTGGCCTTCGTCCAATCGGAATCAACTTACTAGAGACCAGGCTCTCCTGATTTACCTTCTTATGAAAAAGGAGCCAGTCGATCTAGGTGCATTAATTTATCAAACTCTGAGAGACCATGCATGTGATCATTCAGTTGGATTGATGTTGCCGTACTTTATCTCTTCCTCCTGCTCTTTGGTGGGTGTCTCAGCAGTGGCCACTGATGTTCTTTTTAAGCCAATCAAGAAGTTTAACTACTAGAGCATCAAGCCAAAACCAAATGAGCAAGTCCCAGCATCCCAACGTTCAGCAAATGACCTTATTTTTCAGTAGGGAGTACCTTCTCAGGCTCCTCCTGCACATGTGGAGCACTCTCCATCTTCGCTGGAGCAGGGCGAACCATCCGATGCACCTTCCTCTTCTCAGTCTTCTGCTACTTTGGATGTCATCCTCTTGACCATCCAGCGCACTGAGGCCACTGCCGCCCAATGCCTCACATATCTGTAGGACCATGGTGTTCGCCTGACCCGGTTAGAGGAGTTATTTGCTGCTCACATACCTGCTGCAGCTCAGGCTGGTGAGGGTGATGGTGGCGAGGATGATGGTGATGATGGCGAGGATGATGATGATGACGAAGATGGTACTGATGTGGATACCAGTGATGATGGAGGCAAAGATTAGTGTTCATTTTGTTGTTGTTGAGCTTCTTACCCTTGTTTTATTACTTTGACTATTGCTCATATTTTGCTTCAGTGACTATTGTTGAACTTTCTTTTATTAATGATTGATATTGGATTTCACTTGATATTGTGCCTCTTAATATACCTGTCACTATTCTGTCTGTGGGTTGTTGTGTCCTCTTTTTTATTCCAGGTGATATTTGTGACACGTTGTGCCCTGTGACAGTGTGGACACTGTCTGCCTCAAGTTTGGGGGTACTTGAATATTCATATGCATGCTTTGATCACTGACAAAGAAGTTCAAATTTTGTAAATTTGTTTTGTGCCCTGTCCTTGAGTCAAAGTCAAGTTAGATTTAATTAATCATATCTGAAGTGAATAGTTGATTTGTAGGCTTTCTGGGAAAACAAGACTGGATATTCATGAATTCTTGGTTCTCATTTTAAAAGCTAATTCCTAATACTTACCTGATTAAACACTACGCACGAGGGTTGAAAATAATTCGAATGCTTTGTCAGGGGATTTTATAGCAAACTGACGTGTATGAACTGTTTTCATTTAAAGCCTTTTGAATTTGTATTTGAATTTCTTGAAAGAAATTAGCATTTCACATATGTTGAGATCATGATTGACATTATCTTTGAGCTAAATTTTTATGAGACTTGCTTATGTTCTTGGGTGAATTGTAAGGAATTGGCTGGTGTTCGCAACCGCAAGTGCACGGATCGCGTCAAGTAATAAAGTAATGAGTAAAGATCATTCCCACGAGGACTAAGACAAAAGTAGATTAATCGTCATGATTATGCTATCAATTAGGTTGAGTAAAACCATTTGAAGAGTTTTGCATTTTCAAATTTAATTATATCAAAAAGATGAACAATTAATTGACAAAGACTAAATTGAAACTCTACTTGAAAACAAGAGGAACATAGGATTATTTCTCACCATTGCCATTCATGAGACTTAAGTAATTACCATTCCAATAGAAATTAAATGACTTGATGTGTTAGTCTAAAGTTCAAAGGTATTTGATTAAGCTTTCTCAAGTCAAAATCAAATTTATATCCTCAATTAACATGCACAATCTCTTGCTACAGTTAAGAGAAAATAATCATTAAGCAATAACCTTAATTTGACAATGCTAGGTTAGTAACTATATCTCTATGTCACTAACAAACCATCCATTTAATTCTTAAACTTCAAGTCTAGCATAATTTTACCTAAGTTCTACAATTAAATTAACTTTCTCAAGCTTAATTTAATTGAACAAGACAATCTAAGTGGTGGCCAATCACATAGAAGCATTAGGTACAAGATAAAATTAACACATAATTGTCATTAACAACTAAAGAGAGTAATAACATGTCTCAATCCTTGCAATGGTTTGAAATAATCCTAATACAAAATATTTAACTACTCTTAATCATCTTACCACAGCCAAATCCAGCGTCAATTAACATAATTAAAAGGAAAAAAAGATACGAACAGAGAAACAATGCAGAGCACTCCCAAATGGCGTATTTCCTTTCCACTCTAACAGCATCACTCTCGCTTGCTATCAGATGAAGAAACCAGAAACATATACGATGCTCAAAGCTCCTCTGCTCTCAGTCACTTCTCCTTCTCTTTCCTCTTCAGTTCAGCTCGCCACCTCCTCTGTTTCCGACGGTCTCCCTTGTAACAGACGCCTCTTCCTTCCTCTCTTCAATCTCCGTCGAGCTTGCTAGGAGAAGTTACAGCAATGACAGTGCCTCCTTAAAGAATAAAGCAGCAGACATGTGCTTGGCTCCTTCGATTCTTCTCTGGTTTGGACGGTATCGGTGCAGAAGAACCAGTCACGGCAGCACCTCTGGTCCTTGATTCAATCACCTCCACAAGTCCTCTCATCCTCCCTATGTAGACGATGATGAACCAGAGGTGCCCGATGCTTCCTCTCCCTCTCTATGCCTTGATCTCTCTAGGTTTATTCTACTTGATTGAAGTCATACAACTCAGAGTTTTGTTCAGCAAATTTTAGTTTTACAAAATATATCTTTTGAAATTCCTCTTTCCACTAACACAACAACATGTTTTGGCACAACTTAATCAAATTCACCAAACATATTGCTTGTCTAATTTGTTACTCAAATCCTCGAGGGAACGATGTTTACTTATCACTTTAATACTTGACGCGATCCGTGCACTTGCGGAGGCGAACAGATGGGACATCTGACCCACAAGCTATGAAACTTTTAGTCAAACTGATGCATATCCAATTGTATCAAACCATATTCACAAATAGCAAATAAGCTCCCCAACAATGAATTTCACCATTACGAATTTATGTGTGTAACAATTGCATAAAGTACATGTAAATAATGTACAATATTCATTTATACCTAGGACTGGTAGATATACATTCATATAGGTTGTGTGTAGGGGGAAGCAAATCCCAACATCCAAATTTATTGAAGTAAGTTATAATCTAGTACACTCTATTGGTGCAATTCCGACACCTTCTATTTCTCAACGCTTTTATTTCTCAACCACTCCTCACTCTTTCGCTCTCTGAAACCGTGCTCTAATACCAAAATTATTTAGAAATGAAACTCAAGTGTTTATTCTAATTCTGTATGTCTTACAATGAAGTGGAAGGAGGAAGAGGATAAAAAATTTAGTATATTATGAAAAAGAAAAATTGAGGAAGGAAGAAGAGGATATCAAGGCAATTCAAAAAATGATAAGCACACAGGCTGCGTGTAAGGAGAAGCAAATCACAACTTCCAAATTTATTGAAGTAAGTTACAATCTGTTACACTATAAAGGGGCTATTCCGACACCCTATGTTTCTCAATATTTTCGTTTCTCACCCACTCCTCACTCTTTCGCTCTCTGGAACCATGCTTTGATACCAAAATAGTTTAGAAACGAAAATCAAGCATTTGTTCTAATTCTGTATGTCTTAGAATGAAGAGGAAGGAAGAAGAGGATATCAAGTATAGTATATTCTAAACCAAAATCAAGCATGTGTGTATTTTAACTTTTCTGTTTTGTGATCCAATTAACTAGGTTACAAGGGAGCTCAAAAAAGAACAAGCCATGCTCTCTACAAATATTAAAAGGCTCCAGGAGGAGCAGAAAGACTCCTTATTTTTTGAGTACGTGGTTGAGGGAGCAAAAAGAATAACAATGCTGATCAAGTGCGATGCATGTGAGGGATATCTTACAAAGCCAATGTCAAGAATCTTTCAGGTTGATGGTTAGGGATGGTAGGCATCCTGAAGTTGATGGTTAGGTGGGTTGTAGCCATCCTGAAGTGAAGGAAGAAGCGTAAAAGATAGAAGACAAGAAAGGAAATGCAAGAGGGAAAAAAGGCAAACAGCCAACATCACGACATCCACCATCAGAATTCACAATTGCATAAAGTACATGTATACAATGTACAGTATTCATTTATACCTAGGACTGGTAGATATACATACATACAGGTTGCGTGTAGGGGGAAGCAAATCCAAACATCCAAATTTATTGAACTAAGTTATAATATGCTACACTCTAAAGGTGCAATACCAATATCCTCTGTTTCTCAATGCTTTTATTTCTTAACCAATCCTCACACTTACAATGAACTGGAAGGAAGAAGAGGATAAAAAATTTAGTATATTCTAAAAAAGAAAAATTGAGGAAGGAAGAAGAGGATATCAAGGCAATTCAAAAAAAGATAAGCACACAGGCTGCGTGTAGGGAGAAGCAAATCATAACTTCCAAATTTATTGAAGTAAGTTACAATCTGTTACACTATAAAGGAGCTATTCTGATAACCTATGTTTCTCAATGTTTTCGTTTCTCACCCACTCCTCACTCTTTCGCTCTCTGGAACCGTGCTTTGATACCAAAATGGTTTAGAAATGAAAATCAAGCATTTGTTCTAATTCTACATGTCTTAGAATGAAAAAGAAGGAGGAAGAGGATATCAAGTATAGTATATTCCAAACCAAAATCAAGCATATGTGTATTTTAACTTTTCTGTTTTGTGATCGAATTAACTAGGTTACAAGGGAGCTCAAAAAAGAACAAGCCATCCTCTCTGCAAATCTTAAAAGGCTTGGGGAGGAGGAGAAAGACTCTGTATTGTTTTAGTATGTGGTTGAGGGAGCAAAAAGAATAACAATGCTGATCAAGTACGATGCATGTGAGGGATATCTTACAAAGCCAATGTCAAGAATCTTTCAGGTTGATGGTTAGGGATGGTAGGCATCCTGAAGTTGATGGTTAGGTGGGTTGTAGCCATCCTGAAGTGGAGGAAAAAGCGTAGAAGATAGAAGACAAGAAAGGAAATGCAAGAGGGAAAAAAAGGCAAAAAGCCAACATCACGACATCTACCATCAGAATTCATAATTGTATAAAGTACATGTATACAATGTACATTATTCATTTATACCTAGGACTGGTAGATATACATACATACAGGTTGCGTGTAGGGGGAAGCAAATCCAAACATCCAAATTTATTGAAGTAAGTTATAATCTGCTACACTCTAAAGGTGCAATTACGACACCCTCTGTTTCTCAACGCTTTTACTTCTCACCCACTACTCACTCATTCGCTCTCTGATACCAAAATTGTTTAGAAATGAAACTCAAGTATTTATTCTAATTCTGTATCTCTTACAATGAAGAGGAAGGAAGAAGATGATATCAAATATAGTACACTCTGATCAAGAAAAATTGAGGAAGGTAGAGGACGATATCAAGAAAATTCAAAAAAAAGATAAGCACACAGGTAGTGTGTAGGGAGAAGCAAATCCCAACTTCCAAATTTATTGAAGTAAGTTATAATTTGTTACACTCTAAAGGGGTAATTCTGACACCCTATGTTTCACAACGTATTCGTTTCTCACCCACTCCTCACTCTTTCCCTCTGTCTATTCGTGCACTGATACCAAAATGGTTTAGAAACAAAAATCAAGCATTTGTTCTAATTCTGTATGTCTTAGAATGAAGAGGAAGGAAGAAGAGGATATCAAGTATAGTACATTCTAAACCAAAATCAAGCATTTGTGTATTTTAACTTTTCTGTTTTTGATTAAATTAACTAGGTTACAAGGGAGCTCAAAAAAGAACAAGCCGTACTCTCTGGAAATATTAAAAGGCTCAGGGAGGAGCAGAAAAATCTCCTTTTGGAGGAAAGGGGTGGATTGTTAGTATAGACGATTTGGAAGATATAATTGAAGGACATGTATGGTTGGGTTCCATTTGTATACATGGTGGAATCTGGCATATCTTAACCAAACCTTATAGGCTCGCCGTGCACTTGTATGGTTTGGAGAAGCTTACTTGTCTTATAGTTTAGGTGCTTTATCCGTTTTTGGTTTTATTGCTTGTTGATTTGTCTGGTTTAATAATATGGCTTATCCTAGTGAGTTTTACGGGCCCACTGGACCAGAAGCTTCTCAAGCTCAAGCATTTACTTTTCTAGTTAGAGACCAACGTCTTAGGGCTAACATAGGATCCGCTCAAGGACCACCAGTACAAAAAAGGTCTTTTAGACCGGCCCATTTAGACCCGTTGTAGTGGATGCAGGTCTAAAAGAAATACGCGATGGTATTTTCGTTATTATAAACAAGTTGGGAGACCGGTTATTATAATAACCTGCCTAAAAAAGATTATTTAGACCAGTTCTATTCTAACCGGTCTAAAAAAATTAGGGATTTTATTTTTTAGACCGGTTACTGAGAGAACCGATCTAAAATATTTTTTAGACCGATTAAGAGGATAACCGGTCTAAAAAAAAGCTTTTTAAGACCGGTTGCCTAAGACCGGTTGGTAGGCAACCGGTCTTGAAAATCTTTTTTTAGACCGGTTATCCTCTTAACCGGTCTAAAAAATGTTCCCAATTTACTTTCGCGCCGTGCCTCATCAGCTCACACTCCCGCCTCTTCCATTTTGAAATTGATCCCTTCCATTCTGAATCACCCAAGCAACTTTGTTCCCAATCTTTTCTCTCCTCAGCGCGCGTCCCCGTCCCTTACCTTATCCCATTCTGAATCAAGTCCGTCGTCGCTCTTCGGCCACTGTACTGTCATACATTGCTTCAGCTGCTCGTGGTTGTCATCGTGGGTGCTGTCGTCCCTACTTATTCACTACATTTCTGGGACATCTTCGTCTTCAATCTCTTTTTTGAGGTATGTTCCTCCTCTGTTCTGATAAAACACCATTATGTTCCTCCTCTGTTCTATTGTTGAATGTGAATGCACATTAGGTGTTTGATAAAATGTTTGAAAGGAGAAATTAAAGACATTAGATGTAATAGCAAAGCAGCTTGCCTTAGTTAATACTATGGCTTGGAGTCCCTCAGAAAGATGGAGGATTTGGATTCTATTCCTTCGTCCAAGTCCCTCAAAATATTTTTGTGACATTGGGTTGATTCTTAACAAGTAGTTATTAGCCTTTGGGTAAATGCTGGTTGGCAGTGTGGAGAATAAATTGAACTGGTTTGGATGGCATCTTCATCTTTGGGTTTTCTATTTCGTGCATGTTCAGTTCCTTCTTTTGTGGGGACGATGTTGATGTATTCATGATGTTGGCCTCTTAATTAAAGTAGACAGGCCACCCTTAATATTCGTCAATTTTGGTCCATCTTGCTATTCTTACCCCATTAACTTTCAAACTTGTCCAAATTAGACCCAAAAGCAAGCAGGTCAATGTCTCTTTGTCCAAGTTGATGCTAAATGCAATATTGTACCAATTTCCTACAAATACTCTCTTCAGTTTTAGTGACTATTTATTTTAGTTTTTTAGAAGTGTTTTTACGATTTATGAGTTAAACATGTGAGAGAAATTTTATCTCGACTTGCGAAAAAAAGCATTTGAAACCATGGTTTGGGGTTTTTCCAAACAAGCACCAACACTATTTCATTACCATGTTTAATAGGCCTTATAATTCAAATGTCGGTTCTCTTATTACAACTTGTAATATGTTAAGTTAACTTTGTATTTTGATATCATTTTGTCTTGTATAAAAGAAAAAAGCAATATTGCACTTCTTAAATGTTATTGAGAAACAGTTAGATGATAAGATTAGCCACTAGCCTTTATGTCAGGTCATATTGTTTAAACTTTATGAGCTTAATTAGAACTCATGTTTCATGTCCCAAAAAGAAGCCATACTCATGAAGGTTGTGAACAAACACCATAGAGCTATAAAGAGCTTGGTGGAAAGCTAGTAGGTTTGCAAAAAGCTTGAAGGTTGGGTGCTGTAAAGTAATAGGTGCTGTGTAGTTGATGCCTAAATAATGTTAAGTGGCTATGTTGTTGGTACAATGTGTTGATGGGTGTCACGCCACGAGTACAAAACCTCCCCCTTAATTTATATAATGTTTTATGTTTGCTTAATATTCTTCTGTTTTTTTCAGTGATCATTGGCAGTTGCTTTTTCTATGCAAGAGTAGTTACACTGTCATCCTCTTATGTTCCCTCAACTTCAAACCAGGGAATGATTTGAAAAAGACCATGAATTCGTTAGTTTTCTTGCATTATTACCTTTTGTATGCAAAGTTTATGGAATTTGTGTAAAACCAATAACCTTTGTCATTGTGATGATCATAGGGCTATGCGGACATTCCTACACAGTGCTTGTGGTAAGCATGTTCGTGACTTAAAGGACCCTACATGGATCATGCCAAACGTTAGTACATATGGATTTGTTTAAAGAATGTAATAAGACATGCCTTTATATTTGTTTTAATGATATCATGTTTTTTCTCAGAGCCGCAGGCAACCAAAGGGGTCCAACTTATGTGGTTTTTATGTTTTGAGACACATTTACAATATTATCACTCTAGGCACAACTGATTTTACTCAAGAGGTAAATTTATATTTCAGAACTTTTGTTTTACTTTATTGTTTTTAAGTTACTAAGTCAATGTTTCGTCTGGTTTTGGTGTTACAGATGTTTGATCATGCTAATCCCTTTCCTGAAGAAGATATTGATTTCATTCGCACATGTTGTGCTGAATTCATCTATGAGCTATTACAAAAATAGTGAGTTTTTGAATCCTCTTATGGCGGAACGGGCCAATCTAGTCTTTCACAATAAAGTGATAGACGGAACTGCCATTAAATGACTGATTAGTAGATTAATAGATCACTTCGGAATGGCATATATATCACACATCTTGGATCAAGTCAAAACTCTGGGGTTCCGACAAGCTACTGCTACATCCGTTTCATTAGGAATTAATGATCTTTGAACAACACCTTCTAAGGGATGGCTAGTACAAGATGCTGAACAACAAAGTTTGATTTTTGAAAAACACCATCATTATGGGAATGTGCATGCGGTAGAAAAATTATGCCAATCCATTGAAATATGGTATGCTACAAGTGAATATTTGCAACAAGAAATGAATCCTAATTTTAGGATGACTGACCCTTTTAATCCAATCCATATAATGTCTTTTTCGGGAGCTAGAGGAAATGCATCTCAAGTACACCAATTAGTAGGTATGAGAGGATTAATGTCGGATCCACAAGGACAAATGATTGATTTACCCATTCAAAGCAATTTACGTGAAGGGCTATCTTTAACAGAATATATCATTTCTTGCTACGGAGCTCGCAAAGGAGTTGTGGATACTGTTGTACAAACATCAGATGCTGGATATCTTACACGCAGACTTGTTGAAGTGGTTCAACATATTGTTGTACGTAGAATGGATTGTAGCACCATTCGAGGGATTTCTGTGAGTCCTCGAAATGGGATAATGCTTGAAAGAATTTTGATACAAACATTAATTGGTCGTGTATTAGCAGACAATATATATATATATATGTTCACGATGCATTGCCATTAGAAATCAAGATATTGGGGTTGGACTTGTCAATCGATTCATAACCTTTCAAAGACAACCAATATCTATTCGAACCCCCTTTACTTGTAGGAGTACGTCTTGGATCTGCCAATTGTGTTATGGATGGAGTCCTACTCATGGCGACCTGGTGGAACTGGGAGAAGCTGTAGGTATTATTGTGGGTCAATCTATTGGAGAACCGGGTACTCAACTCACATTAAGAACTTTTCATACTGGCAGAGTATTCACAGGGGGTACTGCAGAACATGTACGAGCCCCCTTTAATGGAAAAATCAAATTCAATGAGGATTTGGTTCATCTTACACGTACACGTTATAGGCACCCTGCTTTTCTATGTTATATAGACTTGTATGTAACTATTGAAAGTGAAAATATTCTACATAACGTGACTATTCCACCAAAAATTTTTCTATTAGTTCAAAATGATCAATATATAGAATCAAAACAAGTGATTGCTGAGATTTACGCGGGAACATACACTTTTAATTTAAAAGAGAGGGTTCGAAAACATATTTATTTTGACTCAGAGGGAGAGATGCATTGGAGTACCGATGTGTACCATGCACCCGAATTTACATATAGTAATGTCCATATCTTACAAAAAACAAGTCGTTTATGGATATTATCAGGAAGGTCGTGCAAGTCCAATGCAATCTCTTTTTCACTCCAAAAGGATAAAGATCAAATGAGCATTCATTCTCTTTCTGCCGGAGGAAGATATATTTCTAACCTTGTAGTAAGTAATGATCAAGTTCAAGTAAGACACAAATTCTTTAGTTCAAATCCTTCTGATAAAAAAAAAGCGGGATTCCTGATTATTTAGGGCTTAATCGAATCCTATGTATAGGTCATTTTAATTTCATATATCCTGCTATTCTCCACGAGAATTCTGATTTATTGGGAAAGAGGTGAAGAAATAGATTAATCATTCCATTCCAATCGATTCAAGAACGAGACAAAGAACTACTAATGCCCCCTTCCAGTATCTCGATTGAAATACCTCTCAATGGCATTTTTTGTAGAAATAGTATTCTTGCTTATTTTGATGATCCTCAATACAGAAAAAAGAGTTCAGGAATTACTAAATATAGGACTATAGGAGTTCATTCCATTTTCAAAAAAGAGGATTTAATTGAGTATCAAGGAGTCAAAGAATTGAAGCCAAAATACCAAATAAAAGTGGATCGATTTTTTTTCATTCCCGAGGAAGTGCATATTTTACCTGAATCTTCTTTAATAATGGTACGGAACAATAGTATCATTAGAGTAGATACACCAATCACTGGCAATATAAGAAGTCGAGTAGGCGGATTGGTTCGAGTGGAGAAGAAAAAAAAAGGATTGAATTAAAAATCTTTTTTGGGGATATCTATTTTCCCGGAGAGATGGATAAGATATCCCAACACAGCGGCATCTTGATACCACTCGGAACGGTAAAAAAAAGAATTCTACGGAATCCAAAAAATTGAAAAATTGGATCTATGTCCAATGGATCACACCTACCAAGAAAAAGTATTTTGTTTTAGTTCAACCCGTAATTATATATGAAATAGCGGATGGTATAAATTTAGTAAAACTTTTCCCCCAGGATCTTTTGCAGGAAAGGGATAATCTGGAACTTAAAGTTGTCAATTATATTCTTTATGGAAATGGAAAACCAATTCAGGGACTTTCTGACACAAGCATTCAATTAGTTCGGACTTGTTTAGTCTTGAATTGGGATCAAGACAGAAAGATTTCTATTGAAGAGACCCGCTCTTCTTTTGTTGAAGTAAGTACAAATGGTTTGATTCGAGATTTTCTAAGAATTGACTTAGTGAAATCCCATATTTCGTATATAAGAAAAAGGAATGATCTCTTCGGTTCAAGATTGATTGCCGATAATGAGTCAGATTGCTCTAATATCAATCCATTTTATTCTATTTATTCCAAGGCAAAGATTCAACAACCACTTAGCCAAAATTGCGTAACTATTCGTATGTTGTTGAATAGAAATAAGGAATGCCGATCTTTAATAATTTTGTCATCGGATCATTGTTTTCAAATGGCCCCATTCAATGATGTAAAATATCACAATGGGATAAAAGAATCAATTAAAATAGATCCTCTAATTCCAATTAGGAATTCGTTAGGCCCTTTAGGAATAGCCCTTCAGGTTGCAAAGTTTTATTCATTTTACCGTTTAATAACTCATAATCAGATCTTGATAACTTAATATTTGCAACTTGACAATTTAAAGGAAACTTTTCAAGTATTTAAATATTATTTAATGGGCGAAAATGAGAGAATTTATAAGCCTGATTTATGCAGTAACATCATTTTGAATCCATTCCATTTTAATTGGCATGTTCTCTATCATAATTATCATCATAATTCTTGTGAAAAAAGATGTACAATAATTAACCTTGGGCAATTTCTTTGTGAAAATGTGTGTATAGCGAAAAACGAACCACACCTAAAATCGGGTCAAGTTCTAATTGTTCAAATGGATTATGTAGTAATAAGATCGGCTAACCCTTATTTGGCGACTCCAGGAGCAACTGTTCATGGCCATTATGTAGAAATGCTTTATGAAGGAGATATATTACTTACATTTATATATGAAAAATCGAGATCTGGTGATATAACACAGGGTCTTCTTGTAACCCCCTTTCATAATTATATCCGAAATACGCGATTAAAGTGAAATAAAGACCAATAACAATCAAATAACGTTTACAAATCCATCTACCAAACGGGGTTTTCATAAATATCTTTCGAAATCATTTATAACCTGGTCTCACATTCACATTCCGAATACAATTACTACACGAAGATAAATCACATTTAAATATATCAGAGTATGCAATGTAATAATCCCGGCAATCCCGGGTTCCTTACATTAATTCAAGCCTAACAGGGCATATTCGCCCTTTACAATTTTCCAAATAAGGGATTACACAAATTCTCATATCAAATACATACTCGAATATACATTCCAACCTATACAATTATATATCCAAATATACTTAATCCCAAACATGCATTGATAACCAACTATCACAAGATTACAACCCGAACGAGTCCCGTCGCCCTTGATTTCTTGCTCCATCCTTGATTCACCTACCCTGTCTAAAATAGTTGATAGGGGAGGGTGAGATTCGAGAGAATCTCAATAGGGAAAACAGTTGCCAATATACATGCAAGATATGTGTTTAATGCATGACATGCTTGTATCACATAATTCATGTTCACACATTGACAAATCTGTAAGCTCAATGGTTCGAACAACATACTCATGGCCATAGCATAAATTGAAACATAGCTTCAAATCATTCATACATGTATCACATAATCAAGCAAGGCAATAACATGCATCAACACACTAACACAAATATCAGATCATGCAGGAGAGGTAAGTTCCCTACACTCTTTCCACGTAAGCTCCAGCTCCAGCTGCTTACGATCAGGGCGAATATCCAACCCTATAACCAAATCAAGGACATAGGGTCAATCTAAATTCCAAATCCTTACTTCCATATTACTTAAAGTTGGTTATCATTCACACCCTTTAGGTAGTTATAATAAGCTCAATGAAAGCCTAAAGGATTGGGAAGTACTAGGTTGGAAATCACTTTTCAAAATCACAAACTATTGAAAATAGGGGTTGGCTGCAGCCAAAACATGCACAGAAGGTTTCTGGCTGCAGCCAAGAATTTCTGCCTGCGGTCAAAACGTACACAGAAACTTTTGCGCTGCAGCCAAGATTTCCTACTGCAGCCAAGGAAACTTCAAAAATTCATAATTAATTCCAGAAAAATCAAAATGAGGTGATCCCAAAGCCAAATGAAATCTATTAAAGTCCTCTTTATAGGAAAAATATGGGCCCTTACTGGAAATCACCACAAAAATACAGAATTCCACGAAATTGCCTTGCTGTTCCAGATTTGCATCCAGTTTCGACATCAAACTTTGGGCAAACATAAATCTCAGTTCAAAAAACGAAATGACACAAATTATTTGTCCATTTTGAAGCTTGAGATGTGAGGTTTAAGACTGGAAAGTTTCAGAATTTTATAACATCATTTGCCCATTCAAAACGGCAACACAAAGAAACTACCCAAAACAGACTTCCGAAGGACAGATTTTCTAGTTTTGCACCAATGATTCCAATGGTTCCCAAATTCACACCAAATACCATTTCCACATAAATTTGCACAAGGAATCCATTGGAAATACCAAATCAACCAAATTCACATTATATTGACATGTTTCACAATGAATTGAAACATGTCACACAATATCACATTTCAACTCAACATTGCACAACTTTCCATCTCAAGTTCCCAAATCAATTCCAATGACCAAATTACACAACAAAACACCATTTTCAACACAAAACACATGACAATTCATGCATTTCACAATTCCACCAAAATCAGGGCAAAAACCAAAATTCACAATACTCATCCACAAATCACAAAACTTAGATCAAAAGGCTTCAAATACTCACCTCTTCCTCTTTCCCAAACAAATCCTTGATTCTTCATTTTTCCAATTTTCCTCAAGCTATCAAACACCACCAATCAAGAATCTAAAACCATAGAGATGAAGCTCTTATCACTATGAACAACATTATAGAAGGGTGTTTTAGCAATAGAGGACCATATAGAGCACTTACCATGAGCTTTCTCCTTTCTCTTTCCTTCCTTGCTTGGCGAAAATGGAGGCTTTGAAGAGAGATGAAGATGATGAAGAGAGTGATAAGTTTTTGGGCCTCCAAAACTGACCTAAAGAGAGGGAGAGGAGAGAGGAAAGAGCTTTGACATGTTGACTCAATCCCATGACTCAAAAGATGCCAAGTGTCAAGATCTTATCACACCTCCATGAGTTCACATAAGCTCAAACACATGGGATTCCACCCTTTGATCTATTGCACAAATCAATCCTAACCAATGATCTTGAAGTTACCAATGAGTTTCCTCTTTGGTAACTGACCAATTGGTCGGTAACTTTACCGTTTTGCCCCTGATTACGACAATTCCTCTTGAATCACCACCAAACACACCATATCATTCCTTTTCTTCCACAATGCGCCCTCCCTTCTATTTTAAGTCAATTTAGATGTTAATCTATAATTGAACTTAAATACAGGGTTTCGGCGCTGCTTACAACACATACGAATCATATCGGGTGTCAAATCACACCATAATCTCCAAAAGGGTTTATTCATCACTAACCACATCCACTTTTGGAGTCATTATCTCTTAATCACAATTTGGGATCTTGCTAAACTGGGCTTAGCAGTCCACTTATCTCAGGCTTATTCTCTAGCCTCAAGTCTCAAAATTTGGGGTATTACACTTCCAAAAGTGGAACAGGTATTAGAAGTGCGTTCGATTGATTCAATATCGATGAATCTAGAAAAGAGAGTTGAGGGTTGGAACGAGCATATAACAAGAATTCTTGGCATTCCCTGGGGATTCTTGATTGGTGCTAAGCTAATTATTGCGCAAAGTCGTATTTCTTTGGTTAATAAGATCCAAAAGGTTTATCGATCCCAAGGGGTGCAGATCCATAATAGACATATAGAAATTATTGTGCGTCAAATAACATCAAAAGTATTGGTTTCAGAAGATGGAATGTCTAATATTTTTTCACCCGGTGAACTAATTGGATTGTTGCGAGCTGAACGAACGAGATGTGCTTTGGAAGAAGCGATCTTTTACCGAGCCCTATTATTAGGAATAACGAAAACATCTCTGAATACTCAAAGTTTTATATCCGAAGCGAGTTTTCAAGAAACTGCTTGAGTTTTAGCAAAGGCCGCTCTCCGGGGTCGTATCGATTGGTTGAAAGGTCTGATAGAGAACGTTGTTTTAGGAGGGACGATACCCGTTGGTACCGGATCAAAAGATTAATGCACCATTCAAGGTCAAGGCAACATAACAAGATTACTTTGAAAAAAAAGAAATTTTCGAGGGAGAAATGAGAGATATTTTATTCCACCACCCTAAGAGTGGATTTATCCCTTTCCTTTCAACGTGGTCATTTTATTTTGTAAGAGTAATAAAGATAATAACGAATAGAAAAAAATGAATGGCCTGATCTGATCGTGTATCAACGGCCAATCTTCAGTAGAAGAGAAGGTTCCATCAGAACAATTATTTATTTCTATTTCAGGATACCTGATCTCTTTGTTTTCAAATAAAAGAAAGGAATTTGAAAAAAAACAGAGAGAGAAAGTGTGGGGATAAATGACAAAAAGATATTGGAACATAACTTTGGAAGAGATGATGGAAGCAGGAGTTCATTTTGGCCAAGGTACTAGGAAATGGAATCCTAGAATGGCACCTTATATATCCGCAAAGCGTAAGGGTATTCATATTACAAAGCGTAAGTGTGATGACTCCTTATTTTTCGAGTACGTGGTTAAGGGAGCAAAAATAATAACCCTGCTGATCAAGTGCGATGCATGTGAGGGACATTTTACAAAACCAATGTCTAGAATCTTTAGGTTGATGGTTAGGGGTCGTAGGTATCGTGAAGTTGATGGTAAGGTGGGTTGTAGCCATCCTGAAGTGGATAAAGAAACGTAGAAGATAGAAGACAAGAAAGGAAATCCAAGAGGGAAAAAAGGCAAAGAGGTCACATCATGACATCCACCATCTGAATTCACAATTGCTTAAAGTACATGTAAAAAATGTACAGTATTCATTTATACCTAGGACTGGTAGATATACACACATACAGGTTATGTGTAGGGTGAAGCAAATCCCAACATCCAAATTTATTGAACTAAGTTATAATCTGCAACAATCTAAAGGTGCAATTCCGACACCCTTTGTTTCACAATGCTTTTATTTTTCACCCACTCCTCAGAGCTCTTTCGCTCTCTGAAACCGTGCTCTGATACCAAAATTGTATAGAAATGAAACTCAAGTATTTATTCTAATTTTGTATGTCTTACAATGAAGAGGAATAACGAACATGGTATCAAATATAGTATATTCTGAAAAAAGAAAAGTGTTGAGGAAGGAAGAAGAGGATATCAAGGCAATTCAAAAAAAGATAAGCACACAGGTTGCGTGTTGGGAGAAGCAAATCCCAACTTCCAAATTTATTGAAGTAAGTTATAATCTGCTACACTCTAAAGGTGCAATTCCGACACCCTCTGTTTCACAATGCTTTTATCTCTCACCCACTCCTCAGAGCTCTTTCGCTCTCTGAAACTGTGCTTTGATACCAAAATTGTATAGAAGTGAAACTCAAGTATTTATTCTAATTCTGTATCTCTTACAATGAAGAGAAATGAAGAACAGGATATCAAATATAGTATATTCTGAAAAAGAAAAGTAAAGGAAGAAGAGGATAACAAGGCAATTCAAAAAAAGATAAGGACACAGGTTCCGTGTAGGGTGAAGCAAATCCCAACTTTCAAATTTATTGAAGTAATTTATAATCTATTACACTCTACAGGGGCAATTCTGACATCCTATGTTTCTCAACGTTTTCGTTTCTAACCCACTCCTCACTCTTTCGCTCTCTAGAATCGTGCTCTGATACCAAAATGGTTTAGAAACGAAAATCAAGCATTCGTTCTAATTTTGTATGTCTTAGAATGAAGAAGAAGGAAGAAGAGGATATCATGTATAGTACATCCTAAACCAAATACAAGCAATTGTGTATTTTAACTTTTTTGTTTTGTGATCAAATTACTAGGTTACAAGGGAGCTCAAAAAAGAACAAGCCATACTCTCTGAAAATATTAAAAGGCTCGGGAAAGAGCAGAAAGACTACATCTTTTTTTAGTACGTGGTTGAGGGAGTTAAAAGAATAACCCAGTTGATCATGTGCGATGCATGTGAGGGACATTTTACAAAGCCAATGTCAGGCATCTTCAAGTTGATGGTTAGGGGTTGTAGGCATCCTGAAGTTGATGGTTAGGTGGGTTGTAGCCATCCTGAAGTAGATGAAGAAACGTAGAAGATAGAAGACAAGAAAGGAAATGCAAGAGGGAAAAAAGGCAAAAAGGCCACATCACGACATCCACCATCTGAAGTCACAATTGTATAAAGTACATGTAAAAAATGTACAGTATTCATTTATACCTAGGACGGGTAGATATACATACATGCAAGTTGCATGTAGGGGGAAGCAAATCCCAACATCCAAATTTGTTGAAGTAAGTTATAATCTGCTACACTCTAAAGGTGCAATTCCGACACCCTATGTTTCACAATGCTTTTATTTCTCACCTACTCCTCAGAGCTCTTTCACTCTCTGAAACCGTGCTCTGATACCAAAATTGTATAGAAATGAAACTCAAGTATTTATTCTAATTCTGTATCTCTTACAATGAAGAGGAATGAAGAACATGGTATCAAATATAGTGTATACTGAAAAAGAAAAGTGTTGAGGAAGGAAGACGAGGATATCAAGGTAATTCAAAAAAAAGATAAGCACATAGGTTTCGTGTAGGGAGAAGTAAATCCCAACTTCCAAATTTATTGAAGAAAGTTATAATCTGTTACACTCTACAGGGGCAATCCCGACATCCTACGTTTCTCAACGATTTTATTTCACACCAACTCCTCATTCTTTCGCTCTCTAGAACCGGGCTCTGATACCAAAATGGTTTAGAAACGAAAATCAAGCTTTTGTTCTAATTCTGTATGTCTTAGAATGAAGAGGAAGGAAGAACAGGATATCAAGTATAGTACGTTCTAAACCAAAATAAGGCATTTGTGTATTTTAACTTTTCTGTTTTGTGAACAAATTACTATATTACAAGGGAGCTCAAAAATGAACAAGCCATACTCTCTGAAAATATTAAAAGGCTCGGGGAAGAGCAGAAAGACTACATCTTTTTTTAGTACGTGGTTGAGGGAGCAAAAAGAATAACCCTGCTGATCAAGTGCGATGCATGTGAGGGACATTTTACAAAGCCAATGTCTAGAATCTTTAGGTTGATGGTTAGGGGGTAGGTATCCTGAAGTTGATGGTTATGTGGGTTGTAGCCATCTTGAAGTGGATGAAGAAACGTAGAAGATACAAGACAAGAAAGGAAATGCAAGAGGGAAGAAAGGCAAAAAGGCCACATCACGACATCCACCATCTGAATTCACAATTGCATAAAAGTATTTTTAAAAACTGTACAGTATTCATTTATACCTAGGACTGGTAGATATACATACATGCAGGTTACGTGTAGGGGGAAGCAAATCCCAACATCCAAATTTTTGAAGTAAGTTATAATCTACTATACTCTAAAGGTGCAATTCTGATACCCTCTGTTTCATAATACTTTTATTTCTCACCCACTCCTCAGAGCTCTTTCATTATCTAAAACCGTGCTCTGATACCAAAATTGAATAGAAATGAAACTCAAGTATTTATTCTAATTCAGTATCTCTTACATTAAAGAGGAATGATGAACAGGGTATCAAATAGAGAATATTATGAAGAAGAAAAGTTGAGGAAAGCAGAAGAGGATATCAAGGCAATTCAAAAAAAGATAAGCATACAGGTTGCGTGTAGGGGGAAGCAAATCCCAACATCCAAATTTATTGAAGTAAGTTATAATCTGCTACACTCTAAAGGTGCAATTCCGACACCCTCTGTTTCACAATGCTTTTATTTCTCACCCACTCGTCAGAGCTCTTTCGCTCTCTGAAACCGTGCTCTGATAACAAAATTATATAGAAATGAAACTCAAGTATTTATTCAAATTCTGTATCTCTTACAATGAAGAGGAATGATGAACATGGTATCAAATATAGTATATACTGAAAAAGAAAAGTGTTGAGGAAGGAAGACGAGGATATCAAGGTAATTCAAAAAAAGATAAGCACACAGGTTGCGTGTAAGGAGAAGCAAATCCGGACTTCCAAATTTATTGAAGAAACTTATAATCTGTTACACTCTACAGGAGCAATTCCGACTTCCTATGTTTCTCAACGTTTTTGTTTCACACCAACTCCTCACTCTTTCGCTCTCTAGAACCGTGCTCTGATACCAAAATGGTTTAAAACGAAAATCAAGCTTTTGTTCTAATTCTGTATGTCTTAGAATGAAGAGGAAGGAAGAACATGATATCAAGTATAGTACATTTTAAACCAAAATAAGGCATTTGTGTATTTTAACTTTTCTGTTTTATGAACAAATTACTATATTACAAGGGAGCTCAAAAATGGACAAGCCATACTCTCTGAAAATATTAAAAGGTGTGGGGAATAGCAGAAAGACTACATCTTTTTTTAGTACGTGGTTGAGGGAGCAAAAAGAATAACCCTGATGATCAAATGCGATGCATGTGAGGGACATTTTACAAAGCCAATGTCTAGAATCTTTAGGTTGATGGTTAGGGGTGGTAGGCATCCTGAGGTTGATGGTTAGGTGGGTTGTAGCCATCCTGAAGTGGATGAAGAAACGTAGAAGATAGAAGACAAGAAAGGAAATACAAGAGGGAAAAAAGGCAAAAAGGCAACATCACGACATCCACCATCTCAACTCACAATTGCATAAAGTACATGTAAAAAATGTACAGTATTCATTTATACCTAGGACTGGTAGATATACATACATGCAGGTTGTGTGTAGGGGGAAGCAAATCCCAACATCCAAATTTATTGAACTAAGTTATAATCTGCTACACTCTAAAGGTGCAATTCCGACACCTTCTATTTCACAATGCTTTTATTTCTCACCCACTCCTCAGAGCTCTTTCGCTCTCTGAAACCGTGCTCTGATACCACAATTGTATAGAAATAAAAATCAAGTATTGATTCTAATTCTGTATCTCTTAGAATGAAGAGGAATGACGAACATGGTATCAAATATAGTATATACTAGAAAAGAAAAGTGTTGAGGAAGGAAGAAGAGGATATCAAGGCAATTCAAAAAAAGATAAGCACACAAGTTGCGTGTAGGGAGAGGCAATTCCCAACTTCCAAATTTATTGAAGTAAGTTATAATCTGTTACACTCTACAGGGGTAATTCTGACATCCTATGTTTCTCAACGTTTTCGTTTCTCACCCACTCTCACTCTTTCAGTCTCTAGAACCGTTCTCTGATACCAAAATTGTTTAGAAACGAAAATCAAGCATTTGTTCTAATTCTGTATGTCTTATAATAAAGAGGAGGGAAGAAGAGGATATCAAGTATAGTACATCCTAAACCAAAAACAAGCATTTGTGTATTTTAACTTTTCTGTTTTGTGATCAAATTAAGTAGGTTACAAGGGAGCTCAAAAAAGAACAAGCCATACTCTCTGAAAATATTAAAAGGCTCGGGGAAGAGTAGAAAGACTACATCTTTTTTGAGGACGTGGTTGAGGGAGCAAAATGAATAACCCTGCTGATCAAGTACGATGCATGTGAGGGACATTTTACAAAGCCAATGTCTAGAATCTTTGGTTGATGGTTAGGGGTGGTAGGCATCCTGACTTGATGGTTAAGTGGGTTGTAGCCATCCTGAAGTGGATGTAGGAACGTAGAAGATAGAAGACAAGAAAGGAAATGCAAGAGGGAAGAAAGGCAAAAAGACCACATCACGACATCCACCATCTGAATTCACAATTCCATAAAGGAAATGTATAAACTGTACAGTATTCATTTATATCTAGGACGGGTAGATATACATACATGGAGGTTGTGTGTAGGGGGAAGCAAATCCCAACATCTAAATTTATTAAAGTAAGTTATAATCTGCTACACTCTAAAGATGCAATTCCGACACCCTCTGTTTCACAATGCTTTTATTTCTCACCCATTCCTCAGAGCTCTTTCACTATCTGAAACCGTGCTCTGATACCAAAATTATATAGAAATGAAACTCAAGTATTTATTCTAATTCTGTATCTCTTACAATAAAGAGGAATGACGAACAGGATATCAAAATTAGTAAATTCTAAAAAAGAAAAGTTGAGGAAAGAAGAAGAGGTTATCATGGCAATTCAAACAAAGATAAGCACACAGGTTGCGTGTAGGGAGAAGGAAATCCTAACTTCCAAATTTATTGAAGTAAATTATAATCTGTTACACTCTACAGGTGTAACCCCCCCTCAGTAATTATATCCGAAATACAAAATTAAAATGAAATAGAGACCAATAATAATCAAATAACATTTACTAACCCATCACATGATGGGGTTTTCAAAAATACCTTTCGAAATCATTTATAAACTTGGTCTCATATTCACATTTCGAATACAATTACTACGCGAAGATAAATCACATTCATATAAATATCAAAGTGCACAACATAATCATCCCGGCAATCTCGGGTACATACCTTCGCTAAAGATATATAGGGCACAATTGCCCATTACAATTCTTCAAATGGGGATTACACAAATTCTCATATCAAATACATACTCGAATATACATTCCAACCTACACAATTATATATCCAAATATACTTAATCCCAATCATGCATTGATAACCACCTATCACAAGATTACAACCCGAACGAGTCCCGTCGCCTTTGATTGCTTACTCCATCCTCGATCCACCTACCCTGTCTAAATTGTTGGTAGGGGAGGGTGAGATTCGAGAGAATCTCAGTAGGGAAACATTATCAATGTGCAGGCAAGATAAGTGTTTAATGCATGACATGCTTGCATCACATAACTCATGCACACATACAATGACAAATCTGTAAGCTCAATGCTTCGAACGATACACATATGGCCATAACATATATTGAAACATAGCTTTAAATCATTCATACATGTTCCACATAATCAAGCAAAGCAATAACATGCATCAACACATTAATACAGTTATCAGAGCATGCAGGAGGGATAAGTTCCCTACCTCCAGTCTTTTCTCCTCGATTTACGTGCCAGCAACTCGGGGCTTCACATTCGATCCTACAATGTCAAATATACTATTTAGACACTTCCATAGTGTTTCTGGGGGTTATATGATTCTATCTTGAAAATTTACCAAAATACCCCCGGGACCCCGGCCCGGCCCCGCCGTACCCGGTCCGGCTGTACTTTTCCCGAAATTTTGACATGGGCTATTCTGACATATTTTCACCCAAGGAATCCATTTCCGGACTCGGAATTATCAAATTCAATGTCAATTTACAAATTTACCCTTGGCAGTCCCACTTTAAGGGTTTCAAGGGCGTTTTCGTAATTATGCTTTTTCGGCCTTTTCCGAAAAAGTGCCCAACTGTAACCCCACCTAATTTTCGCTCCTGAACTCAATGGAACCATCAAATCATTGAAAATCCAACTCTAAGACCCATTTATAGTGCTGGCCGAAATATATGGGTTTTCAGGGGAAAATTGGGGTTTTTCGGTTTCGGCTCCGTAAACGCGTTCCTTTCTACTCCTAACCACTTTATTGACTATCCCATTAGGTTAAAACTACCATTTAGTATCAATTTGGGCAGCATAACAGCCCCACACACCCATTTTCCATTTTTGAAACCAATGACAATCCGGCGAAATTTCACCGATTAAATTGTCCACAGCAGCCAGAATAGTCAATACACAAGAGTTTGGAAGTTACCTCAAGCTCCCACTAGCTTTTCCTTGTCTTGGCTGAAAACCCTAACTTCAAAACACCAAAATAGGAGCTTCCAAACCTTAAAGAACATAAAGGAGTAGCTTAGGATCGGAGTTATACGCGTTAGGAGCGAAATCGTCGGAGAAATCGGCTTACCTTGTGATTTTTCTTCTCTTTCTCTCTCTAAACTCTCTCAACTTTCTCACACTATGTTCAGGTGCTGTACGTGAATGAGCAGCTGAAGAGGATGAGAAGATGTTTTAATTCCATGCTTATGTCATCTTGCCTTTTGATGATGTCATAATTCCCAAAATTGGCATTTTCGGATTTTCTGGCAGATTTTCTGCCCAAACTTTGAAAAATCATAACTAATTCTAGAGAAATCGAAATGAGGTGATCCCAAAGCCAAATGAAAGGTATTTAAGTCCTCTTCATTACTAGAAATCACCACACAATTCCAGAATTATACAAATTTCATCACTGCCCCAAAACAGAGTCCATTTTCGACCTCAAACTTTGGACAGTCATATCTCCTAGTTCCCAACATGAAATGGCATAAATTATATGTCCATTTTGAAGCTTTGGATGTGAAATTTAAGACTGGAAAGTTTCATAATTTTATAACATCATTTGCCTATGAAAAACGTCCACACGAGAAGACTGCTCAGACAGAATTCACACTGGACAACATTTCTAGTTTTGCAACCAATGTGTCCAATCCAATTTAAATCAATTCCAATGATTAAATACCACAACATGACACCATTTCCATCACAATACCCCATTCAATTATTCCCTCTATTCTAAGTCAATTTGGATGTTAATCCACAATTGAACTCAAATATAGGGTTTTGGCGTTGCTCATAACACAAGCGACTACAATCCACTTTATATTCTCTAAAAAGGTTCATTAATCACTAACCACGTTCACTTTTGTAGTCATTAACTCCTAATCACAATTTGGGATCTTGCTAAACCGGGGCTTAGTAATCCACTAATCTCAGGCTTATTCTCTAGCCTCGAGTCTCAAAATTCGGGGTGTTACAACAGGGGCAATTCCGACATCCTATGTTTCTCAACGTTTTTGTTTCTCACCCACTCCTCACCCTTTCGCTCTCTAGAACCGCGCTCTGATACCAAAATGGTTTAGAAACGAAAATAAAGCATTTGTTCTAATTCTATATGTCTTAGAATGAAGAGGAAGGAAGAAGAGGATATCAAGTATAGTTCATTCTAAACCAAAATCGAGCATTTGTGTATTTTAACATTTCTGTTTTGTGATCAAATTAAGTAGGTAACAAGGGAGCTCAAAAAAGGACAAGTCTTAATCTCCGCAAATATTAAAAGGCTCGGGGACGAGCAGAAACGCTCCTTATTTTTTGTGTTCGTCGATGAGGGAGCAAAGAGGATAAAAAAGTTGATAAAGTGTGATGCATGTGACGGACATTTTACAAAGCCAATGTCAAGCATCTTCAAGTTGAAGGTTAGGGGTGGTAGGCATCTTGAAGTTGATGGTTAGGTGGGTTGTTGCCATCCTGAAGTGTATGAAGAAGCATAGAAGATAGAAGGCAAGAAAGGAAATGCAAGAGGGAAAAAAGGAGAAAATGCCACATCACGACACCCTCTGTTTCTCAACATTTTTCGTTTCTCACCCACTCCTCACTCTTTCGCTCTCTGGAATCGTGTCTTGATACCATAATGGTTTAGAAACCAAAATGAAACACTTGTTCTAATTTTGTATGTCTTTGAATGAAGAGGAACGAAGAAGAGGATATCAAGAATAGTATATTTTACACCGAAATCATGAATATGTGTATTTTAACATTTCTGTTTTATGATCAAGTTAACTAGGTTAAGAGGGAGCTCAAAAAAACAAGCCGTACTCTCTGCAAATATTAAAAGGCTTGGGTAGGAGCAGAAAAACTCCTTATTTTTTGAGTTCGTGGTTGAGGGAGCAAAAAGGATAAAAATTCTGATCAAGTGTGATGTATGGGAGGGATATTTTACAAAGCCAATGTCAGGCATCTTCAAGTTGATGGTTAGGGGTGGTAGGTATCTTGAAGTTGATGGTTAGGTGGGTTGTAGACATCCTGATGTGGATGAAGAAGCATAGAAGATAGAAGGCAAAAAAGGAAATACAAGAGGGAAAAAAGGCAAAAATGCCACAACACGACACCCTCTATTTCTCAACGTTTTCATTTCTCACCCACTCCTCACTCTTTTGCTCTCTTGAACCGTGCGTTGATACCAAAATGGTTTAGACACCAAAACCAAGCATTTTTTCTAATTATGTAAGTCTTAGAATGAAGAGCATGGAAGAAGACGATATCAAGTATAATATATTCTAAACCAAAATCAAGCATGTGTGTATTTTAACATTTCTGTTTTCTGATCAAATTAACTAGGTTACAAGGGAGCTCAAAAAAGAACAAGCCATACTCTCTGCAAATGTTAAAACGCTTGGGGCGGAGCAGAAAGACTCCTTATTTTTTGAGTACGTGATTGAGGGAGCAAAAAGGATAACAATGCTGATCAAGTATGAGTCATGTAAGGGACATTTTACAAAGCCAATGTCAGGCATCTTCAAGTTGATGGTTAAGGGAGGAAGGCATCTTGAAGTTGATGGTTAGGTGGGTTGTAGCCATCCTGAAGTGGATGAAGAAGCATAAAAGATAGACGGCAAGAAAGGAAATGCAAGAATGAAGAATGCAAAAAGGCAACATCACAACACCCTCTGTTTCTCAAGGTTTTTGTATCTCACCCAATAATCACTCTTTCACTCTCTAGAACCGTAAAGTGATACCAAAATGGTTTAGAAACCAAAATGAAGCATTTGTTGTAATTCTATATGTCTTAGAATGAAGAGGAAGGAAGAAAAGGATATCAAGAATAGTATATTCTAAACTGAAATCATGCATATTTGTATTTTAACTTTTCTGTTTTATGATCAAATTAACTAGGTTAAGAGGGAGCTCAAAAAAACAAGCCGTACTCTCTGCAAATATTAAAAGGCTTGGGTAGCAGCAGAAAAACTCCTTATTTTTTGAGTTCGTGGTTGAGGGAGCAAAAAGGATAAAAATTATGATCAAGTATGATGTTTGTGAGGGACATTTTACAAAGCCAATGTCAGGCATCTTCAAGTTGATGGTTAGGGGTGGTAGGCATCTTGAAGTTGATGGTTAGGTGGGTTATAGCCATCCTGATGTGGATGAAGAAGAATAGAAGATAGAAGGCAAAAAAGAAAATGCAAGAGGGAAATAAGGCAAAAATGCCACATCACGACACGCACTGTTTCTCAACGTTTTTGTTTCTCACCCACTCCTCACTCTTTCACTCTCTTGAACTGTGTGTTGATACCAAAATAGTTTAGACACCAAAATCAAACATTTTTTCTAATTATGTATGTCTTAGAATGAAGATGAAGGAAGAAAAGGATATCAAGTATAGTATATTCTAAAGCAAAATCAAGCATGTGTGTATTTTAACATTTCTGTTTTTGTGATCGAATTAACTAGGTTACAAGGGAGCTCAAAAAAGAACAAGCCATACTCTCAGCAAATATTAAAACGCTTGGGGAGGAGCAGAAAGACTCCTTATTTTTTGAGTACGTGGTTGAGGGAGAAAAAAGGATAATGTAACCCCCTGCCGTAATTATATCCGAAATACGCAATTAAAGTGAAGTAGAGACCAATAAGAAACAAATAACAATTTACAAACCCATCTACCAGACGGGGTTTTCACAATTACCTTTCGAAATCATTTATAAACTTGGTCTCATAATCACTTTTCGAATACAATTACTACGCGGAATCTCACATTCATAATAAATCAGAGTACACAAAAATAATCCCGGTTTCCATTTATTAACTCAAGCTTCATAGGGCGCATTTGCCCATTACAAGCCCTCATATGGGGATTACACAAATCCTCTTAAAGACATATACGAATAACCAAGAACTCATTCCGAATACATAATCAAATATTCTCATCCAAACATATATTCAAATATACATTTCACAATATATATACAACCTTTATCCAAATATGAATACGAACAATCCCATTTATGATAACCAACTATCACAACATTTAGATGTTAATCCATAATTGAGCTTAAATACAGGGTTTTGGCACTGCTCACAGCACATACGAATCACATCGGGTGCCAACTCACACCATAATCTCCAAAAGGGTTCATTTATCACTATTGACATCCACTTTTGGAGTCATTAACCCTTAATCACAATTTAGGATCTTGCGAAACTGGGGCTTAGCAATCCACTTATTTCAGGCTTAATCTCTAGCCTCAAGTCTCAGAATTTGGGATATTACAGATAACAATGCTGATCAAGTATGAGTCATGTAAGGGACATTTTACAAAGCCAATGTCAGGCATCTTCAAGTTGACGGTTAGGGGAGGAAGGCATCTTGAAGTTGATTGTTAGGTGGGTTGTAGCCATCCTGAAGTGGATGAAGAAGCATAAAAGATAGACAGCAAGAAAGGAAATGCAGGAATGAAAAATGCAAAAAGGCAACATCACAACACCCTCTGTTTCTCAAGGTTTTTGTATCTCACCCAATAATCACTCTTTCACTTTCTAGAACCGTGCAGTGATACGAAAATGGTTTAGAAACCAAAATGAAGCATTTGTTGTAATTCTGTATGTCTTAGAATGAAGAGGAAGGAAGAAAAGGATATCAAGAATAGTATATTCCAAACCAAAATCATGCATGTGTGTATTTTAACTTTTCTCTTTTATGATCAAATTAACTAGGTTAAGAGGGAGCTCAAAAAAACAAGCCATACTTTCTGCAAATATTAAAAGGCTTGGGTAGGAGCAGAAAAAATCCTCATTTTTTGAGTTCGTGGTTGAGGGAGCAAAAAGGATAAAAATTCTGATCAAGTATGATGTATGTGAGGGACATTTTACAAAGCCAATGTCAGGCATCTTCAAGTTGATGGTTAGGGGTGGTAGGCATCCTGAAGTTGATGGTTATGTGGGTTATAGCCATCCTGATGTGGATGAAGAAGCATAGAAGATAGAAGGCAAAAAAGGAAATGCAAGTGGGAAAAAAGGCAAAAATGCCACATCACGACACCCTCTGTTTCTCAACGTTTTCGTTTCTACCCACTCCTCACTCTTTTACTCTCTTGAACCGTGCGTTGATACCAAAATGGTTTAGACACCAAAATCAAACATTTTTTCTAATTATGTATGTCTTAGAATGAAGATGAAGGAAGAAGAGGATATCAAGTATAGTATATTCTAAAGCAAAATCAAGCATGTGTGTATTTTAACATTTCTGTTTTGTGATCAAATTAACTAGGTTACAAGGGATCTCAAAAAAGAACAAGCCATACTCTCAGCAAATATTAAAACGCTTGGGGAGGAGCAGAAAGACTCCTTATTTTTTGAGTACGTGGTTGAGGGATCAAAAAGGATAACAATGCTGATCAAGTGTGAGTCATGTAAGGGACATTTTAGAAAGCCAATGTTAGGCATCTTCAAGTTGATGGTTAGGGGAGGAAGGCATCTTGAAGTTGATTGTTAGGTGGGTTGTAGCCATCCTGAAGTGGATGAAGAAGCATAAAAGATAGACGGCAAGAAAGGAAATGCACGAATGAAAAATGCAAAAAGCCAACATCACAACACCCTCTGTTTCTCAAGGTTTTTGTATCTCACCCAATAATCACTCTTTCACTCTCTAGAACCATGCAGTGATACTAAAATGGTTTAGAAACCACAATGAAGCATTTGTTGTAATTCTGTATGTCTTAGAATGAAGAGGAAGGAAGAAAAGGATATCAAGAGTAGTATATTCTAAACTGAAATCATGCATGTGTGTATTTTAACTTTTCTGTTTTATGATCAAATTAACTAGGTTAAGAGGGAGCTCAAAAAAACAAGCCGTACTCTCTGCAAATATTAAAAGGCTTGGGAAGGAGCAGAAAAACTCCTTATTTTTTGAGTTCGTGGTTGAGGGAGCAAAAAGGATAAACATTTTGATCAAGTTTGATGTTTGTGAGGGACATTTTACAAAGCCAATGTCAGGCATCTTCAAGTTGATGGTTAGGGGTGGTAGGCATCGTGAAGTTGATGGTTATGTGGGTTGTAGCCATCCTGATTTAGATGAAGAAGCATAGAAGATAAAAGTCAAAATGGAAATGAAAGAGGGAAAAAAGGCAAAAATGCCACATCACGATAGCCTCTGTTTGTCAACATTTTTGTTTCTCACCCACTCCTCACTCTTTCGCTCTCTTGAACTATGCGTTGATACCAAAATGGTTTAGACACCAAAATCAAGCATATTTTCTAATTATGTATGTCTTAGAATGAAGAGGAAGGAAGAAGAGGATATCAAGTATAGTATATTCTAATCCAAAATCAAGAATGTGTGTATTTTAAATCTTCTATTTTGTGATCAAATAAAATAGGTTACAATGGAGCTCAAAAAAGGACAAGCCATGATTTTTTGAGTTCGTGGTTGAGGGAGTAAAAAGCATAACAATGCTAATCAAGTGTGATGCATGTGAGGGACATTTTACAAAGCCAATGTCAGGCATCTTCAAGTTGATGGTTAGGTGGCTTGTAGTCATCTTGAAGTTGATGGTTTTATGGGTTGTAGCCATCCTGAAGTGGATGAAGAAGCATAGAAGATAAAGGTTAAGAAAGGAAATGCAAGAGGGAAAAATGCCGAAAAGTCCACATTATGACACCCTTTGTTTCTCAATGTTTACGTCTTTGTTTCTCTAGAACCATGCCCAAATACAAAAATAGTTTAGAGACCAAAATGAAGCATTTGTTCTAATTCTGTATGTCTTAAAATGAAGAGGAAAGAAGAAGAGGATATCAAGTATAGTATATTCTAAACCAAAATCCAGCTTGTGTATATTTTAAACCAAAATGAAGCGTTTGTTCTAATTCTGTATGTCTTAAAATGAAGAGGATATCAAGTATAGTATATTCTAAACCAAAATCCAGCTTGTGCGTATTTTAACTCTTCTATTTTGAGATCAAATTAACTAGGTTACAATGGAGCTAAAAGAAGAACAAGTTATACCTCTGCAAATATTAAAAGGCTCGATGAGGAGCAGAAAGACTCCTTATTTTTGACTCCTTATTTTTTGAGAACGTGGTTAAGGGAGCAAAAAGCATAACAATGCTGATCAAATGTTATGCATGTGAGGGACATTTTACAAAGCCAATGTCAGGCATCTTCAAGTTGATGGTTGGGGGATAGGCATCTTGAAGTTCATAATTTTATGGTTTGTGGCCATCAAGAAGTGGATGAAGAAACATAGAAGATAAATGACAAGAAATGAAATGCAAGAGGGAAAAAAGGCGAAAACGCCACATCATGACACCCTCTGTTTCTCAACTTTTTCGTATCTCACCCACTCCTCATTCTTTCTCTCTCTGGAACCGTGCATTGATACCATAATGGTTTAGAATATAAATTGAAGCATTTGTTGTAATTCTGTATGTCTTAGAATGAAGAGGAACGAAGAAGAGGATATCAAGAATAGTATATTCTAAACCGAAATCATGCATGTGTGTATTTTAACTTTTCTGTTTTATGATCAAATTAACTAGGTTACAAGGGAGCTTAAAAAAACAAGCCGTACTCTCTGTAAATATTAAAAGGCCTGGGGAGGAGCAGAAAAACTCCTTATTTTTTGAGTTCATTATTGAGGGAGCAAAAAAGATAAAAATTCTGATCAAGTGTGATGTATATGAGGGACATTTTACAAAAACCAAAGTCAGCCAACTTCAACTTGATGGTTAGGTGGGTTGTAGCCATCCTGAAGTGGATGAAGAAGCATAGAAGATAAAGGTTAAGAAAGGAAATGCAAGAGGGAAAAATGGCGAAAAGTCCACATTACGACATCCACCATCTCAACTCACAATTGCATAAAGTACATGTAAAAAATGTACAGTATTCATTTATACCTAGGACTGGTAGATATATATACATGCAGGTTGTGTGTAGGGGGAAGCAAATCCCAACATCCAAATTTATTGAAGTAAGTTATAATCTGCAACAATCTAAAGGTGCAATTCCGACACCCTTTGTTTCACAATGCTTTTATTTTTAACCCACTCCTCAGAGCTCTTTCGCTCTCTGAAACCGTGCTCTGACACCAAAATTATATAGAAATGAAACTCAAGTATTTATTCTAATTCTGTATGTCTTACAATGAAGAGGAATGACGAACATGGTATCAAATATAGTATATTCTGAAAAAAGAAAAGTGTTGAGGAAGGAAGAAGAGGATATCAAGGCAATTCAAAAAAAAGATAAGCGCACAGGTTGCGTGTAGGGAGAAGCAAATCCCAACTTCCAAATTTATTGAAGTAAGTTATAATCTGTTACACTCTACAGGGGCAATTCCGTCATCCTACGTTTCTCAACGTTTTCGTTTCTCACCCACTCCTCACTCTTTCACTCTCTAAAACCGTTCTCTGATACCAAAATTGTTTGGAAATGAAAATCAAGCATTTGTTCTAATTCTGTATGTCTTATAATGGAGAGGAAGGAAGAAGAGGATATCAAGTATAGTACATTCTAAACCAAAATCAAGCATTTGTGTATTTTAACTTTTCTGTTTTGTGAACAAATTACTAGGTTACAAGGGAGCTCAAAAGAGAACAAGCCATACTCTCTGAAAATATTAAAAGGCTCAGGGAAGAGCAGAACGACTACATCATTTTTGAGTACGTGGTTGAAGGAGCAAAAAGAATAACCCTGCTGATCAAGTGCGATGCATGTGAGGGACATTTTACAAAGCCAATGTCTAGAATCTTTAGGTTGATGGTTAGGGGTGGTAGGCATCCTGAGGTTGATGGTTAGGTGGGTTGTAGCCATCCTGAAGTGGATGAAGAAACGTAGAAGATAGAAGACAAGAAAGGAAATGCAAGAGGGAAAAAAGGCAAAAAGGCCACATCACGACATCCATCATCTCAACTCACATTTGCATAAAGTACATGTAAAAATTGCACAGTATTCATTTATACCTAGGACTGGTAGATATACACACATGCAGGTTGTGTGTAGGGGGAAGCAAATCCCAACATCCAAATTGATTGAAGTTATAATCTGCTACACTCTAAAGGTGCAATTCTGACACCCTCTCTTTCACAATGCTTTTATTTCTCACCCACTCCTCAGAGCTTTTTCGCTCTCTGAAACCATGCTCTGATACCAAAATTGTATAGAAATGAAACTCAAGTATTTATTATAATTTTGTATCTCTTACAAAGAAGAGGAATGACGAATATGATATCAAATATAGTATATTCTGAAAAAGAAAAGTTGAGGAAGGAAGAAAAGGATATCAACGCAATTCAAAAAAACATAAGCACACAGGGTGCGTGTAGGGAGAAGCAAATCCCAACTTCGAAATTTATTGAAGTAAGTTATAATCTGTTACACTCTACAGGGGCAATTTCGACATCCTATGTTCCTCAACGTTTTCGTTTCTCACCCACTCCTCACTCTTTCGCTATCTAGAACCGTGCACTGATACCAAAATGGTTTAGAAACAAAAATAAAGCATTTGTTCTAATTCTGTATGTCTTAGAATGAAGAGGAAGGAACAGGAGGATATCAAGTATAGTACATTTTAAACCAAAATCAAGCATATGTGTATTTTAACTTTTCTGTTTGGTGAACAAATTACTAGGTTACAAGGGAGCTCCAAAATCAACAAGCCATACTCTCTGAAAATATTAAAAGGCTCAGGGAAGAGCAGAAAGACTACATCTTTTTTTTGTACGTGGTTGAGGGAGCAAAAAGAATAACCCTGCTGATCAAGTACGATGCATGTGAGGGACATTTTACAAAGCCAATGTGTAGAATCTTTAGGTTGATGGTTAGGGGTGGTAGGCATCCTGAGGTTGATGGTTAGGTGTGTTGTAGCCATCCTGAAGTGGATGAAGAAACGTAGAAGATAGAAGACAAGAAAGGAAATACAAGAGGGAAAAGAGGCAAAAAGGCCACATCGTGACATCCACCATCTCAACTCACAATTGCATAAAGTACACGTAAAAAATGTACAGTATTCATTTATACCTAGGACTGGTAGATATACACACATGCAGGTTGTGTGTAGGGGGAAGCAAATCCCAACATCCAAATTTATTGAAGTAAGTTATAATCTGCTACACTCTAAAGGTGCAATTCCGACACCCTCTATTTCACAATACTTTTATTTCTCACCCACTCCTCAGAGCTCTTTCGCTCTCTGATACCGTGCTCTGATACCAAAATTGTATAGAAATGAAACTCAAGTATTTATTCTAATTCTGTATCTCTTACAAAGAAGAGGAATGATGAACATGATATCAAATATAGTATATTCTGAAAAAGAAAAGTTGAGGAAGGAAGAAAAGGATATCAAGGCAATTCAAAAAAACATAAGCACACAGGTTGCGTGTAGGGAGAAGCAAATCCGAACTTCCAAATTTATTGAAGTAAGTTATAATCTGTTACACTCTACAGGGGCAATTCCGACATCCTATGTTTCTCAACGTTTCCGTTTCTCACCCACTCCTCACTCTTTCGCTCTCTAGAACCGTGCTCTGATACCAAAATGGTTTAGAAACAAAAATAAAGCATTTGTTCTAATTCTGTATGTCTTAGAATGAAGAGGAAGGAACAAGAGGATATCAAGTATAGTACATTCTAAACCAAAATCAAGCATTTGTGTATTTTAACTTTTCTGTTTTGTGAACAAATTACTAGGTTACAAGGGAGCTCAAAAATGAACAAGCCATACTCTCTCAAAATATTAAAAGGCTCGGGGAAGAGCAGAAAGACTACATCTTTTTTGAGTTCGTGGTTGAGGGAGCGAAAAGAATAACCCTACTGATCAAGTGCGATGCATGTGAGGGACATTTTACAAAGCCAATGTCTAGAATCTTTAGGTTGATGGTTAAGGGTGGTAGGTATCCTGAAGTTGATGGTTAGGTGGGTTGTAGCCATCTTGAAGTGGATGAAGAAACCTAGAAGATAAAAGACAAGAAAGGAAATGCAAGAGGGAAGAAAGGCAAAAAGGCCACATCACGACATCCACCATCTGAATTTACAATTGCATAAAAGTATTTGTAAAAACTGTACAGTATTCATTTATACCTACGACTGGTAGATATACATACATGAAGCAAATACCAACATCCAAATTTTTTGAAGTATGTTATAATCTGCTACACTCTAAAGGTGCAATTCTGATACCCCCTGTTTCACAATACTTTTATTTCTCACCCCCTCCTCAGAGCTCCTTCACTATCTAAAACCGTGCTCTGATACCAAAATTGAATAGAAATGAAACTCAAGTATTTATTCTAATTCTGTATCTCTTAGAAAGAAGAGGAATGAAGAACATGATATCAAATATAGTATATTTCAAAAAAGAAAAGTTGAGGAAGGAAGAAGAGGATATCAAGGCAATTCAAAAAAAGATAAGCATACAGGTTGCGTGAAGGGAGAAGAAAATCCCAACATCCAAATTTATTGAGGTAAGTTATAATCTGCTACACTCTAAAGGTGCAATTCTGACACCCTCTGTTTCACAATGCTTTTATCTCTCACCCACTCCTCAGAGCTCTTTCGCTCCCTGAAACCGTGCTCTGATACCAAAATTGTATAGAAATGAAACTCAAGTGTTTATTCTAATTCTGTATCTCTTACAATGAAGAGGAATGAAGAACAGGATATCAAATATAGTATATTTTGAAAAAGAAAAGTTGAGGAAGGAAGAAGAGGATATCAAGGCAATTCAAAAAAAGATAAGCTCACAGGTTGCGTGCAGGGAGAAGCAAATCCAGACTTCCAAATTTATTGAAGTAAGTTATAATCTGTTACACTCTACAGAGCAATTCTTACATCCTATGTTTCTCAACATTTTCGTTTCTCACCCACTCCTCACTCTTTCGCTCTCTAGAACCGTGCTCTGATACCAAAATAGTTTAGAAACAAAAATAAAGCATTTGTTCTAATTCTGTATGTCTTAGAATGAAGAGGAAGGAAGAGGAAGATATCAAGTATAGTACATTCTAAACTAAAATCAAGCATTTGTGAATTTTAACTTTTCTGTTTTGTGATCAAATTAACTAGGTTACAATGGAGCTCAAAGTAGAAGAAGCCATACTCTCTGAAAATATTAAAAGGCTTGAGGAAGAGCAGAAGGACTACATCTTTTTTGAGTATGTTGTTGAGGGAGCAAAAAGAATAACCCTGCTGATCAAGTACGATGCATGTGACGGACATTTTAGGAAGCCAATGTGTAGAATCTTTAGGTTGATGGTTAGGGGTGGTAGGCATCCTGAAGTTGATGGTTAGGTGGATTGTAGCCATCCTGAAGTTGATGAAGAAACGTGGAAGATAGAAGACAACAAAGGAAATGCAAGAGTGAAAAAAGGCAAAAAGGCCACATCACAACATCCACCATCTGAATTCACAATTGCATAAAGTACATGTAAAAACTGTACAGTATTCATTTATACCTGGGACTGGTAGATATACACCCTTGCATGTTGCGTGTAAGGGGAAGCAAATCCCAACATCCAAATTTATTGAAGTAAGTTAGAATCTGTTACACTCTACATGGGCAATTCCGACATCCTATGTTTCTCAACATTTTTGTTTCTCTCCCACTCCTCACTCTTTCACTCTCTAGAACCGTGCTTGGATACCAATATGGTTTAGAAACGAAAATAAAGCATTTGTTCTAATTCTGTATGTCTTAGAATGAAGAGGAAGGAAGAGGAGGATATCTCGTATAGTACATTCTAAACTAAAATCAAGCATTTGCGTATTTTAACTTTTCTGTTTTGTGATCAAATTAACTAGGTTACAAGGGAGCTCAAAGAAGAACAAGCCATACTCATTGAAAATATTAAAAGGCTTGGGGAAGAGCAGAAGGACTACATCTTTTTGGAGTACGTAGTTGAGGGAGCAAAAAGAATAACCCTGCTTATCGAGTGCAATGCATGTGACGGACATTTTACGAAGCCAATGTGTAGAATCTTTAGGTTGATGGTTAGGGGTGGTAGGCATCCTAAAGTTGATGGTTAGGTGGGTTGTAGCCATCCTGAAGTAGATGAAGAAACGTAGAAGATAGAAGACAAGACAGGAAATGCAAGAGGGAAGAAAGGCAAAAAGGCCACATCACGACATCCACCATCTGAATTCACAATTGCATAATGTACATGTAAAAACTTTACAGTATTCATTTATACCTAGGACTGGTAGATATACATACATGCAGGTTGGGTGTAGGGGGAAGCAAATCCCAATATCCAAATTTATTGAAGTAAGTGATAATCTGCTATAATCTAAAGGTGCAATTCCGACACCCTCTCTTTCACAATGCTTTTATTTCTCACCCACTCCTCAGAGCTCTTTCGCTCTATGAAATCGTGCTCTGATACCAAAATTATATAGAAATGAAACTCAAGTATTGATTATAATTCTGTATCACTTACAATGAAGAGGAATGAGGAACAGGATATCAAATATAGTACATTCTGAAAAAGCAAATTTGAGGAAGGAAGTAGAGGATATCAAGGCAATTCAAAAAAAGATAAGCACACAAGTTGCGTGTTGGGAGAAGCAAATCTAGACTTCCAAATTTATTGAAGTAAGTTATAATCTGTTACACTCTACAAAGGCAATTCCGATATCCTATGTTTCTCAACGTTTTCGTTTCTCACCCACTCCTCACTCTTTCGCTCTCTAGAACCGTGCTCTGATACCAAAATGGTTTAGAAACGAAAATCAAGCATTTGTTCTAATTCTGTATGTCTTAGAATGCAGAGGAAGGAAGAGGAGGATATCAAGTATAGTACATTCTCATCCAAAATCAAACATTTGTGTATTTTAACTTTTCTGGTTTGTGTTCAAATTAACTAGGTTACAAGGGAGCTCAAAAATGAACAAGCCATACTCTCTAAAAATATTAAAAGGCTCGGGGAAGAGCAGAAAGACTACATCTTTTTTGAGTACGTGGTTGAGGGAGCAAAAAGAATAACCCTGCTGATCAAGTGCGATGCATGTGAGGGACATTTTACAAAGCCAATGTGTAGAATCTTTAGGTTGATGGTTAGGGGTGGTAGGCATTCTGAAGTTGATGGTTAGGTGGGTTGTAGCCATCCTGAAGTGGATGAAGAAACGTAGAAGATAGAAGACAAGAAAGGAAATGCAAGAGGGAAGAAAGGCAAAAAGGCCACATCACAACATCTACCATATGAATTCACAATTGCATAAAGTACATGTACAAATTGTGCAGTATTCATTTATACCAAAACTATATGAAGTGGACCCATTGTTCAATTTTTAAACTTTGAATTAAATCAGCTTTTTAGGCAGTGGCCTTTTCCAATGCCATTATCTGTAAATTGCTTTGAAATATCATGGGTAACAATATTGAAAACATTTTTCAAAGTAGTTGTTACTCCAAATTCATATTCCATATTTTATTTTAAAACCTTATTTTTAATAAGTTGAAGCAGGTGTATTTTGTATCCTATTGGTTATTATTCCAAATTTACATTCCACATTTAATTTAAAGAACCTAATATTTATAAGTTGAAGAAGGCCTATTTTGAAACCTAATACTTTAAGGTTGAAGCTGTTTCATTTTTTATGGTGCCGTTTAATATTAATCAATTATTTCAGATCCGCCTTATTTGCATTTTAAATCTTAATATTAATTAATTTAATTAGTTTATTTTATGTGTAGTACCCTTTTATGGGATTTCATTGATGGGAGGACTGTCATTTAAGAAGATATACTAAATTCTTATTTCATATGTAATATTAATTACCAGTTTCAAACTGGAGGGATTGAAACTAAAATTGGGTGACAATTCAAGGACTAAAAGTGATACTAACCAAAGATATAATTAAATTAAGTTTACTTATATATTTTATATTTAATTAAGATTCACTTTATCAAATTAATAGTTTATATTTTTATTATTTGTTGTAAAATCTTACCAATTAGATTCTTTAGGTGAGTTGGTATACTATGGTTACTCAAGCAATTAAGTCATATGGGGTTCGATTCTACCCAATGCAATTTTAGTGGTATATTTTTAAGTGATGCTAATTTTAAAAAATTGTAAGAGAAAGCCAAGCAAGGATTCAAACCACCGTTGGGTTGTTTCAGCAAAAGCACTCACGCCAACTAAACCAATTTGTAATTGGTATTTCTGTGAAAATTATATTATTTATACTAGTTGACAATCCAACTCGCGTAGAACCTGATATCATATTTGACTTGTATGGAGAAGATGTACAACACCATACCTTTGTTCAAGTAGGAGAATCGTCACAAAGAAGTAATCGTGGAAATTAGATTTATCGATGACAATGAAACTTATTCATCGGTTCATGAAGATAGCAATGAAGAGGATGTGCTTGATTACTATGATAGTGATACCGAAATAGAAAGCGATATAGAAAATGAAGTATAAGAGAATGAATCAGAACCTCAGAAGAATCAATTGAATGAAATTATTATCTCTTCATGGTAGCTTTACTAATTTGTACATTGAGTATTTATAAATTAAACGTCTTTTATAATTTAAATTTGCTTTTATACTTTTTTTGCTTGCTGAAAATTTAATTGAATTTTGTACATTCACTACTACAGAATTGAGATATAACCACCCCCAAAGACGTCCCAAATTGAAAATTGGGTGGTTAAAAAGGGAGGCGGTGGCATTTTCGTAATTATATATGTGTAGGGGAACCTTTAGGCGTCCCAAATTTGAATTTGGGACGTCTAAAGTGCTTCCTGGCGTGAAATATAAATTTCATAAATTTTTTTTAGCGCCAGGAGCTGGGTTTAGGCGTCCCAAATGGCATTTGGGACGCCTAAAGTGGGACTTTAGGCGTCCCAAATGCCATTTGGGACGCCTAAAGTCACCTTTAGGCGTCCCAAATACCATTTGGGACGCCTAAAGGCGTCCCCTGCATGTCAGACACTTGTCTGACATGCGGTCTTCTCATCACCATCACACCCTCACCTCACATCCTCTCAACAACTTTACTCTTCTTCCTCCTCTCCCACCCACACCGTCGGCCCTCCTCCTGAGTATTTTTTTTCTTCAACTCCTCCCTCCTCCCTTGTTCAAGCTCCCTCCTCCACCATCGGCCCTAGCTTTGTTGAACTCTTCCCTCCTCCCTTCTTCTTCTTCCTCTTGAACGGCTGCAACCTCACCTCCCCCACGGCTGCAACCTCACCTCCTCCACAGTGGGTTTTGCTCTCTCTTCCATTGTTGTGCGTGGGTGGAGCTCCAACATCTTCTCTACCTCTCAAACATAGTAGCTAGGGGGCGCCCTGATCAGGTTGGTTTATTTTCTTCGTTTTTTTTTGTGTCAATTGTTTATGGTTTATTTTGCTTTTGAAAAATAAATTAAATGGTTGAGATTGTGCTTATTATTTTCTTCGTCGGCCCTAGAATATGGTTTTTTTTTTGTAACAGAATATGGTTTACTCCCCTGTTTCAATATGCCTCTCGTTAATTATTGAGTAAACTTTGTTCTTATAAGATAAAATGTTATATTAAATAGGGATGTAGTTAGAAAGGTTTTAAATTTAAAGGTAGAGTTAATGAGATTTAAAGATTTCTTTGACTATTGTGATCATGTTAAAAGTGATTTATAAGAACAATTAGAAGTAGAGTATTAAATTTTAAGACAAAGTTTTTGAACTTTTATTTATTTATTTGTTCAAGTGTAACATAATGAAAGTGGCTCATAAAAGTTTCTTCCAATAATTGATTAGTGTATGCCACATGAAACCAATACAATTCATAGTTGTTCATGAAACCGTTAAAACCTCTCATTAAAATCCTACCATGAATTTGGCGAAACCATTTGTTATCTTTAACCCCGTTTAATTTGAAACCTCATAATAAGCTCAATATGTTAACCCTGTTAATACAAAGCCATTTCTACGGCTTTTCTAAAAGTATAATAGATCCCTGTTGTTCAGTTTTAGGGAAATGTAGCTTTTATAAGGCAATGGAGATTTATCCATACACACGTAGTGGCACCACCCCATTTCATTGGTCTTGTTCCTGCACCATTAATTAGTATATATAATAAAATAAAATATGATTTATTTAAATTAAAGAAATTCTTGTATTAATTACACACAATTGTTTTGTTAATTCCAAATTCTTGAATTATGAAGAATAATTCAAGCCAAAACTTAAAATGAAAACGATAACCCCAATATTCATTAAATGATTTTTATCTAAATATTTTCAATAAAACAATTTTATTTTTGGAAGAACTCAACTTAAAATTGTTTTGTTAATATGAAACTCGTTTTGTTTTTAATTCTTCCAAACCTCAAAAAAATTCTTTAATTTAATCTTATTTTATTATACATTAATTTTATATACATATACTTATTAAAAAAATAAGCTACATAGCACTGAAACCCTTTTAATAGGAGAGATGAGGCTAGGAGGGGGCAATAAAGTTATTAAGCCCATATTTTAAAATCCTAAATTGGGTTGATAACTTAATTAGGCAATCCCATCATATGTCCTTGAGAATTGTACTAAACGCGTGAATGTTATTGGTAATGCCTTAGGTGGTAACAAAATGGATCATAGTTGGATGAATGCTTTGAGAACTAGTGAAGAATATGAGAAAGGGGTGGACGAATTTATTGAATTCGCTAAAAAGAATGCTCCTGCAAGAAATGGGAAGTTTTTTTGTCCTTGTGTCAATTGTTTGAAAGAGAGTAGACGGGATGTTGATGTCATAAAGGATCACCTACTTTGTGATGGAATAAATCTGCGATACACAAGGTGGATATGGCATGGTGAGGAAGTAACTGATTGTCCGTCACACAAGAAGGAAGCTGTGGATGTCATAGATGAAGATAGAATGGAGAGAATGATTAACGATGTTGAGGCAGAATCCTTTGCACAGTCGCAGGAGTATGATAGCCTGCGGAGTGATGCAGAGAGACCATTGTACAGTGGTAGTAAGTACACGCGACTGACAGGAACATTACATTTGGTTAACTTAAAGGCAACTTGTGGGTGGACCGATAGTAGTTTCACATTGCTGCTTGAACTATTGTGTGATATGTTTCCGGAGGATAATGTACTTCCAAATCGTATGTATGAGGCCAAGAAAATCCTGTCTACAATGGGTATGGAGTATAAGAAGATACATGCTTGCCCTAATGACTGCGTACTGTACAGAAATGAGTACGGAGGTCTTAGTGAGTGTCCTAAGTGTAAAACTGCACGATACAAAGTGAAAAAAGATGGTGGTTGTGGTGATGTGACAAGTAAAAGGCAACCTTTAAAGGTTATGTGGTATCTTCCAATAATACCACGTTTTAAACGTTTGTTTGCGAGTGCAACAAAAGCGAAGAAGTTGAGATGGCACTCTGATGAGAGAATATCTGATGGGAAATATCTTCGGCACCCAACTGACTCTCCACAATGGAAAAAAGTAGATGAAATATTCCCTCAATTTGGCAGCGAGCCGAGAAACCTACGGCTTGGGCTTTGTACAGACGGCATCAATCCGTATAGAACTCTTACTAGCACACATAGTGCGTGGCCGGTTCTCCTTGTAATATACAACTTGTCTCCCTGGCTATGTATGAAACGTAAGTATATGGTGCTATCTATGATGATTTCTGGACCAAAACAGCCAGGGAACGATATTGATGTCTATTTGGCGCCTTTGATTGAGGACTTGAAGAAGTTGTGGGAGGAAGGCGTAGATGTGTTTGATGCTTATAAGAAGGAGTCTTTCAAGCTACGTGCAATGATTTTCACAACGATAAACGACTTCCCTGTGTACGGAAACTTGTCAGGGTACAGCGTGAAGGGTCACAAAGCATGCCCAATATGTGAAGCAGACACAAACTTCCAACAACTAAAGCATGGAAGAAAAACTGTCTACCTTGGCCACAGGAGGTTTCTTCATCGGTTCCACCCGTATTGTAGGCTAAGAAAGCGGTTTAACGGCTTACCAGAGCATGGAATGGCTCCAAAGTCACTAACCGGAGAGGAAGTCTACAGTCGAGTGGAACGTATCCATATCACTTTTGATAAGAATCAGAGGGTTGCGGGTGAGAAGAACATATGGAAGAAGAGATCCATTTTCTTTGATCTTCCATATTGGCGTTCGCTAGACGTGAGACACAGTATTGATGTGATGCATGTGGAGAAGAATGTTTGTGATAGCCTTATCAGTACGCTTTTGCACATACTAGGGAAGACTAAGGATGGGATTAATGCGAGATTAGACCTTGTCGATATGGGAATAAGAGAACGGTTACATCCACAACTAAGAGATGATGGTAGGAGGGCATACATGGAGCCAGCAGCGCATACACTATCAAAAGCAGAGAAAAGAAGTTTGTGTGGGTGTTTGCATGAAATGAAGGTGCCGCAAGGGTATTCCTCGAATGTGAGAAGATGTGTCTCAATGGACGATTTGAAGTTAGTGGGAATGAAGTCCCATGATTATCATGTGTTGATGCAAAAACTATTACCAGTAGCTATTAGAGGCATAATGAAAGATGAAGTACGAAACACAGTGACAAGATTGTGCGTTTTCTTCAATGCTATCTGTAACAAAGTCATTGACACTGAAAAGTTGGATGAACTAGAAAATGAGGGTTACATTATTTTGTCACAACTAGAGATGCACTTTCCGCCTTCATTTTTTGATATAATGGTGCATTTGGTAGTTCATTTGGTGAGGGAGGTAAGGCTATGCGGTCCAGTTTACCTGAGGTGGATGTACCCTTTCGAGCGATACATGAAGATCTTAAAAGGGTATTCTAAAAATCCTTATCGACCAGAAGCTTCAATAGTAGAAAGATATGTAGTTGAGGAGGCTATGGAGTTTTGCAAAGATTATATGTCAGGGAAGAAGGAACAATCTCAGCATGAAGAAGGGAGAAGCAAGGGAACACGAGGACTGAAAGTGAAGAATGTTCCTCGTGAAGAGGTGTTGCAAGCCCACTTGTATATCCTGAATAATATGGAAGAAGTTCAACCTTACATAAATGAACACAGAAACACTTTGAAGAACAAGAATCCAAGGAAGAATGACATGCAGATTGCTATTGAGCAAAACAAGACATTCATGCAGTGGTTCGAGGAAAAGGTTTTGCACGAGATCGGTGTGTCTGAGACAATCGAGTGGCTAGCTTGGGGGCCTTCGTTTCAGGTCATTACTTGGACCGGTTATGATATAAATGGCTATTCTTTCTATACCAAAGAGCAAGATGACAAAAGTACCATGCAAAATAGTGGGGTTATGGTAGAAGCTGAATCTATGCACTTTTCCAGTTCGAGAGACAAAAACCCCATATTAGCGTCTATGGCCTATTATGGAGTTATAGAAGAAATATGGGAGATGACGTACAACAAGTTCAAAGTTGCTTTATTTAAATGCAAATGGGTTAGCAACAATGCCGTGGTAATAGATAAACAATTTGGATTTGTCTCAGTCGATCTTCGAAGAGTTGGCTATAGAGAAGAGCCCTTCATTTTAGCAAGCCAGGCGAAGCAAGTGTTTTATGTCACCGATCCTGCCAGTAAAAAAATGTCCATTGTCCTTAAAAGTAAAAAACAGAAGTATGGTGATCCGACCTTCAACCTTGATGACACACCACCTTTCACAACAACTACACCTCGAACAAATGAAGTAGAATTGGTAGATGATGATGAATATGCTGTAAGAAATGACCATGGTGAAGGACTATGGGAAACAATATAGAGTAAGACCTTAATTTATAAACGAGAACTGTGTTTTTTCTGTTTTACTTCCCGCTTACTATATACATGTGTTTTCATTGCAATTTACTTACGTTTCTGATGATGCTTTTTGTGTTAACAGGAATATGGACAACGTTAGTGATGACGAGAGGCGTAGAGATGACGAAAGCTCTAGCAATGACGAAATGCCTAGAGTTGAACCCCCTGCAAGAAGGAGGGTTAGAGGCTATACAAAGATGGGAGCATTGGTTGCACGTCATGAACATCAACAGGAGAGGCTGCATATAGACTTCGATGACAATCTGAATCCAGTTGGTCCTGAGGAAGACCACTTCATTAGCTACATAGGGCTTTTAGCTCGAAGCAAAGTGCGCATTACCTACGATAATTGGAGATTGGTTCCCCCAAAAATGAAAGACATGATTTGGCAGCAACTTTTGGTATGAAGTTTTGCTGCATTGTAGCTTTGTTCTTATTGTTTCAAATATAATAATCTTATGTTTTACCTTGCAGCAAACATACGATGTCCCCGACACCACAGAGATGCATAGGCACTGGATGGATGAGGTTCGTGTACGATGGAAAGGTTTCAAGAACAAGCTAACAAAGCATTATATTCGAGGGGCCCTTAGGGGTAACGATCCATGTGCACAGTATACATATTTATCTCCAGAGGACTGGAGGTTGTTTGCGGCATCACGAGCAGATCCTGAGTTTTTGGTAAGATTTCTGTCATGATATAGAACTACTTATATCGTTGATTTCATATACTTTATATCGTTGATTCATTTTTTGTCGTTTTTCATTCATAGAAATTAAGTGCAGCAAATGCCCAGAGGCAAGCAGAAAATAAATATCAACATTTCATGTCTCGCGGTGGATATCGGAAGCTTGAGCGGCAAATGATGGCAGAAGAGTTACAGAAAATGAAGGAAGCAGCGGAATCTGATCCTAGCGTTGTTATCCAGCCACCGGCACCTCCTCCACGTCACAAAAAATGGAAAGCAGGGAGGATTAAGGCTGGGAAGTACATAAATCCGACTGTTGCTGAGGTTGCTGTAAGGATTGTAAGTAGTTATACCATAAGTACCTAATTTTTTACATGTCGTGAGTGGTTTCGATACATTTACGATAAACTGCATGCTACAGGATGACCTGGACGAGCAGAGTAGCCAAGGTTCATTCAATCCAAGTAGACGGATGGACATCTTGTCAACGGCTATTGGGAAGGCAGATGACCTTGGTCGTGTTCGAGGAGAGACACGGGGAGTTAGTGCCGTGAGGTATTTTGGACGACAGCCACGTTATTCGTCACAAGCTGGACCTAGTAAGGACGTTGTGGCCAAGATTCGAGAGGAGCTCGAACGAGAGATCGAGGCCAACCTTCGTGACAAGCTCCGACAAGAGCTGTTGCCAGAGCTTCAACTTGAAATGGCAAAGATGTTTGAAGCACAAAGGGCAAGGGACGAGGCTCGAACTCAGGAATCCTCGGCCTTCAATAGCACCAGAGGAAGTTACAACCCTCTGGAGCAACCACTTGGCCACCCTTCTCCCACTCCAGTGTCAGGACCACTTGGCGACCCTTCTCCCAATCCAGTGTCGGGAGACCCTTGCACCCTATATTTGGATGATCCACTGTTGCGTGTTGTTGCTGATGCTCTCGTTCACACATGTGCTACCACCCACCATAATCAGCAAATTCTGGAGGATTATCATAGGGTGAATGTGACGAGTGTTAGAAAGGGGGAAGAAGGTACAACCATCCCTGTTCCCGATCCAGAGGTTGGCACGTTAGGTCAAGCGATAGGATCTTTCATCCTTTGGCCTCGCAATCTTATTGGTTCAGACGCAACACCTCCAATGGTAGGAATTACCTTACTGTTACTGAAAATCTGTTGGCATCCTAATAACAATTTGTTTTTTGATGTTCTAAAAGGATGACGAAGCTGCGAGCAAATGGCCCTTCTTAGCACGGCTGCAACAGATCTACAAGCGCATTAAACAGATTGACTTGAAGATGCCTCCAGGGATTGTGGGCCAAGTGGAGTATCCCTACACGATTGACAATAAAGATCTCAAGCAGTTTATCAGGTTGGAGGAGATAGATGCAGGCTGGGTCAAATTTGCAGTCCGGTAAGTTTTTTTTTCAATTTTCCCATAGCATTCATTTAGTGGTTTTTTGTTTTCATACATTCAAGAATTGATTCCTTATTTTAATTCTATTATAGCACCTTCCACGATCTCTGCACAAACATGGAAAGAAGTAATTGGTATGGATTCTTATGTCCTGCGAATACGACAGGGGATACTTGTACTGTGGCGCATAGGACTCACTATGTCGGCTACCAAATGGCACAAAACAAACTTCGTTGTTATCTAGCACCAATTGTCCAACGGTTCGTATTTACATTTTGTCAATTTCAGAAGTTTACTAAATAATTGTCTTCTCACTCATCTAACTTCATTTTAATGTGTACATGTTGTTAAAGAAACCACTGGACTTTGTGTGTTATATGTCCCCGCCGCAACGTAGTCTATTGGTTTGATCCGTTGAGTAACAAGCCAGACAGAGATACAAAATCCGTCTTCGACACGTAAGTTATCCTGTTTGTATTTCATTGACAACAAAAATAAATGAATGGTTCTAATTTCTGTTCATTTTGCTTTTCATGATAGTGCTTGTCAAACATATAGAATCCTAGGTGGGTCACGCGAGGGTGCAGTTGTTAAAAAGCCAAAGTGGTTTTATCCCATAGTAAGTACATTCGATCCTGCATAATTGTTTCATTGACGGTCCTTTTAGACATACCTTTATTGATTTTAACAACCAATTGCATCCCTTTGATTAAAAGTGCCCTCGGCAACCTGGCAACACTGAATGCGGATATTATGTTATACTTTATATGTATAACATAACTCAAAGTGGAATTACTAGCGACTTTGAAAAGGTAATCGCTTCTTCATTCTCAAATGATAATATTTTTGGTGTTCTAATCGAAATGCTAATTAATTCATTTGCTTGAGATTCATTTCATCAAAGCTTATTACTTTCTAATTTTCAGATTTTTGATAATGGTGATGCCTACCTGCGTGAAGACCTTGATTTGATCAGAGATCTTTTGGCTGGACATCTTCTTCAACATATAGAGCAGTAAACTTGTTATTTTATATCAGTTTGTACTTGTGTGATGACAGCGTTTTGACACTTTCTGGTTGTTTTTTGTTGATATATATAGTAGTAGGTTGCATGAAAGGTTATTGTATGTATATATAGTAAAGATTGTAGTGCTGGATGTCCTTACTAGTTTGTAACGGACAGTGTGGTTTATGAATCCATCTTTTATTCTGTTTCTGCAGTTTCAATTCGTTGGGTAATACAGAATGTAAATTATGGTATAAAAAAAACCTAACTTTTAGACGTCCCAAATTAAGAATTGGGAGGCCTAAAGTCCCCCAGGTGGGACTTTAGGCGTCCCAAATTAAAATTTGGGAGGCCAAAAGTCCCCTTGGTGGGACTTTAGGCGTCCCAAATTAAAATTTGGGAGGCCTAAAGTTCCCCACCGTGGGACTTTAGGCTTCCCAAATTAAAATTTGGGAGGCCTAAAGTCCCCCAGGATAGGACTTTAGGCGTCCCAAATTGTAATTTGGGAGGCCAAAAGTCCCCCTGGTGGGACTTTAGGCGTCCCAAATTAAAATTTGGGAGGCCTAAAGTCCCCCACCGTGGGACTTTAGGCGTCCAAAATTAAAATTTGGGAGGCCTAAAGTCCCCCAGGATGGGACTTTAGGCGTCCCAAATTGTAATTTGGGACGCCTAAAGTCCCATCATGGGGGGCCTTTAGGCGTCCCAAATTAAAATTTGGGACGCCTAAAGTCTGACTTTAGGCGTCCCTATCATTTGGGACGTCTTTTGTCTCAACTTACTACGCCCCCAGCATATACGTCCCCCCGTTTTGGGACGTTAAAAGTGCCAAATTTGGGAGGTTAAAGCCCCTTTTTGTAGTAGTGATTTTTATAGGATATGTCATGATTAAAGAGAAGTCTAGGTGGAATAAATCATTCCTTTAGACTACATGGTGACACAAATAGTAGAGGCACTTCCTCTACACTTCAGTCAAGACATGTAATTTCACCTCAATCACTACAATTACAACTCGAGGAAATGCTTTCCAACTCTTCCCCTACTCAAGCTATTAGTGCTAGTAAATTCGATTCAATTTTATATGATACAAATAACTACTCCATATCACATGTAACTTTTAATTATTTTAATTCTTTCACATGAATTATACACTACAAAAAAACTGACTTTCAGCGATCACTTTCAGTGTCACTATCAACGGCAACTATTAAAAGTGTCACTATCAATGGCGACTATTAAAAGTCGCCACCAAAACCATACTTTTAGTGGCAACTTTTAGAGTCGTCGCTGAAAGCCAATTTCAGCTTATTTTATTTTTAAAATTTATTAAAAATTAAAAACTATTAATTTATTTTTAAAATAATATTTATAATATTAAAATATTAATTATTAAATAATTATATTATATATATAATTATTACAATTATTTTATTATTTATTAATATTATATTTAAAATTTTCTACTAAAATAATATTTATGATATTATTATATTAGTTATTATTTTATTTTATATAAAAATAAATTATATGTTATTAATATTATATGTATCATTTTATATTAAAAATAATATTTATAATATTAAATTATTATTTGTTAAGTAATTTTAATTAAAAAATTGGTTAATTAAATATATAAATACATTTTTATTTAATTTATCATTATTTTTAATAATATTATATATAATTAATAATTATATATATAACTGATTAATTAATTATTATTTTTAAGTATAAAGACGGCCAAGTATAGCTTGGAAGTTACAAATCAATAAACAAAAGACAAATTAGACCACAAAATTACGGTCTTGAGCCAAATAAACAAGACATTGAGGGGGCGGATCTGGTAAGATCGCCAAGTCGACATCAAGCTGGTGAGCTTCCTTTGCCAATAAGTCAGCACATCGAATACCTTTTCTTAGCACCCAGTGAATCTATATGTCCCAGTCAAAGTACAGTAGGTCTCTGACAACATTTATCTTTATCCTCAACGGATGATGGATACACACATCTCTCATGATCAAATGGTATAGTTCAAGAGAATCTGTGTAAGCTAGAACCCTACAAAAGTTGTATTCCTTGCATATCTGGAGGCCGGTTAAGAGTGCTGAGAGCTCCGCCGAGGTTGAGGGGGCGAAACCCAGCTTCTATTGAAATCCTAAAACCCAATACCCCCGATCATCACGTAACAATCCTCCATAAGTCGCAAGACCCTGGTGATTAACAGATCTATCTGTGTCGAGACGAACCGCTCCTTCTGGTGGTAGGTGCCAGGTGACGTTCTCTGCTTCACTGTATTGGAAAATTTAATGCTTAAAAGGTAGCAAACGATCCAAATTCCATCATTAGGTACATGATTGTATGGATTATCACATTTGGTTGAGATCGAGATCCCTCCATAATTCCGCAGCATTTGTTCTTCCATAGAGACCAACAAACGAGACTAAAGATTTTGGGCCATAACCATTGACGGAAGTGACCCATAATTACAGTCTTGGATATATTCTCCTTTAGCCATACCTGCATATCAGACTGAAAGAATCTAAAATAAGCGTTAGGATCAAGAAAATGAAGCCACACCTCATGGGTTCTCTCACAATCTCGGAGGATATGAAGGATACTCTCAGTTCTCTGGCAATGAAATGGGCACTCATTATTAGCAACTAAACCTCTCATAGCTCTGAGTGAGTTAGTGGGTAACCGCTTGTGAAGAACTTGCCATAAAAATATCTTAACTTTCTCTGGTACAGGGACTTTCCAAATTTTCTTCCACAGGGTAGGTCGATGCTGTTCCCGTTGAGTAAACACAAATTTATAGGCGGTTTGGACACTGAAGTTGCCATTAGAAGCATTCCACCAACAAAAGGTATCCTGACCCCTCTCACTTGGTGGTTTGATTTTTCTGATGATATTTATCACCCAATAAGGAAGGAATTTACTCAATTTGTGAACATTCCACCATGAATCAGGACAAAGTCACTAACTTTTGCACACAGGTCCAACCGGTGGATACCGATAGTCACAAAATGGATTAATGGTTCGTCAATCGGGGTCCAGAGATCCCACCACACATTACAGGTATTACCACTCTTCAATCATCTTCCTACCCTGTTGTAGAATTTCCCCCAAATAGTAGTGATGTTATACCAGACATTGGAGGAGTTCATCTTTCAATAAACAATGGGATAATCTCCTTCGCCACATCCATACTTCCCTTTAAGACATCTCACCCAAAGGGCTTCTGGCTTGGTGAGCAAACCTCGACATAATTTCATGATAAAAGCAATATTTTGACTCTGTAAGTCCCTAATGGCTAAGCCACCATAATCCTTATCGTGTTTTATTTGGTCCCATGCTATGAGATGCGTTTTCCTACCACCCTGGCCTTGGTTCTAAAGAAAACGATGGCTCTCCTTTTCTAGATCTTTCAGAATACCTTTTAGGAGGAACGTGGTTTGCATTTGGTAGATAGGGAGGGCTGAGAGGACAGCTTTAATCAGCACCATGTGTCCTGCCATAGAGAGGAACCTGCCTTTCCAATTTGCCAAACGCTTCTGGGCTTTTAAAAGGATAGGGTAGTATGTAGCCTTGGTACCTCTATAGTGCAAAAGGGGAACACCCAAATATTTCCCAAGATCTCCAGTAATTCCAACACCTAACCGTTGACTTAATTCTAAGGAACAGTTGAAATTAACATTTTTTGAGAAAAATGCCTTAGACTTCACCAGATTGATCTTATAGCCCGAGACCTGACAGAAGGCAAACATGGTGTTTCTGATTAAGTCAATCTGATCCATAGAAGCTTCCCCAAATAAGAGAAGATCATCAGCAAAAAATAGGTGGAAAATTATGGGAGAATTTTTATTGAATGTAAGGCCTTTCCACCGTCCTGATTGACTTTATTATTAATCAGCTGTCCAAGTCTCTCCATGCAGAGGATGAAAAGATAGGGACTGAGAGGATCACCCTGACGAACCCCGCGAGAAGGAAGGAATGTGGAGGGTTCTTCCTCGTTCCATCTAGCTTCCATGGATGCCAAAGAAATGCATTCCATGATTAGATTCACCAAGGGATCTTGTATACCACCTTGACAAGGGTAGAGCAAATGAATCCCTAGTCTAATCTGTCAAAGGCTTTCTCTATGTCCACTTTAACAGCAACAAAACCTTTTTTCCTTCATTTGTTCCGCATGGTATGAATAGCCTCTTGTGCAATGTTAATATTATCACTACTTTGCCTCCCAATAAGAAAGCTACATTGCTGTGGTTGGATCAAGTAAGACATCGTGCCCTTTAGTCTCTCGACAATGACTTTGGTGATAATCTTGAAAATGACATTACAGAGAGAGATAGGGAAAAAATCTGTTAGACTAACTGGATGATCAATTTTGGGAATTAGGATAAGTTGGGTGTGATTAATATCCCGAACCTTTTCTGGAGATTGCCAAATTTCTCGGATAAGGGTACAGACTTTATTTCCTATCCTGTGCCTTGGGACTGGAAAAAATGAGCTTGTAAGCCATTTGGCCCTGGAGCCTTAAGAGTCCCCATCATGAAAGCTGCATTTTTAATTTCAATATCCGTTACTCCCCTATGAATAATTTCAATATTTGGGTTCGTGAGGGATGGAAAATATGCAAACCAGCTAGACGAGTCCTGGACTCTACTATCTCTAGTATACAGTTCTTTAAAGAATTCCCCAGCCATGTCACACAATGTCTTTGGGTCAGAAATCCAGTTTTCGTTTGCATCCTGAAGAGCTTCGATTCTTTGTTATTTCCTTTAGATTGTGGGGAGGCATGGAAAAATCTAGTATTTTTATCTCCCCAGGCCAGCCATTTACATCGAGCTTTCTAGTACCAAACTAGCTCCTCCTGTGCAATTAGCTTACTGTAATCTTTCCATAGCTTTTCTCAAGCTTGTGTAAGCCATTTTCATTGTCGTTCTGCCTGGCTCTATCTATGCCCTCAAGTCTCTTAAGGAGGTTCTCTTTCTTCTTGGGGATGTTACCAAGAGTGGTTGAGTGCCATTTAGGTGCTTCTATATCAAACCTTTACTTTCCTTCAAACCAGTCTTCCCAAGCTTGACAAACAACGTTGGAGAAGCTGTCCTCCAAGGTCCATGCAGCATTGTATTTAATATAACGTCTTCGTATGCTATGGGTAGTGTTGGTCATATTGGAGACAATGAGAAGCTTATGATTTGATTTATAACGCAATTTATAGAGAACTTTATTCTCGAGATGTCTTAATTCCCAAGCCAAGTTCCCAAAAACCCAGTCCAAACATTCCTTCACTCCCTCCTTTTCCCATGTGAAGCGATCTCCAACAAATGGTATTTCTAGTAAATCGGACGCTTTGATATAGTCTGCAAAATTTTTCATAGACCGGAGTGAGGGACAACGACCTCCCATCTTATCAGTTGGTTTTATGAAGGCATTGAAGTCCCCAAGAACCAGCCATGGTTCCACAGTGCTCCTGGCAATGGCCTAAAGAAAGTGCCATAAGCCTTCTCGTATGTGAATGACTGGCTCACCGTAAATCATAGTGACAAGAAAAGTATCATTATTTTTCTTATCAAGGATACTACAGTGAACAAGTTGAGTAGTCTAGAGAATGTAGTCCACTTGGGAATCGATATTATTCCACAGAATCCAGATACCCCCAGCAAAGAAGCTTCAAGTCTAATCCAATTACTGAAGCCAAGTTTTTGAGTCACTCTATCTGCCCTGGCACCACTAATTCAAGTTTCAAGAAGACATAAAATGTCAATTGTATTATCTTTCACAAGGGTTTTGATGGTAGTGGGAAAATATCTACTCCCAGCCCCTCTACAATTCCAAGATGTAATAATCATATTTATAAAGAATTAGGAAAAATTTGGAAGAAAAAAATTACTCGGCATGGTGAGATTCCAACTCACTAGCTTCTGCAATCATGAAGTCATCACCTATGCCATCATCTAATGCCATGGAGTTAGGGGGTAGGAGAGAGATAGCATGGTCTACGCGTTTGCTATGTTCACATTTTTCTTTCAAAAATGCATCAGGTACTTATGCATTCATGGTTTCTAGCCCTTCTAATAATAGGACATTTTTGTGTTGGTCATGAGGGCCATGAGATGCGTTACTCAAGGGAAAAGAGATTTGGGATGAGCCATTTGGTTTATGTTACCACCTACTATCACATGTTCCCTAATAACTAGTTCCTTTCGGCCCATTATGCTTTTAGAAGGCCCATCATTTTTTGTTACCTTTTCCTTTCCTACTCCACCACCCTCAATGGACTTTTTCACATATTGGGCTCTCCCAACTAAAGAAGGCCCATTCGGCCTTGGTCCCTCATTTGGTCTTTGACCTCCATTAGTTTTTGAATGTGATTGGTGATGTTGCTTCTTAGCTTTGCGTGTTTCTCCAGGAATTAAAACCGCAGCTGGTATCTCACTCTCTCCTTCATCGAGTCGATTCTGCAGCTCGACCATAACGGTGTCAATCTGGTCCTCATATCAGCTAGTTCTCCCGCCGACATCTCGCCTTCCTCAAGGTCAGCATAGAGTTGTTTTTACGTAATAGCTAAGCGTGATTCCTGACCATCATCCATGGGCCGAAGTGATCGTCGATATTGGTCCGCTTTATTTCTGACTTCAGTGCAGTTGCCACCACCAATGGGGAGGCTTTGATTTGCTCTTCCTTCATCTTGCTGGTCTCAATATAAGTCCATTGGAAATCATCTTTTCTATGACCATAACAGCCATATGAGAAGCAAATCAACCCCAAGGCTTCATATTCCACATGGTATGCTGAATGAGCAGCTATTACATGTGAGACCAGATGCTTTTGAAGGTCAAGTTCGACGCACACATGGGCATATTTACCCCGCTTGATCTTTGCAACGTTGGATTAGTTTTTCGATGCGGTAAGCAAATCAACCTTAATTGTTCTCCTTATCCTATTTCCCAATCTAGTGATGAATTCGGGATTATAGCATTGTAAGGGAATATTTGGGATTCTAACCCAAGTAATTATCCGTCCTAGGGGGTTGTTGAAGGGATCAAAGTTTGGGGTCCATTTTTGAACTGGAATTGCATGTTGTTGGACAACCCAAAGGCCTTCATAAAGTACTTTCTGATATAGATATGCATATCCTTCTTTTTGAAGGAATCTAACAATGAAGTAATTGTATGGCAGGTCAACTAAATCGAAGTCTAATGTGCTCCATATACGACTGAGATAGGTTTTTAAAGCATACACATTGTAACGCTTGCCTAGCACAGTGATGATCAGTGAGGTGTTCTAAGGCTTGCACCACTCGTTGTACTCCTTTACTCTGACTGGCACTACAAGATGATGTTGCATGAGAACATGAACTTCATCAGTGAGGGCTGGCATCTCCCACTCCTTATTAAGGACATCATATAGAACTTCTTCATTTTCCATATTGTTTCCTCCGTTAGCTATCCCATTGAAACCAACGAGGGAGTCCTTATAGGAAAGCAGAGGAATGGCATTTTGATTTTGCAATTGAGTTGAAGGCTAACCATACTCCATGGAGTCATTTTCCTCAGATACTTTCTGTTGACGCACTTCTTCTGACATAGAGGTGTCAAAAATTTCCTAAGATGAATCAGATTTTTTCTACTTTAATTTTTACTGCCATTTGTAGGGGAATTAGACAGTCGATCCAGTGGCAGTTTCCAGTGAGGTTGGTTGCCCATACCAGGAAAAAGGAGATGTGCACGCTTTACAAGAGAGAGAATCCGAAAAACCACTCAGAGCTAATTTTTAATTAATTAATTAATTAATTAATTATGTGTGTGTGTGATAATATTATACATACAACAATATGTAATAATTTAATACAGGTTCATTTCGGCGCAACTGGCAAAAGCACGTGCCTAAAGGCGTCGGCACCATGAGGTCACGGGTTTAAGCTAGAGGAGAAGCACTTTCAGGAATTATGTGATGCTGACACGTGGAAGCACGATGAGATGACATGTGGCAGCGTGTAGAGATGACACGTGGCAGTGAGTAGAGGAGAGAGTTATATGGAATTTGTAATTTTTTTAAAAAAATAGTGACAGAATTTGTAATTTAAAAAAAATTACACTTTTAGTGGCGACAAAAATCAATGATGAAAGTTACCTTTTGTCGCCGCTGAAAGTTACTTTCAGTGGCAACAAAAATTATCGCTGCTAAAACTTTCAGTGACAGGTTTATAGGCGGTGAATTTTTTGTCGCAGTTGAAAACCTTTAGCGACAACTTTTGGCCTTTCAACGGTGACTTTTGTCGCCGCTGAAAGTCTTTTTTTGGTGGTGATAGGCTCGTCTCATATATATTATTAAAAATGGCAGAGGAGTGTGCAAATACTTTAAAGTAGACTTGAGGACCAGATTAAGAGCAAAGATACCAGTGAAACTTTTAGACTCCCTGACAAGAGCAGTAGGTGCAAAAGCAGGAAACCTTGCTAATTATTGTGGTTATGTTGTTAGGACAACAATCTCTTTTCGTTATGGTGTTGAGTAGAAGAATATTTATGAACAATGTAAAGATGAGATGATTTTGAAAGTAAAGGTATGCTCTTCCCAAATACTTATATATATCTTTGGTCATTTATGTTTTCATAACAAATATTTATATTTATATGTGTTTTAGGACAAATTTGAACCTTCTGATGCAATCAATGAAGAGAAGTTTAAAAAAACTATAACACTGAACTTGGAAAATGCATTTAGAAATTGGAAGACCACCTTGCACAAACACTATAACAAATATGCTTCTGATGAAGATAGGCTGGCTAATCCTCGTCAAAATCTTAGTTCTGAAGATTGGGTGTTGTTACTAACATACTTTCAAACTGATGTGTTCAAGGTACATTTCTATCATTTTAAATAGATCATATATTTATTTTAGTTACTAATTCCTTACTACTACATTTTTTGTAGAAAAAAAGTAAAAGAAACAAGAACAATCGAGAAAAACAAGTGACAAAGCATACTTGAGGTCCTCGATCATTTGTGGAGATTAACTTTGCTATAGTAAGTTCAATCTCTTTTCACTTTAGGTTATGTTTTGAATCCTTTTTTATTTTAAATTGTAGCATCTATTGTCTTTGTATATTATGCTTTGTAGAAGGACCCCATGTAACCCCCTGCCATAATTATATCTGAAATACGCAATTAAAGTGAAATATAAACCAATAATAATCAAAGATCAATTTCAAACCCATCTACCAAACAGAGTTTTCACAAAGATATTTCGAAATACAATTACCCTGGTCTCACATTCACATTTCGAATACAATTACCACACGAAGATAAATCACATTTATATATCAAAGTACACAATATAATTCCCAGCCAACTCCGGGTTCCATTCATTAATCAAAGGTGGTACAGGGCATATTCGCCCATATACAATTTCTCAAACAGAGAATCACACAATCCATCTCGAATACATATTCGAATACTCATCCGAACATATACACATCCCAATAACCAAATATATACTTAAATATACATCCATATCAAATACAATTTTCCCAACTACAATGATAACCAACTACCAAACTCAAATAACCCAAAAGGAAGTCCTCGTCGCCCTTAGTTGCTTGCCCCTCCTTGAGCCTCTTGCCCTGTCTACATGGTTACTAGGGGAGGGTGAGATTCGAGAGATTCTCAATAGAAAAACAATACCAATATGCATGTACGATATATGTTTAATGTATGACATGTTTGCATTACACAACTCATAATCACACAATGACAAATCTATAAGCTCAACGTTTCGAACAACATACTGATGGCTATAGCATAAATTGAAATAGAGCTTCAGACATCATATATGTTTCACATAATCAAGCAAAGCAAAGACATGCATCAATACAACAAAACAAATATCATATACATGCAGGAAAGGTTAGTTCCCTACCCTTGTTCTTTCCATGTATGCTCCAGCTCCAGCTGCTCACGATCAGGGTGAACATCAAACCATATAATCAAAATCAAGGACATAGGGTTAATCCCTTTTCCAACTCCTTAAATTTCAAACACTTAAGTTGGTTATCATTCACGATCTTTAGGTGGCTACTCAAAGCCTAGACACATGCCTAAAGGGTTGGGAGAAACTTAACCAAAGATAATCTTTTAAAACCTCAAAATCCCATTTTGACTACATTACTCGAGTGGTAGATGACGCACTCGAGTAATGAGGTAACTTGCACTCGAGCATAGAAGCTTACTCGTGTGAGTGCTTGACCAAAAGAACAGACAAAAACCAGAAATGCTTGTTGCACTCAAACACCAAGATTAACACTCGAGTGATGCCCCCGTACTCACCCGAGTCCCACCAAGTGAGGCACAAGAAGTGCTCACCTGAGAGCATAGAAATCCCAGAGCCAAAAGTGCACTTGAGCACTAGCTCTGGCACTCGAGTGAGGGAATAAAACTCATGAGTGCTAAATCACACTCTTGACAAAATGACTACGGGTGTTATCCCGAGAAGCAGGCTCATAGTGCAAAAACACATGCTCACTTGAGTGAGACCAACTGCACTCGAGTGATAACCCACATCACTCGTATGTAAGGAACTGCACTTTTGATTCTTTCGCTTGAAAGTGGAACCAAAACAAAAGGGGAAAGGGAAAATATGATGATGCACTTGAGTGAGGCCTCCACACACTCGAGTGAGGCTCTATCAAAAGCCAAAACGAAGTAGATGACAAAATTTTCCCAACTCAACCAATATGTTTCCAATGGTCCTAAAATTCTTATCCAAGACTATTCCCTCACAATTTTACACAAGAAACCCATTGGACACCTCAAAACACCCAAAATCACATCATAATGACATTTTCCCCATTGGTCACACTTATTACACACATTACCCAATTTTACCACGTTTACTTCCAATGTTCCCAAATAATCCCGATGACCATATTACACATCTAAACACCATTTTCCACACAAAACAACATGTAATTCATGCAATTACATGTCACCCAAAATCAGGGCAAATTTTCACAATTCTCAAAACCATCCAAAAGTCATAATATATAGATCAAAAGGGAGCTATCACTCACCTCTTCCTCTTTCTCAAGCTTAATTCTTGATTCTTCATCTTTCAAATTCCCTCAAGCTTTAAAACACCTTCTTTCATAAATCTAAAACCATAGAGATTAAGCTCTCATCACTATGAACAACATTATCGAAGAGTGTTTAAGCTAAAGAGGACAAGAATAAAGCTAAAAGACCACCTTTCACTTTCTCTTTCCTCCTTTAAGCTTGGCTCCATGGAGGATGAAGGAGAGAGAGAATGAGATCAGTTTTTGGCTCCCCGAAGTGCTCATGACCGACTTAGAGAAGAGAGGAGAGAGGGAATAGTTTGAAACACTGACCAAATCCAAGGGCTCACATTTTGCCGCTTGTCACAATCTTGTTTCCTCTTCCATGAGCTCACATTAGCCACACACATGAGATTCCACCCTTTTAATCTCACCACAAATCAATCATAACCATTGATCTTTAAGTTACTAATAAGCTTCCTCTTTGCTAACTGACCAATTGGTCGGCAACTTTACCATTTTGCCCTTGATTATGGTAATTCTCTTGAATCACCACCAAACACATTATATCATTCCATTAGTCACAATATGTGCCCTCCCTATAGTTTAAGTCAATTTAGATGTGAATCTACAATTGAACTTAAATACAGGGTCTAGGCACTTCTCATAACACATTCAAATCTCAAAGCATATCACATTCTCCAAAAGTAGTTATTTATAAATAATCACATCCACTTTTGAAGTCATTAGCCCTTAACCGAAATTTGGGATATTATACCCCACTACTGGACAGCCTTCCCCCTGACCAATTTTGGCATATCACACACACTAGGAAGACGATAGATGGACAGTTAGAGTGGGCAAATCTACAATCTGAGCAAATTCATGTATGCATTGTGTTTTTATATGCTAAATTTCTTCAATATTTTTTATCTCATTTTTTTCATCCTTTAATTGTAGGCTAAATTACAAGAACTTCTCTAACAATAACAAGAGGTAGAGAGTGATGCTCGAATTACCTCTGATGAAATATTAACAGTTGTTCTTGGTAAGAGATTAGGGTATGTACGAGGAAAAGGGTATGGAGCAGAGCCTTTGAGGAAGAGAAATCACTCTCAATCCAATGATAATTCAACTGTAGAGAAAATGCATACCCAATTATATGAGGAGTTTGATAAAACATTTTAGGAGGAGCATGCAAAGATAGAAGTAAATCTTGCAAAAGAATATGCTAAGATAGAAGTAAAGCGTGCAAAGAAGGAAGTAGAGCTTGCACTATTTGATCACAAGATGGAACAAATAGAGTAGAGAATCCATGCTCATAGTTTTCATGTTTAATCTTTTCAATGGATAATCTTTAGACATTGTTTAAGAAATTTAAATATTTCATGTTAGTTTTGAAGAATTGTTTTAATATCATTGCTAATTAATATATTGTTACTTAAAAATTACTTTTGATCTTTATCAATACAGTAACAATTTTAATTTTATCAATTTCCATTTAAAAAAACAAAAAAAAAATTGTGACTTTTGGCGGCAACAATAGTTGCTGCTAATACAAGTTTCTGCAAGAAGTGGCCATTGATACATGTTTCTACAGTGACACAATTGTCACCGTTGATAATAGTTTCTATGGCGATAAAATTGTCGTAACAGATAAAAGTTTATGCGGTGACACAAAAGTTGTCACTGATACATGTTTCTGTAGCGACACAATTGTCACTGCTTATAAAAGTTTCTGCAACGACACAAAAGTCGCCACTGATACATGTTTTTGCAGTGACACTATACTCCACTTTCAGTGGAGGCAGTCATTTTGGTGCCTTCCAGTGTGTTAATTGTCTACTTTCAGCGACGACATAGAAATATTGCCACCAAAAGTATTAGCAACAATCGTTTAAGCGGCCACAATTTGTCGCAGCTGAAACACACTTTAGTGGTGACTTTTATACTTTATGTTAGATCCCAAGTTTTGATGATAACAAAAGGTAATTGTATACAAAGCATGGTTTTATAAGTCTAAAGAATGATTACAAAGTTACCAAATGTATATGGCAAAGTTTTGTAATGTCTGCTGTTAGATTTAACTGATGCACTTGAGCACAGAGCTAAAACTCGAGCATGATGATCTTTTGCACTCAAGCAGATGTGAGTGTTAGACAGAAAGTGTTTACCCGAGAGCAAATTCCTATCAATTTTACTAATGCACTCGAGCATCAGGCTCCTTCTCACTTGAGCACATGCAAGTATTGGAGAAGAAGCGTTTGGCCGAGAGCAATTACTGTCATTGTTAACTGATGTACTCGAGCATTATAACCAACACTCGAGCATGAAGCTGGTTTACACTCAAGCACTAGGGAGTGAGGGACTACAAGTGTTTAGCCGAGAGTCATGAAGATTAGAGAAGCACAAGTATGCCCGAGTGAGAGTTCATATGCCCGAGTGACACATCAGTACTCACGAGTGAGAAATCTATCTCTCTCAAATTTTTGTGCAAGTGCTGATAACAAGAGTATATTACATGAGAATATTCTTCTCACTCGAGCAGGAGTATGTGTACTCGAGTGAGGACCCACATCACCTGCGAGTGTAAAATCACACTCTTGCTAAAATGGTATGGGAGTATTGTCCAAAGACGGGTTTCTTAGTGTAAAGAACAAGGACACTCAAGTAGAAGGAGTTGTGCTCGAGTGAGGCCCCATATCACTCGCGAGTGAGAAAATGAACACTCTGAAATCATGTAGAAGTGCAAGTGAAAAACTGAAGAACTAGGAGAAAATATGTGAGTTCACTCGAATGAGCCCCATCCATGCTCAAGTGATACTCTGCCAGAAGACAAAATGCACCAGTCTTACAGCATTCAATTCGAATATGGTTTAATGATATTTATTTATCTTATTATCACTTATTATTATTATTTAACATCATTTTGAATGTATTATAAGTGTAATACAGGAGGTTGAACGTTTTGAAATAAACAGAAGTCAAGGAAGTCAAACAACGGCAGACAACATCATTACAAGCACATACCTACCGCGTTCAAAGGTTTCAAACGTACGCATGCCGCTCCACAGTAACATGCTCTACTCCACAATGATCATTATTCAAACAGGTAAAATCAAACGTCTATAAATACAGAGTTCTAGAGATTATCAAAAAGAACGAAGCACAATAATTCACATATGCAAATTCACGAGTCTCTGTTATTTATATTTTCTCTATATTCATATTGTTCTTCAGTGTTTATCATACTTGCTCTGTAAGAAAGTCTATATACCTTTCAAATTCTATTTTCATTTAATCTCAAGTTATTGGGACCCTGAGACGGTAGATATCCTTACGAGAGAAGCAGTTGAGAGAATTCCTAGTAACACTTTCCACTCAAAAGACTTACAAGATACAAGCAGTAAAGAACGTTGCTGCTTGTAAGACTTACAGTGGTGTAAGAAGGAGAGAACATTGTTGCTCATAAGATTTGTATATGTAAGCTAGTGAGAAAGGTCATAGGTTGTTTTTCTACATGTAAGACTTGTCGTAAAGGGGAGAGAAATTTCTTAGTGTTAGAATATTTCTGCTCGTAGTCCATTCGAGGATGATTTGTGTTCTATGGCATTCTGAGAGCTCATTGAATCTTGGAAGCATAATGAAAATCTCAGTAGGTCTTGATCTCTGAGGACTGGATGTAGGCCTGATTTTTAGGCCGAACCAGTATAAATCTCTGTGTACTAATCCTCACAACTCTACTCTATCTACAATTACTATCATATCACCACATCAAATGAAAAATTTATCACATAATCCAATTCACCCCCCTCTTGGGTGAAGCTTGCCTCTTTCATTTGGTATCAAAGCGAGGTCTTCTCTGAAGAACCTAACAGCTTGAGAAGGATCAGATAAATGGCAATAATAGGTGAAAACATTCTTCCAGATGGAGCTTCAATCACTAGACCTCCTGGTTTTGCTGGAGAACATTTTTCATTCTGGAAAGCTAAGTTCAGAGTGTTCATGATGGCGAACGAGTACGGTTTATGGAATGTAATACAAGATGGTGACTATGTTCCAATGAAGAAAATTGAAGATAGAGTCGTTAAGAAGAGCCCAGAGGAGTTTGACATAGATGATAAAAGGTTAGTAACGTTAAATAGTAAAACTATTTTAATGATACAGAGTGCTCTCAGTCAAAAGGAATATTTTTGAATATGCACTTTACCAACTGCCAAAGATATGTGGGATGCTCTTGAAATTGCTCATGAAGGTACATCCGGAATCAAAGAAAATAGAGTCAATACTCTAATTACAGAGTATGATCTATTTTGTTTGAAACCTGGAGAAGGAATATCAGAATTTGAACTCAGGTACACTCATCTTGTTAATCAACTATCTGTACTTAGAAAATCTTTTAACCAAAATTCCCAGGTAAGAAATATTCTTAATATTCTTATGAAAGATTGGGAAGCGAAGGTGACAGCTATCGAAGAAGCTAAAGGAGAGTCAATGAGATCCGTAGGTGCTCTCTTTGGTAGCCTTTCTGAGTATGAAGGAAAGTTGAGATTCAAGAAGGAACTAGAAGAGTTCGATGATAAAAAGAAAAAGGGAGTTGCACTTAAGGCTATCAAGGAAGAAGAATCTTCCAAAAATGAAGATGTTCCTAATGATAATGATATGGGAATGATCGTGAGAAAATTCAACAAGTTCTATAGAAGAGGTCAAAAGAACTTAAAGAATTATCAATGTGGACCAAGCTAGAAAGAAAATAAAGAGCAATAGATAGTATGCTATGAACGTGGGAAGCCTGGACACATCAAATCGGAATGCTTCAGAAACATAGACAAAAAGAAGCAAAAAAAGAAAGCATACATATCATCTATCTGGGGTGATAGTAAGTCAGATGAAGAAAGCGACAATGACGAAGTAGCAAATCTATGCTTGGTAGCCAAAGAAGAAGAATCAGATTCTGAGTTAAGTGATTATGAACCTACTTATGATGAGTTGTTATCTGAATATAATGCATTGCATACAAAATTCATCAAGGTAGCTAAAGAAATGGTTAGTTATAAGAAGAAAGTAAAGGAATTAGAAAATACTGTCATATCATCGTGTGAAGTATGTGAGGAGAAAGATAAGAAAATAAGAGATTTAACAAAAACTGTTGAAAAATTTACTAAGGGAAGTGAAACTCTTAAAGTTATTCTAAATTCTCAGAAAGTTTCCTTTGATAAATCTGGAATTGGATATAGGTTCGATCATGATAAAGATAGAGGAAATAAGAAGAATAGTAGTAGAACTTATCTTAAATATATTAGGAATTTTGTGCATACATCAAATCCATTCGCATCATATAGCTATTGTAATAGGAAAGGACATTATAATTCATCATGTTATTTTAAGAAAGGACAAGTTATTAGCACGTATAAATGGGTTCCGAAAGGGACACATGCATTACATACTAACCACAAAGGACCCAAGAAAGTGTGGGTACCTAAAACTTGATCACCTTACTCTAGGTATGTCTCAAAGCATCACGAGCAAACAAGTGGTATATTGATAGTGGATGCTCGAGACACATGACTAGTGACAAAAATAAGTTCACCATGTTGGAAACCAGAGAAGGAGGAAAGGTAACATTTAGAGGTAATCAATCTGGACGTATTACTGGAATTGGTGAAGTGGGAAAATCCGATGGTGTTCAAATCAATGAGGTATACTATGTTGAAGGACTATGCCACAACCTCTTGAGTGTAAGTCAAAGCACTGACAAAGATAACTGGGTGATCTTTGATTCAAAAGAATGCTTGATAGTAAACAAGAAAGATCTGCCGCTAAACAAATAATCTATCAAGGTAAAGATCTGAGCTCAAAGGGACGGTAACTGTTATACTATTGATTTAAATTCAAATTCTTCTGAAAATTGTTTTCTTAGCAAATCAGAGGAAAGTTGGTTATGGCATAAAGAGTCTGGCTCATGTTAATATGAATCAACTTGACAAACTGATTAGAAAAGATTTAGTTATTGGTCTTCCTAAACTAAAATTCAAAGATAATATGATTTGTGAAGCATGTCAAAAAGGCAAACAAACTAAATCTTCATTCAAAACAAAGTATGAGATTTCTACTTCCAAACCTTTACAATTACTTCATATGGATTTAGTAGGTCCGGCAAGAGTAAAAAGTTTTAGAGGAAATCTATATACTTTAGTGATTGTCGATGATTTTACAAGATTTACATGGACTATATTTTTGGTTCAAAAGATGAAACATTTGGTGAATTTATTACGTTTGCTAAAAAGGTCCAAAATGAGAAAGGTATTTCTATTATTTCTATTAGGACAGACTATGGAGGAGAATTTGATAATCAACTCTTTGAAGACTACTGCAACAACAAAGAAATAGATCACAACTTCTCTGCACCTAGAACACCCTAACAAAATGGAGTAGTAGAAAGAAAGAACAGAGTCCTCATAGAAATGGCGAGAGTAATACTTAATGAAAAAGAAATGTCACAAGTGTTCTGGGTAGATGCAATGAGTACTGCATGCTACATTTCAAATCGAGCATATATTCACAAGTCACTAGGAAAGACGCCATATGAACTCTACAAAGGAAGAAAGCCAAATCTTGCTCATCTACACATCTTCGAATGTAAGTGCTTCATTCACAACAATGGTAAAGAAAACTTAGGTAAATTTGATTTAAAGTCTGACAAAGGTTTATTTCTAGGATATTCTAATAGAAGTAAAGCTTATAGAGTTTTTAATAAAAGAACATGTACAGTTGAAGAATCTATTCATGTTGTGTTTAATGAACTTGATTCTCAGACAAAACATGTTGATAAAGAAGAAATGGACTTAATAAAGAAAAACAAAACTATTTCAAAAAAAAATGATTTTAAAACAAATGATTTTCAAAATATAGAAGTTGTCGATGATCATGCTCAACCAAAAGCATGGAGACATATTAAAGATCATTCAATTGATCAAATAATTGGAGATATTCATGAAGTGTCAAAACCAGAAATAGAATTCTCAATGAGGTAACTTTCTCTGCTTTTATTTCTAAAATTGAACCTTCTAATATGGAAGAAGCTTTATCTGACAATGATTGGGTGATTGCTATGCAAGAAGAATTAAATCAATTCCAAAGAAATCAAGTTTGGGATTTGGTCCTTGACCTAAAGATCATACGGTTATAGGGACCAAATGGGTTTTCAAAAACAAACTTGATGAATTAGCAATCATTGTGAGAAACAAATCAAGATTTGTGGCCAAAGGCTATAATCAAGAAGAAGGTATTAATTATGAGGAAACATATGCTCCAGTGGCAAGATTGGAAGTAATACTAGTACTCTTAGCCTTTGCTTGCATTAAAGGTTTTAAACTTTATCAAATAGATGTGAAAAGTGCTTTTCTAAATGGTTATATTATGGAGGAAGTATATGTTGAACAACCTCCTGGCTTTGAAGATGAAACAAAGCCTGATCATGTTTTCAAACTTAACAAAGCTTTGTATGGTTTGAAACAAGCACCTAGAGCTTGGTATGAAAGACTAAGCAAGTTTCTTCTTGATCAAAATTTTGTCAGAGGAAAAGTGGATACAACTCTTTTCATAAAACATAACAAAGAAGATATTCTAATTGTTCAAATTTATGTTGATGATATTATCTTCGGTGCTACTAACGAATCTATGTGTCAAGAATTTTCTAAGATTATGCAGGGAGAATTTGAGATGTCCATGATAGGAGAATTGAACTTCTTTCTTGGACTTCAAATCAAGCAAAAGAAGAATGGTATATTTGTGTCTCAAACAAAGTATTTGAAAGAGTTATTGAAGAAATATGGATTAGATAATGCTAATGGAGCTGATACTCCAATGAGTTCTACAACTTTGTTGTATGCTGATGTAAAAAGTCTTAGCTTCAACATTACTAAATATAGAGGAATGATTGGTTCATTACTCTATCTTACAGCAAGCAGGCCAGATATTCATTTCAGCGTTGGAATGTGTGCGAGGTATCAATCCGCTCCTAAGGTATCACATGCAGAGATAGTAAAAAGAATCTTCAAATATCTAGGAGACACTTCAGAACTTGGCTTATGGTATCCAAAAAGAGGAAACAAGTATTTAATGGCATATTCAGATTCAGATCATGGAGGATATAAAACTGACAGAAAAAGTACTAGTGGTCAATGCCAATTCCTTGGAGGCTCTCTGGTATCATGGTTCAGCAAGAAGCAGAACACAGTTTCATTATCCTCAACTGAAGCTGAATATATAGCTGTAGCTAGTTGTTGTTCTCAAGTATTATGGTTGAAACAACAACTTCAAGATTTGGGGTTATACTTAAATGAGATTCCAATTTATTGTGACAACACTAGTACCATAAGCTTAGCCAAGAATCATGTGCAACATTCAAGGACCAAACACATAGACATCTGACATCACTTTATTCGAGATCACGTGCAAACGAAGGATGTCAAAGTAGAATTCATACCAACACACCTTCAACTTGTTGACATATTCACAAAACCAATAGCTAAAGATCAATTCCTATATATTTGAAGAGAATTGGGAATGGTTAATCCCAATAAGTTGTAAGTTTTCTTGTTAATTATTTTAATTAAATGAATTTTTGATGATAACCATATTGACTTTGGCATCGGAGCATTAGAAACTGTTTTTGCAGGTCTGTCACTCGAGCACAGGAAGTGTCACTCGAGTGACAAGCTCATGCTCACTCAAATCAGTCAACCCTGCTCGAGCACAGAACTATTGAAAATACTCTGTTTCTAAGCATGTAAAACAGGGGTTAACAGAGGAGATAAAAATACCAAGAGACTATATGAAGTGCAACAATTAAATTAATCTCACTCGGGTGAGAGATATCCTCACTCGAGCATGGTATGAACATGCTTGAAGTGAAGTAAGATCACTCAAGCAGAAAGAAGGGAATTATTACAAGTGCCTACTCAAAGCATGGTTACTCAAATGATTTTGGAAGATTTGAGTACAAAGATGAAAAATATAGCAAGAAATCTTTAAACCAGGTACGCTCTTATCTATTTTATCAAAATTGTCTGAATGTCACTCAAGCACAGTATGATCACACTCAAGCACAATATGAATATCACTCGAGCACTAGGGTTATTTCTCGAGTATTGCCACTTATATCAGTTACGCGATAGCTCAGATCATCACACTTCCTGCTCTCACTCAAAGCGTTGCGTCACTCGAAGATTGCCTCTCTTCACCTCCAACTGTTACCCATCAATCAAATGTCTCCTTTTGACACAAATCACCATTACAACTCTTCAATCTTCTTTATAAGGTGAGATTTAACCTCAAAGTCTCTCATTCTGTGCCCTAACTTTCTAAAATTTTCTCATTCAATCTTTAGAAAACATGCGAGTCTTGTTCTTTTCATTTCGCTTCTAAATGGCTAGAACTAAGATTCCTGTTGTTGCCCAGAGATCTCATTCACCCTCTCCCACTTATTCTACTGCTAGTTACTCAGGAACTCCGGTACCAATACCTTCATCTCCTAGAATGTCTTCTTCACCTACACCTCCTCCTAAACCCAAAACCAAAAAGAGAACTCCGGCCAAGAAACTTCATCCTAAGCCTCAAATAGCCAAGAAGGATCAACCTCTACAAAAGAAACCAAAGGGTGTAGTTTTCAAAAAACCAATGGTTACCCGATCTCAATCCAAAGAGGTCAAAGGAAGAGGAAAGAAGAAGGACACTGAGCAACAATCCTCTTCTTCCTCCGATGACAAATTCAATATGCAACTCCGGGAAGCAATGGAGAGGTCAAAACTTGACAAGTTGGTTGGGAAAATTGCCTCTCAAGCCAGTGTCTCAAGTTCACACCATGTTGGGCAATCTAGTACGGCTGCTTTAGGGGTACCTTCTACATCACAGGCTCTAAAGGAAGAACAAGTCACAAGTCCTCCTAAAGGTTTCAATGTTGAGGAACTGAAGGCACTACAACAGAAGGTATACGATACTGAGTTTGCACATAGATATTTCTGTCCTATAGTTTATGTGGACTTAGATTATTTGAAGAAGAATTGTCATTTGGATTTATACCCTTATCTTGGATTCTATGCTCCCTGGCTGAACATTCACATTCCATATTCACCCTCTGTTGTGAAATCCTTTTACTGCAACATGAAAACCCATAACATTATGTCTAGGGATGGAGAATTGATTGAGGAAGCAGTATCTACCACTGTTAGAGGTCAATTCATTATGATATCTGCTAAGACTATTAATGACTTACTTGGGTTTGTTGCACCACCTCTAGATCCACCACTCTTTCAGCCAATAAAGCCTTCTGACTTTTAAGACTAAATGACCCTATAGGCCCCCTTAATTTTAAGCCTATTGACATGCATGATTCTCATAGAGCCCTTCACTACATATACTCTCGTAGCATGGTTAACAAGTCCAAAAATTTTACCCATTTTGCTTAGAGAGATTATTATTTGCTGGCCTCTTTCCTAGCCGGGCAATAAAGAAATGTGGGGGAGATCATTTTTAATGAGATGAGAAGATTTCGATTTTCTTCATCAAAATCCGTGACTATACCATATCCTCAGATTGTATCCCTCATCCTCATGAAAAACAAGATATGGTACTTGGAAGAAACTGAGAGGGTAATCATTCCAAGGTTTGGCAAGACTCAACTGACTCATATGAGTATCAATCTTCCAGTGAGTCGAACCAGGGCTACATCTCAGAGAGAAGCCACTCTATCAAGAGGTGATGAGGCACAGTCATCTGCTTAAGGTCAAGTTCCACCTCCATCTTTCTTGAATGCATCACTCTCCAATCATTTGACTGAAGTGATTAATCAAGCTGTGTCTGGCTTGAAAAAGGAATTGATGACTGGGTATGAGAAGTTGGTGGACAAGATGGAGTTACAAGTCTTAAAGTTGGTAGACAAGGCTAATACCAACTTTGACTTGATGTTTAAGACTCAGGATCACATGTTGTAACCCCCTGCCGTAATTATATCCGAAATACGCAATTAAAGTGAAATAGAGACCAATAAGAAACAAATACAAATTACAAACCCATCTACCAGACGGGGTTTTCAAAATTACCTTTCGAAATCATTTATAAACTTGGTCTCATAATCACTTTTCGAATACAATTACTACGCGGAACATCACATTCATAATAAATCAGAGTACACAAAAATAATCCCGGCAATCCCAGTTTCCATATATTAACTCGAGCTTTATAGGGCACATTCGCCCATACAAGCCCTCATATGGGGATTACACAAATCTTTCTCATACATATACAAATATCCAACAACTCATTTCAAATACATAACCAAATATACTCATCCTAAACATGCATTGATAACCACCTATCACAAGATTACAACCCGAACGAGTCCCGTCGCCTTTGATTGCTTACTCCATCCTCGATCCACCTACCCTGTCTAAATTGTTGGTAGGGGAGGGTGAGATTCGAGAGAATCTCAGTAGGAAATAGATACCATAATGCATGCATGATAGATGCTATGTGTATGACATGTTAGCTTTATCTAGATGCATGCCACATAATGACATTTCTGTACGCTCAATGTTTCATGTAACAAAACTATGGCCACAGCAAAACAGAAACAGAGCTTCATTTATTCAAATATGCTCTACACAATCACGTAAAGTAATCACATACATCACTACACAAGCAAGGATATCAAATACATGCAAGTAAGGTAAGTCCCCTACCTCCAGTCTTTTCTCCTCGATTTGCGTGCCAGCAACTCGGGGCTTCACATTCGATCCTACAATGTCAAATGTACCATTTAGACACTTCCATAGTGTTTCTGGGGGTTATATGAGTCTATAATGAAAATTTACAAAAATACCCCCGGGGACCCGGCCCGGGCCCGCCGTACCTGGTCCGGTTGCACTTTTCCTGAAATTCTAATATGGGCTTTCCTAACATATTTCAGCCCAAGGAATCCATTTTCGGACTCGGAATTATCAAATTCAATGTAAAATTATGAAATTGCCCTTGGCAGCCCTACTTTTAGGGTTTTAGGGGTGTTTCCGTAATTATGCTTTCTCGGCCTTTTTTGAAAAAGTGCCCAACTGTAACCCCACCTAATTTTCGCCCCTGAACTCAATGGAACCATCAAATCATTGAAAATCCAACTCTAAGACCCATTTCTAGGGCTGGCCGAAATTTATGAGTTCTCCAGGGAAAATCGGGGTTTTATGATTTCGGCTCCGTAAACGCGTTCCTTTCTACTCCTAACCACTTTATTAACCATTACATTAGGTTACAACTAACATTAAGACCCAATTTGGGCAGCATAACCCCTAGGCCACATCATTTCCAAACTTTAAAACCAATGGCAATCCGGCGAAATTTCACCGATTAAATTGCCCACAGCAGCCAGAATAAGCAATATACGAAAGTTTGGAAGTTACCTCAAGCTCCCACTAGCTTTTCCCAAATTTGGCTGAACCCTAGCCTCTTTAAAACACCAAGTTTTGAGCTTCACAACCTTAAAGAATAAAGAGGAGTGGCTTAGAGTCGGAGTTATACGCGTTAGGAGCTAGATCGTCGGAGAAATCGGCTTACCTTGCGAGATTTCTTCCTCTTTTTCTCTCTTTTCTCCAAGCTCTCTCCACGTTTTTTTCTTGCTTCAGCTGCTGTGTGCGACAGAAATGAGCTGAGGAAGATGATAACATATGTAATTCCATGCTGACATCATCTTTTAATGAGATGATGTCATAATTCCCATTTTCGGATTTTCTGGCAGATTTTCTGCCCAAACTTTGAAAAATCATAACTAATTCTAGAAAAATTGAAATGAGGTGATCCCAAAGCCAAATGAAAGGTATTTAAGTCCTCTTCATTGGAAAAATATGATCCATTACTAGAAATCATCACAAAATTCCAGAATTACACAAATTTCATCACTGCCCCAAAACAGAGTCCATTTTCGACCTCAAACTTTGGACAGTCATATCTCCCAGTTCCCAAAACGAAATGGCACAAATTATATGTCCATTTTGAAGCTTGGGATGTGAACTTCAAGACTGGAAAGTTTCATAATTTTCTGACATCATTTGCCTAGTCAAAACATCCACACGAGAAGACTGCCCAGACAGAATTCACACTGGACAGCATTTCCAATTTTTTGCAACCAATGTGTCCAATCCAATTTAAATCAATTCCAATGATTAAATACCACAACATGACACCATTTCCATCACAATATCCCATTCAATTCCTCCCTCTATTCTAAGTCAATTTGGATGTTAATCCACAATTGAACTCAAATACAGGGTTTTGGCGTTGCTCATAACACAAGCGACTACAATCCACTTTATATTCTCTAAAAGGGTTCATTAATCACTAACCACGTCCACTTTTGTAGTCATTAAACCCTAATCACAATTTAGGATCTTGCTAAACCGGGGCTTAGCAATCCACTAATCTCAGGCTTATTCTCTAGCCTCGAGTCTCAAAATTCGGGGTGTTACACATGTCAAGAAGGATAACTGATATGGAGATCTTCTTACATTCTCACTTTCCGAATGCATCTTCAGAAGTGCCACCTGAGACCTCTCCTGCCTCGACTTCACATCCTCATCCACAGACACATGTTCTCTTCACCGATCTAGATTCTAATGTTGATATCACATATGATCAGTCACCTTCACCACCACCCTCAACCTCTGTTCCTCAGCCATCATCTCCACCCTTTGTGCTGGTGCCAATTGACCCTTCCACTGCCATGGTGCCCTTTGTCCCATCATCCGATCTCACTTTTCCTCAACCCCCTTCTGATGTTGATAAAATGGGGGAGAAGGATGTGTGATGGTTTTCTGAGCTATCATGGGATGTATTGGGTGTTTGGGTAGTTTTTTTGTATTGGGGTAGGGTTATGATGTTATTTTTGGGTTTATGGTTGTATATGGGCTTTATGGATAATTGATGGTTTATGCTTAATATTGTACTTTTCTTGATTTGTCACTAATGGTTATTTTCAAGTTATTAAGTTTTCTATTCAAATTTAATTGTTTCTATGATGCTATGCTTTATCTTGGTTGTTAAGTATCCAGTGGAAGTATTATAGGAAACATATGTAGATAAGTGCACAAATCTGAACTTGGATCTAAACTTTGGTGAAAACATGCATTTGGAAACATTGATGTTGTGTTTTAAAAATATTTCACTCTAATCAAGTTTTTTTTTCTTAAAACTCATCACAAAGGTTTTGTCATCATCAAAAAGGGGGAGAATGTTAGATCCCAAGTTTTGATGATAACAAAAGAAAATTGTATACAAAGCATGGTTTTATAAGTCTAAAGCATGATTACAAAGTTACCAAATGCATATGGCAAAGTTTTGTAATGTCTGTTGTCAGATTTAACCCAGGTTGTGAAACCCGGACCGGACCGGCCGGTCCGGCCCGGTAACCGGCGAACCGGACGGTAAACCGGTCCGATTCCTGGTCCGGTCCGGGTTGGTGTTTTTAATAAAAAAAAAAAAAAAATTTCCTTTAGAATTTCATACTATAAGTCTAAAATTTTCAATTTTTCACCGGTTTAGCTCCGGTTTGGTCCCGGTTTGACCCACTGACCCTTAACCCAGTACCCCGACCGGTTCAATGACTGGTCCGAGTTTTAATACCTTGGATTTAACTGATGCACTCAAGCATAGAGCTAGCACTCGAGCATGATGATCTTTTGCACTCAAGCTGATACGAGTGTTAGATAGAAAGTGTTTGCCCGAGAGCAAATTCCTGTCAATTTTACTAATACACTCTAGCATCAGGCTCCTTCTCACTCGAGTACATGCAAGTGTTGGACAAGAAGTGTTTGGCTGAGAGCAATTACTGTCATTGTTAACTGATGCACTCGAGCATTATAACCAACACTCGAGCATGAAGCTGGTTTACACTCAAGCACTAGCGAGTGAGGGACTGCAAGTGTTTGGCCGAGAGTCATGAAGATCAGAGAAGCACAAGTATGCCCGAGTGAGAGTTCATATGCCCGAGTGACACATCAGCACTCACGAGTGAGAAATCTATCTCTCTCAAATTTTGGTGCAAGTGCTGATAACAAGAGTATATTACATGAGAATATTCTTCTCACTCGAGCAGGAGTATGTGTACTCGAGTGAGGGCCCACATCGCCTGCGAGTGCAAAATCATACTCTTGCTAAAATGGTATGCGAGTATTGTCAAGAAATGGGTCTCTTAGTGTAATGAACAAGGACACTCGAGCAGAAGGAGTTGTGCTCGAGTGAGGCCCCACATCACTTGCAAGTGAGAAAATGAACACTCTGAAATCATGTGGAAACGTAAGTGAAAAATGAAGAACTAGGAGAAAATATGTGAGTTCACGCGAGTGAACCTTATCCATGCTCGAGTAATACTCTGCCAGAAGACAAAATGCACCAGTCTTACAGCGTTCAATCCGAATATGGTTTAATGATATTTATTTATCTTATTATCACTTATTATTATTATTTAACATCATTTTGAATGTATTATAAGTGTGATACAAGAGGTTGAACGCTTTGAAATAAACAGATGCGAAGGAAGTCAAACAACGGCAGACAACATCATTACAAGCACGTACCTACCGCGTTCAAAGATTTCATATGTACGCATGCCGTTCCACAGTAACATGCTCTGCTCCATAATGATCATTATTCAAATAGGCAAAATCGAACATCTATAAATACAGAGTTCCAGAGATCGTCAAAAACAACGAAGCACAAGAATTCACGAGTCTCTATTATTCATATTTTATCTGTATTCATATTGTTCTTCAGTGTTTATCATACTTGCTCTGTAAGAGAGTCTATATACCTTTCAAATTCTATTTTCATTTAATCTCAAGGTATTGGGACCTTGAGACGGTAGATATCCTTACGAGAGAAGAAGTTGAGAGAATTCCTAGTAAAACTTTCCACTCAAAAGACTTACAAGATACAAGTAGTAGAGAACGTTGCTGCTTGTAAGACTTACAGTGGTGTAAGCAGGAGAGAACGTTGCTGCTCATAAGATTTGTATATGTAAGCTAGTGAGAAAGGTCATAGGTTGTTTTTCTGCACGTAAGACTTGTCGTAAAGGGGAGAGAAATTTCTTAGTGTTAGAATATTTCTGCTCGTAGTCCATTTGAGGACGATTTGTGTTCTGTGGCATTTTGAGAGCCCATTGAATCTTGGAAGCATAGTGAAAATCTCAGTAGGTCATGATCTCTGAGGACTGGACGTAGGCCTGGTTTTTAGGCCGAACCAGTATAACTCTCTGTGTACTAATCCTCACAACTCTACTCTATCTACAATTACTATCATATCACCACGTCAAATGAAAAATTTATCACATCACCCAATTTACCCCCCTCTTGGGTGAAGCTTGCCTCTTTCACTTTCAACGGTGATTTTTGTCACTGCTGAAAGTCATATTTTTTGTAGTAGCAGGAGTGTGGCCTTCCAATACTATTGATGGCATGGGATAACAAATCACACCCTCTACTTATAAAACTACAATTATAAATAATATGACTCATTTTTTTCATAATCTCTCTTGATAATATTCTAGTTAACATCTTATAAATTTTAAATTAATATTGGGACCATATCCATTTTTTATTAATATAATATGATGTTTCAATTTTTGACACAATCTAGTAAATTTTTATTTTTGTCAATTTGTTTTTCTGTAATTATTGTTTTGTCAATTAGTCCTAGCAAATATTATTCTCTAACGGCCCTTCTTTTTAATTTTCCCTAAAAAAACCTTTAATGGCATTTTCTGTAATTATTTAGAGTTATAACTTGTAACCAGGTGACCATCAACTTTATTCAACAGTATTTGTATATAAATACGTTAGATAGATTATATCGTTTATATTTTTTAGAACAAAAAAATAGATTGTTTTCAACAATGCGTTTGAATTTGTTCGAGTGCTTCCTAAATATATTCATCAATGGAAATGAATGAGGTTGTATTTTTGTGTATGCCTCTCTCTATTTATATACACATAAAAAGAAAAACAAATTGATATTTTAATTTTAAATACAAGAAGTTTACTTTGAAATGATCAAACCACTTTTTATCCTTTTTAATTTTTTGATGGAAAGCGAATAAAATTATTAAGATATAAAAGGATTACGTTAAAAAAAGTTATCTTCAAATAAAAAGTGACAACTCTCATAATGTTTTTTCTGTTATAAAATATCGATGATAAGAGAGAGCAAAAGTTAAAGTAGAGAGAAATTCAAGAGAGAAAATTGAGAAAAAATTTTATTTACTTGTCTGTACAAAATACTAAGCCCAAGACCTCTATTTATAGGCATAAAAAACACATATGAACAGTGAGTTACACGTATTGCTACATAACGTATGTATGAATAGTACTTTGTTGCAATACCGTATATGAACAATATTTTCTGTATGAACAGAAATGCCTGGTTTTAGAGATCGTGTTGAATGGAGGAGCAAGTTGGTCTGGATATGAGTCAAAGGACATCCACATAATTAATATTCATAACACTCCCCCTTAGATGTCCATTATGAATGTGTCTCTTTAAAAACTTTAACTAGGGAAAACCCAGTGGGATAAAAATCTAGTCAAAGAAAATAGTATATTATTCATTGATACACTATCAACGGATGCCTCAGTAAAAACCTTTCTAGGAAAACCCAATGGGACAAAATCTAGATAAGGGAAAAAGAGTATAGCATGTATCAACTCCCCCTCTTGACAACATCAGTTGATATCTCTAAGTCTCCAAAGACCAATCACTACAAAAAAAAAGGTATTTTGTAGCGGTGAAATTGTAGTGGTTATAATTAACCGCTACAAATATTAACATTTGTAGCAGTTTTAACCCAAACCGCTACACATTTGTAGTGGCAAACTATGCGCCAAGTGGCGCGCGAGATTTACTGTGTTTTTTGTAGAGGTTACCTAAGTAAAACCGCTACCAATAAGGCGCGAATTTCCAGCCAAATATTGTAGCGGTTTATTTGTAGCGGTTAATAAATTAAAACCGCTACAGTTTTTGCAACAGATGGCACGCGAACAGTGTAGCGGTTATTTGTAGCGGTCTGATCAATAAAACCACTACAAAATTCCAAACGTCACGTATTTTGTAGCAGTTGCTAGGTTATAACCGCTACAGAATTTCAAAGGTCCCAAATTTGTAGCGGTTACATACCATAAGCACTACATAACTTTGTGATTTGTAGCGGTTATATTAGAACCGCTACAAAGTTTAGCCGCACCTAAGATATTTGTAGTGGTTTATGTAGCGGTTATTTGAATAACCGCTACAAAAGTTCTGCCTATATAAACTCTCCACCCCCCCTTCATTTCTCCATTTGCTCATTTTGTTTCTTGAAGTTTATCTGAGTGTTTTCTTTAGATTTGAACGTTCAAACGTATGTGAAAGAGTTTTTGTTGCAGTATTTCTTGGTATTTGTACTTGAGGTAAGGAGATAAACTGCTACTAATTAACTCGCCTTTTTTAAACTGAAATTAATTTTTTGGCGCAAATTTTGAATTTTTATTAAATTAGTAGCGGTTAGATAACCGCTACAAATTTCATCAAAAATTCAAAATTAGTAGCGGTTTTACTTGTTAGTGTAAGAGTTTCACCCAAGAGGGGGGTGAATTAGGTGATCCCAGAAATTTTGTTGCGAATAAGGAAATTGACGGAATATTAAAAGCAATTAAGATCATGGAGAAATATCACCGAAGTGTACACTGAGAGTTATACTGGTTCGGCCACAACCACTTTGACCTATGTCCAGTCCTTAAAGCGTCTCTGAGAGTTTCACTATATTCTCCAAGATTCAGTGGGTTCTTGGCACCTCAGTACACAGCAAGTTCCTTCACTTGGACACTCGCTCCCCCTTACACGTTGTAATCAAATCCCCAACTCAAGGTTCCACTACCTTAAGTTGTCTCAATAATAAATATTGAGTTTGTAATGAAAAACTCTCTAACAGAGCAAATATATAATCTCTGAAGTACAAATGAATGAGTATATGAAAACAAAGCACTAAGAATGTGTTGATCAGTGTAATCTTAGTTTGTGTCTACTTGTTTTCTTCTCTTTGAATGCTCCATATATATAGATGTTTGGAAGTGTCCGTTGGAAGCATTTCAAACTTGTCCGTTAGAGTCGTGCAGCAATGGTTGACTATTCTTTGTATTTGAAAACTATCCATTGGCGGTAGGTAGCGGTAGGTAAACGTTTAGACTTTTATTTGACTTCTCAAATCTGTCATACTCTTTCATTGTTTCTCTACAAATGTACTTAGAATACTAATACAATGAAGAGTTAATCATCTAGATAACAAATCAAGAGATATTCGATGAGAATATAATTTCTGGACTGCCTTACTCGAGTGGCTATTCGAGTGATTAAGTTTGTTACTCGAGTGGTCCCTCAAGTAAACATGTCAGAATTATGGCAGTGAGCAAATCAATATTTTGCATCAGAAATTACTCGGGTAAGACATGGAGTGATATATTACAAACCTTGAAAATACCTGATTACTCGAGTGGCCATGTCTTTACCGTCACAGATTACTCAAGTGATTACTGTGGTAAACTGCTTACTCGAGTGGCACTCGAGTGGCCTTTATGTTTCTTCATACCTTACTTGAGTGGTCCCTCGAGTGGCTTTCAAATAACCCACAGATTACTCAATTACTCCCTCGAGTAATGGCATCAATTTCTTGGCTGAGAGTGTACTATCAGGTTACTCAAGTGGCTACTCGAGTGGCATTTCAAATAACTCTGTAGATTACTCGAGTGGTCCCTCGAGTAATCATATTTTATTTACTGGTTACTTGAGTGGCTACTCGAGTGATATGCTATATTTCTTGGCCGAGAGTGACTGGAAGATTTTAGACTTGGTTACTCGAGTTACTACTCTAGTGATGCCTGTAAAAATCTTGTTGCTCGAGTGGCTACTCGAGTAATGGTATATATAACTTTTCAGATTACCCGAGTGGTCCCTCGAGTAACTTCGTTCAAAATTTGGCAGTGCTTCACTAGATGAAATTCTGTTTGCTTACTCGGGTGGCTACTCGAGTGATGGCTTATGTTACCCAAGTGGCTACTCGAGTAAGCCTTCTTAAGAATTATTGATTACTTCCAATGCTGACTCTAAGTCATGCTATGCTACTTTGTTCAAATCCATTTGTTTGTTATCAAATTCTTTCATATTATTGATCCAATCTTTGTTATCATCAAAGCATATGGGATCTAACATTCTCCCCATTTTTGATGATGACAAAACTTGGTGATTTTGAACAAAGTTTTTGAAGTTGAATTTCTAAATATGCGTTTCTCAAAACCTGGAGGTTGCTCTACATATACTTCTTCCATGATATAGCCATTTAGAAATGTACTCTTTACATCCATTTGATAGATTTTGAATCCTTTGATGCATGCAAAGGCTAAGAGTACTCGTATAGCTTCCAATCTAGCCACTGGAGCATACGTTTCCTTATAATCAATTCCTTCTTCCTAATTATAACTTTTGGCCACCAATCTTGCCTTGTTTCTGACAATAATTACGGATTCATCAAGTTTGTTCTTGAATACCCATTTAGTGCCAATAATTGGATGATCCTTAGGTCGAGGTACCAAATCCCAAACTTGATTTCTTTCAAATTGATTTAGTTCTTCTTGCATTGCTATAACCCAATCATTGTCTGATAGGGCTTCATCAATGTTAGAAGGTTCAATCTCAGAAATGAATGCAGAAAAACTTACTTCATTAAAAATTCTATTTCTAGTTTTGACTCCTTCATTCACATCTCCTATAACTTGATCTAGAGGATGACTACTATTGTATTTCCAGGCAATAGGTTGACCTAGTGACTGATCTTCTTCCTTGGTTTGATCAACTTCTGGAATAAGAGATTTAGAAATAGATTGACTATTTTCTTGATTTAAAATAACTTCCTGCTCATCATCAATGGTTTTGTTAGAGGATTCAAATTCATCAAATACAACATGAATTGATTCTTCAACAACACATGTTTGTTTATTGAAAATTCTATATGCTTTACTTCGGTTAGAATATCCTTGGAAAATTCCTTCATCTATTCTATAATCAAATTTTCCTAAGTTATCTTTACCATTATTATGAATGAAACACTTACAACCGAAGATGTGTAAATGAACAAGATTCGGCTTCCTTCCTTTGTATAGCTCGTATGGTGTCTTTCCAAGTTTTGTTCTAATGTAGGCTCTATTTGAAATATAGCATGTTGTGCTCATAGCATCGGCCTAGAAAACTTGAGACAAGTTCTTTTCATTTAGTACTGCTCTAGCCATTTCAGTGAGCACTCTATTCTTACGTTCCACGACTCCGTTTTGTTGTGGTGTCCTTGGAGCAGAGAAATTGTGATCAATGCCATTAGTATCACAATATTCTTTAAAGGCTTGATTCTTAAATTCTCCACCGTGATCTGTCTTGATACCTGAAATAGACATACCTTTCTCATTTTGCACTTTCTTGGCAAAAACAATAAATTCTGCAAAGGTTTCATCCTTTGATGATAGAAAAATAGTCCATGTAAATCTAGAGAAATCATCAACAATGACCAATGAATATAAGTTGCCACCAAGACTTTTAACTCTAGCTGGACTAACTAAATCCATATGTATCAATTGAAGTGGTCGATTTGTTGTAATCTCATTTTTTTTTATTTGAAATATGATTTAGTTTGTTTACCTTTTCGACATGTATCACAAATCAAGTCATTTTTAAAACTTACTTTAGGTAAACCAAGAACTAAATCCTTTTTTAGTAGTTTGCCTAGTTGGTGCATGTTGACATGAGCTAGTCTCTTATGCCATAACCAACTTTCATTGGCATTGCTCAGAAAACAATTTTCAGAATCATTTCTATTTATATCAATTGTATAGCAATTACCTTCCCTTTTTGCTCTGAACCTTGCCTTGATATTTTTCTTATCAAACTGTAAGTCTTTCTTGTTGACAATCAGACATTCCTCTAAATCAAATATTATCCAGTTGTCTTTATCTGCACTTTGACTTACGCTCAGCAAATTATGACACAAGCCTTCAACGTAATATACATCTTTGACTTGTATTCCTTTGTCATTTTTTATTTCACTAATTCCTGCTATCTTTCTGAATTGATTTCCTCCAAATTTTACCTTTCCACCTTCCTTAGATTGCAGTGTGGTAAAATTTTCAAAATCTTCAGTCATATGTCTAGAGCATCCACTGTCTATGTACCACTTGTTGTTTCTGGATGCTTTGAGATATATCTGAAATTAAATACGATTAAATCTTAGGTACCCACTTATTTTTAGGTCCTTTTGGGTTAGTACAAGAAATTTTCGAAATATATGAACCTTTAGGTACCCATTTGTAGGTTCCTATCATTCCTTTCTTCTTATGAATGCATGATGATGTATAATGGCTTTTCTATTATAATAATTACAATGAGCAAAAGGATTTGATGTATACACAGAATGCTGAAAATAATTCAAGTATGATTTACCTCATGCTTTCTTTCTTCCTTTCCTTCTGTCTGATTTTGGATCATATCCAATTCTAGATCGATCATTCACAAATCATTGAGCTTTTAAAATTACATTTAGCATTTCACTTCCTTTAGTGAATTTTTCAAGAGATTTAGTAAGATCAGTTTTTTTCTTTTCCAAAGAAGTACAATTTACACAATCCTTTTCAAAATTCTCTTTAAGTTCTACTTCAAGAGCTTTGTTTTTCTTTTTAAAAACAACTAGTTCTTTGACTACTTTGATGAATTCAGAATGTAAATCATTATATTCAGAATGTAGTTCATCATAGGTAGGATCAGAATCAGTTACCTCTTCTTTTGTTTCCTCTTGAGCAACTAGACATATATTGGATACTACCTCTTCATTGCTTTCTTCGTCAGAAGAACTATCTCCCCATATGGCAGATACAAAGGCTTTCTTCTTGTTATAGAATTTGCCTTTTCTCTTTTCTTTATTCTTCTGAATCAACTCTTGACATTTTGATTTGAAATGTCCTGGCTTTCCACATTCATAACAGATGATGTGTTCTTTATTGCTTGTTCCTCCTTTCTGAAAGTTTTTGAATCCTTGACCTTTCTTGTAGAACTTTCTGAATCGTTTCATGATTAGGCCCATTTCATCATCATCAAGCTCTTCATCTTCATCTTGTTCTTCTTTAGCTTTGAGTGCTAGACCTCTTTTCTTCTTGTCACCAATATTATCTAGTTCTCGTTTGAACTTTAATTTGCTTTCATATTTAGAAAGACTTCCGAATAGAGAAGCAACTGATTGCATTGATTCACCTTTTGCTTCCTCAATTGCAGTAACTTTTGCCTCCTAGTCTTTAGAAAGAATATTTAAAATTTTTTGTACTTGGGTATGTTGATCATAGACTTTTTCAAGTGCTGCAAGTTGATTAACAAGGTAAGTATATCTAAGTTCAAATTCAGCTATTGACTCACCTGATTTCATATGAAGTAAATCAAACTCAGTAACCAGAGTATTGATCCGGTTTTCTTTTATTCCCAAAGTTTCTTCGTGAGCTATTTCCAAGGCTTCTCATATTTCTTTAGCTATTGGAAGTATGCAGATTTTGAAGTATTCATTTTGACTCAAGGAACTTTGAATCATTAAAATTGCTTTGTTGTTGAGTGTAATAAGTTTCTTGTCATTCTCATCATATTCTACCGGTGTCTTGGGAATTCTTTGTGAATCTACAATCTTTTCAGGTTTGTAGTTTCCACTTTCGATCACATCCCATAGCCCATATTTAGTAGCCATTATGAAAACTCTGAACTTTGCTTTCCAGAATGAGAAATGTTCACCATTGAAACCTGGAGGTCTTGTGATAGAAGCTCCGTCGGGAAGAATGCTTTCACCCATGCTTGCCATTGGATCCTTCTTAGGCTATTAAACCTTAACAAGAAGACCTACGCTCTAATACCAAATGTTAGTGCAAGAGTTTCACCCAAGAGGGGGTAAATTGGGTGATCCCAGAAATTTTGTTGCGAATAAGGAAATTGACGGAATATTAAAAGCAAATAAGGAAACAGTGCGAGATTTACTGTGTTTTTTGTAGAGGTTACCTAAGTAAAACCGCTACCAATAAGGCGCGAATTTCCAGCCAAATATTGTAGCGGTTTATTTGTAGCGGTTAATAAATTAAAACCGCTACAGTTTTTGCAACAGATGGCACGCGAACAGTGTAGCGGTTATTTGTAGCGGTCTGATCAATAAAACCACTACAAAATTCCAAACGTCACGTATTTTGTAGCAGTTGCTAGGTTATAACCGCTACAGAATTTCAAAGGTCCCAAATTTGTAGCGGTTACATACCATAAGCACTACATAACTTTGTGATTTGTAGCGGTTATATTAGAACCGCTACAAAGTTTAGCCGCACCTAAGATATTTGTAGTGGTTTATGTAGCGGTTATTTGAATAACCGCTACAAAAGTTCTGCCTATATAAACTCTCCACCCCCCTTCATTTCTCCATTTGCTCATTTTGTTTCTTGAAGTTTATCTGAGTGTTTTCTTTAGATTTGAACGTTCAAACGTATGTGAAAGAGTTTTTGTTGCAGTATTTCTTGGTATTTGTACTTGAGGTAAGGAGATAAACTGCTACTAATTAACTCGCCTTTTTTAAACTGAAATTAATTTTTTGGCGCAAATTTTGAATTTTTATTAAATTAGTAGCGGTTAGATAACCGCTACAAATTTCATCAAAAATTCAAAATTAGTAGCGGTTTTACTTGTTAGTGTAAGAGTTTCACCCAAGAGGGGGGTGAATTAGGTGATCCCAGAAATTTTGTTGCGAATAAGGAAATTGACGGAATATTAAAAGCAATTAAGATCATGGAGAAATATCACCGAAGTGTACACTGAGAGTTATACTGGTTCGGCCACAACCACTTTGACCTATGTCCAGTCCTTAAAGCGTCTCTGAGAGTTTCACTATATTCTCCAAGATTCAGTGGGTTCTTGGCACCTCAGTACACAGCAAGTTCCTTCACTTGGACACTCGCTCCCCCTTACACGTTGTAATCAAATCCCCAACTCAAGGTTCCACTACCTTAAGTTGTCTCAATAATAAATATTGAGTTTGTAATGAAAAACTCTCTAACAGAGCAAATATATAATCTCTGAAGTACAAATGAATGAGTATATGAAAACAAAGCACTAAGAATGTGTTGATCAGTGTAATCTTAGTTTGTGTCTACTTGTTTTCTTCTCTTTGAATGCTCCATATATATAGATGATTGGAAGTGTCCGTTGGAAGCATTTCAAACTTGTCCGTTAGAGTCGTGCAGCAATGGTTGACTATTCTTTGTATTTGAAAACTATCCGTTGGCGGTAGCTAGCGATAGGTGAACGTTCATACTTTTATTTGACTTCTCAAATCTGTCATACTCTTTCATTGTTTCTCTGCAAATGTACTTAGAATACTAATACAATGAACATTTAATCATATAGATAACAAATCAAGAGATATTCGATGAAAATATAATTTCTGGACTGCCTTACTCGAGTGGCTACTCGAGTGATTAAGTTTGTTACTTGAGTGGTCCCTCGAGTAAACATGTCAAAAATATGGCAGTGAGCAAATCAATATTTTGCATCAAAAATTAATCGGGTAAGACATAGAGTGATATATTACAAACCTTGAAAATACCTGATTACTCGAGGGGCTACTCGAGTGGCCATGTCTTTACCTTCACAGATTACTCTGGTAATCATTGTGGTAAATTGCTTACCCGAGCGGCTACTTGAGTGGCCTTCATGTTTCTTCATACCTTACTCGAGTGGTCCCCCGAGTGGTTTTTAAATAACCTGGCTGATTACTCGATTACTCCCTCGAGTAATGGCATCAAATTCTTGGCCGAGAGTGTACTATCTGGTTACTCGAGTGGCTACTTGAGTGGCATTTCAAATAACTCTACAGATTACTCGGCTGGTCTCTCGAGTAATCCTATTTTCTTCACTGGTTACTCGAGTGGCTACTCGAGTGATGTGCTGCATTTCTTGGCCGAGAGTGACTGGAAGATTTTGGACCTGGTTACTCGAGTTGCTACACGAGTGATGCCTGTGAAAATCTTGTTGCTCGAGTGGCTACTCGAGTAATAGTCTATATAACTTTGCAGATTACCCGAGAGGTCCCTCGAGTAACTTCATTCAAAATTTGGCAGTGCTTCACTGGATGAAATTCTGTTTGCTTACTCGAGTGGCTACTTGAGTGATGGCTTCTGTTACCCGAGTGGCTACTCGAGTAAGCCTTCTTAAGAATTGTTGATTACTTCTAGTGCTGACTCCAAGTGATGCTATGCTACTTTGTTCAAATCCATTTGTTTGTTATCAAATTCTTTTATATTATTGATCCAATCTTTGTTATCATCAAAACATAAGGGATCTAACATTAGTAACCGCTACAAAATAGAAAAAAAATTTCATTTCTCTTTTCCCGCCTTCAAAATTTCAGTTTTTTATTTTTGTAGCGGTTATATAACCGCTACAAATATTTCTGAAAAAAATTTCACTCATGAAGATTTGGTAGCAGTTGGGTTGAACCGCTACAAATTATGTAGCGGTTATTTTCCTTGAGTAGCGATTTTAGATAACCACTACAAAACTACTTGCAGCATACGATTTAGTAGCGGTTTGTCTAACCGCTACTAATATTGTTTGTAGCGGTTAAAACCGCTACTAATACCCATTTTTAACCGCTACCAAATCACCTTTTTTTGTAGTAAATGTCATGTACAAGCTTTCTAAAGACTGTACCTGGAAGTGACTTGGTGAATAAATATGCTAGATTTTCACTTGAACGGATTTGCTGAATATCTATTTCACCATCCTTTTGAAGGTCACAAGTGAAGAAGAATTTTGGTGAAATATGTTTCGTTTTATCACCCTTGATATAGCCTTCTTTAAGTTGGACAATACATACTGCATTATCCTCATATAGAACTGTTGGGATCATTTTGCCTAAAGATAAATGACAAGTTGTGTATATGTGATGTATCACTGACCTCAGCCACACACATTCTCGACTTGCTTCATATATTGCTAGAATTTCTATATGGTTAAATGATGTAGTTGATATAGTCTATTTCATAGATCGCCATGAAATAGTTGCACCTCCACATGTAAACAGATAGCTCGTTTATGATTTACCATCATGTGGATCATACAGGAATCCAACATCTACATAACCAACCAGTTCATGCTTGGATACATTTGAGTAGTATAGTCCCATGTCCATAATGCCTCCGAGGTAATGAAGAATGTGTTTTACACCATTCCAATGCCTTTGTGTCGGTGAAGAACTATATCTTGCTAATAAACTAACACCAAATGATATACCAAGACGTGTGTGATTAGCAAGATACATTAATATTCCAATAGCGATAAGGTATGGTACTTATAGACCGAGTAGTTTTTCATCACCTTCTTATCTAATTACTTGAGGTCGGAATAGGTCTTTATCTGCCTGTAAAGAACTTACAATCATTAGGGTATATAATGGATGAAATTTATCTATGTAAAATCGCTCTAGGACCTTTCTTGTATAAATTTCTTAATATACTAAGATCCTATTTTTGAGGTACTCGATCTATAATCTAAGACAAAATTTGATCCTTCCCAAGTCCTTCATTTCAAATTCTTTCTTCAAATAATTAATTACCTTTTGAAGCCCTTCAAGAGTTCCAATAATATTGATATCATCAACATAAACAGCAATTATAGCAAATTCATTGTTAGATCTTTTTATAAAGATACATGGGCATATCAGATCATTTTTATATCCTTCTTTCAATAGATATTCATTAAAACAATTATACCAAATGCACCCTGATTGCTTCAAGCATATATGGACTTATTTAACTTAATTGAGTATTGTTCTTGAGAACTTGAATTGGATACTTCTAGCACCTTAAGTCCTTCAGGGACTTTTATATAAATATCATTGTTAAGTAAGCCATATAAATAGGTAGTCACGACATCCATTAAACACAAATCAAGTCTTTCATTTACTGCTAGGCTAATTAAATAACGAAAAGTAGTCACTTCCACTACTGGTGAATATGTTTCTTCAAAATCAATGCTAGGTCTTTGTGTAAAGCCTTGGTCTACAAGACGTGCTTTAGAACATAAATGTCTGGTTCTAGAGATCATGTTGACTGGAGGAGCAAGTTGGTATGGATATGAGTTAATGGACATCCACATAATTAATATTCATGACATTTTCCTTTTTTTTACTCTGGGTTGTCTTTTTTTTTTGGGCTGAATACTATAGGTTGTTATATGTCGATTCTATAGATATTTATCTATTTGTCGATTCAATTGCATGCATATTTATCCTAAAAATTGGAACTCCCTCCAGTCCTTAATATAAGGAAGTTAGTTAGTATGACATGTATTTTCTAAAATACCCTAGTCATCTTCTTTAATTCTCTCATTTTTTCTTCTCCTTGATTATTGTTGAGGGGTAAATTAGGAAAATATTAACAAATATGAAAAATATATCTTATATTTAGAACCAATATCAACTCTTCAAACATGTCTTTTATTAAAAACGTGAAGGAATACTGTATTGGAGTATAGGAATAGAAAATCTAAACTAAGTTTTCAATTGAATCTATAATATAAAATTTGAATATTTGAATTCTTGATAACTTGTTATGTTTGTAGAATAGAAATATACTTGCCAAGTCCACATAATTATATAAGACTTGTGCTCAAGTACTAGATGTCGGAGTTAGTTAATCAGAAGGTTTACTTTAGTCATAAATGTAAGATATCAATGTACTTTATCTTTTTAAATTTATAATATTTTCCTAAAATTATCCTTGTTAATTGCATATATTAAGAGGGTTTCCTTTAAGGGGTAATTTCAAAGCAAATATATGGTTAAAAAATTTTGGGAAACTAACACACATTTGTTTTTATAAATAAATAATTCAACTACTTTTCTTAATTTCTGCAAATTAGCTAACTGACTTTGTACATTAAGTATAGGAGAGGGAGTAATATAATTGGAATCGTCTTAGTGGTTGGAAAACACTAATAGATAATTAGAACTTCTAAACTAGTAAATAGTTTTAATTGCAATTAAAATTTCAGACTGTAAGAAAAATATCACTAAAAGGAGATTTGGCGTACCGGGGAGAATCCATGTTCGGATTTGGGTCAAAGCTCCAATGCTCCATACTTGTGCCCACACAATTATTAGACTACTAGAGCCTAATTGTGATTTGCACAGTAGATCACCAGAACCAGAAAGATGGTAGGAGAGAAGAGAATTGCCAGAAAACTCAATGGCGGGGTGAATTGCAATTGAGGAGGCACACCCTATTTATAGTGGCCGGTTTATGGAGGCCACTAATTAGGAAACGTGTGCACTCCTTCTTGCCCTCCAAGGCAGCAATTAATTGATTCTCAATTAATTCCCTAATTATGGTGATTCGTTCCTCATTTAACAAATCCATAATTATTGCTGAATTATTCCCCAATCTGCAATTAATGCTAATTTTATTCTTATTTGATTAGGCTACTTATATCCTAATCAAATAGTCTGGCCCATCAAGGTCGGACTTGGTCCAGAAGTCCAACATCTCTCACTCGCACTTGATAGGCCTCCCATCGTGCGTGCATTACTCTTTCTTGTTTCATACTTGGCGTCTGCCGTGACCGCGTAGGCAAAAAGGTCTTTAAGATTTGGTGATTGTGATACTAGAAATCCCTCATACCGGATTATCATCCAAGGACACCCTTTATATATAACCGTAAGCTATATGTTCATTGCCTCATATGCCCCAGATTCTCCCACACATATTACTCATGGTATATCTAATCCCTCTTGAGTTAATATGTTGATTAACTCAAATTGCCTTCTACGCACATAGTATCCGTACTTACTAGCTACACATAGAGCTAGTAAGGGGTCGACCACAGATAATAGCACATCTTATGTATCTAGGAGTAAATCTTCCTTTTTGACTAAACATCAGTCCATCTTGACTTAGTTGCTTTCCTAGTTTTCACTCGTCTGACCAAATCGAGTGTGATCATGGAGCTTCAACTAAAGTAGCTGTCACCAAATAAAGCTTTCATGATGCCGCCTAAGTCTTAAGGGCATCACGGAAGGATTTTTCCTTCCTGGGACTCATACTGTAGTGAACTAGGGATCTTTCACCTACATCCCATGTTGTAGTCTAACTCTTAAGCACATGCAGTATGAATTGCATGCTACAGTGAATGGTTTGAGGTGTGCGTCGCTTTCTTTATCTTTCACCGTACAGATATTAGTTACAAAATGTACTCAAATTTGAACTAGAACTTTCTTTTTCACAATATCTCTTTTACAATCTTATTTGTGAAAAAGAGTTCTTTGCCTGGCTACAGGTCATATTCATGCTTCGATCCATTTTCTATGTATATGCACACATGTAGATCTCATCTCAGTCTAACCGAGGTGACTCAAACGCAAAGATCCTTCTTAACCATCTCATGGTGATCATTTGCTCGACTTACCCTCCCATGCCCCCGCAAAAACATGGGAAGATGGTTGTTCATGTAAGTGAACCAACCTTTTCTAACTTGTACGACATACAAACTTGTATACCTTATATATATTTACTCATAACATACATACTATTTCTTTTATCTTCATATAAAAGAAGTTCACGACCTTACATTTTATTCGTGCCCCAAGATTTTCACTAACTCAATGAAAATCAAGCTATGGGCTCAGTAAGGGGATCTACCAATATTCTGTCAGTAGAAGGTCATTGAACAGTCACTTTCCCTCTTTGAAAGCATATGTCTTATAGAGATATATCAAAAAGTATGTTTCGCCTTGCTGTGATACTTAGGATCCTCATCATAAGATGTTATCACTTGGATCCTTCAATCCACCATTCATTCCTAATCTCTCATAGGAATTACTTTAGCCATATGGCACTTTGAATAATGGTAGAACATGCCATGTGGTCTATTTCCATGGATAACAGGAAAAAAACACTTTGTATGTTTTCTTACTCCATCAACATTTGCCTAGGTCTTGTATTGGAGTATCCTTACAAAAAGGAAAGTTGTTGTCTTGACAACTTAATCCATGGTTATTCTCATAACCTATTTCACAGCAGGACCAAAAACAACTTCCAAGTCTGACAAAAAACATTTGGTCTTATGTACACCGATGTGTACATTCATATTACCAACTATAGTCTCACATGGGACTCTATCCACCTTTCTTATGTTGGATTCCTCATAGGACATGTAACCTCTTTAGGTTTATGCCCTTGACTTCAGGAGTGTCTATGGGTTTGCAGTTTGACATCCTAAGATGTCTAAGGATTACACTTGTACATGTCTTATTAGGTGGAAAAGACTGTATCTTTTTTGTGCAATCTCCGTTTATCTTGTCATTCAAGATATTTGTTCAACCCATGACTTTCTCAACTCAGAATTTAAGGATTCTCTTATCCTTTATTCCTTTGACTCACTTGACACTTGTTTCATATGTCATTTGACAAAGGATGACTTCACAAAGAATCATCACTAGACCATTTGGGACTTATGTAGTGTTCTTCGATTATTTCGAAGTTGGTGTGGCTTTCACCTTGTGAAAACCTCAATACTACTATTTGGGTTATTGTTTCTACGAAGCCCTTAAGCTGCTTCATGTAGAGTTCATCATCCAATTTCCAAAATTCCAAATTAGAAGGTGGTCTTTACATCATCTTGATGCAATTTCAAGACTAAGCTTATTATCATAGCTAAAGTTCAAAGTTAAAACACACAACAGACAACCTTCCATTGTATTACCCTTTAGCCACTGAGTGTTTTAGGTTCTATATGCCCCTAACAGATTTGAGAACCTACTTGTTCCCAATCGCCTCTTGGCTAGGTGACAAATTACCCAAACACGTATTTAGCTTAAAAAGAATCTAAATCCTCCTGCATGACACTTTACAATTTATCTTAGCAGGTCCTTCTAGTGTCTTTCAGACACTTATAGGTAGTTATCATCAACTTCTAAATGATGAAGAGAGCATTCAATCCATTAGGGAATCTATCCCTTATAGTTATTCGCTAAATGACAATTTGCTCCGAGGTGGATTTCATAGGATTCTTTTCCTATGTATGAGTGAGGTAATTCTCTCGTAACTTACCTCTTACCTTTTTCGTTGTGAAAATGATCTCAATCCTCCCACTCGGATTAGTGAACTTAGGAACACTTGATTATTCCTTGTCACTTGTGAACATCTTAAAGAGATTTATTATGATTAATGCTCATTTCCTGCTAGGAAATCTGGGTTTTATGAACGTTGTGTCCCACGGTTTTCTATCAGTCACTGAACCGCCATCATTTTCACTAATGAAGATGTGTCATGTCAAATTCTCATGTCATCTCATAAAGAGATACCTTATATACCTTGGCCCTAATCTTCCTTACTTATAGTAAGAATTGTGAATATAAAGTTGATGACCCTTATGGTCTTAACGAGCTTGGCCCTGGTCTAAGGCCCATCCACGATTCATAGGGTAAGGTCATGACTGATATAGAGGGCATTTGGTTAAGTGTGAATATAATAACTGTGAATCCACCTACCAACATATGGCTGATAGCCTCATTGATGCCATTATGTTCACAACCAAATCAAGGAGTAGTCTATCTCTTCATTTCAACAACTCTATTATGTTGAAGGGTTCTAGGTATTGATAGTTGCCTAACAATGCCTTTCTTGTACACAAAATTGTTTGAACTAATCACATGGGTGTCCTAAACCCTTGTTAGTTCGAAAGGTCTTATTCTTTCAGTTTACTAATTCCTAACTAGTTCAGCCATTATCTAACAGCTTTACACTTGCCAAAAATCAAGTAAACATTAAGGTATTTTGAGTAAACGTCCACAACATTAACGAAACACCAAGCTTTGTGTCTTGCCCTCACGTTCACTGGTTCACTAACATCATATTTTGCCAATTATAGTGGATTTTCTCAAAAATGTTTCTTTGTCTTTCTTGCCAGGTAGAATAAGTTTTCAACTTATTCATAAGGGTATTAACCCTTTAGCACACATTGTTTAGCAAATACTCTTTTGCTAGTTTGATCATTCCCTTTGATCAAGGTGTACATGTGGCAAGAAATGGAATCTTTTATCCCTAGAAAAGAAACATTAAAATCCAACAAAGGATTTAAGAATCATAGTCCCATCGATCCTTAACTAAAGAGATAGAAAAGATGTGATTTGTCAGTTGAAATTGCATGGAGTGAATCAGGGTGGTTTATTAGTATAGAGTAAACGTGCAAGTTCCAATCCCTTGATTCTATCTCTTTGTTGCTTTGCATTTGACATAAAGCCATATGCTTTTCTGAAATATCCACAACTCATGTGGATTGCTACTTTTACAACCCTTAAGGATTGTGAATGTAGCTTTTCATCTTTGTAGAAACCATTTGACCTCCTTTAGATCAAGTTTACCTCATAGGTTTCTTACCCTTGGGCTTAGAGGATGAATCCTCCCACTCTTTAGCTAAGTTTGTCTGACTGATGGATCTTGAATCCTTCAGTCTTTCACACTCAAGTTCAATGTGGCGAATCACATTGCTGAAGGTTACAATATGCATATTAGAGGCAATCTTTACTTTTGTATACGCCCACTCATTGGAAGACATGGCTCACTCCCACTCACTGGGAGGCATAGCTTCCTCCTACTCATTGGGAGATGTCTTTCACAACATACACTTGTTGTTTATTAGAAAGAACTTGTCATTTAGTTTGTCTCAACTTCTTAGTTTGACATCTGCCTCAAGTGTTGCCTAAACAACATGTTATGACTTAGTACATTATGTTAAAACTTAACTTAGTTTTAACTTTATGGAAGAAAATCACCTATTTCACTATCTTCCAACACTATCCACACGGCTTGGATAAGGTTACATTGCTCATACCAACATAAGTTTAAGCAATGTTGTTCTTTCTATACTTGATAGCATAAACCTTTTGTATCCTTCGGTTGCTTCAACCTTTAAATGCTGAAGACTAGTTGGTAGGATGTCCCTGACATCTCATTCTTTTTGAATGAAAGAGATTTGAGAGTTTTTAACTCCATAGATATCTCTATTGAGCTTGTCTTCATAAGCTCAGTCAAATAAACTTTGTCATAATTGGTCACTCAGACGATTATGGTATACAAATCTTAATAAAGGATAATTAGATAATAAGTTCACTAGTTTCATGTTCAGGAGACAACTATGTTGACTCCCATCCCAATCATGCTAGTTAGCTCATCACCCTTTTAATCATAGTCTTCCTTGAACACATTCCCCTTTGGATTTCTAGACGCATTCTAGAAACTCCCATTCAATCAAAGGCAGTTATATCAACAAGATAATAACACAATATCATCTAATCAGCATGAATGTTCAAGGAAATAAGAAGAGAACATACTTAATTTAATTCCAAAAAAACAGAGAATTTAATTATAAATTCAATGAAAAACAAGAACATTCAAAAGTTTAAGCCTCATATTGTTGTCTCTTAACTAGATTCTCCTTCTCATAGGCCCTTCTGACCATATTAACTCATGTAGCGTCTAGCTACAATGTCCAGCTCCTCTTTGCCATGTTTACATCTACTTACTTGGATATAATTGCAGCATACCTCCTACTTGATGAGATGATTCTAACATCTCTATTTGTCTTATCCTTTGTCACAACATTTGTGATAAAGGATTGACTTTTAGAAGTCATTGCTTCAATCCAAGTGGATCAATGTGGTTAGAAGCATAGGAAGACTTATTATTATTCAATAATTATTGAATCATTTTAAGTTGCTACAATTTTTTAGGTTTTTATCTCTAAGAGTTTGAGTCAATGTTAGATAGGATTTTATATTCAAAAACTCATTTGAATAATCCCTTACTTTTAAAGAATTTTGCAGCATTAACCTTATGTTGTAGCTGAAATACTCTTAATAAGTAAGTCAACCTATCCCAAAAATAATAGAATCCACAAAGACTCAATTTCAATATTTTTGGGAATCTCTAGGTGCATACAAGCACCTTTTTGACTCAAAATAGATCCAAACGTGCTTCAAATATATGCAAATTATATATCAAATTGAAGCACTCGAATTTAGGGATTTTTTAGAACCAACCGCGTCTCAATCGGAGGTCCCACACACCATCACGTGCCCCTAAAAGGTGTCTAGATGGAAAAATCCTGAAAAATTGAAAAATTCCAACGAACACTACTCTCGTCGGTGGTGCATGACCTCCACGAGCCGCCTTGCGGCCGTCAGCCGGTGACACGCGTCGGCCCAAACAACTCCACGCGTCATCCCATCTCTGACGATGCTTACCAAGTGTCAAACGAAGGTCCCAGTGGGTCGCAGGCGCCACTTGTCAATTTCTGATCTTTTTTCGTTTTTATTTTTTTTTTGCCAATGCTAACCGTTGACCGGTTAACGTTGACCGTTTGATGGGTTAACATTGACCCATCACTGCTGACCTGACGCTGACATGTCTCGGTCGACGTGGCTGGTCAACGGATGACGTGGCCTTCATTGACCTATGCTAACATGGCACTTGACGCTGACATGGCTTCCTCTCATTGGCACCATGTGGGTTGGGGTTGACCGATGACATGGCAGTTGACTGCCACATCATCATCTTCAACCTCCATCCAGGTCTACCCAACCTGGTTGGAGCTCCGATGGGTCATCGCGACCCGCCAACTTCTGGAGGCCATATCTCCCTCGTTTTAGCTCCGTTTTTCACGTTCTTGATGTCGTTGGAATCGTAGTTCAGCGAACTACAAATCAATGGCATTTATTTGATCTTAAAACCTCTGTTTTATTGATCAAATCATGAGTGAAGTGGCTGCGGCGACTAACGACCCGCGAACTTCTTTCCTTTGTTTCTCCCTCATTCGAACTCTGCTTGACGCATTCTAAGCATAATTGGAATCGTCTCTTCGAGATCTACACATCCATGGCTTCGTTTGGGGCAAAAACACTCAGTTTCGAACACCCTATTTTTTCTTGACTTTGACGGTGCATCGTAATTCATCCCGGATGTGTGTCCTCTACATTTTAAAAGCTTTCCTAGCTTTTAAGGGTTAAAGTCTCTTGTTTTTGGTTCCACATAGGTCCGAAAGACTCACCTTTAATCAGATCGAAGATATGAGGAAGAAGATGAAGCATGAATATGTATATATGAAAATGAATCATGAACCCAGTATTCCATATCCACACGCATTACTCATTATATGTATATGATAGACACATACGCGTGATCAGAAAGGAAAAACGAGGCAAACGCTTTTTAATTGCAATATGCTCTAACAACATAGTGTCTCTTATGGAAAATAAATGTTCATATAATTATTCACCATATTTACTATCATCAACGTGTTTCTGTACGCATTCGGGGAAGGAGAAAAAATTGAAGCAGCATATTACTATCATCATATAATCTTATATATATGATTGCACAGCGGAAATAAAAAATTATGATCAGGATATAAACAAATAATATCATATTATTATTCACATAGAATAATCACAGCCACAAAGATCAACACGCTCTGATGCCAATGTAAGAAAAATATAACTAAAAGGAGATTTGGCGTACCGGGACGAATTCATGTTTGGATCCGGGTCAAAGCTCCAATGCTCCATACTTGTGCCCACACAATTATTAGACTACTAGAGCCTAATTGTGATTTGCACAGCAGATCACCAGAACCAAAAAGATGGTAGGAGAGAAGAGAATTGCCAGAAAACTCAATGGCGGGGTGAATTGCAATTGAGGAGGCACACCCTATTTATAGTGGTTTATGGAGGCCACTAATTAGGAAACGTGTGCACTCCTTCTTGCTCTCCAAGGCAGCAATTAATTGATTCTCAATTAATTCCCTAATTATGGTGATTGTTCCTCATTTAACAAATCCATAATTATTGCTGAATTATTCCCCAATTTACAATTAATGCTAATTTTATTCTTATTTGATTAGGCTACTTATATCCTAATCAAATAGTCCGGCCCATCAAGGATGGACTTGGACCCGAAGTCCAACACAAACATTAACCAGTTTTAACTATCCCCATATGATAAATATTGCTAGCTACCGCCTCTACTCGCCTTTCTTTTCAAAAGATCTCGAATTGAAATAAGGAAAATGGGATCAAACAAAATATATACAACAAAAAAGTACGCATAGCAGCAAAATTTTAGTATATACATAATCTCTTCTGTGATCTGATTAAGACATATTGGGTTCAAAGAATTCAAAACGGAATGTTCAATTTCATAAACAACTCTCTCTCTCTCTCTCTCTCTCTCTCTCTCGCGCGCGCGCGGGTCAAAAGACAACGAACTCTTTTTGGAAGCAACAATTTCTTGGTATATGTAAACTGCACTTGTCTCCTTTGATTCATCTCATTATTAGCCAACACACTTTTTAACCACTTTGACATCACACTGTAATAGTCCATGTTCATCGATCTGACTTCATTTTCAAAAATAAAGTGTTGCTTACATATCATGTATGCGAGTCTGTGTAGTTGCTGACAGAGCAAGAAACTTTTTAAAGCATATTCTCCGAAACCCCAAATCAACTTTGATAATTCTTTACTCATTTCAACTACCATGCCATGCACGCTTTATCCTGATCCTATCATAACTAATGATGAAGCTGAATCTGACTATATAAAGCATAATGTTGATTCGATTCCTTTTTAATTAACACGTCATGCCTAATTCAGAATTTTCCTCCACATTATGCTTCAAGATCTTTCTCTGCTGAAAGTCTTTTTAGGCCAGAAATATCAGAATTTGCTTTGTATACCTACGTGTAGCTTAAATGTAAATACATATACATATATAGAATTGTGATTTGTTGATTGTAAACTTGATGTACAAGGATAAAGATATTTTATTATAAATTTGATGCCACTATTAAATATGCAATCAATATATATAGATTTTTTTTTTTTGAAATTTACTAAACCTTCTTGAACTAATTATTTATATTGGTCCTTCTTAGTATTTCAAACTTTGAAATTAACCTTCTAAAACAAATTGCCATTAATTTTTCTATTATCCTTGCAATAAAAGTTTTCATATCAAATTAATAAAAGCCACATGATAGCTGAAATGAAATTGATAATTAGTATTTTTTTTTCCGCCCAAAACTACCAAAAAAACTAAACCGGACTTTTACTACCACTACTGCAAAAAACGTTTTTAACGTCCCTTATTTAAGCCTTTTAACGCATGAAAACAAGAGGACGTCTATGTGAACGATGTAGTAAAAAATGGCAATAACGTCCGTAAATAAAAGGACGTCTTAAGTCTGGACTTTAGATGTCCCCAGTTTAAAATAGGGACGTCTAAAGTGCTACACTGACACTTTAGACGTCCCCATTGTAGCACTTTAAACGTTCCTATTTTAAACTGGGGACTTCTAAACCCACTTTAGATGTCCCCAGTTTAAAATGGGGACGTCTAAAGTGCTTTTTTTAAAAAAAAATCATTTATATTATAGATCTGAACTAAACAGTATTTAAAATCAGAAATTACAGATCATCGTCAATAAAATTACAGATCTAGTATCTGAACTCCAAATCCAAAATCTACACAATAATAACTCTAGAGCTGAAATCTCATAAACAGAAGATGATAACAATAAGATGAATTAGTTGCAAAAAACTTATCTCCTTCTATTATTAAAATTCATTTTCTCATAATAATGAATAGAGAAGAGCAACAAGGAGAGATGAACCTCATTTTCTCAGTGGGAATCTGGCCATGAAGCATGTTTTGAAGTCTCGATCTACAAACCATAACAACACGAGTTAGAAGATAAAATAGAAGGGAAATCCAAAGAAAAAAGAGAAAGAAGATAAAATAATACTCCCTTCGGTCCTAATTATAAGACAAAGTTGACTTTTTTGGAGAAATTAAGGAAGCCAATTAAATTACTTTAGAGTATTTATATTTTTATTTTTTTCTCCAAAATAATTAATTTGACTAATAAACTAATATATAATCCAAGGATACTAAAAATATAAACACTCTAAAGTAAGTTAATTGCTTCCTTAATTTCTCCAAAAAGGTCAACTTTGTCTTATAATTAGGACCGGAGGGAGTAAAATATAGTAAGAAACATAACAGATCTGGTGAAAAAGAGAGAGAGAAAAGAAGAAGCAAGTTTAAAAACAGTATATAAAGAAGAAGAAGCAAGAGTTAAATGCGTGGTGGTAAGCATAACAGATCTGGTGAAAAAAAGAGAGAGAAAAGAATAAACAAGTTTAAAAACAGCATATAAAGAAGAAGAAGCAAAAGTTAAATGCGTGGTGGTAGTGGTTCTTGTTGTGGTTGCGGTGATGAGAAAGATGAGTGTGGGTCTATAAAACTGACAAATAAAGACTGTCAGTACAGATTTGAATTGTTTTTGGCATCCCCAATTTAATTTAGAGACGCCTAAAGTTGTTTAGTTATTTTTTTTTTACTTTAGACGTCCCCAATTCAAAAGGGGACGTCTAAAGTTATATATATATATATATAATCAGGGACGCCTAATATTAGGGACGCCACTTTAGGCGTCCCTGACAAAAGTGGTGTCCCTGATATTTAAGGGACGCTAAAAGTATATATGAGGGACTCCTCTAATTAAAAAAAAATTAACTTTAGACGTCCCCAATTAAATTGGGGACGTCTAAAGTGACCAAAAGGCGTCCCTGATTAAAAAAAAATTAACTTTAGACGTCCCAATTAAATTGGGGACGTCTAAAGTGACTTTAGACGTCGGTATTTGAATTGGGGACGTCTAAAACTATTCAAATCTCACTCAGAATTACAAAAATGTCACCGTCTTTATTTTTTAAATCCCTTCTTTAAAAAAGGACGTCCTTTAGGGTCGTAAAATTAATATTTTGTAGTAGTGTACTTATAGATTTTTACTTGGGAAAATTAAAGTGATTGTATTACCTTCTCAATGTCGTTTCAACCCATGATCATGTGGTGAGAAATATGTTCCTCTCAACCCACTAGCATGGCACTTGAACATTAACCTTGTATTGCCTCTCTTATTTATGTACTCCTTTGATCCTTAATATAAGACATATTTATCTAATTTGATTAGATTAAAAAAATTAGTTAAGTTAGTTAATATGACATATATTTTCTAAAAAAACCCTAGTTATCTTTCTTAATTCCTTCATTCTCTCTCCTCCCGGGGTATTGTCAAATATGCAAATGATGTCTAATATTTAGAACAAAAATTAACTCCCCAAATATATCTTATATTAAATACCCGAGGGAGTGTCAAAATTCAAAATAACTTGGCTATGTGCTCATGCTTCATATAAAATCTAAAATGATCCCTATCATAGTATGATTGAACCATAATTTTATATGATTCTTCATAACTAAATTGGGATTTTTGATGTATTTTTGGAACATTATTACATGATTAAGTACTAGTTTTAGTTACGGACAATTGTATTGAATTAATCGCAATTAGGGGCAAAATGGTTAGGATTTATAAATTATTTTTGTACAATTGTTTCTTGGAGTTTTGACGCTATCTTGTGCTTAATCTGGTATTGGAAGTGTTTTTTGGGAAAAAATTGGAGATTTTTGGAGGTTGAATTAATATTTCAGAGGACCTGACAAATTGCAGAAAAAATCCCTAACAATTCTGAAAAATTCAGGTTAATGGAGAAAAGGGCCAAGCAAATTACAAGAAAAGGCCCAAAATATTTGAAAATTGTATTTGAGCTCCAAAACGTTTTTTGAACAATTATAGTGCAGTCCCTCCATAAAAATTTTAAAAGTATCAGATTAGTCCTTGTTCAAAACTTGCGTTTTGACCTGGAACCAACCTTCTCCTCAAGCTGAGCAACCCGACGACGGTCCAGATCTCCCTGCTCATCCAAACGATGGGCAAGGAAACTGATTCCCCCGACATGGGAGAGACATGGTGAGCTGGGAATGGGCATCTTATCTTCATTATCCGAAACCATCAGAACCCTTCATCTTCATATTTTCCTTCTATAAAACGGATCATCCAATCATCGCAAAATCATCCAGCCTTCTCTGTTCAGTGCCAAAGGTTATAGAAAAAAAAGGAGGAAGCTGAGAACAATGGGGAGCTGAAGAGAGAGAGGAGAGAGACCACAACCCAGTCCACCACCATCACCATTGTCATCTCCTCACTCAAACAACATCACCGCTGTTATATTCTTCCTCTTCACTGATTTCTCTGAAGAGAGTTTGAGGAAGAGAGAGAGACAAACTTCACAGCACCACCATCAACCCATCATCAACACAGCATCATCGATAGTCTTCCTCTATTTTCTTCACTAGAAAACCACAATATGCAGAGTTGAAATGAGGAGAAAAGCATCATCACAGCACCATCATCCTTCTTTTTCCTCTGTTCGGATCACACCACAACTCCGGCCCCCATTTCCAGCGATTTATTATAACCACCGCCAGTCACCTCCTCTTCTTCATCACTGAAATACCATAATCTTCCATTACAGTGAACAGAGCAGAACGCGACGGCCCAGAGTACAGCCACCGGCGCTCACACCATCATTCACCACCGCCACCTCCTGATTCTCTCAACCACCGCCGACGTCCCCACACCATTTTCAGTGGCTCACCTACATTGTGAGAGACAGAGCAAAGAAACGAGGAAGCAGAGAGATCACAGAGCATCGTCGACTTCCTCCACCCTCACCACAGCGTTGGATCTCGCCCTCTTCCACCTCCTCTGTCCAATTTATCTTGGACCACTGGAGCTTCATCACCTTTCTCTCAACACCGATGCTGTCATTCTCCACTGTCGAGACACAGTACAAGCCGCGGATGACCAGGAAGTTCGACCAGAGCTTGAAGAACGAGACGGAGACTACCACCCTTCTTCGGAGTCATTCCTTTTGTTTCACCTTCGCTGGAATCTTCTTCTCATCACTGCCAGAGGAGCCTCACCATCAGACCTCCGTTGTCACTCTTTTTGTCGTTCCAGTTGGCGCGCCATAGCGCCGGAACTGTCACCTTTCTTCTTCCAAAGCACCATTTCTAACACCATCATCCCTCATCAGCTTCTTTGTGAATTACGGTGAGTTCTTTGTGATTTCCAGTTTTGCTTGACTTTCCGATGAGTGTTGAGTTTTTCCGGCCCCCATTTCAGGCGACTACTTGCATTTTCCCGCGAGTTCTTGAATATTCCGGCGAAAATTCCTTGAGTTTCTGCACCACTGCTACAGGGGAGTGTTTAATTTAATTTCGTTTTATTTATTTATTTATATATGTTTTTTAAAACTTGATCATTGTTTGAATAATTTGTGGATTGAATGTGTGTGATTGGATTTCTTTATACCTGTTGGATTTATGTATATATATGCATACACTTTTCCTTTTTAATATTAAAAAAAATATTAATTCCAAAAAGACCTTTTTCCCAATAAATTTTTCTTAACATTTAGTTTTATTTAGAAAGTCAAAATAAAAGACTCTTTGAGTGAGACAACCCAAATATTGTATTGTATTGTAATTTTTAGATTAAATATTTTATATTTAATCTCAAGACATAAAGATACGGTTAAATCATAAGATCATTCATAAATTATGAATATTTCAATTTTGCGTAGATTTTGAATTACGTATATCATTTTCTTTTCTCCTTTTGGGATCATAATTTTATGAATCAGCGCCGAATCCTTAACATTAATTATCATTCGGTTTCCTACGAGTCAGTGTTCAACTCATCAAGATTTTTCCTGAGCAAGATAAAATATTTAAAGATTAAAAATAAGCCCCGAAACTATAATATATATCTATATATAATATATTATGCAATAATTAAATATATAAAGATAGAATATCAAAATCAATCTGTAATATTTTTATTTTGCCCTATTCCTTGATTAACGTTCTTTTGGATTTTGACACCCAGCACCCATAAGTCAAGAAATCAATTACAAGATTTTGACGCGTTAGGTTCAAAGGATTTAACAGAATACTTCGAACGTAAACAAAGTTTGTTTCCATGGTTGGTCTTATTGACCAAAATAAGTTTTTTCCCACTTGACAACACACGATAACCCATTTGCATCTGACTTCAAAAGCTGATAAAGTACAGTCACACCCCACATTCAAAAAATAGAGTCTTACATGTGTGTGTAGTTTCTGACAATTCATGGCCAATACATTGTGGAGAAAGATGAAGGAGAAGAAGAGGAATTTGAAATATTTGGGGTTAGAGGAACAAACATAAGCTATCATCTATATATAGTAAGATAAAAAAAGATGCAAAATGTTGTTCAAGTTGAGTCCCAATTGAATGAATCTCCAAATAATATACATTGGTGTGATTATATATTCAAAAATAAAGTGCTAAAGAAGTAAGATATCATATGTATGGAATTTATTTTTTTAATACTTCCATTATTTTGTTTCTTTTTTTAAATTTTTGGTAATTGAAATTTTAGTTGAGTTAAGATCTAGGTAGGAGCTCCTGATAACAACGTTTTAGACTTAAGGCCTCATTGTTCACTAACAAGGCTTAAACATAATTAACAAAATTCAAATTCATGAACTTGTGGCATGCGTTGATCTAGCTAGATGGAAGAGAATGTTATCAAAATTCTTTTTCTCCTTTTTTTCCCCTTAAAATCCTATCTTTACTCTCAGATTAAAAAAAATGAATGATTCAGATTTAATATTTTTTAAAATTATTATTATAGTATTTTCTAATTTAATAGTTTTTTAGAAATTTTGTTTGCATTGCAATTATAAATGCATTTTGTGCTTTCTAATTATAAGTATATGCAATAAATTAAGAATAGAGATGGAACATAAATCAAGTTCAATAGCATTTTTTTGCTTAGTTTCTTAATTAACTTTATTTCGTTTTGGTTTCAAAGGATTTAGCTGCAAAATGTTTTTATTATATAAGCAGCCATCTTGGAAACAACGTATGTTCCCATGTCTTCCACTTGACTTACTTCACACAGGACAAGATAGCCCATGTAAATCTGACATCATAAGTTTAATTAATTTTTGTTTATTATATTAAATTTTTTATGTGGTGACCTTTCTACCTTTCTCTCAATTTTGTTCTATACATGCGTGTGCTTCTGTTTTGATATCAGAGTTAACTTCACTGGTAAAACCAACCAACATTATTGAACCCAAACAAGAAAATGTTTGAGTCGGATCCTCACTTGCTTTACCTGATTACAAAAATTCTTAAATGGCATTTTCTGCAGATGTAATTACCTGCGTTGTTATTATATTGTAGTCACCATGTTGTTATAAATTTTCTTTTAAAAGATCATCTGTATGAAAATAATATAATAACGACCAACACAAAGTTGGTCTAGTAGTGTACAACCTTGTTAATTCTGTTTTGGTCTCGACTTGGAATCCAAAGGAAACACTTATACTAAGAGGGTCAACTATGAAACCTGAAACTGAAGTAATCTCAGTTACTCGGATACCTAGTAAAAAATCCAGAAAAGGCATCAGATATGATTGATAGTATGAAAAAAGGAAATAATGTAATGATGATATTGAGCTGTTTAATTAATATAAATGAATTTGATTTTTTTTGTCCTTTTGAGCAGTGGATTGATCAGGATGAGTGCTTTCTAAAGATATTTAGGAACACAATTGATAACACTTTTGAAACAATTTTTTGCCTTATAAATTGCTGCATATATTACAAAAGCGAAAAGAAAATAAAGAATTTTTTTTTTAATTGAAAAATTGCTTTGGTCCTTGTTGATTTTGTTCCCAGCTTTTTTCACACAAGGAGTAGAAAATTATAGACTTCTCTGGCCATTTTAGTTGGATGGGACTTTGGACTCACAAGTCACAAGCTCATGAAACTTATTGGTCAGTAGCTGATAATAGGCGTTCCAAACAATGAACTACACCGTCCCGAATAAATAGACACATAATATTTCAATAATGCAAGCCACGAATTTTTCATCTAATTTAATTTGTTGAGAATTTTTTTATCACTTTGCTTTGATTCGATTCGTTGTTATATAGTCCTTGTTTCACATCATTTGCTGAATTAAACGGAATAATAGTTAAGGTGCATATATATATAGGTATGCCAAAACGTGGTTTTAGAATTAATTATATGATTCTAGAGATCAGTGTGTTCTAATTTAGATGATATTAGTGTAGCATATAACTAAGAATATAACACGTATAGACAAAACAGAAAAAGACGTTTCTGACAAGATAAGATTGTATACTGAAAATAAGGGCCACACTGATTTCAAAGTCGGGTGCAATTGAAGTATTAGCTAGCACGCACCCATGAACATCATCAAAAGCATATTTAGCAGGAAGAGAAAGAAACAAAACTAGAGGTAAAGAACGAACAACCATTAAAAAGAGAGAGAGAGAAGCAAGTTACAAAGCAATTGAAGTATTAACTAGCACACATAAACATTACTACAAAGCAACATGTAACATCCAAAAGGAATTGAAGACCATCTAGAAAGGAAGTAATAGAAGAAAAAGGACATTGGTTTGTATTATTGCCTTAAAGTAGATGTTGACAACATATATATATATTGGAGCTTTACATATACTTTATAAATAAATAGGAAAAATAGGTGAAAATCCCATTTGAAAATTTTATTGGTAGAAAGAACTCGATATATTTTTGCACACATAGAAAGTACCGGTTCTCCATAGGATTTCATCCACCAATCAAAGTGCCGGTGCTTGAATTCAGATTCTCCTTGTTGATAAAATTTTCAAGCTGGGACTTTTTCACTGACTTTCCTTGAAGAAATATTATTGTTGAGGCTTTTTGATGTCATACAAAACCTAACAAAATGTTTCGAATTAAGGTAGCGTCTATGGAATTAAGCTACAGCACTTTGGCCCCCCTCACTATGAATATGTATATGTGTTTCTATACATTCTTAGTATAAGAATTTTACTTTGTTTTACAATTAACTGACAACATTGACCTATAGTTAAAAAAAATTAGGTTTTAGAAATAGACAGTTTTCCCTCGACACCCCCTGTTTCTTAGAATTTCTGTTTCTCACCCATTCCTCACTCTTTCGCCCTCTTGAACCGTGGTCTGATACCAAAATGGTTTAGAAACCAAACTCAAATGTTTATTCAAATTTTTTATATCTTACAATGAGGAGGAAAGAGGAAGGAAGAAGAGGATATCAATTATTGTGTATTCTGAAAAAGAAAAATTCAGGAAGGAAAAAGATTATATAAAGGAAATTCAAAAAAAGATATGAAAACAGGTTGCATGTCGAGGAAAGCAAATCCCAACTACAAAATTTATTGAAGTGGGTTATAATATGCTAACTCTAAATGTGCAATTCCGACACCCCCTGTTTCTTAGGATTTCTGTTTCTCTCCCACTCCTCACTCTTTCGCTCTCTTGAACCGTGGCCTGATACCAAAATGGTTTAGAAATCAAACTCAAGTGTTTATTGTAATTTTTTATATCTTACAATGAGGAGGAAAGAGGAAGGAAGAAGAGGATATCAATTATTGTGTATTCTGAAAAGGAAAAATTCAGAAAGGAAAAAGAGGATATAAAGGAAGTTCAAAAAAAGATAAGGAAACAGGTTGCATGTCGGGGTAAGCAAATCCCAACTAAAAAATTTATTGAAGTGGGTTATAATATGGTATACTCTAAATGTGCAATTCCAACACCGCCTGTTTATTAGGATTTCTGTTTCTCTCCCACTCCTCACTCTTTCACTCTCTGGAACCGTGGTCTGATACCAAAATGGTTTAGAAATCAAACTCAAGTGTTTATTCTAATTTTTTATATCTTACAATGAGGAGGAAAGAGGAAGAAAGATGAGGATATCAATTATTGTGTATTCTGAAAAAGAAAAATTCAGGAAGGAAGAAGAGGATATAATGGAAGTTCAAAAAAAGATAAGGAAACAGGTTTCATGTTGGGGGAAGCAAATCCCAACTGCAAAATTTATTGAAGTGGGTTTTAATCTGCTATGTACTAAAGGTGCAATTCCGACACCCCTGTTTCTTAGCATTTCTGTTTCTCACCCACTCCTCACTCTTTCGCTCTTTGGAACCATGGTCTGATACCAAAATGGTTTAGAAACCAAACTCAAGTATTTAGTCTAATTTTGTATGTCTTACAATGAAGAGGAAAGAGGAAGGAAGAAGGGGATATCAATTATTGTGTTTTCTGAAATAGAAAAATTTAGAAAGGAAGAAGATTTTATGAAGGAAATTCAAAAAAAGATAAGGAAACAGGTTGCATGTCAGGGGAAGCAAATATTAAAAGGCTCGGGGAGGAGCAGAAAGACTCCTTATTTTTTAGTATGTGGTTGAGGGAGTAAAATGAATAACACTGCTGATCAAGTGCGATGCATGTGAGGGACATTTTACAAAGCCAATGTCAAGAATCTTCAGGTTGATGGTTAGGGGTGGTAGGCAACCTGAAGTTGATGGTTAGGTAGGTTGTAGCCATCCTAAAGTGGATGAAGAAACGTAGAATATAGAAGACAAGAAAGGAAATGCAAGAGGGAAAAAGGCAAAAAGGCCACATCACGACATCCACCATCAGAATTCACAATTGCATAAAGTACATGTAAACAATGTACAGTATTCATTTATACCTAGGACTGGTAGATATACATACATACAGGTTGCGTGTAGGGGGAAGCAAATCCCAACATCCAAATTTATTGAAGTAAGTTATAATCTGCTACACTCTACAGGGGCAATTCTGACACCCTCTGTTTCTCAATGCTATTATTTCTCTCCGACACCTCACTCTTTCGCTCTCTGAAACCGTGCTCTGATACCAAAATTGTATAGAAATCAAACCCAAGTATTTATTCTAATTCTATATGTCTTACAATGAGGAGGAAGGAAGAAGAAGATATCAAATATAGTATATTCTAAAAAAGAAATATTGAGGAGGGAAGAAGAGGATATGAAGGCAATTCAAAAAAAGATAAGCACACAGGTTGCGTGTAGGGAGAAGCATATCCCAACTTCCAAATTTGTTGAAGTAAGTTATAATCTGTTACACCCTAAAGGGGCAATTCCGACACCCTATGTTTCTCAACGTTTTCGTTTCTTACCCACTCCTCACTTTTTCGCTCTCTGGAACTGTGCTCTGATACCAAAATGGTTTAGAAACAAAAATCAAGCATTTGTTCTAATTCTGTTTGTCTTAGAATGAAGAGGAAGGAAGAAGAGGATATCAAGTATAGTATATTCTAAACCAAAATCAAGCTTGTGCGTATTTTAACTTTTCTATTTTGTGATCAACTTAACTAGGTTACAAGGGAGCTCAAAAAAGAACAAGCCATACTCTCTGCAAATATTAAAAGGCTCGGGGAGGAGCAGAAAGACTCCTTATTTTTGTAGTATGTGGTTGAGGGAGCAAAAAGAATAACACTGCTGATCAAGTGAAATGCATGTGAGGGACATTTTACAAAGCCAATGTCAAGAATCTTCTAGTTGATGGTTAGGGGTGGTAGGCATCCTGAAGTTGATGGTTAGGTAGGTTGAAGCCATCCTGAAGTGGATGAAGAAACGTAGAAGATAGAAGACAATAAAGGAAATGTAAGAGGGAAAAAAGGCAAAAAGGCCAGATCATGACATCCACCATCAGAATTCACAATTGCATAAAGTACATGTAAACAATGTACAGTATTCATTTATACCTAGGACTGTTAAATGTACATACATACAGGTTGCGTATAGGGGGAAGCAAATCCCAACATCCAAATTTATTGAAGTAAGTTATAATCTGCTACAATCTAAAGGGGCAATTCCGACACCCTCTGTTTCTCAATGCTATTATTTCTCACCGACACCTCACTCTTTCGCTCTCTGAAACCGTGCTCTGATACCAAAATTGTTTAGAAATCAAACTCAAATATTTATTCTAATCATGTATGTCTGTATGTCTTACAATGAAGAGGAAGAAAGAAGAAGATATCAAATATTGTATATTCTGAAAAAGAAATACTGGGGAGGGAAGAAGAGGATATCAAGCCAGTTCAAAAAAAGATAAGCACACAGGTTGCGTGTAGGGAGAAACATATCCCAACTTCCAAATTTATTAAAGTAAGTTATAATATGTTACACTCTAAATGGGCAATTCCGACGAGCTATGTTTCTTAATGTTTTAGTTTCTCACCCACTCCTCACTCTTTCGCTTTCTGGAATTGTGCTATGATACCAAAATGGTTTAGAAACGAAAATCAAGCATTTGTTCTAATTCTGTATGTCTTAGAAGGAAGAGAAAGGAAGAAGAGGATATCAAGTATAGTACATTTTAAACCAAAATCAAGCATGTGTGTATTTTAACTTTTCTGTTTTGTGATAAAATTAACTAGGTTACAAGGGAGCTCAAAAAAGAACAAGCCACACTCTCTACAAATATTAAAAGGCTAGGGGAGGAGTAGAAAGACTCCTTATTTTTGAGTACGTGGTTGAGGGATCAAAAAGAATAACACTGTTGTCCAAGTGCGATGCATGTGAGGGACATTTTACAAAGCCAATATCAAGAATCTTCAGGTTGATGGTTAGGGTGGAAGGCATCCTGAAGTTGATGGTTTGGTGGGTTGTAGCCATCCTGAAGTGGATGAAGAAACGTAGATGATAGAAGACAAGAAAGGAAATGCAAGTGGGAAAAAAGACAAAAAGGCCACATCACGACATCCACCATCAGAATTCACAATTACATAAAGTACATGTAAACAATGTACAGTATTCATTTATACCTAGGACTGTTAGATGTACATACATACAGGTTTCGTGTAGGGGGAAGCAAATCCCAACAACCAAATTTATTGAAGTTATAATCTGCTACACTCTAAAGATGCAATTTCGACACCCTCTGTTTCATAATGCTTTTATTTCTCACCCACTCCTCACTCTTTCGCTCTCTGAAACCCTACTCTGATACCAAAAATGTATAGAAATGAAACTCAAGTATTTATTCTAATTCTGTATCTCTTACAATGAGGAGGAAGGAAGAAGAGGATATCAAATATAATATATTCTGAGAAAGAGAAATTGCGGAAGGAAGAAGAGGATATCAAGGCAATTCAAAAAAAGATAAGCACACAGGTTGCGTGTAGGGAGAAGCATATACTAACTTCCAAATTTATTGAAGTAAGTTATAATCTGTTACACTCTAAAGGGGCAATTCCGACACCCTATTTTTCTCAACATTTTCGTTTCTCACCCACTCCTTACTCTTTCACTCTCTGGAACCGTGCTCTGATACCAAAATGGTTTAGAAACAAGAATCAAGCATTTGTTCTAATTCTGTATGTCTTAGAATGAAGTGGGAGGAAGAAGAGGATATCAAGTATAGTATATTCTAAACCAAAATCAAGCATGTGTGTATTTTAACTTTTCTGTTTTGTAAGCAAATTAACTAGGTTACAAGGGAGCTCAAAAAAGAACAAGCCACACTCTCTGCAAATATTAAAAGGCTCGGGGAGGAACAGAAAGACTCCTTATTTTTTGAGTACGTGGTTGAGGGAGCAAAAAGAATAACACTGCTTATCAAGTGCGATGCATGTGAGGGACATTTTACAAAGCCAATGTCAAGAATCTTCAGGTTGATGGTTAGGGGTGGTACGCAACCTGAAGTTGATGGTTAGGTGGGTTGTAGCCATCCTGAAGTGGATGAAGAAACGTAGATGATAGAAGACAAGAAAGGAAATGCAAGAGGGAAAAAAGGCAAAAAGGCCACATCACGACATCCAACATCAGAATTCACAATTGCATAAAGTACATGTAAACAATGTACAGTATTCATTTATACCTAGGATTGGTAGATATACATACATACAGGTTGCATGTAGGGGGAAGCAAATCCAAACATCCAAATTTATTGAAGTAACTAATAATCTGCTACACTCTAAAGGTGCAATTCCGATACCCTCTGTTTCTCAATGCTTTTATTTCTCACCCACTCCTCACTCTTTTGCTCTGTGAAACCCTGTTCTGATACCAAAATTGTATAGAAATGAAACTCAAGTATTTATTCTAATTCTGTATCTCTTACAATGAGGAGGAAGGAAGAAGAGGATATCAAATATAATATATTTTGAAAAAGAAAAATTAAGGAAGGAAGAAGAGGATATCAAGGCAATTCAAAAAAAGATAAGCACACAGGTTGCGTGTAGGGAGAAGCAAATCCCAACTTCCAAATTTGTTGAAGTAAGTTATAATCTGTTACACCCTAAAGGGGTAATTCCGACACCCTATGTTTCTCAACGTTTTCATTTCTCACCCACTCCTCATTCTTTCGCTCTCTGGAACCGTGCTCTGATACCAAAATGGTTTAGAAACGAAAATCAAGCATTTGTTCTAATTATGTATGTCTTAGAATGGAGAGGAAGGAAGAAGAGGATATCAAGTATAGTACATTCTAAACCAAAATCAAGCATGTGTGTATTTTAACTTTTCTGTTTTGTGATCAAATTAACTAGGTTACAAGGGAGCTCAAAAAAGAACAAGATATACTCTCTGCAAATATTAAAAGGCTCGGGGAGGAGCAGAAAGACTCCTTATTTTTTGAGTACGTGGTTGAGGGAACAAAAAGAATGACACTGCTGATCAAGTGCGATGCATATGAGGGACATTTTACAAAGCCAATGTCAAGAATCTTTAGGTTGATAGTTAGGGGTGGTAGGCATCCTGAAGTTGATGGTTAGGTGGGTTGTAGCCATCCTGAAGTGGATGAAGAAACGTAGAAGATAGAAGACAAGAAAGGAGATGCAAGAGGGAAAAAAGGAAAAAAGGGCACATCACGACATCCCCATCAGAATTCACAATTGCATAAAGTACATGTAAACAATATACAGTATTCATTTATACCTAGGACTGGTAGATATACATACATATAGGTTGTAGGGGGAAGCAAATCCCAACATCCAAATTTATTGAAGTAACTTATAATCTGCTACACTCTAAAGGTGCAATTCTCACACACTCTCTTTCACAATGCTTTTATTTCTCACCCATTCCTCACTCTTTCGATCTCTGAAACCCTGCTCTGATACCTAAATGGTTTAGAAACGAAACTCAAGTATTTATTCTAATTCTGTATGTCTTACAATGAAAAGGAAGGAAGAAGTGGATATCAAATATAGTATATTCTAAAAAACAAATTAAGGAAGGAAGAAGAGGATATCAAGGCAAGTAAAAAAAGATAAGGAGATAGGTTGTGTATAGGGGGAAGCAAATCCCAACTTCCAAATTTATTGGAGTAAGTTATAATCTGCTAGACTCTAATGGTGCAATTCTCACACCCTCTGTTTCTCAACGTTTTTGTTTCTCACCTACTCCTTACTCTTTTGCTCTCTGGAGCTGTGGTTTGATACCAAAATGGTTTAGAAACGAAACTCAAGTATTTATTCTAATTCTGTTACAATGAAGAGGAAGGAAGAAGAAGATATCAAATATAGTATACTCTGAAAAAGAAAAATTGAGGAAGGAAGAAGAGGATATCACGGCAATTCAAAAAAAGATAAGGACAAAGGTTGCGTGTAGGGAGAAGCAAATCCCAACTTCCAACTTTATTGAAGTAAGTTATAATCTACTACACTCTAAAGGGGCAATTCCGAGACCCTTTGTTTCTGAACGTTTTTTTTTCTCACCCACTCCTCACTCTTTCACTCTCTGGAACCGTGCTTTGTTATAAAAATGGTTTAAAAACCAAACTCAAGTACATATTCTAATTCTGTATGTCTGACAATGAAGAGCAAGGAAGAAGAGCATATCAAATATATTATATTCTGAAAAAGAAAAATTGAGGAAGGAAGAATAGGATATCAAGGCAAGTCAAAAAAGGATAAGGACACAGGTTGCGTATAGGGGGAAGCAAATCCCACCTTCCAAATTTATTGAAGTGGGTTATAATCTGCTACACTCTAATGGTGCAATTCTGACACCATGTGTTTTTCAACATTTTTGTTTCTCACCCATTCCTCGTTGTTTCGCTCTCTAGAACCATGCTCTGATACCAAAATGGTTTAGAAACCAAACTCATGTACTTACAAGGAATAATAGGATATCTAATATAGTATATTCTGAAAAAGAAAAATTGAGGAAGGAAGAAGAGGATATCACGGTAATTCAAAAGAAAATAAGGATATACTTTTCGTATAGGGCGAAGCAAATCCCAACTCCAAATTTATTGAAGTGGGTTATAATCTGCTATACTCTAAAGGTGCATTTCCGACACCCTTTATTTCTCAACGTTTTTGTTTCTAACCCACTCACTGTTTCACTCTCTGGAACCGTGCTCTGATACCAAAATGGTTTAGAAATGAAACTCAAGTATTTATTCTAATTTTGTATGTCTTACAATGAAGAGGAAGGAAGAAGAGGATATCAAATATAGTATACTCTGAAAAAGAAAAATTGAGGAAGAAAGAAGAGGATATCAAGGCAATTCAAAAAAAGATAAGGACACAGGTTGCGTGTAGGGGTTCCATAGCCTTTAGAATAACTCCGATACGATGTTTACAAATTTAGTTATGATTTTTCAAAGTTTGGTTAGAAAATCTGCCAGAAAATTTGAAAATGGGAATTATGACATGATCTTGTTAAAAGATGACATAAGCTATCATAATATATCATCTCCTCCTTCCTCATGTGCTCAAATCGATGCTGTGAATAGCTGAATTAGAAAGAGAACGTTTGAGATTTTTAGAGAGAGAAAGAGGAAAAAATCTCTCAAGGTAAGTCGATTTCTCTGACAATTTAGCTCCTAATGCGTATAACTCCGATCCTAAGCTACTCTTTGATGTATTTCAAAGGTTGTGAAGCTCAAATTAAGAGCCTAATATCTCTTTATTTAAGAAAATTAACTGAACTTCCACGCAATACCAAACATCGCTCAAGGCTAATATCTCTTTATTTAAGCAATTGTAAGAGCCTTCAATCTTTACCAGAGCTTCCTCCATCCATTGAAGAATTAGATGCCCATGGCTACACATCATTAAAGACACTACAACTCACTTCTCATATTGAATCTTCATTGTTGGTAGATGAAATAATGTTGCGTTCAACTCTCTATTCCTCATTAAGTTATCTCAACAATATACCTAAATCCATTGGCTCCTTATCTTCATTATATTCTTTGGATTTGAAAGGAAGTAATATAGAGATCCTGCCTGCTAGCATCAAGTATCTTTTAAATCTAAAACGCATTCACTTGAGCAATTGTAGAAGACATTGTCCTCAGCCAGAACTGCCATTCTTCATCGAAACTATTGATGTTGATTATTGCATATCACTAGAGATTGTATCCCCATTAGTAACCGCACCACATCTGAGGTTTCTACTTCTAAAAGATTGCTTGAAATTGGAGAATCACTATATGGAAAGTTCCTGTTTCCTATTGAAGCAAGCAATTTACACAAGAGATGCATGTAAGTTTTGTTACCCAAGAAAAAAAGTTCCAGAGTGGTTTAAATCTAATCAGGGAATAGATGCTTCCAAAAATATATCTATTAAGCTTCCTTCAACCACAACTGACCTAATTGGCTTTGTTCTTTATTATGTTCTTTCTCATCACGCTCATAGTTACTTATAATGCCAACTTTATTACGATGGTAAGAAACACACATGCTTAAACTTTGAAGGAGTGATGACAAATTTTGATTCACAACATGTTTTTCTATGGTGTGTTACTGGCATGCTCATAAACTTCGCTAAAACAATGGATGATCAAAGCATAAATTACAGGTCAAAGGTATCATTTGAATTCTCTGTTGTTATTGATAGTAAGAAGTTGTTGATGATGTGATTGAAGCATGTGAAGTTTACCCAATATATGCCTCAGAGCATCTCAAATTCATTCAACAAATGGAATTGGAGGCAAACTTGGGTGGCCAAAAAGAGACTTGTCAAGATGCTGATAAGAATTCATTTCACGGAATACTAAAATATGCTAATTTCTCATTAAAGACAGGAAAATTTGGCGATCTTGAAGAAAGTAATATTCCATAGTGATTTACACTACAAAAAAAAGGGCACATCACAGACGGAAATGGTGACGGAACATCGTCCGTGGGTAATTACAAAGGGAACAGGGACGGACATTCCGTCGGTAAAGACGTCATTGATTACCAACGAAAACTTTGCGTCGGCAGTGGCGTCAGCGAGTGAACATTACTGACGGAATTTACCGATGAATAAATTCCGTCGATAATCTTACACGGAATTCCGACAATATGCCAACAAAACTCTGTTGAGGAATTTTTCTTTCGATATCATAATAAATCAGAAAAACTTGGCGACGGAATTGAGTTGGTAGGCTCGTCAGTTACTGATATGCTTTGTCAGATCAGCAAAAGCTTCAAGTGCTAAATTTTCCCCCCCCCCACCGAAAAAATTTCCCTCCTATGCGATAGCCCTAACCCTTTCTAAGTTCAATTTGGTGCTCCCACAAAGGCCATCGGTGATGTGTACCTCCTCCTACAAGTTTAATCGGCCACTCCCTCGATTCCTCCATGGAGTCGGCAAGATTAAGGTTCTGTGAGCCAAGGTGACACGCGAGACGGGTGTCATCTGAAAGCCCTGCCTTTTTCTGAGTGTCTATGGTTGCTACCTCCTTACTTTGTCGCCGTCTCCAATATCTCCGTCCTCCCTCCCTCCCTCCGTCATTGGTGCTCAATCGGTGAGTCCTTAGTGTATACTCTCTCATCGATTATTACCTTATTCTGCATAGCTGAATGCAACTGTTGGTGGAGTAGATTTTTTTTCATAATAATGGGTTGGATTCTTTTGTGACTTGTTTCAATGGCTTTGAACATTTTCATGAAATATTTTCTATGGAAGCGTTTTAGTTGCCCTTGGCATTAAATGAGGAGCAGCATCAAGATGATGCTTGAAAGTAGGAATCAAGGTTAATGATTGAGCTGTATTGCATGATAACCTCAATTTGGATGTAGAATTGTGTATAATTATTTCTGTAATTTTTGCATTATGGGAGGTAGCTGAGGGCACATGGTTGTTTCCATGTCTGATGAAGGAATATCAGTAGACTAGAATCCTTTATTGTTGGGTTCAGTGTCAGATTTGTTGGTCACGTAAAGTCAGTTCTTGTTGCCAATATTGCATAAGTTGGTAAGTTCTTCAAGAACTTGGGATTTGAGGTCAAAACTTGTTAATCAGGACATGACGCAGGCCTCTTGTACTTATACAAACTTGAACATGTTTAACAATTTTGGTTTCAGGGGTTGTTTGTGATTGTTCTAAAGTAAACCTACATTTGTAGATTTGGCTTTCTATGTATGTATTAATTTGAAAGGGGATTGGTATATGATGATATATCAATTTTTTGTGCTTCAGAAAATAATTCTCTCTTCTGCTGGTTCTTTGACTATAACTTATTCAATAACTAAATGTCGCTTGCTTTGCTGGTGTAATTTGTCTCAGATTACCTTTGAGTTTTGTGTTTTTTTCTAACCATGCTTTTTTAGGTTGCATGTGGATTCATGAATTCATTAAGCATTAAGATTTACATTTTTCTTATCATAAAGTCAGATTAGGTAGGGAGTATTCACTTTAGAACATATTGTAATCAATTGTTATAGTCTTGGGAAAATCTATGCATAAGTTTTTTCCTCTGCTTTTTAAGTAGAAGTGAAAGTTTATATTAGAGAGATGTGTTATTCAAAATATGCTACTCATTGACTATGGTTGTCAGCAACAAAGTGATATGCCTTTATTTGCTAAAGTTGATGAAGGCACCTTCTCAGGAAGGAAAATGTTCAAAATCCAACTTTATGCATGCTGCATTTTTTTTATAATTCCTGGGTCTTGCATTATTTATGATCATTAGAAGGCAAAGTAGCTATAGGCAGGTGAGGATGGATACTTTCCTAACAAAAATGTAATCAAAAGTGATTGAGGTTTTGTAGCTGTTTAGGCATGGTCCAAGAAGAGTAATTCCGCTTCTGTTAATTTGAGAACTGAATGTTCGATCATCTAAATGTTGAGTTTTAACTGTGTGTTGTTGCCTTTATTTGGTTATACAGTATAGTGATACTTGGTTACAATGTTTCCTTAGTAGAAATTTGGAGGTGCTGATGGCATTTAAATGTTGATTAAGTGAAAAAGTACAAATAAGGTAGAGGACCTAATTGTAGCCTGTTATGAGTGGTAGTTTGATGTGCCCTGTTGCTCTATGTAAATATTTTCACAACTTTTGGCTTCTGGGTTTTTATCTTTAGCTAGTTTAAGGTTTGATTTATGGTTAAGATAGTCAATTTGGCATTATTTCTGTTTAATCTAGAATATACTGAGCTTATACTTAAGCATGATTGTTATGAAATATTAAAAATTGATATTAAGGAATTGGCATGTCTCTACTAATTTTGTTTAAGGAAAAGTAAATAAGTTTTGATAATTCTTAGGCTAGATTGACACATGATTGATGTTTATTTTTGTACCTGTCATCATCCTCCGCCTTACTATTATTCTGAATTAAGACTTAGTTATAAAATTGGTATATGAATTTTAGAATATAGCAAGCAATTGATAAGATTGGGACTATCTTAGAATTTAACAATTACTGCCAAAATGACTTCTAGCCATTTGGTTTGTGTACTGTGCATTTAACTAAATGGTCAGAGGTTCGAATTGGCAGGAAAGAAGAACATAACAATCACTATTTAAGAACTTTATGCACACGAAGTTCATGAAATGACACACTACTTTAGGACAAGAGAAGGCAGATATGTGACAGCAGAATCAAGTATGAGAGTTTCCAACCCTTCATGCTACTTGCCTTGGCAGAGACTGGCTGAATTGAAAGCCAATATACTAATTTCTTATTGTTTGGAGAAAAGTGCTTGATATATTTTTATTTCTGGTGATTAATATTTTGGTCTTAAGTTGATACTTCACCAGTTCAAGAGGTTAGGATTAACTTCATTGATTAATCTCTCATTACTGTTATTTGCCAGTAAAATCAATAATGCTACTTATACTAGTGAATAGAATGGTCCATGTTCTTTTTGGTAGATATATTCTCTCGTGTTTTTCCTCTTGTAGAAAGAACTTTCATTTGTTCTTGGATGGTCCTCTTGTAAATGAATCTGATTGTTTTTCCCCCCTTAAAGCAACTCTTTGCTGTGTTAGTACCAATAGTTGGTCTTGGTGTTTTCCTTTGGTAGGCTGGCCGTGATATAATGCAAGGTAGTGTGAGGCTTCTTTAATTTTTCACTATGGAATTCCTTGATTATTTATATCACCATTTATGGATTAGTTGATAGTAAGACTATTTAACCACATTTTATTATTGTTTTGTTGGTTCGGTGCAGAGCTTCTTGCTTATGCCTAGAGCCATATTTTCAGATTTCCATGTTTTGTTTCAGGATTTGCTGCCTAAAGCTTTAGTTAGTGTGTTCTTTCCTTATGTTTGATATGATTAATTAAATTCTTGGGTTCGAATTTAGTATTAACAAGAATTCTTTTTCTTTCTTTCTAAATTGATTGTATATCGAGGAAAAAAATTTCAAGGGAAAAATACATTTCTTGTTTAAATAAAAATAATACAAAAGTAGAACTTGCCAACCATGCCAAGAAAGCACGGTCTTATGTTATTATGTTACTATCATGTTATTATAAATGTCCAAAGCAGTATTAGCCTATCCTAAAGTTATTTGTACCTTATGCAGTTCCCCAATTGGGGAAATGCATTTCAAGCTTTCAAGTAAGTTTTGTTTGAAACATGTTAATAAGGAAATGCATTATACTGTGAGTCTCCGCAGCATTGGCATTGTTAGAGAGATTATGATGTACTTATTTTATGTACTTTTTTTTGTAGGATGAATTTTTGAGACTAAAGGCATATATTAGTTCTGAGACAGGCAGTGTCCAATCTAATCAGGATGAACTTAATCTGTGGTTAGAGGTTATCGGAGGTAAGAAAAAGAAGGGTCGAATCTATGGGCTTGGATCTGAAAATCAAAATATTGTTTCTTCTATCTCACCTCCTTCCATCAACTCAACGGGGGATTCTAATGTTCAAGAATTGCACACGAGGATAACACACCTCACACAAGAGACTGAATATCTCAAACAAGAACATCAACATCTTAAACAAGCAACTGATATGATTATGACTGCATTGCAAGGAATGGGGATTCAATTGCCTAATCTCTCTGACAATGCCAATGCTGCGGGCCCCTCTGCTACCAATGCAAATGAAGAACATGAAAATTAGAGTTGAGAACTTGTTGTAGCTTTCTTATGTTTAGTGTTTCCGTACACTTGTTAATGTTAAGTTCTAGACACACTTTTTTTTACTATTTCATGACTTTGAACTTGTGACATATTGCCTTGTTCAGTGATCAGGTTACTTTGTATTTTAATGATCAGGTTACTTTGCTGAGCATTTTAAATTTTGTTTTCCAAAAATTAATGTAATGGAAATTTTTAAAAAAATGGCGCAGAAACAGTTACTGTCAAATTTGTTTGCCAAATCAAATTTACCCACGGACTTCCAGACGCAATTCCGTGGGTAATTTCCCACGCACTTCTGTCTCAGATTTCCGTGGGTAATTTCCCACGCACTTCCATCTCAGATTTCCATGGGTAATTTCCCACGCACTTCCGTCGCAGATTTCTGTGGGTAATTTCCCACGCACTTCCGTCTCTGATTACCCACGAAAATTTCCGTCGGCTTTCCATGGGTAATTACTGACGGAAATTTCCGTCAGTAAGTCCGTCTCAAATTGCCCACGGACTCATTTTCCGTCCCAAGAGACCGTTGCCACAGTTTTTTTGCTAACGGATTTCGATTTGTCGGTAAGTCCGTCGGTAATTATTTACCGACTGAATTCCGTCTTAAATTTCCGTCTGAAATGATTTTACCCACGGAATTCTGTGGGTAATGGGATGTTTTTTTGTAGTGTTACTTACAAAAGCTTCAAGATAGGTTATTTTAACGATATAGAAATAAGCCTTCAGCTTGCTCCAGATTTTGACAAATTGATGGGTTTCATTTTCTGCTTTGTTATACCTAATTTCTCCTCAAAAGAAAGAGATCAATGTCACTCATCCTGTAGGAGTGAATATTGGTGTGAGGGATGTTATGACATAGATGAAGACATATAATTCATCGGCCCAAGTGGATGGCACTATTCAATGATAAAATTGAACTCAAATAATGTTTTTCTATGGTGTGATCCCTTCTATAGTAAATGCATATTAAAGCATCTTTGATGGGAAAAACTAAAGTATCTTCGATGGGAAAAAGGTTGTAATGCCAAGCTTGACCTTAGATTTTCATTTACTCTTGGTTATGGTTTGATCAATGAATGGGGGAGATTTGTGATTAAGGATTGTTTGATCAAAGAGTTTGGAGTTCGTCCAATATATGTCTTAGAGGACACAAACTTTCTTCAAGAAGAAAAATTGAAGGTAAGTATGTAAATAAAGAGGCATCAAAACATTGATGATGACCAACAACAACTCCCTTCAATAAAGAAATTGAAGGACTCTTCAATTGATTAATCTATTTCCATGAATTCTGAATCTAAGACATCTCATTATGTTGATGAGTTGCTACTTCTGCTGCCCCAATTGAATTTGGATTCTACAAAGAATCGCACTCATCATCAGAAATAAATTACCGATAATCCATGACTTGATCGATATTTATCTCTCTTCTACATTTCATCTATTAAGTAAGTGTAACCCCCTACCTTAATAGCCAAATTTATAGTTCGAGAATGCGTCATTAAGTTAAAATAGAGACCAGTGGTTAACTTAAAATTTTTCCAAAACTTGTTTAGTGCGGTCTCACGTTCACATCTCGAATATAATTGGTCTAACCAGTTCGGTTTCATTTATACATATCAGAGTGCAACCAAAAATTCCCGACAACGCTCAGGTTTCGTTACTTAATAAAGGGTTTACAACGCTTAGTTTCCCATACAGGGGATTACACAACACTATTCAATATATACAACATGTGCAACTTATCCCCAACAAAATATGACAACCAACTACCAAAATTAAAACTCCTAGCTAGAAGCTCTAACCGCCCTTCATTACTTGCTTTTCCTTTGAACCGCTTGCCCTTGCTGTAGGTTAGTCATTGGAAAGAATGAGATTCAAAAGAATCTCAGTAGTAACAATTCACTTATAACATGTACAATCACAAAGCATGTAAGCAAATCACAACAACAACATCACAACGGCATTTCGGCAACAGCTTTCGCTGCATTCACAACAGCATATTTCACAACAGCATGTTTCACAACAGCACAACAACAACATTTCACAACGGCAATGTTACATCACGGCATATTCAATGAAATGACATACATGCAAGGCATCATACATAGAATAAGAGAAAGAGTCACTACCTTGTTCTTTCCGCTCGTGCACTGGCACTGGTTTATCACGTGCAGGGCAAATGTCAAATCCTATAATTAGAATTACGGGCGACATGTTATTACTTAAGCCAATTCTTTAATTCAAACACTCAAGTTGGTTATCATTAGGGACATTTAATCAAATCAACTAAGGAGTTAAAGTGGTCAATTAACCTAAAAGACCAATTCCTAACCCCAAAGTTCAACAATACTATATTATGCCATTACATTTTCAATTTTAGCATAAGAGACCAAATCTGCCAGAATTTTCTCCAGACTTTGAAAAATCATAACTAATTCTACAAAAATTGAAATGAGGTGATCCCAAGTCCTATGGAAAGCTATTGAAGTCCTCTTCATAGGAAAAATATGAATCATTACTGGAAATCACCACACAATTCCAGAATTACACAAAATCCCACACTGCTCCAGAATTAAATCCAGCTACGACATCAAACTTTGGGCAACCAGAACTCACAGCTCAAAAAACGAAATGACACAAATTATATGTCCATTTTGAAGCTTGGAATGTGAAATTTAATACTGGAAAGTTTCACAATTTTCAGAGATCATTTGGTTATCCAAAAACACCATACAAGTAGAGTACCTCGCTGGAATTCTGTTCAGGCTGAAAACCCAAATTTACACTTTGAGTTCCAATGACCCAAAATTCACAACCTAGGGCTATTTCCACATAATTTTTTGGGTAGAACACAATGGTAACATCAAAATTAACAAATTCCTACTCATTCTCCATGTCCTGTTTTGGCAGAAAATTCAAAATAAATCCCAACAATTACCAACTTCTAATTTCAGCATCAAACTTATGTCAAATGGTTTCCAATCATCATAAACCACCAATAACATAACTAAAACATCATGAATTACCCAAACCCTTGTTTAGCCAAAATCAGGGCAGATTTACACATGCCAAAATACTCATCCAACCAACACAACCAATAGCTCAAATTGATGCTAATACTCACCTCTTGCTTCTCCTTAAGTTCTTTCTTTGATTCTTCAGCTTTTGTTCTTGTAAGGTGGCTGAAAACTCCTCTTCTTCAAAAACAAAAACCATAGAAATGAAGCTAAGGAAGAGAGGAACAAGTTTCATGAAGGACTCTTGAGCCATAGATGAGGTTAAGGAGGTGAAAATCAAGATTAAAGTCTTACCTTCACTTGCTCCTTCTTGCTCTCTCGGGTTGCACTGCTGAACCGACTTAGAGAATGAGAGAGAGAGTGAATAATAATCAGATTTTCCTTTCCCTTATCACTTAAAGAGGCAGCCGAAATTGTGGTCCAAAGGTGGTAAAAAGTTGTGGTCAAAATTGATTCACCAAGTCTTTTCTTTATTCATGTGTTGGACGTCCAAAATGTGCCAAGAAATCTTTGCTTCATCTTTTCTCTTTCTTTCTTGATGACATAGCCGAAATAATTGACTTGAGGGGAGGGAATTTATTGATTAAATTCTTACTCTATCTCTCTTAGCATTTCCTTGACCGAAATGAAGAAGAGAAAAAGTGATAAAAGACTTAGCATGAGATTGTTGACCAAGTCCTCATCTTTTATAACTTGGTTCAATTGCTTCCATAAGTCATATTTAATAGCCAATAGGTATTTTTCTCTTGGTTTTCCCCCTTGTCATACGTGAATCATGGCCTTTTGAAGAAGAAGATGATCTTGTAAAATAACATCTTGCAATATAATATTTAGTTGCCAATTTTCCATGTAAAATTTAACTAAATTCATAACAAAATTTCCAGAGGTAATTCTGTCATTAATCCCACTATCTATTCTGTACATTTAGCCCTTGAGTACGTTTTGGGATATTACAGTAAGTATGTTGTCCTTCTATTTTGATGGATTTCTGTCAGTTTACAGAAGCGTTCAACTTCTGCAACAAAGGTAAAGAAAGAAATCTTAATGATTTAGCAAACTGTATTTGCAGGTGTAAATTGTGGTGAAGCCGTGAATATTTTCTCTCCTTTGGATTTCATAACAAAGTATTGATGGTCAAAAGTGGGGCAATATGTTGATTATATGGCTATCACAGTAAATGCTAATTGCAGCAAGCAAATATTTGAGGGTAACTAAGAAATTTAATTCCTAAAATTGACTTTTAGTTACTTCCTTCTTTTTGAAGAAAGCCCTATATTAAGTCATTAATATCAATTAACTAATATTATCATACCCAAAAAGAATTCTATGTAGTGATGTTATTATGTTTTTGATAGAGTACATATGTTGAATTATCATTCTCGGCCAAGAAAAGTTGACAATAAAAATGTTGGATGCTACTGCTTCATGTGCTATTCGCAACCAACTTTTTAAGAAAAAAAGAAGTATGAGGTGTGTTGGAGATACAAGCTACATGTGGGTGTGTCAAATGGAACAAGTACCACAATGCTTGGGAAAGAGAGAATGCTAGTGTATATATTACACCTTGTGAAGTTGGGCTAGTAAATGGGCCAAGAGGAAGAGTGGGCTCGCGCGCACAACAAAGGGCCACCAAGAGGCAAACGTAGTGGAAATCCGGCGATTTCCCCCCCTGCGCGTGAATTAAATGCGGACTGGGCACTTTTTATCAAACGTTTTTTTTGGAAAAATCTACAATTTATTTTTGAGAAAATAGCTTACCGTAAAAACCCAGTTTTGAGGCATCTGAATATTGAAGCATCAATGTTTCCGTTACAAAGGTCATGGGTCAGATTTTAAATTACCAAAACGTATGTTTTAAATTGTCAAACGGATATTTTAATTCCCAGACGTATCTGATCCTTCAATGTTCAGAAATGCCCTCATCATGTGGTTTTATTACTGTGTAACCGGCGGTTTAATGGTGTCTATGTGGATTAAAGACGTTGCCCAACGTTCAGATGTATGGAGGCCTATAAAAGGCGCTGCCTGCAAGAGGTTCAGGCACCGAGCTCTGACATCTCGAGCCCTCTCTTCCTATCTGACATCCTCTCTGCCTTACAGTTGTTTTTGTTTTGCTGTTCTGTCCACCCTGCGCCCGCAGGAAGGATCCGTTTTATCCTGGGGAGTGCCGCTTCCAGTCAGCCAGTGGTTGTGGAATAGCTCTTAGGACAGCGTCCTTGAATGTGACTTGGATTACGGTGCTTTTGCAGAAGTCAGCCAACAATCTTAAGAGCTACTATGGCTTCTGTTTCTGTTCCTCCTGCTGGTTCCGGAGCTGGTGCTCAACCTGACAGTGCTGCTGCTCCTGGTGTCAACAATGCTGGTTCTGGTCCTATTCTGATGCCGGTTCCTATGCCCAGGCAGTTTCCAGACATTTCCAAGATTGAACAGTTTGAGGGGGAGAACTTCAGACACTGGCAGGAACGTGTCTACACTGTTCTTGACATGCATGGAGTTGCTGATGTGCTTACACAGTCTGCACCATCCCCAGATGCTAACCAAGCCCAGAAGGATATTTGGGCCTATGCCAACAAGGTTTGCAGACACACTCTTATTACTACTTTATCTAACGATCTGTTCGATGTGTACCATGTCTATAAAGAAGCAAGTGAGATATGGGGATCACTTATCCTCAAGTATACTGCTGAGGATGCTGGAAAGCAGAAGTTCGTGATAGGAAACTTTTACAAGTGGGAGATGACAGATGAAAAAGACATCAAGCTCCAGATCAATGAGTACCATAAGCTGAATGAGGAGCTCAAGGCTGAAAAGATCAATTTGCCAGATGAGTTCGTGGCGGGTGTACTGATCGAAAAGCTGCCAGATTCATGGAATGACTACAAGCAACAACTAAAACACAAACAGAAACAGTTGTCCTTGAATGATCTGATCACTCATATCATCATTGAAGATACCAATAGAAAGGCAATACAAGCTGCAAAGGGCAAGGAAATGGCTGCTAAAGCAAACCTAGTTGAGGAAAAGCCGCACAACAAGAGGTACGATCCCAAAAACAAAAATAATAAAAATAAGAAACCTTACTACAAGCCCAAAGACACTAACCCCAAGAAGAAGAAGGGCAATTATTTTGTCTGTGGAAAACCAGGTCATTATGCAGCACAGTGCAGGAAAAGGGCTAAGAGAGATAACTCTCAAAGGGGTGAAAATCCTCCTAAGCCAAATGTGAATTTGGTTAAAGGAGATGATAGCAGTGATGAAGAAATCATTGTTGCTGTGGTGTCACAAGCCCTTCTTGTCTCTGATATGAAGAAATGGGTGGTAGACTCAGGAGCTACCAGGCACATCTGTGCAAACAAAGAGATGTTTACCTCCTTTGAAGAAGGGGAAGACCACGTTTATCTGGCTGACTCCCGAACCGCTAAGGTTCATGGAAAAGGGAGGATGGTATTGAAGCTCACATCTGGAAAGACCTTGGCACTGAGTGACCTCCAAAGTATATTTAATGAGAAATAAAGATGATGCTTTTGAAAAGTTTCTTTTGTACAAGGCAGAAGTAGAAAATTAATTAAATAAAAAGATTAAAAGGGTCAGGTTAGACAGAGGAGGAGAATATTTATTATTAAATGATTTTTGCGAAAAAGAAGGGATAATTCATGAAGTAACTCCTCCTTATTCACCTGAATCTAATGGTGTTGCAGAAAGGAAAAATAGAACTTTAAAAGAAATGATGAATGCTTTACTTGTAAGTTCTGCAGCACCTAATAACCTATGGGGTGAAGCCTTGTTATCTGCATGTTTTTTACAAAAACAGAATACCCAACAGGAAAACTAAAAAGACACCTTATGAGTTATGGAAAGGTTTTGTGCCTAATCTTCAGTATTTGAAAGTGTGGGGGTGTCCTGCTAAAGTTTTACTACCTGATATTAAAAAGAGGAAAATTGGTTCTAAAACCTCTGATTGCATGTTTATTGGATATGCTCAACAAAGTGCTGCTTATCGTTTTCTGGTTTTGAAAAGCGATGTTTTAGATCATAACACAATTGTTGAAACAAAAGATGCTGAATTTTTTGAAAATATATTTCCTTTGAAGGCTGAGCATAGTCCTAAAAGAGTTGGAAATTCCTTTGAACAAAATTCAAATGAAGTTTTGGTTGAAGATTTAAGGAGAAGTAAAAGACAAAGAAGACAAACGTCTTTCGGAGATGATTTTTATACTTATTTGGTGCAAGATGAACCCAAAAATTTTTATGAAGCTATTTCTTCTCCGGATAAATCTTTTTGGAAAGAATCAATAAAAGCTGAAATTGATTCTTTAAATCAAAATAAAACATGGGCTTTGGTAGACTTGCCTCCAGGAGCAAAGCCTATTGGTTGTAAATGGGTTTTTAGGAAAAAGTATTTTCCTGATGGAACTATTGAAAAAATACAAAGCTAGATTAGTAGCAAAAGGGTATACTCAAAAAGTAAATGTTGATTATTTTGACACCTTTTCTCCTGTAACTAGGATTTCTTCGGTTAGAATCCTAATTGCCTTAGCTTCCATTCATAAGCTTTTTATTCATCAAATGGATGTTAAAACAGCTTTTTAAAATGGTGATTTAGAATAGGAGATTTATATGGTGCAACCTGAAGGGTGTATTATTCCTGGGCAAGAAAATAAAGTTTGCAAACTTATTAAATCCTTGTATGGTTTGAAACAAGCGCCTAAACAATGGCATGAAACACTACTACATAATTGAGATATAACCACCCCCAAAGACGTCCCAAATTGAAAATTGGGTGGTTAAAAAGGGAGGCGGTGGCATTTTCGTAATTATATATATGTAGGGGAACCTTTAGGCGTCCCAAATTTGAATTTGGGACGTCTAAAGTGCTTCCTGGCGCGAAATATAAATTTCATAAATTTTTTTTAGCGCCTAGAGCTGGGTTTAGGCGTCCCAAATTCATTTGGGACGCCTAAAGTAGGACTTTAGGCGTCCCAAATGACATTCGGGACGCCTAAAGTCTTAGTTTAGGCGTCCCAAATTCATTTGGGACGCCTAAACCAAGATTGGATTTGGGATGCCTAAAGTCTGGGTTTAGGCGCCCCAAATGAATTTGGGACGCCTAAACTAAGACTTTAGGCGTCCCAAATGCCATTTGGGACGCCTAAAGTCACCTTTAGGCGTCCCAAATGGCATTTGGGACGCCTAAAGGCGTCCCTTACCCGCATGTCATACACTTGTCTGACATGCGTCTTCTGATCTATCACACCTCCTCTCCTCACATCCTCTCAACTTTACTCTTCTTCCTCCTCTCCCCACGCACCCACCGTCGGCCCTCTTCTATTTTTTTCTTCAACTCCTCCCTCCTCCCTTGTTCAAGCTCTCTCCTCCACCGTCGGCCCTAGCTTGTTGAACTCCTCCCTCCTCCCTTCTTCTTCCTCTTTGTTTCTTCAACGCATGCAACCGACCCTGCTGCAACTTCACCTCCTCCACAGTGGGTAGATTTTTGCTCTCTCCTCCACCTCCGTCCTTCCATTATTGTGCACACCACTGTGGATCTCCAACATCTTCTCTACCTCTCCAACATACTAGCTAGTGGGCGCCCTGATCAAGTAGGTTGGTTTATTTTCTTGGTTTTTTTTGTAACAGAATGGTATATTTTGTTTTTGAAATATAAATTTACTTGAAATGGTTGAGATTGTGCTTATTATATATTGCTTATATTGAGATAGTTGATATTAGCCTGATGTGTTTGGTGTGGTTATATTGCTTAAATTGCATTTATTCGAGAATGGTTTATTTTCTTGTTTAAATATAAATTTACTTGTGTATAATAGAAATCCCTGTTGTTTAGTTTTAGGGAAATCTAGCTTTTATAAGCCAATGGAGATTTATCCATACACACGTAGTGGCACCACCCCATTTCATTAGTCTTGTTCCTGCACCATTAATTAGTATATATAATAAAATAAAATATGATTTATTTAAATTAAAGAAATTCTTGTATTAATTCCAAACGAATTATGAAGAATAATTCAAGCCAAAACTTAAAAAGAAAACCATAACCCCAATATTCATTAAATGATTTTTATCTAAATATTTTCAATAAAACAATTTTATTTTTGGAAGAACTCAACTTAAAATTGTTTTGTTAATATGAAACTCGTTTTGTTTTTAATTCTTCCAAACCTCAAAAAAATTCTTTAATTTAATCTTATTGTATTTATTTTATTATACATTAATTTTATATACATATACTTATTAAAAAAATAAGTTACATAGCACTGAAACCCTTTTAAGAGGAGAGATGAGGCTAGGAGGGGGCAATAAAGTTATTAAGCCCATATTTTAAAATCCTAAATTGGGTTGATAACTTAATTAGGCAATCCCATCATATGTCGTTGAGAATTGTACTAAACGTGTGAATGTTATTGGTAATGCCTTAGGTGGTAACAAAATGGATCATAGTTGGATGAATGCTTTGAGAACTAGTGAAGAATATGAGAAAGGGGTGGACGAATTTATTGAATTCGCTAAAAAGAATGCTCCTGCAAGAAATGGGAAGTATTTTTGTCCCTGTGTCAATTGTTTGAATGAGAGTAGACGGGATGTTGATGTCATAAAGGATCACCTACTTTGTGATGGAATAAATCTGCGATACACAAGGTGGATATGGCATGGTGAGGAAGTAACTGATTGTCCGTCACACAAGAAGGAAGCTGTGGATGTCATAGATGAAGATAGAATGGAGAGAATGATTAACGATGTTGAGGCAGAATCCTTTGCGCAGTCGCAGGAGTATGACAGCCTACGGAGTGATGCAGAGACACCATTGTACAGTGGTAGTAAGTACACGCGGCTGACAGGAACATTACATTTGGTTAACTTAAAGGCAACTTGTGGGTAGACCGATAGTAGTTTCACATTGCTACTTGAACTATTGTGTGATATGTTTCTGGAGGATAATGTATTTCCAAATCGTATATATGAGGCCAAGAAAATCCTGTCTACAATGGGTATGGAGTATAAGAAGATACATGCTTGCCCTAATGACTGCGTACTATACAGAAATGAGTGCGGAGGTCTTAGTGAGTGTCCTAAGTGTAAAACTGCACGATACAAAGTAAAAAAAGATGGTGGTTGTGGTGATGTGACAAGTAAAAGGCAACCTTTAAAGGTTATGTGGTATCTTCCAATAATACCACGTTTTAAACATTTGTTTGCGAGTGCAACAAAAGCGAAGAAGTTGAGATGGCACTCTGATAAGAAAATATCTGATGGGAAATATCTTCGGCACCCAGCAGACTCTCCACAATGGCAAAAAATAGATGAAATGTTCCCTCAATTTGGCAGCGAGCCGAGAAACCTACGGCTTGGGCTTTGTATAGACGGCATCAATCCGTATAGAACTCTTACTAGCACACATAGTGTGTGGCCGGTTCTCCTTGTAATATACAACTTGTCTCCCTGGCTATGTATGAAACGTAAGTATATGATGCTATATATGATGATTTCTGGACCAAAACAGCCAGGGAACGATATTGATGTCTATTTGGCGCCTTTGATTGAGGACTTGAAGAAGTTGTGGGAGGAAGACGTAGATGTGTTTGATGCTTATAAGAAGGAGTCTTTCAAGCTACGTGCAATGATTTTCACAACGATAAACGACTTCCCTGCGTACGGAAACTTGTCAGGGTACAGCGTGAAGGGTCACAGCATGCCCAATATGTGAAGCAGACACACACTTCCAACAACTAAAGCATGGAAGAAAAATTGTCTACCTTGGCTACAGGAGGTTTCTTCATCGGTTCCACCCGTATCGTAAGCTAAGAAAGCAGTTTAACGGCTTACCAGAGCATGGAATGGCTCCAAAGTCACTAACCGGAGAGGAAGTCTACAGTCGAGTGGAACGTATCCATGTCACTTTTGGTAAGAATCAGAGGGTTGTGGGTAAGAAGAACATATGGAAGAAGAGATCCATTTTCTTTGATCTTCCATATTGGCGTTCGCTTGACGTGAGACACAGTATTGATGTGATGCATGTGGAGAAGAATGTTTGTGATAGCCTTATCAGTACGCTTTTGCATATACCAGGGAAGACTAAGGATGGGATTAATGCGAGATTAGACCTTGTCGATATGGGAATAAGAGAACGGTTACATCCACAACTAAGAGATGATGGTAGGAGGGCATACATGGAGCCAGCTACGCATACACTATCAAAAGCAGAGAAAAGAAGTTTGTGTGGGTGTTTGCATGAAATGAAGGTGCCGCAAGGGTATTCCTCGAATGTGAGAAGATGTGTCTCAATGGACGATTTGAAGTTAGTGGGAATGAAGTCCCATGATTATCATGTGTTGATGCAACAACTATTACCAGTAGCTATTAGAGGCATAATGAAAGATGAAGTATGAAACACAGTGACAAGATTGTGCGTTTTCTTCAATGCTATCTGTAACAAAGTCATTGACACTGAAAAGTTGGATGAACTAGAAAATGAGGGTTACATTATTTTGTCACAACTAGAGATGCACTTTCCACCTTCATTTTTTGATATAATGGTGCATTTGGTAGTTCATTTGGTGAGGGAGGTAAGGCTATACGGTCCATTTTACCTGAGGTGGATGTACCCTTTCGAGTGATACATGAAGATCTTAAAAGGGTATTCTAAAAATCCTTATGACCAGAAGCCTCAATAGTAGAAAGATATGTAGTTGAGGAGGCTATGGAGTTTTGCAAAGATTATATGTCAGGGAAGAAGGAACAATCTCGGCATGAAGAAGGGAGAAGCAAGGGAACACGAGGACTGAAAGTGAAGAATGTTCCTCGTGAAGAGGTGTTGCAAGCCCACTTGTATATCCTGAATAATATGGAAGAAGTTTAACCTTACATAAATGAACACAGAAACACTTTGACGAACAAGAATCCAAGGAAGAATGACATGCAGATTGCTATGGAGCAAAACAAGACATTCATGCAGTGGTTCGAGGAAAAGGTTTTGCACGAGATCGGTGTGTCTGAGACAATCGAGTGGCTAGCTTGGGGGCCTTTGTTTCAGGTCATTACTTGGACCGGTTATGATATAAATGGCTATTCTTTCTATACCAAAGAGAAAGATGACAAAAGTACCATGCAAAATAGTGGGGTCATGGTAGAAGCTGAATCTATGCACTTTTCCAGTTCGAGAGACAAAAACCCTATATTAGCGTCTATGGCCTATTATGGAGTTATAGAAGAAATATGGGAGATGACGTACAAGAAGTTCAAAGTTGCTTTATTTAAATGTAACTGGGTTAGCAACAATGCCGTGGTAATAGATAAACAATTTGGATTTGTCTCAGTCGATCTTCGAAGAGTTGGCTATAGAGACGAGCCCTTCATTTTAGCAAGCCAGGCGAAACAAGTGTTTTATGTCACCGATCCTGCCAGCAAAAACATGTCAATTGTCCTTAAAAGTAAAAAACAGAAGTATGGTGATTCGACCTTCAACCTTGATGACACACCACCTTTCACAACAACTACACCTCGAACAAATGAAGTAGAATAGGTAGATGATGACGAATATGCTGTAAGAAATGACCATGGTGAAGGACTATGGGAAATAATATAGAGTAAGACCTTAATTTATAAACGAGAACTGTGTTTTTTCTGTTTTACTTCCCGCTTAGTATATTTTGTTTTCATTGCAATTTACTTACGTTTTTTATGATGCTTTTTGTGTTAACAGGAATATGGACAACGTTAGTGATGACGAGAGGCGTAGAGATGATGAAAGCTCTAGCAATGACGAAAGGCCTAGAGTTGAACCCCCTGCAAGAAGGAGGGTTAGAGGCTGTACAAAGATGGGAGCATTGGTTGCACGTCATGAACATCAATAGGAGAGGCTGCATATAGACTTCGATGACAATCTGAATCCAGTTGGTCCTGAGGAAGACCACTTCATTAGCTACGTAGGGCTTTTGGCTCGAAGCAAAGTGCGCATTACCTACGATAATTGGAGATTGGTTCCCCCAAAAACGAAAGACATGATTTGGCAGCAACTTTTGGTATGTAAGTTTTGATGCATTGTAGCTTTGTTCTTATTGTTTCAAATATAATAATCTTATGTTTTACCTTGCAGCAAACATACGATGTCCCAGACACCACGGAGATGTATAGGCACTGGATAGATGAGGTTCGTGTATAATGGAAAGGTTTCAAGAACAAGCTAACAGCGCATTACATTCGAGGGGCCCTTAGGGGTAAGGATCCATGTGCACAGTATACATATTTATCTCCAGAGGACTGGAGGTTGTTTGCTGCATCACTAGCAGATCCTGAGTTTTTGGTAAGATTTCTGTCATCATGATATAGAACTTGTAATTTTCATATACTTTATATCGTTGATTCATTTTTTGTTGTTTTTCATTTATAGAAATTAAGTGCAGCAAATGCCCAGAGGCAAGCAGAAAATAAATATCAACATTTCATGTCTCGCGGTGGATATCGGAAGCTTAAGCGGCAAATGATGGCAGAAGAGTTACAGAAAATGAAGGAAGCAGCGGAATCTGATCCTAGCATTGTTATCCAGCCACCGGGACCTCCTCCACGTCACAAAAAATGGAAAGTAGGGAGGATTAAGGTTGGGAAGTACATAAATCCGACTGTTGCTGAGGTTGCTGCGAGGATTGTAAGTACTTATACCATAAGTACCTAATTTTTTACATGTCGCGAGTGGTTTCGATACATTTACTATAAACTGCATGCTACAGGATGACCTGGACGAGCAGAGAAGCCAAGGTTCATTCAATCCAAGTAGACGGATAGATATCTTGTCAACGGCTATTGGGAAGGCAGATGACCTTGGTCGTGTTCGAGGAGAGACACGGGGAGTTAGTTCCGCGAGGTATTTTGGACGAGACCCATGTTATTCGTCACAAGCTGGACCTAGTAAGGATGTTGTGGCCAAGATTCGAGAGGAGCTCGAACGAGAGATCGATGCCAACCTTCGTGACAAGCTCCGACAAGAGCTGTTGCCAGAGCTTCAACTTGAAATGGCAAAGATATTTGAAGCACAAAGGGCAAGGGACGAGCATAGAACTCAGGAATCCCCGGCCTTCAATAGCACCAGAGGAAGTTACAACCCTCTGGAGCAACTACTTGGCGACTCTTCTCCCACTCCAGTGTCGGGAGACCCTTGCACCCTCTATTTGGATGATCCACTGTTGCGTGTTGTTGCTGATGCTCTCGTTCACACTTGTGCTACCACCCACCATAATCAGCAAATTCCGGAGGATTTTCATAGGGTGAATGTGACGAGTGTTAGAAAGGGGGAAGAAGGTATAACCATCCCTGTTCCTGATCCAGAGGTTGGCATGTTAGGTCAAGCGATAGGATCTTTCATCCTTTGGCCTCGCAATCTTATTGGTTCATATGTAACACCTCTAATGGTAGGAATTACCTTATTGTTACTGAAAATCTATTGGCATCCTAATAACAATTTGTTTTTTGATGTTCTAAAAGGATGACGAAGCTGCGAGCAAATGGCCCTACTTAGCACGGCTGCAACAGATCTACAAGGGCAATAAACAGATTGACTTGAAGATGCCTCCAGGGATTGTGGGCTAAGTGGAGTATCCCTACACGATTGACAATACAGATCTCAAGCAGTTTACCAGGTTGGAGGAGATAGATGCAGGCTGGGTCAAATTTACAGTCCGGTAAGTTTTTTTTCAATTTTCCCATAGAATTTATTTAGTGGCTTTTTGTTTTCATACATTCAAGAATTGATTCCTTATTTTAATTCTATTATAGCACCTTCCACGATCTCTGCACAAACATGGAAAGACGTGATTGGTATGGATTCTTATGTCCTGCGAATACGATAGGGGATACTTGTACTGTGGCGCATAGGACTCACTATGTCGGCTACGCAATGGCACAAACCAAACTTCATTGTTATCTAGCACCCATTGTCCAACGGTTCGTATTTACATTTTGTCAATTTAAGAAGTTTAATAAATAATTGTCTTCTCACTCATCTAACTTCATTTTAATGTGTATATGTTGTTAAAGTTACCACTGGAGTTTGTGTGTTATATATCCCCGCCGCAACGTAGTCTATTGGTTTGATCCCTTGAGTAAAAAGCCAGACAGAGATACAAAATCCGTCTTCGACACGTAAATTATTCTGTTTGTATTTCATTGACAACAAAAATAAATGAATGGTTCTAATTTCTGTTCATCTTGCTTTTCATGATAGTGCTTGTCAAACATATAGAATCCTAGGTGGGTCACGCGATGGTACAGTTGTTAGAAAGCCAAAGTGGTTTTATCCCATAGTAAGTACATTCGATCCTACCTAATTGTTTCATTGACGGTCCTTTTAGACATACCTTTATTGATTTTAACAACCAATTGCATCCCTTTGATTTAAAGTGCCCTCGGCAACCTGGCAACACTGAATGCGAATATTATGTTCTACTTTATATATATAACATAACTCAAAGTGGAATTACTAGCGATTTTGAAAAGGTAATCGCTTCTTCATTCTCAAATGATAATATTTTTGGTGTTCTAATAGAAATGCTAATTAATTCATTTGCTTGACATTCATTTCTTCAAAGCTTACTTTCTAATTTTCAGATTTTTGATAATGAAGATGCCTACCTACGTGAAGACCTTGATTTGATCCGAGATCTTTTGGCTGGACATCTTCTTCAACATATAGAGCAGTAAACTTTTTATTTTATATCAGTTTGTACTTGTGTGATGACAGCATTTTGACACTTTCTGGTTGTTTTTTGTTGATATATATAGTAGTAGATTCACTACTAGAAAAAAGGGTTTTAACGTCCCTTTTTTTGGCCTTTCAACGTCTGAAAACAGAGGGACGTCTATGTGAGAGTCGTAGAAAGTAACGTCATTAACGTCCATAAAATAGGGGACGTCTAAGGTGGACTTTAGACGTCCCCAGTGAACTGGGGACATCTAAGGTGGACCTTAGACTTCCCCAGTTCACTGGGGACGTCTAAGGTCCACCTTAGACGTCCCCAGTTGAACCTGGGGACGTCTAAAGTGGCGCCAGTAGTACTTTCCACGTCCCTTGTTTATTAAGGACGTTGAAAGTTTTTTTTTTTTTTAAAATGGACCTTTTATACATATTGCACTGTCTGGAAAATATGTAAACTGCAGAAATAGAATTCCAACAACAGAGTAAAACAACAGTAGTTCAGCAGAATGAAAATAGCAACAAACACAGTGATCAACCCAAGGCTACTACATGCCACACAAACTTTCAAACCACACAAACTACACAACAATCTATATCTAAGTCTACTACATGCCACACAAACTTTCTAACAAGACAAACTACACAGCAATCTATATCCAAGTCCCCAGTTTGTACAATAACCAAGACTAAAATCCAATCCATATCCAACAACAATAACGTTAATTATATGTACTACCACAAAAGTATGTCCTACACAAACTACTAAAGACTTTACTCTTCTGGTACACGTTGAAGAAGATGTCTAGCCATAAAGTCTCTGATCATATTTAAGTCTTCATATGAGTAGGCATCTTCATTGTCAAAAATCTGTAAATTAGAAAATAAGCTTAGATGAAATAATGAATGAAGTGAATGAATTCCCATTGAATCACAACACCAAGAATATTATCCTCAGAGAATGAAGAAGCGATTACTTGTTCAAAATCTAGCTTTTCAGTGTCAATGACTTTGTTACAGATAGCATTAAAGAAAACACACAATCTTGTCACAGTGTTTCGAACTTCATCTTTCATAATCCCTCTAATAGCTACTGGTAACAGTTGTTGCATCAACACATGGTAATCATGGGACTTCATTCCCACTAACTTCAAATCGTCCATTGACACACACCTTCTCACATTCGAAGAATATCCTTGTGGTACCTTAATTTCATGCAAACACCCACACAAACTTCTTTTCTCCGCTTTTGATAGTGTATGCGCTGCTGGCTCCATGTATGCCCTCCTACCATCATCTCTTAGCTGTGGATGTAACCGTTCTCTTATTCCCATATCAACAAGGTCTAGTCTCGCATTAATCCCATCCTTGGTCTTCCCTGGAATGTGCAAAAGTGTACTGACAAGGCTATCACAAACATTTTTCTCCACGTGCATTACATCAATACTGTGCCTCACGTCAAGACTACGCCAATATGGAAGATCAAAGAAAATTGATCTCTTCTTCCATATGTTCCTCTCACTCGAAGTCTTATGATTCTTACCGAGTAAGACATTGATACGTTCAACCCGACTGTAAACGTCCTCTCCGGTTAATGCCTTTGGAGCCATTCCATGCTCCGGCAAGCCGTTAAAACGCTTTCTTAACCTACGATACGGGTGGAATCTAGGAAGGAACCTCCTGTGACCTAGGTACATCGTTTTTCTTCCATGTTTCAGTTGGTGGAAGTGAGTGTCTGCTTCACAGATCGGACATGCTTTATGCCCCTTCACACTGTACCCTGAGAGGTTTCCGTAGGCAGGGAAGTCATTTATGGTGGTGAACAGCATTGCACGTAGCTTGAATGACTCATTCTTATACGCATCAAACACATCTACGCCTTTCTCCCACAACTTCTTCAAGTCCTCAATCAAAGGCGCCAGGTAGACATCGATATCGTTTCCTGGCTGTTTTGGTCCAGAAATCATCATAGAAAGCATCACATACTTGCGTTTCATACAAAGCCAGGGAGGCAAGTTGTATATTACAAGGAGTACTGGCCACGCACTGTGTGTGCTATTAAGAGTTCCATACGGATTGATGTCATCTGTACAGAGCCCAAGCCGAAGGTTTCTCGGCTCGCTGCCAAATTCAGGGAACATTTCATCTACTTTCTTCCACTGTGGAGAGTCAGCCGGGTGCCGAAGATATTTTCCGTCGGATATTCTGTCATCCGAATGCCATCTCAACTTCTTCGCCTTTTTTGCAGTGCCAAACAAACGCTTAAAGCGTGGTATTATTGGAAGATATCACAAAACTTTTACAGGTTGCCTTTTAGTCTTCCCATCGCCACAACCACCATCTTTCTTCACTTTGTATCGTGCGGTTTGACACTTAGGGCACTCACTCAGGCCTTCATACTCCTTTCTGTACAGTACACAGTCATTAGGGCAAGCGTGTATCTTTTTATACTCCATACCCATTGTCGATAGGATTTTCTTGGCCTCATACATACGATTTGGAAGTACATTATCGGCTGGAAACATATCACACAACAGTTCAAGCAGCAATGTGAAACTACTATTGGTCCATCCACAAGTTGCTTTTAAGTTAACCAAATGTAATGTTCCTGTGAGCCGTGTGTACTTACTCCCAGGGTACAACGGTGTCTCTGCATCACTCCGCAGGCTGTCATATTCATGCGACTGTGCAAACGATTCTACCTCAACATCGTGAATCATTCTCTCCATTGTATCTTCATCTATGACATCCACAGCTTCCTTCTTGTGTGACGGACAATCAGTTACTTCCTCACCATGCCATATCCACCTTGTGTATCGAAGATTTATTCCATCACAAAGTAGGTGATCCCTTATAACTTCAACATCCCGTTTTCTCTCATTTAAACAATTGACACAGGGACAAAAATACATCCCATTTTTTGCTGGAACGTTCCTCCTAGCAAATTCAATAAAGTTTTCAACCCCATTCTCATATTCTTCACTTGTTCTCAGAGCATTCATCCAACTATGATCCATTTTATTACCACCTATGCCATTTCCATTTACACTTAAGTTTAGAATAATTGAAAACACGGGGAATTTCCTTTTACAAGTATGTTTTTCAAAATTTTGGCAGCATTTCCCCTTAAAAGTGAGACATCCCAAAATCAAAATAACAAACCATCTCAGCTTAATATTTCAAAAACATATTCTATGCAATAATCCTGTTTATATTTTATTGTTTAGATTCAATTTTTGAGCCAATGAAAATTAATTCACTGGAGATTATTTTCTTACTATTTAACAACAACATCTACAACAACAATAAGAACAATAATTATAATAATAATAATAATTTATTTCTTAAGATTTCAATTTACCAATTTCTTAATTAAATATTCTTTATGAAAAATATGAATATCTACTAAGTAAATAAAAAATATGTTTATTCATTATATTCTAATTGAATGATAAGTAAATATGCTTGTTCAATTTTGTCAAATAATGAATATATATATATATATATATATTAAATACAATTATATATACACTTCAGCAGGCCCAAATACGCAGGGCAGTATACATTGCCTAGTGTCTGGTCTTGCTTAGTACTTGGCCTAGCTTGAAGATAATTACATAATTTATGGGTTGATTTTTAGTTAATGAGAATTTCATGTTTGTCAAAACAATGGAAAAAATCAAAAGATTAAAACTTGATGTGGAACGTCTTAAATTCAACAAAATAGCAAAGATAAAGCTCAAGCACAAACCACACTTCAATTCCAGCACAAAACAAAGGCATTCTCCTAATCATTCACAAATTCATTCAAACCACACTTAAATTCCAGCACAGAACAAACGCATTTTTCCTAATCATTCACAAATTCATTCACAAGTTTAGTTTTAGCTAACCTCAAGCACAGAACTTTAGAGCAGATGACGACCCACGGTGATAAGAGGAGCCCGACTGTGGAGAGAATGAGAGAGAACAGTGCAGAACCAGCAGAGCAAAGATGCAACGGTCTGGATGAAATAGAGGCTAAGAAGGAACAAGAAGAAATAGGGGAGAGGAGAAATGGCCTCGCATATTCTGAAGTGAAGGTAGGAGAATAAAGCAACAAGCAAGGGAGAGGGCGGGGACGGAACTCACGGAAGTGAAAGAGTAAAGTAAAAAAAAACAAGAAACAGGGGAGAGGGGACGGAAGTGATGAAGGAGAGGGAGAGTAGAGAAAGTGCTCAGAAAAATCTGACACTCCACATGCACTGGTCATGTTGACCAGTGCATTTGCTTCAGCCTAAGACGTCCCCAGCTGGTCTGGGGACGTCTAAAGGCACCTTTAGACGTCCCCAGACAAGCTGGGGACGTCTAATATAATCTTTAGACGTCCCCAGACCAGCTGGGGACGTCTAATATAATCTTTAGACGTCCCCAGCTGGTCTGGGGACGTCTAATGTTTAAGCTTTAGACGTCCCCAGGCCATCTGGGGATGTCTAAAGTGTGTTATCTTTTTTTCCCCGAAGTTCATCTGCTTTTCTGGAGTGTTTAGACGTCCCCATGTTTGTTGGGGACGTCTAAAACAGTCTTTAGACGTCCCTAATGAACATGGGGACGTCTAAAACTAATTCAGGCGTGAGATTCAATTTTTTTTACGAGCCAACCTTTTCAACTTTGATCTATAATTACCCATATGCCACCGCCCCATATTTTGGGCGTCCCTTTTCGAAAAAGGGACGTCCTTTAGGGACTTTATATGTATATTCTGTAGTAGTGATTGTATGAAAGGTTATTGTATGTATATATAGTAAAGATTGTAGTGCTGGATGTCCTTACCAGTTTGTAACGGACAGTGTGGTTTATGAATCCATCTTCTATTCTGTTTCTGCAGTTTGAATTCATTGGGTAATACAGAATGTAAATTATGGTATAAAAAAAACCTAACTTTTAGACGTCCCAAATTAAGAATTGGGAGGTCTAAAGTCCCCTAGGGTGGGACTTTAGGAGTCCCAAATTACAATTTGGGACGCCTAAAGTCCCCCAGGGTGGGACTTTAGGCGTCCCAAATTGTAATTTAGGATGCCTAAAGTCAGACTTTGGGCGTCCCTATCATTTGGGACGTCTTTTGTTTCAACTTACTACGCCCCCAGTATATACGTCCCCCCGTTTTGGGACGTTAAAGGTGCCAAATTTGGGAGGTTAAAGCCCCTTTTTGTAGTAGTGAAAAACTGGATCAAGTTTTGTTAAGTGGCGGTTTCTCTACTGTTGAGGTAGAAAGATGTGTTTATACAAAACTTGTAAATAATGATTGTGTGATTATTTGTTTGTATGTGGATGACATGCTTATCTTTAGTACTAGCATGGATGTTGTGCTTGAGACAAAACATTTTCTGTCTTCTAATTTTGATATGAAAGATTTGGGTGAAGCGAAAGTGATTTTGGGTGTAAAGATCATAAGGAATGATAATGGTATCATACTTTCTCAGGAACATTACATTGAGAAAATCCTGAGAAAGTTTGAAATGTTTGGCGAGTCTCCTATGAACACTCCTTATGATCCTAATGTGCAATTAAAGAAAAATAGAGGAGAACCAATTGCTCAATCTAAATATGCACAGATTATTGGGAGTCTGTTGCATTTAATGAACTATACCAGGCCAGACATAGCATATGTTGTGTGTAGATTGAGCAGGTATACTCATCGTCCAAGCAATGAGCATTGGAAGGCTCTGGTAAGAGTATTGAGATACTTGAGAGGTACCATGAATTATGGTATTCATTATAGTGGATTTCCCGCTATATTGGAAGGATACAGTGATGCTAACTGGATCTCAGATTCAGAGGAGAGCAAATCCACTAGTGGCTATGTGTTCACTCTTGGTGGTGGTGCTATAACGTGGAAGTCAGTCAAACAAATTATTTTAACTAGTTCCTCAAGGGATTCTAAGTTTATAGCAATGGAGTTGACTGGAACTGAGGCTGAGTGGTTGAAAAACTTCTTAGCGAATATCCCACTAGGTGAAAAACCAACACCATCAGTGTCTTTACATTGTGATAGCCAATCTGTGATAGCCAATCGAGCCCTCTCTTCCTATCTGACATCCTCTCTGCCTTACAGTTGTTTTCGTTTTGCTGTTCTGTCCACCCTGCACCTGCAGGAAGGATCCGTTTTATCCTAGGGAGTGCCGCTTCCAGTCAACCGGTGGTTGCGGAATAGCTCTTAAGGACAGCGTCCTTGAAAGTGACTCGGATTACGGTGCTTTTGCAGAAGTCAGCCAACAAGGTGTTCATCAATGTTAGAGGTGAGGACAATGACAAAAATGATGTTTGACATTAAGATGGTGAAGCCTCGGGAGTTAGGCTTTCTTCTGTTTTTTTTAAATAATTATTTTATTCACTTCATCATGCTTTCTTTCTTCTATTTATTTGCTTGTTTGGTGAAACTAGGATGTGTAACATCCGTCATTTTTGCACCTTTATTACGCATGCAAAAGTGCTGTTGCTTAGACAAATCAATAATTAAAGCCCATAAATTGAAACTTGCACATTTATCTTAGGTTTAAAATTCATTTCTTATATCCAGTTTAACAGTTCATCTTTGTAAGTTCATAACTAATTATACAGAATACATATGAGGGTTCTCTAAAATTCTATTAAAATCCCTTGAAGTCATTTACATGATAAAAATATTATTCTAGTATGATTCTTATCAAATTCCTAGAGTTAAGTCGTTTTTTATCCTTGCTCTATTTTTCAGACATATTATGTACCTCAACTTTACAAGCTCATAACTCATGTTATGCTCACCCAATAGACCTGATTAAGGACTTGTTAGAAAGCTCTATGTGTCTACTTTGCACATGTCAATTTCAAAATCATTGCACATCATTTATTACACGATATTTAACCAAACATTGGCTATGATTAGCAAACAACTTAATTGGGTCAGTTATGACCGTGCACATCAAAATCATGCTTTCAAAGCCATACTTAGCCATATAACCATCTATCATTCATCATTACTTATTAAATATACATGCCAAGGCCTCATACTGATTTTAAACTACTCATGCTCAAAATTTGAAGGAGTGGCGACAAATTTTGATTCACATCATGTTTCTCTATGGTGTGTTTTTGACATGTTCGTAAACTTCTATAAAACAATGGATGATCAAAACACTAATTACAGGACAAAGGTGTCATTTGAATTCCCTGTGGTTACATATAGTGAGAAGTTTGTTGATGGTGTGATTGCAGCATATGGAGTTTGCCCAATATATGCCTCGCAGTACGCAAAATTTCTTCAACAAGAAAAACTGAAGGTAAGTATGCAAACAAAGAGGCATCAAAATATTGACGATGGCCAACAACTCCCTTCAAAAAAGAAATTGAAAGACTCTTCAATTGATCAATCTATTCCCATGAATTCTGAGTCAAAGACATCTCATAATGTTGATGAGTTGCTACTTCTGCTGCCCCAGTGGAATATAAATCTACAAACAATTGCACTCATCAGAAATAAATTACCCATAATCCATCACTTGATCGGTATGCATCTCTCTTCCGCATTTCATCTATTAGTTTGACTTTGGTACACCATAGCTACCTTAGCCAAATATAGATGATGCTTTTAAACATAATGTGTTACTTTGTAATATGTTTAATCCTATTACTGATGCGTTTGAATCCAAATATTTCAAAATTACAATTTTAATTTCTGGGCTCCTTACAATGAATGTGTATCTTCTCGAACAACTTCATTGATATGTTTCTTGATGAAGAAGTTCGGTAAAACATAACATAATAGGAAACTGGGTATGTATATATAGCCTAGCATCACTAGATACCGAGATAAAAATGCATCAGTTAAGTGAAAAAATCAACTAGAACCAGATCTAGTATGAAAATAATCAACTGCAACAGAGGCAAAGAAAGAAATCTTAATGATTAGCAAACTGTATTTGCAGGTGTAAATTATGGTGAAGCCGTAAATCTTTTCTCTCCTCTAGATTTCATAACCAAGTATTGATGGTCAGAAGTGGGGCAATATGGTGATTATATTACTATCATAGTAAATGCTAATGGCAGCAAGCAGATATTTGAGGGTAACTAAGAAAATTAAATTCTTGAAATTGACTTTTAGTTAATTATTTTTGAAGAAAATCCTATATTAAGTCATTAATATCGATTAACTAATATTATTATACCCAAAAAGAATTCTACATGTTTTTGACAGAGTACATATGTCTAGTTATCATTCTCAGCCAAGAAAAGATGACAATAAAAAGGATGGATGCTACTACTTCATGTGCTCTTCGCAACCAATTTCTTAAGGGGGAAAAATGTATGAGGTGTTCATCACTGTTGGAGGTGAGGACACTGCCACAAAAATGATGTGTTCATAGTGTTCTTGGAGAAAAAAGAAAAGTGATGTTTGACATTAAGATAGTTAAGTCTTAGGAATTGGGCTTTCTTCAGTTTCCTTTTAAAATAACTGTTTTCTTCACTTTGTTATGCTTTCTTTCTTCTTTTGCTCTGCTTGTGTGGTGAAACCAGGATGTGTGCGTATGACTTTGTAATTATAAAATTGTCTTCAATTTGTCATTAAGTTAAATTGTAGATCATGAGAAGGGACATTGATTGTGTTGTCTGTTAGATCCCAAGTTTTGATGATAACAATAATTCAATTATGATTAAAACATGTTTTTAAAAGGTTAGGAAAAGATTCCAAGTTACCAAATGCATATTTGAAGTTTGCTGATATCTGCTGTGAAATTGCACTTAAGTGCTCGAGCATGAAATATGCACTCGAGCACAAATCACTTCTGTACTCGAGCAGGTGTGAGAGAAAGCCAGGAAGTAAGTACCCGAGAGACATTCTTCCTTTGTATTCAATGGATCACTCGAAGCACAAGGTATGCACTCGAGCAGAGAAGTCATTCTCACTCGAGCACACATGCGAGTGAGGGCATGCGAGTGCTTGGCCGAGAGTAAGTAATAGCATGCTTCAATCTTTCACTCGAAGCAGAGACATCAATACTCGAGCATGAGTATTCTGTGCTCGAGCAAGGCACTGCGAGTACTTGGCCGAGAGTCTTGAAATTCAGAAAAGTACAAGTGTGCTCGAGCACACCTATCCATGCTCGAGTGACACGTCCATGCTTGCGAGTAATATTTCCATCCCTCTCAAGATCAGTTGCGAGTGCTTGTTCAAGAGAGCATATTCCTTGAGAATATGCTTCTCACTCGAGCAGAGGTAAGTGTGCTCGAGTGAGGGCCCACATCACTCGCGAGTGAAAATTCTGTCCCTCTGAAATTCTGATGCGAGTGATGGTTTAGAGAGCATATTCCTTGAGAATATGCTTCTCACTCGAGCAGAGGTAAGTATGCTCGAGTGAGGGTCCATATTACCCGCGAGTGCATATTCTCACTCTTGTCAAAATGGTATGCGAGTGATGACCCGAGAAGACACTCCCAGTGTAAAGTGCAAAGACCACTCGAGCAGAGATTTTGTGCTCGAGTGAGACCCCTCTTCACCCGCGAGTGAAGATTTTGTCTCTCTGATTTTCTATGCAAGCACAACCCGATAACAGAGGTATATGAAGGAAAATAGGAGATCACTCGAAGTGAGCCTTTCATGCTCGAGTGATGCCCTGTTTGACCACAGAAAATGCTAAGTATCACAACGTTCATTACGAATATAGATTATTGTTATTAATTCATATCATCATTACTTTTTATCTTTGTTTAACATTGTTTTGAATGTTTTAAAAGTATGATACAGGAATATGAACGTTTGAAATGAACCACATAAGGAAAGTCAAACAACGGCAGACAATATGATTATAGTCACGTTCGCACCTACCGCATTCAGAATATTCAAACGTACGCGTGTCCTTCAATAGTTGCAAAGTCCCGCTTCTCAAATGTTGATTTCCAAAACGGGCAAAAACTGAAGCAACTATATATACAGAGATTCAAGGATAATCAAGATAGGAACATAGCACAAGAATTCACAAGCTCATATCAATTCTCTGTTATTCATCTGATTTCTCTGTATACACTTTTGATCTTCAGTGTTTATTCATTTACTCTGTAAGAGAGTCTTCATACAAACTCAAAATTCTATGTTTGTGTAATCTCAAGGTAGTGGGATCTTGAGAGGGTAGTTATTCCTTACGAGAGAAGCAGTTGAGAGAATTCCTTGTAGTATTTTTCACTCATAAGTCTTATAAGATACAAGCAGGAGAGAACGTTGTTGTTCATAAGACTTACAGTGGTGTAAGCAGAAGAAAACGTTGCTGCTCATAAGTCTTGTATACATAAGCAAGTGAGAAGAGTCATAGGTTATTTCTCTGCACATAAGACTTGTCGTAAGGGGGAGAGAAGTTTCTTGTTGAGAGAATATTTCTGCTCGTAGTCCATTCAAGGACGATTGTTGTCTTGTGGCGTTCTGAGAGCCCATTGAATCTTGGAGATATTGTGAAAAGCTCAGTAGGTCTTGATCTCTGAGGACTGGACGTAGGCATTGTTGTTAGGCCGAACCAGTATAACTCTCTGTGTTCAAATATTCTCTACTCTACTCTATCCACTATATTTACATATCACCATCTCAAACGAAAAATTTATAACATCACCCAATTCACCCCCCTCTTGGGTGAAGCTTGCCTCTTACATTGTCCAGTTAGTAGACCACTATGGAAAATAGACAGAGACCAAAAGTAACTAATGGTTGTGTTTTACATTGTTAAAAAGTTTGTCATATTTATTACTAAATGGAACACATCGTCGAAGGTATTTTATGATATGCATCATGCATGTGGAGTGTGTAATTGTTTTAAATTTCAATTTCTAGTTTGTTGTAAGGATTACAAGTTATACTACTCCTCTGGTCCTACAAAGGCAGGGAGGGAAGAAAATATTTGGTTCTATTTATAAAGCAGAGAGAGAGAAATTTCATATTAATGTACAATTTCATTCTTAATTTATTTTTGTATTATCTTTGTTCTCATTAGTATAATATATATTAAATAGGGGTAAAATTAGAAAGTGGTTGAACTTTATGACGAGTAAATGAAGTTTAAGATTTTTTTTAATTTGTGTGAAACATGTTGGAAATGCATTATATATAAGACGGGATGAGTACTTTGTAATGCATGGGAAAGTAATACCTTGCGATTTTGAGAGCTTAAATTGAATAATAATTTCTACTAATTTTATAAAAACAACTACCAAAATGATCCTAACTCTGGTCCTTCATGTAAGACCTTTAATGTAGAAATTAAACTATAAAGTGAGTCTTATATTAAGAACAAGAGGTAGTAATAGTGACTTGGTAACTACATGTAACCTAAAATACACCTATTTCAGTTGAGTCTCCATCAAGTTTATATTTTGTACCTGGGGCGCGGTAGCTGAATGAATGAATGATTCATTGATTCTTGATATTTTCATTCAAGGCAAATAACTATTCTCTCACATGTCTTCAACTCCTCAAAAGGAAAGAACTTGATAACAAAAGCAGTATTCTTAATCTATACCGTAACCACGAATAAAGCAACAGAATAATTGAACTCCAAATCTATTTCCCACTGTTCCTTTGTTAATCTATACCGTAACGGCGCCATTGATTTTGACCATGTCTTTACGCCTTGGGGTCAAATACAAAATATTTATAACCAAGAATTGCAGTACAATGCAACACTCGGGTCGTCTCACTTGAAAAGCTTTTTATTCAGTCCTAGGTAAACTAATTATCATTCAAACGCAATTAAAACAAGGGGAAAACGATTTTTGGATTTTTCAAATTAATAACTAAAAGAAAGATGCAATTTAATTAAGTGCTAACTATTGTTTTTGGTCTTTTTATAAAAATGGGAAATGAGTGAATGGAATGGTATGAAGTGGAAAATATGAATAAAGAATGCTCTTAGTAATGAAGAAATGACAATCCTTGCTCAAAAATATTATGGGAGTTAATTTTCTCTAAGTCTTGAAAATAAAACCCCAAACGATCGCTCGGGTCTAGTGTTCTTAATTAATAGTTACTCCTGTGAACATAGCTAGTAACTATCTTTTAGGGCATTATTAAAAACCACTTAGAGTGCAATTAAAATAGATAACTATAACTTGTTTCCTCTTAATATGAATGCGATAACACGACACTCAATTGATCAAATTCAATTATACAATCTAACAATAACACGTAGAAAGCACAATATCTTTGAATCAATAAGGAAATGTATATATAAAAATCCCACAAGCTATAAAAATCTAATCCAATCACAAATATCAAACAAACAGAGACAATTAACATCAATCTCAGTTCTAGAATCATATACAATAATTCCTAAAACTAGGTAATTAAATATATAATTCTAAACTAATGGAATGATAGAAAAGAACTCCCCTATGTATTTCATTGAGCTCAAGCAAATATCTTCATCACCAATAAGAAAGCGATTTAGCCTCTCATGGTACCAACAACAGCTGCAACCAATTCAAAATGCCCCAACTTCCATAGATGATGAATGCACTAATAGTTTCAACGTGAATGGAATTGGGTCTATCGGTTCAGTCATAAAGAGATGAAAAGGCTGGAACTCTGGAATTTGCACTGTGGAAGCTTGAATCAGAGAAGTCGCTAAGGTAGTTATGGTGGAAGCATAGTGTGTTAACGATGGTGGTGGTCTGTGAATGGAAAAGATGATGCTGGTGGTGTAGTGGAAACCGAGAACAGAGCAAGACTGGTGGTTCACGATGGTGCTTGGTCTGGACGAACTGTTGTGGTGGTCTGAGAAGCTCGCCGATGATGTCCTTGATGGTAGTGGTAGCTATCCGTCTCTTTCCCTCTCCTCTCACCGTCCAAACTCAAGATCTCTGTTCTCGGATCTGTTCTCGCGGTGGCTGTCTGTGATGGTGAGGGAGATAGAGTGAAGGTGAGAAGGAATATGGGTATGGTGCGGTGAGCATGGAAGTGGGAGATGAAGAATGCAGGTGCTCCGATGACGCTTGCGGCGCTCCCACTGTCAGCTAGCATCTCATCTCTGGTTCAAGGGTGTCGCTGGCGGCAATGGTGAAGAGAAGAAGCTTGTGCCTCCGGCGACACAAGAAGGGGAAGGGAGGAAGAAGATGAAGGTCAAGCTGATGATATGCGTTATACTTCCTTCCTGCTTGTGCGACGCTCCTCTGTACATCATTCTCACTCTCAGCCAAGGTATTAAAAACCGGACCGGTCATTGAACCGGTTAAGGTAATGGGTTAAGGGTTAGTGGGTCAGACCGGGGGTTGACTCGAGGTCAGACCGGTAATAATTTTAAAAATATAATTAAATAAAATGAGTAAAAATACTTATATTTATTTATATACTTTAATAAAAATAATATTTAAAAATATATTATGTGTCTTAAAACGCTTAATGGGAGAATTCCCTTTCAAAATTTTCTCTTTCTCGTAAATCCTAATCTACTTTTTAAATAGACTTTCCTTTCTTTTCAATTTTTATTATATATTAAAATGTGATCACTTTAGATGGATGGCTTTGCATAGAGATATGGGAATATAATGACTGCCAACCGTGAAAGGCTCAGAGAAAGGACGAAATAGGTTGTCCTACATTGTGTAGGCTGAAGCTACAATTAATGCCTATTATTTTTAATCTTTTATCTTTCTTTCGGTCTTTCCTTCTCTCCCAGAAGCTGCATCTTCTCTCATTTTTTAACTTTCACTCACAAACTCTCCATTTTATTACTCCATGTCTCTCCAAGTCTCTCGTCGTTCTCACCTGTGGCAACACTGTCACTGCAGGAAGTGATTCCTTGTCCATCAACTCTTTCCGTCGCCAGCCACATGTCCTGAAAGCATCGCCAAGTGCTGATGAAACTTTTAATTTTTATCTCCTCCTTTTCTTCTACTTATCTTTTCTTTTACCCTGTAAACATTCTTCGTTTTAATGGAGTTTTTAAAGTTGACAATGATAAAGCTGAAGTTCAGTTCGATGAGAAGCCTGACGGTGAGGAAGATGGCTTAAGTTTTCCTTTCTTCTTGTTTTTTTTTTGGAGATTCAGGTATAGAAAGCTATAACCCGGCAACCCACCAACTCGTCCGGGTTAGCCGAGTTATGCCCGGTTTGCACCGAGTTATACCGGGTCGTCCCGAGTAAAAAATGACCGAGTTTGGAGGCGGATCGGACCGGTCAGGTGGACGGGTCACCGGTTTCCGGCCTAACTCGGCCGGTCCGGGCCGGGTTTTAATACAATGCTCTCAGCTGATTCTCGGATCTGCATCCTCCAGTCGGATCTCAGCATGTCCAAATTTCCATGTCCATCAGCCCAGTCCGTGGGAATCGGATCCCTTGGTCAAAACGATGTGTTTTGACCAAGGGACCAAAATGAGAACTTTGAAAACTTTCGATGAGGGACTTCAGTGAACATTTTTAAAATGTTTTAGGGATGAACCAAATTTCTCAAACTTCTGGGCCTTTTCTGTCATTTTTTTCCTAGTCCCTTTCTCTCACTAACTCACTCGTACTTTCCATCAATTCTAGGGATGTTTTTGTAATTTTTCCCAGATCTGGAAATATTAATTCTGACCCTCTAAAATCTTCAATTTCTTCCAAAACACCTGAAATGTAAGATTAAGCATAATTGTAGCATCAAAAGTCAAAGAAAAACATTTGTACGAATAAATTAACAATTTATGACTATTTTATCCTTAATTACACTTAATTTAATACAAATGTCTTTAACTCAAATTAATGCTTAATAATGCAATAATGTCCCAGAAAATACATTAAAATCCCAAATTAATCACAAAAAATTCATATAAAAATATGGTTCAATCAGTGGGGTACATAGAAATCAAATGGTTGATGTTTGTTATCCCGGAAGAAAAGTTCCATATTGCTTTATACATAACCGGATGACAGCTAAAGCTCCCAACTTCATAACTATTGATCTTTCTTCAACCATAAACAACTTGCAAGGCTTTATTTTCTACTATGTTGTTTTGAAGTTTACTCCATAGGAAAGCTGTTCTTACCGCTTGAAATGCCAAATTTATGATGAAGATGGTGATGAGTGCAGCACAAGCTTGAGTTTTAACCTAACAAATATTAATTCATATCATGTTTTTCTATTGAACACTTATAGCAACATATTAACAAAATATCCAGACGCCAATTACAAGCCAAAGCTTTCATTTGAATTCTATGTTGTTACATATGATAGGGATGATTTTATTGGGTTTAGTTTTATGAAAGAAATGAAACATGATGGCTTAATTGAAGCATGTGGAGTCTGCCCAATATATGCCCTAGATTATCACAACTTCCCTCTACAAATGGAATTGGAGTTGAGAATGAAGGAACACACTACTTTTGATGATTTTGAGGAGCTTTCATTTCGTGAAATACTGGAATATGCTAGTTTCACATTGAAACAAGCAACATGTGGTTAATTTGAAAGGAGTATTATTCCAAAGTGGTTTGCATACAAATGCTTGATAGAAGAGTCTTCTATCTTTATTCTGCTTAATCCATGTGGATACTATGATGAATATAACATTTATCAAGAAGGCCCTAGAGGATGGCACTATTTGCTGATAGAAATTGAATTCAAATAATGTTTTCCTATGGTATGATCCCCTCTATTGTGAACTCATTCTAGAGGATATTCAAAGCAGAACAAGCCCTAGTAAAACTGGGAAAGATAAATCAAAGATCACATTTGAATTTAAGTTTGGCGATTGTTTGATCAAAGAATGTGGAGTTCACCCAATATATGCCTTAGAATACAGAGAGTTCCTTCAACAAAAGGGATTGAAGTTGGAGACAATAACAGGAAGAAAGCAGCATCGGAATATTGATGATGAGCAACAGCAACTCACTCCCACAAAGAAATGGAAGAAGTGTTCAAGGCTGAGTTTGAAGTCTAAGATAACTCATGATCTTGATGAGTTGCTATTTTCACTCTCACAATTGAATTTGGAATGCATGAAGGATAGCATTCGTCATATATAAATTATGTATGATTCACTTTCTGGTATTTATATGCCTTTCTCATTAAAATTTCATCTAGTAAGCAACTGTCTTTATCTGGTATATATGCATTGTGTTAGCAAAAATTATAGAGATAGTGAAGAAATGTGTAAAAGTGGATATCTTCCAAAATTAAGTATCTGTTCTGTTTTTAAGTAAAAAGATATTACCCTCTAATGTATTTAATTCTGTTGATATGCTTGAATCGCCTTATTTCCTAACTTAAGCATTGACTTACTGTTGGCTTATTACAATGAGCAGGTTTCTTCTCAAGCCAACATCGTTGGCATTCTCCTTGATTCAGTGTGTAGCAATAAGCAATATGCAGTTGGTATGTAGCCTTACATCATTGTATAACATGTTCAGTCATCAAAAACCATTTGAAAAATAATCAAACAAGACGTAGAGACATCTCTGCATAAGCTGTTGACTTTCATAAATGCCTTCTTGCTTTATTCATTAGTTCACCCTTGCTGGAACCATTGTTTCCAACAGAGAAGTCTCAATTGGTCTTTCTTCCACCTCTTCAATTTATTCCTTTTTTTAATAGTATGTGTCTGGGATTATTCCTCCTTAATATGAATGAAATATATATTTCTTTTGTTCATCATTGAGTGGTATCTATGTTAACATTGATACCGGTCATGTGCTAACATAGTTCTGAAGAATTTGAAATTATTTCATGTTTACTTACTGTTTCATTTAGGCAGATGTTTCTCAAAATAGCAATTGTACACATTCGTGATGGCTCCCTTACTCAAATGAATTTCCTTTAGAGTCCTTGAAATCAACAATTTGTTCTGACAACTGTGTCTAAACTTTTCAAGTGATATTTCTTATCCTTTTGCATATATATACACAGTAAAAGAGCAGATTGTTGGATATCTTCTCTATCTGCTTCATAAAATGGGATTAAATCATGTATGATTCCTTTTCTAGTATTATACGCCTCTCTTATTAAAATTTCACCTAGCAAGCAACTATCTTTATCTAGTAATTAAGAATTGTGTTAGCAAAAACTATAGGGATGCTGGATAAATGTGTCAAAGTGGATATTTTCTAAATTAAATACCTGTTCTGTTTTTAAGTAAAAAGCTATTACCTTCTACTGTATTTAATTCTGTTGATATGCTTGAATCGCCTTATTTCCTAACTTAAGCTTTGATTTATTGTTGGTTAACTACAATGAGTAGGTTTCTTCTCAAGCTAACTATATGGTGGTCAATTATATAGCTATCAATGAGCACAAGAAACACAAATATAAAAGAGGGTGTATATCATATAATTAATCCTTCATGACTGCTTTTTGGCTTGGTGCGGTCAACAGGTCTCTTTTCAAAGAAATTTTGAAAGCTGGCCAACTAGAAAGGAATCTTGGACTGAAATAGCCATCTCTTGTTCATGCTGTTACGTTTCATGCAGTTATGCTTCTTAGTTTTAGAAGAAATATCATAAATAATTTGAAAGTGCAGAAACACAACAGTAAGCTTTCAGTGCTTATGCTTTTGTTATTTAGGCAATTTCTTCCGTTATTTTTTCCCCTCCTTTTTTCCTATTCTTTCTTCTTTTCCTTTGCTGTTAAAAGCCTATTGAATCATGTTCTGTGGCTCTGTAATTTAAACTTTAAATTTAATTTTTCAGTGTTAGCATAAAGGATTATCATCAACATGTTGATAACTTTAATTGTGGATTGCGAAGAGAAATTGATTGTGCAGGAATTTCATCTCCTTGGTTGGGCCATTTTCTGTGGCAGAGGATTTTTTTTTTTTTGATAAAAAAGGACAAGATCTAGTATTGGAGTTTAGTACGAAACATTTAACATCTAATCAATAAGAAAAGAACTGATAACGCAGAGAAAGCTGCATTTAACTATCCATAACCGCAGCGATCGGCTAACAAAGTTGCATTTTCTGGGGCTTGCAGAATGATCGGATTGTCATTAGTTTTGTGCGCCATCTTCGCTATCTGATCAGCATAGTGAATCACTTCTCTGTGGGCATGTGTAAGTGGCAGAGGATATCTTGATAAGGCCTGATTATAACACACTACAGATGAACTGCTTCATAAATAATCTGAATTATACTTCTAATGAAGCTTGAAGGCTATCATGTACAATGGTGTTTTATAATGCGCATGTGGTGTGTATGATTGTTGCAAATTTAAATGTCTCTGTTATAAGGATTACAAGTTATAGTAGTGCTTGGAGGATATTTCAAGACTGCCCAGAATTTGCAATACCAAGCATTTATGTAAATTTAAGACATGTGAATTAAGAGTTCTTTTTTTTCAGGATTGCTGGTAATTAAAAGTAAACTTTAATATTATGTTTAGGGTAAACCAAAAATGGCTCCAAGGAGTCTCCAACTTCTCACAGTTTTCTATATCATTGTATAGTGTATGTCATAAGCCCAATCACATGGGCTAATATAACATGAAGTTTCTAGGTGTCATTTGTTCTAAAAAGACTTGAATTTAAAATGTTTATAGCAGATTCTGTTTTGGTCCAAAAAGTAACAGATATTAACTATAACTTATTATTTAACATGATTTCAAACACAATTGACCCTACCATCACTAACATTTAAAACTCTGACCCTACGAAAGTTGTTGCGTTGTAACAGAGTAACTATTATTCCACCAAACCAAGCCACTTTTTACGTCAGAGGAAGCTGCAGTGAAATAGCAAAGCAGTTACATCATCTTTTCAATGTAGGCCACACAATTTTTTGCACCTTATTTATGTACAATCTCTCACATGCAAATGCAATTCTGCAAGAGACTTGACTTCATACTAATTCGACCCCAAAACAATAATTAGATATTATGTTGTTTCGGTTCTAAATATAAAAGCCACACTACTGATTTAGGTATATTTTTGTATAAAAAATATGTGTTAGTTTCCTTAAACTCTCTCCCCGTACTCATATATAGCCTTATGTTTCACATGAGACTTTTTTCCTTAATCGGTTACTGCAAATAACAACATTATACACTGGCGTTCATAGGCCATTTGCTTCCTTTCATTGTACTGGATATCATAATCCAACCCTAATGATGGTGGTATCTAATTACTGGGTTTTATTTTTTGGTTCATGAGTTGAGAATATTTGCTACATAAATTAAATCTAACGGTTGTGGCAACTCGAAAAGTAAGAAATATTTAGAACAAACATCACAAAGTTGGGGTTGTGTTTCACTAAATTATAACACCCACTTTGCCATTATCAATGGATTCCCATAAGTATTCCTTTATCAAAAATAGTGACTTTTGATTTCATATAAATTGACTAATAGATTTATATTTTTTTCTAAATGGCTGGCCATATTCATTTTTTGTTGGGATAGCTTATTTTTGATTTATAAGTGCTTATAAATCATGATTTACAGTATATGAGGAAAGTATGTGAGAAGAGTTTTATCTTGACTTACGTAATAAGCACTTATATCCCAAAAATAAGTTATTCCAAACATAGCTGAAGATACTGAGATGAATGTGTGGTTATACAAGAAAATATAAGATTCATCATGATCATATATGTGAACGACTTGGAGTGACACCTATTAAGGAGAAAACGGTAGAAAATCGTCTAAGGTGGTTCGAATACGTCCAAAGGCAGTCATGGGATGTATAATTGAGGAAGGTCGATCAAGCAGTATAGAGCATTTTAAAAGAAGGTAGAGGAAGACCGAAGCGAACCCTCAATGAGATTATAGAGCAGGATCTATTAGTGAATAATCTATATAAAGATTTGATTTTCGATAAAATACGATGACATCATTCGATCCATGTAGCCAACTTCACCTAATGAGTAGGAAAGTAAGAAAAACCTTTCATGCCAAAACGGTTCACATTTCGACTCTGCTTTCCAATGTAGCATCTCCAATGCTTCAAATAATTAAAATATTGGGCCATTCTCTTTGTTCTCTCACTTTTCCCCCTACATTTTCTTTCATCATTTTTCTCATTGTTACTTTATATTTTTTAGTCATTCATGAATAAGGGCACATCTAAAAAATATATATATTTCTTACATATTTATTATTTTTAATTACTTTTAACTATTTTCTTTAATAACGCAATTTTTCCTTATATACATACAGGGACGTATGGAGACATAAGATGAAATTAAGTAGTATGGCACATTCAGAATCTCATTATTGGAGACCCATCCAAATAATTTCTTTAATTATTATAATTGACTTTATTGAAAAACTAGGGGCATTAAACACATGAAAGTTGCCAATAATCATTTATTGAGTGCCTGTTTAGATTAACAGGAGAAACTACTTTTCCTACTTGATTTACAGTGTACGATATAAGTATGTGAGAGGAGCTTTGTTTTGACTTGCGTAAATGTATTTTTTTAACACCAACTCAAACAAGACCTAAAACCATACAACTAGATTTATTATGCACAATATATTGCGTGCATAAGAATGAATAAAAAGCTGTATTACTCAGTAATTATGAACCGTGCGTGATTTAGTTCAAACAAATGTAGACAACACACTAGCTACAGTTTATCATCAGAGTACAAGATGAAGGAAGAAAATTGACCAATGCATGAATGAAAAGTTGCTAGGGTGGTGTGATGCACTAAATTATCTCACCCACTTGCCCTAATGGTACAGAGAAGAGATAGAGAGGAAATGGACAAATTGAGCAGTACTTGAACTTGTATTGAACTAAAGTTGCTATTGTAGTTACCATAGTTGCAACATAGCTGAGCTAACTATAGTTACATACACCTGGCATACTAATACTGACTCTAATATGGGCGACTCCATATTTACTATTTGTGAAGACTATCTCCGATCATCATACACCTAGCAATGCCAAATTAGGATCAATGCAATACTCCTTTCATCACTATTGAAGAACACAGAGAGAGAGAGAGTGTGTGTGTGTGTGTATAAACGGTTCTTTGTGTAGTTTGAACCAAAAAAACTAGGAGGGCTTCTGCTTCTTCAAGTTCAGCTGGCTGCAAGAAAGTATGATGTGTTTATCAACTATATGATAAGATTTATTTTAACCAAAGACTCTTGCAACTTGTTTGGTAAATGTTTTTTGCACATTTTATGGATCATGTGAAGAAACAATAACCTCATACAGAATATGGTTGTCAAGTTTCAAAAATAAATATTTCTTTCCTTTTTGATTTTAAAGCATTGACAAATTCAAGGTACTTCCTAACTCCAATCCTTTTTATAATAGATGGAATATTTAGTCTCTTTCATAATACACATATATAAGATATTTATTATGGTTTTCTAACAATATACACCAAACTCTCTCTTTGCCATTCAATCTTCTTGTTCTCCGGCTCCCCAAGCTATCTTTTCACCATTTTTCTTCTTCCTCATTTCCTTCTTCTTTTCCCCCTTCGTTCTCAGCCCTATTTACTCTTTTCTCACATATGGATGCTGCAATGACGGCATTCAAGTTTTTCAACATCGTTCATAGCAGTGATTCTGTTACCTAAAGATGAAGTTTGTGAAGCTTTTCTTTGAAGATTTCCCTCTGTCTCTAGTAAGTTTTAGTAGAAGTTTTTTTTTTCATTTAAATGGTTTTAGTCTCTTCAAGTTAAAAATTTGAAATCTATTTTACATTGTTCTTCCTCTAGTTAGAAATCAAAAAGCTTTCAAGGTACCCTTTTTCCATTTGAAATTGTTGCTGACTATTCCCCAGTTTGGCCTCTTCAATCTTCGTCCTTTTAAAAAACAAAAGCATCCTAAGCGAGAATAGAGTAATCAGAATTGTTGATGCTTTGCAATGTTTTCCTGATTTATTAGAGGGAATTGGATTTCTTGATCAATTGATTTGTTTAAACAGTTTTGTTATTAAGAGAAAGTTATGTGTGTGAGAGAGAGATATTATATTATATTATATATAGTTTTATTTGCTCAAGATTTCTCTAAGGAAGTCCAACATATTTTATTTGGTGGCTGCATTTTTTTATTGTGTTAAAATTGATGGCCCATATGAATCTTTTTTTTCCCTAAAGACATGGTATGATTCTTCATGAACCACATCCTGAATGTGAAGCCTGAATGTGGGCAGTGGACGGATAGTGGTAGTCACTATTAGTGTTGTAAGCTTTAACCTCAAGTTCTAAGTTGCCTTTTATATAAGGAAGAAGAGTTGATAGCTGCATTTTTCATGCCAATTGTATGATATGAAGAAAAGCTTTGTCACCATAAAAAAAAAAGATAAGATAATTTTCTCCTCGTCTTAATATTTCTTATCTTCAAAATAAAGAGCTATGCTACTTCTAGTATTTTCTATGTCTGTGTAATTTGGCGAACCTTAAACTTTGTATGATCTAGAAAGGACCTTTTGGGTCAAGTAAAAAAAAGAGTTCTTTTAAATATTATGTTTAATTTATTTTGTGTTAGGAAAAATTATTTATTTTCTATTTAAGAGCTATGATATGTTGGTAAATGAGAGTTCTTTTTGTTATGGGCTCTTGAAAATCATTGAGATATGTTATTTAGAATATTTTGTTAAGATTATGATAGATTATCTTATTAGCTAGGATTTAGATTTTAGATATTTATATTGTTAGGATTTGGTTTAAATGTTATTTATTTATTATTTAAGTTAGATATTTAAGGATTTGAACTAGATATTAAGATAGGAGTAGATATTTAGAGTAATATTTTCTAAAGAAAAGTTTTTTATAATATTTCTAGCTAAATTAGGATGAATTGAATGACATACTTAATTGTGGAAGCACCAACATATAGATTAAGTACCTTATAATCCTTTTTCTTTATCATGTAATTTTATTCATGTTGATCTAATTATTTGTTTTATATGAAGGCATTTATACCAGAGCGTTTTGAGGGACACCGGGAGAGTATAATTCTCATTTATGAGCCTACATGTAATAGGCCGACAACAGGGGAGAAATAGCCATAGTGGGAAGAAAATTAAGGTATTTAATTTATATAAGTTAAGTTATTTTTTTCATGTTAATCTAATTGTTAAACATGCATTCATATTAAAAGTTAATTGTTATGTAATTATGGTATTGATTGTCTGATACAAGTTTTTTTTAGATATAATGGCTAAAGAAATCAGTATATAAAATAGTTGCTCATTTAATTTTGAAACTTTTTTTTTAAAAACATACCTTTTTGTAGCTCTTTCTTGAAAAGGAGCTACAATATATGAATCATTTATTGTAGCACTAATCCAACAAAGCGCTACAAGAGATCATTATTTTTTTAAAAAGATAATTACCTATTATAGTGCTTTGTCAAAAACACGCTACAAAAGAGTTCATCTATTGTAACACTTTTTAAGTGCTACAAAAACCTATTGTAGCATAGGCTTTTGTAGCACTCAAAAAGTGCTACAAAAATGAAAAAATAAGTGCTACTAATTAATTTTTTTGTAGTAGTGTAAGTTTATTTAATATTAGATTTTTTTTTCAAAATTACATCAATAAACTTAAATAATGATAAAATTGGGTGCTTCTTTGATTCTTAAAACTAATTATGAATTTAAAGCTTTTCCTTAATATAAATAATAAGGATGAAAATGCCTCTAACAAATTGAAAGGAATAATTATTATTCCAGCCAGCCACATTAATAAGAGGAAGTTGTAATGAAGTAACAGAGTAATTGCTGTGAAGCATCAACATCATCGTTTAATCGTAGGTCACAATTTGACAAAAAAAAAAATAAACCCCACATTTTGTTGGACCTTAGTCATCTTCATTTTTTTCACATATGCAATTGCAACTTCCGCCAAAGACTTGACTTCGTGATTTGGTCACATAAGAACCTATTCATCTAACACGCTTTAAGAAATAATAATTGATCCTAGCATCACTAAGAATTAACAACTCTGGTCCTACAATTAGTTGGTCAAAGTTCCATGAAAGTAACAGGGCAATTCAATTTTGGATCCATTCTTCCACTGAATTGATTGTATGATGGAAATTGTCTTGTCGTTATTTGTTTACCTAAATTAAAACATTGACAAATTCAAGGTACTACTTCACTCCAATAATTTTTATAATATAAAAAATATTTAATCATTTTCATAATACCAATATAAGATATTTATTATGTTTTTCTGACAATATTTTTATTTAATATTAGTTTTCCCCAAAATTACACCAATAAATTTAAATAATAATAAAATTGGGCCCTTCTTTGATTGTTAAAAAGAATTCCTTAATTTAAATAATAAGGATGAAAATGCCTCTAAAAATTGAGAGGAATAATTATTATTCTACACAGACACACATTAATCAAAGGAAGCTGCAGTGAATTAACTGAGTATAATTAGTACGAAGCATCCACATCGTGTTTTAAACTTAGGCCACACATTTTATTGGACCTTAGTTATGTTTCTTTTCATATATATGCAACTGCAATTTCTCTAAAGACTTGACTTCATGATTAATTTGGCCTCACAAGAACCTTATCATTTAACACACATTAGGACACACCTTTCCATACCCTTTTTGATTCGGTAAAATTGTATTTAGGTCTCGGATAAGAGAAAATATAATAAAATGATCCTTTAAAATCTTAAAATTACATTTAAGTCCCATAGGATTTTTTTACAATAAATTATAATTATCAAATGCCTATGAACTTGTCAATAGACACCCATAGACTTGTCAGTAGACATGAACTTGTCAGCGGAATTAGAATTTATTGCAAAAAAGTCCTATGAGCCTTAAATGCAATTCTGAGATTTTAAGGGACCTTTTTATGATATTTTGTCTTGTATAGGATCTAATTGCAATTTTCTCCCTTTTCTTCTCATTAGTAGTGAATGTTGTAGCAAAGTAATCAATGTGGTTTTCCACGTTCCTCACAATATAATAAATTAAAGTTTAAATTTTTATTAGAAGATGTGCCTATATTTAATATCCAGTGTGTGTTTAAACGGAAAAAAAAAAAAGCACTTCTTAGGACACACCTTTCCATACCCTTTTTGATTCGGTAAAATTGCATTTAGGTCTCGGATAAGAGAAAATATAATAAAATGATCCTTTGAAATCTTAAAATTACATTTAAGTCCCATAGGATTTTTTTACAATAAATTATAATTATCAAATGCCTATGAACTTGTCAATAGACACCCATAGACTTGTCAGTAGACATGAACTTGTCAGTGGAATTAGAATTTATTGCAAAAAAGTCCTATGAGCCTTAAATGCAATTCTGAGATTTTAAGGGACCTTTTTATGATATTTTGTCTTGTATGGGATCTAATTGCAATTTTCTCCCTTTTCTTCTCATTAGTAGTGAATGTTGTAGCAAAGTAATCAATGTGGTTTTCCACGTTCCTCACAATATAATAAATTAAAGTTTAAATTTTTATTAGAAGATGTGCCTATATTTAATATCCAGTGTGTTTAAACGGAAAAAAAAAAGCACTTCTTAGGACACACCTTTCCATACCCTTTTTGATTCGGTAAAATTGCATTTAGGTCTCGGATAAGAGAAAATATAATAAAATGATCCTTTGAAATCTTAAAATTACATTTAAGTCCCATAGGATCTTTTACAATAAATTATAATTATCAAATGCCTATGAACTTGTCAATAGACACCCATAGACTTGTCAGTAGACATGAACTTGTCAGCGGAATTAAAATTTATTGCAAAAAAGTCCCATGAGCCTTAAATGCAATTCTGAGATTTTAAGGGACATTTTTATGATATTTTGTCTTGTATGGGATCTAATTGCAATTTTCTCCCTTTTCTTCTCATTAGTAGTGAATGTTGTAGCAAAGTAATCAATGTGGTTTTCCACGTTCCTCACAATGTAATAAATTAAAGTTTACATTTTTATTAGAAGATGTGCCTATATTTAATATCCAATGTGTGTTTAAACGGAAAAAAAAAAAAAAGCACTTCTTAGCTTAAAACCATTGTTCGATGAAAATATTACCAAAAAATCTGAAAAATGAAAAAAAAAAAACTTTTTTATTAGTTTTAGAAAAGTGAACATTTTATCCTTTCCCTCTTTCCCATTTTTTCCTTGTTCTCTTTCCTTTTCTCTCTCTTTCCCCACTTTCACCATTTTTTCCAATTTCCTTTTTCTCTTTCTTTCCTCATTTACCCTTTTTTAATTTCCTCTTTCCTCCCGATAATGACGAACTTTTCTGCTTGAATATATTGCCATGCCCTTTTTTTTTTTTTGTTGCCAATTTGAAGTGATGACCAATTTGTAAAATAAGTACAAGTAGCCCCAAAATGTTTAATTAGCAAGAACATGGGCATGGTTATGGACCATGAGATTCAGCATAGCCACGAAGAAAAATTGAATAAATCAAATTATTACATATTCTCCTAATAACACCAATTTTCATTTTTTTGTGACAACAATTTATATTACATATATTTTTGAACTATTTTTTATTATTAAAATTGACTAATGTTATAATTTTTAATTTTTCAGATTATTTAAATTTTATTATTGTATTATGAAATTTGATATTAAATATGTTTGAAATGGAATTTTATACTTTATATGCAATTATTACATTATCTAATATCCTTTTTGGTAATTTGAACATAAAAAAGTGATTAAGATAACAATTATCCAAACACTCTCATTTTATCAAAATCACTTGTTTTTTCATAGAATATATTCTACTTATTATCTATTCTCTAAAATCACTTTTATCACTTTTTCTCCAGAAGCTATTCTCCAAAAGTTAATCCAAACATTCTCTCAGTAGTACTTCAAAAAAGATTACCTCCAATAATAAAATATTTGTGCATAGAAAAAAATAGTTGCAGCGAAGTAACAGTGGATTGAATTTTAATTAATTTTTCTTTGAATTTACTGTTCGAGGCAATATGCCATGATTTTTAGTTTAAATTAAATGAGCGTTAACAAGTTGAACGTATCTCTCCAACCATTATCATAAGATAAGAAATTGTCTATTCTTTCTATAACTTGTATAAAATATTTATTGTGTTTTTATGTAACTCTTGTTCAATGTTTGCACCACAATTTTAAATAGGTTTTTTTTTTGGCATCAACAATTTTAAATAGGTTTAAAACAAGACACTTCTTTATTCAACCTATCAAAATAATTTCTTCACTCATTATAATTAATTGTAATGAAGAACTAGGGGCATGAAACACATAAAAGCTACCAATAATCATTTATAAAAACCATATATATACTACAAGAGTTATTTTAAGCAAGATATTGTGGGTATAAAAATCTATAAAAAGCCTTACTAAATTACAATAGTAAAAGATGAAGAGGAAGAAAATTGACCATTCCACATATGAAAATTTTCTGGTGTAAATAGTGGTGCACTAAATTATGACACCCACTTGGCCAAATCAATGGTCAGATGCAAAAACGTTGCTTCCTGGAAGCTTCGGATATTCACATGATCACATCGACAAACCATTAAAACGATGACCCTACCATCATTTGGTGGAAGTTGCAGGGAAATGACATAGGAAGGTGCAATGAAATAGCAAAGCTATTGGTAATATGATATGAAACTAGCTTTAACATCAGGCTGCATCATGTTTGGGCTCTTAAAAATACTTATTCATGTAAATTGAGATAAAACTTCTCTCACATATTTACCTCATATATCGTAAATCATAATTGAAAAGCAGCTTTTGAAGGCTCCAATAGTTGTTCCAAATAAACATACATGCAATTACAATCCCTCCTGGAGACTTACTTGATTTTATCATAAATTTGGCCACCACGAAAATGACAGCTCCCTCTTATGTTTACTATCTTTAATTCTAAATATATAGGAGTTAGATAAATAATTTATCTAAATAAATAAAATTTGTCATGTTAGTTTTCTTTTTTTATAAAATACTTTGTGCTGGTTTTACTAAAATATTTTATTTAATCATATGTATTGGAATTATTCTTGAATAGAAACCCTTTAACATGTCAATGAAATGCTTTGGGCAAAAAATTATAAATTATGGGACAAAATAAATTGATGTTTGATATTTAGAATCAAAGTAAACATGTTACCTAGTTCCTATACTCGATACAGGAGAAGGTAATATTAATTAAAACTTATCATTTTATACGGTTTCAAATGTGAAGTTCTACATTGGTTGGACCAGAGGACAAAAGATGCCGTACAAGATAAGAAGTTTTTAGTCTTTTTTCACAAGGCATGTATAATATTATTTATTACATTTTTCTGATATCATCCTTATATAATATTAGTTCTTTTTTTAAAGTTACACCAAATAAGTTTAACTAGCAATAAACTGAATACTTTAATTTTTAAAAAGAATGATGATTTGGATGGCTCTTCTTAATTTTAATAATAATGATTGATATGTCTTTAAAATGGAATTATTATATCACATCCATAGTAACACTAGTGGAAAAAAGACTTTTTAGACCGGTTGTTGATTAGGTCTTATTACAGCCGGTCTAAAAAGTCTGTTACTTTGACAACCGGTCTTAAAATTCTACTTTTAAGACTGATTGTATCCACAGCCGGTCTAAAAGGTACCTTTAAGACCGGTTGTACCCACAACCGGTCTAAAAGGTCATACTTTTAAGACCTGTTGTACCTACAACAGACTTTTAAGACCATTTGTAGTTGCAACTGGTCTTAAAGTTATATATATTTTTTTAAACCTCCCTCTTACAATTAACCCTACCCAGGCCAGCAAGCCATTTCAACATCTATCCCATATTCCACAGAAGCAACATAACACAGATTCAGAGAAGCAATGACAGCAACAAGATCAACAACAAGCAGAAATAAAGGTGTGTAGGTGACTTTAAATCAACTTCCAACAAATGGTAAGTGTAGAACACTTAATTTTGAGCGACAAATCAAATGATTTAGCTAACAATTGGTGAAATGTTGCAAGATATCAAGGTTGAATATCATAATAAGCATTAATGAATTTCCACTTGATAGAATCAGATTTTTGCAAATTGCAGCAATATTAATTCATATACATGAGTTGACAATCATTTCAATGTGGACAATTCAAGTTGTTAGGATCGGTAGGCACAGCGGAAGAATTTTAAAAATTTTCACCGATCCTAATCGAGGATCTATCAACGGCATTTAAATCAAGTTGGAATGATTCATACCTTTTGTAATTCAGGGTTTTCACAATCTCTAGGAGCCAACACGTCAAGTCCGCTCCCTCTACCGGTATCCACATGAATGCTCTCCAACCGAGACTGCATGCTAGTGCCTCTAATGTCTCCTAGGGTTTCCCTTGCGGCTCTCAATTTTGATGTGTGTCTCAGTATATCTGCTCTATCAAGTTTATAACCTATGAGGGCTATTTTCAAATTTCAAAATTAATCATCATTAATTTTGAAATTAATTAACTATTAATTATCTTGATGAGCTAATTAAATAATTCAGTTTAAATTAAATCTATCCAACAGTTTTAATTTAACCTATTTATTTAATCAAAATAAAGAGCCATTAGATTTAATTTATCATCATAAATTAAATCTGAGATACTATATCTCTATCATGTTAGTTATTAAATTTAATATACCTTAATAAATTAAATTTAAAACTAACACAATATAATAATATCATATAATATATATATACATATACATATATATATCGAAAATATATATCTATATAATATTATTAATGAATTTTATAATATATATATAAAGATATAAAATTCGTCCACCCTAAATTAAACATTATCTTGTGTTGGGTCATTCTTGTGTGTGACCCTGTAGGCCCATATGAAGTTGGCAGTGGGCCAATAACTATACTAACCCAAAAGTCGCAAGTGGCCTCTAGCAAGACATTACAACTACCCAATTCATATGCGGATCGTTATCATGATGCAACCTGTCATACAACCATGTCACGTCCCTTTTGTCACATGATATATAGGTCAAGGATGAGGCATGGATAATGTCATCCTCTTATTCCTGACCATTACTTTCTCGATTCCTAAGTAGTCTGACAATAGAAATGGAAACTCCTTTCCATCGTAGTATGGCCATACATTTCTCAGACTTACTCATCGAGGGGCCCAGTAATATCTCTCTACTAATGTGAGGGACAAATTCCATCTTGATCATTCATATTCCTCTGCATGAAAAACCACCAAGCCCAATTATAGCCTTTATCATCACTCGGTCAAAGGTGACTTTTGACTAGTTCAAAGCTTAGCAATTCTCATGTGGGAATCCATGATAACCTCAGGTCAAAGGGCATTGTGACATGGTTATACATGAGAAAAGCTTATGACTTGATCCATGTAGCTTTCTCAAAGTGGGTCGGTCCAGCACCTTGTACTCTTACAAGTGCCTAAGACTTTGATTCATATCTCCATATCTTATCAAAGTCATACTGATCTTGTTTCATCTCTGCTCCCGCATAGATGACCGACCAGGGACATTTTAGGACAATCTTTATGAATTATCCAAGGATACAATTATCACAATTAACATGCAAATAATATGATAACAGAATGGAGAAATTTCATTAAATTAATAATGTTCAAAGTACAATGATTGGCCCTTTGGGCACAATTTCCAACACAAGCAACAAGCTTAAATCAGATTGCAGGAACTCCAAAATGCACTCAACAACTGTCTGAAACTAAAACACAGCTTATGAATCAATTTCAGAATGCAATTTGAAGGAATGTCCAAACAGACGAATTTGCTCAGAAATGGATCAAAACTTTGAATGACAATGGCAACAATAAAATTCAAGGATTGATACAAGCAACAATAAAAATTCCTCAGTTTGACAAAATACAAAGGAAAGAAAAAGTACAGAGGTTAATCCGTCAATCCCATGCATGTATCACCCATATCCCAGAAATTGTCCTACACAGATACATAAACCCAGTTAGAAATTCATGCAACAGGAGCAATACGTATGAGAACAATGTAAAATGTAACGTTGGATTCAAAAACTCACTATTTTTATAAAAGCTCATAGATGAATTCAGAACAACATCTGAGAATAAAATCAATATCTTCTTCAGAAAAGGGATTAGTAAGATCAAACATCTGTAACACCAAAACCAGACAAAACATTACTTGGTAACTTAAAAACAATAATGTAATACAAAAGTTCTGAAATATAAATTGACCTCTTTAGTAAAATTAGCCGTGCCTAGAGTGATAATATTGTAAATGTGTCTCAAGACATAAAAACCACATAAGTTGGACCCCTGTGGTTGCCTACGGCTCTGAAAAAGAACATGATATCATTAAAACAAGTATAAAGGCATGGCTTATTACATTCTTTAAACAAACCAATATGTACTAACTTTGGCATGATCCATGTAGGGTCTTTTAAGTCACGAACATGCTTATCACAAGAACTATGTAGGAATATCCGCATAGCTCTATAATCATCAAAATAAAAAAGGTTACTTATTTCACACAAATTAAATTCCATAAACTTTGCACACAAAAGGCAATAATGCAAGGAAACTTACGAGTTCATGGTCCTTTTCAAATCATTCCATGGTTTGAAGTGGAGGGAGCATAAGAGAATGACAGTGTAACTACTCTTGCATAGAAGAACCAACTCCAATGTTCACTGGAAAAAAGAGAGAAGAATATTAAGCAAACATAAAACATTATATATATTATAAAATATAAGTTTGTTTCTTACCCATGCACATATGGAGCCAAGAAACACTCAGTTGCGGTTTCACTAAGCCTCTCTGATAAGTATGTATGTCTGATAGCATCAATGGCCCCTTTCTCTTGGATTTGAGCAAGGCATACGAATCCAAATTTATCGCTTTTGCCAGAGGAGACCAACTTACAATGCATATACCTACAATAATGCAAGTACACAAATAAAAGGTAAACGATTAAATTTTTAAAATATTTACTTCGAATTGAAGAAGATACTTACATTAAGAATAGTTGGACAATCCCAATCATAAGATTTTGTCTAGGAGCTACCAGGGACATTAAATCATCCCTCTCAAGATAGCATGTCACCCCTGACTTGCCAACAACTGAATTTTTAGGTCAATCTCTTTTTTGAAAGGATGTATCATATGCCATCAGAATCACCTGTTGCATGATATTCAATAGAGGTTGTGAAACTTCTTAAGTGAAGCGAGCTGGACTTGGTGGGGCTGTGATCGAGGTTTCCTCAACTAGAACAGAAACAAGGTTCTTTGACCACATGATGAATGTACTCAAGACATCGCTTACAATCTTGAAATCATCAGAAGGGAAGGGACAGGTGCATCTGCAATGATCACCTCTTCAACTAACACTCTGACTTGATCATCTTTCATTTGTTGGCTGTAGACAGTTGATCCTAGGTTATGCACACTCCCCCGTGCAACTAACCGTCTCAGAGGATCCTCAACAAAAATGTCACAAGGCTCAACAATTTCTCCTACAGGACCCTTTGATGACAATCCGATGTTGCAACAACTCTCTTTAGTGCTTTGCTTATTAGGATCAAGCGATTGTGGCTAGGGAGCACTGGTATCTTGTCTTGAGCTCATAAATACTATCATTTCCTCTTTCATCTTGCTCAACCAGGTTTCTAGTACTATATCAAATGATACTTTAGCCTTGGCCCTTGCTTCTGCTCTTGCAGTGGCCAACATAGTCTCCAATTCCTCCCTAGTCACGATGCTTGACGAATGGCAGACAGGGGCTCCAAAGTAATCCCTTATCCCTACCCCTCCAACAACTCTCCTAACACGGGCTGGATGCTCATGTTTGCCAGTAGCAACAGTCAAAATATCATTCCTGCTCTCCGACCTAAAAGATCCCTTTAATTTTTTTTTCTAAGTTCCTCCTGTAAGGTAATACAAAATAACAAACATAAGTAATGAAATATGTTTCTTATATAATTAATAACGACAATGATATATACTTATAATTTTTTCACCAACTATACGAGATTGTTCACTTGTATAAGAGTCACTTTGCTTTTGGTGAGCAAACAACCATTTTTCTTTGTGATGAATCGGAGATGGTGGAGAAAGAAGAACAGAAGGATCAGATTGAGATGCTTCTTCCAATCTCTTTCGTTTGGCCGCCAACAAGTCTTTTTCAACCTTTGCATAACCCCTACAAGACATTGTATGAGGGCAATCATTCTTTCTACCACTCTCTTATGCTTTTTGCCTGTAAATAAGAAGTTAAACAAAAGAAAAAGGTTACAATCAATTAAGATAATTGATAAGTACAAAAAATGAAAAATAAGTCACTAACCAAAGATTCTAGAGTAGTCTGAAGCCTAACAAATGCTTGGCAAGTTGCTTCGTCAATATATGTATACTTGTTGCATGGATTACGACAAGGCTGACCATCTTTCACCTCGATATGAATGTAATTGTTGGCCAAATTTGTCTTAAGCTTGCTCCAGCGCTCATAACAATACGTCATTGTCTTGTTGTATAAGACCTCACTCTGAGGAACGTCGTAGGTGAGCTGTAATGCATGCATTGAAGGAGTAAGTGACATATTTGTGACATATTTGATAATCATTACATGCAGAAGAGAATTGTATACCTAGATAGTGTCCCAAATATGTAGCTTCACCTTTTTATTGACATTTCTCCGCTCCTCTATCAAGATACTAGGCTTGTTGCGTGCAAGGAGGCGAACAAAACTCATATATCGGCTTGCATTAGGCCCGATTGGTTTCCAATACCTATCAAACTCAATTGGTATCTTTTGCCTCGCACTCTGACTAAGGGAAATGTCTATCAACCGTGTGCCACATCTACCCCTCTGTACAGACTGGTTACTGGACTTACTTTGATCCTGGCTCAGAGTATTGCTAGGCTCACTCTGATTAACACTAGCTGTCTGACTCTGAGGAGAACTAGGTGGCTGATCCTCTATACTAGGACGCTGGGGATCCGTCATTTTCTTGTAACAAAAAAAGATAAATCCTTAAGCTATAACATGAGAAGACTGTATCTATAAAATATCATGGCCTTATACATTATTCGGATATAAATATAATCATAATTATTTTAGCTAGCTAAATTTTGAAGTAGTATCATAAAGAGAAATCCTCCCATATGCCCTCATGATTATCATTTCTTGTTCTGTGCTCATTATTTGCTTCAACTTCTTCATTCAATTCTGGTAGACCCCTGGAAAAAGAAGTAGTCTCAAGAAAATCATAATTTGAGTGGCTTTTCTCATCAATATCAATAACCCTTTTTTCCTTGGAGAGCTACAGAACACATTTTATTCGCCTGATCAGTAATATAGAACACTTATTTTGCCTGATCTGCCATAATAAAAGGTTCATCCCAAAAACTTCTACTATTCAGGTCTACTAATGTAAATCCTAACCTATCGATCTTCACACCATTATTAATATCAACCCACTTGCATTTGAAAATGGAAAATCTAATTTTAACATAGTCAACCACCCAAATTGCTTCAATAACCCCATAATAAGGTATGGCAGCCAATTTAGGGTTCTTATCTTTTGAAACTAGAGAAGTGCATAGATTCAGCCACTAACACAACACCACTGTTCTGGACGGTGCTCTTATCATCTAGAGACTTCGTGTAAAAGGTATAACCATTGATCACAAATGAAGTCCAACTTATGACATCAACATCAGGACCACGTGCTAACCAATTTATTATATCAGAAACACTTTCTTCTCCGTCAACCTTTTGTTTGAACCAATGTGCGAAAGTTTTGTTATGCTCCCTGATTAACCTTTGTTTAGACATTTGACTATTTTGTTTCTGTACAATTTCTTTATGAGTATTTATGTAAGATTGAACTTCATCAACATTATTCAATATGTACAAGTAGACTTGCTGCAGTTTATCAGGATCCACACTCTTTACTGGTGCCCCGCGTCTACCCCCTTCTTGATCATGACGTTTAGGAAGCCCAAAATGTCCTATATTTAACAAATAATGTTGACAAAACTGCATAGCTTCTTCAGAAACATATTTCTTAACAATAGATGCTTCAGGCCAGTTAGGGTTCTTTACATATCCTTTTAGGATTTTTATAGTTCTTTCAATTGGGTACATCAACCACCAGAAATAGATAGGGCCACACAACTTTATCTCCTTGACTAGATGAACAATTAGATGTACCATGATGTCAAAAAAAGAAGGAAGAAAAAGCTTCTCAAGTTGGCACAAGATCATATATTCTTCATTTTCTAATTCATCCAATCTTTCTGTCTCAACGACTTTACTACAAATAGCATTGAGGAAGAAACAAAGTCTAGTCAATATGTGTTGAAGATCATATTCGACAATGCCTCGAATAGCTACTGGGAGTAGTTGTTGCATTAAGACATGACAATTATGAGACTTTAACCCTACTAACTTCAAGTCTTTCATCGACATAAGTTTCTTAAAATTTGAAGAATACTCTGAGGGAACTTTGATGCCATGTAAACACTCACAAAAACTTCTTTTCTCATCCTTAGACAAAGTATGAGAAGCTGGAGGACAAAAAGTTCTCTTATCATATGGCCTAGGATGCAAGTCTTCTCGTATTCCCATTTCTTGCAAGTCTAATCTTGCCTTCACGCCATCCTTAGAACTACCTTGTATGTTAAGCAGTATCCCAACAATACTATCACATACGTTTTTCTCCACATGCATGAAATCAATACAATGCCTCACATCAAGATTGTGCCAATATGGAAGATCGAAAAAGACATACCTCTTTTTCCATATATGTTTCTTATTTCTACTCTTTGTAGTCTTACCAAAGGTTATATTGATATTTTTCACCTTTTCATAAACCTTCTCACTTGTCATTGCCTCTAGAGTATCTTCAAACTGTTGGCCCCCAAAAAACGTTTTCTTTAATCTACAATATGGGTGGCCCGTCTAAGAAATCTCCTATAGCCAAGATAAACTGTCACGAAACAGAACAATTGGTATAAATCATCCATACAATGTTTTACACGTAGGCTCCACCACGTACACCCTTGCACATGCAAATGCAATTCCCCCAAACCTTATGGACCTTTTGCATTATTACTCCGTGTTGGTTGTCAAACCCTATGTGCTTTAATTTCTTTTTTTGGGACAAACTATGTGCTGTAATTTAGCAACAAGGTCTCGCACACGTTCTAATTAGTCACAATACATATAGCATCAAAATATACCTTTTTTAATTCACCAAAAAAATACACTTTTTTTCTTATAAAGATGCATCAAAATATACTTCAGGTAAAGAATGGAGTTTGCAAACTTGCAATACCAAGCATTCATGAAAATTTAATATATGTGAATCAAGAGTTCTTTTCTTTAAACCCTGTCTTGTTTTCAGTATTAAAACTAATTAAAAGTACACTTTAATTTTTTTTAGGGTAAACCCAAAGTAGGTCTAAGGAGTTCTCAACTTCCCACAAGTTTGTACACCAGTGTATAGTGAATGTTATAAGCCCAATCACATGGTATAATATAACATGAAGTTTCAAAGTGTCATCTAATAATCTTCACTCAATGCACAACTTTTCCAACCATGATTGGACCACTTTAATATGGAAGCCAATCCACATGCAATTCTGCAAAAGACTTGAATTCTGAATAGCATATTTTGTTCTGGTTTACAAAATACAGATATTAATTAGAACCTATCCTTTAACACGCTTCCAAGCACAAGTGTCACCTCATGGTTTATTTATCCAAATTAAAGCATTAATAAGCTCAAGTCACTTCCTCCAACCCTTCTACAAGATCAGAAATTTTTAATCCTCTTTACAAGTCATATATATGATTTATTTATTATATTTTTCTCATATTATATTTATTTAAAATTTATTAATTTTCTTAAAGTTATACTAAATGAGTTTAAATAATGATAAAATAGGATATTTTTATGAATTTTAGGCCTCTCCTTGATTCTAATGATAATGGTAGAAGTGCCTATAGAAAAAATCAAAAGGAGTATGGAAGTTACATATATTATTCCGCGAGGAAGGTGCAGTGAAATACCAGAGCAATGCATTTGTCCAAAAAATAATAATAATAATAGAGCAATGGGTAGGAACTATCAACATCATCTTTAAACGTCGGCCACACATTTTGTTGGACCTTAGCTACATAATCTTAAATATAAGACAGGGTTATTTTTTTAGAGAATAAGAAAGTTAAATAAGTTATTTAGTCATATCATATATTATGTATCCTTGGATTCTATCTCAATTTATATGTTAAGCACAATAGAATGATAAATATAAATATTTTAAAATAATTTAATTAGCTTCCTGAATATCTAAACAAAATCAATTTTACCTTATATTTAGGACTAAAAGAGTACAATACAACCTTTCCCTTGGGGAATGCAACTCTCTCCCAAAGACTTGACTTTATAATTAATTTGGCCCCAAAAAAATAATAAATATTAATACCAGTCCTAAATGTAAAAACTAGATGTAATAAAGAAAATAAAAGCTAGATGATTAATTTATAGAGATTAATTAAATTAATTATTTATAAATAAATATTTGTTGGTTTCCTTAAAGTGGCCCTTTAATTACTTGTATTGAACTCTTCTTCTTTTTTTAAATTTCTTTTTGCATATTTAGTTGAACTCTAGCATTTTTCTGGTAAATGTTTTTGTAAAATTTTGAGATTTTAATTGATAAAGAGGAAAGGAAATGAGAGAATTAAATAAAATGACTAAATTGTTTTAGAAATTACATGTCACATTAATTAATTTAATTAATTTTTTTAATTTATTCAATTAGATAAATATAAAAAGGAGTAATGCGAATAGATCAGTCGGTATTGGCGAGGCTTTTGCATTATTAGTCTGTAGGGAGAAGGGTGTCTCGATTGATTTTCCTTCTCCCTTAGTATGTGCGTCAGTTCAGACAAAATGGGTCCTACCATAATTTTTTTTTCCCGGTCATCTGTGGATTAAAGTTGCTGGGAAAGTAACACAAGTATGGAAATGAAATGGGATCCAATGTGAAAAGAGTAAAGTTTCGCATGATGCTCATTATGCTCCGAAGACTTGAAAGTGAGTAAAGTCTATTCACTGCCATATACACCCCATCATCACTTTTGTCATTTCTCAGAAACGAGAAAGAGAAAGAGAGAGGGAGATCCGCTGAATACGTACCATGGGTGTTGCAGCTTCATCTTCTTCTTCTTTGTCTTCAAAGAAATATGAAGTGTTTCTGAGTTTCAGGGGAGAGGACACTCGCAGATCCTTCACCAGCCATCTCCATACAGCCTTATGCCTCAAAGGTATTGAGACTTTCATTGATTATGAGCTCCCAAAAGGGGATGACATCTCCCAATCACTCATTCAAGCAATTCAAGAGTCATCTCTGTCAGTGATCGTCTTCTCTGAAAACTATGCCTCGTCCAAATGGTGTTTGAATGAGCTCATTGAGATCCTTCGCTGTAAACAAGAGCAGGGACAGCTTGTTGTTCCTATATTCTATCAAGTGGACCCATCTCATGTACGCAATCAGAGGGGAGCTTATGAGGAAGCGTTTGCACAACATTTGAAGAAAAACCCAGACGAGGTGGAGCAGTGGAGACAAGCCCTTTTCGAAACTGCAAGTTTAGCTGGATGGGACTCTTGCAGTTACAGGTCACTCTTCATTTTCTAAGTCTCAATTTCGTTCTTTTATTTATTCCTTTGTTCATCTTCGTTATCATAAAAATGCCTTTCTTTATTATAAGAATGTTGGAAAATATTACCATAATTTTAATTAGAACTTTGAAGAAATTTGTGACTTTATTATATAATAAATTAATATATTAATAATGTTATCAGATCACCAAAAATAATTAAATATTGTCATCAATTGGTTTTCACTTCATTAAATAAATTATTTATTATTCATTTTCATGCTTCTTTAATTATTTTTCTTATATCAGGGATGAAGCAGAACTCATTCAAAATATTGTCAGTGACATCATAAAAAAACTAAACAATGGATCATCAAGTGCATTGGCGAATATTGTTGGAATTGACAAGAATTGTGATGATATTGAATTTTTGCTAGAACGATTCTCAACCATTGGAATTTGGGGCATGAATGGAATAGGCAAAACAACCATAGCTAAGGTTATATTTGCCAAATTCCGCTCTCAATTTGACAGTTGCTCTTGTTGGCGTCATCACCTCATATTGTACTGGTTGTTAGCGGCAGCACCTGATGAAATACAATAAACAAATAGTTCGAGTCATGACCAAGGACGCTGTCCTTAGGAGATATTCCGCAACCCCCCTAGTAGATCAGGAAGCGGCACTCCCCAGGATAAAACGAACCCTTCCTGTATAAAGCAGGGTGACAGAACTGCAGAAAGATATCAGTATAACTCAGAAGAAAGGAGAGAGGAGAGGAGCTCGGGAACCTCCATATCACTAGACCTCGGTGCTCTCACCTCGGTGTCCTTGAACTTACTCCGTACATTGCCTTTTATAGGCAGAAATCATGTGACCGTTAAGGAGTTATAATGACAATTAACAACGGTGTAATGACAATTAAAACGACAGTTACAAAATAGGTGTTAATGACAATTTAATGTAATAAAACCTTTTAAATGTCATTAAAACCGGTCAATTAAAATTCTAACGGTTATCTCCAACGGTCAGTTCAAAGACTCCTCTTATCATCCTTTTTACTAACTCAAGCTCATATTTAATTGTATACTAGGGCATTCCCAATCTTGAGTTATATGAGACTTCTTCCATTGACACACTCACACACAATATTTACAACAATCCCCCACATGTGTCTAAGGAAGCTCATAGTCCCATTATCTGAGTTACACACATGGATATAACCATTGTATCTGGTGGTTCTTTGAACTTAAAACCAGACCTAGACTGATAACACTTAGTACACAGAGATGTCGGTGGTCCTATGAACTTAAAACCGCTAATCTCTTGGCGTATACTAGAGGCATTAAGAGTCAGATTATACCCCCACATTTTCCGCTGTTAGCGCGTTTTTGCACATTAAAACGGCCATGTGCGTGTCCTGGTATTTAACGAATGCTCTAGAGATTTCGCCACAATCTCATAGGAGCGGCCCCACTCCTCATTCATATAGGTGATTCCATGAAATGTACCTGCAATGAGCACATCATCCCGTAGGATTATGAAATCATTAAGAGCTTTTGCTCAACCTCACCAAAATGCATTCTAGCACTTTCTCTTGCCATAGGAAGGGACTTGGTCATTTAGTTTAGTGCTAACAGAACTAACAAACGACTTGTTCTTACCCATTGAACCTCCTTCATGGGATCACCAATCACAGAGGTTGGGTTGCCATCGTTGTTAATTTCATAGTGGCTTTAGTCCCATTCCCCTCGGCTAATTTAATTCTTCCCGGGGTTTGTTAACGCATCCATAGGTCAACTCTTTGACCTCACAAAATTGATTGAGATAATTCCACAATTTTCCAAGCTAGCTTATTCACATTATATCTCAAACAACTTTCACTTACATCATTGTTTTTCACAATGGCTATTGCCATTTGGCAATCTCAAATCATCGACATTAAGTGTCGGTTTTCCACCAAAATATATGTCAAGAGTTTTTCAACAATTTAGCCTCTAAATTTAGCCAATTTCAGAGTATCAAACTATAACTCACATAATAATTTATTTTGGCTACTAGTGGATTTTCTCATATAAAAATGAACTTCAGTTAACATCCGTGTATCTCATACAACGGGAATCCACTGTACTTGATACCAATATTTATGGTACCCCTCAAATATTTTATTTCCACATATATATATATGCTCAATCATCATATAGCATAATCTATATCACACTTATTGGTATTAATGCAACAAATTCTCAACAATTTGTGCATACCTCACATAAGCTGCAAAATTGCTTCAAATAACATATTAATGTCATAAGACATATTCACATATATATCCTCACACCAAGATAATTATATAGCCTCAAATTATGAAAATTACATTTATCTATCATAGATAAATAATCAAAATTTTCATGCCACATAATGCTTGTTTCAAGCAAAATATTTGAAAATCCACAAAATTTGCTCGCATTAGCAAATATAGCAAAGCCTCCACTAAATCAATTATTGCAACATACATCTTGTATTTATAAAATGAGGCAGCAATATATAGTTTTGTAAGACATGTTATAACACATGCTATATCTACATTAAAAAATTCAGTATTCACAGTAGTCATGTATATTTATACCACTACAAATATACACTCGCAAATCATGAAATTTAAATAGATTTATCTCTATATTAGATAAATGATTAAATTTCCATACCACATGAATAATTCACAAATTTGCTCTCTGCAGCAAATAACAAAACCTCCACATAATTAATTTTAATAAACCACAACTTGGTTTTATCAAATGATGAGGCTAGAAACAATTTATAACTTTAAAAATTTATAAGGCACCCACATGTTAGGCACCCCCACACTTTCAAATATCTCAAAATATTTTCACTCAAAATATTTTCACATCTTATAAATAATAATTCTAATTTAATTAGAATCTCGCTATATATCCCCTTTCATTAAATTAGAATTTTCCTCAAAGCTACAAATTTTGTAATTCTGTGATTGGTGCAGTCATAGAAAATTGTCTTGATCCCAATGGAGGTTATCAAAGTTATGAAGTATTAATTCATTTAAAACACAATGAAACCTCCGAAACCAAATTTATCAACGATAACATTTTAACGTTTGCAACATTATGCTCCTCCCTTAATATATTCATAATGAATGCTTTTTACGTAACCACTTAGTAAAAATATTCATTCACATTTAAAATGCAAATAAACACCAGGAACATTTTCACAATGGAAAGGTACACCATTCACCCAATCACTAATATTTAACTGGAACCTATTTCCATTAACAGACATAAAATCACAGAAAATTGTAATTTCTGTGGGTTAATTATCAAATCTCGGCAGAGATAATCTGACTCTTAAATTGGGATCAATCCTCATCCTGTAAAGTTTATTTCCCTCTTGAAAGAGTGAGCTAGAAATTAATCAAGCCACTTTGCCTATAGCAAGAACCAGAGATAAGGAAACACACTAGTATATATTAAAATCTAATCACAATAAGCAAGTAGATGCCAATAAGATAGAATCAATATCATTCATATTATTCTTACTTCCCAATAGTCCATAGAACGAAAGAAACATCATAACAGTCACGAAAGCACAAAGCCATGTGTTTATTTTCAGATATGAATGTTCTCGTTTATAGAGGACAAATACCTGATCTGTGTGCTGCTTAGCAGCTACGGTGAAGTGCAATCTTTTTGGGCTCTCAGCAATTCCGCAAAGTTCTTTCCAAGCACTCCTACAGCATCCATGCTGGAGCTTTTTTTGAAACACGGTACTTATGAAGTCTTAAATGAGTCCGGCTAAAGAGCCAAATTTAGCACTTGGTGAAACACAATATATAAATAGTTCGAGTCACGACCAAGGACGCTGTCCTTAGGAGATATTCCGCAACCCCCCTAGTAGATCAAGAAGCGGCAATCTTAAGAGCTAATATGGCTTCTGTTTCTGTTCCTCCTATTGGTTCTAGAGCTGGTGCTCAACCTGACGGTGCTACTGCTACTGGAGTCAACAATGCTGGTTCTGGTCCTATCCCGACGCCGGTTCCTATGCCCAGGCAGTTTCCAGACATTTCCAAGATTGAACAGTTTGAGGGGAAGAACTTCAGACGCTGGCAGGAACGTGTCTACACTATTCTTGACATGCATGGAGTTGCTGATGCGCTTACACAGTCTGCACCATCCCCAGATGCTAACCAAGCCTAGAAAGATGTTTGGGCCTATGCCAACAAGGTTTGCAGACACACTCTTATTACTACTTTATCTAACGATCTGTTCGATGTGTACCATGTCTATAAAGAAGCAAGTGAGATATGGGGATCACTTATCCTCAAGTATACTGCTGAGGATGCTGGAAAGCAGAAGTTCATGATAGGAAACTTTTACAAGTGGGAGATGACAGATGAAAAAGACATCAAGCTCCAGATCAACGAGTACCATAAGCTGAATGAGGAGCTCAAGGCTGAGAAGATCAATTTGCCAGACGAGTTCGTGGCCGGTGTACTGATCGAAAAGCTGCCAGATTCATGGAATGACTACAAGCAACAACTGAAACACAAACAGAAACAGTTGTCCCTGAATGATCTGATCACTCATATCATCATTGAAGATACCAACAGAAAGGCAATACAAGCTGCAAAGGGAAAGGAATTGGCTGCTAAAGCAAACCTAGTTGAGGAAAAGCCGCACAACAAGAGGTACGATCCCAAAAACAAAAATAATAAAAATAAGAAACCTTACTACAAGCCCAAAGACACTAACCCCAAGAAGAAGAAGGGAAATTGTTTTGTCTGTGGAAAACCAGGCCATTATGCAGCACAGTGCAGGAAAAGGGCTAAGGGAGATAACTCTCAAAGGGGTGAAAATCCTCCTAAGCCAAATGTGAATTTGGTTAAAGGAGATGATAGCAGTGATGAAGAAATCATTGTTGCTGTGGTGTCACAAGCCCTTCTTGTCTCTGATGTGAAGAAATGGGTGGTAGACTCAGGAGCTACCAGGCACATCTGTGCAAACAAAGAGATGTTTACCTCCTTTGAAGAAGGGGAAGACCACGTTTATCTGGCTGACTCCCGAACCGCTAAGGTTCATGGAAAAGGGAGGGTGGTATTGAAGCTCACATCTGGAAAGACCTTGGCACTGAGTGACGTGCTATATGTACCTGAGGTCAGAGCTAACTTAGTCTCTGTGGCATTGCTTGGGAAAGCTGGGGTTAGGGTATGTTTTGAATCTGACAAGATTGTCATGACTAAGAACAATGTTCTTATTGGGAAGGGCTATTGTAATAAGGGACTGTTTGTTCTTAGTGTTTCTGAAATGAATGAGAATGCATCTTCTTCTGCTTACTTGATTGATTCCTATGATATGTGGCATGCTAGATTAGGACATGTTCATGAATCTTATATTAAGAGGCTACAAAATCTAGGGCTGATTTCTAAAACTAAAAATGATTTTCAAAAGTGTGAAGTTTGTGCAGAAACTAAACAAGCTAAAAAACCACATTTTTCAACTCAAAGAGAAACTGAGTTGCTAGCTTTAATTCATTCTGATTTGGGAGATTTAAAGCAAACTGAGACTAGAGGTGGTAAAAGGTATTATATTACCTTTATTGACGATTTTTCAAAATATACTAAAGTATATTTAATGAGAAATAAAGATGATGCTTTTGAAAAATTTCTTTTGTACAAGGCAGAAGTAGAAAATCAATTAAACAAAAAGATTAAAAGGGTCAGGTCAGATAGAGGAGGAGAATATTTATTATTAAATAAGTTTTGCGAAAAAGAAGGGATAATTCATGAAGTAACTCCTCCTTATTCACCTGAATCTAACGGTGTTGCAGAAAGGAAAAATAGAACTTTAAAAGAAATGATGAATGCTTTACTTGTAAGTTCTGCAGCACCTAATAACCTGTGGGGTGAAGCCTTGTTATCTGCTTGTTTTTTACAAAACAGAATACCCAACAGGAAAACTAAAAAGACACCTTATGAGTTATGGAAAGGTTTTGTCCCTAATCTTCAGTATTTGAAAGTGTGGGGGTGTCTTGCTAAAGTTTTACTACCTGATGTTAAAAAGAGGAAAATTGGTTCTAAAACCTCTGATTGCATGTTTATTGGATATGCTCAACAAAGTGCTGCTTATCGTTTTCTGGTTTTGAAAAGCGATGTTTTAGATCATAACACAATTGTTGAAACAAAAGATGCAGAGTTTTTTGAAAATATATTTCCTTTGAAAGTTGAGCATATTCCTAAAAGAGTTGAAAATTCCTCTGCTCCTTCTGAACAAAATTCAAATGAAGTTTTGGTTGAAGATTTAAGGAGAAGTAAAAGACAAAGAAAACAAACATCTTTCGGAGATGATTTTTATACTTATTTGGTGCGAGATGAACCCAAAAATTTTTATGAAGCTATTTCTTCTCCGGATAAATCTTTTTGGAAAGAAGCAATAAAAGCTGAAATTGATTCTTTAAATCAAAATAAAACATGGGTTTTGGTAGACTTGCCTCCAGGAGCAAAGCCTATTGGTTGTAAATGGGTTTTTAGGAAAAAGTGTTTTCCTGATGGAACTATTGAAAAATACAAAGCTAGATTAGTAGCAAAAGGGTATACTCAAAAAGAAAATGTTGAATATTTTGACACCTTTTCTCCTATAACTAGGATTTCTTCGGTTAGAATCCTAATTGCCTTAGCTTCTATTCATAAGCTTTTTATTCATCAAATGGATGTTAAAACAGCTTTTTTAAATGGTGATTTAGAAGAGGAGATTTATATGGTGCAACCTGAAGGTTGTATTATTCCTGGGCAAGAAAATAAAGTTTGCAAACTTGTTAAATCCTTGTATGGTTTGAAACAAGCGCCTAAACAATGGCATGAAAAACTGGATCAAGTTTTGTTAAGTGGCGGTTTCTCTACTATTGAAGTAGAAAGATGTGTTTATACAAAACTTGTAAATAATGATTGTGTGATTATTTGTTTGTATGTGGATGACATGCTTATCTTTGGTACTAGCATGGATGTTGTGCTTGAGACAAAACATTTTCTGTCTTCTAATTTTGATATGAAAGATTTGGGTGAAGCGAAAGTGATTTTGGGTGTAAAGATCATAAGGAATGATAATGGTATCATACTTTCTCAGGAACATTACATTGAGAAAATCCTGAGAAAGTTTGAAATGTTTGACGAGTCTTGTAACCCCCTGCCTTAAATAGCGTAATTATAATTCGATATTACGTAATTAAATTGGTTTAGAGACCGTCGAATAGTTCAAAACTTATTTAGAACTCCCTGTGAAGTAGGGACTTTATAAAATTTTCAAAACTTCTTTCCTATTCCGGTCTCAAGTTCAATTATCGAATATAATCACCTGTGCAGTTAATTCACATTCATTCATATCAGAATATCTAATAGCAATCCCGGCAACTCCCGGGTTCCATTCATACACAAAAAGGGTTTACAACCTCCATATAGGGGACTACACAACTACGTTCAACTATTCTTTATAGCCAACATAATATACAGACACCTTGTCCAACAGGTTTAACCAACATAACCAAAATAAATGTCCCTACAGGATTCTAACCGCTCCGGGTCGTACGCTTCTCCTTAGAGCCACTCGCCCTGTCTGAAAGGTTAGTTAAAGGAAAGAATGAGATTCAAGAGAATCCCAGTAGTAACAAAACATTTATACCACACATAAGCACACAGCATGTAAGCAAATCATCATACAGCAGCAGCACCACAAATCACACTCCACCCTCATCCCCTTTCTCCGCCAGGAAGGCACACCGCCTAACCCGAACCGTTGTTAGCTACTCAGGGACTATTGGCGTGGCAGTGCATACATATAGCCTTATAGCCCATACAGCTATTCGGCTTTCACAAATGGCCCGTCGGCCTCCACAAATAGCCTTTCGGCTCACATAATCACATATATCACACCTCATCCTCATCCCCTTTCTCCGCCGGGAAGGCACACCGCCCTAACCCGAACCGTTGTTAGCTACTCAGGGACTATTGGTATGACAGTGCTAACACAAATCCACAGATGTCGCAGCATACGAATTCATGACAAATCAACGATATAACATACATACAATGCATCATATATGGTACAAAAGAAAAGTCACTACCTCGTTCCTTTCTGACGTTCGCTGGCGTAGTTGGCTCACGAGGGTGGCAAATATCGAATCCTACAATTCCAAATGCACTATTTAGACACTTCCATAGTGTTACTTGGGGTTATATGAATCTATAATGAAAATTTACAAAAATACCCCCGGGGACCCGGCCTGGGCCCGCCATACCCGGTCCGGTTGCACTTTTCCCGAAATTCTAATCTGGGCTATCCTAACATATTTCCGCCCAAGGAATCCATTTCCGTACTCAGAATTATCAAATTCAATGTCAAATTACGAAATTGCCCTTGGCAGCCCTACTTTTAGGATTTTAGGGGTGTTTCCGTAATTATGCTTTCTCGGCCTTTTTTGAAAAAGTGCCCAACTGTAACCCCACCTAATTTTCGCCCCTGAACTCAATGGAACCATCAAATCATTGAAAATCCAACTCTAAGACCCATTTACAGCCTTGGCCGAAATATACATGTTCTCCGGGAAAAATTGGGGTTTTACGATTTCGGCTCCGTAAACGCGTTCCTTTCTACTCCTAACCACTTTATTAACCATTACATTAGGTTACAACTAACATTAAGACCCAATTTGGGCAGCATAACCCCTAGGCCATAACATTTCCAAACTTTAAAACCAATGGCAATCCGGCGAAATTTCACCGATTAAATTGCCCACAGCAGCCAGAATAAGCAATATACGAAAGTTTGGAAGTTACCTCAAGCTCCTAATAGCTTCTCCTTGACTTGGCTGAAAACCCTAGCCTCTTGAACACCAAATTTTGAGCTTCAAACACCTTAAATAACATAGAAGAGAAGCTTAGGAACAAGGTTATACGCGTTAGGAGCTAGATCGTCGGAGAAATCGGCTTACCTTGCGAGATTTCTCCTCTTTCTCTCTCTAAGAGCTCTCAACTTTCTCTCACTATCTTCAGCTGGAAATGGCGTGAAATGGCTGAAGAAGATGAGCAATTTGATTAATAATCCATGCTGACATCATCTTTTAAAGAGATGATGTCATAATTCCCATTTTCGGATTTTCTGGCAGATTTTCTGCCCAAACTTTGGAAAATCATAACTAATTCTAGAAAAATCTAAATGAGGTGATTCCAAAGCCAAATGAAAGATATTTAAGTCCTCTTCATAGGAAAAATATTTGCCATTAATAAAAATCACCACACAATTCCAGAATTACATAAAACTCATAACTGCCCCAAAACAGAGTTCAGTTTCCATCCCAAACTTTGGACAGTTATATCTCCTGGTTCACAAAACGAAATGGAACAAAATATATGTCCATTTTGAAGCTTGAGATGTGAAATATAAGACTGGAAAATTTCATAATTTTTAGATACCATTTGGTCATTAAAAACGTTCACACAAACGGACTGCCCAGAATAGAATTTCACTGGACAGAATTTTAGATTTTGCATCTTTGCTTCCATTGGTTCCATTTTCATACCAAACATCATTCTCACATAAATTTTCACAAGGAATCCATTGGAATCATTAAAATATCCAAATTCCCATCACACATTCTTCAAAAGTTTTTATTCAACAATAATTACATCCACTTTTGAAGTCATTAGCCCTTAATCACTTTTTGGGATATTACAAGTCTCCTATGAACACTCCTTATGATCCTAATGTGCATTTAAAGAAAAATAGAGGAGAACCAATTGCTCAATCTAAATATGCACAGATTATTGGGAGTCTATTGCATTTAATGAACTATACCAGGCCAGACATAGCATATGCTGTGTGTAGATTGAGCAGGTATACTCATTGTCCAAGCAATGAGCATTGGAAGGCTCTGGTAAGAGTATTGAGATACTTGAGAGGTACCATGAATTATGGTATTCATTATAGTGGATTTCCCGCTGTATTGGAAGGATACAGTGATGCTAACTGGATCTCAGATTCAGAGGAGAGCAAATCCACTAGTGGCTATGTGTTCACTCTTGGTGGTGGTGCTATAACGTGGAAGTCAGTCAAACAAACTATTTTAACTAGTTCCTCAAGGGATTCTGAGTTTATAGCTATGGAGTTGACTGGTACTGAGGCTGAGTGGTTGAAAAACTTCTTGGCAAATATCCCACTAGGTGGAAAACCAACACCATCAGTGTCTTTACATTGTGATAGCCAATCTGCGATAGCTACGGCTAAAAATAAAACCTTTAATGGTAAAAGTAGACATATTCGATTGAGACATAATATAATAAGGCAGCTGCTCAAAGATGGTGTAATCTCAATTGATTATGTAAGGTCAGCTGTGAACCTTGCGGATCCGTTTACAAAACCCCTGGGAAGAAAACAAATCCTTGATTCATCGAGGGGAATGGGACTTAAGCCGATAAGAAACTAACAGCGATGGCAACCCAACCTCTGTGATTGGTGATCCCATGAAGGAGGTTCAATGGGTAAGAACAAGTCGTGAGTTAGTTCTGCTAGCACTAAAGTAAATTGTTAGTCCTTTCCTATGATGCCGAGAATGTGCTAGAATGCATTTTGGTGAGGATGAGCAAAGCTCTTAATGATTTCATAATTCTACGGAATGGTGTGCTCATTGCAGGTACATTTAATGAAATCACCTCTACGAATGTGGAGTGGGGCCGCTCCTATGAGATCATGGCAAAATCTCTAGAGCATTCGTTATGAACCAGGCACGCGCATGGCCGTCTTAACGTGCAAAACCGCGTTAACAGCGAAATGTGGGGGTATAATATGACTCTTAATACCTCTAGTATACGCCTAAGAGATGAGCGGTTTTAAGTTCATAGGACCACCGACATCTCTGTGTACTAAGTGTTATTAGTCTAGGTCTGGTTTTAAGTTCAAAGAACTACCAGATACAATGGTTATATCTGTGTGTGCAACTAAGCTAAAGGCGTTCCTTTTGACACATGTGGGGGATTGTTGGAGATACAAGCTACATGTGGGTGTGTCAAATGGAACAAGTCCCACATTGCTTGGGAAAGAGAGAATATTAGTGTATATATTACACCTTGTGAAGTTGGGCTAGTAAATAGGCAAAGAGGAAGAGTGGGCTCGCGCGCACAACAAAGGGCCACCAAGAGGCAAACGTAGTAGAAATCCGGTGATTTCCCCCCCCTGCGCGTGAATTAAATGCGGACTGGACACTTTTTATCAAATGTTTTTTTGGAAAAATCTACAATTTATTTTTGTGAAAATAGCTTACCGGAAAAACCCTGTTTCGAGGCATCTGAAACTTGAAGCATCAGTATTTCCGTTATGGGCCAGATTTTAAATTTCCAAACGCATGTTTTAATTTGCCAAACGGATGTTTTAATTGCCGAACGGATCTGGTCATTCAATTTCAGAAACGGCCTCATTATGTGGTTTTATTATTGTGTAACCGGTGGCTTAATGGTGTTTATGAGGAGCCCAACGTTCAGATGCATGGAGGCCTATAAAAGGCGCTGCCTGCAAGAGGTCCAGGCACCCCAGCTCTGACATCTCGAGCTCTCTCTTCCTCTCTACCACATTCCTCTGTTCTCTCTGCCTTGCAGTTGCTTCCATCTTGCTGTTCTGTCCGCCCTGTTTCTTCAGGAAGAATCCGTTTTATCCTGGGGAGTGCCGCTTCCAGTCAGCCGGTGGTCGCGGAATAGCTCTTAAGGAAGCGTCCTTGAACGTGACTCGGATTACGGTGTATTTGCAGTAGTTCGTCAACAATCTTAAGAGCTAATATGGCTTCTGTTTCTGTTCCTCCTACTGGTTCTGGAGCTGGTGCTCAACCTGACGGTGCTACTGCTACTGGAGTCAACAATGTTGGTTCTGGTCCTATCCCGACGCCGGTTCCTATGCCTAGGCAGTTTCCAGACATTTCCAAGATTGAACAGTTTGAGGGGAAGAACTTCAGACGCTGGCAGGAACGTGTCTACACTATTCTTGACATGCATGGAGTTGCTGATGCGCTTACACAGTCTGCACCATCCCCAGATGCTAACCAAGCCCAGAAAGATGTTTGGGCCTATGCCAACAAGGTTTGCAGACACACTCTTATTACTACTTTATCTAACGATCTGTTTGATGTGTACCATGTCTATAAAGAAGCAAGTGAGATATGGGGATCACTTATCCTCAAGTATACTGCTGAGGATGCTGGAAAGCAGAAGTTCGTGATAGGAAACTTTTACAAGTGGGAGATGACAGATGAAAAAGACATCAAGCTCCAGATCAACGAGTACCATAAGCTGAATGAGGAGCTCAAGGCTGAGAAGATCAATTTGCCAGACGAGTTCGTGGCCGGTGTACTGATCGAAAAGCTGCCAGATTCATGGAATGACTACAAGCAACAACTGAAACACAAACAGAAACAGTTGTCCCTGAATGATCTGATCACTCATATCATCATTGAAGATACCAACAGAAAGGACTAACAATTTACTTTAGTGCTAGCAGAACTAACTCACGACTTGTTCTTACCCATTGAACCTCCTTCATGGGATCACCAATCACAGAGGTTGGGTTGCCATCGCTGTTAGTTTCTTATCGGCTTAAGTCCCATTCCCCTCGATGAATCAAGGATTTGTTTTCTGACTCGAACTATTTGTTTATTGTATTTCATCAGGTGCTGCCGCTAACAACCAGTACAATATGAGGTGATGACGCCAACAATCTTAGGAGATATTCCGCAACCCCCCTAGTAGATCAGGAAGCGGCACTCCCCAGGATAAAACGAACCCTTCCTGCATAAAGCAGGGTGGCAGAATTGCAGAAAGATCAGAAGAAAGGAGAGAGGAGAGGAGCTCGGGAACCTCCATATCACTAGACCTCGGTACTCTCACCTCGGTGTCCTTGAACTTACTCCGTACATTGCCTTTTATAGGCAGAAATCATGTGACCGTTAAGGAGTTATAATGACAATTAACAACGGTTTAATGACAATTAAAACGACAGTTACAAAATAGGTGTTAATGACAATTTAATGTAATAAAACCTTTTAAATGTCATTAAAACCGGTCAATTAAAATTCTAACGGTTATCTCCAACGGTCAGTTCAAAGACTCCTCTTATCATCCTTTTTACTAACTCAAGCTCATATTTAATTGTATACTAGGGCATTCCCAATCTTGAGTTATATGAGACTTCTTCCATTGACACACTCACACACAATATTTACAACAGCTCTTTCTTGGAAAATTTTAGAGAAGAGTCAGAAAAGCATGGTCTAAAATATGTACGTGATAAACTTTTCAAAGAACTATCAAATGAATGATCTCTTGAAGGGCTCAGTCATAAAAAAGTTTTCATTGTACTTGATGATGTTAGTGACATAAGTCAGTTAGAATATTTGGAAAAGGAAGCTCCTCGTTTTAGACATGGTAGTAAAGTCATCATAACAAGTAGAGATAGACATGTGATTGAAGCAAGAGTTGAAATAATACATAAAGCCATAGCATTGGGCCATGACAATTCTCTTGAGCTTTTCAACCTCAAAGCCTTCCGCAAAGGCGGTTATAAAAGTGAATATGAAGAACTAGTTGAAAGAGCACTTGCTTATGCCCAAGGTGTTCCATTAGCCTTAACTATGTTGGGTTCATTTCTTCATTCCAGAACTATAGAACAATGGGAAAGTGCATTGAGCAAATTGGAAGAGATGCCCAATCAAAATATTCAAGATGTGTTAAAATTAAGCTATGATGGACTTGATGATGAAGAGAAAGAGGTATTTTTAGACATTGCTTATTTTTTTAAAGGTGAATCTGAAGGACATGTATTGGCAATCCTAGAGAGCTATGTCTTTCATGCACACATTACTTTGGAAACCCTTATGGATAAGGCGTTGATAACTATTGATAATGTTGTGGTATGGATGCATGATTTAATTCAATGGCTTTTGATATTGTTCGCCAAGAGTGTCCAAGAAATCCTAAAAGACGTAGTCGACTTTTGAATCCTGATGAGATCTATGATGTACTAAAAAATAATCAGGTAAGAAAAATATTTAGCTTTCTAATTAGAAATTTCACAACTTGGAAAATAAATTGTTAACTTAAAGTAATTTATTCACTTTCTTTTCTTACTTTTGTGTTGTTTAGGGAAGTGATGCAATTCAAGGCATAAGTTCAGATTTGTCTCAAATTGGAGATTTACAATTGAACGCTGATACCTTTAAAAAGATGACCAATTTAAAGTTTCTGAAATTCTATTCATCTTCGGGTCAAAGATCGTGCACTATGAATCTTCCTTCTGGGCTTGACTCATTTTCCAAACCATTACATTATCTTCAATGGGAAAATTTTCCTTCAGAATCTCTACCATTGTCATTTTGTGCTAAGAAGCTAGTCGAACTTCGCATGCCTAATAGCCACTTGAAAAAACTATGGAATGGCGTGCAGGTATAACATATAATAATGAGTTTTTATTTTTTTTTCCTTTTACAATTAATTGAAATTTTAGACATTGTTTCCTATGTAACATTTCTCTTTTTAATTGTTGCAAAACTTGGTGAATTTAAGAGAAATAATTCTTGATGGATCCAAATGTTTGATGGAGTTGCCTGATATTTCAATGGCTCAAACTTAAACATTTGCTTGACCTCAAGCAAAGAAGTTTATCCTCACTGAATGAATCAATTACTCATCATTTATGTATGAATGAATTTGTCCTCGTCAGCTGCTCAAAAAATTATATTAAACAATAAATGAATACAATATGCAAAGATGAATACTTCATAGATTTAAAACATGTTTTTCATGAATTATTAAGTGTGAGTGTGTGAATGGAGTCAATATTTATTTCTTTTGCACAAGTTAAAATTCAAAGCAACACTTCAAATCATATATCAATATTCAAACAAATAATTTTATCATCCCCTAATTCCTTCCTCTCTTCTTCTAATTCACTCCACTTAACTTAAAAATCAAAGAGGCTTTTCTTAGCTTGTAATGGGGCTAGGGGTTAAGGTTTTCAAAAGAAAAGGGATAGGATAATCAATCAAATACCTTAAGATAGATGATACTATTCAAGGGTTTTCTTTCTTTTCTCATGAAGCATACTCCCCCAAACTTGAACCAAATTGATCTTTTCATATCAAGCCTTGTTTGTAAGCATTTTTCTTTCTTTTTTTTTTTTATATATGCACTTTTTTTTTCTTGTTTTTCTATTTCTTTTTTTCTTTTTTTGAAATATTTTAGCTTATTTATGTACCTTGTGAACTCTTTTACTTTCTACACTCCTTTCCCAATCTATTATAACTTTGCATAACATCACCATATTCCACCACCCAATCAATTATCATCTATCTCAAAGCAAGGAAATCATAGTTTTTCACATTGGTTGAGGTAGGTAGATGTTAGGTTTTCCAATAAAAATATTTAATTGGCTTTTAAAATAGGCTCAAAATAAGGGTTCAAAGGAAAATCACATCAATTGGATAAGTTTGAAAGGCTCAATCGCATTTTATGAATTGCCCTAATCATTTTTTTAAATATTGTGAAGTAAATAAGAAGCTTTGAAAAATTCCAAAGAGGATTCTAAAATCAAAAACTTGAAATAAAGGTATATAACATAATTTGCCACAAAGTCCTTCAACCCGCACACCCATAATAAATTTAACTCCAATAGTGCGTGAATTACTTAAAAACTCTTCAACAACATGTTTTATCACTACAATGCACTCATCCATGCACATTAATAAAAATTTCCTATCTAATATAACCTATCGAACAGAAATTTATATCATAGGATCATCCACACAATATTTGACAAATTGATGCTACTGAATTTTTAAATAAGCATCGCAAGTGTACAGGTCATTGGAATAGTATAATAGCAAATCAAGATCATTCTATAGAGATCCAAAGTAATAGATAATTAGGCATTAAAATCCCCCAATTAATTTAAATTGAGCAAATCAAAGGAAGAGATTAAAAGACAATTTAAACAAATGCAAAAGAAACAAATCTAAAAATTTAAAGACTTCAATTGATAAAAACAACCTAGAGTGGCTAATCCCTTCTTTAAGTTTTAGAGCATGCATTTATCCAATTAAAAGTACTTAATGTTAAATTGTTAATCTAGAGTTTAAATGAATATAAGTATCTTCCAATCACTTATACTCCTCTCTCAAGTTAAAATTGTTATTCCTAACTAATTTACTCAAGAGGCAATAAATGTCCAAATTCACTCTAATATGATTATATGGGTCCAATAGATATATTCCTATCCTATTGGCAAATTAGAATAAATTCTAATCACACATTACTTAATCCTATAGTCCAATTAAGATCCTTCTTCCAAGGCTATCTAAATTACCCAATTTCATACTTAATGGTTAATGGTGATCAAGCACTAAGTAGACAAAACAAAACAGATTAAGTAAACAAAAATAGCACTAAGCACGCAATTAATTAGTTCATGCGTGCTCAAATCCTCAAATTAGTTCATAACTACTCTAGTAGGTTCAAAAGATATTAGCCACACATGGCTTTGAACACAGTCATCACAATAGCATCAAATTCAGAGTTCAGACCCATAATGAAAATTAAGAACAACATAATAACACATCAGAAAAATACAGAGCAATGAAATTGACACACAAAAGCTTCCTCTTCTTCAACACTAAAGATATTTTCTGAACAGTGAAAATGCCTCTTCTCTGATTTAGCTCGCTTGTCTAGCCCGATGAAGAAGATGGAATCGTATTTTAACGCTGCTCCTCTCCTTAGTTCACTTCGATTCTGCTCTAGTTCACGATGAAGACGATAAGAGACCGTGAACAAAGTCATCGCTCGTCTTCTCTCCAATCTCGTCCTCTCTGGCTCTGGATAGATGATGATGACTGCAATTAAAACAGCACCTCCTCTGTCCATATGCTATATTCCTCCACTGATTTTTTTATGTATATTGCGGCTCCCCCCTTTTTTCGTCAACACCTGTAGCTTGCTTTCCTTCTTCAATTAGGTCCTCCTTGCTCTTCCTATTTCCAGCTCTCTATCCAATAGCTCCTCAGCCTACTTTCACATTTGGTCCTCCTCTTCATATCTTAAGTTAGAATTAGAAGCCCAAGCCCAAACCTACATGCTCCTGATGGTCTGATTAAATGAAGCCAAAATGAAGACACATAAAATAAAATAAAATAAAAAGAACTAAATTTGTTTTTTTAGAAACTTTATCTTATTAAAATTAATTATTTTTATCCTAAATAGTTACAATCTAAATCCCACAAATAATTCACCACTTTGATTTGATCTTTTCATAATAAAATCTCATTGAATCTTCCATAATTGTCTAGATAACTTTCCAATTGTCTTTAAAAATATCATTTAAATGTACAAAATATGGAGAGTTATCACAAATAACCGAAACTAACAGCTCAGTTTCAACAATTTTTCACAAGCAAAAGCTTAAGTATGAGAAATCCCAAATATTCCAACAATTTTCTTGAAAAACTTGCTCAAAATTTTTCTGTGCACTCCATTTCTTTCAAAAAGTTTCAAAATTGAAATCAACATTTCAAGCACTTTCAAAATTGAAGCACTCACGCCCCTAAACTTAAAATTGACAATGTCCTCATTGTCAACTAAAAGGATGGGAGGAAACAAATAGCTAGCACCTATACAGCTCAATATTCATAGTATTTACACCATTCAATATTTAACAAAAATTAGTCCCTCAGCAGCTTAACCATAACTAGGAAATGAAGTCATCACTAGCCATCAGTAGCTAGGAAATTAACAATCACAGCAAACAAGTCAGCAAACAGAGACAATTATACGAACCACACAAGCTAGCTATTAGTAGCTAGGAAAATCATATTCACATGTTAACAAAAGTGTCAAAGAGCATTGGCCATCAGTAGCCAGCATCAAGCATCAGCTATTGAGTGTCCTGTAGCAGCATTCACATTTATATGCCAACTTTCAAAATATACCAATCCAAAACCGGCACCAAGAATACATTAAGCACAAGCTATCAACAGATTAATCATAAGGCTAACTGGAGCTTAAGCAAAAGATAGAAGCAGTAGTTATTAGTGCTATATCGGTCCTATAATATACACAAAACACACAAAAAAAAATCAACAAGGAAATCAAACATAAAGAAACAGGCTTGAGAGAAATTATCCTAAAAGAAAGGAAAAATAGCCCCAAACTTGAATTCTAACTAATCCAAAACTATCCACTAGGATTCCAAGCTTAATCCTATTCCTCACTGCCTTTTAGCATTACAAATGATCTTAGATTAGCTTTCAAAATCAGTTCAACAATGTTATTGCTAGTGGCAAATGTTTGCACAACTGATTCAATCAAATTAAGTGTTAAAATTCTTGAATCTTGAGCAAAACAACTTCCTCAAAATGGAAAACTGTCCTCTAACATTTCAGTCTGTAAAGGAATGTAGGAATCAAGAGCAAGCTTTTCAAAACAGCAGAAGAGGGCCTTCACACATTAGTATGTAAAGGGATTTTTAAATGTTACCATTATTAAGCATATTCTGTCAAAGAATTCAAGAATTTCATAATTTTGTTCAATTGAGTCAAGCACAGATTAAGATGCATGCAGCTAATACAGTTTGAAACCATTTGAAAAGTCAAATCAAGCTCTATGCATCTATTTCAAGACCTATCTAACACAAGCCATCATCAACAATTGCTATTATCTCTTATTAAAGGCAATAGGCAGTACAATCCTAAGCTCTAGAATAGAAAAAATTTCACCACAACCAGCTCATGCAAGCTAATTAGACAACTTGTAGTAGCAATTTCAGTTAGACAAATTGTCTTTTTGCAATCATGAGAGGGCAAGCGTAAATTCTGAAACTCTTGAAAGGTCATTCCATTTATACATCAGTATATAAATGGCCAAGTAAATCCTTCAAACTCATTTTTCCTTGGAAAGAACAGAGGTTTCAGAACTTAATTACATGCTTTAAGTTCTCAATTTAGCCCAGCAAGTGTAGAAAATGCTAACAACAGTAAAGGCCAGCAAAATCATGCATTCCAGAGACCATTTTAAACAGGAAATCCTCAAAAATCGCTTGCACTAATCCTCAACTCACAAAATCCATTCAAGCCTAACTGTCAGTATGCCTTGGAACTTGGCAAAACTACTATACCCAATCCAGTCAGCATATATAGATCATCAAGAGAACATTGCCAATTAGTATTAAAAAAAAGTGATTTTCACAAAGATCTCGTTTGAGATAATAGCAGTAAAGTTGATTTCCTCATTTAAAACATTCCAAGACATGCAACACAATCAAACTAATCAAGCTCAGATTCAAAAACCATATAAATCCTGAAATTCCAAGAGGTAATTTGCAACATTTGGATTTCGAGCAAAACATGGCTCAAACAAGAGAGATTTCTCTTCCAATTACACATCAACATGCAAAGCTTAACCCATAGAACTAGTACCACATCATTCAAAGAATTTCATAGCTTACTCACTGGCATCAAGAAAAATAAAGTGATTGAACACTTATTCACCATTGTGCCAAATCATATGACAATATGCAACTCTTCAAGCCAAATAATTATGCTGAAAGCAAGGTTACAGAAGGCCACAAAATGATTTATCCATTCTAGAACTTGTCAGGACACTCAAACATCAGTACTTTCTAGCTCCTAATCCTTAAGCCATCTTTGAAATTCAAGCCTAAATGCCAATATTCCTCTGCACAATTCAGAGAAGAATTTCCAAAGTCACTAAGCATATGCAAGCTATCAAGAGAATTTTTCAAAACATTGAACAATTTGACATCTTTTCATTGATCTGTTAACATCTTGTAGGCTCAAATTGAAATTCTAAAATTTGGGATTAAGATTAAAGATAGCCTCCATAGAGACTTCAGCTCTAATCTTTATTACCAGCCTGAAATAGATAATCACAATTGAAGCTTTGTGCCTTTGAACATTTTTTTTATAGAGTAATCTCAAATTGTAGAACTTAATAGCCTGTTCTTATGAGAGCCAATTCATATGCAAAGTGAGCCAGGAAATTAAGAGAAATAAAAACTTGTTTGTTTCAGAGATTCCCTTAACAAGCAATGCAAGACATTTATCCTCAAATCATTCCACATCGATTCAATCCTAACATCAGCGTGCTTGAACAATTAATCAAAACCACAAAAGTATTACATTATTATTGCAATCAAGCTCCATTCTAATCTAACTAAACCCATCTAAAAAATAAAGAAAGGCCTAAACTTTACCTCAAAGATGAACAGCAAGAACAAACCAAAAAACACAAGGAGCAAAAATGGCAGAACGCACAGGCTAATCAAGAATAGGAAGCAAAAACAGAAAGCAGAGGGAGGTGGTAATAGACGGAGGAGGTAGTGTGAGAGAGCGAAAAGAGGAGAAAAGACGGCAGAGGAAGGAGGATAACGGTGAAGGCTGGTGAAGAGAGAGAAAGAGTTGAGCCGAAGAGGAAGCTATGGAGTTAGATGGACGGTGAAGAGAGAATGGTGGTGAGATCGATTGTTATGATAGGGAAAGTCGAGAGAGTGAATGAAGGAGAAGGAGAGAACTATGGCAGTGGTAAGTGAGGGCGAGGGAAGACGGAAGGGGTTTTGGCGGCAATGGGTAAGAGTGGAGGTCGCCAAAGTTGTGATGATAAGTCCAACGAGTACGAGAGATTGAGAAGGTTGAAGATTGTTGCAGGAGGCAGATCGAGGGGTATAGTGCTGTAACTCTTAATTTGGCCCTCCTCCTGCATTGAAGTGGTGAAGAGATGAAGTTGGAGAGGTTAGTGCTTTGTGTCGGCCATGGAGAAAGAGGATTAGCGATGGTGGAGAGGTAGTACTGAAAGTTGAAGATCTGATCGAATGGAAAGATAGAGAGAATTAGGGTTTGAAGTGGGAAAGGAAATTATTGGGAAGTTTGAATTTGAGAATGAATGTGGACCAATGGTGATTCAAGTTTAAAGGGATAAAATTGGAATAAGGTGGAAAAGAATAGGCAAAAAGGGAAGTACATGTAAAGTATATGTAAACAATGTACAATATTCATTTATACCTAGGACTAGTAGATATACATACATACAGGTTGCGTGTAGGGGGAAGCAAATCCCAACATCCAAATTTATTGAAGTAAGTAATAATCTACTACACTCTAAAGGTGCAATTCCGACACCCTCTATTTCTTAATGCTTTTATTTCTCACCCACTCCTCACTCTTTCGCTCTCTGAAACCCTGCTCTGATACCAAAATTGTATAGAAATGAAACTCAAGTATTTATTCTAATTCTATATCTCTTACAATGAGGAGGAAGGAAGAATAGGATATCAAATATAATATATTCTGAAAAAAGAAAAATTGAGGAAGGAAGAAGAGGATATAAAGGCAATTCAAAAAAAGATAAGCACACAGGTTACGTGTAGGGAGAAGCATATCCCAACTTCCAAATTTATTGAAGTAAGCAATAATCTGTTACACTCTAAAGGGGCAACTCTGACACCCTATTTTTCTCAATGTTTTCGTTTCTCACCCACTCCTCACTCTTTCGCTCTCTGGAACCGTGCTCTGATACCAAAATGGTTTAGAAACGAAAATCAAGCATTTGTTCTAATTCTATATGTCTTAGAATGAATAGGAAGGAAGAAGAGGATATCAAGTATAGTATATTCTAAACCAAAATCAAGCATGTGTGTATTTTAACTTTTCTGTTTTGTGAGCAAATTAACTAGGTTACAAGGGAGCTCAAAAAAGAACAAGCCACACTCTCTGCAAATATTAAAAGGCTCGGGGAGGAGCAGAAAGACTCCTTATTTTTTTAGTACGTGGTTGAGGGAGCAAAAGGAATAACACTGCTGATCAAGTGCGATGCATGTGAGGGACATTTTACAAAGCCGATGTCAAGAATCTTCAGGTTGATGGTTAGGGGTGGTAGGCATCCTGAAGTTGATGGTTAGGTGGGTTGTACCCACCCTGAAGTGGATGAAGAAACGTAGAAGATAGAAGACAAGAAAGGAAATGCAAGAGGGAAAAAAGGCAAAAAGGCCACATCACGACATCCAACATCAGAATTCACAATTGCATAAAGTACATGTAAACAAGCGTCCAAATTTATTGAAGTAAGTAATAATCTGCTACACTCTAAAGGTGCATTTCCGACACCCTCTGTTTCTCAATGCTTTTATTTCTCACCCACTCCTCACTCTTTTGCTCTCTGAAACACTGCTCTGATACCAAAATGGTTTAGAAACAAAACTCAAGTATTTATTCTAATTTTGTATCTCTTACAATGAGGAGGAAGGAAGAAGAGGATATCAAATATAATATATTCTGAAAAAGAAAATTTGAGGAAGGAAGAAGAGGATATCAATGGAATTCAAAAAAATATAAGCACACAGGATGCATGTAGGGAGAAGCAAATCCCAACTTCCAAATTTATTGAAGTAAGTTATACTCTGTTACACTCTAAAGGGGCAATTCCGACACCCTATGTTTCTCAACGTTTTTGTTTCTCACCCACTCCTCATTCTTTCGCTCTCTGGAACCGTGCTCTAATACCAAAATGGTTTCGAAACGAAAATCAAGCATTTGTTCTAATTCTGTATGTCTTAGAATGTAGAGGAAGGAAGAAGAGGATATCAAGTATAGTATATTCTAAACCAAAATCAAGCATGTGTGTATTTTAACTTTTCTGTTTTGTGAGCAAATTAACTAGTTTACAAGGGAGCTCAAAAAAGAACAAGCCAAACTCTCTGCAAATATTAAAAGGCTCGGGGAGGAGCAGAAAGACTCCTTATTTTTTGAGTACGTGGTTGAGGGAGCAAAAAGAATAACACTGTTGATCAAGTGCGATGTATGTGAGGGACATTTTACAAAGCCAATGTCAAGAATCTTTACGTTGATGGTTAGGGGCGGTAGGCATCCTGAAGTTGATGGTTAGGTGGGTTGTAGCCATCCTGAAGTGGATGAAGAAACGTAGAAGATAGAAGACAAGAAAGGAAATGCAAGAGGGAAAAAAGGAAAAAAGGCCACATCACGACATCCACCATCAGAATTCACAATTGCATGAAGTACATGTAAACAATATACAGTATTCATTTATACCTAGGACTGGTAGATATACATACATACAGGTTTCATGTAGGGGAAAGCAAATCCCAACATCCAAATTTATTGAAGTTATAATCTGCTACACTCTAAAGGTGCAATTCTGACTTACTCTGTTTCTCAATGCTTTTATTTCTCACCCATTCCTCACTCTTTCGATCTTTGAAACCCTGCTCTGATACCAAAATGGTTTAGAAACAAAACTCAAGTATTTATTCTAATTCTGTATGTCTTACAATGAAGAGGAAGGAAGAAGAAGATATCAAATATAGTATATTCTGAAAAACAAATTAAGGAAGGAAGAAGAGGATATCAAGGCAAGTCCAAAAAGATAAGGAGACAGGTTGTGTATAGGGGGAAGTGAATCCCAACTTCCAAATTTATTGGAGTAAGTTATAATCTGCTAGACTCTAATGGTGCAATTCTCACACCACTGTTTCTCAACGTTTTTGTTTCTCACCCACTCCTTACTCTTTTGCTCTCTAGAGCTGTGCTCTGATACCAAAATGGTTTAGAAACGAAACTCAAGTATTTATTTTAATTCTGTATGTCTTACAATGAAGAGGAAGGAAGAAGAGCATATCAAATATAGTATACTCTGAAAAAGAAAAATTGAGGAAGGAAGAAGAGGATATCACGGTAATTCAAAAAAAGATAAGGACAGAGGTTGCGTGTAGGGAGAAGCAAATCCCAACTTCCAACTTTATTGAAGTAAGTTATAATCTACTACACTCTAAAGGGGCAATTTCGAGACCTTTTGTTTCTCAACGTTTTTGTTTCTCACCCACTCCTCACTCTTTCACTCTCTCGAACCGTGCTTTGTTATGACAATGGTTTAAAAACCAAACTCAAGTACTTATTCTAATCCTGTATGTCTGACAATGAAGAGGAAGGAAGAAGAGGATATCAAATATATTATATTCTGAAAAAGAAAAATTGAGGAAGGAAGAATAGGATATCAAGGCAAGTCAAAAAAGGATAAGGACACAGGTTGCGTATAGGGGGAAGCAAATCCCACCTTCCAAATTTATTGAAGTGGGTTATAATCTGCTACACTCTAAAGGTGCAATTCCGACACCATGTGTTTTTCAACGTTTTTGTTTCTCACCCATTCCTCGTTGTTTCGCTCTCTAGAACCGTGCTCTGATACCAAAATGGTTTAGAAATCAAACTCAAGTACTTATTCTAATTATGTATGTCTTACAATGAAGAGGAAGGAATAATAGGATATCTAATATAGTATATTCTGAAAAAGAAAAATTGAGGAAGGAAGAAGAGGATATCAAGGCAATTCAAAAGAAAATAAGGACATACTTTTCGTATAGGGCGAAGCAAATCCCAACTTCCAAATTTATTGAAGTGGGTTATAATCTGCTATACGCTAAAGGTGCAATTCTGACACCCTTTGTTTCTCAACGTTTTTGTTTCTCACGCACTCACTGTTTCACTCTCTGGAACGGTGCTCTGATACCAAAATGGTTTAGAAATGAAACTCAAGTATTTATTCTAATTTTGTATGTCTTACAATGAAGAGGAAGGAAGAAGAGGATATCAAATATAGTATACTCTGAAAAAGAAAAATTGAGGAAGAAAGAAGAGGATATCAAGGCAATTCAAAAAAAGATAAGGACACAGGTTGCATGTAGGGGTTCCATAGCCTTTAGAATAACTCCGATACGATGTTTACAAATTTAGTCATGATTTTTCAAAGTTTTATTAGAAAATCTGCCAGAAAATCTGAAAATGGGAATTATGACATGATCTTGTTAAAAGATGACATAAGCTATCATAATATATCATCTCCTCCTTCCTCATGTGCTCAAACCGATGCTGTGAATAGCTGAATTAGAAAGAGAACGTTTGAGATTTTTAGAGAGAGAAAGAGGAAAAAATCTCTCAAGGTAAGTCGATTTCTCCAACAATTTAGCTCCTAATGCGTATAACTCCGATCCTAAGCTACTCTTTCATGTATTTCAAAGGTTGTGAAGCTCAAATTAAAAGCCTAATATCTCTTTATTGAAGCAAATTAACTGAACTTCCACGCAATACCAAACATCTCTCAAGGCTCATATCTCTTTATTTAAGCAATTGTAAGAGCCTTCAATCTTTACCAGAGCTTCCTCCATCCGTTGAAGAATTAGATGCCCATGGCTACACATCATTAAAGACACTACAACTCACTTCTCATATTGAATCTTCATTGTTGGTAGATGAAATAATGTTGGGTTCAACTCTCTATTCCTCAGTAAGTTATCTCAACAATCTACCTAAATCCATTGGCTCCTTATCTTCATTATATTCTTTGGATTTGAAAGGAAGTAATATAGAGAGCCTGCCTGCTAGCATCAAGTATCTTTTAAATCTAAAACGCATTCACTTGAGCAATTGTAGAAGACATCGTCCTCGGCCAGAACTACCATTCTTCATCGAAACTATTGATGTTGATTATTGCATATCACTAGAGATTGTATCCCCTTTAGCAACCTCACCACATCTGAGGTTTCTACTTCTAAAAGATTGCTTGAAATTGGAGAATCACTTTATGGAAAGTTCCTGTTTCCCATTGAAGCATGCAATCTACACAAGAGATGCATGTAAGTTTTGTTACCCAAGAAAAAAAGTTCCAGAGTGGTTTAAATCTAATCAGGGAATAGATGCTTCCAAAAATATATCTATTAAGCTTTATTCAACCACAACTGACCTAATTGGCTTTGTTCTCTATTATGTTCTTTCTCATCACGCTCATAGTTACTTACAATGCCAACTTTATTACGATGGTAAGAAACACACATTCTCAAACTTTGAAGGAGTGATGACAAATTTTGATTCACAGCATGTTTTTCTATGGTGTGTTACTGACATGCTCATAAACTTCGCTAAAACAATGGATGATCAAAGCACAAATTACAGGTCAAAGGTGTCATTTGAATTCTCTGTTGTTATTGATAGTGAGAAGTTGTTGATGATGTGATTGAAGCATGTGAAGTTTACCCAATATATGCCTCAGAGCATCTCAAATTCATTCAACAAATGGAATTGGAGGCAAACTTGGGTGGCCAAAAAGAGACTTGTCAAGATGCTGATAAGAATTCATTTCACGAAATACTAAAATATGCTTATTTCTCATTGAAGACAGGAAAATTTGGCGATCTTGAAGAAAGTAATATTCCATAGTGATTTACTTACAAAAGCTTCAAGATAGGTCATTTTAACGATATAGAAATAAGCGTTCAGCTTGCTCCAGATTTTGACAAATTGATGGGTTTCATTTTTTGCTTTGTTATACCTAATTTCTCATCAAAAGAAAGAGATCAATGTCACTCATCTTGTAGGAGTGAATATTGGTGTGAGGGATGTTATGACATAGATGAAGACATATAATTCATCGGCCCAAGTGGATGGCACTATTCAATGATAAAATTGAACTCAAATAATGTTTTTCTATGGTGTGATCCCTTCTATAGTAAATGCATATTAAAGCATCTTTGATGGGAAAAACTAAAGTATCTTCGATGGGAAAAAGGTTGTAATGCCAAGCTTGACCTTAGATTTTCATTTACTCTTGGTTATGGTTTGATCAATGAATGGGGGAGATTTGTGATTAAGGATTGTTTGCTCAAAGAGTTTGGAGTTCGTCCAATATATGTCTCAGAGGACAAAAACTTTCTTCAAGAAGAAAAACTGAAGGTAAGTATGTAAATAAAGAGGCATCAAAACATTGATGATGACTAACAACAACTCCCTTCAATAAAGAAATTGAAGGACTCTTCAATTGATTAATCTATTTCCATGAATTCTGAATCTAAGACATCATGATGTTGATGAGTTGCTACTTCTGCTGCCCCAATTGAATTTGGATTCTACAAAGAATCGCACTCATCATCAGAAATAAATTACCGATAATCCATCACTTGATCGATATTTATCTCTCTTCTACATTTCATCTATTAAGTAAGTATGTCGTCCTTCTATTTTGATGGATTTCTGTCAGTTTACATAAGCGTTCAACTTCTGCAACAAAGGTAAAGAAAGAAATCTTAATGATTTAGCAAACTGTATTTGCAGGTGTAAATTGTGGTGAAGCCGTGAATATTTTCTCTCCTTTGGATTTCATAACCAAGTATTGATGGTCAAAAGTGGGGCAATATGTTGATTATATGGCTATCACAGTAAATGCTAATTGCAGCAAGCAAATATTTGAGGGTAACTAAGAAATTTAATTCCTAAAATTGACTTTTAGTTACTTCCTTCTTTTTGAAGAAAGCCCTATATTAAGTCATTAATATCAATTAACTAAAATTATCATACCCAAAAAGAATTCTATGTAGTGATGTTATTATGTTTTTAATAGAGTACATATGTTGAATTATCATTCTCGGCCAAGAAAAGCTGACAATAAAAATGTTGGATGCTACTGCTTCATGTGCTCTTCGCAACCAACTTTTTAAGAAAAAAAGAAGTATGAGGTGTTCATCAATGTTAGAGGTGAGGACAATGACAAAAATGATGTTTGACATTAAGATGGTGAAGTCTCAGGAGTTAGGCTTTCTTCTGTTTTTTTTAAATAATTATTTTCTTCACTTCATCATGCTTTCTTTCTTCTATTTATTTGCTTGTTTGGTGAAACTAGGATGTGTAACATCCGTCATTTTTGCACCTTTTTTACGCATGCAAAAGTGCTGTTGCTTAGACAAATCAATAATTAAAGCCCATAAATTGAAACTTGCACATTTATCTTTGGTTTAAAATTCATTTCTTATATCCAGTTTAACAGTCCATCTTTGTAAGTTCATAACGAATTATACAGAATACATATGAGGGTTCTCTAAAATTCTATTAAAATCCCTTGAAGTCATTTACATGATAAAAATATTATTCTAGTATGATTCTCATCAAATTCCTAGAGTTAAGTCGTTTTTTATCCTTGCTCTATTTTTCAGACATATTATGTACCTCAACTTTACAAGCTCATAACTCATGTTATGCTCACCCAATAGACCTGATTAAGGACTTGTTAGAAAGCTCTATGTGTCTACTTTGCACATGTCAATTTCAAAAACATTGCACATCATTTATTACACGATATTTAACCAAACATTGGCTATGATTAGCAAACAGCTTAATTGGGTCAGTTATGACCGTGCACATCAAAATCATGCTTTCAAAGCCATACTTAGCCATATAACCATCTATCATTCATCATTACTTATTAAATATACATGCCAAGGCCTCATACTGATTTTAAACTACTGATGCTCAAAATTTGAAGGAGTGGCGACAAATTTTGATTCACATCATGTTTCTCTATGGTGTGTTTTTGACATGTTCGTAAACTTCTATAAAACAATGGATGATCAAAACACTAATTACAGGACAAAGGTGTCATTTGAATTCCCTGTGGTTACATATAGTGAGAAGTTTGTTGATGGTGTGATTGCTGCATATGGAGTTTGCCCAATATATGCCTCGGAGTACGCAAAATTTCTTCAACAAGAAAAACTGAAGGTAAGTATGCAAACAAAGAGGCATCAAAATATTGACGATGGCCAACAACTCCCTTAAAAAAAGAAATTGAAAGACTCTTCAATTGATCAATCTATTCCCATGAATTCTGAGTCCAAGACATCTCATGATGTTGATGAGTTGCTACTTCTGCTGCCCCAGTGGAATATAAATCTACAAACAATTGCACTCATCAGAAATAAATTACCCATAATCCATCACTTGATCGGTATGCATCTCTCTTCCGCATTTCATCTATTAGTTTGACTTTGGTACACCATAGCTACCTTAGCCAAATATAGATGATGCTTTTAAACATAATGTGTTACTTTGTAATATGTTTAATCCTATTACTGATGCGTTTGAATCCAAATATTTCAAAATTACAATTTTAATTTCTGGGCTCCTTACAATGAATGTGTATCTTCTCGAACAACTTCATTGATATGTTTCTTGATGAAGAAGTTCGGTAAAACATAACATAATAGGAAACTGGGTATGTATATATAGCCTAGCATCACTAGATACCGAGATAAAAATGCATCAGTTAAGTGAAATAATCAACTAGAACCAGATCTAGTATGAAAATAATCAACTGCAACAGAGTCAAAGAAAGAAATCTTAATGATTAGCAAACTGTATTTGCAGGTGTAAATTATGGTGAAGCCGCAAATCTTTTCTCTCCTCTAGATTTCATAACCAAGTATTGATGGTCAGAAGTGGGGCAATATGGTGATTATATTACTATCATAGGGTGTGTTTGGAACAGCGATTGTCAATTGGGCTTGTTGTGATATTACTTTTGATAAAAGCTAAATTATGTAATGTGATTTGTGTTTGGATTGGCGATTGTCAATTGGACTTTTGCAATCATGAAAAAAATGGTGTGTTTGGAACAGTGATTGTCAATTGGGCTTTTGTGATAATGATAAAAGAGAAATGTAATTAAAAATTATAAAAAATTTATAATAGTTTAAGTTGAGAAATTAGACAATTAAAAAATGCACAATCTAATTAGAAAAATATTACATAACCAATTGTATCATATGTTCCGTATAATTTGATTTCTAATTTCTAAATTAATTAATACAACAATATTAAAAAAATTTATGGTTAATATTTTTATTTGTATTAATATTTCAGATTAACTTTTATCCATTCAAAATTACATTATTACTATTTTAAAATTGAAATTAGATTTTAATTTAATTAATTAGATTAAATAATATTAAAACATGTACAGTATGAAATACAAATAAAAAAAATCATGTGATGTTCTTTTTTTAAAAAAAAACACTTAGATACCACTTGCACTTCAAAATTCTAAATTAGTTTTGTTGACAATAAGAATAATGGGATTGATAAAAAAAGTATAACAATTGATAAATTAGATTTTTGGGAAATCATTAATTTGAAATTTTAAAATTTAAGTGATATTTAAATATTTATGACTCTCTTTTTTCTTATTTTTTTAATTTTATTTTATTTATTTATATTTTTAGGGAATAAAGTATACGAACTGCGAAGGAGTGGTACTTAGTGTGTTGGTTTGAGGTTTTTTTTTATATATCAAGAAATGCCTATTTTAGAAAGTGATGGTCAGCTTGTTGTAAGTTACCACGTGGCTGACTTCACTGGATCATGCGCATTTGTGTGGAATATTGGTTGAGCTTTTGATAAAAGCTCAAAGACTAAGCTTTATCCAATCGTTGCTCAACAGTGTTAAATTTATCAAAAGCCCAACTGTTCATTTCATCAACCAAACATGCATTTTTTTTTCTCAGCCACCAATTGGGCTTAAGGTTAAAATAAGCCCAATTGACCCCTCCAATTGGGGTTCCAAACACACACATAGTAAATGCTAATGGCAGCAAGCAGATATTTGAGGGTAACTAAGAAAATTAAATTCTTGAAATTGACTTTTAGTTACTTAATTCTTTTTGAAGAAAATCCTATATTAAGTCATTAATATCCATTAACTAATATTATTATACCCAAAAAGAATTCTACATGTTTTTGACAGAGTACATATGTCCAGTTATCATTCTTGCCCAAGAAAAGCTGACAATAAAAAGGATGGATGCTACTACTTCATGTGCTCTTCGCAACCAATTTCTTAAGGGGGAAAAATGTATGAGGTGTTCATCACTGTTGGAGGTGAGGACACTGCCACAAAAATGATGTGTTCATAGTGTTCTTGGAGAAAAAAGAAAAGTGATGTTTGACATTAAGATAGTTAAGTCTTAGGAATTGGGCTTTCTTCAGTTTCCTTTTAAAATAACTGTTTTCTTCACTTTGTTATGCTTTCTTTCTTCTTTTGCTCGGCTTGTGTGGTGAAATTAGGATGTGTGCGTATGACTTTGTAATTATAAAATTGTCTTCAATTTGTCATTAAGTTAAATTGTAGATCATGAGAAGGGACATTGATTGTGTTGTCCAGTTAGTAGACCACTATGGAAAATAGGCAGAGACCAAAAGTAACTAATGGTTGTGTTTTACATTGTTAAAACGTTTGTCATATTTATTACTAAATGGGACACATCGTCAAAGGTATTTTATGATATGCATCATGCATGTGGAGTGTGTAATTGTTTTAAATTTCAATTTCTAGTTTGTTGTAAGGATTACAAGTTATACTACTCCTCTGGTCCTATAAAGGCAGGGAGGGAAGAAAATATTTGGTTCTATTTATAAAGCAGAGAGAGAAAAATTTCATATTAATGTACAATTTCATTCTTAATTTATTTTTGTATTATCTTTGTTCTCATTAGTATAATATATATTAAATAGGGGTAAATTTAGAAAGTGGTTGAACTTTATGACGAGTAAATGAAGTTTAAGATTTTTTTTAATTTGTGTGAAACATGTTGGAAATGCATTATATATAAGATGGGATGAGTAGTTTGTAATGCATGGGAAAGTAATACCTTGCGATTTTGAGAGCTTAAATTGAATAATAATTTCTACTAATTTTATAAAAACAACTACCAAAATAATCCTAGCTCTGGTCCTTCATGTAAGACCTACTTTAATGTAGAAATTAAACTATAAAGTGAGTCTTATATTAAGAACAAGAGGTAGTAATAGTGACTTGGTAACTACATGTAACCTAAAATACACCTATTTCAGTTGAGTCTCCATCAAGTTTATATTTTGTACCTGGGGCGCGGTAGCTGAATGAATGAATGATTCATTGATTCTTGATATTTTCATTCAAGGCAAATAACTATTCTCTCACATGTCAAAAGGAAAGAACTTGATAACAAAAGCAGTATTCTTAATCTATACTATAACCACGAATAAAGCAACAGAATAATTGAACTCCAAATCTATTTCCCACTGTTCCTTTGTTAATCTATACTGTAACGGCGCCATTGATTTTGACCGTGTCTTTACGCCTTGGGGTCAAATACAAAATATTTATAACCAAGAATTGCAGTACAATGCAACACTCGGGTCGTCTCACTTGAGGAGCTTTTTATTCAGTCCTAGGTAAACTAATTATCATTCAAACGCAATTAAAACAAGGGGAAAACGATTTTTGGATTTTTCAAACTAATAACTAAAAGAAAGATGCAATTTAATTAAGTGCTAACTATTGTTTTTGGTCTTTTTTTAAAAATGGGAAATGAGTGAATGGAATGGTATGAAGTGGAAAATATGAATAAAGAATGCTCTTAGTAATGAAGAAATAACAATCCTTGCTCAAAAATATTATGGGAGTTAATTTTCTCCAAGTCTTGAAAATAAAACCCCAAACGATTACTCGGGTCTAGTGTTCTTAATTAATAGTTACTCTTGCGAACGCAGCTAGTAACTATCTCTTAAGGCACTATTAGAAACCACTTAGAGTGCAATTAAAATAGATAACTATAACTTGTTTCTTCTTAATATGAATGCGATAACACGACACTCAATTGATCCAATTCAATTATACAATCTAACAATAACACGTAGAAAGCACAATATCTTTGAATCAATAAGGAAATGTATATATAAAAATCCCACAAGCTATAAAAATCCAATCCAATCACAAATATCAAACCAACAGAGACAATTAACATCAATCTCAGTTCCAGAATCATATACAATAATTCCTAAAACTAGACAATTAAATATATAATTTTAAACTAATGGAATGATAGAAAAGAACTCCTCTATGTATTTCATTGAGCTCAAGCAAATATCTTCATCACCAATAAGCAAGCGATTTAGCCTCTCATGGTACCAACAGCAGCTGCAACCAATTCAAAATGCCCCAAATTCCATAGATGATGAATGCACTAATAGTTTCAACGCGAATGGAATTGGGTCTATCGGTTTAGTCATAAAGAGATGAAAAGGCTGGAACTCTGGAATTGGCACTGTGGAAGCTTGAATCAGAGAAGTCGCTGAGGTAGTTATGGTGGAAGCATAGTGTGTTAACGATGGTGGTGGTCTGTGAATGGAAAAGATGATGCTGGTGGTGTAGTGGAAACCGAGAACAGAGGAAGACTGGTGGTTCACGATGGTGCTTGGTCTGGACGAACTGTTGTGGTGGTCCGAGAAGCTCGCCGGGGATGTCCTTGATGGTAGTGGTAGTTGTCCGTCTCTTTCCCTCTCCTCTCACCGTCCAAACTCAAGCTCTCTGTTCTCGGATCTGTTCTCGCGGTGGCTGTCTGTGATGGTGAGGGAGATAGAGTGAAGGTGAGAAGGAATATGGGTATGGTGCGGTGAGCATGGAAGTGGGAGATGAAGAATGCAGCTGCTCCGATGACGCTTGCGGCGCTCCCATTGTCAGCTAGCGTCTCAGCTCTGGTTCAAGGGTGTCGCAGGCGGCAATGGTGAAGAGAAGAAGCTTGTGCCGCCGGCGACACAAGAAGGGGAAGGGAGGAAGAAGATGAAGGTCAAGGTGATGATATGCGTTATACTTCCTTCCTGCTTGTGCGGCGCTCCTCTGTATATCATTCTCACTCTCAGCTGATTCTCGGATCTGCGTCCTCAAGTCGGGTCTCAGCATGTCCAAATTTCCATGTCCATCAGCCCATTCCAGGGGAATCGGATCCCTTGGTCAAAACTATGTGTTTTGACCAAGGGACCAAAATGAGAACTTTGAAAACTTTCGATGAGGGACTTCAGTGAGCATTTTTAAAATGTTTTAGGGCTGAACCAAATTTCTCAAACGTCTGGGCTTTTTCTGTTATTTTTTTCCTAGTCCCTTTCTCTCACTCACTCGTACTTTCCAGCAATTCTAGGAATGTTTCTGTAATTTTTCCCAGATCTGGAAATATTAATTCTGACCCTCTAAAATCTTCAATTTCTTCGAAAACACCTGAAATGTAAGATTAAGCACAATTGTAGCATCAAAAGTCCAAGAAAAACATTTGTACGAATAAATTAACAATTTATGACTATTTTATCCTTAATTACACTTAATTCAATACAAATGTTTCTAACTCAAATTAATGCTTAATAATGTAATAATGTCCTAGAAAATACATTAAAATCCCAAATTAATCACAAAAAATTCATATAAAAATATGGTTCAGTCAGTGGGGTACATAGAAATCAAATGGTTGATGTTTGTTATCCCGGAAGAAAAGTTCCAGATTGCTTTATACATAACCGGATGACAGCTAAAGCTCCCAACTTCATAACTATTGATCTTTCTTCAACCATAAACAACTTGCAAGGCTTTATTTTCTACTATGTTGTTCTGAAGTTTACTCCATAGGAAAGCTGTTCTTACCGCTTGAAGTGCCAAATTTATGATGAAGATGGTGATGAGTGCAGCACAAGCTTGAGTTTTGACCAAACAAATATTAATTCATATCATGTTTTTCTATTGAACACTTATAGCAACATATTAACAAAATATCCAGACACCAATTACAAGCCAAAGCTTTCATTTGAATTCTATATTGTTACATATGATAGGGATCATTTTATTGGGTTTAGTTTTATGAAAGAAATGAAACATGATGGCTTAATTGAAGCATGTGGAGTCTGCCCAATATATGCCCTAGATTATCACAACTTCCCTCTACAAATGGAATTGGAGTTGAGAATGAAGGAACACACTACTTTTGATGATTTTGAGGAGCTTTCATTTCGTGAAATACTGGAATATGCTAGTTTCGCATTGAAACAAGCAACATGTGGTTAATTTGAAAGGAGTATTATTCCAAAGTGGTTTGCATACAAATGCTTGATAGAAGAGTCTTCTATCTTTATTCTGCTTAATCCATGTGGATACTATGATGAATATAACATTTATCAAGAAGGCCCTAGAGGATGGCACTATTTGCTGATAGAAATTGAATTCAAATAATGTTTTCCTATGGTATGATCCCCTCTATTGTGAACTCATTCTAGAGGATATTCAAAGCAGAACAGGCCCTAGTAAAACTGGGAAAGATAAATCAAAGATCACATTTGAATTTAAGTTTGGTGATTGCTTGATCAAAGAATATGGAGTTCACCCAATATATGCCTTAGAATACAGAGAGTTCCTTCAACAAAAGGAATTGAAGTTGGAGACAATAACAGGAAGAAAGCATCATCGGAATATTGATGATGAGCAACAGCAACTCACTCCCACAAAGAAATGGAAGAAGTGTTCAAGGCTGAGTTTGAAGTCTAAGATAACTCATGATCTTGATGAGTTGCTATTTTCACTCTCACAATTGAATTTGGAATGCGTGAAGGATAGCATTCGTCATATATAAATTATGTATGATTCACTTTCTGGTATTTATATGCCTTTCTCATTAAAATTTCATCTAGTAAGCAACTGTCTTTATCTGGTATATATGCATTGTGTTAGCAAAAATTATAGAGATGGTGAAGAAATGTGTAAAAGTGGATATCTTCCAAAATTAAGTATCTGTTCTGTTTTTAAGTAAAAAGATATTACCCTCTAATGTATTTAATTCTGTTGATATGCTTGAATCGCCTAATTTCCTAACTTAAGCTTTGACTTACTGTTGGCTTATTACAATGAGCAGGTTTCTTCTCAAGTCAACATCGTTGGCATTCTCCTTGGTTCAGTGTGTAGCAATAAGCAATATGCAGTTGGTATGTAGCCTTACATCATTGTATAACATGTTCAGTCATCAAAAACCATTTGAAAAATAATCAAACAAGACGTAGAGTCATCTCTGCATAAGCTGTTGACTTTCATAAATGCCCTTCTTCCTTTGTTCATTAGTTCACCCTTGCTGGAACCATTGTTTCCAACAGAGAAGTCTCAATTGGTCTTTCTTCCACCTCTTGAATTTATTCCTTTTTTTAATAGTATGTGTCTGGGATTATTCCTCTTTAATATGAATGAAATATATATTTCTTTTGTTCATCATTGAGTGGTATCTATGTTAACATTGATACCGGTCATGTGCTAACATAGTTCTGAAGAATTTGAAATTGTTTCATGTTTACTTACTGTTTCATTTAGGCAGATGTTTCTCAAAATAGCAATTGTACACATTCGTGATGGCTCCCTCACTCAAATGAATTTCCTTTAGAGTCCTTGAAATCAACAATTTGTTCTGACAACTGTGTCTGAACTTTTCAGGTGATATTTCTTATCCTTTTGCATATATATACACAGTAAAAGAGCAGATTGTTGGATATCTTCTCTATCTGCTTCATAAAATGGGATTAAATCATGTATGATTCCTTTTCTAGTATTATACGCCTCTCTTATTAAAATTTCACCTAGCAAGCAACTATCTTTATCTAGTAATTAAGAATTGTGTTAGCAAAAACTATAGGGATGGTGGATAAATGTGTCAAAGTGGATATTTTCTAAATTAAATACCTGTTCTGTTTTTAAGTAAAAAGCTATTACCTTCTAATGTATTTAATTCTATTGATATGCTTGAATCGCCTTATTTCCTAACTTAAGCTTTGATTTATTGTTGGTTAACTACAATGAGCAGGTTTCTTCTCAAGCTAACTATATGGTGGTCAATTATGTAGCTATCAATGAGCACAAGAAACACAAATATAAAAGAGGGTGTATATCATATAATTAATCCTTCATGACTGCTTTTTGGCTTGGTGCGGTCAGCAGGTCTCTTTTCAAAGAAATTTTGAAATCTGGCCAACTAGAAAGGAATCTTGGACTGAAATAGCCATCTCTTGTTCATGCTGTTACGTTTCATGCTGTTATGCTTCTTAGTTTTAGAAGAAATATCATAAATAATTTGAAAGTGCAGAAACACAACAGTAAGCTTTCAGTGCTTATGCTTTTGTTATTTAGGCAATTTCTTCTGTTATTTTTTTTCCTCCTTTTTTCCTATGCTTTCTTCTTTTCCTTTGCTGTTAAAAGCCTATTGAATCATGTTCTGTGGCTCTGTAATTTAAACTTTAAATTTAATTTTTCAGTGTTAGCATAAAGGATTATCATCAACATGTTGATAACTTTAATTGTGGATTGTGAAGAGAAATTGATTGTACAGGAATTTCATCTCCTTGGTTGGGCTATTTTCTGTGGCAGAGGATTTTTTTTTTCTTTTGATAAAAAAGGACAAGATCTAGTATTGGAGTTTAGTTCGAAACATTTAACATCTAATCAATAAGAAAAGAAATGATAATGCAGAGAAAGCTGCATTTAACTATCCATAACCGCAGCGATCGGCTAACAAAGTTACATTTTCTGGGGCTTGCAGAATGATCGGATTGTCATTAGTTTTGTGCGCCATCTTCGCTATCTGATCAGCATAGTGAATCACTTCTCTGTGGGCATGTGTAAGTGGCAGAGGATATCTTGACAAGGCCTGATTATAACAAACTACAGATGAACTGCTTCATAAATAATCTGAATTATACTTGTAATGAAGTTTGAAGGCTATCATGTACAATGGTGTTTTATAATGCGCATGTGGTGTGTATGATTATTGCAAATTTAAATGTCTCTGTTGTAAGGATTACAAGTTATAGTAGTGCTTGGTGGATATTTCAAGCCTGCCCAGAATTTGCAATACCAAGCATTTATGTAAATTTAAGACATGTGAATTAAGAGTTCTTTTTTTCAGGATTGCTGGTAATTAAAAGTAAACTTTAATATTCTGTTTAGGGTAAACCAAAAATGGCTACAAGGAGTCTCCAACTTTTCACAGTTTTCTATATCATTGTATAGTGTATGTCATAACTCATAAGCCCAATCACATGGGCTAATATAACATGAAGTTTCTAAGTGTCATTTGTTCTAAAAAGACTTGAATTTAAAATGTTTATAGCAGATTTTGTTTTGGCCCAAAAAGTAACAGATATTAACTATAACTTATTATTTAACATGATTTCAAACACAATTGACCCTACCATCACTAACATTTAAAACTCTGACCCTACGAAAGTTGTTGCGTTGTAACAGAGCAACTATTATTCCACCAAACCAAGCCACTTTTTACGTCAGAGGAAGCTGCAGTGAAATAGCAAAGCAGTTACATCATCTTTTCAATGTAGGCCACACAATTTTTTGGACCTTATTTATGTACAATCTCTCACATGCAAATGCAATTCTGCAAGAGACTTGACTTCATACTAATTCGACCCCAAAAGAATAATTAGATATTATGTTGTTTCGGTTCTAAATATAAAAGCCACACTACTGATTTAGGTATATTTTTGTATAAAAAATATGTGTTAGTTTCCTTAAACTCTCTCCCCGTACTCATATATAGCCTTATGTTTTTTTTTTTTGGACAAAATATAGCCTTATGTTTCACATGAGACTTTTTTCCTTAATCGGTTACTGCAAATAACAACATTATACACTGGCGTTCATAGGCCATTTGCTTCCTTTCATTGTACTGGATATCATAAGCCAACCCTAATGATGGTGGTATCCAATTACTGGGTTTTATTTTTTGGTTCATGAGTTGAGAATATTTGCTACATAAATTAAATCTAATGGTTGTGACAACTCGAAAAGTAAGAAATATTTAGAACAAACATCACAAAGTTGGGGTTGTGTTTCACTAAATTATAACACCCACTTTGCCCTTATCAATGGATCCTTCCTGAAATCTGCCAAGTGCCAACCCTTCCCATAAGTATTCCTTTATCAAAAATAGTGACTTTTGATTTCATATAAATTGACTAATAGCTTTTTATTTTTTTCTAAATGGCTGGCCATATTCATTTTTTGTTGGGATAGCTTATTTTTTATTTATAAGTGCTTATAAATTATGATTTACGGTATATGAGGAAAGTATGTGAGAAGAGTTTTATCTCGACTTACGTAATAAGCACTTATATCCAAAAAATAAGTTATTCCAAACATAGCTGAAGATACCGAGATGAATGTGTGGTTATACAAGAAAATATAAGATTCATCATGATCATATATGTGAACGACTTGGAGTGACACCTATTAAGGAGAAAACAGTAGAAAATCGTCTAAGGTGGTTCGGATACGTCCAAAGACAGTCATGGGATGTATAATTGAGGAAGGTCGATCAAGCAGTATAGAGCCTTTTAAAAAAAGGTAGAGGAAGACCGAAGCGAACCCTCAATGAGATTATAGAGAAGGATGTATTTGCATCATTCGATCCATGTAGCCAACTTCACCTAATGAGCGGGAAAGTAAGAAAAACCTTTCATGCCAAAACGGTTCACATTTCGACTCTGCTTTCCAATGTAGCATCTCCAATGCTTCAAATAATTAAAATATTGGGCCATTCTCTTTGTTCTCTCACTTTCCCCCCTACATTTTCTTTCATCATTTTTCTCATTGTTACTTTATATTTTTTAGTCATTCATGAATAAGGGCACATCTAAAAAATATATATATTTCTTACATATTTATTATTTTTAATTAGTTTTAATTATTTTCTTTAATAACGCAATTTTTCCTTATATACATACAGGGACGTATGGAGACATAAGATGAAATTAAGTAATATGGCACATTCAGAATCTCATTATTGGAGACCCATCCAAATAATTTCTTTAATTATTATAATTGACTTTATTGAAAAACTAGGGGCATTAAACACATGAAAGCTGCCAATAATCATTTATTGAGTGTCTGTTTGGATTAGCTGGAGAAACTACTTTTCCAACTTGATATACAGTGTACGATATAAGTATGTGAGAGGAGCTTTGTCTCGACTTGCGTAAATGTGTTTTTTTAACACCAACTCAAACAAGACCTAAAACCATACAACTAGATTTATTATGCACGATATATCGCGTGCATAAGAATCAATAAAAAGCCGTATTACTCAGTAATTATGAACCGTGCGTGATTTAGTTCAAACAAACGTAGACAACACACTAGCTACAGTTTATCATCAGAGTACAAGATGAAGGAAGAAAATTGACCAATGCATGAATGAAAAGTTGCTAGGGTGGTGTGATGCACTAAATTATCTCACCCACTTGCCCTACTGGTACAGAGAAGAGATAGAGAGGAAATGGACAAACTGAGCAGTACTTGAACTTGTATTGAACTAAAGTTGCTTTTGTACTTACCATAGTTACAGTGCAACATAGCTGAGCTAACTATAGTTACATACACCTGGCATACTAATAGCGACTCCATTTACTATTTGTGAAGACTATCTCCGATCATCATACACCTAGCAATGCCAAATTAGGATCAATGCAATACTCCTTTCATCACTATTGAAGAACATAGAGAGAGAGAGAGTGTGTGTGTGTGTGTGTATAAACGGTTCTTTGTGTAGTTTGAACCAAAAAAACTAGGAGGGCTTTTGCTTCTTCAGGTTCAGCTGGCTGCAAGAAAGTATGATGTGTTTATCAACTATATGATAAGATTTATTTTAACCAAAGACTCTTGCAACTTGTTTGGTAAATGTTTTTTGCACATTTTATGGATCATGTGAAGAAACAATAACCTCATACAGAATATGGTTGTCAAGTTTCAAAAATAAATATTTCTTTCCTTTTTGATTTTAAAGCATTGACAAATTCAAGGTACTTCCTAACTCCAATCCTTTTTATAATAGATGGAATATTTATTCTCTTTCATAATACACATATGTAAGATATTTATTATGGTTTTCTAACAATATGTTTATTTAATATTAGATTTTTTTTTTCAAAATTACATCAATAAACTTAAATAATGATAAAATTGGGAGCTTCTTTGATTCTTAAAAATAATTATGAATTTAAAGCTTTTCCTTAATATAAATAATAAGGATGAAAATGCCTCTAACAAATTGAAAGGAATAATTATTATTCCAGCCAGCCACATTAATAAGAGGAAGTTGTAATGAAGTAACAGAGTAATTGCTGTGAAACATCAACATCATCGTTTAAATGTAGGTCACAATCTGACCAAAAAAAAAAAAGACCCCACATTTTGTTGGACCTTAGTTATCTTCATTTTTTTCACATATGCAATTACAACTTCCGCCAAAGACTTGACTTCGTGATTTGGTCACATAAGAACCTATTCATCTAACACGCTTTCAGAAATAATAATTGATCCTAGCATCACTAAGAATTAACAACTCTGGTCCTACAATTAGTTGATCAAAGTTCCATGAAAGTAACAGGGCAATTCAATTTTGGATCCATTCTTCCACGCTGAATTGATTGTATGATGGAAATTGTCTTGTCGTTATTTGTTTATCTAAATTAAAACATTGACAAATTCAAGGTACTACTTCACTCCAATCATTTTTATAATATAAAAAATATTTAATCCTTTTCATAATACCAATATAAGATATTTATTATGTTTTTCTAACAATATCTTTATTTAATATTAGTTTTCCCCAAAATTACACCAATAAATTTAAATAATAATAAAATTGGGCCCTTCTTTGATTGTTAAAAAGAATTCCTTAATTTAAATAATAAGGATGAAAATGCCTCTAAAAATTGAGAGGAGTAATTATTATTCCACACAGACACACATTAATCAAAGGAAGCTGCAGTGAATTAACTGAGTATAATTAGTCCAAAGCATCCACATCGTCTTTTAAACTTAGGCCACACATTTTATTGGACCTTAGTTATGTTCATTCTTTTCATACATATGCAACTGCAATTTCTCCAAAGACTTGACTTCATGATTAATTTGGCCTCACAAGAACCTTATCATTTAACACACATTAGGACACACCTTTCCATACCCTTTTTGATTCGGTAAAATTGCATTTAGGTCTCGGATAAGAGAAAATATAATAAAATGATCCTTTGAAATCTTAAAATTACATTTAAGTTCCATAGGATTTTTTTACAATAAATTTTAATTATCAAATGCCTATGAACTTGTCAATGGACACCCATGGACTTGTCAGTAGACATGAACTTGTCAGCGGAATTAGAATTTATTGCAAAAAAGTCCCATGAGCCTTAAATGCAATTCTGAGATTTTAAGGGACCTTTTTATGATATTTTGTCTTGTATGGGATCTAATTGCAATTTTCTCCCTTTTCTTTTCATTAGTAGTGAATGTTGTAGCAAAGTAATGTAACAAATTAAAGTTTAAATTTTTATTAGAAGATGTACCTATATTAAATATTCAGTGTGTGTTTAGACGGAAAAAAAAAAAACACTTCTTAGCTTAAAACCATTGTTCGATGAAAATATTACCAAAAAATCTGAAAAATGAAAAAAAAAACTTTTTTATTAGTTTTAGAAAAGTGAAAATTTTATCCTTTCCCATTTTTTCCTTGTTCTCTTTCCTTTTCTCTCTCTTTCCCCACTTTCACCTTTTTTCCAATTTCCTTTTTCTCTTTCTTTCCTCATTTACCCTTTTTTCCTCTTTCCTCCCGATAATGACGAACTTTTCTGCTTGAATATATTGCCATGCCTTTTTTGTTTTGTTTGCCAATTTGAAGTGATGACCAATTTGTAAAATAAGTACAAGTAGCCCCAAAATGCTTAATTAGCAAGAACATGGGCATGGTTATGGACCATGAGATTCAGCATAGCCACGAAGAAAAATTGAATAAATCAAATTATTACATATTCTCCTAATAACACCAATTTTCATTTTTTTGTGACAACAATTTATATTACATATATTTTTGAACTATTTTTTATTATTAAAATTGACTAATGTTATAATTTTTAATTTTTCAGATTATTTAAATTTTATTACTGTATTATGAAATTTGATATTAAATATGTTTGAAATGGAATTTTATACTTTATATGCAATTATTACATTATCTAATATCCTTTTTGGTAATTTGAACATAAAAAAGTGATTAAGATAACAATTATCCAAACACTCTCATTTTATCAAAATCACTTCTTTTTTCATAGAATCTATTCTACTTATGATCTATTCTCTAAAATCACTTTTATCACTTTTTCTCCAAAAGCTATTCTCCAAAAATTAATTCAAACATTCTCTCAGTAGTACTTCAAACAAGATTACCTCCAATAATAAAATATTTGTGCATAGAAAAAAATAGTTGCAGCGAAGTAAACAGTGGATTGAATTTTAATTAATTTTTCTTGAATTTACTGTTCGAGGCAATATGCCATGGTTTTTTGTTTAAATTAAATGAGCGTTAACAAGTTGAACGTATCTCTCCAACCATTATCATAAGATAAGAAATTGTCTATTCTTTCTATAACTTGTATAAAATATTTATTGTGTTTTTATGTAACTCTTGTTCAATGTTTGCACCACAATTTTAAGTAGTTTTTTTTTTTTTTGGCATCAACAAATTTAAATAGGTTTAAAACAAGACACTTCTTTATTCAACCTATCAAAATAATTTCTTCACTCATTATAATTAATTGTAATGAAGAACTAGGGGCATGAAACACATAAAAGCTACCAATAATCATTTATAAAAACCATATATATACTACAAGAGTTATTTTAAGCAAAATATTGTGGGTATAAAAATCTATAAAAAGCCTTACTAAATTACAATAGTAAAAGATGAAGAGGAAGAAAATTGACCATTCCACATATGAAAATTTTCTGGTGTGAATAGTGGTGCACTAAATTATGACACCCACTTGGCCAAATCAATGGTCAGATGCAAAAACGTTGCTTCCTGGAAGCTTCGGATATTCACATGATCACGTCGACAAACCATTAAAACGATGACCCTACCATCATTTGGTGGAAGTTGCAGGGAAATGACATAGGAAGGTGCAATGAAATAGCAAAGCTATTGGTAATATGATATGAAACTAGCTTTAACATCAGGCTGCATCATGTTTGGGCCCTTAAAAATACTTATTCATGTAAATTGAGATAAAACTTCTCTCACATATTTACCTCATATATCGTAAATCATAATTGAAAAGAAGCTTTTGAAGGCTCCAATAGCTGTTCCAAATAAACATACATGCAATTACAATCCCTCCTGGAGACTTACTTGATTTTATTATAAATTTGGCCACCACGAAAATGACAGCTCCCTTATGTTTACTATCTTTAATTCTAAATATATAGGAGTTAGATAAATAATTTATCTAGAATAAAATTTGTCATGTTAGTTTTCTTTTTTTATAAAATTCTTTGTGCTGGTTTTACTAAAATATTTTATTTAATCATATGTATTGGAATTATTCTTGAATAGAAACCCTTTAACATGTCAATGAAATGCTTTGGGCAAAAAATTATAAATTATGGGACAAAATAAATTGATGTTTGATATTTAGAATCAAAGTAAACATGTTACCTAGTTCCTATACTCGATACAGGAGAAGGTAATATTAATTAAAACTTATCATTTTATACGGTTTCAAATGTGAAGTTCTACATTGGTTGGACCAGAGGACAAAAGATGCCTTACAAGATAAGAAGTTTTTAGTCTTTTTTCACAAGGCATGTATAAAATTATTTATTACATTTTTCTGATATCATCCTTATATAATATTAGTTCTCTTTTTAAAGTTACACCAAATAAGTTTAAATAGCGATAAAACTGAATACTTTAATTTTTAAAAAGAATGATGATTTGGATGGCTCTTCTTAATTTTAATAATAATGATTGAGATGTCTTTAAAATGGAATTATTATATCACCTCCATAGTAACACTAGTGGAAAAAAGATTTTTTAGACCGGTTGTTGATTAGGTCTTATTACAGCCGGTCTAAAAAGTCTGTTACTTTGACAACCGGTCTTAAAAGTCTACTTTTAAGACTGATTGTATCCACAGCCGGTCTAAAAGGTATCTTTAAGACTGGTTGTACCCACAACCGGTCTAAAAGGTCATACTTTTAAGACCTGTTGTACCTACAACAGACTTTTAAGACCGGTTGTAGCTGCAACTGGTCTTAAAGTTATATATATTTTTTTAAACCTCCCTCTTTCAATTAACCCTACCCAGGCCAGCAAGCCATTTCAACATCTATCCCATATTCCACAGAAGCAACATAACACAGATTTCACAGAAGCAATGACAGCAACAAGATCAACAACAAGCATAAATGAAGGTGTGTAGGTGACTTTAAATCAACTTCCAACAAATGGTAAGTGTAGAACACTTAATTTTGAGCGACAAATCAAATGATTTAGCTAACAATTGGTGAAATGTTGCAAGATATCAAGGTTGAATATCATAATAAGCATTAATGAATTTCCACTTGATAGAATCAGATTTTTGCAAATTGCAGCAATATTAATTCATATACATGAGTTGACAATCATTTCAATGTGGACAATTCAAGCTGTTAGGATCGGCAGGCATAGCGGAAGAATTTTAAAAATTTTCACCGATCCTAATCGAGGATCTATCAACGGCGTTTAAACCAAGTTGGAAGGATTCATACCTTTTGTAATTCAGGGTTTTCACAATCTCTAGGAGCCAACACGACAGGTCCGCTCCCTCTACCGGTATCCACACGAATGCTCTCCAACCGAGACTGCGTGGTAGCGCCTCTAATGTCTCCTAGGGTTTCCCCTGCAGCTCTCAATTTTGATGTGTGTCTCAGTATATCTGCTCTATCAAGTTTATAACCTATGAGGGCTATTTTCAAATTTCAAAAATAATCATCATTAATTTCAAAATTAATTAACTATTAATTATCTTGATGAGCTAATTAAATAAATTCAGTTTAAATTAAATCTGTCCAACAGTTTTAATTTAACCTATTTATTTAATCCAAATAAAGAGCCATTAGATTTAATTTATCATCATAAATTAAATCTAAGATACTATATCTCTATCATGTTAGTTATTAAATTTAATATATCTTAATAAATTAAATTTAAAACTAACACAATATAATAATATCATATAATATATATATACATATATATATATATCAAAAATATATATCTATATAATATTATTAATGAATTTTATATTATATATATATATAAATATAAAATTCGTCCACCCTAAATTAAACATTATTTTGTGTTGGGTCATTCTTTTGTGCGACCCTGTAGGCCCATATGAAGTTGGCAGTGGGCCAATAACTATACTAACCCAAAAGTTGCAAGTGGCCTCTAGCAAGACATTACGACTACCCAATTCATATGAGGATCGTTATCATGATGCAACCTGTCATACAACCATGTCACGTCCCTTTTGTCACACGATATATCGGTCAAGCATGAGGCATGGATAATGTCATCCTCTTATTCCTAACCATTACTTTCTCGATTCCTGAGTAGTTTGACAATAGAAATGGAAACTCCTTTCCATCGTAGTATGGCCATACATTTCTCAGACTTACTCATCGAGGGGCCCAGTAATATCTCTCTACTAATGTGAGGGACAAATTCCATCTTGATCATTCATATTCCTCAGCATGAAAAACCACCAAGCCCGATTATAGCCTTTATCATCACCCTGTCAAAGGTGACTTTTGACTAGTTCAAAGCTTAGCAACTCTCATGTGGGAATCCATGATGACCTCAGGTCAAAGGGCATTGTGACGTTGTTATACATGAGAAAAGCTTATGACTTGATCCATGTAGCTTTCTCATAGTGGGTCGGTCCAGCACCTTGTACTCTTACAAGTGCCTAAGACTTTGATTCGTGTCTCCATATCTTATCAAAGTCATACTGATCTTGTTTCATCTCTACTCCCGCATAGATGATCTACCAGGGACATTTTAGGACAATCTTTATGAATTATTCAAGGATACAATTATCACAGTTAACATGCAAATAATATGATAACAGCATGGAGAAATTTCATTAAATTAATAATGTTCAAAGTACAATGATTGGCCCTTTGGGCACAATTTCCAACACAAGCAACAAGTTTAAATCAGATTGCAGGAACTCCAAAATGCACTCAACAACTGTCTAAAACTAAAACACAGCTTATGAATCAATTTCAGAATGCAATTTGAAGGAATGTCCAAACAGATGAATTTGCTCAGAAATGGATCAAAACTTTGAATGACAATGGCAACAATAAAATTCAAGGATTGATACAAGCAACAACAAAAATTCCTCAGTTTGACAAAATACAAAGGAAAGAAAAAGTACATAGGTTAATTCGTCAATCCCATGCATGTATTACCCATATCCCAGAAATTGTCCTACACAGATACATAAACCCAGTTAGAAATTCATACAACGGAGCAATACGTATGAGAACAATGTACAATGTAACGTTGGATTCAAAAACTCACTATTTTTATAAAAGCTCAAAGATGAATTCAGCACAACATCTGAGAATAAAATCAATATCTTCTTCAGAAAAGGGATCAGTAAGATCAAACATCTGTAACACCAAAACCAGACAAAACATTACTTGGTAACTTAAAAACAATAATGTAATACAAAAGTTCTGAAATATATAAATTCACCTCTTTAGTAAAATTAGCCGTGCCTAGAGTGATAATATTGTAAATGTGTCTCAAGACATAAAAACCACATAAGTTGGACCCCTGTGGTTGCCTACGGCTCTGAAAAAGAACATGATATCATTAAAACAAGTATAAAGGCATGGCTTATTACATTCTTTAAACAAACCAATATGTACTAACTTTGGCATGATCCATGTAGGGTCTTTTAAGTCACGAACATGCTTATCACAAGAACTATGTAGGAATGTCCGCATAGCTCTATCATCATCAAAATAAAAAAGGTTACTTATTTCACATAAATTAAATTCCATAAACTTTGCACACAAAAGGCAATAATGCAAGGAAACTTATGAGTTCATGGTCTTTTTCAAATCATTCCATGGTTTGAAGTGGAGGGAGCATAAGAGAATGACAGTGTAACTACTCTTGCATAGAAGAACCAACTCCAATGATCACTGAAAAAAAAAAGAGAAAAATATTAAGCAAACATAAAACATTATATATATTATAAAATATAAGTTTGTTTCTTACCCATGCACATATGGAGCCAAGAAACACTCAGTTGTGGTTTCACTAAGCCTCTCTGATAAGTATGTATGTCTGATAGCAGCAATGGCCCCTTTCTCTTGGATTTGAGCAGGGCATACGAATCCAAATTTATCGCTTTTGCCAGAGGAGACCAACCTACAATGCATGTACCTACAATAATGCAAGTACACAAATCAAAGGTAAACGATTAAATTTCTAAAATATTTACTTCGAATTGAAGAAGATACTTACATTAAGAATAGTTGGACAATCTCAATCATAAGATTTTGTCTAGGAGCTACCAGGGACATTAAATCATCCCTCTCAAGATAGCATGTCACCCCTTACTTGCCAACAACTGAATTCGTAGGTCAATCTCTTGTTTGAAAGGATGTATCATATGCCATCAGAATCACCTGTTGCATGATATTCAATAGAGGTTGTGAAACTTCTTGAGTGAAGCGAGCTGGACTTGGTGGGGCTGTGATCGGGGTTTCCTCAGCTAGAACAGAAACAAGGTTCTTTGGCCACATGATGAATGTACTCAAGACATCACTTACAATCTTGAAATCATCAGAAGGGAAGGGATAGGTGCATCTGCAATGATCACCTCTTCAACTGACACTCTGACTTGATCATCTTTCATTTGTTGGCGGTGGACAATTGATCCTAGGTTATGCACACTCCCCCCTGCAACTAACCGTCTTAGAGGATCCTCAACAAAAATGTCACAAAGCTCAACAATTTCTCCTACAAGACCCTTTGATGACAATCCAATGTTGCAACAACTCCCTTTAGTGCTCTGCTTATTAGCATCGAGCGATTGTGGCTAGGGAGCACTGGTATCTTGTCTTGAGCTCATAAATACTATCATTTCCTCTTTCATCTTGCTCAACCAGGTTTCTAGTAGTGTATCAAATGATACTTTAGCCTTGGCCCTTGCTTCTGCTCTTGCAGTGGCCAACATAGTCTCCAATTCCTCCCTAGTCACGATTCTTGACGAATGGCAGACAGGGGCTCCAAAGTAATCCCTTATCCCTACCCCTCCAACAACTCCCCTAACACGGCCTGGATGCTCATGTTTGCCAGTAGCAACAGTCAGAATATCATTCCTACTCTCCGACCTAAAAGATCCCTCTAATTGTTTTTTTCTAAGTTCCTCCTGTAAGGTAATACAAAATAACAAACATAAGTAATGAAATATATTTCTTATGTAATTAATAACGACAACGATATATACTTACAATTTTTTCACCAACTATACGAGATTGTTCACTTGTATAAGACCCACTTTGCTTTTGGTGAGCAAACAACCATTTTTCTTTGCAATGAATCGGAGATGGTGGAGCAAGAAGAACAAAAGGATTAGATTGAGATGCTTCTTCCAATCTCTTTTGTTTGGCCGCCAACAAGTGTTTTTCAACCTTTGTATAACTCCTACAACACATTGTATGAGGGCAATCATTCTTTCTACTACTCTCTTATGCTTTTTGCCTGTGAATAAGAAGTTAAACAAAAGAAAAAGGTTACAATCAATTAAGATAATTGATAAGTACAAAAAATGAAAAATAAGTCACTAACCAAAGATTCTAGAGTAGTCCGAAGCCTAACAAATGATTGGCAAGTTGCTTCATCAATATATGTATACTTGCTGCACGGATTAGGACAAGGCCGACCATCTTTCACCTTGATATGAATGTAATTGTTGGCCAAATTTGTCTTAAGCTTGCTCCAGCGCTCATAACAATACGTCATTGTCGTGTTGTATAAGATCTCACTCTGAGGAACGTCGTAGGGTGAGCTGTAATGCATGCATTGAAGGAGTAAGTAACATATTTGTGACATATTTGATAATCATTACATGAAAAAGAGAATTGTATACCTAGATAGTGTCCCAAATATATAGCTTCACCTTTTTATTGACATTTATCCGCTCCTCTATCAAGATACTAGGCTTGTTGCATGCAAGGAGGCAAACAAAACTCATATATCGGCTTGCATTAGGCCCGATTGGTTTCCAATACCTATCAAACTCAATTGGTATCTTTTGCCCCGCACTCTGACTAAGGGAAATGTCTATCAACCGTGTGCCACATCTACCCCTCTGTACAGACTGGTTACTGAACTTACTGTGATCCTGGCTCAGAGTATTGCTAGGCTCACTCTGATTAACACTAGCTGTCTGACTCTGAGGAGAACTAGGTGGCTAATCCTCTATACTAGGACGCTGGGGATTCGTCATTTTCTTGTAACAAAAACAGATAAATCCTTAAGCTATAACATGAGAAGACTGTATCTATAAAATATCATGGCCTTATACATTATTCGGATATAAATCATAATCATAATTATTTTAGCTAGCTAAATTTTGAAGTAGTATCATAAAGAGAAATCCTCCCATATGCCCTCATGATTATCATTTCTTGTTCCGTGCTCATTATTTGGTTCATCTTCTTCATTCAATTCAGGAAGACCCCTGGAAAAAGAAGTAGTCTCAAGAAGATCATAATTTGAGTGGCTTTTCTCATCAATATGAATAACCCTTTTTCCTTGGAGAGCTACAGAACACATTTTATTCACCTGATCAGTAATATAGAACACTTATTTTGCCTGATCTGCCATAATAAAAGGTTCATCCCAAAAACTTCTACTATTCAGATCTACTAATGTAAATCCTAACCTATCGATCTTCACACCATTATTAATATCAACCCAATTGCATTTGAAAATGGAAAATCTAATTTTAACATAGTCAACCACCCAAATTCCTTCAATAACCCCATAATAAGGTATGGCAGCCAATTTAGGGTTCTTATCTTTTGAAACTAGAGAAGTGCATAGATTCAGCCACTAACACAACACCACTGTTCTGGACGGTCCTCTTATCATCTAGAGACTTCGTGTAAAAGGTATAACCATTGATCACAAATGAAGTCCAACTTATGACATCAACATCAGGACCACGTGCTAACCAATTTATTATATCAGAAACACTTTCTTCTCCGTCAACCTTTTGTTTGAACCAATGTGCGAAAGTTCTGTTATGCTCCCTGAGTAACCTTTGTTTAGACATTTGACTATTTTGTTTCTGTACAATTTCTTTATGAGTATTTATGTAAGATTGAACTTCATCAACATTATTCAATATGTACAAGTAGACTTGCTGCAGTTTATCAGGATCCACACTCTTTACTGGTGCCCCGCGTCTACCCCCTTCTTGATCATGACGTTTAGGAAGCCCAAAATGTCCTACATTTAACAAATAATGTTGACAAAACTGCATAGCTTCTTCAGAAACATATTTCTGAACAATAGATGCTTCAGACCAGTTAGGGTTCTTTACATATCCTTTTAGGATTTTTATAGTTCTTTCAATTGGGTACATCAACCACCGGAAATAGATAGGGCCACACAACTTTATCTCCTTGACTAGATGAACAATTAGATGTACCATGATGTCAAAAAAAGAAGGAAGAAAAAGCTTCTCAAGTTGGCACAAGATCATATATTCTTTATTTTCTAATTCATCCAATCTTTCTGTCTCAACGACTTTACTACAAATAGCATTGAGGAAGAAATAAAGTCTAGTCAATATGTGTTGAAGATCATATTCGACAATGCCTCGAATAGCTACTGGGAGTAGTTATTGCATTAAGACATGACAATTATGAGACTTTAACCCTACTAACTTCAAGTCTTTCATCGACATAAGTTTCTTAAAATTTGAAGAATACGCTAAGGGAACTTTGATGCCATGTAAACACTCACAAAAACTTCTTTTCTCATCCTTAGACAAAGTATGAGAAGCTGGAGGACAAAAAGTTCTCTTATCATATGGCCTTGGATGCAAGTCTTCTCGTATTCCCATTTCTTGCAAGTCTAGTCTTGCCTTCACGCCATCCTTAGAACTACCTTGTATGTTAAGCAGTATCCCAACAATACTATCACATACGTTTTTCTCCACATGCATGAAATCAATACAATGCCTCACATCAAGATTGCGCCAATATGGAAGATCGAAAAAGACATACCTCTTTTTTCCATATATTTTTCTTATTTCTACTCTTTGTAGTCTTACCAAAGGTTATATTGATATTTTTCACCTTTTCATAAACCTTCTCACTAGTCATTGCCTCTAGAGTATCTTCAAACTGTTGGCCCCCAAAAAACGTTTTCTTTAATCTACAATATGGGTGGCCCGTCTAAGAAATCTCCTATAGCCAAGATAAACTGTCACGAAACAGAACAATTGGTATAAATCATCCATATCATGTTTTACACGTAGGCTCCACCACGTACACCCTTGCACATGCAAATGCAATTCCCCCAAACCTTATGGACCTTTTGCATTATTACTCCGTGTTGGTTGTCAAACCCTATGTGCTTTAATTTTTTTTTTTGGGACAAACTATGTGCTGTAATTTAGCAACAAGGTCTCGCACACGTTCTAATTAGTCACAATACATATAGCATCAAAATATACCTTTTTTAATTCACCAAAAAAATACAATTTTTTTTTATAAAGATGCATCAAAATATACTTCAGGTAAAGAATGGAGTTTGCAAACTTGCAATACCAAGCATTCATGAAAATTTAATATATGTGAATTAAGAGTTCTTTTCTTTAAACCCTGTCTTATTTTTAGTATTAAAACTAATTAAAAGTACACTTTAATTTTTTTTAGGGTAAACCCAAAGTAGGTCTAAGGAGTTCTCAACTTCCCACAAGTTTGTACACCAGTGTATAGTGAATGTTATAAGCCCAATCACATGGTATAATATAACATGAAGTTTCAAAGTGTCATCTAATAATCTTCACTCAATGCACAACTTTTCCAACCATGATTGGACCACTTTAATATGGAAGCCAATCCACATGCAATTCTGCAAAAGACTTGAATTCTGAATAGCATATTTTGTTCTGGTTTACAAAATACAGATATTAATTACAACCTATCCTTTAACACGCTTCCAAGCACAAGTGTTACCTCATGGTTTATTTATCCAAATTAAAGCATTAATAAGCTCAAGTCACTCCCTCCAACCCTTCTACAAGATCAGAAATTTTTAATCCTCTTTACAAGGCATATATATGATTTATTTATTATATTTTTCTCATATTATATTTATTTAAAATTTATTAATTTTCTTAAAGTTATACTAAATGAGTTTAAATAATGATAAAATAGGATATTTTTATGAATTTTAGGCCTCTCCTTGATTCTAATGATAATGGTAGAAGTGCCTATAGAAAAAATCAAAAGGAGTATGGAAGTTACATATATTATTCCGCGAGGAAGGTGCAGTGAAATACCAGAGCAATGCATTTGTCCAAAAAATAATAATAATAACCATGGTTATTGAAACCGGACCGGACCGGCCGGTTCGGACCGGAACCCGGCGAACCGGCCAGTTGGCCGGTCCGGTTTGGTCACTGGGTCGCTACTGTAGCGACCCGGTCTGACCCGGATAGAACCGGATCAACCCGGTATCGACCCGGATGACCCGCCGAGCTGCGCGGGTCGGCCGGGTCAAAATTTTTTTCCCCTCCAGCGGATGAAACGACGCCGTTTTGAGGGGTTTTTTTTTAAAAAAAAAAAATCGAACTGATCCATCATCATCCATCATCGATTCATCAGCTCAGCATTCTCATTCTTCTGAACCGGCTCCCTCGTTCCTCGTTCTCGGTCGAAGAAGCTTTTGCCCTAGAGTCTCTGGCCTCTGCTTCTTCTCCACTCAGCGGCGCACTCCCTTAAATCCCAGATCAGTATCGACGCTGCTCGTCCGCTCCGCCACTCCGCTGCTCCGCCGATCCGCCGTGGCTCACCGTTTCTTCTTCTATTTTCTGTTCAGCTCCAGTGGTTTCCGTGGGTTTCTGGTATGTATTAAATTTTTTTGAGCGAAAGGGAGTAGTTTATTGCATTATTAGTGAAGAAGTGAAACTGAAAACTCATTGGTCTGTGTTCTTCAAAAAGATTATGCTTCAAAATTTGGTTTGGGGGGTGAAGATCGTGATTTGGCCATTTGGGTGCTTGAGAAAAATATATGGGATGATTGAATCATAGTATGATTGAAGTTTCTAATAAGATTGTTTGTATGATATTTTGATGCTGGATATCCGTGTATATATATATGCTATCCGTGTATGATATCCGTGTATATATATATGCTGTATATATCTGGTGTATATATCTATTTTGATGCTCATGTATATATATATGCTGTGACATGAGGAAAGTACTCTAAATTATTAAATCATACAAAGGAAATGTCTAGAGGTTTTAATAAAATGTTGGTAGAACAGTGAGCTTTAGGATTAGATTAATACGGTATAGTATGTTTGCTAGAAAATTCATTGAATTATTGAAGAGAATTCTGGAATTCTTGTTTCTGAAAATGTCAAAATGATATAAGATGTGTGTTTCTTGCAATTTACAGTGAACTCGGTGTTTCTTGTTTGCTTTCAATTGTTGATTGAAAAGACCCTGTATTTGGATTTGCCACCTTATTTGCTCATGGATGTCAGAAGTGGTGAAGGAAGTGATAATCCCCCCACCACCACTGCCCCTACAGAAGAGTCTAGCAACCCCCTTAACCCAAATGTCTCTAATCCCACAGAGTCAACAGGAAGTGTCAAAAAAACTGATCCTGCTTGGCAATATGTGTCTGTCAAAAAAGAGGGGAAAGTTAATGTTTTTACTTGCCTCTTGTGTGCATCAAGTTATAGGGGAGGTGGAATTAATAGGTTAAAGCAACATCTAGCTGGTGTAAGTGGTCAGGTGTCTTCTTGTAAGAAAGTATCTCATGATATACGAGCTAGAATGAAAGAATCGTTGATAGAGGGTGCAAAGAAAAAACCTATTGCTAGTGACGATGTAGAAGAGATTGATGATATGGAAATTGAAGAGCCAATAGCTTCACATCCACTTAGGACATCCAATGAGAGTATTGGCACAAAGAGGAAAGCAACTGGGGTTGGGAAGCTTGACAAGTATTTTGCATCTAGAACAACCCCGGGTGCTCAACCAAGCATCAAAAGTGCTTGGGCAAGTAAAGAAGCACAACATGCTGCTAAGGTTGTTATTGCTGATTGGGCTTATGTGAATTGCATTCCGTTTAATGCATTGAATTGCCCTTTGTTTCAAAAAGCCGTTGATGCTATTGCTGCCATTGGTCCTGGGTTTAAGGCCCCTAGTGCTCATGAGTATAGAGTTACCTTGTTGCAAGACCGTAAAAAAGAGTGTCAGTTATTGATTGATAGTTATCGAGCTAAGTGGAAAGAAAATGGATGTACACTAATGGCTGATGGCTGGACTGACGTTCGACAACGTACTTTGATTAATTTCTTAGTATATTCAGTGCAAGGCATGGTGTTTGTGAAATCAGTTGATGCCTCAGATGTAGTTAAAGATGCAAAAACTTTATTTTCTTTGTTCAATGAAGTTATTGAGTGGATTGGCCCTGAGAATATAGTCCATGTGGTGACTGATAATGCCGCTAACTATGTAGCATGCGGCAGACTGATTAAAGAGAAGTATAAAACCATTTATTGGTCTCCCTGTGCAGCTCACTGTTTGAATCTTGTTTTGAAAGATATTGCTTCAATGCCTCATGTGTCTGATCTTGCAAAAAAGGCATCTAAAATCTCTATCTTTGCTTATAATCATATGGTCTTCTTATCATGGTTACGGAAAAGACCTGGTTGGAAGGAAATTGTACGTCCTGGTGCTACAAGGTTTGCCACCACATTTATTACCTTGCATAGCATTTTTTTGCACAAACATGACTTACAAGCTCTAGTTGTTGATCAGCATTTTGTGCAACACAAATTGGCTAACAGTGAGCCTGGGAAAACATTTTGTGCAATCATCCTTGATAATCGGTTTTGGAACGAATGTTTTCAAATTGTCAAGATTGTTTCCCCGATTATTAAATTATTGAGGATTGTTGATTCTGATGGCAAGCCTTCCATGCCTTATGTCTATGAAGGCATGCAAAGGGCTAAAACAGCAATCAAGGAGATGTTTCAGAATAAGGAGGAGCTGTACAAGCCATACACTAGCATTATTCAGGCTCGATGGGATAAACATTTAAAGAGTGAGCTTCATGCAGCAGCTTATCTTTTGAATCCTGCCTTCTTCTACAATGCAGAACTTGCTACAAGGAATAAATTAATGCAATCTTTGATCGATGTGTTGGAGGCACATTCACATGATGATATGGATCGTTATGTCACACTGATGCAGCAAATGAGTGTCTACCGTGATCGTAAAGAATCTTTTAATAAAGTTTCATGTGAAAAAGCTGCCCAAAAACTAAATCCTTGTAAGAAAGAAACTGAATGTTTAATACATATTCGATGTTTCATACTATGTTTAACTGAATGTCTTTTATTTAATGTAGATGAGTGGTGGATCTACTATGGTGGTTCAATTCCGGAGTTGCAACAGATTGCTATTCGTCTACTTAGCCAAACTTCTTCTTCTTCTGGTTGTGAAAGAAACTGGAGTTTATTTGAGCGCATCCACACAAAAAGAAGAAACCGTTTGGAGCATCAAAGGCTCAATGACTTGGTTTTCACAAATTACAATCTGAAGTTGAAGTATAGGTAATCTTAAAATTTATGACTTAATTTGCTCTTAAAATTTACTAATGTTGAACTTCTTTCATTTCGGCATTAAAGGGATACATTGGCAAAGAAGAAGGAAAGTTACGATCCGATTGATTTTGAATCAATAGATAAAGTGGACTTTTGGGTTGTTGAAGATGATCCAACTCCTGAGTTTGATAATCCAGATGTGGCACATTCTGAACTTGAAGAACTTACAAGGAATTATGAAGGTTTAATGGTTTATTAAGATTATATTATATCATAGTACATAATTATGTTTTCTTCTTCACAAAACTATGAATATGAAGAATTTAATTCATTTCAATATTTTATATGTAGGTGATGAATATGTGGCCATTCCTGAACTTCCATGTTTCAATGCTGATGATGATGTTGGTCCTAGTAGTTCTGGTTTTCCTCCTTCAGCTACACCTCCTGATGTTGCAATACCTGCAGATTTGAATGCTGTTAATGAAGATTATGGAGTTAATTGATGATTAGTTAAGTATTTAAAGGATTATGGGTGGAAAAAACCTTTATTACTGTGACTTTGTTTTGGTTATTGCTTTTGATGTTATTGGATTACAATTTGATACTATGATGCTCATTAACCTCTATGGAATTTTTTTTAATTCTCAAATTGTCTGACTCCCGGGTCGACTCCGGTCTGACCCCCGGGTCAACTCCGGTCTGACCCACTGACCCTTGACCCACTGTCTCGACCGGTTCAGTGCCCGGTCCGAGTTTTAATACCTTGATAATAACAGAGCAATGGGTAGGAACTATCAACATCATCTTTAAACGTCGGCCACACATTTTGTTGGACCTTAGCTACATAATCTTAAATATAAGACAGGGTTATTTTTTTAGAGAATAAGGAAGTTAAATAAGTTATTTAGTCATATCATATATTATGTATCCTTGGATTCTATCTCAATTTATATGTTAAGCACAATAGAATGATAAATATAAATATTTTAAAATAATTTAATTAGCTTCCTGAATATCTAAACAAAATCAATTTTACCTTATATTTAGGACTAAAAGAGTACAATACAACCTTTCCCTTGGGGAATGCAACTCTCTCCCAAAGACTTGACTTTATAATTAATTTGGCCCCAAAAAAATAATAAATATTAATACCAGTCCTAAATGTAAAAACTAGATGTAATAAAGAAAATAAAAGCTAGATGATTAATTTATAGAGATTAATTAAATTAATTATTTATAAATAAATATTTGTTGGTTTCCTTAAAGTGGCCCTTTAATTACTTGTATTCATCTTCTTCTTCTTTGTCTTCGAAGAAATATGAAGTGTTTCTGAGTTTCAGGGGAGAGGACACTCGCAGATCCTTCACCAGCCATCTCCATACAGCCTTATGCCTCAAAGGTATTGAGACTTTCATTGATTATGAGCTCCCAAAAGGGGATGACATCTCCCAATCACTCATTCAAGCAATTCAAGAGTCATCTCTGTCAGTGATCATCTTCTCTGAAAACTATGCCTCGTCCAAATGGTGTTTGAATGAGCTCATTGAGATCCTTCGCTGTAAACAAGAGCAGGGACAGCTTGTTGTTCCTATATTCTACCAAGTGGACCCATCTCATGTACGCAATCAGAGGGGAGCTTATGAGGAAGCGTTTGCACAACATTTGAAGAAAAACCCAGACGAGGTGGAGCAGTGGAGACAAGCCCTTTTCGAAACTGCAAGTTTAGCTGGATGGGACTCTTGCAATTACAGGTCACTCTTCATTTTCTAAGTCTCAATTTCGTGCTTTTATTTATTCCTTTGTTCATCTTCGTTATCATAAAAATGCCTTTTTTTATTATAACAATGTTGGAAAATATTACCATAATTTTGATTAGAACTTTGAAGAAATTTGTGACTTTATTATATAATAAATTAATATATTAATAATGTTATCAGATCACCAAAAATAATTAAATATTGTCATCAATTGGTTTTCACTTCATTAAATAAATTATTTATTATTCATTTTCATGCTTCTTTAATTATTTTTCTTATATCAGGGATGAAGCAGAACTCATTCAAAATATTGTCAGTGACATCATAAAAAAACTAAACAATGGATCATCAAGTGCATTGGCGAATATTGTTGGAATTGACAGGAATTGTGATGATATTGAATTTTTGCTAGAACGATTCTCAACCATTGGAATTTGGGGCATGAATGGGATAGGGAAAACAACCATAGCTAAGGTTGTATTTGCCAAATTCCGCTCTCAATTTGACAGTTGCTCTTTCTTGGAAAATTTTAGAGAAGAGTCAGAAAAGCATGGTCTAAAATATGTACGTGATAAACTTTTCAAAGAACTATCAAATGATAGATCTCTTGAAGGGCTCAGTCATAAAAAAGTTTTCATTGTACTTGATGATGTTAGTGACATAAGTCAGTTAGAATATTTGGAAAAGGAAGCTCCTCGTTTTAGACATGGTAGTAAAGTCATCATAACAAGTAGAGATAGACATGTGATTGAAGCAAGAGTTGAAATAATACATAAAGCCATAGCATTGGGCCATGACAATTCTCTTGAGCTTTTCAACCTCAAAGCCTTCCGCAAAGGCGGTTATAAAAGTGAATATGAAGAACTAGTTGAAAGAGCACTTGCTTATGCCCAAGGTGTTCCATTAGCCTTAACTATGTTGGGTTCATTTCTTCATTCCAGATCTATAGAACAATGGGAAAGTGCATTGAGCAAATTAGAAGAGATGCCCAATCAAAATATTCAAGATGTGTTAAAATTAAGCTATGATGGACTTGATGATGAAGAGAAAGAGGTATTTTTAGACATTGCTTATTTTTTTAAAGGTGAATCTGAAGGACATGTATTGGCAATGCTAGAGAGCTATGTCTTTCATGCACACATTACTTTGGAAACCCTTATGGATAAGGCGTTGATAACTATTGATAATGTTGTGGTATGGATGCATGATTTAATTCAATGGCTTTTGATATTGTTCGCCATGAGTGTCCAAGAAATCCTAAAAGACGTAGTCGACTTTTGAATCCTGATGAGATCTATGATGTACTAAAAAATAATCAGGTAAGAAAAATATTTAGCTTTCTAATTAGAAATTTCACAACTTGGAAAATAAATTGTTAACTTAAAGTAATTTATTCACTTTCTTTTCTTACTTTTGTGTTGTTTAGGGAAGTGATGCAATTCAAGGCATAAGTTCAGATTTGTCTCAAATTGGAGATTTACAATTCAACGCTGATATCTTTAAAAAGATGACCAATTTAAAGTTTCTGAAATTCTATTCATCTTCGGGTCAAAGATCGTGCACTATGAATCTTCCTTCTGGGCTTGACTCATTTTCCAAACCATTACATTATCTTCAATGGGAAAATTTTCCTTCAGAATCTCTACCATTGTCATTTTGTGCTAAGAAGCTAGTCGAACTTCGCATGCCTAATAGCCACTTGAAAAAACTATGGAATGGCGTGCAGGTATAACATATAATAATGAGTTTTTATTTTTTTTTCCTTTTACAATTAATTGAAATTTTAGACATTGTTTCCTATGTAACATTTCTCTTTTTAATTGTTGCAAAACTTGGTGAATTTAAGAGAAATAATTCTTGATGGATCCAAATGTTTGATGGAGTTGCCTGATATTTCAATGGCTCAAACTTAAACATTTGCTTGACCTCAAGCAAAGAAGTTTATCCTCACTGAATGAATCAATTACTCATCATTTATGTATGAATGAATTTGTCCTCGTCAGCTGCTCAAAAAATTATATTAAACAATAAATGAATACAATATGCAAAGATGAATACTTCATAGATTTAAAACATGTTTTTCATGAATTATTAAGTGTGAGTGTGTGAATGGAGTCAATATTTATTTCTTTTGCACAAGTTAAAATTCAAAGCAACACTTCAAATCATATATCAATATTCAAACAAATAATTTTATCATCCCCTAATTCCTTCCTCTCTTCTTCTAATTCACTCCACTTAACTTAAAAATCAAAGAGGCTTTTCTTAGCTTGTAATGGGGCTAGGGGTTAAGGTTTTCAAAAGAAAAGGGATAGGATAATCAATCAAATACCTTAAGATAGATGATACTATTCAAGGGTTTTCTTTCTTTTCTCATAAAGCATACTCCCCCAAACTTGAACCAAATTGATCTTTTCATATCAAGCCTTCTTTGTAAGCATTTTTCTTTCTTTTTTTTTTTTTATATATGCACTTTTTTTTTCTTGTTTTTCTTGTTTTTCTTTTTCTTTTTTTCTTTTTTTGAAATATTTTAGCTTATTTATGTACCTTGTGAACTCTTTTACTTTCTACACTCCTTTCCCAATCTATTATAACTTTGCATAACATCACCATATTCCACCACCCAATCAATTATCATCTATCTCAAAGCAAGGAAATCATAATTTTTCACATTGGTTGAGGTAGGTAGATGTTAGGTTTTCCAATAAAAATATTTAATTGGCTTTTAAAATAGGCTCAAAATAAGGGTTCAAAGGAAAATCACATCAATAGGATAAGTTTGAAAGGCTCAATCGCATTTTATGAATTGCCCTAATCATTTTTTTAAATCTTGTGAAGTAAATAAGAAGCTTTGAAAAATTCCAAAGAGGATTCTAAAATCAAAAACTTGAAATAAAGGTATATAACATAATTTCCCACCACAAAGTCCTTCAATCCGCACACCCAGAATAAATTTAACTCCAATAGTGCGTGAATTACTTAAAAACTCTTCAACAACATGTTTTATCACTACAATGCACTCATCCATGCACATTAATAAAAATTTCCTATCTAATATAACCTATCGAACAGAAATTTATATCATAGGATCATCCACACAATATTTGACAAATTGATGCTACTGAATTTTTAAATAAGCATCGCAAGTGTACAGGTCATTGGAATAGTATAATAGCAAATCAAGATCATTCTACAAAGATCCAAAGTAATAGATAATTTGGCATTAAAATTCCCCAGTTCATTTAAATTGAGCAAATCAAAGGAAGAGATTAAAAGACAATTTAAACAAATGCAAAAGAAACAAATCTAAAAATTTAAAGACTTCAATTGATAAAAACAACCTAGAGTGGCTAATCCCTTCTTTAAGTTTTAGAGCATGCATTTATCCAATTAAAAGTACTTAATGTTAAATTGTTAATCTAGAGTTTAAATGAATATAAGTATCTTCCAATCACTTATACTCCTCTCTCAAGTTAAAATTGTTATTCCTAACTAATTTACTCAAGAGGCAATAAATGTCCAAATTCACTCTAATATGATTATATGGGTCCAATAGGTATATTCCTATCCTATTGGCAAATTAGAATAAATTCTAATCACACATTATTTAATCCTATAGTCCAATTAAGATCCTTCTTCCAAGGCTATCTAAATTACCCAATTTCACACTTAATGGTTAATGGTGATCAAGCACTAAGTAGACAAAACAAAACAGATTAAGTAAACAAAAATAGCACTAAGCACGCAATTAATTAGTTCATGCATGCTCAAATCCTCAAATTAGTTCATAACTACTCTAGTAGGTTCAAAAGATATTAGCCACACATGGCTTTGAACACAGTCATCACAATAGCATCAAATTCAGAGTTCAGACCCATAATGAAAATTAAGAACAACATAATAACACATCAGAAAAATACAGAGCAATGAAATTGACACACAAAAGCTTCCTCTTCTTCAACACTAAAGATATTTTCTGAACAGTGAAAATGCCTCTTCTCTGATTTAGCTCGCTTGTCTAGCCCGATGAAGAAGATGGAATCGTGTTTGATCGCTGCTCCTCTCCTTAGTTCACTTTGATTCTGCTCTAGTTCGCGATGAAGACGATAAGAGACCGTGAACAAAGTCATCGCTCGTCTTCTCTCCAATCTCGTCCTCTCTGGCTCTGGATAGATGATGATGACTGCAATTAAAACAGCACCTCCTCTGTCCATCTGCTATATTCCTCCACTGATTTTTTTATGTATATTGCGGCTCCCCCCTTTTTTCATCAACACCTGTAGCTTGCTTTCCTTCTTCAATTAGGTCCTCCTTGCTCTTCCTATTTCCAGCTCTCTATCCAATAGCTCCTCAGCCTACTTTCACATTTGGTCCTCCTCTTCATATCTTAAGTTAGAATTAGAAGCCCAAGCCCAAACCTACATGCTCCTGATGGTCTGATTAAATGAAGCCAAAATGAAGACACATAAAATAAAATAAAATAAAAACAACTAAATTTTTTTTTTTAGAAACTTTATCTTATTAAAATTAATTATTTTTATCCTAAATATTTACAATCTAAATCCCACAAATAATTCACCACTTTGATTTGATCTTTTCATAATAAAATCTCATTGAATCTTCCATAATTGTCTAGATAACTTTCCAATTGTCTTTAAAAATATCATTTAAATATACAAAATATGGAGAGTTATCACAAATAACCGAAACTAACAGCTCATTTTCAACAATTTTTCACAAGCAAAAGCTTAAGTATGAGAAATCCCAAATATTCCAACAATTTTCTTGAAAAACTTGCTCAAAATTTTTCTGTGCACTCCATTTCTTTCAAAAAGTTTCAAAATTGAAATCAACATTTCAAGCACTTTCAAAATTGAAGCACTCACACCCCTAAACTTAAAATTGACAATGTCCTCATTGTCAACTAAAAGGATGGGAGGAAACAAATAGCTAGCACCTATACAGCACAATATTCACAGTATTTACACCATTCAATATTTAACAAAAATTAGGCCCTCAGCAGCTTAACCATAACTAGGAAATGAAGTCATCACTAGCCATCAGTAGCTAGGAAATTAACAATCACAGCAAACAAATCAGCAAACAGAGACAATTATATGAACCACTCAAGCTAGCTATTAGTAGCTAGGAAAATCATATTCACATGTTAACAAGAGTGTCAAAGAGCATTGGCCATCAGTAGCCAGCATCAAGCATCAGCTATTGAGTGTCCTGTAGCAGCATTCACATTTATATGCCAACTTTCAAAATATACCAATCCAAAACAGGCACCAAGAATACATTAAGCACAAGCTATCAACAGATCAATCATAAGGCTAACTGGAGCTTAAGCAAAAGATAGAAGCAGTAGTTATTAGTGCTATATCGGTCCTATAATATACACAAAACACACAAAAAAAAAATCAACAAGGAAATCAAACATAAAGAAACAGGCTTGAGAGAAATTATCCTAAAAGAAAGGAAAAATACCCCCAAACTTGAATTCTAACTAATCCAAAACTATCCACTAGGATTCCAAGCTTAATCCTATTCCTCACTGCCTTTTAGCATTACAAATGATCTTAGATTAGCTTTCAAAATCAGTTCAACAATGTTATTGCTAGTGGCAAATGTTTGCACAACTGATTCAATCAAATTAAGTGTTGAAATTCTTGAATCTTGAGCAAAACAACTTCCTCAAAATGGAAAACTGTCCTCTAACATTTCAGTCTGTAAAGGAATGTAGGAATCAAGAGCAAGCTTTTCAAAACAGTAGTAGAGGGCCTTCACACATTAGTATGTAAAGGGATTTTTAAATGTTACCATTATTAAGCATATTCTATCAAAGAATTCAAGAATTTCATAATTTTGTTCAATTGAGTCAAGCACAGATTAAGATGCATGCAGCTAATACAGTTTGAAACCATTTGAAAAGTCAAATCAAGCTCTATGCATCTATTTCAAGACCTATCTAACACAAGCAATCATCAACAATTGCTATTATCTCTTATTAAAGGCAATAGGCAGTACAATCCTAAGCTCTAGAATAGAAAAAATTTCACCACAACCAGCTCATGCAAGCTAATTAGACAACTTGTAGTAGCAGTTTCAGTTAGACAAATTGTCTTTTTGCAATCATGAGAGGGCAAGCGTAAATTCTGAAACTCTTGAAAGGTCATTCCATTTATACATCAGTATATAAATGGCCAAGTAAATCATTCAAACTCATTTTTCCTTGGAAAGAACAGAAGTTTCAGAACTTAATTACATGCTTTAAGTTCTCAATTTAGCCCAGCAAGTGCAGAAAATGCTAACAACAGTAAAGGCCAGCAAAATCATGCATTCCAGAGACCATTTTAAACAGGAAATCCTCAAAAATCGCTTGCACTAATCCTCAACTCACAAAATCCATTCAAGCCTAACTGTCAGTATGCCTTGGAACTTGGCAAAACTACTCTACCCAATCCAGTCAGCATATATAGATCATCAAGAGAACATTGCCAATTAGTATTAAAAAAAAGTGATTTTCACAAAGATCTCGTTTGAGATAATAGCAGTAAAGTTGATTTCCTCATTTAAAACATTCCAAGACATGCAACACAATCAAACTAATCAAGCTCAGATTCAAAAACCATATAAATCCTGAAATTCCAAGAGGTAATTTGAAACATTTGGATTTCGAGCAAAACATGGCTCAAACAAGAGAGATTTCTCTTCCAATTACACATCAACATGCAAAGCTTAACCCATAGAACTAGTACCACATCATTCAAAGAATTTCATAGCTTACTCACTGGCATCAAGAAAAATAAAGTGATTGAACACTTATTCACCATTGTGCCAAATCATATGACAATATGCAACTCTTCAAGCCAAATAATTATGCTGAAAGCAAGGTTACAGAAGGCCACAAAATGATTTATCCATTCTAGAACTTGTCAGGACACTCAAACATCAGTACTTTCTAGCTCCTAATCCTTAAGCCATCTTTGAAATTCAAGCCTAAATGCCAATATTCCTCTCCACAATTCAGACAAGAATTTCCAAAGTCACTAAGCATATGCAAGCTATCAAGAGAATTTTTCAAAACATTGAACAATTTGACATCTTTTCATTGATCTGTTAACATCTTGTAGGCTCAAATTGAAATTCTAAAATTTGGGATTAAGATTAAAGATAGCCTCCATAGAGACTTCAGCTCTAATCTTTATTACCAGCCTGAAATAGATAATCACAATTGAAGCTTTGTGCCTTTGAACATTTTTTTTATAGAGTAATCTCAAATTGTAGAACTTAATAGCCTGTTCTTATGAGAGCCAATTCATATGCAAAGTGAGCCAGGAAATTAAGAGAAATAAAAACTTGTTTGTTTCAGAGATTCCCTTAACAAGCAATGCAAGACATTTATCCTCAAATCTTTCCACATTGATTCAATCCTAACATCAGCATGCTTGAACAATTAATCAAAACCACAAAAGTATTACACTATTACTGCAATCAAGCTCCATTCTAATCTAACTAAACCCATCTAAAAAATAAAGAAAGGCCTAAACTTTACCTCAAAGATGAACAGCAAGAACAAACCAAAAAACACAAGGAGCAAAAATGGCAGAACGCACAGGCTAATCAAGAATAGGAAGCAAAAACAGAAAGTAGAGGGAGGTGGTAATAGACGGAGGAGGTAGTGTGAGAGAGCGAAAAGAGGAGAAAAGACGACAGAGGAAGGAGGATAACGGTGAAGGCTGGTGAAGAGAGAGAAAGAGTTGAGCCGAAGAGGAAGCTATGGAGTTAGATGGACAGTGAAGAGAGAATGGTGGTGAGATCGATTGTTATGATAGGGAAAGTCGAGAGAGTGAATGAAGGAGAAGGAGAGAACTATGGAAGTGGTAAGTGAGGGCGAGGGAAGACGAAAGGGGTTTCGGCGGCAATGGGTGAGAGTGGAGGTCGCCAAAGTTGTGATGATAACTCCAACGAGTAGGAGAGACTGAGAAGGTTGAAGATGGTTGCAGGAGGCAGATCGAGGGGTATGGTGCCGTAACTCTTGATTTTGGCCCTCCTCCTGCATTGAAGTGGTGAAGAGATGAAGTTGGAGAGGTTAGTGTTTTGTGTCGGCCATGGAGAAAGAGGATTAGCGATGGTGGAGAGGTAGTACTGAAAGTTGAAGATCTGATCGGATGGAAAGATAGAGAGAATTAGGGTTTGAAGTGGGAAAGGAAATTATTGGGAAGTTTGAATTTGAGAATGAATGTGGACCAATGGTGATTCAAGTTTAAAGGGATAAAATTGGAATAAGGTGGAAAAGAATAGGCAAAAAGGGAAGTACATGTAAAGTACATGTAAACAATGTATAGTATTCATTTATACCTAGGACTAGTAGATATACATACATACAGGTTGCGTGTAGGGGGAAGCAAATCCCAACATCCAAATTTATTGAAGTAAGTAATAATCTGCTTCACTCTAAACGTGCAATTCCGACACCCTCTGTTTCTTAATGCTTTTATTTTTCACCCACTCCTCACTCTTTCGCTCTCTGAAACCCTGCTCTGATACCAAAATTGTATAGAAATTAAACTCAAGTATTTATTCTAATTCTGTATCTCTTACAATGAGGAGGAAGGAAGAATAGGATATCAAATATAATATATTCTGAAAAAAGAAAAATTGAGGAAGGAAGAAGAGGATATAAAGGCAATTCAAAAAAAGATAAGCACACAGGTTACGTGTAGGGAGAAGCATATCCCAACTTCCAAATTTATTGAAGTAAGCTATAATCTGTTACACTCTAAAGGGGCAACTCCGACACCCTATTTTTCTCAATGTTTTCGTTTCTCACCCACTCCTCACTCTTTCGCTCTCTAGAACCGTGCTCTGATACCAAAATGGTTTAGAAACGAAAATCAAGCATTAATATTTGTTCTAATTCTATATGTCTTAGAATGAATAGGAAGGAAGAAGAGGATATCAAGTATAGTATATTCTAAACCAAAATCAAGCATGTGTGTATTTTAACTTTTCTGTTTTGTGAGCAAATTAACTAGGTTACAAGGGAGCTCAAAAAAGAACAAGCCACACTCTCTACAAATATTAAAAGTTTCGGAAAGGAGCAGAAAGACTCCTTATTTTTTGAGTACGTGGTTGAGGGAGCAAAAAGAATAACACTGCTGATCAAGTGCGATGCATGTGAGGGACATTTTACAAAGCCAATGTCAAGAATATTTAGGTTGATGGTTAGGTGGGTTGTAGCCATCCTGAAGTGGATGAAGAAACGTAGAAGATAGAAGACAAGAAAGGAAATGCAAGAGGGAAAAAAGGAAAAAAGGCCACATCACGACATCCACCATCAGAATTCACAATTGCATGAAGTACATGTAAACAATATACAGTATTCATTTATACCTAGGACTAGTAGATATACATACATACAGGTTTCATGTAGGGGAAAGCAAATCCAAACATCCAAATTTATTGAAGTAAGTAATAATCTGCTACACTCTAAAGGTGCATTTCCGACACCCTCTGTTTCTCAATGCTTTTATTTCTCACCCACTCCTCACTCTTTCGCTCTCTGAAACCCTGCTCTGATACCAAAATGGTTTAGAAACAAAACTCAAGTATTTATTCTAATTCCGTATCTCTTACAATGAGGAGGAAGGAAGAAGAGGATATCAAATATAATATATTCTGAAAAAGAAAATTTGAGGAAGGAAGAAGAGGATATCAAGGCAATTCAAAAAAAGATAAGCACACAAGATGCGTGTAGGGAGAAGCAAATCCCAACTTCCAAATTTATTGAAGTAAGTTATACTCTGTTACACTCTAAAGGGGCAATTCCGACACCCTATGTTTCTCAACGTTTTTGTTTCTCACCCACTCCTCGTTGTTTCGCTCTCTAGAACCGTGCTTTGATACCAAAATGGTTTTGAAATCAAACTCAAGTACTTATTCTAATTATGTATGTCTTACAATGAAGAGGAAGGAATAATAGGATATCTAATATAGTATATTCTAAAAAAGAAAAATTGAGGAAGGAAGAAGAGGATATCAAGGCAATTCAAAAGAAAATAAGGACATACTTTTCGTATAGGGCGAAGCAAATCCCAACTTCCAAATTTATTGAAGTGGGTTATAATCTGCTATACGCTAAAGGTGCAATTCCGACACCCTTTGTTTCTCAACGTTTTTGTTTCTCACCCACTCACTGTTTCACTCTCTGGAACGGTGCTCTGATACCAAAATGGTTTAGAAATGAAACTCAAGTATTTACTCTAATTTTGTATGTCTTACAATGAAGAGGAAGGAAGAAGAGGATATCAAATATAGTATACTCTGAAAAAGAAAAATTGAGGAAGAAAGAAGAGGATATCAAGGCAATTCAAAAAAAGATAAGGACACAGGTTGCATGTAGGGGTTCCATAGCCTTTAGAATAACTCCGATACGATGTTTACAAATTTAGTCATGATTTTTCAAAGTTTTATTAGAAAATCTGCCAGAAAATCTGAAAATGGGAATTATGACATGATCTTGTTAAAAGATGACATAAGCTATCATAATATATCATCTCCTCCTTCCTCATGTGCTCAAACCGATGCTGTGAATAGCTGAATTAGAAAGAGAACGTTTGAGATTTTTAGAGAGAGAAAGAGGAAAAAATCTCTCAAGGTAAGTCGATTTCTCCAACAATTTAGCTCCTAATGCGTATAACTCCGATCCTAAGCTACTCTTTCATGTATTTCAAAGGTTGTGAAGCTCAAATTAAAAGCCTAATATCTCTTTATTTAAGCAAATTAACTGAACTTCCACGCAATACCAAACATCTCTCAAGGCTCATATCTCTTTATTTAAGCAATTGTAAGAGCCTTCAATCTTTACCAGAGCTTCCTCCATCCATTGAAGAATTAGATGCCCATGGCTACACATCATTAAAGACACTACAACTCACTTCTCATATTGAATCTTCATTGTTGGTAGATGAAATAATGTTGGGTTCAACTCTCTATTCCTCAGTAAGTTATCTCAACAATCTACCTAAATCCATTGGCTCCTTATCTTCATTATATTCTTTGGATTTGAAAGGAAGTAATATAGAGAGCCTGCCTGCTAGCATCAAGTATCTTTTAAATCTAAAACGCATTCACTTGAGCAATTGTAGAAGACATCGTCCTCGGCCAGAACTACCATTCTTCATCGAAACTATTGATGTTGATTATTGCATATCACTAGAGATTGTATCCCCCTTAGCAACCTCACCACATCTGAGGTTTCTACTTCTAAAAGATTGCTTGAAATTGGAGAATCACTATATGGAAAGTTCCTGTTTCCCATTGAAGCATGCAATCTACACAAGAGATGCATGTAAGTTTTGTTACCCAAGAAAAAAAGTTCCAGAGTGGTTTAAATCTAATCAGGGAATAGATGCTTCCAAAAATATATCTATTAAGCTTCCTTCAACCACAACTGACCTAATTGGCTTTGTTCTCTATTATGTTCTTTCTCATCACGCTCATAGTTACTTACAATGCCAACTTTATTACGATGGTAAGAAACACACATTCTCAAACTTTGAAGGAGTGATGACAAATTTTGATTCACAGCATGTTTTTCTATGGTGTGTTACTGACATGCTCATAAACTTCGCTAAAACAATGGATGATCAAAGCACAAATTACAGGTCAAAGGTGTCATTTGAATTCTCTATTGTTATTGATAGTGAGAAGTTGTTGATGATGTGATTGAAGCATGTGAAGTTTACCCAATATATGCCTCAGAGCATCTCAAATTCATTCAACAAATGGAATTGGAGGCAAACTTGGGTGGCCAAAAAGAGACTTGTCAAGATGCTGATAAGAATTCATTTCACGAAATACTAAAATATGCTAATTTCTCATTGAAGACAGGAAAATTTGGCGATCTTGAAGAAAGTAATATTCCATAGTGATTTACTTACAAAAGCTTCAAGATAGGTCATTTTAACGATATAGAAATAAGCGTTCAGCTTGCTCCAGATTTTGACAAATTGATGGGTTTCATTTTTTGCTTTGTTATACCTAATTTCTCATCAAAAGAAGGAGATCAATGTCACTCATCTTGTAGGAGTGAATATTGGTGTGAGGGATGTTATGACATAGATGAAGACATATAATTCATCGGCCCAAGTGGATGGCACTATTCAATGATAAAATTGAACTCAAATAATGTTTTTCTATGGTGTGATCCCTTCTATAGTAAATGCATATTAAAGTATCTTTGATGGGAAAAACTAAAGTATCTTCGATGGGAAAAAGGTTGTAATGCCAAGCTTGACCTTAGATTTTCATTTACTCTTGGTTATGGTTTGATCAATGAATGGGGGAGATTTGTGATTAAGGATTGTTTGATCAAAGAGTTTGGAGTTCGTCCAATATATGTCTCAGAGGACACAAACTTTCTTCAAGAAGAAAAACTGAAGGTAAGTATGTAAATAAAGAGGCATCAAAACATTGATGATGACTAACAACAACTCCCTTCAATAAAGAAATTGAAGGACTCTTCAATTGATTAATCTATTTCCATGAATTCTGAATCTAAGACATCTCATGATGTTGATGAGTTGCTACTTCTGCTGCCCCAATTGAATTTGGATTCTACAAAGAATCGCACTCATCATCAGAAATAAATTACCGATAATCCATCACTTGATCGATATTTATCTCTCTTCTACATTTCATCTATTAAGTAAGTATGTTGTCCTTCTATTTTGATGGATTTCTGTCAGTTTACATAAGCGTTCAACTTCTGCAACAAAGGTAAAGAAAGAAATCTTAATGATTTAGCAAACTGTATTTGCAGGTGTAAATTGTGGTGAAGCCGTGAATATTTTCTCTCCTTTGGATTTCATAACCAAGTATTGATGGTCAAAAGTGGGGCAATATGTTGATTATATGGCTATCACAGTAAATGCTAATTGCAGCAAGCAAATATTTGAGGGTAACTAAGAAATTTAATTCCTAAAATTGACTTTTAGTTACTTCCTTCTTTTTGAAGAAAGCCCTATATTAAGTCATTAATATCAATTAACTAAAATTATCATACCCAAAAAGAATTCTATGTAGTGATGTTATTATGTTTTTAATAGAGTACATATGTTGAATTATCATTCTCGGCCAAGAAAAGCTGACAATAAAAATGTTGGATGCTACTGCTTCATGTGCTCTTCGCAACCAACTTTTTAAGAAAAAAAGAAGTATGAGGTGTTCATCAATGTTAGAGGTGAGGACAATGACAAAAATGATGTTTGACATTAAGATGGTGAAGTCTCAGGAGTTAGGCTTTCTTCTGTTTTTTTTAAATAATTATTTTCTTCACTTCATCATGCTTTCTTTCTTCTATTTATTTGCTTGTTTGGTGAAACTAGGATGTGTAACATCCGTCATTTTTGCACCTTTTTTACGCATGCAAAAGTGCTGTTGCTTAGACAAATCAATAATTAAAGCCCATAAATTGAAACTTGCACATTTATCTTTGGTTTAAAATTCATTTCTTATATCCAGTTTAACAGTCCATCTTTGTAAGTTCATAACGAATTATACAGAATACATATGAGGGTTCTCTAAAATTCTATTAAAATCCCTTGAAGTCATTTACATGATAAAAATATTATTCTAGTATGATTCTCATCAAATTCCTAGAGTTAAGTCGTTTTTTATCCTTGCTCTATTTTTCAGACATATTATGTACCTCAACTTTACAAGCTCATAACTCATGTTATGCTCACCCAATAGACCTGATTAAGGACTTGTTAGAAAGCTCTATGTGTCTACTTTGCACATGTCAATTTCAAAAACATTGCACATCATTTATTACACGATATTTAACCAAACATTGGCTATGATTAGCAAACAGCTTAATTGGGTCAGTTATGACCGTGCACATCAAAATCATGCTTTCAAAGCCATACTTAACCATATAACCATCTATCATTCATCATTACTTATTAAATATACATGCCAAGGCCTCATACTGATTTTAAACTACTCATGCTCAAAATTTGAAGGAGTGGCGACAAATTTTGATTCACATCATGTTTCTCTATGGTGTGTTTTTGACATGTTCGTAAACTTCTATAAAACAATGGATGATCAAAACACTAATTACAGGACAAAGGTGTCATTTGAATTCCCTGTGGTTACATATAGTAAGAAGTTTGTTGATGGTGTGATTGCAGCATATGGAGTTTGCCCAATATATGCCTCGGAGTACGCAAAATTTCTTCAACAAGAAAAACTGAAGGTAAGTATGCAAACAAAGAGGCATCAGAATATTGACGTTGGCCAACAACTCCCTTAAAAAAAGAAATTGAAAGACTCTTCAATTGATCAATCTATTCCCATGAATTCTGAGTCCAAGACATCTCATGATGTTGATGAGTTGCTACTTCTGCTGCCCCAGTGGAATATAAATCTACAAACAATTGCACTCATCAGAAATAAATTACCCATAATCCATCACTTGATCGGTATGCATCTCTCTTCCGCATTTCATCTATTAGTTTGACTTTGGTACACCATAGCTACCTTAGCCAAATATAGATGATGCTTTTAAACATAATGTGTTACTTTGTAATATGTTTAATCCTATTACTGATGCGTTTGAATCCAAATATTTCAAAATTACAATTTTAATTTATGGGCTCCTTACAATGAATGTGTATCTTCTCGAACAACTTCATTGATATGTTTCTTGATGAAGAAGTTCGGTAAAACATAACATAATAGGAAACTGGGTATGTATATATAGCCTAGCATCACTAGATACCGAGATAAAAATGCATCAGTTAAGTGAAATAATCAACTAGAACCAGATCTAGTATGAAAATAATCAACTGCAACAGAGTCAAAGAAAGAAATCTTAATGATTAGCAAACTGTATTTGCAGGTGTAAATTATGGTGAAGCCGCAAATCTTTTCTCTCCTCTAGATTTCATAACCAAGTATTGATGGTCAGAAGTGGGGCAATATGGTGATTATATTACTATCATAGTAAATGCTAATGGCAGCAAGCAGATATTTGAGGGTAACTAAGAAAATTAAATTCTTGAAATTGACTTTTAGTTACTTAATTCTTTTTGAAGAAAATCCTATATTAAGTCATTAATATCGATTAACTAATATTATTATACCCAAAAAGAATTCTACATGTTTTTGACAGAGTACATATGTCCAGTTATCATTCTCGGCCAAGAAAAGCTGACAATAAAAAGGATGGATGCTACTACTTCAAGTGCTCTTCGCAACCAATTTCTTAAGGGGGAAAAATGTATGAGGTGTTCATCACTGTTGGAGGTGAGGACACTGCCACAAAAATGATGTGTTCATAGTGTTTTTGGAGAAAAAAGAAAAGTGATGTTTGACATTGAGATAGTTAAGTCTTAGGAATTGGGCTTTCTTCAGTTTCCTTTTAAAATAACTGTTTTCTTCACTTTGTTATGCTTTCTTTCTTCTTTTGCTCTGCTTGTGTGGTGAAATCAGGATGTGTGCGTATGACTTTGTAATTATAAAATTGTCTTCAATTTGTCATTAAGTTAAATTGTAGATCATGAGAAGGGACATTGATTGTGTTGTCCAGTTAGTAGACCACTATGGAAAATAGACAGAGACCAAAAGTAACTAATGGTTGTGTTTTACATTGTTAAAAAGTTTGACATATTTATTACTAAATGGAACAAATCGTCAAAGGTATTTTATGATATGCATCATGCATGTGGAGTGTGTAATTGTTTTAAATTTCAATTTCTAGTTTGTTGTAAGGATTACAAGTTATACTACTCCTCTGGTCCTATAAAGGCAGGGAGGGAAGAAAATATTTGGTTCTATTTATAAAGCAGAGAGAGAAAAATTTCATATTAATGTACAATTTCATTCTTAATTTATTTTTGTATTATCTTTGTTATCATTAGTATGATATATATTAAATAGGGGTAAATTTAGAAAGTGGTTGAACTTTATGACGAGTAAATGAAGTTTAAGATTTTTTTTAATTTGTGTGAAACATGTTGGAAATGCATTATATATAAGACGGGATGAGTACTTTGTAATGCATGGGAAAGTAATACCTTGCGATTTTGAGAGCTTAAATTGAATAATAATTTCTACTAATTTTATAAAAACAACTACCAAAATAATCCTAGCTCTGGTCCTTCATGTAAGACCTACTTTAATGTAGAAATTAAACTATAAAGTGAGTCTTATATTAAGAACAAGAGGTAGTAATAGTGACTTGGTAACTACATGTAACCTAAAATACACCTATTTCAGTTGAGTCTCCATCAAGTTTATATTTTGTACCTGGGGCGCGGTAGCTGAATGAATGAATGATTCATTGATTCTTGATATTTTCATTCAAGGCAAATAACTATTCTCTCACATGTCTTCAACTCCTCAAAAGGAAAGAACTTGATAACAAAAGCAGTATTCTTAATCTATACCATAACCACGAATAAAGCAACAGAATAATTGAACTCCAAATCTATTTCCCACTGTTCCTTTGTTAATCTATACTGTAACGGCGCCATTGATTTTGACCGTGTCTTTACGCCTTGGAGTCAAATACAAAATATTTATAACAAAGAATTGCAGTACAATGCAACACTCGGATCGTCTCACTTGAGGAGCTTTTTATTCATTCCTAGGTAAACTAATTATCATTCAAACGCAATTAAAACAAGGGGAAAACGATTTTTGGATTTTTCAAATTAATAACTAAAAGAAAGATGCAATTTAATTAAGTGCTAACTATTGTTTTTGGTCTTTTTATAAAAATGGGAAATGAGTGAATGGAATGGTATGAAGTGGAAAATATGAATAAAGAATGCTCTTAGTAATGAAGAAATGACAATCCTTGCTCAAAAATATTATGGGAGTTAATTTTCTCCAAGTCTTGAAAATAAAACCCCAAACGATCGCTCGGGTCTAGTGTTCTTAATTAATAGTTACTCCTGCGAACACAGCTAGTAACTATCTCTTAAGGCACTATTAGAAACCACTTAGAGTGCAATTAAAATAGATAACTATAACTTGTTTCTTCTTAATATGAATGCAATAACACGACACTCAATTAATCCAATTCAATTATACAATCTAACAATAACACGTAGAAAGCACAATATCTTTGAATCAATAAGGAAATGTATATATAAAAATCCCACAAGCTATAAAAATCCAATCCAATCACAAATATCAAACCAACAGAGACAATTAACATCAATCTCAGTTCCAGAATCATATACAATAATTCCTAAAACTAGACAATTAAATATATAATTCTAAACTAATGGAATAATAGAAAAGAACTCCCCTATGTATTTCATTGAGCTCAAGCAAATATCTTCATCACCAATAAGCAAGCGATTTAGCCTCTCATGGTACCAACAGCAGCTGCAACCAATTCAAAATGCCCCAAATTCCATAGATGATGAATGCACTAATAGTTTCAACGCGAATGGAATTGGGTCTATCGGTTTAGTCATAAAGAGATGAAAAGGCTGGAACTCTGGAATTGGCACTGTGGAAGCTTGAATCAGAGAAGTCGCTGAGGTAGTTATGGTGGAAGCATAGTGTGTTAACGATGGTGGTGGTCTGTGAATGGAAAAGATGATGCTGGTGGTGTAGTGGAAACCGAGAACAGAGGAAGACTGGTGGTTCACGATGGTGCTTGGTCTGGACGAACTGTTGTGGTGGTCCGAGAAGCTCGCCGGGGATGTCCTTGATGGTAGTGGTAGTTGTCTGTCTCTTTCCCTCTCCTCTCACCGTCCAAACTCAAGCTCTCTGTTCTCGGATCTGTTCTCGCGGTGGCTGTCTGTGATGGTGAGGGAGATAGAGTGAAGGTGAGAAGGAATATGGGTATGGTGCGGTGAGCATGGAAGTGGGAGATGAAGAATGCAGGTGCTCCGATAACGCTTGCGGCGCTCCCATTGTCAGCTAGCGTCTCAGCTCTGGTTCAAGGGTGTCGCCGGCGGCAATGGTGAAGAGAAGAAGCTTGTGCCGCCGGCGACACAAGAAGGGGAAGGGAGGAAGAAGATGAAGGTCAAGGTGATGATATGCGTTATACTTCCTTCCTGCTTGTGCGGCGCTCCTCTGTATATCATTCTCACTCTCAGCTGATTCTCGGATCTGCGTCCTCAAGTCGGGTCTCAGCATGTCCAAATTTCCATGTCCATCAGCCCATTCCAGGGGAATCGGATCCCTTGGTCAAAACGATGTGTTTTGACCAAGGGACCAAAATGAGAACTTTGAAAACTTTCGATGAGGGACTTCAGTGAGCATTTTTAAAATGTTTTAGGGCTGAACCAAATTTCTCAAACGTCTGGGCTTTTTCTGTTATTTTTTTCCTAGTCCCTTTCTCTCACTCACTCGTACTTTCCAGCAATTCTAGGGATGTTTCCGTAATTTTTCCCAGATCTGAAAATATTAATTCTGACCCTCTAAAATCTTCAATTTCTTCCAAAACACCTGAAATGTAAGATTAAGCACAATTGTAGCATCAAAAGTCCAAGAAAAACATTTGTACGAATAAATTAACAATTTATGACTATTTTATCCTTAATTACACTTAATTCAATACAAATGTCTCTAACTCAAATTAATGCTTAATAATGTATTAATGTCCTAGAAAATACATTAAAATCCCAAATTAATCACAAAAAATTCATATAAAAATATGGTTCAGTCAGTGGGGTACATAGAAATCAAATGGTTGATGTTTGTTATCCTGGAAGAAAAGTTCCAGATTGCTTTATACATAACCGGATGACAGCTAAAGCTCCCAACTTCATAACTATTGATCTTTCTTCAACCATAAACAACTTGCAAGGCTTTATTTTCTACTATGTTGTTCTGAAGTTTACTCCATAGGAAAGTTGTTCTTACCGCTTGAAGTGCCAAATTTATGATGAAGATGGTGATGAGTGCAGCACAAGCTTGAGTTTTGACCTAACAAATATTAATTCATATCATGTTTTTCTATTGAACACTTATAGCAACATATTAACAAAATATCCAGACGCCAATTACAAGCCAAAGCTTTCATTTGAATTCTATGTTGTTACATATGATAGGGATGATTTTATTGGGTTTAGTTTTATGAAAGAAATGAAACATGATGGCTTAATTGAAGCATGTGGAGTCTGCCCAATATATGCCCTAGATTATCACAACTTCCCTCTACAAATGGAATTGGAGTTGAGAATGAAGGAACACACTACTTTTGATGATTTTGAGGAGCTTTCATTTCGTGAAATACTGGAATATGCTAGTTTCACATTGAAACAAGCAACATGTGGTTAATTTGAAAGGAGTATTATTCCAAAGTGGTTTGCATACAAATGCTTGATAGAAGAGTCTTCTATCTTTATTCAGCTTAATCCATGTGGATACTATGATGAATATAACATTTATCAAGAAGGCCCTAGAGGATGGCACTATTTGCTGATAGAAATTGAATTCAAATAATGTTTTCCTATGGTATGATCCCCTCTATTGTGAACTCATTCTAGAGGATATTCAAAGCAGAACAGGCCCTAGTAAAACTGGGAAAGATAAATCAAAGATCACATTTGAATTTAAGTTTGGTGATTGCTTGATCAAAGAATGTGGAGTTCACCCAATATATGCCTTAGAATACAGAGAGTTCCTTCAACAAAAGGAATTGAAGTTGGAGACAATAACAGGAAGAAAGCATCATCGGAATATTGATGATGAGCAACAGCAACTCACTCCCACAAAGAAATGGAAGAAGTGTTCAAGGCTGAGTTTGAAGTCTAAGATAACTCATGATCTTGATGAGTTGCTATTTTCACTCTCACAATTGAATTTGGAATGCGTGAAGGATAGCATTCGTCATATATAAATTATGTATGATTCACTTTCTGGTATTTATATGCCTTTCTCATTAAAATTTCATCTAGTAAGCAACTGTCTTTATCTGGTATATATGCATTGTGTTAGCAAAAATTATAGAGATGGTGAAGAAATGTGTAAAAGTGGATATCTTCCAAAATTAAGTATCTGTTCTGTTTTTAAGTAAAAAGCTATTACCCTCTAATGTATTTAATTCTGTTGATATGCTTGAATCGCCTAATTTCCTAACTTAAGCTTTGACTTACTGTTGGCTTATTACAATGAGCAGGTTTCTTCTCAAGCCAACATCGTTGGCATTCTCCTTGGTTCAGTGTGTAGCAATAAGCAATATGCAGTTGGTATGTAGCCTTACATCATTGTATAACATGTTCAGTCATCAAAAACCATTTGAAAAATAATCAAACAAGACGTAGAGTCATCTCTGCATAAGCTGTTGACTTTCATAAATGCCCTTCTTCCTTTGTTCATTAGTTCACCCTTGCTGGAACCATTTTTTCCAACAGAGAAGTCTCAATTGGTCTTTCTTCCACCTCTTGAATTTATTCCTTTTTTTAATAGTATGTGTCTGGGATTATTCCTCTTTAATATGAATGAAATATATATTTCTTTTGTTCATCATTGAGTGGTATCTATGTTAACATTGATACCGGTCATGTGCTAACATAGTTCTGAAGAATTTGAAATTGTTTCATGTTTACTTACTGTTTCATTTAGGCAGATGTTTCTCAAAATAGCAATTGTACACATTCGTGATGGCTCCCTCACTCAAATGAATTTCCTTTAGAGTCCTTGAAATCAACAATTTGTTCTGACAACTGTGTCTGAACTTTTCAGGTGATATTTCTTATCCTTTTGCATATATATACACAGTAAAAGAGCAGATTGTTGGATATCTTCTCTATCTGCTTCATAAAATGGGATTAAATCATGTATGATTCCTTTTCTAGTATTATACGCCTCTCTTATTAAAATTTCACCTAGCAAGCAACTATCTTTATCTAGTAATTAAGAATTGTGTTAGCAAAAACTATAGGGATGGTGGATAAATGTGTCAAAGTGGATATTTTCTAAATTAAATACCTGTTCTGTTTTTAAGTAAAAAGCTATTACCTTCTAATGTATTTAATTCTGTTGATATGCTTGAATCGCCTTATTTCCTAACTTAAGCTTTGATTTATTGTTGGTTAACTACAATGAGCAGGTTTCTTCTCAAGCTAACTATATGGTGGTCAATTATGTAGCTATCAATGAGCACAAGAAACACAAATATAAAAGAGGGTGTATATCATATAATTAATCCTTCATGACTGCTTTTTGGCTTGGTGCGGTCAGCAGGTCTCTTTTCAAAGAAATTTTGAAATCTGGCCAACTAGAAAGGAATCTTGGACTGAAATAGCCATCTCTTGTTCATGCTGTTACGTTTCATGCTGTTATGCTTCTTAGTTTTAGAAGAAATATCATAAATAATTTGAAAGTGCAGAAACACAACAGTAAGCTTTCAGTGCTTATGCTTTTGTTATTTAGGCAATTTCTTCTGTTATTTTTTTTCCTCCTTTTTTCCTATGCTTTCTTCTTTTCCTTTGCTGTTAAAAGCCTATTGAATCATGTTCTGTGGCTCTGTAATTTAAACTTTAAATTTAATTTTTCAGTGTTAGCATAAAGGATTATCATCAACATGTTGATAACTTTAATTGTGGATTGTGAAGAGAAATTGATTGTGCAGGAATTTCATCTCCTTGGTTGGGCCATTTTCTGTGGCAGAAGATTTTTTTTTTTTTGATAAAAAAGGACAAGATCTAGTATTGGAGTTTAGTTCGAAACATTTAACATCTAATCAATAAGAAAAGAACTGATGACGCAGAGAAAGCTGCATTTAACTATCCATAACCGCAGCGATCGGCTAACAAAGTTGCATTTTCTGGGGCTTGCAGAATGATCGGATTGTCATTAGTTTTGTGCGCCATCTTCCCTATCTGATCAGCATAGTGAATCACTTCTCTGTGGGCATGTGTAAGTGGCAGAGGATATCTTGACAAGGCCTGATTATAACAAACTACAGATGAAATGCTTCATAAATAATCTGAATTATACTTGTAATGAAGTTTGAAGGCTATCATGTACAATGGTGTTTTATAATGCGCAAGTGGTGTGTATGATTATTGCAAATTCAAATGTCTCTGTTGTAAGGATTACAAGTTATAGTAGTGCTTGGTGGATATTTCAAGCCTGCCCAGAATTTGCAATACCAAGCATTTATGTAAATTTAAGACATGTGAATTAAGAGTTCTTTTTTTCAGGATTGCTGGTAATTAAAAGTAAACTTTAATATTCTGTTTAGGGTAAACCAAAAATGGCTACAAGGAGTCTCCAACTTTTCACAGTTTTCTATATCATTGTATAGTGTATGTCATAACTCATAAGCCCAATCACATGGGCTAATATAACATGAAGTTTCTAAGTGTCATTTGGTCTAAAAAGACTTGAATTTAAAATGTTTATAGCAGATTTTGTTTTGGCCCAAAAAGTAACAGATATTAACTATAACTTATTATTTAACATGATTTCAAACACAATTGACCCTACCATCACTAACATTTAAAACTCTGACCCTACGAAAGTTGTTGAGTTGTAACAGAGCAACTATTATTCCACCAAACCAAGCCACTTTTTACGTCAGAGGAAGCTGCAGTGAAATAGCAAAGCAGTTACATCATCTTTTCAATGTAGGCCACACAATTTTTTGGACCTTATTTATGTACAATCTCTCACATGCAAATGCAATTCTGCAAGAGACTTGACTTCATACTAATTCGACCCCAAAAGAATAATTAGATATTATGTTGTTTCGGTTCTAAATATAAAAGCCACACTACTGATTTAGGTATATTTTTGTATAAAAAATATGTGTTAGTTTCCTTAAACTCTCTCCCCGTACTCATATATAGCCTTATGTTTTTTTTTTTTGGACAAAATATAGCCTTATGTTTCACATGAGACTTTTTTCCTTAATCGGTTACTGCAAATAACAACATTATACACTGGCGTTCATAGGCCATTTGCTTCCTTTCATTGTACTGGATATCATAAGCCAACCCTAATGATGGTGGTATCCAATTACTGGGTTTTATTTTTTGGTTCATGAGTTGAGAATATTTGCTACATAAATTAAATCTAATGGTTGTGACAACTCGAAAAATAAGAAATATTTAGAACAAACATCACAAAGTTGGGGTTGTGTTTCACTAAATTATAACACCCACTTTGCCCTTATCAATGGATCCTTCCTGGAATCTGCCAAGTGCCAACCCTTCCCATAAGTATTCCTTTATCAAAAATAGTGACTTTTGATTTCATATAAATTGACTAATAGCTTTTTATTTTTTTCTAAATGGCTGGCCATATTCATTTTTTGTTGGGATAGCTTATTTTTTATTTATAAGTGCTTATAAATTATGATTTACGGTATATGAGGAAAGTATGTGAGAAGAGTTTTATCTCGACTTACGTAATAAGCACTTATATCCAAAAAAATAAGTTATTCCAAACATAGCTGAAGATACCGAGATGAATGTGTGGTTATACAAGAAAATATAAGATTCATCATGATCATATATGTGAACGACTTGGAGTGACACCTATTAAGGAGAAAACAGTAGAAAATCGTCTAAGGTGGTTCGGATACGTCCAAAGACAGTCATGGGATGTATAATTGAGGAAGGTCGATCAAGCAGTATAGAGCCTTTTAAAAAAAGGTAGAGGAAGACCGAAGCGAACCCTCAATGAGATTATAGAGAAGGATGTATTTGCATCATTCGATCCATGTAGCCAACTTCACCTAATGAGCGGGAAAGTAAGAAAAACCTTTCATGCCAAAACGGTTCACATTTCGACTCTGCTTTCCAATGTAGCATCTCCAATGCTTCAAATAATTAAAATATTGGGCCATTCTCTTTGTTCTCTCACTTTCCCCCCTACATTTTCTTTCATCATTTTTCTCATTGTTACTTTATATTTTTTAGTCATTCATAAATAAGGGCACATCTAAAAAATATATATATTTCTTACATATTTATTATTTTTAATTAGTTTTAATTATTTTCTTTAATAACGCAATTTTTCCTTATATACATACAGGGACGTATGGAGACATAAGATGAAATTAAGTAATATGGCACATTCAGAATCTCATTATTGGAGACCCATCCAAATAATTTCTTTAATTATTATAATTGACTTCATTGAAAAACTAGGGGCATTAAACACATGAAAGCTGCCAATAATCATTTATTGAGTGTCTGTTTGGATTAGCAGGAGAAACTACTTTTCCAACTTGATATACAGTGTACGATATAAGTATGTGAGAGGAGCTTTGTCTCGACTTGCGTAAATGTGTTTTTTTAACACCAACTCAAACAAGACCTAAAACCATACAACTAGATTTATTATGCACGATATATCGCGTGCATAAGAATCAATAAAAAGCCGTATTACTCAGTAATTATGAACCGTGCGTGATTTAGTTCAAACAAACGTAGACAACACACTAGCTACAGTTTATCATCAGAGTACAAGATGAAGGAAGAAAATTGACCAATGCATGAATGAAAAGTTGCTAGGGTGGTGTGATGCACTAAATTATCTCACCCACTTGCCCTACTGGTACAGAGAAGAGATAGAGAGGAAATGGACAAACTGAGCAGTACTTGAACTTGTATTGAACTAAAGTTGCTTTTGTAGTTACCACAGTTACAGTGCAACATAGCTGAGCTAACTATAGTTACATACACCTGGCATACTAATAGCGACTCCATTTACTATTTGTGAAGACTATCTCCGATCATCATACACCTAGCAATGCCAAATTAGGATCAATGCAATACTCCTTTCATCACTATTGAAGAACATAGAGAGAGAGAGAGTGTGTGTGTGTGTGTATAAACGGTTCTTTGTGTAGTTTGAACCAAAAAAACTAGGAGGGCTTCTGCTTCTTCAGGTTCAGCTAGCTGCAAGAAAGTATGATGTGTTTATCAACTATATGATAAGATTTATTTTAACCAAAGACTCTTGCAACTTGTTTGGTAAATGTTTTTTGCACATTTTATGGATCATGTGAAGAAACAATAACCTCATACAGAATATGGTTGTCAAGTTTCAAAAATAAATATTTCTTTCCTTTTTGATTTTAAAGCATTGACAAATTCAAGGTATTTCCTAACTCCAATCCTTTTTATAATAGATGGAATATTTAGTCTCTTTCATAATACACATATGTAAGATATTTATTATGGTTTTCTAACAATATGTTTATTTAATATTAGATTTTTTTTTTTCAAAATTACATCAATAAACTTAAATAATGATAAAATTGGGAGCTTCTTTGATTCTTAAAAATAATTATGAATTTAAAGCTTTTCCTTAATATAAATAATAAGGATGAAAATGCCTCTAACAAATTGAAAGGAATAATTATTATTCCAGCCAGCCACATTAATAAGAGGAAGTTGTAATGAAGTAACAGAGTAATTGCTGTGAAGCATCAACATCATCGTTTAAACGTAGGTCACAATCTGACCAAAAAAAAAAAAAGACCCCACATTTTGTTGGACCTTAGTTATCTTCATTTTTTTCACATATGCAATTACAACTTCCGCCAAAGACTTGACTTCGTGATTTGGTCACATAAGAACCTATTCATCTAACACGCTTTCAGAAATAATAATTGATCCTAGCATCACTAAGAATTAACAACTCTGGTCCTACAATTAGTTGATCAAAGTTCCATGAAAGTAACAGGGCAATTCAATTTTGGATCCATTCTTCCACGCTGAATTGATTGTATGATGGAAATTGTCTTGTCGTTATTTGTTTATCTAAATTAAAACATTGACAAATTCAAGGTACTACTTCACTCCAATCATTTTTATAATATAAAAAATATTTAATCCTTTTCATAATACCAATATAAGATATTTATTATGTTTTTCTGACAATATCTTTATTTAATATTAGTTTTCCCCAAAATTACACCAATAAATTTAAATAATAATAAAATTGGGCCCTTCTTTGATTGTTAAAAAGAATTCCTTAATTTAAATAATAAGGATGAAAATGCCTCTAAAAATTGAGAGGAGTAATTATTATTCCACACAGACACACATTAATCAAAGGAAGCTGCAGTGAATTAACTGAGTATAATTAGTACAAAGCATCCACATCGTCTTTTAAACTTAGGCCACACATTTTATTGGACCTTAGTTATGTTCATTCTTTTCATACATATGCAACTGCAATTTCTCCAAAGACTTGACTTCATGATTAATTTGGCCTCACAAGAACCTTATCATTTAACACACATTAGGACACACCTTTCCATGCCCTTTTTGATTCGGTAAAATTGCATTTAGGTCTCGGATAAGAGAAAATATAATAAAATGATCCTTTGAAATCTTAAAATTACATTTAAGTTCCATAGGATTGTTTTACAATAAATTTTAATTATCAAATGCCTATGAACTTGTCAATGGACACCCATGGACTTGTCAGTAGACATGAACTTGTCAGCGGAATTAGAATTTATTGCAAAAAAGTCCCATGAGCCTTAAATGCAATTCTGAGATTTTAAGGGACCTTTTTTTGATATTTTGTCTTGTATGGGATCTAATTGCAATTTTCTCCCTTTTCTTTTCATTAGTAGTGAATGTTGTAGCAAAGTAATGTAACAAATTAAAGTTTAAATTTTTATTAGAAGATGTACCTATATAAAATATTCAGTGTGTGTTTAGACGGAAAAAAAAAAAAAAGCACTTCTTAGCTTAAAACCATTGTTCGATGAAAATATTACCAAAAAATCTGAAAAATGAAAAAAAAACTTTTTTATTAGTTTTAGAAAAGTGAAAATTTTATCCTTTCCCTCTTTCCCATTTTTTCCTTGTTCTCTTTCATTTTCTCTCTCTTTCCCCACTTTCACCTTTTTTCCAATTTCCTTTTTCTCTTTCTTTCCTCATTTACCCTTTTTTCCTCTTTCCTCCCGATAATGACGAACTTTTCTGCTTGAATATATTGCCATGCCTTTTTTTTTTTGTTGCCAATTTGAAGTGATGACCAATTTGTAAAATAAGTACAAGTAGACCCAAAATGCTTAATTAGCAAGAACATGGGCATGGTTATGGACCATGAGATTCAGCATAGCCACGAAGAAAAATTGAATAAATCAAATTATTACATATTCTCCTAATAACACCAATTTTCATTTTTTTGTGACAACAATTTATATTACATATATTTTTGAACTATTTTTTATTATTAAAATTGACTAATGTTATAATTTTTAATTTTTCAAATTATTTAAATTTTATTATTGTATTATGAAATTTGATATTAAATATGTTTGAAATGGAATTTTATACTTTACATGCAATTATTACATTATCTAATATCCTTTTTGGTAATTTGAACATAAAAAAGTGATTAAGATAACAATTATCCAAACACTCTCATTTTATCAAAATCACTTCTTTTTTCATAGAATCTATTCTACTTATGATCTATTCTCTAAAATCACTTTTATCACTTTTTCTCCAAAAGCTATTCTCCAAAATTAATCCAAACATTCTCTCAGTAGTACTTCAAACAAGATTACCTCCAATAATAAAATATTTGTGCATAGAAAAAAATAGTTGCAGCGAAGTAAACAGTGGATTGAATTTTAATTAATTTTTCTTGAATTTACTGTTCGAGGCAATATGCGATGGTTTTTTGTTTAAATTAAATGAGCGTTAACAAGTTGAACGTATCTCTCCAACCATTATCATAAGATAAGAAATTGTCTATTCTTTCTATAACTTGTATAAAATATTTATTGTGTTTTTATGTAACTCTTGTTCAATGTTTGCACCACAATTTTAAATAGTTTTTTTTTTTGGCATCAACAAATTTAAATAGGTTTAAAACAAGACACTTCTTTATTCAACCTATCAAAATAATTTCTTCACTCATTATAATTAATTGTAATGAAGAACTAGGGGCATGAAACACATAAAAGCTACCAATAATCATTTATAAAAACCATATATATACTACAAGAGTTATTTTAAGCAAAATATTGTGGGTATAAAAATCTATAAAAAGCCTTACTAAATTACAATAGTAAAAGATGAAGAGGAAGAAAATTGACCATTCCACATATGAAAATTTTCTGGTGTGAATAGTGGTGCACTAAATTATGACACCCACTTGGCCAAATCAATGGTCAGATGCAAAAACGTTGCTTCCTGGAAGCTTCGGATATTCACATGATCACATCGACAAACCATTAAAACGATGACCCTACCATCATTTGGTGGAAGTTGCAGGGAAATGACATAGGAAGGTGCAATGAAATAGCAAAGCTATTGGTAATATGATATGAAACTAGCTTTAACATCAGGCTGCATCATGTTTGGGCCCTTAAAAATACTTATTCATGTAAATTGAGATAAAACTTCTCTCACATATTTACCTCATATATCGTAAATCATAATTGAAAAGAAGCTTTTGAAGGCTCCAATAGCTGTTCCAAATAAACATACATGCAATTACAATCCCTCCTGGAGACTTACTTGATTTTATCATAAATTTGGCCACCACGAAAATGACAGCTCCCTTATGTTTACTATCTTTAATTCTAAATATATAGGAGTTAGATAAATAATTTATCTAAATAAATAAAATTTGTCATGTTAGTTTTCTTTTTTTTATAAAATAATTTGTGCTGGTTTTACTAAAATATTTTATTTAATCATATGTATTGGAATTATTCTTGAATAGAAACCCTTTAACATGTCAATGAAATGCTTTGGGCAAAAAATTATAAATTATGGGACAAAATAAATTGATGTTTGATATTTAGAATCAAAGTAAACATATTACCTAGTTCCTATACTCGATACAGGAGAAGGTAATATTAATTAAAACTTATCATTTTATACGGTTTCAAATGTGAAGTTCTACATTGGTTGGACCAGAGGACAAAAGATGCCTTACAAGATAAGAAGTTTTTAGTCTTTTTTCACAAGGCATGTATAAAATTATTTATTACATTTTTCTGATATCATCCTTATATAATATTAGTTCTCTTTTTAAAGTTACACCAAAAAAGTTTAAATAGCGATAAAACTGAATACTTTAATTTTTAAAAAGAATGATGATTTGGATGGCTCTTCTTAATTTTAATAATAATGATTGAGATGTCTTTAAAATGGAATTATTATATCACCTCCATAGTAACACTAGTGGAAAAAAGATTTTTTAGACCGGTTGTTGATTAGGTCTTATTACAGCCGATCTAAAAAGTCTGTTACTTTGACAACCGGTCTTAAAAGTCTACTTTTAAGACTGATTGTATCCACAGCCGGTCTAAAAGGTATCTTTAAGACTGGTTGTACCCACAACCGGTCTAAAAGGTCATACTTTTAAGACCTGTTGTACCTACAACAGACTTTTAAGACCGGTTGTAGCTGCAACTAGTCTTAAAGTTATATATTTTTTTTTAAACCTCCCTCTTTCAATTAACCCTACCCAGGCCAGCAAGCCATTTCAACATCTATCCCATATTCCACAGAAGCAACATAACACAGATTTCACAGAAGCAATGACAGCAACAAGATCAACAACAAGCATAAATGAAGGTGTGTAGGTGACTTTAAATCAACTTCCAACAAATGGTAAGTGTAGAACACTTAATTTTGAGCGACAAATCAAATGATTTAGCTAACAATTGGTGAAATGTTGCAAGATATCAAGGTTGAATATCATAATAAGCATTAATGAATTTCCACTTGATAGAATCAGATTTTTGCAAATTGCAGCAATATTAATTCATATACATGAGTTGACAATCATTTCAATGTGGACAATTCAAGCTGTTAGAATCGGCAGGCATAGAGGAAGAATTTTAAAAATTTTCACCGATCCTAATCGAGGATCTATCAACGGCGTTTAAACCAAGTTGGAAGGATTCATACCTTTTGTAATTCAGGGTTTTCACAATCTCTAGGAGCCAACACATCAGGTCCGCTCCCTCTACCGGTATCCACACGAATGCTCTCCAACCGAGACTGCGTGGTAGCGCCTCTAATGTCTCCTAGGGTTTCCCCTACAGCTCTCAATTTTGATGTGTGTCTCAGTATATCTGCTCTATCAAGTTTATAATCTATGAGGGCTATTTTCAAATTTCAAAAATAATCATCATTAATTTCAAAATGAATTAACTATTAATTATCTTGATGAGCTAATTAAATAAATTCAGTTTAAATTAAATCTGTCCAACAGTTTTAATTTAACCTATTTATTTAATCCAAATAAAGAGCCATTAGATTTAATTTATCATCATAAATTAAATCTAAGATACTATATCTCTATCATGTTAGTTATTAAATTTAATATATCTTAATAAATTAAATTTAAAACTAACACAATATAATAATATCATAATATATATATATATATATACATATATATATCAAAAATATATATCTATATAATATTATTAATGAATTTTATATTATATATATATATAAATATAAAATTCGTCCACCCTAAATTAAACATTATTTTGTGTTGGGTCATTCTTGTGTGCGACCCTGTAGGCCCATATGAAGTTGGCAATGGGCCAATAACTATACTAGCCCAAAAGTCGAAAGTGGCCTCTAGCAAGATATTATGACTACCCAATTCATATGAGGATCGTTATCATGATGCAACCTGTCATACAACCATGTCACGTCCCTTTTGTCACACGATATATCGGTCAAGGATGAGGTATGGATAATGTCATCCTCTTATTCCTGACCATTACTTCCTCGATTCCTGAGTAGTCTGACAATAGAAATGGAAACTCCTTTCCATCGTAGTATGGCCATACATTTCTCAGACTTACTCATCGAGGGGCCCAGTAATATCTCTCTACTAATGTGAGGGACAAATTCCATCTTGATCATTCATATTCCTCTGCATGAAAAACCACCAAGCCCGATTATAGCCATTATCATCACCCTGTCAAAGGTGACTTTTGACTAGTTCAAAGCTTAGCAACTCTCATGTGGGAATCCATGATGACCTCAGGTCAAAGGGCATTGTGACGTGGTTATACATGAGAAAAGCTTATGACTTGATCCATGTAGCTTTTTCATAGTGGGTCGGTCCAGCACCTTGTACTCTTACAAGTGCCTAAGACTTTGATTCGTATCTCCATATCTTATCAAAGTCATACTGATCTTGTTTCATCTCTGCTCCCGCATAGATGACCGACCAGGGACATTTTAGGACAATCGTTATGAATTATCCAAGGATACAATTATCACAGTTAACATGCAAATAATATGATAACAGAATGGAGAAATTTCATTAAATTAATAATGTTCAAAGTACAATGATTGGCCCTTTGGGCACAATTTCCAACACAAGCAACAAGCTTAAATCAGATTGCAGGAACTCCAAAATGCACTCAACAACTGTCTAAAACTAAAACACAGCTTATGAATCAATTTCAGAATGCAATTTGAAGGAATGTCCAAACAGACGAATTTGCTCAGAAATGGATCAAAACTTTGAATGACAATGGCAACAATAAAATTCAAGGATTGATACAAGCAACAACAAAAATTCCTCAGTTTGACAAAATACAAAGGAAAGAAAAAGTACATAGGTTAATCCGTGAATCCCATGCATGTATTACCCATATCCCAGAAATTGTCCTACACAGATACATAAACCCAGCTAGAAATTCATACAACGGAGCAATACGTATGAGAACAATGTACAATGTAACGTTGGATTCAAAAACTCACTATTTTTATAAAAGCTCAAAGATGAATTCAGCACAACATCTGAGAATAAAATCAATATCTTCTTCAGAAAAGGGATCAGTAAGATCAAACATCTGTAACACCAAAACCAGACAAAACATTACTTGGTAACTTAAAAACAATAATGTAATACAAAAGTTCTGAAATATAAATTTACCTCTTTAGTAAAATTAGCCATGCCTAGAGTGATAATATTGTAAATGTGTCTCAAGACATAAAAACCACATAAGTTGGACCCCTGTGGTTGCCTACGGCTCTGAAAAAGAACATGATATCATTAAAACAAGTATAAAGGCATGGCTTATTATATTCTTTAAACAAACCAATATGTACTAACTTTGGCATGATCCATGTAGGGTCTTTTAAGTCACGAACATGCTTATCACAAGAACTATGTAGGAATGTCCGCATAGCTCTATCATCATCAAAATCAAAAAAGGTTACTTATTTCACACAAATTAAATTCCATAAACTTTGCACACAAAAGGCAATAATGCAAGGAAACTTATGAGTTCATGGTCTTTTTCAAATCATTCCATGGTTTGAAGTGGAGGGAGCATAAGAGAATGACAGTGTAACTACTCTTGCATAGAAGAACCAACTCCAATGATCACTAAAAAAAAAGAGAAGAATATTATTAAGCAAACATAAAACATTATATATATTATAAAATATAAGTTTGTTTCTTACCCATGCACATATGGAGCCAAGAAACACTCAGTTGCGGTTTTACTAAGCCTCTCTGATAAGTATGTATGTCTGATAGCAGCAATGGCCCCTTTCTCTTGGATTTGAGCAGGGCATACGAATCCAAATTTATCGCTTTTGCCAGAGGAGACCAACCTACAATGCATGTACCTACAATAATGCAAGTACACAAATCAAAGGTAAACGATTAAATTTGTAAAATATTTACTTCGAATTGAAGAAGATACTTACATTAAGAATAGTTGGACAATCTCAATCATAAGATTTTGTCTAGGAGCTACCAGGGACATTAAATCATCCCTCTCAAGATAGCATGTCACCCCTTACTTGCCAACAACTGAATTCGTAGGTCAATCTCTTGTTTGAAAGGATGTATCATATGCCATCAGAATCACCTGTTGCATGATATTCAATAGAGGTTGTGAAACTTCTTGAGTGAAGCGAGCTGGACTTGGTGGGGCTGTGATCGGGGTTTCCTCAGCTAGAACAGAAACAAGGTTCTTTGGCCACATGATGAACGTACTCAAGACATCACTTACAATCTTGAAATCATCAGAAGGGAAGGGACAGGTGCATCTGCAATGATCACCTCTTCAACTGACACTCTGACTTGATCATCTTTCATTTGTTGGCGGTGGACAATTGATCCTAGGTTATGCACACTCCCCCGTGCAACTAACCGTCTTAGAGGATCCTCAACAAAAATGTCACAAAGCTCAACAATTTCTCCTACAAGACCCTTTGATGACAATCCCATGTTGCAACAACTCCCTTTAGTGCTCTGCTTATTAGCATCAAGTGATTGTGGCTAGGGAGCACTGGTATCTTGTCTTGAGCTCATAAATACTATCATTTCCTCTTTCATCTTGCTCAACCAGGTTTCTAGTAGTGTATCAAATGATACTTTAGCCTTAGCCCTTGCTTCTGCTCTTGCAGTGGCCAACATAGTCTCCAATTCCTCCCTAGTCACGATTCTTGACGAATGGCAGACAGGGGCTCCAAAGTAATCCCTTATCCCTACCCCTACAACAACTCCCCTAACACGGCCTAGATGCTCATGTTTGCCAGTAGCAACAGTCAGAATATCATTCCTGCTCTCCGACCTAAAAGATCCCTCTAATTGTTTTTTTCTAAGTTCCTCCTGTAAGGTAATACAAAATAACAAACATAAGTAATGAAATATGTTTCTTATGTAATTAATAATGACAACGATATATACTTACAATTTTTTCACCAACTATACGGATTGTTCACTTGTATAAGACCCACTTTGCTTTTGGTGAGCAAACAACCATTTTTCTTTGCGATGAATCGGAGATGGTGGAGCAAGAAGAACAAAAGGATCAGATTGAGATGCTTCTTCCAATCTCTTTTGTTTGGCCACCAACAAGTCTTTTTGAACCTTTGTATAACCCCTACAAGACATTGTATGAGGGCAATCATTCTTTCTACCACTCTCTTATGCTTTTTGCCTATGAATAAGAAGTTAAACAAAAGAAAAAGGTTACAATCAATTAAGATAATTGATAAGTACAAAAAATGAAAAATAAGTCACTAACCAAAGATTCTAGAGTAGTTCGAAGCCTAACAAATGCTTGGCAAGTTGCTTCATCAATATATGTATACTTGTTGCACGGATTAGGACAAGGCTGACCATCTTTCACCTCGATATGAATGTAATTGTTGGCCAAATTTGTCTTAAGCTTGCTCCAGCACTCATAACAATACGTCATTGTCTTGATGTATAAGATCTCACTCTGAGGAACGTCGTAGGTGAGCTGTAATGCATGCATTGAAGGAGTAAGTGACATATTTGTCACATATTTGATAATCATTACATGCAGAAGAGAATTGTATACCTAGATAGTGTCCCAAATATGTAGCTTCACCTTTTTATTGACATTTATCCGCTCCTCTATCAAGATACTAGGCTTGTTGCATGCAAGGAGGCGAACAAAACTCATATATCGGCTTGCATTAGGCCCGATTGGTTTCCAATACCTATCAAACTCAATTGGTATCTTTTGCCCCGCACTCTGACTAAGGGAAATGTCTATCAACCATGTGCCACATCTACCCCTCTGTACATACTGGTTACTGAACTTACTGTGATCCTGGCTCAGAGTATTGCTAGGCTCACTCTGATTAACACTAGCTGTCTGACTCTGAGGAGAACTAGGTGGCTGATCCTCTATACTAGGACGCTGGGGATCCCTCATTTTCTTGTAACAAAAAAAGATAAATCCTTAAGCTATAACATGAGAAGACTGTATCTATAAAATATCATGGCCTTATACATTATTCGAATATAAATCATAATCATAATTATTTTAGCTAGCTAAATTTTGAAGTAGTATCATAAAGAGAAATCCTCCCATATGCCCTCATGATTATCATTTCTTGTTCCGTGCTCATTATTTGGTTCATCTTCTTCATTCAATTCAGGAAGACCCCTGGAAAAAGAAGTAGTCTCAAGAAGATCATAATTTGAGTGGCTTTTCTCATCAATATGAATAACCCTTTTTCCTTGGAGAGCTACAGAACACATTTTATTCACCTGATCAGTAATATAGAACACTTATTTTGCCTGATCTGCCATAATAAAAGGTTCATCCCAAAAACTTCTACTATTCAGATCTACTAATGTAAATCCTAACCTATCGATCTTCAAACCATTATTAATATCAACCCACTTGCATTTGAAAATGGAAAATCTAATTTTAACATAGTCAACCACCCAAATCGCTTCAATAACCCCATAATAAGGTATGGCAGCCAATTTAGGGGTCTTATCTTTCAAAACTAGAGAAGTACATAGATTCAGCCACTAACACAACACCACTGTTCTGGACGGTGCTCTTATCATCTAGAGACTTCGTGTAAAAGGTATAACCATTGATCACAAATGAAGTCCAACTTATGACATCAACATCAGGACCACGTGCTAACCAATTTATTATATCAGAAACACTTTCTTCTCCGTCAACCTTTTGTTTGAACCAATGTGCGAAAGTTCTGTTATGCTCCCTGATTAACCTTTGTTTAGACATTTGACTATTTTGTTTCTGTACAATTTCTTTATGAGTATTTATGTAAGATTGAACTTCATCAACATTATTTAATTTGTACCAGTAGACTTGCTGCAGTTTATCAGGATCCACACTCTTTACTGGTGCCCCGCGTCTACCCCCTTCTTGATCATGATGTTTAGGAAGCCCAAAATGTCCTACATTTAACAAATAATGTTGATAAAACTGCATAGCTTCTTCAGAAACATATTTCTGAACAATAGATGCTTCAGGCCAGTTAGGGTTCTTTACATATCCTTTTAGGATTTTTATAGTTCTTTCAATTGGGTACATCAACCACCGGCAATAGATAGGGCCACACAACTTTATCTCCTTGACTAGATGAACAATTAGATGTACCATAATGTCACAAAAAGAAGGAAAAAAAAGCTTCTCAAATTGGCACAAGATCATATATTCTTTATTTTCTAATTCATCCAATCTTTCTGTCTCAACGACTTTACTACAAATAGCATTGAGGAAGAAACAAAGTCTAGTCAATATGTGTTGAAGATCATATTCGACAATGCCTCGAATAGCTACTGGGAGTAGTTGTTGCATTAAGACATGACAATTATGAGACTTTAACCCTACTAACTTCAAGTCCTTCATCGACATAAGTTTCTTAAAATTTGAAGAATACGCTGAGGGAACTTTGATGCCACGTAAACACTCACAAAAACTTCTTTTCTCATCCTTAGACAAAGTATGAGAAGCTGGAGGACAAAAAGTTCTCTTATCATATGGCCTTGGATGCAAGTCTTCTCGTATTCCCATTTCTTGCAAGTCTAATCTTGCCTTCACGCCATCCTTAGAACTACCTTGTATGTTAAGCAGTATCCCAACAATACTATCACATACATTTTTCTCCACATGCATGAAATCAATACAATGCCTGACATCAAGATTGTGCCAATATGGAAGATCGAAAAAGACATACCTCTTTTTCCATATATTTTTCTTATTTCTACTCTTTGTAGTCTTACCAAAGGTTATATTGATATTTTTCACCTTTTTATAAACCTTCTCACTAGTCATTGCCTCTGGAGTATCTTCAAAATGTTGGCCACCAAAAAATGCTTTCTTTAATCTACAATATGGGTGGCCCCTCTAAGAAATCTCCTATGGCCAAGATAAACTGTCACAAAACATAACAATTGGTATAAAGCATCCATATCATGTTTTACACGTAGGCTCCACCACGTACACCCTTGCACATGCAAATGCAATTCCCCCAAACCTTATGGACCTCTTGCATTATTACTCCGTGTTGGTTGTCAAACCCTATGTGCTTTAAATTTTTTTTTTGGGACAAACTATGTGCTGTAATTTAGCAACAAGGTCTCGCACACGTTCTAATTAGTCACAATACATATAGCATCAAAATATACCTTTTTTAATTCACCAAAAAAATACACTTTTTTTTTATAAAGATGCATCAAAATATACTTCAGGAAAAGAATGGAGTTTGCAAACTTGCAATACCAAGCATTCATGAAAATTTAATATATGTGAATTAAGAGTTCTTTTCTTTAAACCCTGTCTTGTTTTCAGTATTAAAGCTAATTAAAAGTACACTTTAATTTTTTTTAGGGTAAACCCAAAGTAGGTCTAAGGAGTTCTCAACTTCCCACAAGTTTGTACACCAGTGTATAGTGAATGTTATAAGCCCAATCACATGGTATAATATAACATGAAGTTTCAAAGTGTCATCTAATAATCTTCACTCAATGCACAACTTTTCCAACCATGATTGGACCACTTTAATATGGAAGCCAATCCACATGCAATTCTGCAAAAGACTTGAATTCTGAATAGCATATTTTGTTCTGGTTTACAAAATACAGATATTAATTAGAACCTATCCTTTAACACGCTTCCGAGCACAAGTGTCACCTCATGGTTTATTTATCCAAATTAAAGCATTAATAAGCTCAAGTCACTCCCTCCAACCCTTCTACAAGATCAGAAATTTTTAATCCTCTTTACAAGGCATATATATGATTCATTTATTATATTTTTCTCATATTATATTTATTTAAAATTTATTAATTTTCTTAAAGTTATACTAAATGAGTTTAAATAATGATAAAATAGGATATTTTTATGAATTTTAGGCCTCTCCTTGATTCTAATGATAATGGTAGAAGTGCCTATAGAAAAAATCAAAAGGAGTATGGAAGTTACATATATTATTCCGCGAGGAAGGTGCAATGAAATACCAGAGCAATGCATTTGTCCAAATAATAATAATAATAACAGAGCAATGGGTAGGAACTATCAACATCATCTTTAAAAGTTGGCCACACATTTTGTTGGACCTTAGCTACATAATCTTAAATATAAGACAGGGTTATTTTTTTAGAGAATAAGGAAGTTAAATAAGTTATTTAATCATATCATATATTATGTATCCTTGTATTCTATCTCAATTTATATGTTAAGCACAATAGAATGATAAATATAAATATTTTAAAATAATTTAATTAGCTTCCTGAATATCTAAACAAAATCAATTTTACCTTATATTTAGGACTAAAAGAGTACAATACAACCTTTCCCTTGGGGAATGCAACTCTCTCCCAAAGACTTGACTTTATAATTAATTTGGCCCCAAAAAAATAATAAATATTAATACCAGTCCTAAATGTAAAAACTAGATGTAATAAAGAAAATAAAAGCTAGATGATTAATTTATAGAGATTAATTAAATTAATTATTTATAAATAAATATTTGTTGGTTTCCTTAAAGTGGCCCTTTAATTACTTGTATTGAACTCTTTTTTTATTTTTTTAAATTTCTTTTTGCATATTTAGTTGAACTCTAGCATTTTTCTGGTAAATGTTTTTGTAAAATTTTGTGATTTTAATTGATAAAGAGGAAAGGAAATGAGAGAATTAAATAAAATGACTAAATTGTTTTAGAAATTATATGTCACATTAATTAATTTAATTAATTTTTTTAATTTAATCAATTAGATAAATATAAAAAGGAGTAATGCGAATAGATCAGTCGGTATTGGCGAGGCTTTTGCATTATTAGTCTATAGGGAGAAGGGTGTCTCGATTGATTTTCCTTCTCCCTTAGTATGTGGGTCAGTTCAGACAAAATGGGTCCTACCATAATTTTTTTTTTCCCGGTCATCTGTGGATTAAAGTTGCTGGGAAAGTAACACAAGTATGGAAATGAAATGGGATCCAATGTGAAAAGAGTAAAGTTTCGCATGATGCTCATTATGCTCCGAAGACTTGAAAGTGAGTAAAGTCTATTCACTGCCATATACACCCCATCATCACTTTTGTCATTTCTCAGAAACGAGAGAGAGAAAGAGAGAGGGAGATCCGCTGAATACGTACCATGGGTGTTGCAGCTTCATCTTCTTCTTCTTTGTCTTCGAAGAAATATGAAGTGTTTCTGAGTTTCAGGGGAGAGGACACTCGCAGATCCTTCACCAGCCATCTCCATACAGCCTTATGCCTCAAAGGTATTGAGACTTTCATTGATTATGAGCTCCCAAAAGGGGATGACATCTCCCAATCACTCATTCAAGCAATTCAAGAGTCATCTCTGTCAGTGATCGTCTTCTCTGAAAACTATGCCTCGTCCAAATGGTGTTTGAATGAGCTCATTGAGATCCTTCGCTGTAAACAAGAGCAGGGACAGCTTGTTGTTCCTATATTCTACCAAGTGGACCCATCTCATGTACGCAATCAGAGGGGAGCTTATGAGGAAGCGTTTGCACAACATTTGAAGAAAAACCCAGACGAGGTGGAGCAGTGGAGACAAGCCCTTTTCGAAACTGCAAGTTTAGCTGGATGGGACTCTTGCAATTACAGGTCACTCTTCATTTTCTAAGTCTCAATTTCGTGCTTTTATTTATTCCTTTGTTCATCTTCGTTATCATAAAAATGCCTTTTTTTATTATAACAATGTTCGAAAATATTACCATAATTTTGATTAGAACTTTGAAGAAATTTGTGACTTTATTATATAATAAATTAATATATTAATAATGTTATCAGATCACCAAAAATAATTAAATATTGTCATCAATTGGTTTTCACTTCATTAAATAAATTATTTATTATTCATTTTCATGCTTCTTTAATTATTTTTCTTATATCAGGGATGAAGCAGAACTCATTCAAAATATTGTCAGTGACATCATAAAAAAACTAAACAATGGATCATCAAGTGCATTGGCGAATATTGTTGGAATTGACAAGAATTGTGATGATATTGAATTTTTGCTAGAACGATTCTCAACCATTGGAATTTGGGGCATGAATGGGATAGGCAAAACAACCATAGCTAAGGTTGTATTTGCCAAATTCCGCTCTCAATTTGACAGTTGCTCTTTCTTGGAAAATTTTAGAGAAGAGTCAGAAAAGCATGGTCTAAAATATGTACGCGATAAACTTTTCAAAGAACTATCAAATGATAGATCTCTTGAAGGGCTCAGTCATAAAAAAGTTTTCATTGTACTTGATGATGTTAGTGACATAAGTCAGTTAGAATATTTGGAAAAGGAAGCTCCTCGTTTTAGACATGGTAGTAAAGTCATCATAACAAGTAGAGATAGACATGTGATTGAAGCAAGAGTTGAAATAATACATAAAGCCATAGCATTGGGCCATGACAATTCTCTTGAGCTTTTCAACCTCAAAGCCTTCCGCAAAGGCGGTTATAAAAGTGAATATGAAGAACTAGTTGAAAGAGCACTTGCTTATGCCCAAGGTGTTCCATTAGCCTTAACTATGTTGGGTTCATTTCTTCATTCCAGAACTATAGAACAATGGGAAAGTGCATTGAGCAAATTAGAAGAGATGCCCAATCAAAATATTCAAGATGTGTTAAAATTAAGCTATGATGGACTTGATGATGAAGAGAAAGAGGTATTTTTAGACATTGCTTATTTTTTTAAAGGTGAATCTGAAGGACATGTATTGGCAATGCTAGAGAGCTATGTCTTTCATGCACACATTACTTTGGAAACCCTTATGGATAAGGCGTTGATAACTATTGATAATGTTGTGGTATGGATGCATGATTTAATTCAATGGCTTTTGATATTGTTCGCCATGAGTGTCCAAGAAATCCTAAAAGACGTAGTCGACTTTTGAATCCTGATGAGATCTATGATGTACTAAAAAATAATCAGGTAAGAAAAATATTTAGCTTTCTAATTAGAAATTTCACAACTTGGAAAATAAATTGTTAACTTAAAGTAATTTATTCACTTTCTTTTCTTATTTTTGTGTTGTTTAGGGAAGTGATGCAATTCAAGGCATAAGTTCAGATTTGTCTCAAATTGGAGATTTACAATTGAACGCTGATACCTTTAAAAAGATGACCAATTTAAAGTTTCTGAAATTCTATTCATCTTCGGGTCAAAGATCGTGCACTATGAATCTTCCTTATGGGCTTGACTCATTTTCCAAACCATTACATTATCTTCAATGGGAAAATTTTCCTTCAGAATCTCTACCATTGTCATTTTGTGCTAAGAAGCTAGTCGAACTTCCCATGCCTAATAGCCACTTGAAAAAACTATGGAATGGCGTGCAGGTATAACATATAATAATGAGTTTTTTTTTTCCTTTTACAATTAATTGAAATTTTAGACATTGTTTCCTATGTAACATTTCTCTTTTTAATTGTTGCAAAACTTGGTGAATTTATGAGAAATAATTCTTGATGGATCCAAATATTTGATGGAGTTGCCTGATATTTCAATGGCTCAAACTTAAACATTTGCTTGACCTCAAGCAAAAAAGTTTATCCTCACTGAATGAATCAATTACTCATCATTTATGTATGAATGAATTTGTCCTCGTCAGCTGCTGAAAAAATTATATTAAATAATAAATGAATACAATATGCAAAGATGAATGCTTCATAGATTTAAAACAAGTTTTTCAAGAATTATTAAGTGAGTGTGTGAATGGAGTCAATATTTATTTCTTTTGCACAAGTTAAAATTCAAAGCAACACTTCAAATCATATATCAATATTCAAACAAATAATTTTATCATCCCCTAATTCCTTCCTCTCTTCTTCTAATTCACTCCACTTAACTTAAAAATCAAAGAGGCTTTTCTTAGCTTGTAATGGGGCTAGGGGTTAAGGTTTTCAAAAGAAAAGGGATAGGATAATCAATCAAATACCTTAAGATAGATGATACTATTCAAGGGTTTTCTTTCTTTTCTCATGAAGCATACTCCCCCAAACTTGAACCAAATTGATCTTTTCATATCAAGCCTTCTTTGTAAGCATTTTTTCTTTCTTTTTTTTTTATATATGCACTTTTTTTTTCTTGTTTTTCTTTTTCTTTTTTTCTTTTTTTGAAATATTTTAGCTTATTTATGTACCTTGTGAACTCTTTTACTTTCTACACTCCTTTCCCAATCTATTATAACTTTGCATAACATCACCATATTCCACCACCCAATCAATTATCATCTATCTCAAAGCAAGGAAATCATAGTTTTTCACATTGGTTGAGGTAGGTAGATGTTAGGTTTTCCAATAAAAATATTTAATTGGCTTTTAAAATAGGCTCAAAATAAGGGTTCAAAGGAAAATCACATCAATTGGATAAGTTTGAAAGGCTCAATCACATTTTATGAATTGCCCTAATCATTTTTTTAAATCTTGTGAAGTAAATAAGAAGCTTTGAAAAATTCCAAAGAGGATTCTAAAATCAAAAACTTGAAATAAAGATATATAACATAATTTGCCACAAAGTCCTTCAACCCGCACACCCAGAATAAATTTAACTCCAATAATGCGTGAATTACTTAAAAACTCTTCAACATGTTTTATCACTACAATGCACTCATCCATGCACATTAATAAAAATTTCATATCTAATATAACCTATCGAACAGAAAATTTATATCATAGGATCATCCACACAATATTTGACAAATTGATGCTACTGAATTTTTAAATAAGCATCACAAGTGCACAGGTCATTGGAATAGTATAATAGCAAATCAAGATCATTCTACAGAGATCCAAAGTAATAGATAATTAGGCATTAAAATTCCCCAATTCATTTAAATTGAGCAAATCAAAGGAAGAGATTAAAAAACAATTTAAACAAATGCAAAAGAAACAAATCTAAAAATTTAAAAACTTCAATTGATAAAAACAACCTAGAGTGGCTAATCCCTTCTTTAAGTTTTAGAGCATGCATTTATCCAATTAAAAGTACTTAATGTTAAATTGTTAATCTAGAGTTTAAATGAATATAAGTATCTTCCAATCACTTATACTCCTCTCTCAAGTTAAAATTGTTATTCCTAACTAATTTACTCAAGAGGCAATAAATGTCCAAATTCACTCTAATATGATTATATGGCTCCAATAGGTATATTCATATCCTATTGGCAAATTAGAATAAATTCTAATCGCACATTACTTAATTCTATAGTCCAATTAAGATCCTTCTTCCAAGGCTAATCTAAATTACCCAATTTCATACTTAATGGTGATCAAGCACTAAGTAGACAAAACAAAACAGATTAAGTAAACAAAAATAGCACTAAGCACGCAATTAATTAGTTCATGCATGCTCAAATCCTCAAATTAGTTTATAGCTACTCTAGTAGGTTCAAAAGATATTAGCCACACATGGCTTTGAACACAGTCATCACAGTAGCATCAAATTCAGAGTTCAGACCCATAATGAAAATTAAGAACAACATAATAACACATCAGAAAAATACAGAGCAATGAAATTGACACACAAAAGCTTCCTCTTCTTCAACACTAAAGATATTTTCTGAACAGTGAAAATGCCTCTTCTCTGATTTAGCTCGCTTGTCTAGCCCGATGAAGAAGATGGAATCGTGTTTGATTGCTGCTCCTCTCCTTAGTTCACTCCGATTCTGCTCTAGTTCGCGATGAAGACGATAAGAGACCGTGAACAAAGTCGTCGCTCGTCTTCTCTCCAATCTCGTCCTCTCTGGCTCTGGATAGATGATGACGACTGCAATTAAAACAGCGCCTCCTCTGTTCAGCTGCTATATTCCTCCACTGATTTTTTTATGTATATTGCGGCTCCCCCCTTTTTTCGTCAACACCTGTAGCTTGCTTTCCTTCTTCAATTAGGTCCTCCTTGCTCTTCCTATTTCTAGCTCTCTATCCAATAGCTCCTCAGCCTACTTTCACAATTGGTCCTCCTCTTCATATCTTAAGTTAGAAATAGAAGCCCAAGCCCAAACCTACATGCCCCTGATGGTCTGATTAAATGAAGCCGAAATGAAAACACATAAAATAAAATAAAATAAAAACAACTAAATTTGTTTTTTTAGAAACTTTATCTTATTAAAATTAATTATTTTTATCCTAAATATTTACAATCTAAATTCCACAAATAATTCACCACTTTGATTTGATCTTTTCATAATAAAATCTCATTGAATCTTCCATAATTGTCTAGATAACTCTCCAATTATCTTTAAAAATATCATTTAAATATACAAAATATGGAGAGTTATCACAAATAACCGAAACTAACAGCTCATTTTCAACAATTTTTCACAAGCAAAAGCTTAAGTATGAGAAATCTCAAATATTCCAACAATTTTCTTGAAAAACTTGCTCAAAATTTTTCTGTGCACTCCATTTCTTTCAAAAAGTTTCAAAATTGAAATCAACATTTCAAGCACTTTCAAAATTGAAGCACTCTCACCCCTAAACTTAAAATTGACAGTGTCCTCATTGTCAACTAAAAGGATGGGAGAAAACAAATAGCTAGCACCTATACAGCACAATATTCACAGTATTTACACCATTCAATATTTAACAAAAATTAGGCCCTCAGGAGCTTAACCAGAACAAGGAAATGAAGTCATCACTAGCTATCAGTAGCTAGGAAATTAACAATCACAGCAGACAAGTCAGCAAACAGAGACAATTATATGAACCACTCAAGCTACCTATTAGTAGCTAGGAAAATCATATTCACATGTTAACAAGAGTGTCAAAGAGCATTGGCCATCAGTAGCCAGCATCAAGCATCAGCTATTGAGTGTCCTATAGCAGCCACTACTACAAAAAAGCGATATAATGACGCTTATTTTAAAAAATACTTTGGCGTTTAAGAAACGCCAAAGCTTTTGATGCCATTAAAAATACCTATGGCGCTTTTCAATTTACAAAAACGCCATACATTACCTTATCAATTTAAATAAATAAATAAATTACATATGGCGTTTTATGTAACAAGCGTCAAAAGAAGAGGTGTCCTCCTTTGGCGCTTAAAAATCTAGCGCCAAAGGAGGGTGAGAACCCACTTTTGGCGTTTATCATATAAACGCCAAAGGAGGAGGAGTTCCTTTGGCGTTTATCATATAAACGTTAAAGGAGGGTTCTTTTTTGGCTTTTTTTTAATAATTTTTTTAAATATTTTTTTTTGCTTTTTTTTAATAATTTGTTTAAATATTTTTTTCCTGTACGATGTAATGTAAAAATAAATGTCTGATGATCATATATAAATTTTAGCAAATAAATAATCATATATTTCGTCTAGTAGGCCAATTACAATACGAAACAATGTTAGTCTTTTTTTTTTTTGAATTATTTTCTTTTCTTGATAAAACAAGCAAATTACAATGCGATAGTAAAAAATGTAAAATAGTAACTACAATGATTTGTATTACAATAAAATCACTACAATATTATTATATTTGTAAGCTTAAAAATTAAAAAACTAATAATGTATAGGAAGTTTAAGCTGACAAAGTTGAAACTTCAAATCAATACCTGAAAAATAAAAAATATAAGCAAACATATAAGAGTCATTATAGATCTTAACCAAAAAAGGAAGAAAAAAAAGAAAACATGGATTAAATGTTTAAAAAACAATGCTTACAAGTTAGGGATCTCCTACTTTTCTACTTGTTGCCATCAAAGAAAGGAAGGAGTGGAGATAACGAATAAGAAAAGCTAGTAGACCAATAAAGTGAGAGAGCAATGGATTGAAGTTATGGGAAATGATAAGCAGGAGAGAGATAATGGCGGGATGACAATAGCGGGGTGTTTAAATTTTGTAAACAAGGGAAGCTTTAACGCTTCATAAAAGAGTGCCATTGCTGAAACTTCAAATAAGTACCTAAAAAGATGGTGGACTAATGGAGTAGGGGAGCAATGGATTGGAATTTATGAGAAATGGGAAGCAGGAGGACGATAATGGCGGGATGTTTAAATTTTATAAGACGATAATGGCGGGATGATAATGGCCGGGTGTTTAAAAACATGGATCAAATTTTTTTTTAAAAAAAAATACTGCTTCCTATTATAATTTTTATTTTGTTTTGTCTTTTGGAATGTGGACTTTAAAAAAAAGAGAAATTAAAAATATATAGGAAGTAAGGAAGCGCCAAAGCTTCCTATTATAATATATATATTTTTAATTTTTTCTTTTGGAATGTGGTCTTTTTAAAATTTTTTTTTAAAAAAAATACATAGGATGCTTTTGATAGTAGTGAGTCTTGTTCATAATTTTGTCCTCATTAATTCTCTTTATTCTCCTGCAACTGCTTCCAAAATTGTACGTATATTTAAAAATTATATAGAAATGAGGACAAAATTGTATATAATTTTGTTAAAACAAATGTTATAACAAGTTAAAATTGTTAAGACAAATAAAATATAGAAATACTTTAAAAATTAAATATTTACAACTCACACTTTTATATTTACAAGTTAAATTTAACAATTTATGTCTACACGTACAAGTCGAACTTGCATGTTTACAAGTTAAATTTGTAAAAACATTACATTTTTTTGGATCTTTATGGTTTAATTTTTTTACCTGACACTTATGAGTAATTTTCCCTACAAAATAGTAATCATATTATTTATTTGATAATAATAAGAATTATTATAGAATAAATAATATATTAAGAAAAGCTAAACACATTAAATTGATTTTGATGGGAAACATGTACTCTTAAGCATTAGTTTCCTTTACTATGTCATATATGAAACTAGCGTGGATCAAATTTTTTTTTTAAAAAAAAATATATAGGAAGCTAAGGAAGCGCCAAAGCTTCCTATTATATTTTTATTTTTTATTTTTTTGAAAATATAAGAAGCTTTGGCGCTTCCACATAAAGCGCCAAAGCTTCTTATTGTTTTTTTTTAAAAACAAATTGAAGACATTGTTTGGCGCTTGTACATGAAAGCGTCATATAAGGTTAACGTCTACTATGACGCTTATAATTGTAAGCGCCAAAGCATCAAAATAATTTTAAATAAATAATTATCTTTGGCGCTTTTTTAAAAAGTGTCATAAGAGCTGCGCCACTAAACCCCTTTTTTGTAGTAGTGAGCATTCACATTTATATGCCAACTTTCAAAATATACCAATCCAAAACAGGCACCAAGAATACATTAAGCACAAGCTATCAACAGATCAATCATAAGGCTAACTGGAGCTTAAGCAAAAGATAGAAGCAGTAGTTTAGTGCTATATCGGTCCTATAATATACACAAAACACACAAAAAAAAATCAACAAGGAAATCAAACATAAAGAAACAGGCTTGAGAGAAATTATCCTAAAAGAAAGGAAAAATACCCCCAAACTTGAATTCTAACTAATCCAAAACTATCCACTAGGATTCCAAGCTTAATCCTATTCCTCACTGCCTTTTAGCATTACAAATGATCTTAGATTAGCTTTCAAAATCAGTTCAACAATGTTATTGCTAGTGGCAAATGTTTGCACAACTGATTCAATCAAATTAAGTGTTGAAATTCTTGAATCTTGAGCAAAACAACTTCCTCAAAATGGAAAACTGTCCTCTAACATTTCAGTCTGTAAAGGAATGTAGGAATCAAGAGCAAGCTTTTCAAAACAGCAGAAGAGGGCCTTCACACATTAGTATGTAAAGGGATTTTTAAATGTTACCATTATTAAGCATATTCTGTCAAAGAATTCAAGAATTTCATAATTTTGTTCAATTGAGTCAAGCACAAATTAAGATGCATGCAGCTAATACAGTTTGAAACCATTTGAAAAGTCAAATCAAGCTCTATGCATCTATTTCAAAACCTATCTAACACAAGCAATCATCAACAATTGCTATTATCTCTTATTAAAGGCAATAGGCAGTACAATCCTAAGCTCTAGAATAGAAAAAATTTCACCACAACCAGCTCATGCAAGCTAATTAGACAACTTGTAGTAGCAGTTTCAGTTAGACAAATTGTCTTTTTGCAATCATGAGAGGGCAAGCGTAAATTCTGAAACTCTTGAAAGGTCATTCCATTTATACATCAGTATATAAATGGCCAAGTAAATCATTCAAACTCATTTTTCCTTGGAAAGAACAGAGGTTTCAGAACTTAATTACATGCTTTAAGTTCTCAATTTAGCCCAGCAAGTGCAGAAAATGCTAACAACAGTAAAGGCCAGCAAAATCATGCATTCCAGAGACCATTTTAAACAGGAAATCTTCAAAAATCGCTTGCACTAATCCTCAACTCACAAAATCCATTCAAGCCTAACTGTCAGTATGCCTTGGAACTTGGCAAAACTACTCTACCCAATCCAGTCAGCATATATAGATCATCAAGAGAACATTGCCAATTAGTATTAAAAAAAAGTGATTTTCACAAAGATCTCGTTTGAGATAATAGCAGTAAAGTTGATTTCCTCATTTAAAACATTCCAAGACATGCAACACAATCAAACTAATCAAGCTCAGATTCAAAAACCATATAAATCCTGAAATTCCAAGAGGTAATTTGCAACATTTGGATTTTGAGCAAAACATGGCTCAAACAAGAGAGATTCCTCTTCCAATTACACATCAACATGCAAAGCTTAACCCATAGAACTATTACCACATCATTCAAAGAATTTCATAGCTTACTCACTGGCATCAAGAAAAATAAAGTGATCGAACACTTATTCACCATTGTGCCAAATCATATGACAATATGCAACTCTTCAAGCCAAATAATTATGCTGAAAGCAAGGTTACAGAAGGCCACAAAATGATTTATCCATTCTAGAACTTGTCAGGACACTTAAACATCAGTACTTTCTAGCTCCTAATCCTTAAGCCATCTTTGAAATTCAAGCCTAAATGCCAATATTCCTCTCCACAATTCAGAGAAGAATTTCCAAAGTCACTAAGCATATGCAAGCTATCAAGAGAATTTTTCAAAACATTGAACAATTTGACAGCTTTTCATTGATCTGTTAACATCTTGTAGGCTCAAATTGAAATTCTGAAATTTGGGATTAAGCTTAAAGATAGCCTCCATAGAGACTTCAGCTCTAATCTTTATTACCAGCCTGAAATAGATAATCACAATTGAAGCTTTGTGCCTTTGAACATTTTTTTTATAGAGTAATCTCAAATTGCAGAACTTAATAGCCTGTTCTTATGAGAGCCAATTCATATGCAAAGTGAGCCAGGAAATTAAGAGAAACAAAAACTTGTTTGTTTCAGAGATTCCCTTAACAAGCAATGCAAGACATTTATCCTCAAATCATTCCACATTGATTCAATCCTAACATTAGCATGCTTGAACAATTAATCAAAACCACAGAAGTATTACACTATTACTGCAATCAAGCTCCATTCTAATCTAACTAAACCCATCTAAAAAATAAAGAAAGGCCTAAACTTTACCTCAAAGATGAATAGCAAGAACAAACCAAAAAACATAGGGAGCAAAAATGGCAGAACGCACAGGCTAATCAAGAATAGGAAGCAAAAACAGAAAGCAGAGGGAGGTGGTAATAGACGGAGGAGGTAGTGTGAGAGAGCGAAAAGAGGAGAAAAGACGGCAGAGGAAGGAGGATAACGGTGAAGGCTGGTGAAGAGAGAGAAAGAGTTGAGCCGAAGAGGAAGCTATGGAGTTAGATGGACGGTGAAGAGAGAATGGTGGTGAGATCGATTGTTATGATAGGGAAAGTCGAGAGAGTGAATGAAGGAGAAGGAGAGAACTATGGCAGTGGTAAGTGAGGGCGAGGGAAGACGGAAGGGGTTTCGGCGGCAATGGGTAAGAGTAGAGGTCGCCAAAGTTGTGATGATAAGTCCAACGAGTAGGAGAGACTGAGAAGGTTGAAGATGGTTGCAGGAGGCAGATCGAGGGGTATGGTGCCGTAACTCTTGATTTTGGCCCTCCTCCTGCATTGAAGTGGTGAAGAGATGAAGTTGGAGAGGTTAGTGTTTTGTGTCGGCCACGGAGAAAGAGGATTAGCGATGGTGGAGAGTTAATACTGAAAGTTGAAGATCTGATCGAATGGAAAGATAGAGAGAATTAGGGTTTGAAGTGGGAAAGGAAATTATTGGGAAGCTTGAATTTGAGAATGAATGTCAGTCCAAAAAAAAATTTGAGAATGAATGTGGACCAATGGTGATTCAAGTTTAAAGGGATAAAATTGGAATAAGGTGGAAAAGAATAGGTTAAAAGGGAACTTTATTATTATTATTTATTTATTTATTTATTTTTATTTTTTTAAAAGAGTTGAACACTTGGCTTTAGCCAACGCTATGTGTGTTGAAGCCAATGACACAGAGAGTACGGCTTTGGCGCAGGGGAATTGGCTTCAGCACACACCTTATGTGCTGAAGCATTTAACACAAAGAGCAAACATTCACGAAATGCATATTTTTGGCTTCAGCCAACACCTTGTGTGCTGAAGCCAATGACACAGTGAGCAAAATACTTCAGAAAAAGACCAGATTGGCTTCAACATACACCTTATGTGCTGAAGCCAATTTTTGACAGTTTCAAATAGCAGAACAAAGACCACAACCATACCTAAACTCATTAAAACACCATCAAACAAGTATCATGTATCCATTGAAATACCAAAAATCAGTTTATCTCATCCCAAACTCTCTTCCACTTAGAAAATACATCATGAACATGAGGCTAATGATAACATTCACTAGCCTTAACATACTTTTCAACACATGAAACACAACCACCACAAGCTCATCCCATACACAATGCAAATGAAAAGTCAAAATCAACCATATTCTGACGGTAGCCTCAGTACTACCTAAAATTGACCAACTATCATATATGCACTCCAAAATCTTATATATAAGCTTAGAGTCAAGTGGACTTCCCTGGAATGCATTTTCCATATCCTTCCACCAACTTCACGGTCTAACCCAGAAAATCCCTTCTTTGCATTAGCTTTGCTCATTCCTCATTGGGTACCTTTCCTTCCTACAAAATACAAAGATCAAACTTAAATCTACTAAAAACATCAAAACACACAAAAATTACAAAGATTAAGTTAAGAACTTGGGTTGCCTCCCAAGAAGCGCTTAGTTTATAGTTTTTAGCCTGACTCTTCATCTCCTCAAGTCACATCATCTACAGGTAAGGTGAAAACTTGATGGTTCACCTCTCCATCCCAGTTGTTCTTTGATCTATGGCCATTAGCTTGAGATCCCTTACAGTCTTCATTGCTCAACCATGCTTATATCTTTACAACCTCAATAGCCCATTCAGTAGGTTTTTTACATGCTTGTAGAATTTCTAAAAGATTTTCTTCTTGTTGAATGGCTAATTGTGAAGCTATAGCCAATGGTAGATTGTTGACTCTCATATAGTCATGCTGAAAGTTAGACGGTAACTTCTTCAAATCAGAAGATCATGCCCCTTTAGTAGATGACTTCAACGATGGTCTATCAAGGGAAGTGAAATCTAATGATTCCAATGGTACCCGACTCCCAATATTAGTCGGTGTTGCTTTCAAGACACTCATGCCATCATCCACTGCTTGACCCTCTATTTGAACTTCTAATGACAAGGTTTCAACAAGCTCATTATAAATTGGCTTATTGAGTTCCTCTTGCTCCACTTGCTCAATTGTATCAACTAAGAAGCATATTTTAGCCTCATTGGCGGACTTCATTAGCTTGTTTATATTAAAATTCACCTGCTCATTCTCAACTTGCATCGTAATTTCACCCTTTTCAACATTGATCAAGGTTCTAGCAGTTGCTAAAAATAGACGCCCAAAGATTAGAGGAATGTTCCAATCAACTTCACAATCTATGACAATGAAATTTGTCGGAAAGATGAATTTATCTATTTTAACCAAAACATATTCAATAATCCCTCTAGGTTGATAAGTACTCCTATCCGAAAAGAGAAGTGTAACAGTAGTGGGTTTTGGCTCTCCCAACCCTAATTGATTGTAAACAGCAAGGGGCATCAAATTCACACTCGCACCTAAGTCATAAAGAGCTTTACCACTGAAATTAGCCCAATATTACAAGGGATATAGAAAGTCCCTGGATCCTTGAGCTTACGTGGCAATTTCCTTTGGATAACCGCACTACATTCTTCATTAAGACTATAGTCTCATACTCGCCAAATCTTCTCTTCTTAGATAAGACGTCTTTGAGGAACTTAGTATATTTGGGCATGCTCTCCAACGCTTCAGCAACAGGAATGTCAATATGAAGTTGTTTGAACACATCCACAAACCTCTTGAACTAAGTATCCTCTTCCTTCTTGAATCTCTAAGGGAATGAAAGTGGAGGTATCAAAACATTAGAGGTGAGCATCTTCCTCTTCTTCTTATCCATACTTTCAAGTGCAACTGGCTTGCTTTTCACCACATTATCAAGATTCTCCTTGACTTGTTTCCTCTTTTTACTTTCTTCATCTTTCACATTTACTTCCTCAATCTCCTCATCATCAATGTCAACAACCACGTGATCTTCCTTCTTGGGGCTTGTCTTTCTTGAGTTAGACACATCAGGTAGCACTTTGCCACTTTTCAAATAAATGGCATGGCATTTCTCTTTTCCACCTCGCTTTGGATTAGGAATGGTATCACTAGGAAGACTATTTTGTGCCATAGCATTTACTTGTGTTGCTAATTATCTCATTTGTACTTGAAGATTCTTAATTGCAGTTTCATGAAGAGAGAAGGTAGCTTTACTCTCAACCCTTGAAGATTCTACCTCCAACAAGATCCGGGCTAGCATCTTATCCGTCTTAGATTTCTCTTCTTTTATAGGAACTTGCCTTGGTTGCATTTGAAAACCCGATGGAGGAATATGCTTAGTACTAGAAGTAGACTCATATGGTGGATTCAAGGTGTTACCTTGACTCCAAGAGAAGTTCGGATGAGCTCTCCAAGCATGGTTGTAAGTTTGTGAATACGGGTTTCCTTGAGGAGGTTGAAACTTACCTTTGTAGTTGACAGATTCAGTACCCATATAAAGAGGACAATGGAAAGGCATGTAGACATCATTGTATTGCTTACATACAATAGGAGTGACATGAACAGAATGCACACCATGAGAAGTGCTCTTTTGCATTTGAGATTCAAGCACATCAAAGCGTTTATTCAAAGCAGATAAGATCGTTGCAATTTGTGATGAGTAGTCTTCTTTTGTAGTAGGTATGACTTGGGTAGTCCTCCTATCATTGCCTTGAGTGTTATTTGCATATAGTTGATCCAAGAGCCTAATTACCTCATTAACAGGAACATTCCAGTAACCTCCATTGGTCATAGAGTCCACCAACTGCCTTAGATTGAGGATTAAGTTGAGTATAAAAGATTTGGACTACCACCCATTTGTCCACCCCATGATTAGGGCATTGCTTCATCAACATCTTATATCTCTCCCAAGCGGCATAAAGATGCTCATCAGAATGTTGTCTCAAGCTTAGAAATTCATCCCTTACTTCTACATATTTGTCATCCGAAAAGAACCAAGCTGTAAACTTAGCCTCTAGATCATTCCAAGAAGTGATAGATCCCTCTGGGAGGTTGTTGAACCAATGATTTAAAGCCTTTAGTCGCCTCAGGTTAAATCCAAATAAACCAAATTATGCAATGAAGGGCACAACTCGGGTCGTATTCTCTTGAGGAGCCTTTTATTTAATTCATAATCTAAACTAAGTGACAAAAATATTAAGATGGGTTTTAAATTGATTTTTTTTCTTTTTAATAAAGAAAATAACTTAAACTACTATTTTTTTGGATTTTTTTGAGAAATTGTTGAGATCATTAATGAAATTGTGATTTAAACAAATTAATGATGAATGCTTCTTGGAAAAATGAAATATAGGTTATCATTGCTCAAATTGAATTGGGAGTTAAACCACTCACTAAGTCAAAAATTAAACCTTAACAACTCGTTAAGTCTAGTATATTAATTGGTGATTACCCCTAGAACTCTAGCTAGATAATTACCTCTTAATACACTATTAAATACCACTTAGTGTGCAATTTAGGATTGGATTCATGCAATTTGTTCCTCTATACAATGAACACCCAACTGAGATATCCAAACAAGATCTAAGCAGTCATAATACTCATTCAAACTATGAAAGAATAGACAACCACATTAAACCAAAAGGAAATATAAAAATTTAAATCTCAAACCACATAAACCAATCTAAATCACAATTGTTCAATCCTACAAAGATAAACAACTCGCAATCTCAGTAAATTAACCATATAACATAAAATTCTAACTCAAGAAATTCGTTACATAATTAAATAAAAAGATTAAAACAATTAACTCCCCTGAATGTATCTCTGGAGCTCAAACCAATCTTCCATCTCCAAGAAGCACAAAGGATTTAGCCTCTTATCATGAAATTCATCGCAGCTACAACTTTTTGAATGCACCAAGAATCCATTAAATTGAGATAATGGAAGGAGAAGAAGATGAAATTGTTGGTGAAGCTTGGTGAAGGTTGTCTCTTCTCTTCCTCTCTCATGTTTGCCACTGCGTCCGTGAGTCTCCTGCTGCTACCTGCGTGTTCGATCCCCTTCTGTGGCTGTGTGTCTCTGCGTTCTCGTGCGTGTCGTTCTGCGTTCTCGTGCGTCCCTCCTGAAGGTTCTCATGTCCCCTTTTTATTTTCTTTTGTTAATTGAAATCTAGGTCAAATCTCCTTAAGTTGCGGCAAAATCTTTCAAAATTGTATTCAGATAAGATTTTCCAAGATTCTATATGAGAATCTGGAAAGAAATCAGTTTCAGGAGGGAAGAACGCTGGTTTTCGGATATTGGGACCAAACTGGAGTTTTAGAAATTCAGGGTTCTATTCTGTAATATTCTCTGATGGCCAAGTGAATCAGTTCCAGCGGCATCTTCGTATTTTGGGACCCAAATGGTTTTTTGTAAATTTGGGGTACTTTCATGTAATTATCTCTGATATTTTCTTCTCTGAAAGTGACAGCTAATATTACAGAATTTACCCTTCTTTCTGTAAGAATTCCCTTGGAGCCACACATAGAATCTTATTTTCTTTTTCAGTCCTTGTACATCTTTACTTTTTAGTCCCTCAGCTCCTTCTTTTCCAATGTGCCCTACAATTCAGATTAACATCTTGTAATATCTTTATTCAAAATTCAAAATTTTAAAAAGTAATTACAAGATTATAACAAATATATCCTTTTAAGATTTATTTTCACACAATCATCTTTAATTCAATTTAATCATAATAAATGTTATTTAACCCAAAAATTAATGATAAAATCCCTAAATATGATATTAAATAATATGATAAAATCGGGATATATCAACCAATCTCTAGCCTTCCCTTGTAGAGAGAGTGGGAATAACCGTAGCCTTAAGATGTCTTGGGGAACTCCGTTTTGCTTGAAGGAATCACACACTTCCAAGAAGTACATCAACTGCTTGTTGGCATCTTCATTGTAGAGACTATGGAACATCCCATGCATTTGAAGCATTGTTATCATGACTGGCTTGATCTCAAAGGTATGAGCTTGCACTTCCGGCATCCGAATGCAAGATTGAGTACCCCGCATATTCCGGCCAGCAAATTCATTGACGGTAGCTCTATCATATTCATCGTCTGCCATAGTTCCGGATTCAGAGTCAATCTCTTGGTCAATGCGAGGCAATCCATCAAGTACTACTACCAATCCGTCAGGATGCAGGTGTTGTATACACTGAGATGGTACCTATAAGAGAAACAAGCAAGCAAGTATCAAACTAAAACAAAAAATTAACAAAGAAAAGAGGGAAAGAAAAATTGTAAACCTAACTAAGGGCTCAAGCCAAATTTACTAACACAAGCCTAAGGTTGACCAAAGGATTTGTTAAACTAATCCTTGGCAATGGCGCTAAAAACTTGTTCACTACCGCAAGTTCGCTGATTTTGTCAAGTAATAAAGTAAAAAGTAAATATCGTTCCCATAAGGATTTGGGTAACAAATTGGTCAAGCAATAAGCTTAGTGAATTTAATTAAGTTGAGACAAAACATGTTGTTGAGGTGAAAGAGAAATTTAAAACTATTTTTAGACTAAAAATTTATAAAAGCAAATGATTCTTTAAATTTAAGTATTAAATGAAACTTAGGATTATTTATCCCTCTTGTATTTCAAAAGCACTCACTTAAATCCCCCCAATATATGCTACTTAATGTGAGATTATACTAGCCAAGGATACTAAATTACCTATAAGTGCTCTCTCGAGTCTCCAAATAGGTGCATAGTTTAATTAATTCATTAATCTCTTAATCAACTAATTAAACCCTGATTTTCATAACAAATCCTATTTGGTTATGTGAGGTCAATGAGTGTATCTCTACCTCATTAACAAAACTATCCATTCAATTAGTAAATTACAAGCTCTCACACGATTTAAGTCAAGTTCTACATTCAATCTAGCTCTCAAGCATTAATCAAGTGAACCTAACAATCTTGTTGGTGGCCAATCAACAAGAAGCATTAAGTAAAGAGTGAAATCAGCATATTCTCATCATTAATCGCAAATATAAAGGGGAAAATGAGTACTAATCCTTACAAGGGTTCCAAACAACCCTAAAGGAAAGAGTTTAGCTACACATAATCATAAAATAGCTACAACTATCTAAGATAATTACAACCATATCAGATATTTAGCAAAGAAAGGGAAGAAGAATGAGAAAACCCACGGATTGGAGCCCCAAATCTCTTCTAGACTTCAACCCAAGCTCAATATTCTTCAAGAAGCCAAAACCCTAGCACACAAAGCTCCTAGGAACACTTGAAAACTGTAGAATACCCTAATTTCAGCCTATCCCTTGCTTAAATACCTTCCACATGTGTTTCAGCAAGTAAAACGCATGGTTGCATTTTCGGTGGTGTGCTTCAGCACACTGTGGTGTACTGAAGCATATGACACAGTAAGTTCTGCTCCTCGTTGGCTTCAGCCAAGTGCCAAGTGCTGAAGCATATCGCACAGAAAGTCCAGAAAGTCCATTAGCTTCAGCACATGTATTGTTGGCTGAAGCTAGCAATACATCAGCTTCCTCCTAGCCTATGCTTTCTTTGATCTTTTGAGAGCTTTTATGACTTGTCATCTTCCACCCCTTATTCTTCAATCCTTTAAAAGCTTCCCAACTTGTCTCTATCCTCCTACAAAAGAGAGGATACATAAGTTCTAACTTTTCATATGAACTAAAACCCACAAATATATTGTTCTACTTCTGTAATATCCCAAAATGTACTCAAGGGCTAAATGTATAGAATAGATAGCGGGATTAATAACAGAAGTACCCCTAGAAAAGATGACATAGAAGTCAACTAATCATGTGATTTTTTGGAAATTAAATTATATTAATTAATGAGGTGTAAGAGAATATTTTTGAGAGATCATTATTCTCTTCCAAGAAGCTATTTCGTATGATTGAAGAGAGCCAAGAGAAGGCAATTCTAGCCAAGTAAAATAAAGAGTTGAAAAGTCAATAATTGTGGCTTGACTTGAAGGAAGCAAGAAGGGAGCATGTTGGTCAACATCTCTTCTCCCTTTTTCTTGAGGACTTCGTCCAAAACAAAGAGCCAAGAGAAATGGAGCTTTTGATCAATGTAATCACTTTCTCTAAGTCAAACATTTCGGCCAAAACAAAGGCATATCACAAGAGAGGAAGTGAATAATTAATTAATATGCATCCTCTTCTTTTTGAGGAGTAAACGTCGGCCAAGTGAGGAAGGGGTAGGAAAGAGAAAGGTTGACCAAATTGGATCAATTATACCATAGAAATTACCATAGGATTTTAGCAAGAAAGAACAAATATGGACCACATATTTGCCTCTCCTTTTTGTCCAACTTTTCGGTCAGGTTTTTTAAGTGATAAGGGAAGGCAAAAACTGATTATTATTCACTCTCTCTCTCATTCTCTAAGTCGGCCAGCTGAAACACGAAAAGAACAAGTGAAGAAACAAGAACAAGGTAAGGGTTTCATCTTGGATTTTCACCTCTTTAACCTCATCTATGGCTCAAGAGTCCTTCACAAACTTTGTTCCTCTTGATGAGAGCTTCATTTCTATGGTTTTAGAATTTCAAGAGGAGGTGTTTTGTGCCATCATCCAAGAACAAAAGCTGAAAAACCAAAGGAAGGAGATAAGGAGAAGCAAGAGGTGAGTATTAGCATCAAGTTGAGCTATTGGTTGTGTTGGTTGAATGAGAATTTTGGCATGTGTAAATCTGCCCTGATTTTGGCTAAACAAGGGTTTGGGTAATTCATGATGTTTTGGTTATGTTATTGGTGGTTTATGATGATTGGAAACCATTTGATATAAGTTTGATGCTGAAATTAGAAGTTGGTAATTGTTGGGATTTATTTTGATTTTTCTGCCAAAACAGGACATGGAGAATGAGTGGGAATTTGTTAATTTTGATGTTACCATTGTGTTCTACACGAAAAATTATGTGGGAATAGCCCTAGGTTGTGAATTTTGGGTCATTGGAACTTAAAGTGTAAATTTGGGTTTTCAGCCTGAACAGGATTCCAGCGAGGTACTCTACTTGTGTGGTGTTTTTGGATAACCAAATGATCTCTAAAAATTATGAAACTTTCCAGTCTTAAATTTCACATTCCAAGCTTCAAAATGGACATATACTTTGTGTCATTTCGTTTCTTGAGCTGTGAGTTCTGGTTGCCCAAAGTTTGATGTCTAAACTGGACTTAATTCTGGAGCAGTGTGGGATTTTGTGTAATTCTGGAATTGTGTGGTGATTTCCAGTAATGATTCATATTTTTCCTATGAATAGGACTTCAATAGCTTTCCATAGGACTTGGGATCACCTCATTTCAATTTTTGTAGAATTAGTTATGATTTTTTAAAGTCTGGAGAAAATTCTGGCAGATTTGGTCTCTTATGCGAAAATTGAAAATGTAATGGCTTAATGTAGTATTGTTGAACTTTGGGGTTAGGAATTGGTCTTTTAGGTTAATTGACCACTTTAACTCTTTAGTTGATTTGATTAAATGTCCCTAATGATAACCAACTTGAGTATTTGAATTAAAGAATTGGATTAAGTAATAGCCTGTCGCCCGTAATTCTAATTATAGGATTTGACATTTGCCCTGCACGTGATAAACCAGTGCCAGTGCACGAGCGGAAAGAACAAGGTAGTGACTCTTTCTCTTATTATGTGTATGATGCCTTGCATGTATGTCATTTCATTGAATATGCCGTGATGTAACATTGCTGTTGTGAAATATCGTTGTTGTGCTGTTGTGATACATGCTGTTGTGAAATATGCCGTTGTGAATGCAGCGAAAGCTGTTGTAGAAATGCCGTTGTGTTGTTGTTGTTGTGATTTGCTTATATGCTTTGTGATTGTACATGTTATAAGTGAATTGTTACTACTGAGATTCTTTTGAATCTCATTCTTTCCAATGACTAAACTACAGCAAGGGCAAGCGGTTCAAAGGAAAAGCAAGTAATGAAGGGCGGTTAGAGCTTCTAGCTAGGAGTTTTAATTTTGATAGTTGGTTGTCATTTTGTTGGGGATTAGTTGCACATGTTGTATATATTGAATAGTGTTGTGTAATCCCCTGTATGGGAAACTAAGCGTTGTAAACCCTTTATTAAGTAACGAAACCTGAGCGTTGTCGGGAATTTTTGGTTGCACTCTGATATGTATGAATGAAACCGAACTGGTCAGACCAATTATATTCGAGATGTGAACGTGAGACCGCACTAAACAAGTTTTGGAAAAATTTTAAGTTAACCACTGGTCTCTATTTCAACTTAATGACGCATTCTCGAACTATAAATATGGTTATTAAGGTAGGGGGTTACAACTTCAACTTTAGCTTGTTACTCTGATATGCACATTTTCTTCTATTAACTCTTTCTATACTCAATTTGAATCCAAAAGATAGTTAAAAATAGAAGAAAATATACTGGAATATTATTAATTTCTGAGAGTTAACAATCACTTACTTTTCTAACCCATTTCCATTCCTCCTTCTTTGAAAATCCCAAAAAAAAAATATAATTTAATTGCATTCAATTCATAATTTTGAAAATCAATCAATCATGGTTTACTCTTATTAATTTTACATTGGAATTACTTAGTTCACTAAGAATTAGTTTCATAATTGGCTCCTCAAAGTGAAACGACCTGAGCTTTGCACTATATTGCATTAATTCGATTTTGTTCTTGATAACTCTGAGGCGATTGAAAGAGAGGTATTTCACATCTATTACAAAAGCGAAAAGAAAATAAAGAACTTTTTCTGAATTGAAAAATTGCTTTGGTCCTTGTTGATTTTGTTTCCAGCTTTTTTCACACAAGGAGTAGAAAATTATAGACTTCTCTAGCCATTTTAGTTGGATGGGACCTTGGACTCACAAGCTCATGAAACTTTTTGGTCAATAGCTAATAATAGGCTTTCCAAACAATGAACTACACCATCCCGAATAAATACACACATAATATTTCAATAATGCAAGCCATGAATTTTTCATCTAATTTAATTTTTTGAGAATTTTTTGATCACTTTGCTTTGATTCGATTCGTTGTTATATAGTCCTTGTGTCACATCATTTGCTGAATTAAACGGAATAATAGTTTAGGTGCATATATATATATAGATATATATATAGGTATGCCAAAAACGTGGTTTTAGAATTAATTATATGATTCTAGAGATCGATGTGATCTAATTTAGATGATATTAATGTAGCATATAACTAAGAATATAACATGTTTAGACAAATCAGAAAAATACGTTTCTGACAAGATTTTATCTGAAAATAAGGGCCACACTGATTTCAAAGTCGGGTGCAATTGAAGTATTAGCTAGCACGCACCCATGAACATTAAAAGCATATTTAGTAGGAAGAGAAAGGGACAAAACTAGAGGTAAAGAACGAACAACCATTAAACCATTAAAGAGAGAGAGAAGCAAGTTACAAAGCAATTGAAGTATTATCTAGCACACATAAACATTACTACAAAGCAACATGTAACATCCAAAAGGAATTGAAGACCATCTAGAAAGGAAGAAATAGAAGAAAAAGGACATTGATTTGTATTATTGCCTTAAAGTAGATGCTGACAACATATATATATATTGGAGCTTTACATATACTTTATAAATAAATAGGAAAAATAGGTGAAAATCCCATTTGAAAATTTTATTGGTAGAAAGAACTCGATATATTTTTGCACACATAGAAAGTACCGGTTCTCCATAGGATTTCATCCACCAATCAAAGTGCTGGTGCTTGAATTCAGATTCTCCTTGTCGATAAAATTTTCAAGCTGGGACATTTTCACTGACTTTCCTTGAAGAAATATTATTGTTGAGGCTTTTTGATGTAATACAAAACCTAACAAAATGTTTCGAATTAAGGTAGCATCTATGGAATTAAGCTATAGGACTTTGGCTTGCATAAGCAATTTTCCCCCCTCACTATGAATATATATATGTGTTTTATACATTCTCAGTATAAGAATTTTACTTTGTTTTACAATTAACTGTCAACATTGACCTATAGTTAAAAAAATTAGGTCTTAGAAATAGACTGTTTAGTTATGTTTTGATGGCATCAAAATATAAGTTTCAGCAGATTGTTTAGGTAACATCTGAACTTTAAAGTAGAATATGCTTACGGAATATAATGCCTGCCACATGATATTGGAATACGCATATGCCTGCATATATTGGTTTGAAGTGTCCTAATATAATATAATTTGGTCTTGGGAGTTAATTTATGACTATATGTTATCACACAATTGAATGTGTACATAAAAGTGAATATAAATTTACATCAATCATCAACGTGTCTGGGATACTCTTAGTGCCTATTTGGATTGATAGTAGAAGCCGCTTTTCCAACGTGATTTAAATTATATGAGATAAGTATGTGAGAGGAATTTTATCTCAGCTTGTGTGAACGTATTTTTTTACATCTTTCTTTCTTTGTTTTAGAATGAATATTCTTTTACTTCTTGCTTATGATATGTTGTCGGTTATCTTTACTTTAATTGTCTACTTCTGATCTTCATAAAAGGTTGTCTGGAGCTAGAATCATTCCATCTATTTTCAATTAAATTACAGCCATTTTAAACCTCGACATTTTGGATTTTTCAGTTGAAACTACGTATGATGAGGTGGTCCAGTGCATATTTGGCTATATTGACAGGCTCTTTGTCAAAGTACTTCTAAAGTGATTTGCGGAGCCTAGCACTGAGAAGGCTTTCTTTTGCTTACATTTGTAATATCTTTAGGTTAGCTCACCTGTTTAAGAACACCGAAATGAATTGAACAATATTTGAGTGATGAGTGCCCTCCATTTTGCCATTTGTTTCTTTTTTATCCATTCAATTGTTCCCTTCTCTCTATCTTGGCAAGCAGTAACTTCAGCAGATCATTTGTTTCTTCTCCCCTCTTGAACCCTGGATGAAATCAATCACAATTTAGGTTAACCTTATAAGAACTACTTTGAAGTTACTGGTTTAAATCTGTTTTTCAGTTTCAACAAATAGATATGAACTGTAGTGGATCGGAGGCCTAATATATAAAGTACGTGGCGTTTTATATTGTCTCGCATGTGATGCCTATGTTTTCGAGTCCATTTTGTAATAGTATTAATTGTGACTTGTCTGCAGTGATCATGCTCTTCCTCAGCCACATAGGAAATTGATGACTGATCCAAATCAACAATTATTGATTTTTAAAATGGAAGTTTAGCATGTGTTGCTCTTCTTTCTCACATTGTTTCTTTGTCAGGGACATGAATGGCAAACGCTATATATGCTTGGCAGGTGTTACACTTTTACCTTGTTTTAGTATATTCTACAAATGAAGTTATGTAATATCCCAAAATTTGGTAAAAGGCTAAATTTTCTAAAAAGAAAATTTAAATAGTGTTAGAGACTAATTTTGGGAATTAAAGGTCTATTTTCCCAGAAAAACTTGAGGTACAATAATTAGATACCATAATTTGACTTGGGAATTTTTGATAAATTATTTTAAAAATTCTATGAAATTAGATAATAAGTCAAATTATAGAACCTATGAAATTTAAGGACTCTTAACTTAGACAAAAGGAAAAATTAGGGCTAGTGTATGTAATTAATAGGATAAAAATATACCGATAGGTATATACATTTAAACACACCGACACACACACACATTCAGCATTTCCGTTTTTAATTTTGATCCACTGTAAGCCAACACCTCAACCCCTCTCACAATCATCTACATCATTAAACTAAACACTCATCTTTCTCTTATTTGGCCACATGGACGTCTCAAACACTCCACACACACAAAAAATCACTTATTAATTTAACCACTCCCTTACTCTCCATTGCTTGAAGTCAGCAGAGAAGAGAGAGCTTTGAAAAAAAAAAAAACACAAACAGAATAGAGAAAGACAGAGACGTGAGTGATCGGTGCCATTGGACAAAGGAAGAAGAAGCTCCAAACTTCACATGCAACATCCAAAACATGTTTAGGTGAGTCTCCTACATGTTTATCTTTGTTTTTACATTGGATTTGAGTGGTTTTCTGCGGTGATTTTGGCTGGAGTTAACAGAAAAGTCACCGGAAAAATTCTGTCAACCAAAAAATTTTAAACTAGTGATTGTGTGTCGATTTTTGGGTTCAGTTTGGGATTCTTTGGTTCTGAAAAATTAACCTGAGGACATATGTGTAGCAAAGTATAAAGTTAAAATTCGTGAGGTTTAGAGTATAAATTCATGGTTGTATGTTAGTTTTCTTCACCCTATTTTGCTGGTCAAAAAATAGAGGTTATAACAAAAAGTTGTAGAAGCTTAAACAGAGGCTATAGATGGAGTTTTTGTCTGGGTCTTTTTGTATAGAAATTTTAAGATGTGTAGTTGATGATAGAATCAAGAAGAGAAAAAATGAATTTCTTGATTTTTGAAGTCAGACTGTCAAAACTGATGTTTTTGAAAGACAATCAGATTTGTGTTGAGTTTTGATCAAACAAACCTTATCTAATATTTATTAAATTTTATACGGAAATAGTAGATATCCATAGCTTCATAATGAGTTCAAGAATGCCTCAATTGGGTACATGTAGAGAGAGTTATGATTTTTGAAACTTAAGTCAAAAATGGGGAAAATTATGGACGTCCAAGTTCTGGCATTTGGTTATGTTGTATTTTTGAGTAACATAATCTTGTCCAATGGACATGAAGTTTTTTAGAATAAAAGTATACATGCTAAGCTTTAGTTTGATATATAATAGGTGTTATTTAGATTAGTATATTAAGAAATATGAATTTTTGATGTTTGTTGCTGTCAGATTATGTTTTTGGAAGTCATATTGGTTTTGGTGAAATTTTGGAAAACTAAACCTTGACAAAAAATTAAGAAAATTTCCATATTTAAATCATATATTTAGAGCTTTAATTTGATGGGTAGAACATAATTTTTGGACTAGTATATTAAAAAATATGATTTTTCAAAGTTGCAGTCTATTTCTGGAATGTAATCTGGAACAAGGGAAGTTTTGCAGGAGTCTGAGCTTTGTTACACCCTCCCCACTTTTCTCTTCGTTAAAAGATATGTTTTTTTTTTACACAATTTATGGTGGGTTTTTGACTAAGCCCAATAACGTGAAGATTTTGGTCGCAGAAGCTAAGATATCAAAGGCAAGTTTTCGACAATTGATATCAGATCAAGACCTTCGGTTTTTATAGTGAAGCCTGTGAAAAATCCAAATTGTCTCTGGTGATTAATTGTTTCTGCGGTGCCGTCTTTAACTCCCAAATATTTGAAATGCCGAGGACTTAGAAATGCCGACTTTTATCATCATCTTGCAAGTGGTATAACGGTATTACAGTATACCGTATAGTTGCACTTTAGCATTCTCTTGAGGAATCTTGCTTCAATAGGCTTGTCCCATTTTGAAAGTAGAAAAGCTGAGCTAATGATGATTGATGGTTCAAATTCTAGGTGGTCTTGGTCCCAAAAATGTTGAATATTTGATATTCTTTTGGATCAAAACCTGAGCTTATTATGGCAAAACTAAAGATTCTTTCCCAGAATCTTGTTTTCGTTGAGACGGTACTGTTCAAGCTCTTCAAACCGTATCATGTCTTTCTAATAATAAGGCAAAGTCAGATGACCTTAAAGTGAGATGTGTTCCATATATTATTATTACATTAGAACTGAAGTGTAACTGCTTTCACTTTGTTTTATTGGACGATATGATATGCTCATGGAATGGGGGGAAATTAAGAGCAAATTAATTATGGATTTTGTGCTAGGTTGTATAGAAAGCTTTGTGCTGATATCCTTTGTACCACTTCTAATGGGAATGCCTACATAATAATTCAAGATTTTATTATATGGAGTATGTTATGCATACAACATTTTTAGCATAGTTGGAAATGGGTTGAACTGCAGAGGAACAGAAATATCTGCTATAACCTAAGTTGCTTTTTATACTAATGAGGTGGTTATATTATTCATTTGCAATGTATGACTCCCATTGGCTTTAAAAGATGCCTCTCATTAGCGTTAAAAGATTTTCACCTCTCATTGGCTTTGAAAATTTTTTCTCACACTTCATCAAAATTATGACACCTTTAGCCGCCTCAACTACATACTTAAACCCTACAGAATCTTTCTCCTCCCTGAGCTTGGTTAGCTTTTGAAGAAATTATGGCTTGCTATGTTTAAGATTCTTATAACCTAATTCGAACACAAAAGAAAAAAAGGTAAAATATACACATGTTGTATAAACTAATAAATTGTTTAGAAACTTACTTGGCTTTGAAAAATTTTTCTCACACCTCATCTAAGTTATGACTACTTTAGCCGCCTCACCTACATACTTAAACCCTACAGAATCTTTCTCTTCCCCGAGTTTGGTTAGCTTTGAAGAAATTATGGCTTGCTCTTTGTTTAAGATTCTTATAACCTAATTTGAACACAAAATAGAAAAGGTAAAATATACACACATTATATAAACTAATAAATTGTTTAGAATCTTACTTCTCCTATGGCTACATCAGCCAAAACATAAACAATCAATGAGTATATTGAAGCTTTGCTCTTACTTTGATTATCTTCATTTAGGAACTTACAACCTACTTTAACAAAGTTGGAAGCTAAGATTTGCTTCCCCGACATGTGAGCTAGGTCCTTAACTTTAGTTGCAACATCTTAAAATCCTCTTCTTTCTTGATCCTTAGCAAGAAAGAAATTATTTCTTGTGGCATTTCTAATATTTTTATTAGGACCTAATTTCAACAACAAAATTATTATATACAAACACATGAATAACATAAGTGAAGAGAAATTTACCAATTCTATACCGGCATAAGTAGGCATAAGTAAGCACATAATGAAGAGCGAAAAAGAAAGCTGCATTCGTTGCATTGCTTCCCTCTGAATTAAAAGCTGTCACAGTGTCTGTATATGTTTTCTAGAGCTCTAGTAGGATTTTATATCTTCACTATATTTTATATTCCTTGCTCCTATATTTTTGTTCATGTTCACCTTTCTTGTTTTGTACAGAATTTTGGACACACTGAGTGGATCTGCTAAACCTGACTCTCAAATACTATAGTGGCATCGATTAAAAAGGTAGCAAAAACTATGATCTAAAAAAGGCTCCCAACTCGGTCCCTTTTATGTATGTATTACATGAAGTCATGGTTTTAATTTAGAGCTCCAGAAAACATATACACTGACACTGACAGAGATTTTAATTTAGAGGAAAGAAAGGAGGAAAACTCTGACACAACTTATAATTGGGACGAAAACAATGAATGTAGCTTTGGCAGTTTCTTTGTTGTTATTCGTTATGTGCTCACTTATGCCTCCACAAAATTGATAAATTTCTGTGCACTTTTATGTTATTTATATGTGTGTACATAATAAATTTGTTTTGGTGTTGAAATTAGGTACTAATAAAAATACTAAGGAGGAGCAACATGAGAGATAGCATCTTCCTTACTAATGAGGAGCAGCAAAGAAGAAGAGGATATCAAGCTTATGCCAAAAAAGCGCATGCGGGGAAACAAATTTTAGCTTCTAAATTTGTTGAAGCAGGCTATAAGCTTCTAAATAAAGATAATCAAAATAAGAACAAAGCTTCAACAGACTTGATAGTAGTCTATGTTTGGTTTGATATGGCCATTGGACGAGTAAGTTTTTTGAACAATTTATTATTTAATACAATGTGTGTATATTTTACCAGTACTAATGGGAATGCCTAGATAATAATTCTAGGTTTTATTATATGGAATATTTTATGCATACAACATTATTAGATAGTTGGGAATGAGTTGAACTATAGAGAAATTGAAATATGTGCTAAAACCTAAGTTGCTTTTTATACTGATGAGGTTATTATATCATTCATTTGCAATGTATGACTCCCATTGGCTTTAAAAGAAAAAAATGCCTCGCATTTGCTTTAAAGGATTTTCACCTCCCATTGGTTTTTCCTAACACTTAACGTCAATGTTACGACTCCTTTAGTCACATCAACTACATACTTAAATCTAACAAAATCTTTCTCCTCCCCGAACTTGTTGAGCTTTGAAGAAATTTTGGTTTGCTTTTGTTTATGATTTTGTTTTGTAACCTAATTTGAACACAAAAAAAGAAAAGGTAAAATATTTACTCATTGTATAAAATAATAAATTGTTCTGAAACTTGCTCTTCCTATGGAAGAGTCAGCCAAAACATAGACAATCTTTGATTATCTTCATTTAGGAGCTCACAGTCTACTTTAACAAACCTGGAAGATAAGATTTGCTTCCCCGACAAATAACCTGGGTCCTTATCTTTTTCTTCACAGCCTTGAGCTCCATAGTAAGGAAGATGTTAATGCAACACCTTCATTTAGGATATCAAGAAATTCCAATAAAAGCTAAGGACCTAGCTCACACGCCGGGGGGGAGCGAATCTTAGCTTCCAAGTTTGTAAAAGTAAATTATAAGCTTCTAAATGAAGATAATTAAAGCAAGAACAAAGCTTCAACAGACTCATTGGTTGTCTATGTTTTGGCTGACTCTTCTATTGGAAAAGTCAAGATGTGGGCCTTTTCCTTGTATTTATTTCATTATCTTCTATCTTCCGCACTACTTCATCAACTTAAAGATGCCTACCACCCCCTAACCATATATATCATTAGCTTTGAAAAATATTCCTCAGATGGCCTACACTTCATTAGTGTTGTTAGTGGTTTAACTCTCTCAACCACATGCTTAAACACTACAGAATCTTTCTCCTCCCTAAACCTTGTAATGTTTGAAGAAATTGTGGTTTGTTCTTTTCTAAGCACTCTAATAATCAAAAAAGTTATAATACACACACATTAAATTGTTCAAAAAGTAGTATAAAATAATGGTTTAGAAACCAAACTCAAGTGTTTATTCTAATTCTCTATGTCTTACAATGAAAATGGCATACCTATTTATACTGCTAAAATACCAATTAAAATATCACAAGAGTCAGAAATATTGTGCTTCACCAACTCTCCTCCCACCTACTCCCTCAGCCACCAACCCACTTTAGTCGTCATTTACTATTGTTGCTATGTCATGGCTTGCATCATTGCCATGTTTTGTTTCATTCTCCCAGGGTTGGACAAGACTCATCCTTAAGTCAAAATCAACATATGTAGGTAGATCTACAATCTTAGGCTTGAGTAGAAATGACTTGGACTCATTTTTGCTTTTGTTGTGTTTAATGGGTTACAAAGGTTCAAGTTGAATCTTCACGTAATCTTTTTGGAATGAATATGTGTTTGCATGACCATCGTACATAACGCATCAATCATATTGCCAAGGCCTCCTAATAAGAAGATGACAGGCATCCATAGGAACAACATCACACCAAACTTCATCGTGATACTTTTTACCAATAGAAAAATCAACAAGGCATCGTTTTAAAACTTTTACCTCGCTTTCATGTTTAAGCCATTGAAGCTTGTAAGGGTACAGATGGTTATGAGTTGGTAGTTGCAACTATTCTACCATGTAGTTAGAGACTACATTTTCACAACTTCTGTTGTCAATGATGACATCACAGACTTTACCTTGAGCAGTGCAACGAGTATGGAAGATGTTGTGACATAGCCAAGGCTCTTCTTTCATTGTTGTTGTCTGCAAACTTCTTCTAATTACAAGTATCTCACATTGATCAGTAGGAGTGACTTCTTCATCAAAAACTAGTTTCTCATCAAACATTGGTTCTGTATCAGGCATAAGATCCTTTTCTTCTTCATATACTTCAAAAGCTTCCCCTTCAATAATGGTAACAACTCCACGGTTAGGACACTCAGAAGCGATATGGACAAATCCTTGCCATTTGAAACATTTAGGAGCTTTAGAGCTAATCTCCTTGGCAGCCTTTGGTGGAGGCTTGCTTGAAGAGCTAGGCTGATGTACTTGTGTCTTATGTCCATCAAAAGGAATTATGGTGGAGGAAGACGATTGGTATGGAAACCTTTTGAGCAACTGCTCCTCAATACGGATGGCCATACGAATGACGTCGTCCAGAGTCCAGTATTGTTAGAGCTGCACTAGATGGGCAATATTGGTATTTAACCCTCCGATATAACGGGCTATTGTTTGCTCCTCCCTCTCTTGGATATCACACATCATCATGAGGTTTTCAAATTACCTAGTATATTCTTCCAGAGACTTAGCCTTTTTGTAGAGATTATGTAATTCAAGGAAATTATCTTGATAATAATTTTTAGGAAGAAACTTACATCAAATCTTGCTCTTTCCACAAACCATATAGAGACATGTTTCTTTAGTTTGATGGCGACAATTTTGACCTTTTACTCATCAGAAACCTCTTCATGTTCCAAAACTCGCTCGATAGTTTGAAGCCAATCAACAGATTCGTTTGGCTGGAGTCTTCCCTCAAATTTAGGTATGTCAACCTTAATGTCATTAGGTCGGAATGATTGTTGTTGAGGACGACGACGATAGTCAGTGTATGACGAACTGTTGTTATCCGAATCATCTTCTAGATATTCTCTGAGTTTGTAGTAAGACTTGATGCGTTTCTATAGTGGCCTTCAGTTCCTGTATCCGACGTCTCATCTCGTCCAACTCAATCTCATATATGTTCCTGTGTCTTGGAGGCATTTTGTAGCTGTACTTAGAAGGTTAGGACTTAAAGTACATAGTTATTTGTTATAGGGCAAAAGGGTATAAGGGTAGGATTGGTATTTATTGAAAGGTAAGGGTAAAACTAGAAATTTTGGTCAATTAGGGGTAGGATTGGTGTTTATGGAAATGAAAGAGCTAAAGTTGGAAATTTTTATACAATTAGGGGTAAAAATGTAATTTTCGCAACTTTTAGAGGCTGAAAGCAATTTCAGAAAGCTTAGGGGCTGAAATGTAATTTTACCCGAAATTTGGGGTCAAAGTGTACTTTCAGAAAGTTTAGAGGCTAAAATGTAATTTTGGCATAATTATGGGGTCAAAATATAATTTTAGAAATTTTTTGGGCCAAAAATGTAATTTTAACTTAATTTAAGGTTCAAATGCAATTTCAAAAAGTTGGGCTGACTAGGTATATTGACGTGGCAGTTAGCGGTTAGCTAACTTGTCACTAATGCAGCAGATTAGGATGATGTGACAGATGACATTATCATCTTCAACCTCTGAACTCCAGCGACTACACATGAAATTCTGGTGGTGCATGGGACTATTTCACAAAGGCAACCTAGGCTATTTTGAGGCTTTTGACCTTTTGAACAAGATGTTAAGGTCATTTTCTTCAAAATAACACTCTAAAGGTGCAATTCTGACACCCTCTGTTTCTCAAAGTTTTCGTTTCTCACCCACTCCTCACTCTTTCGCTCTCTGGAACCGTGCTCTGATACCAAAATGGTTTAGAACCCAAACTCAAGTATTTATTCTAATTCTGTATGTCTTACAATGAAGAGGAATGAAGAAGAGGATATCAAGTATACTATGTTCTAAAAAGGAAAAATTAAGGAAGGAAGAAGAGGATATCAAGGCAATTCAAAAAGAGACAAGGACACAGGTTGCGTGTAGGGGGAAGCAAATCCCAACTTCCAAATTTATTGAAGTAGGTTATAATCTGCTACACTCTAAAGGTGCAATTCCGACACCCTCTATTTCTCAAAGTTTTCATTTCTCACCCGCTCCTTACTCTTTCACTCTCTAGAACCATGCTCTGATACCAAAATGGTTTAGAAACCAAACTCAAGTATTTGTTCTAATTCTGTATGTCTTACAATGAAGAGGAAGGAAGAAAAGGAAATCAAGTATAGTATTCTAAAAAGAAAAAATTGAGGAAGGAAGAAGATGATACCAAGGCAATTCAAAAAAAGATAAGGACACAGCTTGAGTATAGTGGGAAGCAAATCCCAACTTCCAAATTTATTGAAGTGGGTTATAATATGCTACACTCTAAAAGTGCAATTCCGACAACCTTTGTTTCTCAACATTTCCGTTTCTCACCTTCTCCTCACTCTTTCACCCTTTAGAGCCAAGCTGTGATACCAATCCCAAAGGTAATGTGTAGATATCAATCTCTTGGTTCTTCTGCCTCGCCATGTTCACTTCGATTAGTAAACCAAACTCAAGTATATGTTCACTTCTGACACGCTCCTCACTCTTTAGCTCTCTAGAACCGTGCTCTGATACCAAAATGGTTTAAAAATCAAACTCAAGTATTTGTTCTCATTCTGTATGTCTTACAATGAAGAGGAAGGAAGAAGAGGATATCAAGTATGGTATTCTAAAAAGAAAAAATTGAGGAAGGAAGAAGATGATGTCAAGGCAATTCAAAAAAAGATAAGGACACAGCTTGCGTGTAGGGGGAAGCAAATCCCAACTTCCAAATTTATTGAAATTGGTTATACTATGCTACACTCTAAAGGTGCAATTCCGACACCCTCTGTTTCTCAGTTTTTGTTTCTCACCGGATCCTCACTCTTTCGCCCTCTGGAACCGTGCTCTAATACCAAAATGGTTTAGAAACCAAACTCAAGCATTTGTTTTAATTCTTTGTCTTAGAATAAAGATGAAGGAAGAAGATGATATCAAGTGTAGTATATTCTCAAAAAGAAAAATTGAGGCAGGAAGAAAAGGATATCAAGGAAATTTAGAAAGAGATAAGGACATAGGGTGCGTGTATGGGAAAACAAATCCCAACTTCCAAATTTGTTGAAGTGCGTTATAATCTGCTATACTCTAAAAGTGCAATTATGACACCCTTTGTTTCTCAACATTTCCGTTTCTCACCTTCTCCTCGCTCTTTCACCCTCTGGTGCCAAGCTCTGATACCAAAATGGTTTAGAAACCAAACTCAAGCATTTGTCCTAATTTTGTATGTTTTAGAATAAAGAGAAAGGAAGAAAAGGGTATCAAGTATAGTATATACTGAAAAAGAAAAATTGAGGCAGGAAGAAGATGATATCAAGGCAATTCAGAAAGAGATAAGGACACAAGGTGAGTGTAGGGGGAAGCAAATCCCAGCTTCCCAAATTATTAAAGTGGGTTATTTCTACTACAATCTAAAGGTGCGATTATGACACCTTGACACCCTCTGTTTCTCAACGTTTTCGTTTCTCGCGCTCTCCACACTCTTTGGTACTCAAGAACCGTGCTCTGATACCAAAATGGTTTAGAAACTAATTTCAAACATATTCGAGAAAAACAAAACACTGAAATGGCATCAATGTTCCTCTTCCCTTGTCCTCCTCCTTCATGGTGTCCTTGTCCTCATCCCATTTTAATATCTACCATTTCTTCACTTCGATTATTACAAGCTGCTTTTGCTCTGAGGTGCTCCAACATCCCACACTGGCCCCCCGTGTTCACTTCTGACCCGCTTCTCACTCTTTCACTCTCTAGAACCGTGCTCTGATACCAAAATGGTTTAGAAACCAAACTCAAGTATTTGTTCTAATTCTGTATATCTTACAATAAAGAGGAAAGAAGAAGAGGGTATCAAGTATAGTATATACTAAAATTACATAAACTAGGTTTTTTCTTTGTTATTTGGATGTTAGAATTGTCCCTTATTCCCCGATTTAATGGGTTTATAGCCACTCAGGATTTTCACATGATAGGTGAACCTTTGCATCTTTGGTTTGGGGGTCTCAGAGATAGATAAAAGCCAAGGTGGAACGATTTGCCATGGATTTATGCCTTACTCTTGTTGACTTGTTACCGAGCAATCCTATATAAGGCAGTTTTAGATATATTAATTTGTTAATTACATCGACTAACATGAGGTATGAATAAGCAACCAAAGTTATTGGACAGCCTCTTTCTCATCCTTCATCATGTATTCAAATATGCGTACATAGAAATGGTAAGTTTACAGAAACTTATTATGTCATTCATATTCACACGTGTACACAATTTTCTTTTTGGGTTGAAATTAGGTGCTAACAAGAATATTAAAAACAACATAAGCGATAGCATCTTCCTTACTAAAGAGCAAGGAAGAAGAGGATATCAAGGCAATTCAAAAAGAAATAAGGACACCTTCAACTTCAACAAAGCAACTAGTCTTCTATGTGTTGTTTCATATCTGCAATTCGAAGGGTAAGTTCAATTTCTCGAACAAGTTGTTATTTTATACAATATTTGAAGAATTTAATGTGTATATTTTAACTTTTCTGTTTTATGATCAAATTAACTTGGTTACAAGGGAGTTCAAAAAAGAACAAGACATACTCTCTGCAAATATTAAAAGGCTTGGGGAGGTCAGTTTCCTTAAAAAAAATGCTTCGAAGGTGCATTCCGACACCTTCTGTTTCTCAACCTTTTTATTTCTCACCCATTCCTCACTCTTTTGCTCTCTGGAACCGTGCTCTGATACCAAAATGATTTAGAAACCAAACTCAAGCATTTGTTTTAATTATTTATGTCTTAGAATGAAGAAGAAGGAAGAAGAGGATATCAAGTACAGTATTCTAAAAAGAAAAAATTGAGGAAGGAAGAAGATGATATCAAGGCAATTCAAAAAAAGATAAGGACATAGCTTGCGTGTAGGGGGAAGCAAATCCCAACTTCCAAATTTATTGAATTGGGTTATAATATGCTACACTCTAAAGGTGCAATTCCGACACCCTCTGTTTCTCAGTTGTCGTTTCTCACCCGCTCCTCAATCTTTCTCTCTCTGGAACCGTGCTCTGATACCAAAATGGTTTAGAAACCAAACTCAAGCATTTGTGTTAACTCTTTATGTCTTTGAATGAAGATGAAGGAAGAAGATGATATCAAGTACAGTATATTCTCAAAAAGAAAAATTGAGGCAGGAAGAAGAGGATATCAAGGAAATTCAGAAGGAGATAAGGACATAGGGTGAGTGTAGGGGGAAGCAAATCCTAACTTCCAAATTTATTGAAGTGCGTTATAATCTGCTATACTCTAAAAGTACGATTCCGACACCCTTTGTTTCTCAACGTTTTTGTTTCTCACACACTCCTCACTCTTTCGTTCTTTGGAACCGTGCTCTGATACCAAAATGGTTTAGAAACCAATTTCAAACAGATTCGAGAAAAACAAAACACTGAAATGGCATCGTTGTTCCTCTTCCCTTATCCTCCTACTTCAAGGCGTCCTTGTCCTCCTCCCATATCAATACCTACCGTTTCTTCACTTCGATTATTACACGCTGCTTCTGCTCTGAGGTGCTCCAAAAGGCCATAATGGCCCCCCGTTCCCAATCCTAAAGGTAAGATGCAGATATCAATCTCTTGGTTCTTCTACCTCGCCATGTTTTCTAGATTAGATAAACCAGGTTTTTTCTTTATTCTTTGGATGTTAGAATTGTCCCTTATTCCCCGATTTAATGGGTTTATAGCCGCTCAGGATTTTCACATGATAAGTGAACCTTTGAATCTTGGGTTTGGGGGTCTCAGAGATAGATAAAAGCCAAGGTGGAACGATTTGCCATGGATTTATGCCTTACTCTTGTTGACTTGTTACCGAGCAATCCTATATAAGGCAGTTTTAGATATATTAATTTGTTAATTACATCGACTAACATGAGGTATGAATAAGCAACCAAAGTTATTGGACAGCCTCTTTCTCATCCTTCATCATGTATTCAAATATGCGTACATAGAAATGGTAAGTTTACAGAAACTTATTATGTCATTCATATTCACACGTGTACACAATTTTCTTTTTGGGTTGAAATTAGGTGCTAACAAGAATATTAAAAACAACATAAGCGATAGCATCTTCCTTACTAAAGAGCAAGGAAGAAGAGGATATCAAGGCAATTCAAAAAGAAATAAGGACACCTTCAACTTCAACAAAGCAACTAGTCTTCTATGTACTGTTGCATATCTGCGATTGGAAGAGTAAGTTCAATTTCTCGAACAAGTTGTTATTTTATACAATATTTGAAGAATTTAATGTGTGTATTTTAACTTTTCTGTTTTGTGATCAAATTAACTTGGTTACAAGGGAGTTCAAAAAAGAACAAGACATACTCTCTGCAAATATTAAAAGGCTCGGGGAGGTCAGTTTCCTTAAAAAAACGCTTCGAAGGTGCATTCCGACACCTTCTGTTTCTCAACATTTTTGTTTCTCACCCACTCCTCACTCTTTGCTCTCTCGAACCGTGCTCTGATACCAATATGGCTTAGAAACCAAACTCAAGCATTTGTTTTAAGTCTTTATGTCTTAGAATGCAGAAGAAGGAAGAAGAGGATATCAAGTACAGTATTCTAAAATGAAAAAATTGAAGAAGGAAGAAGATGATATCAAGGCAATTCAAAAAAAGATAAGGACACAGCGTGCGTGTAGGGGGAAGCAAATCCCAACTTCCAAATTTATTGATTTGGGTTATAATATGCTACACTCTAAAGGTGCAATTCCGACACCCTCTGTTTCTCAGTTGTCGTTTCTCACCCGCTCAATCTTTCGCTCTCTGGAACCGAGCTCTGATACCAAAATGGTTTAGAAACCAAACTCAAGCATTTGTGTTAACACTTTATGTCGTTGAATGAAGATGAAGGAAGAAGATGATATCAAGTACAGTATATTCTCAAAAAGAAAAATTGAGGTAGGAAGAAGAGGATATCAAGGAATTTCAGAAAGAGATAGGGACATAGGGTGAGTGTAGGGGGCAGCAAATC